>CM049427.1:120800475-122050475 GCA_026929855.1 Poa annua | reverse complement strand
TTAGCCTTGTGAGTCGTAGCGCATGCTTAGAGTTGGTTGTGTTAGTCGCCTGTTTGTCTTTCATTTCAGATGCTTAGTATGATATAATATTCAACCTTAATAAAATGTTGTCTTATATTGGGGTATTATAATTAAAAGGTAAGGCACCGGCAAAGGCCTTGCGAGGTGCTTTGTTCTGCTAAGTGTCGACCTAGGAACTCAGTTCTTGTCCTCGGATCCAATTTTGAGCGCACTAACCACTTGTGGGAGGACCTATGGAGTCCCGCGCGGCTTTGATCTAATCCGCTTCTTATGCAGAGTGCCACAAGTAGTTCGGGCTTTCCATTTGATGCATGCATATGGTTAAATAACGATCTCATGATGATGGAGTAGTCGATTCTCATATAGGGTGGCACGTTTTTAGAGTGCTGTGAAGGTTGATCCCGCGGGCACTTGACCTGATTATCCGTGCACACAATCATGCGGTTTCCTGGATGGGTTGTAGAGAAGAGATTTGCCGTGTTGAGATGCCCTACCTTCTTGCTTGCTTTCGGGGGTTGGTCGAACGAGTATGGGTCCAATAGTACACACCTGCAGGGTATAATCTTATCGATGAGCCGTGTCCACGGTTATGGACGACTTGGTGATGATGCTGGCTAATAAGATCATAGAAAACTTACACCTAATCATTGTTAATTACATGACTAGTAATATAGAATTACTTTCACAATAAATGGTAACTAAAACTGTTCAATGTGTGAGTTTTCCCGAATTGCTTCCTCATACTTGGTTGAAGGGGTAAATCCGAGAATGGGTTATGATTGTTGTTAGTTGTAGTTGGTTACTTATGCGCTCTCTCATCACTCTCTAATTAGACGAAAGTTTAAGCGTGTCTCTATTAGGTTGGTAGTGCTGATGCCGCTAAGTCCACCTAACCCCATACTTTCGGAGTCTTTCAGTTTATGTAACTTGCTAGCTCTAGCTTGTTTGATACGCTCCGGTGAATTGACCCGTTCGCGGGCTGTGGTTTTTCTCTGCAGTTGAGGATTCTCTGTACGGCCAAGTGGGTGGCTACTGATGACAAGATCTACGATGAGTAGTTAGAGTTCCCCTGGGCTTCTTCTTGGTGGATGGCATGGATGGGCATTCTCCTTTTGTTTCGGTCTTGTGCCTATTTGCTTCTTGTCTGTACCAAGACCGGCATGTTTCCGCTGCATGATGTAATGTTGGGACATGTGTCCTCTGCTTGGTGATATTTGCTAGCTTGCTCAGTGAGAGCGTTGGATATTTATTTCCTTTATTTGTGTCTTAGGTTTATCCTGTGATATCCTCTCTGTTTCCAAACCGGTTCGTATACAATGTATGTATGTTTGAAGAATACGAATTGGTAGGATTTTGGATTTCTTTCATGTGCAATCACGAGACGTACGTGATGTTGGGATCGCTAGCGAGCTGTAGGCTGATGATCCATCCGAGTTTTTGTAACATCCCAATTTTCAGAAAAATTTAAAACTTTGCATTCATGCATCATCATCATTTAAAACGTGTCATTTGAATCACATATGATTTAAATTAAATTACTTATATATGTTTAAATTGATTTTAAGTCCACAAAACTGTTAATTGAATTTATAATAATTTTCCTTTTATTTTATTTTTACTTTGGGGAAAAATACTACCAAAAAGATCTATTTTTAATAAGATTTTAAAATTATATTTTTATAATTTTTTTTGAGAAGTTTTGATATAGTTTTGAAATTGTTTTATACTCAAAAGATTTAAACACAGAAAATGATTTATAAAATAAAAAGGAGTCAGGCCAGCTAAGTGTGCCGAAGCCCACTGGCTATCTGCCGTGCGCGCAGCGCACCAGCCCGACAGCGGCCCGAATCAAATCGGTTCATTGCGATTGATTTACTGCCCCGTTTACTTCGTCGTTGCTCGCTATAAGACCCCCTCGCTCCCCTCTCTCTTTTGCCCCAAGCACCACCTCCCAAGAGCCACCAGGCCGCCCGCGAGCATCCCTGGAGCTCCGCCGTAGCCGCCGGCGAAATTTCGCGACTCCGGCAAAAATCGTGAACCCCGAGACCGCTCTCCACTCCCTCTTGATTTATTTTGATCGTGCGCATCGTTTTGACAAGTTTTTGCTTGTTCTCGGGGAGCAGAACCTCGTCTCCGTCCACACCCGAAGAGGACCGCCGCCAAGCAAGACTCCGGCGAGCAAAATTCCGGCGCGTCAGTGCACCCCATCGTCTACAACCTCGCCATCATCTCCGCCTCGCCCTCCTCCATGCTCGGGTATGACTCTTTCGTCTCCATAGGCAATAGAACGCCGGGAGCGTGTGCGCCGGCAATGTCACCGCCTCGAGCCTCGTCTCCGGCTAGGGTTCCGGCGAAGCGCCGCTCGGTTTTGGTCGTTTTAATCTAGACCGTTAGATCTTGCGTGCACGGCCAGTATTAGATCACTTAAAACCCGAATCGGTACGCTTGCATACTTTGTAAAAATTCTAGAGTTACCCTCTTTACTCAAGTCTAAGTAATTGAAAAACAAATTTAAATTATTATCATGCATACTTCATAAAAATTCTAAGAGATAAATATATTAGTTTTCCTGAAATTAAATTATTGCATCTCATGCATAGCATATTTTTGTATGATTATATTGCTTGTCTGTTTATATGTGACTTTATCTTTTGTTAGACTGTTCTGAGGGAAACGAGAGTCTTTGCAACTATAACTGCTGCACTCCCGGTTGCCAAGGCAAGTGGCACACCTCATGAAAGTCCTAGTATTTTTCTATGCATGAGTAGTTTATTTTCCTAAGCATGTTTAGGACTTAGTAGAAATGCTATGCTAGACCTGTTTATAATTCCTTATTCATGTGTCTAGGTTCCTATGAAAATACTTAGAAGAATTATGATGCTATGCAAAACTATTTTGATAAAATGTTAAATTGTACTAAGTTATAATCAAACACCTGGGTGGAATTGGTTGCTTGGCTGTATGAGTTGAGTGTTGTCTCCAGGGGTTTTACCTGTGGGATATTCACTGGTGGATGACCACCCAAGAGTAGAGGAATCAGAAGAACTCCGAGTGAAGATTTTTCCCGTGCAGCCATTGCCCATATGGGCTCTGGCTTGATCAACTAAGTTGCGTGGACTCGGCCCGGCCTGACAGGTGGTGGTAGAGGATTTGTAGGTGGAGCGAGTCAGGCGAGCATTGGGAGGGAAAATGCTTCTGAAAGATCTCGTCTCATTCTTCTCCTTTTCCTTAACACTTCAAGAGTGTATAGGATAGTTTGGGTTGAATGGGTACAATGGTGAATGTGCACAACCTCTGCAGAGTTAAAATCTAAGTACTTAGCCGTGTCCCCGGAAACGGACAATTGAGCAGCTGAACGAGGACGTCAACAGAGGATTCCACCATTCCAACTTTTAAATTAAAACTTGATGGGTGAACAAGGGTAGATGGAGACTATGGCTTTCATACCATATTTGTCTCAACTAGGTAAAGTTGTTTCAAAGAGTTAGGGAAAAACTTGCTTTCTGTAAAATAGCCTTGAGCTCGACCAGCCAAATAAGCATATATGTTATAGAGTTATTCCTCTCAGTGTCCACCATAGTGTCACTTGCCAGTTCCATTTTTAAATGATTTTGACCCACGTTGTTGCAATAATTTTTCTTATTGCAGACTGTTCTGATGATGAGTGAGATTTTGCTAAGGGTTTCGAGTCTTCAACCAACATGCTCGCCTGTGGCACATGCTGATGATGGGGACTCCATGAAGAATAATTTTCCGCTGTTTACTCTGTTCACTGCTAGCTTTACGCTATGCAAATTGTAATGAATATTTTCTAAGTCTGGATCAGCGTTGTAATATTACATCGTAAACTGTGTGTGCAAACGAATCGATCCAGGGATTTACACTATACACAGGTACCTGCCATATTTTAAGTGCAAGTACACTACAGATGGTACCAGAGCACTGTGTTGTCTGTCGGTTCGAGCCCTTAGGATTGGAAAAACCTTTTGATCATAGTATTATCTCCTTGAGTATTTTGGATCCTAGCGGCATAGTGAGATGAAGCGGCCTGGAGACAAACCTTACATGTCCGCGTACATGAGACCTGTTCCACAATCATAAGTGGCTAGCTGGGTGTCTGTCTCTCTCACTATAGTGAATATCCAATTTGCAAAGAGTTGTTAATCTTTGTTGATCACCTTAAGTTTTGACTTAGTATTTTTCTAAATAAATAATGCACATATGACTAGTACTTCTTTACCTTATGCATTTCTTGTTTTTAATTCTTTCCTTTTTACCTAAAGGATGACGAGCTTCCACTTCACCACTGTGGAGGACTTCGAGAACACCCGTTTTGGCTGCTACCTCCTTGACATCGGCGAGAAGATAGGGTTACCGCTACCTCAAGCCAAGGGCTTCATCCTGAAGAAGTTTAACAAAGAGGGTTGCTGGGGAATAAAAGCAACTCAGCCAGGACGTGGAGAAGAGCCCCAGTTGGAGATCAAAATTGTTAGTGACTCCAAAGATAAAGGACTCAATCTAGTCATGCAAGACCTGATTGGTCGCCTCTGTGGACGCTACAGCACAGAGTTGAGGGGCCACTACTCCATTTTCTTTGGAAGGAGAAACCAGGATGGAGAACCTTACCCTTTTTAGGTCAGAGATAGAGGCAAAGCAAAGCCCCTTAGTCTTTATTTCCAGTAGTTGGAAATCCTCGTCATAGAACTTTATGAGGATAGGCGCACTGAGCTCCTGAAGAACGATGAGCTATGTGCCTTACTCAAGGAGAACGAGGAGAAGATGAAGGCTCTCGAGGAAGTGACTAAAGCCCAAGAAGAGAGGTTTTTTGCACAAGAGGAGAAGTACAAGAGGCACGAGAAAAGGGTTCAAGAGAAGAACAAGATTATCAGAGAACAGAAGGCAGAACTTGAGAGCAACGAAGTCGAGTTTGAAGCTGATAGTGACTTGATCAAGCGGCTTCGTACTGAGAAGAGGGAGATGCAAGAAAAGAACTCTGCCCTTGAGAAATAAGTGAAGGAACTCAAGGAGGTACTCGACAATGAAGGAATCGAGATTCAGGAAATTGAAGAAGAAGAAGAAGATGACATGGTCGAGTAGTTAGTTAGTGAGACTACCATTTACCTTCACCTCATCGCTATCTTAGTCTTGTATTGACCTACCAACTTGTGGTAAGGCAGTACTTTCCCTTGTATCCTCGGAACCTCGCGAGTTTATTTTTCCAAGCTTTTAAATCGTTTTTAATCCAAAGGTTTTGTTTTGTGTGTTGGTTGCTCTCTAAGTTGTTTGTGTGTTGGGGTAATTTTTTTCCTTAGTCCTTTCCATCTAAACTCACCTATGCTAAAACCACAGATACCTCCCCGCCGTGTGCCCGATAACAACAACAACAACAACAACAATGATGCTATACAACAGCTGATGGCATCTCAAGCTCAGCTAATGACTATGATGACCCAGTTCATTGCGGCAACCAACAACAATAACAACAACCATAACCACAACCCACCACCGCCACCGCCACCACCCTCCCAAGTGGATAGACTTACCAGATTTCTGAGGCACCGGCCTAACAAGTTCTCCACTGCAACTGAGCAATTGTGGCGGATGACTGGCTGTGTTCCGTGGACAGAGATCTAGTGACTTGTGAATGTACCGACTCTGAGAAGGTGAGGTTCACTACTCATATGTTGGAAGGACCAACAATTCAATGGTGGGAAACTAATCAAATCACTCACCCACTAGAAACCTTGACTTGGGAAAACTTCAAGGAAGGATTTCGTAATGCTCATATCTCTGCGGGCATTATGAACTTGAAGCAAGAAGAATTCAGAAACCTGACGCAAGGAAACAGGAGCCTTAAGGAATACATGGCTGATTTCCATGCCCTTTCTTGATATGCTTCGGAAGACATCAACACTGAAGCTAAGAGGAAGGCAAAATTCCTAAATGGGCTGAGTGACGAACTGAAGATTCCTCTAACAGTAGCATATGCCCCAAATTATCAAACCCTCCTAGATCAGGCTATCATACTGGAGGATAACATCAAGAAGGCTGAAAACAGGAAGAGAAAGTTGAATGTTCACAAACATCATTCTGAACCTTCATTCAAAAGGCACTTTCCTCAAGATACAAACCATGGTCATAAACCTGGACACTATCCTAGTGGAGGAAGGAACCACAAACATCATGGTCACAACCACAGTGGTGGGTTCAAAGGAAAGAATGGGAATCCCAAAGGAAATGGAAATGTTGGCCTTAACCATGGACATCATCGCCCAAATCCTGAATATAAGAAAGATATCAGCCAAATTTTATGCTTCAAGTGCAATAACAAGGGCACTACGCCACTGACTGTCCCGAGAAGAAGACTGCAGAAGCTGCCAAGCCCATTCCTTTCCAGAAGAGACATGTGAACCACATAAACATGGAAGAAGTGTACGATGAACATGATGCACTCATTGGTACGTTCTTGCTCAATTCATGTCCATCATTAGTTTTATTTGATACTAGAGCATCGCATTCATTCATTTCAAGATCTTTTGTAAACAAACATGGGTTAGTTGTGGAGAATATAGGAAGCCCTATTGGAGTAAGCTCTCCGGGCGGAGAAATGCTAGTAACCTCAGGTTGTAGACAGTTGAGTCTGAAGATTGGAAAGCATCAGTTTCCTACGGACTTGATCATCCTAGAAACACAAGGCTTGGATGTTATCATAGGAATGGATTGGATGTCCCGTTATGAAGGAATCATAGACGGCACAAATAGAACCATCACTCTCACCACTCTAGAAGGTTTGAAAATCAATTTCAGATGAAAGTTTGAGCTAAAGAAGGTTAGGCTAAATTATCTTAAGGGGGTTAGCCTCGGTGATGTTCTTATAGTCAAGGAATACCCTGATGTGTTCCCGGAAGAACTACCGGGAATGCCACCCGATAGAGATGTAGAGTTTCTCATTGAACTAAAGCCGGGTACATGACCAATTGCTAAAAGACCCTACCCAATGGCAACTGATGAACTGAAAGAACTCAAGAAGCAACTGGAAGAGTTTATGAAGAAAGGCTTTATCCGTCCAAGTTCATCACCCTGGGGAGCCCCAATCCTCTTCGTCAAGAAGAAGGATAGTACACAGAGATTAGTCACCGATTACAGTGACATAAATGAGCACCCAATCAAGAACAAGTATCCGCTACCTAAAATCAATGAGCTCTTCGATCAATTAGAAGGGGCTGTCGTGTTCTCCAAGATCGATCTTAGATCATGATACTTTCAGATGAAAGTTAGAGAGATGGATATACCCAAGACTGCCATTGTTACAACATTTGGTTCATATGAGTACACAGTAATGCCTTTTGGGTTAACCAATGCTCCAGCCTATTTCATGAATATGATGAATAAGGTATTTATGGATTTTCTGGACAAGTTTGTTGTTGTCTTCATCGATGACATCTTAGTCTACCCCAACAAAGAACATGAAGAACACTTACAACTGGTGTTGCAAAGACTCCGCGAGCATAAGTTATATGCTAAGTTCAACAAGTGTGAATTTTGGTTAGAACAAATAGGTTTTCTAGGACACCTGGTGTCTAAAGATGGAATAGCAGTGGATCCTGAAAAAGTTACTGTTGTGACAAATTGGGAATCACCCAAAAATGTGGGGAATCCGCAGTTTTCTAGGACTGGCAGGATACTACCTGAGATTCATTGAAAATTTCTCCAAGATTGCCAAGGCCTTGACTGAACTACTGAAGAAGGGAAAGAAGTTTGAGTGGAGAGAAGCTTGTGAGAGCAGTTTTCAAAAACTTAAGAAACGCTTAGTGTCTGCACAAGTATTATGTCTACCAGATCTAGAGAAAGATTTCCAAGTTTATTGCGACGCTTCATATCGTGGTCTAGGAAGCGTATTGATGCAAGAAGGCAAAGTAGTGTCTTATGCCTCAAGACAACTCAAAAATCATGAAGTAAACTACCCCACTCATGATCTCGAGTTAGCTTATGTAGTACATGCGCTTAAAATATGGAGACCGTATTTATGGGGAAAGCGATGTGAAGTATTCATAGATCATAAAAGCCTCAAGTACTTCTTTACTCAGTAGGAATTAAACATGCGACAAAGGAGATGGCTAGAATTGATCAAGGACTATGATTTAAGTCTACAGTATCACCCAGGGAAAGCCAACATAGTGGCTGATGCCTTCAGCCGTAAGACTTATGTAAACGGACTCACGGCAGGAGAATTGCCTGAAGATCTATGTAAAGGATTTAAGGACCTTCGATTGGAAGTGGTACCTGAAGGATTCATAGAATCCTTAGAAGTTCAACCTCTTCTATTTAAAAAAATCAAGGAAGCTCAGTTAGAGGATAAAGCAGTAAAAGAAATCAAGAAGAACCTAAGTGAAGGCAAGGCCAGGGATTTTAGAGAAGACGAAGAAGGAACTGTATGGTATAAAGAATGCATATGTGTTCCTGACGATGCCGATCTTAGTAGGAAGTTAATACTTCAAGAAGCTCATGACTCACCTTATTCCATACATCCGGGTAACACCAAGATGAATATGGATGTAAAGGAGAGGTATTGGTGGATCAATTTGAAGAGAGATATTGCTGAATACATTGCAAAGTGTGACGTCTGCAGTCGTGTGAAAGCAGAACACCAAACACCAGCAGGATTGCTGCAACCCTTACCAGTACCAGATTGGAAATGGGAACAGATTGGTATGGATTTCATCACTGGTCTGCCCAGGACCAAATCAGGGTATGATTCTATATGGGTTATAGTCGATCGTCTGACGAAAGTATCTCACTTTATACCCGTGAAGACTACTTACAGTAGTGCCAAACTAGCTGACATTTATATGAAGACGATTGTGTGTCTACATGGTGTTCCCAAGAAAATTGTGTCGGATAGGGGTACTCAGTTTACTTCTCATTTCTGGAATCAATTACATGAGTCCTTGGGAACCAGATTAGAGTTCAGCACAGCGTTCCATCCGCAGAAGGATGGACAGACAGAAAGAGTAAACCAAATCCTAGAAGATATGCTAAGAGCATGCGCTCTAGATTATAAGTCTAGCTGGGAAGATAATCTCCCATATGCTGAGTTCTCTTACAACAACAGCTATCAAGCGAGCATAGAGATGTCGCCATTTGAAGCCATGTATGGAAGGAAGTGCACCACACCACTGCTATGGAGTGGCGTTGGAGAACGTAGTTTGTTCGGACCAGACATAATCAACGGGGCTGAAGAAAAAGTCAGACTGATTAAGGACCGTTAAAAAATAGCACAATCCAGACAGAAGAGCTATGCAGACTCCAAAAGAAGGGAAGTTACTTATGAAGTAGGCGATCGAGCCTATCTCAGAGTTTCACCTATGGGTGGAGTTAAAAGATTTGGAATCAAAGAAAAATTGGCACCTAGGTTTATTGGACCTTTCAAGGTATTATCCCGCAAAGGAGAGGTAGCCTATGAATTGGAACTCCCGGAAGCTCTTTCCACAGTTCACAGTGTATTCCATGTCAGCAAGCTGAAGAAATGTCATCCAGAAATGGCAGAGACACTTCTAAGAGATATAGTGCCACTAGAGGAAGTACAACTAGAAAGTGATCTCACTTATGAAGAAAACCCCATAAAGATTTTGGAGACAGCAGAACGTGTCACCCGAACCAAGACCATCAAATTCTGTGAAGTACAGTGGAATCACCATTCAGAAGAAGAAGCAACTTGGGAAAGAGAAGATGACCTGAAAGAAGACCACCCTCACCTATTTGCTAGCCAACCCGAATCTCGAGGGCGAGATTCATCTTAAGGGGTTAGTTTGTAACATCCCAATTTTCAGAAAAATTTAAAACTTTGCATTCATGCATCATCACCATTTAAAACTTGTCATTTGAATCACATATGATTTAAATTAAATTACTTAAATATGTTTAAATTGATTTTAAGTCCACAAAACTGTTAATTGAATTTATAATAAGTTTCCTTTTATTTTATTTTTACTTTGGAGAAAAATAGTACCAAAAAGATCTATTTTTAATAAGCTTTTCAAATTATATTTTTATAATTTTTTTTGAGAAGTTTTGATATAGTTTTGAATGTTTTATACTCAAAGGATTTAAAAACAGAAAATGATTTATAAAATAAAAAGGAGTCGGGCCAGCTAAGTGGGCCGAAGCCCACTGGCTCTCTGCCGCGCGTGCAGCGCCCCAGCCCGCCAGCGGCCCAGCATCTCTCTCTCTCTCGGTCACCGACAGGTGGGCCCCACCTGTCATCCCTCCCGCGGCAACGGCTCGCCCCAAATCATGCCCGCGATGAACGCCGAGAAACGCCCGAATCAAATCGATTCATTGCAATTGATTTACTGCCCCGTTTCCTTCGCCATTGCTTGCTATAAGACCCCCTCGCTCCCCTCTCTCTTTTGCCCCAAGCACCACCTCCCGAGAGCCACCAGGCCGCCCGCGAGCATCCCCGGAGCTCTGCTGTAGCCGCCGGCGAAATTTCGCGACTCCGGCAAAAATCGTGAACCTCGAGACCTCTCTCCACTCCCTATTGATTTATTTTGATCTTGCACATCGTTTTGACAAGTTTTTGCTTGTTCTCGGGCAGCAGAACCTCGTCTCCGTCCACACCCGAAGAGGACCGCCGCCAAGCAAGACTCCGGCGAGCAAATTCCGGCGCGTCAGTGCACCCCATCGTCTACAACCTCGCCATCATCTCCGCCTCGGCCTCCTCCACGCTCGGGTATGACTCGTTCGTCTCCGTAGGCAGTAGAACGCCGGGAACGTGTGCGCCGGCGATGTCACCGCCGCGGGCCTCGTCTCGGGCTAGGGTTCCGGCGAAGCGCCGCTCGGTTTTGGTCGTTTTAATCTAGACCGTCACTTAAAACCCGAATCGGTACGCTTGCGTGGCACGCCGCGTCAGCGCCGCGTCAGATAATATTTTTCTGCGATTTTTCTTAAATCATTTTAATTGGCAGTTTTACAGAAAACACCCTGCATACTGTTTTTATCATTACTTTTTATCCGTTTATCCAAATTTAAATATTTTTCTATATTTGGAATCCTTAGAACCAGTAGAATATTTTGGCTTCTTTAGTTTTCTGTTTTGGCACATTTAAAATTTTCAAATATTCATGTGAGTAGTTTAAATTTTTTTGACATAACTTTAGTTAGAAAAATTATTTTTGAGTAAATCAAATTGCTAAAAATTTGTTTAGATGCCCTCTGTGCAATAACCATTTTTACAAATTTTTGTTATAAAAAAATATTACTGTAAACTAAAATTCTAGAGTTACCCTCTTTATTCAAGTCTAAATAATTGAAAAACAAATTTAAATTATTATCATGCATACTTCATAAAAATTCTTAGAGATAAATATATTAGTTTTCCTGAAATTAAATTATTGCATCTCATGCATAGCATATTTTTGTATGAGTATATTGCTTGTGTGTTTATATGTGACTTTATATTTTGTTAGACTATTCTGAGGGAAACGAGAGTCTTTGCAACTGTAACTGCTGCACTTCCGGTTGCCAAGGCAAGTGGCACACCTCAGTCCTAGTATTTTTCTATGCATGAGTAGTTTATTTTCCTAAGCATGTTTAGGACTTAGTAGAAATGCTATGATAGACCTGTTTAGAATTCCTTATTCCTGTGTCTAGGTTCCTATGAAAATACTTAGTAGAATTATGATGCTATGCAAAACTATTTTGATAAAATGTTAAATTGTACTAAGTTATAATCAAACACCTGGGTGGAATTGGTTGCTTGGCTGTATGAGTTGAGTGTTGTCCCCAGGGGTTTTACCTGTGGTATTTCACTTGTGGATGGCCACCCAGGAACAGAGGAATCTAAAGAACTCCGAGTGAAGATTGTTTCTCGTGCAGCCATTGCCAATATGGGCTCTGGCTTGATCATCTAAGCTGCGTGGACTCGCCGCGGCCTGACAGGTGGTGGTAGGGGATTTGTATGTGGAGCGCGTCAGGCCAGCATGGGGAAGGAAAATGCTTCTGAAAGATCTCGTCTCATTCTTCTCCTTTTCCTTAACACTTTAAGAGTGTATAGGATAGTTTGGGTTGAATGGGTACAATGGTGAACGTGCACAACCTCTGCAGAGTTAAAATCTAAGTACTTAGCCGTGTCCCCGGAAACGGACAATTGAGTAGCTGAACGAGGACGTCAACGGAGGATTCCACCATTCCAACTTTTAAATTAAAACTTGATGGGTGAACAAGGGTAGATGGAGACTATGGCTTTCATTCCATATTTGTCTCAACTAGGTAAAGTTGTTTCAAAGAGTTAGGGAAAAACTTGCTTTCTACAAAATAGCCTTGAGCTCCACCAGCCAAATAAGTATTGTAGCGTACCTGCACTTAAAATAAGGCAAATACCTGTGTATAGTGCAAATCCCTGGATCAATTCGTTTTCACACACAGTTTACGATGTAATATCACAACAAAGTATCAATTTTATCACATCGATGATCCAGACTTACAAAATATTCAATACAAGTTCCATAGCATAAAGCTAGTTTTGAAAGAGTAAACAGCGGAAATACAATAGCAGTGAGTCTCCATCACTTTCATGTTGCCACAGGCGAAAACATGTTGGTTGTAGACTCGAAACATTTAAACGAAACCTCACTCGTCATCTGATCAATCTGCAATAAGAAAATATTGCAACAACGTGGGTCAGATTCCATTAAAAATGGAGTCTGGCAAGTGACACTATGGTGGACACTTAGAGGAATAACTCTAATAACCTATATGCATATTTGGCTGGTGGAGTTCAAGGCTATTTTGCATAAAGCCAATTTTTCCTAACTCTTTGGAAAACACTTTTCTTCTATTCGAGACATTCGTGGCATGAAAACCACTGTCTCATTCTACCGTTGTTCACCCATCAAGTTTTAATTTTGAAGTTGGAATGGTGGAATCCTCCGTTGACGTCCGTGATCAGCTGCTCAAATTGTCCGTACCGGGGGACACGGCTAAGTACTTCGTTTTACACTCTGCAGAGGTTGTGCACGTTCACCATTGTACTCATTCAACCCAAACTTTCCTTTACACACCTATAGTGATAAGGAAAAGGAGAAGAATGAGACGAGATCTTTAAGAAGCATTTTCCCTCCCACTCTGTCTTGACCCGTTCCACCTAACATCCCCCTACATCTGCTTGTGAAGCCGGAGAGAGTCCACGCAACATAATTGATCAAGCCAGAGCCCATATGGCTGATGGGTTCGTAGCATAGAAAACAAAAAAAATTCCTATGGTGAGAACAAACCAACAAGCCAAGATCTACTCTAGGAGATGCTCGTAAGGTGTGGAACATATTTCAAGAGAAACTAACCCTCGAAGACCGTAAGCGTTTCGAGAATAATTCTCGTGGATGATGTAGTCGTTCACTTGCCGATCTCAAGATCGTGAAGATGTGCGCTGCAACTGGCAGCGCCTCCGTACTCGGTCACACGTACGGCTTGATGACGACCTCCGTTCCCTCGATCCAGCGGGGTAGCGGAAATAGTAGAACCACCAAGGAACTCCAACAGCACGACGGTGTGGTGTGGTGGAGAACTAAACGGCCATGGCTTCGCCAAGCGGATGGCTAGAGGTGGAGCAGCGGGAGGACGGAGAGAGGATCAAGTGTGTGTTCAAAAGGGAGCTCCCACCCCTCCATATATAGGATAGGGGTGAGGTTGGGTCGTTGCACCTAGGGGTGACTCCACCTCTTCCCTCTTGATGTGAGTGGAGCATCCACTCATGCCCACTCATTCTCTTTTAATCTCCACTAAAAAATCCCAAGGGGTTTCTTTATTAAATAAAAAAAAATCATTTCCTTTTAATATTTTTTAATTCTATTAACAAACATTAACACTTACCCCCTTGGTCATTTGTTAATTCAATTAACAACCATTGTCAACTATTGAGAAGTAACCCCTTGAACTATTTCAATATTACCCGAAACAATTTTGGTGCTGTCCAAACTTTTCTCCGAAATTCCGTGTCTACCCAAAATCGTCGACAAACCTTAAGTGTGTCACCCTACGGTTCGTGAATAATATAGACATGACCGAGACACCTCTCCGATCAATAGTCAACAGCGGGATCTGGAGATCCGTAATGACTCCTACATATTCGACGATGAATCTTGTGATCATGTGAACCAAAAACGTCAAAACCCATTCCTTTTGTCTCGCGATGTTTTACTTGTCCGAGATCCGATCATTGGTATCATCTATACCTTGTTCGATCTTGTTCCCGACAAGTACTCTTTACTCGTTCTATGATATGACATCGTTGTGACCTAGTCACGTGCTTGCAAGCGGTGTCGATGTGATATCACCGAGAGGGCCCAGAGTATATCTCTCCGTCATCTTGATGGACAAATCCCACTTCTTGATCCATGAGCCTCAATTAATACTTTCGGAATACCCAACACCACCTTTATGGTCACCCTGTTACGGTGTGACGTTTGATGTCATCAAAGCATTCTTCCGGTGTTAGTGATTGACATGATCTCATGGTCTAAGGATTAGGCTTACTTCATATGCTCAGTACAACAATATAAACTTAATGAATTTATTGTATTGCTATACATAATTTGGGTGTGTTCATCATATCATTCTCCTTATGACGTGATCACGTTATTAACAACATCCAATGTTAATGATCAGGAAACCTTGATCATCAGTTAATCAACAAGCTAGTTAAACGAGAGGCGTTACTAGGAACTCTAATTTGATCATTAGTCACACATGTATTAATGTTTCCAATTAATACAATTCTAGCATGAGAAATAAACATTTATCATAAACATGGAATAAGATAATAACCGCTTTATTATTGCCTCTCGGGCATATTCCTTTCAGTCTCCCACTTGCACTAGGGGCAATATTCTGTATTACATTGTAATGACCCTAACACCCATGTAGTTCCGGTGTTGATCATGTTTTGCCCTTGGGAGATGTTTAGTAAAAGGGTCTGCCACATTCAGATCCGTATGTACTTTGCAAATCGTTATATCACCATCCTTGACATGTTCACGGATGGAGTGAAAACGGCGCTTGAAATGCTTGGAATTCTTGTGAGACCTTGGTTCTTTAGAATTGGCTATGGCACCATTGTTGTCACCATAGATAACCATCGGATCCAACGCACTTGGAACCACACCTAGTTCGGATATGAACTCCTTCATCCAAACTCCTTCCTGCGCTGCCTCCGAGGCAGCAACATATTCCGCTTCTATTGATGATCCCGCCACCACGGGTTGCTTGGAACTCCTCCAGCTTACTGCTCCTCCATTCATAAGAAATTCGTACCCAGATTGTGACTTAGAGTCATCCGGATCGGTGTCGAAGCTATCATCGACGTAACATCTTGCGATGATCTCTTCTTCACCGCCACACACGAGAAACATATCCTTAGTCCTTCTTAATTACTTTAGGATATTCTTTACCGCCATCTAGTGTTCCAAACCTGGATCAGATTGGTACCTGCTAGTCAAGCTAATAGCATGTGCCACATCCGGTCTTGTACATAGCATATCATACATGATAGAGCCTATGGCTGAGGCATAGGGGATCTTGTTCATCAATTCTCTATCTTGCGATGTAGCTGGACTTTGAGTCTGACTCAATGTCTTTCCTTGTAACATAGGTAAGAGCCCTTTCTTACTTTCGTCCATTCTGAACTTCTTCAGAATCTTGTCAAGGTATGTACTTTGCGAAAGCCCAATTAAGCGTCTTGATCTATCTCTATAGATTTTGATGCCTAATATATACGATGCTTCACCGAGGTCCTTCATCGAAAAACTATTGTTCAAATAACCTTTTATACTATTCAAAAATTCTATATCATTTCCAATCAACAATATGTCATCCACATATAGTACTAGAAATGCTACAAAGCTCCCACTCACTTTCTTGTAGATACAAGCTTCTCCATAAGTTTGGACAAATCCAAACCCTTTGATCACCTCATCAAAGCGGAGGTTCCAACTCCAGGATGCTTGCTTCACTCCATAAATGGATCGTTGAAGTTTGCATACCTTGTCAGCATCCTTAGGATCGACAAAACCTTTGGGTTGCACCATGTACAACTCTTCCTCAATGTGACCATTAAGGAACGCAGTTTTGACATCCATTTGCCAGATTTCGTAATCGAAAAATGAATCAATTGCTAACATAATCCTAACAGACTTCAGCATCGCTACAGGAGAGAACGTCTCCTCATAGTCAATTCCTTGAAATTTTCGAAAAACTTTTGCGACAAATCGAGCCTTAAAGACGGTCACATTACCATCAGCGTCAGTTTTCTTCTTAAAAATCCATTTGTTCTCAACGGCCTTGCGGTCATTTGGTAAGTCCACCAAAGTCCATACTTGGTTTTTTTACATGGATTCCATTTCGGATTTCATGGCTTCTAGCCATTTGTTGGAATCTGAGCCCATCATCGCTTCATCATACGCCGCAGGGTCATCATTATCTACTACCAGGACGTTCATGACGGAGTTGCCGTACAGTTCAGGAGCTATACGCGTCCTTGTTGACATGCGAAGTACGGTAATATCCTCTTTCGGAGTTTCATGATCTTGATTATCATTAGTTCCCTCTTCATCTAGTGAAGTCAACTCCGGAACAATGGCCAGCGCTGCGCTACTCGCCATTCACAGAAGAGAAGGTTCAATGACCTCGTCGAGTTCTACCTTCCTACTACTCACACCTTTTGAGAGAAACTCCTTCTCCAAAAAGGATCCGTTCTTGGCAACGGAAACTTTGCCTTCAGATCTAAGATAGAAGGTGTACCCAATTGTTTCTTTAGTGTATCCTATGAAGACGCATTTTTCCGCTTTGGGTTCGAGTTTATCAGGCTGAAGCATCTTCACATAAACATCGCATCCCCAAACTTTTAGAAACGATAGCTTAGGTTTGTTTCCAAACCATAGTTCATACGGTGTCGTTTCAATAGATTTAGATGGAGCCCTATTTAAAGTGAATGTAGTTGTCTCTAGTGCATGAACCCAAAATGATAGTGGCAAATCTGTTAGAGACATCATAGACCGAACCATATCCAATAAAGTACGATTACGACGTTCGGATACACCATTACGCTGTGGTGTTCCAGCAGGAGTGAGTTGTGAAACTATTCCACATTCTTTCATATGTGTGCCAAACTCGTAACTCAAATATTCACCTCCACGATCGGATCGCAGAAATTTAATTTTTCTGTTACGATGGTTTTCAACTTCACTCTGAAATTCGTTGAACTTTTCGAACGTCCAGACTTGTGTTTCATTAAGTAAATATACCCATATCTACTTAAATCATCACTGAAGGAAACAAAATAATGATATCGACCACGCGCGGACACACTCATTGGACCACACACATCGGTATGTATGATTTCCAATAAATCCGTCGCCCGTTCCATCGTGCTGGAAAACGGGGTTCTAGTCATCTTGCCCATAAGGCATGGTTCACATGTTTCAAATGATTCATAATCAAGTGATTCTAGGAGCCCATCAGAATGGAGCTTCTTCATGCGCTTAACACCAATATGACCTAAGCGGCAGTGCCACATGTATGTAGCAATATCATCATTCAACTTGATTCTTTTGGCATTCACATTATGAATGTGTGTATCATTACTATCAAGATTCAAAAGAAATAAACAATTCTTCATAGGTGCATGACCATAAAAGATCATTCATATAAATCGAACATCCATTGTTCTCAGACTTAAATGAATAACCGTTTTGCATTAAACAAGATCCAGATATAATGTTCATGCTCAACGCAGGCACCAAATAACAATTATTTAGGTTCATCACTAATCCTGATGGTAGACGAAGAGGTAGCGTCCCGACAGCGATCACATCAACCTTTGAACCATTACCGACGCGCATCGTCACCTCATCCTTTGCTAGTTGTCGCCTATTTCGTAGTTCCTGTTTCGAGTTACATATGTTAGCAACCGAACCAATATCAAATACCCAGTCGCTACTGCGAGTACTAGTAAGGTTCACATCAATAACATGTATATCACAAATACCTTTGTTCACTTTGCCGGCCTTCTTATCCGCCAAATATTTGGGGCAATTACGCTTCCAGTGCCCAGTGCCCTTGCAAAAAAAGCACTCAGTGTCAGGCTTAGGGCCAGCCTTGGTCTTTTTCTCAGGTGCGGCAAAACTTTTGCCGCCCTTCTTGAAATTACCCTTTGGCTTGCCTTTCTTGCCTTTCTTGAAACTAGTGGTTTTATTGATCATCAATACTTGATGCTCCTTTTTGATCTCCACTTCAGCAGTTTTGAGCATTGACAGAAGCTCGGGGAGAGTCTTCTTCATGCCTTGCATATTGTAGTTCATCACAAAGTTCTTGTAACTTGGTGGGAGTGATTGGAGAACACGATGAATTCCTAGCTCATTGGGGATCGATATACCCAGGGCTATGAGCTTATCGGCGTACCCAGATATTTTGAGTACGTCCTCGCTAACGGAGCTGTTCTCTTCCATCATACAGCTAAAGAACTTTTCTGAAGCATCATAACTCTCTACGGCAGCATGGGTATCGAAAGTCATTTTCAATTCTCCCATTGTATCAAAAGCGGTGCTGTTCTCGAAACGTTTTCCCAGCTCCGGCTCTAAACCATACAGAATGCCGCATTGAACTACATTGTGGTCCTCCTTCTGAGTCAGGAAAACATTTTTCACATCATCGGGAGCGCCATCAGCGGGCGGGGCACCTAGGGGTGCATCAAGCACATAGAGTTTTTGACAAGCTGTGAGGAGAATCCTCAGGTTAAGTGCCCAATTGGTGAAGTTGCTTCCATTGTTTGCTAGTTTCTCTTTCTCCATGAACATATTGAAATTGAAAGCAGGTGGTGCCATGATCTACAACATATTTGCAAAGACTATTTAGACTAAGATTATTATAAATTAAGTTCAAGTTAATTCAAAATTATTACGAGAACTCCCACTCAAAAACAACATCCCTCTAGTCATTTTAGTGATTACACAAACCAAATTCACTACACCAATAACCGATCATCACGAGAGATGGTGCAGCTGCAAAGGCGAACATCGACATATTCATCATATCATCTATATGACTCATGCTTTACCTTTAGGTTACGTGTTCCGAGACCATGTCTGTACATGCTAGGCTCGCCAAGGAAAACCATAGTATTTGCATGTGTAAATCTGGCTTACACCCGTTGTATGCGAACGTTGAGTCTATCACACCCGATCATCACGTGGTGCTTCGAAACGACGAACTTTCTAAAAGGTGCATACTAAGGAAGAACACATTATTATCTTGATATTAACTGTGAGAGGGATCATCTTATACTGCTACTGTCGCGATCTAAGCAAAATAAGATGCATAAAAGGATTAACATTATATGCATGGATAATGTGATATGATATGGTCCTTCTTGCACTTGATCTCCATCTTGTGCATATTGGCATGATCTTCATCATTCTACCGGCGTGGCACCAAGGTCCATGGCGCCTCCTTCTTGATTGTCCTCCAAATTTACAACATATCATCTAGATATGATATTTAGCAGCATGCCATAAATTAAAAAAAAAGACAACCATTTGGCTCCTCCCGGTTTGTCATAATTTACAAAAGGTATCATCTCATACATCAAATTTGTAACTTTAACCATATCACATCACATGCCCTGCAAAAACAAGTTAGACGTCCTCTAATTTATGTTTGCATATTTTACGTGGCTTAGTGCTTTGGAAGATAGAACCGTTCTTACCTACGAACATGAAACCACAACGGCGATGAAAATATTATTAGCAACATGTTCTATTTTATATCTTAACTATAGTAGGAGAGACAGACACCCGCAAAGCCACTTATGCAAAACAAGTTGCATGTCAGTCGTGGAACAAGTCTCATGTGCGTGGACATGTAAGGTTAGTCTGGGCCGCTTCATCCTACTATGCCACTAAGATACAAAATATACAAAGGAAGCAATAACATGATCATCAACGCCCGCATATACATATGTGTTCTACCCGTACAAAGCATCTACGCATAGACACGGCTTTGATACCACTGATGGGTTCGTAGCATAGAAAACAAAATTTTTCCTATGGTGAGAACAAACCAACAAGCCAAGATCTAGTCTAGGAGATGCTCGTAACGAGTGGAACATATTCCAAGAGAAACTCACCCTCGAAGACCGTAAGCGTTTCGAGAATAATCCTCGTGGATGATGTAGTCGTTCACTTGCCGATCTCAAGATCGTGAAGATGTGCGCCGCAACGGGCAACGCCTCCGTACTCGGTCACACGTACGGCTTGATGACGACCTCCGTTCCCTCGATCCAGCGGGCAGCGGAAGTAGTAGAACCACCAAGGAACTCCAACAGCACGACGGTGTGGTGTGGTGGAGAACTAAACGGCCATGGCTTCGCCAAGCGGATGGCCAGAGGTGGAGCAGCGGGAGGAGGGAGAGAGGATCAAGTGTGTGCTCAAAAGGAAGCTCCCACCCCTCCATATATAGGAGAGGGGTGAGGTTGGGTCGTTGCCCCTAGGGGTGACTCCACCTCTTCCCTCTTGATGTGAGTGGAGCATCCACTCATGCCCACTTATTCTCTTTTAATCTCCACTAAAAAATCCCAAGGGTTTTTCTTTATTAAATAAAACAATTTCATTATCTTTTAATATTTGTTAATTCTATTAACAAACATTAACACTTACCCCCTTAGTCATCTGTTAATTCTATTAACAACCATTGTCAACTATTGACAGTTAACCCCTCGAACTATTTCAATATTACCCGAAACAATTTCGGTGATGTCCAAACTTTTCTCCGAAATTCCGTGTGTACCCAAAAGCGTCGACAAACCTTAAGTGTGTCACCCTACGGTTCGTGAATAATATAGACATGATTGAGACACCTCTGCGATCAATAGTCAACAGCGGGATCTAGAGATCCGTAATGACTCCTACATATTCGACGATGAATCTTGTGATCGTGTGAACCAAAAACGTCATAACCAATTCCTTTTGTCTCGTGATATTTTACTTGTCCGATATCCGATCATTGGTATCATCTATACCTTGTTCGATCTCTCTCCCGACAAGTACTCTTTACTCGTTCTGTGATATGACATCGTTGTGACCTAGTCACGTGCTTGCAAGCGGTGTCGATGTGATATCACCGAGAGGGCCCTGAGTATATCTCTCCGTCATCTAGATGGAAAAATCCCACTTCTTGATCCATGAGCCTCAACTAATACTTTCGGAATACCCAACGCCACCTTTATGGTAACCCTGTTACGGTGTGACGTTTGATGTCATCAAAGCATTCTTCCGGTGTCAGTGATTGACATGATATCATGTCTAAGGATTAGAGTTACTTCATATGCTCAGTACAACAATATAAACTTAATGACTTGATCATATTGCTATACTTAATTTGGGTGTGTTCATCATATCATTCTCCTAATGACGTGATCACGTTATTAACAACATCCAGTGTTCATGATCAGGAAACCATGATCATCAGTTAATCAACGAGCTAGTTAAACGAGAGGCGTTACTAGGAACTCTAATTTGTTCATTAGTCACACATGTATTAATGTTTCCGATTAATACAATTCTAGCATGAGAAATAAACATTTATCATAAACATGGAATAAGATAATAACCGCTTTATTATTGCCTCTCGGGCATATTCCTTTTAATGGCAATGGCTGCACTGGAAGCAATCGTCACTCGGAGTTCTTCAGATTCCTCTATTCACTGGATGGCCATCCACAAGTGCACATACTCCAGGAACCATAGACATGGACCGGAGTAGCCACTCAACTTCGCCACCATATACAACCAATCCACCCAGGAGGTTCATTAACTTAGTGGATGTGCACTCTCAGGTGGAAATCACCATGCTCACGGCCCTAAGTAGAATAGACATTCATCCGAGGCGACGACAACCATGAGCACAACCCTGAGTAGTCACTTAACATTTTGTAAAACTTTTCATCAATTGAATAGCATCAATATATCTACTAAGTATTATATAGGAACCTAGACACTGGAGTAAGTGTTTCTACACAGGTTTTGAATAGCAATACTATCCTACACATGCTTATATAAAAATACACTAAGTAATGCATATAGAAATAATAGAAAGTTTATGAGGTGTGTCACTTGCCTTTGAATGATGTCTTTGCTCACAACTCTTTTCAACGTTATTCAGAGCTCTCCGCTCAATCTAACAATATAGGCAAACAACAATACAACAATCAACAGACAACAATCATCAAACATACATGCACATACATAGTGAACAAACAGGTTTCATAAAACTTCTAAGGAAATTATGTTTATGCACGAGGTGCAAAATATTCCTAAGGACTAGAGATGTATGTCATGCTAAGAAAATATTTTAAGTTAATGCAAAGCGAAAATGAGTGTCAAAATGACTAAGGACTAAGGTCATACATTGAATAAAATAATTTGTTATAGTTCATCTTGAATAAGCACTCTAATGGCTTAGTCATGATGTGTAAAAAAAATACTTGGAGAAAATACTTGATCAACTCTTTTATAAATTGGATATTCACTATAGTGAGAGAGACAGACACCCGGCCAGCCACTTGTTGTGGAACAGGTCTCATGTACGTGGACATGTAAGGTTTGTCTCCAGGCCGCTTCATCTCACTATGATGCTAGGATCCAACAAACTTCAAGATGGTAATAATATGATCAAAATTGTTTAAGTCTTAATTGAAAGACAAGATTAGGAAAGCGGGAAAAGATAGAAAGAAAGATGTAGTTGTCCTACAGGCTTCATCTCCAGACTTGTAATATTCTCCTTGGTGATGTCTTGATCGAATTCTTGTTAGACTTGAATAATCTTCAGACTTGATGATTTTTGTATCACCTAGGCTGGTCTTGGATTTAACTTGGTCTTCACGAAGTCTTAGAGAAGAAGGGAGAAAAGAATGAGAGAGGGAGCTAGACTTAGAAAATATTTCTGGTTTGTCTTCATTAACTTCTTCTTGATTTTCTTCTAAGTGCTTCTACTCCTTGAAGATACTTCTGAAGTGTTGTTTTGGCTAAGTTCTTCATTGGCCTTCTAGCTCCAGGTTGAAAATCCTAAGTGTCTACGTGTATAACACTTTACCAAAATGCTAAGTTGAAAATAATCCTAACTTAGAGAAAATGGGGGAGGAATTTTCTTATGGTAAATATAACTACGAAATAAAATATGCTATGCATGAAATGCAATTTTAAATCACAAGAAACATAATCATAATTTTTGTGAAATTTATAAAGTATGCCTAAAGTTATAATTGCAATTTAACTAATTTCTAATTTTACAAAATATAATAAAAGGGTTAAATATAATATTAGAGTTTTATGTGATTAAATTTTTATAACAAAATTTTGTAATTAGTATTAATTGACAGAGGGGATTTAAATAAATTTATAGCAATTGAATTTATTCAAAAATAATGTTTATATTAAAATTTATATAAAAATTACTCAAGTTATTCAATTTAAACATATAACTATTAAATCATCAAAATAATTCTCAAAATTATTTTATAACAGAGGCATCATATTATAAAGTTTCTAAAACAATTTTATTTACAATTTTTGGATTTATAGATTTAAAGTTATTACCAATATACTCAAATCATCCATTTGAAATTTGAATATTTTAAACTAAGTCAAAATTGAAAACTAACATATCTAAAATATTCTACATGTCAAGTGCTTTCCAAATATATAAAAATATTTGAATTTGGATATGTGAGTAAGAAGTTATACCAAATCTAAGTGACAGGGGAGTTACTGCAAAAGTGCCATTTAAACTAATTAAAAGAAATCAATTTCCACGTCAGCGCTGAATGGGCTGCTGACTGTGTGCTGACTGGGATCCGACGTGGATAAGTGTTTTGATTCTCGGCTGTAGGATTTAGATCTAACGGATCACATCGGCCCGTATCGATTCGCTAACCAGATCTAATCAGAGCCGTAGGTTGGAGATCGGAGTGCGCAGATGGAAGAGCTTACCGGGCGGCGGCGCTCCGCTCGGGCGTGGACCGTTTCGAGGCTCCGGTGGCTCCCCGGATGAATGGAGGGCAGCCCCATGCGCGGCGTGACGCGGGGAGGGCGATGGTGGCGACGACGTCTCCCCGTTCGTCCCAGAGCAGCGAGGGCGGAAGGAGGGGGCGGCGGCTTCTCCGGTGAGGTCCGGTCGAGCACGGGGTGCTCAATCTACTGCCTGAAACAAACGCCCGCGGCCCTTAGAAGATGCGCACAATCAAGGGTGAGGAGAGGGAGGAGGTCTCGGGCTCGGAGGTGGCTTACTTTGCCGGGAAAAGAAGAAACACGGCGGCGGGGCGGATGAACTTCGGCGAGCTATTTCTCCGGCCTGGCGGCGTGTTTTCGAGGGGAAAGAGAGGGGAAAGACGCGGCAGATGGTGGGGGATTTATAGGGCAGGAGAGGAAACCGAATCGCGCCATTCTCACTCGGATTTGGAAATGATTTGACGGCGGGATTCTCGGCCGTGATTTTCTCCGGAGGAAGACGACGAAGACGTCAGCGATGACATCATCCAGGTAATTTCCTTTTCTGTTTTATTTATTTAATCCATATCTTTTGATTTAAATGTCCAAATGAGGTCAAACAAATTTCTAAAAATTTGTAAAATTATTATCTTTGTGTTAAAAACCAGTTGTGGGCATGTTTTGAACATTTTTTAAAAATAATATTTTGAAATATTGATTAAATACAAATTTGACACTTTATTGTTAAATTTGAACTAGGGTTTAATTAATTTTATTTTTGGCTAAAATATATTCTATGAAATACCCACATTCAAATATGTTTGAATTTAAGCTATTTAAACTCATATTCCAATATTAAATAAATTTTAGCTTTAATAGACTATTAAATAACATATTACAACTATTTCTAATGAAAGAGAAAATGTAATGTAATCATTTTTAATTCAAATTATTTTGTGCACCATCAAGTTTCATAATATGATAAATCATTTCAAAACTTTATAACATATCTTTAGAATAGGTGTTAGATTTAATTCATTTCTTATACTGGAAAATATATTCATGAAAATCATTTTATGTTTTGAAAATAAAGGAAAATCATTTAAGCTAATGAAATGTTTATTTGGATGATTCATTCTAAGATATATGAAGTTATTAAAGTTATAAACTACACTTTGTTTTGAACTCAGGTAAAAGAATAATAATCTTTTGGCAAAAAGACAATGTTTTCAATAGTTTAAAATAACACCTGTAATTATTATTTTAATTTATGAATTGCTATTCCTAAGTGGTTGAAATCAAATACTTATAAAGAAATTTTTTATTTCATGAATATGGTTGAAGGTTTGTAAGACATTTGTCAAATTAGATATTGAGGTTTTAATAATTACAATGAATAATAAAATGTTTAACTTGAAACAACTTTTGAAAATAATGATAAACTGAGATATTTGAAATATTAAACTCTTTCAATATGTTTGAAGTCTTTCATAATTAGTTTTCTTATGCATTTTAATATTTTATTTTAATCAAAACAAAAGTTTTAAATTTTAGTGATTTTTGAACATTATAAAATGTTGGGATGTTACAGACTACCACCCTTAAAAGGAATCTCGTCCCCGAGATTCGGAGAGGATAGAAAGAAAAAGCAAATGTTTGAAATGATTCTGATAACTCGAGAGGTTTTGAGAAATGTAATTTCTGTCATGGAAACTTGAAAACTGGTAGGGTTTGATTTTTCTGATTGGGGAGGCTACAAAGAAAATAGTTTGTGATTTCTGGGTTTGAATTAACTGGTTGGCTACCACCCTTTAAAGAAATATTTGTGGTCAGTCTAGAAACTTGGTTTAATCTTGTTTATTTATCTGATGTAGAGTGTTCTAGTATTTAAAATGCAATGGTATGTGGTGATACGGAAAGTTATAATACTTACGTTGTCCACTCGGTCCTTGGAGAGATTCATCCTTCTTCCACTCAGGGCATTTATCAACGTAATGTCCCTTAGCTTTGCACTTGTAGCAACTTATGTGGCTAAGATCTTTCTTGGATTTAACATTTTGTCCTTGTTCCTCAAGGGTATTCATGAGAGACTGTTGCATTCCCTCCTTGGTTTGCTGGATAGCTTGTTGCACCAATGGATAAAGTTGACACTGAATTGGGACATGGTTTGTTCCTTCACACAGGAAGCAAGTAACCTGACTTGTGGGACAGACTTTAACTAGATGTCTTGAATGACCAGGGGGCCACTAATCAGGACATCCTTTGGACGTATGTCCTATCTCTCCACAAGTTGTGCATGCGTTTAGTTTGGTCATAAGGTCCTCTTCAAAAACACTATGGTTTTGATCCATCTTAGGCAGTTGATCATTGATCAAATTCCACAGCTGACTCTGGTCCTCTAATAATAGTCGCATGGTTGTGTGCAAATCATTGTTGTTGATAATGGGGTGAGACATCTGTTTGTTTTTGAAAATAAATGAGTTGAATTATATGTACTATGGAGAAATCCTAATTCAATAAATCAGAACAAGGCAACCAATTTCTAACATAATCAATCAAACATGGTTCAAACACAAGCAAACACAACATAACAAAACTACAAATTCTTTTGTAAAACCAAATTAATCGTTTATCGAACGAACTACACCCACGTCAAGGAAATACCAAAGTGACAGTACTGCCATACCACAATTTGATAGGTCAATACGTCATCGGGTCTCGTTATTCTAATGGATATGTGGTCTAGTTTATCTTTTTCTTGAGTGCCTCGAGTTCTTCCTCAACTTCCTTGAGTTCTTCAAGATACTTCTGGGTGTTGTGAAGTCTAAAATGAAGTCTTTCTTCAAGGTACTCAATAGCTCTCCATGCTGCATTTCTTGCTGAATCGAAGAATGATGTGTGAAGTATTGGGTTGGTGAAGATGCAGTCACCCTAAGTCTTGTGGTCAGCTTCTTTGCTCCTGTATAGATGGACTTGCAACCACCAGTACTCTTGGCCTTCATCCATGAAAGGAAAACCTTTGTATACTACTTCTCCTTCAAAAACTAAGCTCTTCATGTTATCCTTAAGTGCTCTTGGAAACTCAGTCTTACATTCCAAGGTCATAGTCATCACTGGTCCTTTCTTGAGTGATTCAATGAGGGCGGTCATCTAAGAAAACAAGAGAAGAAACTTAGAAATGAAATAGTTAAGATAATTACAAGAATGATGTTTGAAAGGTTCTTATTTTTAGCAAACTGAATGAAATAGATTTTCAATCCTATGGCCAAATCCTATTTCTATCCAAACCTAGGGTTTCGAACCTACAGGCAACACAGTGATCTGATACCATCTGTAGCGTATCTGCACTTAAAATAAGGCAGATACCTGTGTATAGTGCAAATCCCTGGATCGATTCGTTTGCACACACAGTTTACGATGTAATATCACAACAAAGTATCAATTTTATCACATCGATGATCCATACTTACAAAATATTCAATACAAGTTGCATAGCATAAAGCTAGCTTTGAAAGAGTAAACATCGGAAATACAATAGCAGTGAGTCTCCATCACTTTCATGTTGCCACAGGCGAAAACATGTTGGTTGTAGACTCGAAACCTTTAAACGAAACCTCACTCGTCATCTGATCAATCTGCAATAAGAATAATATTGCAACAACATGGGTCAGATTCCATTAAAAATGGAGTCTGGTAAGTGACACTATGGTGGACACTTAGAGGAATAACTCTAATGACCTATATGCATATTTGGCTGGTGGAGTTCAAGGCTATTTTGCATAAAGCCAATTTTTTCTAATTCTTTGGAAAACACTTTTCTTCTATTCGAGAAATTCGTGGCATGAAAACCACTGTCTCATTCTACCCTTGTTCACCCATCAAGTTTTAATTTTGAAGTTGGAATGGTGGAATCCTCCGTTGACGTCTGTGATCAGCTGCTCAAATTGTCCGTACCGGGGACACGGTTAAGTACTTAGTTTTACACTCTGCAGAGGTTGTGCACGTTCACCATTGTACCCATTCAACCCAAACTATCCTTTACACACTTATAGTGATAAGGAAAAGGAGAAGAATGAGACGAGATCTTTCAGAATCATTTTCCGTCTCACTCTGGCTTGACCGTTCCACCTAACATCCCCCTACATCTTCTTGTCAAGCTGGAGAGAGTCCACGCAACATAATTGATCAAGCCAGAGCCCATGTGGCAATGGCTGCACTGGAAGCAATCGTCACTCGGAGTTCTTCAGATTCCTCTATTCCCTGGATGGCCATCCACAAGTGCACATACTCTAGAAACCATAGACATGGACCGGAGTAGCCATTCAACTTCGCCACCATATACAACCAATCCACCGAGGAGGTTCATTAACTTAGTGGATGTGCACTCTCAGGTGGAAATCACCATGCTCACGGCCCTAAGTAGAATAGACATTCATCCGAGGCGACGACAACCATGAGCACAACCATGAGTAGTCACTTAACATTTTGTAAAACTTTTCATCAATTGCATAGCAAAATTTGTCTACTAAGTATTATATAGGAACCTAGACACAAGAGTAAGTGTTTCTACACAGGTTTTGCATAGCAATACTATCCTACAGATGCTTATATAAAAATACACTAAGTAATGCATATAGAAATAATAGGAAGTTTATGAGGTGTGCCACTTGCCTTTGAATGATGTCTTTGCTCACAACTCTTTTCAACGTTATTCGGAGCTCTCCGTTCAATCTAACAATATAGGCAAACAACAATCAACAAACAACAATCATCAAACATACATGCACATACATAGTGAATAGACAAGTTTCATAAAACTTCTAAGGAAATTATGTTTATGCACGAGGTGCAAAATATTCCTAAGGACTAGAGATGTATGTCATGCTAAGAAAATATTTTAAGTTAATGCAAAGCGAAAATGGGTGTCAAAATGACTAAGGACTAAGGTCATACGTTGAATAAAATACTTTGTTATAGTTCATCTTGAAAAAGCACTCTAATGGCTTAGTCATGATGTGTAAAAAAAATGCTTAGAGAAAATACTAAGTCTATAAGGTGATCAACTTTTATTATCAACCCTTTATAAATTGGATATTTACTATAGTGAGAGAGACAGACACCCGGCGAGCCACTTGTTGTGGAACAGGTCTCATGTACGTGGACATGTAAGGTTTGTCTCCTGGCCGCTTCATCTCACTATGCTGCTAGGATCCAACAAACTTCAAGATGGTAATAATATGATCAAAATTGTTTAAGTCTTAGGTGAAAGACAAGATTAGGAAAGAGGGAAAAGATAGAAAGAAAGATGTAGTTGTCCTCCAGGCTTCAGACTTGAATATAACTTCAGACTTGATAATTTCCTTGGTGATGTCTTGATTGAATTCTTGGTAGACTTGAATAATCTTCAGACTTGATGATTTTTGTATCACCTAGGCTGGTCTTGGATATAACTTGGTCTTCACGAAGTCTCAGAGAAGAAGGGAGAAAAGAATGAGAGAGGGAGCAAGACTTAGAAACTATTTCTGGTTTGTCTTCATTAACTTCTTCTTGATTTTCTTCTAAGTGCTTATACTCCTTCAAGATACTTCTAAAGTCTTGTTTTGGCTAAGTTCTTCATTGGCCTTCGAGCTCCAGGTTGAAAATCCTAAGGGTCTAAGTGTATAACACTTTACCAAAATGCTAAGTTGAAAATAATCCTAAGTTAGAGAAAAGGGGGGAGGAGTTTTCTTATGGGAAATATAACTACAAAATAAAATATGCTATGCATGAAATGCAATTTTATATCACAAGAAACATAATACTAATTTTTGTGATATTTATAAAGTATGCCTAAAGTTATAATTGCAATTTAATTAGTTTCTAATTTTGCAAAATATAATAAAAGGGATAAATATAATATTAGAGTTTTATGTGACTAAATTTTTATAACAATTTTTTTCATTATTATTAATATATAGAGGGGATTTTAATAAATTTATAGCAATTGAATTTATTCAAAAATAATGTTTATATTAAAAGTTATATCAAAATTACTCAAGTTATTCAATTTAAACATATAACTTTTAAATCATCAAAATAATTCTCAAAATTATTTTATAACAAAGGCATCATATTATAAAGTTCCTAAAACAATTTTATTTACAATTTTTTGATTTATAGATTTAAAGTTATTACGAATATACTCAATTCATCCATTTGAAATTTGAATATTTTACACTAAGTCAAAATTTAAATCTAACAGATCTACAATATTCTACATGTCAAGGGCTTTCCAAATATATAAAAATATTTGAATTTGGATATGTGAGTAAAAAGTTATAACAAATCTAAGTGACAGGGTTGTTACTGCAAAAGTGCCAATTAAACTAATTAAAAGAAATCAATTTCCACGTCAGCGCTGACTAGGCTGCTGACTGGGATCCGACGTGGATAAGTGTTTTGATTCTCGGCCGTAGGATTTAGATCTAACGGATCACATCGGCCCGTATCGATTCGCTAACCAGATCTAATCTGAGCCGTAGGTTGGAGATCGGAGTGCGCAGATGGAAGAGCTTACCGGGCGGCGCTTCTGGTCGCCGGTGATGTCGAGGACGGCGGCGCTCCGCTTGGGCGTGGACCGTTTCGGGGCTCCGGTGGCTCCCCGGATGAATGGAGGGCAGCCCCATGCGCGGCGTGACGCGGGGAGGGCGATGGTGGCGACGACGTCTCCCCGTTCGTCCCGGAGCGGCGAGGGCAGAAGGAGGGGGCGGCGGCTTCTCCGGTGAGGTCCGGTCGAGCACGGGGTGCTCAATCTTCTGCCGGAAACAAACGCCCGCGGCCCTTAGAAGATGCGCACGATCAAGGGTGAGGAGAGGGAGGAGGTCTTGGGCTCGGGGGTGGCTTACTTCGCCAGGAAAAGAAGAAACACGGCGGCGGGGCGGATGAACTCCTCCGAGCTATTTCTCCGGCCTGGCGGCGTGTTTTCGAGGGGAAAGAGAGGGGAAAGACGCGGCACATGGTGGGGGATTTATAGGGCATGAGAGGAGACCGAATCGTGCCATTCTCGCTCGGATTTGGAAAGGATTTGCCGGCGGGATTCTCGGCCGTGATTTTCTCCGGAGGAAGACGACGATGACATCAGCGATGACGTCATCCAGGTAATTTCCTTTTCTGTTTTATTTATTTAGTCCATATCTTTTGATTTAAATGTCCAAATGAGGTCAAACAAATTTCTAAAAATTTGTAAAATTATTATCTTTTTGTTAAACCAGTTGTGGGCATGTTTTGAACATTTTTAAAAAATAATATTTTGAAATATTGATTAAATACAAATTTGACACTTTATTGTTAAATTTGAAGTAGGGTTTCATTAATTTTATTTTTGGCTAAAATAAATTCTATGAAATACCCACATTCAAATATGTTTGAATTTAAGTTATTTAAACTCATATTCCAATATTAAATAAATTTTAGCTTTAATATATTATTAAATAACATATTACAACTATTTGTAATGAAAAGAGAAAATGTAATGTAATCATTTTTAATTCAAAACTTTATAACATATCTTTTGAATAGGTTTTAGATTTACATCATTTCTTATACTGGAAAATATATTCATGAAAATAATTTTATGTTTTGAAAATAAAGGAAAATCATTTAAGCTAATGAAATGTTTATTTGGATGATTCATTCTAAAATATATGAAGTTATTAAAGTTATAAACTACACTTTGTTTTGAACTCGGGTAAAAGAATAATAATCTTTTGGCAAATAGACAATGTTTTCAATAGTTTAAAATAACACTTGTAATTATTATTTTAATTTATGAATTGCTATTGCTAAGTGGTTGAAATAAAATACTTATGAAGCAACTTTTTATTTCATGAATATGGTTTGAAGGTTTGTAAGACATTTGTCAAATTAGATATTGAGGTTTGAATAATTACAATGAATAATAAATTGTTTAACTTGAAACAACTTTTGAAAATAATGATAAATTGAGATATTTGAAATATTAAACTCTTTCAATATGTTTGAAGTCTTTCATAGTTAGTTTTCTTATGCACTTTAATATTTTATTTTAATCAAAACAAAAGTTTTAAATTTTAGTGATTTTTGAACATTATAAAATGTTGGGATGTTACAAGCATATAGGTTATAGAGTTATTCTTCTAAGTGTCCACCATAGTGTCACTTGCCAGTTCCATTTTTAAATGGTTCTGACCCACGTTGTTGCAATAATTTTTCTTATTGCAGACTGTTCTGATGATGAGTGAGATTTTGCTAAGGGTTTCGAGTCTTCAACCAACATGCTCGCCTGTGGCACATGCTGATGATGGGGACTCCATGAAGAATAATTTTCCGATGTTTACTATGTTCACTACTAGATTTACGCTATGCAAATTGTAATGAATATTTTCTAAGTCTAGATCATCGTTGTAATAAATTGATACTTTGTTGTGGTATTACATCGTAAACTGTGTGTGCAAACGAATCGATCCAGGGATTTGCACTATACACAGGTACACTACAGTTTTCCTGCCTTTTTCCTGGGATTGATACCCCCAGTATGCTCCTAGTTGTGTGGCCCAACCGGTACATCTTCTTTGTGACGTCTGAATCCAGGGTCTTACAGTTGGTATCAGAGCCTAAACGCCCTCAGGTTCACTTCTACTGGTCGTTGTTTGAGTCTAGAAAAATATTTTGTAGTTATCAGGAAAAACTTAAACGTGAGAGTAGGAATTATGTTCTTTTATTCCTTTCCCCACCCACCCTCCCTGTTCTTCTGGTAAGGAAGTGTTACGATGTTTTCCCTTTCACCTAAAATTTTAAATTAGGACATTATGTGTTCGGTGTTTTCGTAGTACCATAGTTACAGGTGTCTTCAAGGTGGTGAATTTCGTTTTGGCAGTTATCAACCTCTTCGGCTATGTTCAGTTTCATCCTGAAATCAATCAGTTGTTTCTCCTCTTTGGTGGTGTTACGTCAAGCTCAATTGGTGTTTCCTCATTCTAGTGCTAGTCTTCGTTCTTACCTCTATTTAACCTTATGGAAGTAAACAAAATGGCGTACCATGATGGATGACCATGTCTCATTCCATGTTATCTTTTCTAGCAATCTGAAGTTATCCTTTAAGCACTTACACTGGATTTTTCTTATCCGATTGTGGTGTTAACGTTGTGTCCTCCTCAGGATGGAGAGTGGCGAAGAAGATACTCAAATGCCATCCGAAATGAGGCAAGTGTTGTCTCAGATGATGCAAGTTTTGAGTCACATTCAGCAAAACCAAGACCAGGGCAACTGCCGTGTGACAATCGTAGAGTTTCTCCAGCTCAATCCACGCACGTTCGATGTTCCCTCTGAGCCACTTGATGCTGATGACTGGTTGCGTGAGATGAACAATGCTCTTGTTGTCTTACACGTGTCTGATGAGGACCGTGTTCCTTTTGTGTCCTATCTTCTCCGCGGTAAATCCATGTCTTGGTGGGAGAACTTCCAAGAGTTACAAGCACCAGGTGTTGTTACTACTTGGGATGAGTACAAGGAGGCTTTCAAACGCCACCATATTCCTGATGGGGTCATGGAAAGGAAGCGTGAATAATTCTATGACTTGACTCAGGGAAGCATGTCTGTGCTGGACTATCAAGCTGAGTTCAACCGTCTGGCCCGCTATGCTCAAGATGAGGTATCAACTGATGCCTAGAAGCAAGACTAATTTCGCAGAGGTCTAAACCCAGCTCTGAAGTATGCACTCACCTTGTTCAAGTGCGTTACCTTTGAAGAGCTCGTCAACACAACTCTCCGGGAGGAATTTGGTCGTGAGATGTTTGAAGAATCTCGAAAACATGCTCTTGAAGGTGGTTCTTCTTCAGCAAACACCATGCATCCACAAAAGCATAGGCTTTGGATTCCATATGCATCTCCAACTCAACCCACCTATCTTCCAAGCTCTATAGGGTTCACTCCTCGTCCACCCTCCGTAAAGTTTCCTAGAAGAGGTTCTCAAGCTCATAAAAGGCCAAGTGTTCAAATTCCGCCAAAGCCAATGAGTGCTCGTCCTTCAAACACCTGCTTCAAGTGCGGTGATCCAGGCCACATCTCTATCCATTGCCCCCAAAACATGTTCATAAGCAACAAACTCGTTCTTCTCCAACACAAGCTTTAGTTTGTGCAATCCCCAACAATAGGCCTGCAGCTAGGAGTGGAAGGGTGAACCACCTCAACGCCAAAGAGGTAGAGGAAGCTCCAGAAGTTGTGATGGGTAAACTTCTAGTTAAATCTTTTCCTGCTAAGGTATTGTTTGATACTGGAGCATCTCATTCATGTGTGTCAGTAACCTTCGCTTCACCAACAAAGCTGCCTCTAGATCCCTTATCTATTCCACTCGTGATCCATTCTCTGGGAACGCAAATTCAGACATCCAGGATAAGCCATGGAAACCAAATTCAAATTGGAGGTCATTTGTTCCTTGCTCCTTAATTCTTCTGGGTAACTCAGACATTAATGTCATTCTCGGCATGGATTGGATGAAGGCCAATCGAGCTAAGATAGACTGCTCCACAAAGACTGTAACTCTTTCTCACCCTTCTGTACATATAGTCTATTCTCCAAACCAATCCTCTTCAGCTCAGCTTTTCGCTCTCAATGTTCATTCTCTTCCTGCTATGGAAGATATACCGGTGGTCCGAGACTTTCTTGACGTCTTTCCTGAAGAATTGCCAGGCATGCCACCTGACAGAGCCGTGGAGTTCGTCATTGAACTAGAACCAGGCACTGCTGCTATCTCCAAACGTGCTTACAAGATGGGCCCCAAGGAACTGGCTGAACTTAAGAGACAGCTCGAAGAGTTGGAGAGTAAAGGTCACATCCAACCTAGTTCTTCTCCTTGGGGTTGTCCTACTATATTTGTCAACAAAAAGGACACGACTGTGCGACTAGTTGTTGACTACCGTCCTCTGAACAAGAATACCATCAAGTACAAATATCCTCTTCCTCGCATCAATGACCTGTTTGATCAACTCGCTGGTGCTAAGGTTTTCTCAAAGTTGGACTTGAGGTCAGGTTTTCTCCAGATCAAGATCCGCAAAGAAGACATTCCAAAGACAGCTTTCGCCACTCGTTATGGTCTCCATGAATACACTGTCATGTCCTTCGGCCTCACAAATGCTCCGGCGACTTTCTCACGTCTCATGAACTTCGTTTTCATGGAATACCTCGACAAGTTCGTGGTAGTCTATCTCGATGACATTCTTATCTATTCCAAATCCAAGGAAGAACACGGAGAACATCTATGCCTTATCTTATTGAAACTCCGAGAACATCGTCTCTACGCCAAGTTCTCCAAGTGTGAATTCTGGCTTCCTAAAGTATTCTACCTTGGTCGTGTTATCTGTTCCGAAGGTATTTCTGTTGATCCAGAAAAAGTGAAGGCCATTGTTGAATGGTTGCCTACTACAACGGTGAAACAAGTCAAAAGCTTTCTTGGCATGGCTAGCTATTGTCGCCGATTTGTTGAGAACTTCTCCAAAATCGCAAAGCCGCTCACCGATCTTACTTGGAAGGATAGAAAGTTCCTTTGGACTCCAAAATGTGATGAGAGCTTCAATCTCTTGAAAGCTAAACTTACTTCTACTCCTATTCTAGTTGGCCGAGACACTTCCAAACCATTCCAAATTTTCTGTGATGCTTCCCTTCAAGGAATAGGCGCAGTCCTCATGCAAGAACGCAAAGTTGTGCCTTATGCATCTCGCCAGTTGCAGTCTCACGAGCTCAACTATCCTACACATGACCTTGAACTTGCAGCAATCATGTATGCCTTCAAGGTTTGGAGACCTTATTTGTTGGGGCACAGCTGTGAGATCCTCACCGACCACAAGAGTCTCAAATATCTCTTCACTCAACCAGATTTGAACCTCAGGAAAACAAGGTGGCTTGAGAAACTCTTAGATTTCGATCTCACTATATCTTACACTCCAAGCAAGGCTAATGTAATGGCTGATGCTCTCAGTCGCAAGTCCTATTGCAACAACCTCATGGTTGAGGACATCCAACCTCCTCTTCACGAATAATTCAAGAAGCTCAATCTCCAAGTGGTTCCTTCTAGTTATCCTGCAAACTTGATTGCCACTCCTACACTTTAGGATAAAATTCGTTCCGCATAGTTGCGCGATTGTGGTGTCAAGAACATCAAAGTCAACATCGGCAAGGATAAGTAAGAGAGTTTCTCTCTCGATGACAAGGGTACCTTGCTCTTTGAAGGACGCATTGTAGTGCCGAAACTTGACAGCTTAAGAGAGATGATTCTCAAGGAGGCTCATGATACTCCGCTTTCTATCCACCTTGGAAGCACAAAGATGTACCAGGATCTCAAGAAAATCTATTGGTGGAACAGGATGAACCGTGAAATTGCTCGATATGTGTCTCAGTGCGATGTTTGCTGTCGTGTCAAGGCAGCACATCAGAGACCACCAGGACTTCTTCAACCACTGCAAATCCTGAGTGGAAATGGGGCAGGATCGAAATGGACTTCGTTACTGGGTTTCCAAAGTCCAAGAAAAGCAACGATGCAATCTTTGTTGTCATTGATCGTCTCTCCAAAGTGGCTCACTTCTTCCCAGTCAAAGAGACAGTCTCAGCTAGTTAGTTGGCAGAACTCTATATGACAAGACTGGGTCCTTTACATGGTGTTCCTCTGGCAATAAGCTCAGATCGTGGAAGTATCTTCACTTCTCGATTTTGGGATAGCTTTCAAAAAGCCTTGGGTACCAAACTTCTGGTCAGCACCGCTTACCATCCGCAGACAAGTGGACAGGTTGAAAGGGTGAATCAAATTTTGGAAGATATGCACAGAGCTTGTGTTGTCTACTTTCGCATGAAATGGGAGGATTGCCTTCCGTATGCTGAGTTCTCCTACAAAAACAGCTTCCAAGAAGTCTAGGCATGGCTACCTTCGAAGCTCTCTATGGGCGCAAATGCAGAACTCCTCTGAATTAGTCTCAAGCTGGTGAACGTTAATTCTTTGGCCCTGACATTATCAAGGAGGCTGAAGAAAATGTTCGCATCATTCGTGACAATCTGAAGGTTGCCCAGTCTCTGTAAGGACCCCTCGGACGAGTCCGAGATGCCCACGTTATGTAAGAGATCACGATCCCAATGATCAGTGCATCGCAATCACATAACCAACATAGGTATCAAAGAGTTACATCATTCAAGTCGTACGAATAAAAGTCTTACAACACATAAACGGTCATACGACCAAAGTCAACAAACCTCGTCACGCAGGACGGAATTAACTACGATAGCGGAAGCTCGTGGCTAGCGACGGCTCTTAACATCTCCGAGCGCAGATTTCCACAAGTGCAGTTGACCGGTGACAGCTAAGTGGCGAAGTCGTCGTCATACGCCTCCTCCTCGACGCAAGCCTCCTCATTGAAATCTGGACATTTGAATATCCAGGGACAGAGCCACATGAGTACAATTACGTACTCGCAAGACCACCTTTAGTTTTAAATTCTCATGATAGTGCAAGAAAAACGCTTTTGGAAAACTGGGATGGCTGCTATATATACGACTATAGGGCTCAGTTTTCAAATACCATGATTTTAGACATAGAGAATACGACATCTCTATATCTTTGTTGAAGAAAACATTTAGAAATAGAATTCTCTTCTCTTAGATATAGCAAGGACATATCCAAGTTCAAAACTTTCGTTTATAAAAGTTTATTAAAACACTGGGATAGGGGTAACCCTTTTTCCTTCCTTGAGGTCGGACTGGGTGTCTCCCCGAGATCAACCATCCTTGCCCAAATTCCGTACCTCCCAGGTACCTCCTTATTCCACTTAAACACTTTTCTTTTTAAAACCACTTCTTTCTCAAGACGCCCAGTGTGGCCTTTCCAACCGTCCATGACCGCGGACACGGCTATTCGAATAGATTTACACTCTGCAGAGGTTGAACACTTTCACCACAAGATTCGGATGGTCTGCCGTGGATCAACCAAGGACTGTACAGAGACAGCATGCACACAACAGACGGCCAATCCTAATTTCCACTATGTTGATGCTGGTATCAGAATATCCTCGTCGAGTGGGTTCGTTCTCCCCGGCACCGAGTGAGCTAGCCGTATCTTTACGGTTTACCCTAGCCTCATACCGCCATGACAAGAGACCCACCGTTGCTTCCCGGTGGCACACGAAGTCCACTCTCTGTATGCCCATTCTCTTGCAGCATTCGGTTCCGGGGCCTCGAACCCCGTCTAGCCAATTGAGGAAAATTCGAATACCAACACCAACAAGCTTCCGTTAAGCCTCGTACCCATTTTGAGGTAATGTGGTTGCACGGGTTAATTGTTCGGGCGGCAGTAGGGACTTCGAAATTAAACTTCCATCTCCGACTGCTCCCAGCAACTCGGGTTTTCGCAACATCTCCGAATGCTCTCAGCATCTCGGGTTTTCATAAAACAGTTCTGACTCGCTGATTGCTCCCAGCAACTCAGGTTTTCCTCTATAAAATAGTTTTATCAAACGGGTTCCCATCCTATAGTTTTGAGGTAAGATAACAAAGTATACTATTTGAAAACTTAATCTTCTTTATAGAGCCTTCAATGACAAGACTTAACAAGTAAAACTCTTCTTATAATACCTATAGCTATTCTAGTATATAACTTTGGCCAAACAATATTTGGTAAAATAGTTTTCGGGTGGCAAGGTGCCACAAAAGAAGTAAAACATGCATTATTTTATTTTAAAACAAAACATGCTTTGTAAATAGTAGGATTTGCATAAAGGTGGTGAGGTGGGCTTGCCTTGCTCAAAGTATTGTCCCTGGTCTTGGTCTTCAGCGTAGTCGTGCTCAGCTACCTCGTACTGCTCGTCCTCGGTTTGCGGTTCTACCGAAACATGAAAAACAAACGAGACTAGCGTAAGCCCTAAGATGCGAGTTGATAACAATCTAAAGTATCTCAACAAACAACAAGCATCACAAACAGAAGACACAAGTAATGCATTTAATAGTTATTAGGGGCTGTTTACAATGTTTAAGCATAACTCTTAAGGTACTGCTCCTAAAATTAAACCCTTCTACCACATCATTCCTAACAATCATGTGGAGCTCTGAAAATTAGCTGTGCATGAAAATCTATCACCATATAAGAATTAAAAATCAGACAAGAGCTACTGATGCCAAATTCAAACAGATGATAGGTTCAGTTTTATAGATCTCCTGAATACATAATTAAACTTTCTGGTGAGATATGAGTTTTCTCTTTAAGTGGAGATTTTGTTTATCAGATTTGGATATTCCTAGCTCAAGTTATCCCAATTTTAAGATAAAGTACACTTCTGACCATTATTTAAGTACAGAAAATAATAAGATTTATTTTGGTGTCAAAGCAGTGGGGTGAGTTAGATAAAACCTGTGGCTATCCCACAAAATTATCCTTAACATATTTTTATGGACATAGGTGGCTCCACCAATTAAAACTAGACATGTCATAATCTCTGAAATATCACAAATGCATTTTAAGAGATTATCTCCCTGTTTTCAGGGATTTATTCACCAAGAAATAAATAATTACAGGAAAAATCTACATTTGTAGGATATTATACCTCCAACACATATCTAACACTTCCAATTGGATTTACTTCAAAAAGTGTTTTTATTTAAGAGTTAAAAATCCCCAAACACCTACTGATGTCATTCTTAGAGTAAAAATAACTTTTGCTAGCTTAATCTCCTGCATGCAAGATTGATCAGTATAGATAGACATTTTTACAAGCTTTCCAACAGATCCAAGATTGCATGTTTTGGATTTACAGAACACAAGTTATTAAACAAATGGTGTAATAGACACTTCTTACTAAATCTATTTTACCACACAACAGAAAACACATTTTGGAACAAGTCCAACGCCACATGGTTAAGAAAACGTGCATGCATGTTACAAAATTAATCTCATAATTTTATCTGATATAGATTTACCACAAAAGATTAAAAGCTAGGCTTAAGATTTTCTGGAAAACAAATACAGAAAAGAATAAAAGAAGGGCAGGCCGAACGGGTCAGATCTGGGCCAGTTCGGCCCAGCGGCGAAGCAGAGCAGCGCGGGGCTGAGTTGGGCCGGCCCAGCCGCTGCGCGCGCGCCGGCGAAACGGTAAGCATCTGGGATCCAACGGCCACGGACAGAGCGGGCGCGGTTCAAACACAACCGCAGATCCGAAAATCGACGGTCTGAGGCCATCGTCTTCCTCCCGACCGAGAAAAACACGAGCAGAGCTCGAGAAGGTGATGCCGAGCACGGAGGGCTCACCTAGGGCTCGCGTACGGACGAGGGGGAGGTCGGAGGTGAACGCGGCGTCGAAGGGGAGCTCAGGGGTGGTCGCAAAGCTCACATGCAACGTCGGAGTCCGAGATGGTGACGACGGCATCCTCCTCGGGTCGTGGACGAACCAGGTGCTCTCGAGCTGCAACAGAGCCAAGGGAGGGGAGAGGAGTTAGATCCAGACGAGGGGAAGCCAGGTAACCAAAAATGGAGAGGAATGGTTGAGAGGAACGAGCGCTACGGCAGCTTCCTTTCGTCGGCCACCGAGGGAAATCTCCTCGTCTACAGGGCGAATGAGGGGGAGAGCTTGGTGGTTTTCGCCGGGGAGGAGAGGAGTAGGATGGAGAGGTGCTAGGGAGGGGGAGTAATGAGCAGGGGAGAGGCTCGGGGTGGATTTAACGACTTCACCCGATCTAGAGTTGGCTCGGGCAGGAGAGAGGGAGGGGAGCGTCTCCTTTGCTCCTACTGGCTCAGGTGGGCGGTGGAGAGGGGACAGGGGAGATGCTGGTCGGGATGACCAGCCCTAGCCAGTGAGAAGAGAGGAGAGGAGCTCGGATTGGGTGGAAAAGAAGAGAAAAGAGAGAAGAGAGAGGAGAGGTTGGCCCTAGTCCATGACAAGTGGGACCAGGGGTGAGGTTGCTGCTCTCCTCATCAGCAGGTGGAGTGGAAAAGAGAGAGAGAGAAATAAGAGGTGCAAGATTTGAGTAAATCTCACAATGAATTTAAAACCTAAGTTTTGAAAAATTCAAACATGACCCACAAAGATAAAAAGGGGCAACATTCCAAACTTACCTAAATTAAGAGAGGGTACTGAATTTACAAATGCCTAATTTAATTATCTCATTTAGCTTTTAAAGAAAAGAAAACTTTTGGTGATAAAGAAAGGAATCACTCAAATGGTCATATTATTTTGATGACTACAAAAGCTAGTGGGATTGATATGCAAACAAGCTCTTTTGTGATAATTTAGAACAGGGTATGGAAGTATATGTGACCTAGATGGAAATGTTTCAAAGGCATGCCAAAAACCATTTAGGGTTTGCTTAATAATAGCTCCTAGTTTGGCTAAGTTTTAACAACCATGAAGATCCTAATAGTGGATATTTTATTTTAGTTGTTGTGGTTTGAGTGTTTTCAATTATCATGGAATGTTAGTGATAAACAACAAGCATAAGGTGTGCAAGCAAATTAAATCATGACTCAAGATTCTACACACACAAAAGTCTCTTCAAGAGGTGAAAAATCTAGAATAACACCACAATGCTAAAACTAAGAGAATTGGGGTGTTACAGACCTTCCCCCCCTTAGGAGAATCTCGTCCCCGAGATTCCAGATTTGAAGAAGAGAGAAAACCAGGGAATTCACGCTCCAAATAATCTTCACACTCCCAGGTGGCTTCTTCCTCCGAATGGTTGCTCCACTGGATCTTCAGGAACCTGATCTTCCGTCTCCTGGTTAGACGGACGTCTTCAGCGAGAACACGAAGTGGTCGTTCTCGATAGGTGAGATCATCATTGAGATCAATGGTGCGATGATCAACCTCCTGATAGGAATGAGTATCGCCAGGAATTTGCAGACACTTCCGGAGTAGAGATACATGAAATACATCATGGAATCCTGACAGATGGGGTGGCAGGTCTAGCTGATAAGACACTTCTCCTCTGCGACTGACCACTTTAAAAGGGCCAATGTACCTCGGTGCTAATTTCCCCTTCACATGGAAACGTTGCATTCCCTTGAGTGGTGTAACACGCAAGTAAACCATATCTCCTTCCTTGAAGTTAAGTTCACGCCTCCTGGAATCTGCGTAACTTTTCTGTCTGGATTGGGCGGCCTTGAGGCGGTCGCGAATGAGTTGAAATTGCTCTTCGCCTTCCCTCAAGGTATCAACTCCAAAGATTTGACTGTCCCCAGTTTGCGACCAGTTCAAGGGTGTACGGCATCTGCGCCCGTACAAAGCCTCAAATGGTGCCATTTTCAGACTGACTTGATAGCTGTTGTTGTAAGAAAACTCAGCAAACGGCAAGCAACCCTCCCATTTGGATCCATAAGCTAACACACAAGACCTAAGCATATCCTCAAGGATCTGATTTACTCTTTCCGTTTGACCTCCTGTCTGCGGGTGATACGCAGTACTGAAAAAGAGCTTCGTTCCCATGGCTTCATGCAGCTTGAACCAGAAACGAGAGGTGAATTGGGTTCCTCGATCAGACACGATAGTCTTAGGTATTCCATGAAGGCTGACAATACGTGACATGTAGAGATCTGCAAGCTGATCCGATCGATGCGTGGTCCTTACTGGCAAAAAGTGTGCTACCTTAGTGAGCCTATCCACGATAACCCATATGGTGTCATGCTCGCGATTGGACCGGGGCAATCCAGTGATAAAATCCATGCCGACCTCATCCCATTTCCACTCGGGCAATTTGAGAGGTTGAAGTAATCCAGCGGGTCGCTGATGCTCTGCTTTGACCCGTTGGCAGATATCGCAATTCTGGACGAAGACTGCAATCTCGCGCTTCATGCCATGCCACCAGAAATTCTGCTTCAAATCCTGGTACATCTTGGTTCCACCGGGGTGGATAGAATACAAAGTCTCGTGAGCCTCCTTCATAATTAACTGCTTCAAAGCAGGTTCTGACGGTACGCATATGCGCTCCTTATACCAAAGAATACCATCAGCGTCAATGGTGAACCCAAGGACTTCCTCTTTGTCCAACCTTCTTTTGATGCCCTCAATGCTTTCATGGCTCCTCTGTGCTTGCTTGATTTGCTCCCATAAGGTGGGTTGCAACAGGAGTTGATCGACTGCCCCATAGCTGACCACCTCTATACCCATCTTATCCAGCTCTTCCCAGAGTTCTGGCCGTCTAACCTTGATCAGGGAGTTGAATGAACACGGCTGACGACTAAGGGCATCAGCTACAACGTTAGCTTTTCCAAGGTGGTAATGGATGTCCAAGTCGTAATCCTTGATGAGTTCTATCCATCTTCGTTGCCTCATGTTCAAGTCCCTCTGAGTGAAGATGTACTTCAGGCTCTTGTGATCGGTGTAAATTTCGCAACGGTTGCCCATCAGAAAGTTCCGCCATGTCTTGAGTGCATGGACCACTGCAGCAAGCTCCAGGTCATGGGTTGGGTAATTCTGCTCATGCTTGCGGAGTTGTCGCGACGAGTAAGAAATCACCTTGCCCTCTTGCATAAGGACACAACCAAGTCCGAGTTTGGAGGCGTCGCAATAGACCACAAAATCCTTGGTCACATCTGGCATGGTCAAGATAGGTGCGGTAGTAAGGCGCTTTTTCAGTTCCTGGAAGCTGGCTTCACATTTGTCGGACCAAATGAACTTCTGATCCTTCTTCAATAGTTGGGTAAGGGGCTTTGCGATGCTTGAGAATCCCTCAACAAACTTGCGGTAATACCCGGCTAATCCAAGAATGGACCTTACTTCGGTTTGGTTGGTGGGGGTTGGGAAATCAAGGATGGACTTGATGTGGGTTGGGTCAACAGATATACCTCCAGCTGAGATAACATGGCCAAGAAATCCTACCTCTTTCAGCCAAAAGTGGCACTTGCTAAACTTAGCATAAAACTGATGCTCTCGAAGGGTACCGAGAACCAATCTCAGATGCTCTTCATGATCCTCTTCCGACTTGGAGTAAATCAGGATGTCGTCAATAAAGACAACCACAAATTTATCCAAGTACTCCATGAACACCTTGTTCATGAGATTCATGAAATAGGCAGGAGCATTGGTCAGGCCAAATGACATCACTGTGTACTCGAACAATCCATAACGAGTGACAAAGGCCGTCTTAGGGATATCCGATTCTCTGACTTTCAATTGATGGTAACCGGTGCGGAGATCGATCTTGGAGAAGACTCGAGCTCCATTGAGTTGATCAAACAAATCTTCAATCTTGGGTAGGGGGTATTTGTTCTTAATAGTCACATCATTTAACTTACGGTAATCCACACACAACCGAGTGGTACCGTATCTTTTATCCACGGAGATGATTGGTGACCCCCAGGGTGACACACTAGGGCGTATCATACCCTTCATAAGTAGGTCATCCAACTGTTTCTTTAATTCCTCCAATTCTTCTGGGTTCATCCGGTACGGTTTTTGAGCTATAGGACCAGTACCGGGCACCAATTCAATGATGAATTCAATATTCCTATCCGGTGGCATTCCGGGCAACTCTTCGGGAAAAACGTCCGGAAACTCACACACTACCGGTACTTCCTCCAACATGACTCCCACTACCCTCTTATGGCAATGACTCGAGGTGGAGTGGTAGGTCGAGAAGTGTGTAATCTCTTCTCCTTCCGGGGTGGTTAGGGTGACAGACTTGTTAGTGCAATCTATTTTTCCTCGGTTTACTGCCATCCAATCCATTCCTAAGACCACTTCTATCCCTTGCTTTCCTAATACCACTAGGTCTGCATGGAATCGGGCTCCTTGAATTTCCACAGGAGTCTCCTTGCAAGACAGGATGGCCTTGGTAGTGGCTCCCGGGATTTGTACCCTCATAAGACGATGCATCACAGTTGGAACCATACCACTCTTCCTAACAAACGGCTCCGTAACGAAAGAATGGGAAGCTCCCGAATCAAACAAAACTGAGGCAGAAACTGAGTTGACAGGGAACGTACCCATAACCAGGTCTGGTGCCTCCTGAGCTTCTTCTGCACTGATGTGATTCAGATGACCTCTCGTGACAGGGGCCGCTTTCTTGGGATACGGGTTCTTGCCTCCAGGTGGACGGGGTGGCCCTTGATTCATCTTTGTCGCATTGGGGCGACCACCAGCGGGCTGTCTAGTGGGGCAATCCCGCGAGAAATGTCCAGGCTGTCCACAAGTGAAACATCCTCCTGTGGGCTTCGGAGCAGGCGGCCTATTAAAGTTGAGGCCGGGGTTGAAACCACCTCCAGGACGAGGTGCAGGCGGGCGAGAAGAGTAGCTGGGTCTTGGTGCAAATGTTGGAGGCCTTGGTGATGGATAAGAAGGCCTCGGTGGAGGTGGAGGTGAAGGGCGCGGACGGGGATAACTTCCAGCTGGGCTGCTGCTGCCGCTGCCTTGCTGCATCAGCTGGCGACGCTTGCGGTTGTCAAACGAAGCCTTGCGCTTGTGATCCATCATAATGGCTGCATCAGCCAAGGACTCAAGGTTGGTGAAAGACATCACCACCAGAACGCACTGCATCTCATCATGAAGTCCATTCATGAACCTCTCTTTCTTCTTGTCCTCAGTATCGGTATCGGTGGGCGCATACCTCGCTAGAGAAGTAAACTTCTCAAAGTACTCGCCCACAGACATACTGCCTTGCTTGAGCTGCAGGAATCTTTCTCGCATGATGCTGACGAGTCCAGAGGGCACATAATGTTTCAAGAACTTGGTCTTGAATGCTGGCCAAGCCACAACTTCCTCCGGTGGCAATAGAGCACGAATGGCCTCCCACCATGCTCGGGCAGACCCAGAGAGGTAGTGAGTGGCATAGACCACCTTCTCATTTTCACCCACTTGGGCGACCCTCAGGTTGTTCTCAATGGTACGGATCCAGTCATCAGCATCCAGTGGCACTTCACTTTTGGAGAAAACTGGAGGATTGGTGTTCTGAAAGTCACGAAGCTTGGAGCGGGGTTCCTCATTTCCTTGGCCGCCATTCTGGTTGACGGCGATCTGAGCCAGATGTTGCAGGGTAGCTAGGTTGGCATTCCTCTCAGCGCGAGCTGCCTCGCGATCCTCCATGAGAAGACGGAGCACTTGAGCCATAGATGGCTCAGGTGGTGGGGGTGGTGGTGGATCCCTTGTCATTCTGAATTTCAGAATAAACACTTATTAATTTCTCTACTTAGAAGTTTCTAACACAGGTTTTGATAAAAGAGTTCATCAAGCAAACAAATTACAGCAAAGTATTACTCCTAAGAAGGCATGATTCCATTCCATAGCAAGGTTCCAAAAGCATCATCACATAGTGCACAACCACAAAACACGGACTGAAATCGTTCTTACAATCATCCAGACACACACATGCTAACTAGACCACACAATCGCCTCCAATTATCGCGATGGTTCGGTCCTAACCCAAAAGATACTACACAGCTATCTACTCCACGTCCACAGCAGCATCACTATCAAAGGGTGGCTCCTCGGGGTCTTCGTCCTCAGACATCACAGCCCCCGAGTCCTCACCGCCCTCGCCTCGCAGGTCGTCGTCATCCTGCTCACTCACAGGCTCCATATCCATGGCCTCTGTAGGGTCCTCATCCACAGGCAGGAGATCGTCATTCTCCTTGCTCAGGGCCTCCACCTCGCTCTCCAGCTCGCTGATCCTCTCATCACGGGCATCAAGGGCCGACTTGGAGCATGTCAACCATCCCGTCAAGCTGAAACCTGTAGAAGCGAGTAGTCTGGAGACGCGCAAAGGTGGAACGGCGCTCCTTGCGCTCTATCTTGAGCTCTGCCTGGGACTCCACTAAATGCTCCTCCGAGGTCTTGAGCTTCAGCTCCACGGTCTTCAGCTTGTCCTGAGATGCCTTGAGTTGCGCCTCCAAGTCCTCAATCCTCAGCTCAGCTGCCGAGATCCGCACCTCAGCTCCGTCATGATTAAGACGGTGAAGATCACTCTCGAACCGAGTAGTGACCAGCTGGGACTGGTTGTACTCGACGAGGAGTCCCAGCTCGGCCAAGTGGTTCCTGAAAGTGGGGTGGGGACGCGGTGGCACAGGGTTACTCTGCTCGTCCAAGCCAGAGTAAAACTCAAAGCGAGTGCCGCCCAGCTCGGAACTGTGGGCACACACCAAGCGGGCAAGAGCCCTCTGCAGCACAGTGACGAATGCTCCAATCTGAGTCGATGCAAGGGCATCCTCAATCAGCTCCTCGGCGAAAGGTGGCACCAATGGTCCTCGAAGGATGCACCTCACGGTCCAGGACATATCATCTCCCACCATGGGCAGACAACGTCCAATCAGCAGCTCTGGTAGCGGACGCCTCAGGTGCCTAGTCAGCTGGAGTAGGTCGGCCTGGAACAGACGCGAAACTCCGGTGTCTAGCACCGCTCCCAACTGAATCGACGACGAGAACCCTCCGCTCATCTACACAAAATTTTAAATGGAGGTTTAATTAGTGAACGATGTACCAAATTTTAAACAGGTAAAATCATAAGATTTAATGCAGGTATAAAATTAATCAGTGAGTACTAACAGAGGGGAGGGAGGAGTAGCAGTATATTTAGCACATTTTTAAGTATTTTTCTCCTAGCTATGACGGAAAAACATTTTTGCGTGACGTCGACGCCCAACATAACTAAAGGCTCCTAAGGTCAACGATGGCTCTGATACCAAGTCTGTAAGGACCCCTCGGATGAGTCCGAGATGCCCACGTTATGTAAGAGATCACGATCCCAATGATCAGTGCATCGCAATCATATAACCAACATAGGTATCAAAGAGTTACATCATTCAAGTCGTACGAATAAAAGTCTTACAACACATAAACGGTCATACGACCAAAGTCAACAAACCTCGTCACGCAGGACGGAATTAACTACGATAGCGGAAGCTCGTGGCTAGCGACGGCTCTTAACATCTCCGAGCGCAGATTTCCACAAGTGCAGTTGACCGGTGACAGCTAAGTGGCGAAGTCGTCGTCATACGCCTCCATCTCGACGCAAGCCTCCTCATTGAAATCTGGACATTTGAATATCCAGGGACATAGCCACATGAGTATAATTACGTACTCGCAAGACCACCTTTAGTTTTAAATTCTCATGATAGTGCAAGAAAAACGCTTTTGGAAAACTGGGATGGCTGCTATATATACGACTATAGGGCTCAGTTTTCAAATACCGTGATTTTAGACATAGAGAATACGACATCTCTATATCTTTGTTGAAAAAAACATTTAGAGATAGAATTCTCTTCTCTTAGATATAGCAAGGACATATCCAAGTTCAAAACTTTCGTTTATAAAAGTTTATCAAAACACTAGGATAGGGGTAACCCTTTTTCCTACCTTGAGGTCGGACTGGGTGTCTCCCCGAGATCAACCATCCTTGCCCAAATCCCGTACCTCCCAGGTACCTCCTTATTCCACTTAAACACTTTTCTTTTTAAAACCACTTCTTTCTCCAGACGCCCAGTGTGGCCTTTCCAACCGTCCATGACCGCAGACACGGCTATTCGAATAGATTTACACTCTGCAGAGGTTGTACACTTTCACCACAAGATTCGGATGGTCTGCCGTGGATCAACCACGGACTGTACAGAGACAGCATGCACACAACAGACGGCCAATCCTAATTTTCACTATGTTGATGCTGGTATCAGAATATCCTCGTCGAGTGGGTTTGTTCTCCCCGGCACCGAGTGAGCTAGCCGTATCTTTACGGTTTCCCCTAGCCTCATACCGCCATGACAAGAGACCCACCGTTGCTTCCCGGTGGCACACGAAGTCCACTCTCTGTATGCCCATTCTCTTGCAGCATTCGGTTCCGGGGCCTCGAACCCCGTCTAGCCAATTGAGGAAAATTCGAATACCAACACCAACAAGCTTCCGTTAAGCCTCGTACCCATTTTGAGGTAATGTGGTTGCACGGGTTAATTGTTCGGGCGGTAGCAGGGACTTCGAAATTAAACTTCCATCTCCGACCGCTCCCAGCAGCTCGGGTTTTCGCAACATCTCCGAATGCTCTCAGCATCTCGGGTTTTCATAAAACAGTTCTGACTCGCTGATTGCTCCCAGCAACTCAGGTTTTCCTCCATAAAATAGTTTTATCAAACGGGTTCCCATCCTATAGTTTTGAGGTAAGATAACAGAGTATACTATTTGAAAACTTAATCTTCTTTATAGAGCCTTCAATGACAAGACTCAACAAGTAAAACTCTTCTTATAATACCTACATCTATTCTAGTATATAACTTTGGCCAAACACTATTTGGTAAAATAGTTTTCGGGTGGCAAGGTGCCACAAAAGAAGTAAAACATGCATTATTTTATTTTAAAACAAAACATGCTTTGTAAATAGTAGGATTTGCATAAAGGTGGTGAGGTGGGCTTGCCTTGCTCAAAGTATTGTCCCTGGTCTTGGTCTTCAGGGTAGTCGTGCTCAGCTACCTCGTACTGCTCGTCCTCGGTTTGCGGTTCTACCGAAACATGAAAAACTAACGAGACTAGCGTAAGCCCTAAGATGCGAGTTGATAACAATCTAAAGTATCTCAACAAACAACAAGCATCACAAACAGAAGACACAAGTAATGCATTTAATTGTTATTAGGGGCTGTTTACAATGTTTAAGCATAACTCTTCAGGTACTGCTCCTAAAATTAAACCCTTCTACCACATCATTCCTAACAATCATGTGGAGCTCTGAAAATTAGCTGTGCATGAAAATCTATCACCATATAAGAATTAAAAATCAGACAAGAGCTACTGATGCCAAATTCAAACAGATGATAGGTTCAGTTTTACAGATCTCCTGAATACATAATTAAACTTTCTGGTGAGATATGAGTTTTCTCTTTAAGTGGAGATTTTGTTTATCAGATTTGGATATTCCTAGCTCAAGTTATCCCAATTTTAAGATAAAGTACACTTCTGACCATTATTTAAGTACAGAAAATAATAAGATTTATTTTGGTGTCAAATCAGTGGGGTGAGTTAGATAAAACCTGTGGCTATCCCACAAAATTATCCTTAACATATTTTTATGGACATAGGTGGCTCCACCAATTAAAACTAGACATGTCATAATCTCTGAAATTTCAGAAATGCATTTTAAGAGATTATCTCCCTGTTTTCAGGGATTTATACACCAAGAAATAAATAATTACAGGAAAAATCTACATTTGTAGGATAATATACCTCCAACACATATCTAACACTTCCAATTGGATTTACTTCAAAAAGTGTTTTTATTTAAGAGTTAAAAATCCCCAAACACCTACTGATGTCATTCTTAGAGTAAAAATAACTTTTGCTAGCTTAATCTCCTGCATGCAAGATTGATCAATATAGATAGACATTTTTACAAGCTTTCCAACAGATCCAAGATTGCATGTTTTGGATTTACAGAACACAAGTTATTAAACAAATGGTGTAATAGACACTTCTTACTAAATCTATTTTACCACCCAACAAAAACGACATTTTGGAACAAGTCCACCGCCACATGGTTAAGAAAACGTGCATGCATGTTACAAAATTAATCTCATAATTTTATCTGATATAGATTTACCACAAAAGATTAAAAGCTAGGCTTAAGATTTTCTGGAAAACAAATACAGAAAAGAATAAAACAAGGGCAGGCCGAACGGGCCAGATCTGGGCCAGATCGGCCCAGCGGCAAACCAGAGCAGCGCGGGGCTGAGTTGGGCCGGCCCAGCCGCTGCGCGCGCCGGCGAAACGGTAAGCGACCGTGGATCTGGGATCCAACGGCCACGGACAGAGCGGGCGCGGTTCAAACACAACCGCAGATCCAAAAATCGACGGTCTCAGGCCATCGTCTTCCTCCCGACCGAGAAAAACACGAGCAGAGCTCGAGAAGGCGATGCCGAGCATGGAGGGCTCACCTAGGGCTCGCGTACGGACGAGGGGGAGGTCAGAGGTGAACGCGGCGTCGTAGGGGAGCTCAGGGGTGGTCGCAAAGCTCACATGCAACGTCGGAGTCCGAGATGGTGACGACGGCGTCCTCCTCGGGTCGTGGACGAACCAGGTGCTCTCGAGCTGCAACAGAGCCAAGGGAGGGGAGAGGAGTTAGATCCAGACGAGGGGAAGCCAGGGAACCAAAAATGGAGAGGAATGGTTGAGAGGAACGAGCGCTACGGCAGCTTCCTTTCGTCGGCCACCGAGGGAAATCTCCTCGTCTACAGGGCGAATGAGGGGGAGAGCTTGGTGGTTTTCGCCGGGGAGGAGAGGAGTAGGATGGAGAGGTGCTAGGGAGGGGGAGAAATGAGCAGGGGAGAGGCTCGGGGTGGCTTTAACGACTTCACCCGATCTAGAGTTGGCTCGGGCAGGAGAGAGGGAGGGGAGCTTCTCCTTTGCTCCTACTGGCTCAGGTGGGCGGTGGAGAGGGGACAGGGGAGATGCTGGTCGGGATGACCAGCCCTAGCCAGTGAGAAGAGAGGAGAGGAGCTCGGATTGGGTGGAAAAGAAGAGAAAGGATAGAAGAGAGAGGAGAGGTTGGCCCTAGTCCATGACAAGTGGGACCAGGGGTGAGGTTGCTGCACTCCTCATCAGCAGGTGGAGTGGAAACGAGAGAGAGAGAAATAAGAGGTGCAAGATTTGAGTAAATCTCACAATGAATTTAAAACCTTTGTTTTGAAAAATTCAAACATGACCCACAAAGATAAAAAGGGGCAACATTCCAAACTTACCTAAATTAAGAGAGGGTACTGAATTTACAAATGCCTAATTTAATTATCTCATTTAGCTTTTAAAGAAAAGAAAACTTTTGGTGATAAAGAAAGGAATCACTCAAATGGTCATGTTATTTTGATGACTACAAAAGCTAGTGGGATTGATATGCAAACAAGCTCTTTTGTGATAATTTAGAACAGGGTATGGAAGTATATGTGACCTAGATGGAAATGTTTCAAAGGCATGCCAAAAACCATTTAGGGTTTGCTTAATAATAGCTCCTAGTTTGGCTAAGTTTTAACAACCATGAAGATCCTAATAGTGGATATTTTATTTTAGTTGTTGTGGTTTGAGTGTTTTCAATTATCATGGAATGTTAGTGATACACAACAAGCATAAGGTGTGCAAGCAAATTAAATCATGACTCAAGATTCTACACACACAAAAGTCTCTGCAAGAGGTGAAAAATCTAGAATAACACCACAATGCTAAAACTAAGAGAATTGGGGTGTTACAGTCTCGGCAGAAAAGCTATTATAATAGCAAGCATAGGGACATGTTCTATGCACCTGGTGATCAATCTTACCTTCGTGTCACTCCGCTGAGAGGCACTCAACGCTTTGGCATCAAAGGAAAGCTCGCTCCGCGTTATGTTGGGCCTTTCAATGTTCTTTCAAGGCGTGGTGAATTGGCCTACTGTCTGGAACTTCCTCCAAACCTCTCCAAAGTGCACGCTTGGTGAATTGGCCTACCGTCTGGAACTTCCTCCAAACCTCTCCAAAGTGCACGATGTCTTCCACGTGTCACAACTCAAGAAGTGCTTCCAAGATCTATGACATGCAGTTGATAATGGATCAAAACTGAACTTTGAGAAGATCTCTCTTATGTGGAACAACCTATTCGCATTCTTGATGAAGCTGAACTTCGCACCCGTAACAACAGTGTAAATTTTTACAAGGTACAATGGTCTCATCATTCTAACAAGGAAGCTACATGGGAATGTGAAGACTACCTCTGTGCCGAATATCCCGATCTCTTTGTCTCTCCATGAAGAATCTTGGGGCGTGATTCCTTTGAGAGGGGGAGTGTTATAACAGCCCAAATGTAATGCCTTCCTAGAATGTGATGTTTGTTTGTGCAATAAAGAAAACATCATGGCATCATTCCATTTGTCTTGCTTGTCATGCATTTAATTAAATGACTGCATTCAAATTCAAATTCCACATTTCAATTCAAATGCAAATTCAAATAAATTAAATGTGAAGTTTCACAATCTTTTCAAATATTCAAACCAGTAAATTAAATTGTCTATTTTAAAACAATAAAAATTTGCCAAAAGATTTTATCTTGTTTTCTTTTCTATTTTGTTTAAAAAATACAAAACAGAAAAGAATAAAACAAAAGAAAAAGAATTTTTTTGAAAAAACCTTATCCCTGGCCGAGCTGGGCTGAATCAGCCTAGGCCCAGCCCAACTCGGCCTTTTCCCTCGCTGTCGTCTTCCTCCATACGAGGAGAGCGAGACGCTTTCCAGCGAGGCGCCATGGCTGGCTCACTGGCGAGCCGCCCCCACAGCTCCTCACCTGCAACCTCTCATCCTATAAGCCGAGTCCCTGAACCCTAATCCTTTTTTCTCCCTTTCCCCCACCGCCGCCGCTCCGTTCATCTCGCACGCCGTCGACATGGATGCCGAGCACCCGAGCTCGGGTCCCCTCTGATTCCGGCTATCTCCTTCCTCCTTCCTCGCGTCAAGGGCTGCACGGCGTCCCTCTTCTTCCCCGATGCCGTAGCCGCACAGAAGCTCCTCCGACGCAGCCGCCCGAGCGCTTCTTCTTCGACGCCGGCCGCGGATCTTCATCTCCTTCGCGGAACCGTCTACTCAACTCCGGCCACCCCAAGCCTCCTCCGCACGCCATCAACTCCCCCGAGGTGAGCCGCGTCACGTCGCCTCTTTTCCCCCTCCAATTTCTTCTCCTTTCGCCTCCATCTCGCCGGCTCCGGAGTCGTTCCTGCCATGGCCACCGCGCCCCGCACCGGCACGAGGACGAACCCGAGGTTTTGGCCTCCCTTCTTTGCGCCTGAGCACGGAAACGGACTCACCACCCCTCCCGCACGAACGCACACACCCGAACGCTTCTAGCGCCGCCCGGACAAGGTCACCGGCGTCGCTTTGCTCCGCCGTTCGCCACTGTCGATTTGGTTCTTCAATTTCATCAGAGAAAATTAGAGCCTTTTACTGTTGAAAACTAAAACGAACCTAAGTCTAGCAACAACACGATCACATCTACACTGGCTAGCGCGTCCGTACGGTTCCATCGCTCGCGAGTTCGCGGTTCGAATCCCCGGGGCGCGTGGTAGAAAGGCCCCCTTTTTCCTTTTCCGCAGCCACTGACACCACGGGCCCACTGGTCAGCGACCGAGGTGCCGCACACGCGCAGTCAGTGCCTAGTCTGCGTTGGGACACGCATGGGAGCCTCTCTGGCTAGCCCTCTACGCAGTGAGAAAATATCCCAGGAGATCTTTGCGCGGCACAATTACACCGAGCCTCGAGTGCTCTCAGGTTTAGTGCTTTAGTCCCTCATACTTTTTGCATAACTTCAGTTTTATAATTCCAAATTAAATAATCTTTATAGGTTTTATTATCAGAGAAATGCAATGAACATTAATATGCCATTCTTATGCCATTTTGCATCATTTAATTTGATTGCTTAGTTTAAATTAACAAATGCAACTAAATAATTAAATATGAAATGTGTGGGGTAATTAATATATAATGCCCTATTCCATTTAATTTGATTAGATCATCTGTGCCATGTCTTGCCATGTTAATGAACATTTAATTTGATGTGTAGATAAATACTTGAACCTAATTATTAATTGTCGGGATTGCATTCCCGCTTAATTTGGATTAAGTGCATCTCGTATCGCATCCAACCATGTCATGCACCATCAATTGTTTGCGCATTTCCATGTATTAATTATGTTTCCTATAGTCTATGTTTTGCTCTTCTCTGGGTAGACGACGACGTGCCTGCTGACAGTACTAATGATACTGAGGTTCCAGCTTTCGTGCCAGGCCACGAGATGCCAGGCAAGCTACTGCTAACTTGTTACAGGCTGTTTGGTTTTCATCCTTGCCTTTTGATCTATGCTAGCCTAGTTTCCGATTCTTGAATTGCGATCCCATCATATCTTATCCTGCAGTCATATACAGCTTTATCCCCACATCCCATCACCTGTTGTATGTTTATCTGTTAGCCTTGCGAGTAGTAGCGCATGCTTAGAGTTGGTTGTGCGAGTCGCTTGTGTGTCTTTCATTTCACATGCTTAGTACGATAGATTATTCTACCTTAATAAAATGTTGTCTTATATTGGGGTATTATAATTAAAAGATAAGGCACCGGCGGAAGGCCTTGCGAGGTGCTTTGTTCTGCTAAGTGTCGACCTAGGAACTCAGTTCTTGGTCTCGGATCCAATTTTGAGCGCTCTAACAACTTGTGGGAGGCCCTATGGAGTCCCCGGCGGCTTCGATCTAATCCGCTTCTTATCCAGGGCGCCACAAGTAGTTCGGGCTTTCCATTTGATGCATGCATATGGTTACATAACAATCTCATGATGATGGAGTAGTCGATTCTCATATAGGGTGGTACGTTCTTAGAGTGCTATGAAGGTTGATCCCGCGGGCACTTGACCTGATTAGCCGTGCACACAATCATGCGGTTTCTTGGATGGGTTGTAGAGAAGTCGTGTTGAGATGCCCTACCTTCTGGCTTTCTTTTTGGGGTTGGTCGAACGAGTATGGGTCCAGTAGTGCACCCCTTCAGGGTATAATCTTATCGATGAGCCATGTCCACGGTTATGGACGATTTGGTGATGATGCTGGCTAATAAGATCATAGACAACTTACACCTAATCATTGTTAATTACATGAATAGTAATATAGAATTACTTTCACAATAAATGGTACCTAAAAATGTTCAATATGTGAGTTTTCCTGAATTGCTTCCTCATACTTGGTTGAGGGGGTTAATCCGAGAATGGGTTATGATTGGTGTTAGTTGTAGTTGGTTACTTATGCGCTCTCTCATCCCTCTCTAATTAGACGGAAGTTGTAGTGTGTCTATATTAGGTTGCTAGTGCTGTTGCCGCTAAGTCCACCTAACCCCATACTTTGGGAGTCTTTCAGTTTCTGTAACTTGTTAGCTCTAGCTTGTTCGATACGCTCCTGTGTATTGACCCGTTCGCGGGCTGTGGTTTTTCTCTCCAGTTGAGGATTCTCCGTATGACCAGGTGGGTGGCTATTACGTGGAGTTCGATGACGAGATTTACGACGAGTAGTTAGAGTTCCCCTGGGCTTCTTCCCGGTGGACCGCGTGGATGGGCTTTCTCTTTTCGTTTCGGCCTTGTACCTATTTGCTTCTTGTCTGTACCCAGACCGGCATGTTTACGCTGCATGATGTAATGTTGGGACATGTGTCCCTTGCTTGGTGATATTTGCTATCTTGCTAAGTGAGAGCGTTGGATATTTATTTCCTTTCTTTGTGTCTTAGGTTTATCCTGTGATATCCTTTCTGTTTCCAAACCGGTTCGTATACAATGTATGTCTGTTTGAAGTATACAAATTGGTAGGATTTTGGATTTCTTTCGTGCGCAATCACGAGACGTACGTGACGTTGGGATCGCTAGCGAGCTGTAGGCCGATGAACCATTCCGAGACTGCCTGCCTTTTTCCTGGGATTGGTACCCCAAGTATGCTCCTAGTTGTGTGGCCCAACCGGTACGTCTTCTTTGTGACGTCTGAATCCAGGGTCTGACATGTATGAAGATTGAGCTGGACTAGGGTGAGGGTTTGATTGACGGCTTTCTTAGGTGCTCCAAGGCTACGCGGGAGGAATTGGATCTCTTGGTGAACCGAGCTTGGACAGAATGTCAGCTGCTTCATTCTCCGCTCGAGGTATATGATTGAACTCGCACCCTTCAAAGCATCCCGAGATCATCGGGACATGAAATCTATACGACGCCATGTTCGCATCCAGTGCATCCCAATTTCCCGAGACTTGATGTATGACTAAGTCCAAGTCGTCAAAACACTCAATTCTGTGAATGCCAATTTCCTTAGCCACCTTGATTCCATGCACAAGTGCCTCATACTCAGGTACATTGTTGGATGCAGTGAAGTGTATCTGTAGCACATATTTTAACTGGTCTTGCTTCGGTGATGTAAGTATTATTCGGGCGCCAAGCCCTATCTTTTTTTAGACCCGTCAAAATGCATCTTCCAGAAGTTGGAATCCGGAATAGGTGGTTCGTATTGCATTTCAGCCCAATCCGCAAGGAAATCCGGCAATACCTGCGACTTGATAGCATCTCTTCTTTTGTAAGTCGGGGCATAAGGGGATAACTCGATGGCCCACTTTGCTATCCGGCCGCTAGCATCTTTGCAACCGAGAATCTCCGAGAGTGGAGCTTCACACACTACAGTGATTGGGTGCTCTTGAAAGTAATGCTTCAGTTTTTTGACCGCCAGATACACACCATATGACATCTTCTGATAGTGACGGTAGTTCTGTTTGGATGTTGATATAACCTCGCTCAGATAGTATACTGGCCTCTGCACAGTTTTGCCTCCTTCCTCTCCTTCCACCACCAAGACTACGATGAAAACTCGGTTGGTCGCCGCGATATATAACAACATTGGTTCCTTGGTCAAGGGCGAGGCCAATATCGGAGCAGTTGCCAACTGACGAGGGATCACCTCGGCAAATCTCAGGGTTGTGCACCCCGGGTTGATTGAGAGGGAGAGAGAGTGCGCGCTGGTAGTTCCGTCGGCTGACAAGTAAGGATTTACCCAGGTTCAGCCCCTCATGGCGAGGTAAAGACCTACATCCTGCTTGTCTGATCTGTATAGATGTATAATGATGTTACATGGTGGCCGCAAGGGCGATGATGTCGTGGTCTCGCTAGGGCTATGCCTATCTGTGTGTCCAATGGGGGTCTGCTCTATGGGGTGCCCCTGCCTGGCTTTATAAAGGGAGCCAGGTAGGGTTTACATAAGGTTCTTTTCTTGTACTTCAAGTTGTAGTTTGTTGGGCTGCATGGGCCTCCAGGTGCTGGGCTGCATCGGTACGCCAACGGTCGGGTGTCCGGAGGGTACGCCCACGTCAGTAGCCCCCGAGTGTCTGGTCGATACGAAGAATCGGGTAGAGACTCAAAGCAGCATGTCATGTAGGCGTAGTCGATGCGTCGGGTAAGTACTCTTTCCTCCTTGGCACGCCGTCTTGTTCCTGAAAACGATAGTTAAAGAAATTCGACTCCGGCCGTTGAGGGCTTACAGAGGATGCTTTAGTCGTTAATGTTTCGACTGAGTCTATCGGGAGCGCGAACAGTGCTCCCGATGGGAGTAGCCCCCGAGATTAAGCTGAATTGCTTGTAATTGAGGTTAATCTCAAAAACTTCTCAGTCGAAAAGAGATCTCTGATACCCTCCCGATGGTAGTGACGTTAGGAACTCGCTGATGGAACCATTGTTCTTTTTTGTTCAGCCTTTCATGCGGCCTACTGTATGATGCACTTTCGAATGCTCATTCAGCCAATTGGGCTACTTTTGAGTAGTTCTCTCAGCCGTAAGCTTACTTGTAAAGTAACTCGAATAGAGTTGCATCTTTGATTCAGCAAAGCGGCCTACTCCGTAGAAAAACCCAAGTGAGATTGGAGTTTGTATTTAGCCGAATGACCTACTTTGTGGAACTCGAATGAGATTCGAGTGCTCATTCAGCCCGACGGCCTACTTGGTGGATTCGACAAACATACCGAGTATTTGCTCAGCCGAACGGCCTACTGCGTTGTTGGACCTGCATGGCGCAGCCCCCGAGTGTTCGAGTGCGACCTAGGTTTTCTTGTTGGACCTGTATGGCGCAGCCCCCAAGTGTTCGAGCGACGGCCGAGGTTTGACTTAGACCTGTGCGGCGCAGCCCCCCAGTGCTTCGGGTGGCGGCCAAGGATTTTTCGAGTTGGACCTGTATGGCGCATCCTCCGAGTGCGTCGGGTGGCAGCCGAGGTTTGACTTAGACCTGTGCGGTGCAGCCCCCGAGTGATTCGGGTGGCGGCCAAGGATGTTTCGAGTTAGACCTGTATGGCGCAGCCCCCCAGTGCTTCGGGTGGCGGCCAAGGATTTTTCGAGTTGGACCTGTATGGCGCATCCTCCGAGTGCGTCGGGTGACGGCCGAGGTTTGACTTAGACCTGTGCGGCGCAGCCCCCGAGTGCTTCGGGTGGCGGCCAAGGATTTTTCGAGTTAGACCTGTATGGCGCAGCCCCCGAGTGCGTCGGTTGACGGCCGAGGTTTGACTTAAACCTGTGCGGCGCAGCCCCCGAGTGCTTCGGGTGTGGCCAAGGCGAATTTGTTTGTGACTTGTGCGGCGCAACACCCGGTAGAGCATCAGGTGTGGTCAAGGCGAATTTTTTTGTGCACGTCGGGCTGGAGTCGACGCGGCGGAGTTGTGCCGTAGAGGCAGTTGACGGGGCGGACCGGAGTCGACGCGGCGGAGTGGTGCTGTAGAGGCAGTCGACGCGGCGAACCGGAGTCGACACGGTTGAGTGGTGCCGTAGAGGCAGTCGACACGGCGGACCGGAGTCGACGCGACGGAAGTGATGAAGGTGAAGCGCCAGCCCCTGAGTGTCGGAGACGGAGTTGGCGAAGGCAGAGTCGACGAAGACGGACCGGAGTCGACACGGCGGAGTGGTGCCATAGAGGCAGTCGACGCAGTGAACCGGTGTCGACGCAGCGGAGTACGTCGAGGTTGACCCGTAAAAGTGGTTGTAGAAGTTGTCGAGTCTTGGATGTCGATCTTGGCGAGTTGTGGATGTCGTAGTGGGTGGAGTCGACGCCGTGAGGTGCGAAGGAGGGAGTCGAAGCGGCGAGCCGGAGTCGACGCCGTGAAGTGCGACGGAGGGAGTCAAAGCGGCGGGCCGGAGTCGACGAGGCGGAAGTAGTCGACGCGGTGGTACGGAGTCGACGCGGTGAAGGTAGTCGACGCGGCGGACCGGAGTCGACGCGCGGAAGTAGTCGATGCGTCGGACCGGAGTCGACGCGGCGGAGGTAGTGCGGCGTAGGGAGTCGAAGCGGCGGACAGGAGTCGGCGCGACGCGGGCAACACTCAGCCCCCGAGTCCCTTATCAGGCCGGCAAAGCGGAGTCGACGGTGCGGAGCCGGTGAAGGCACTCGAGTCGCTTGTAAATTGCATCGATGAACTTGTTGATGTTGACAAAACGCCAGCCCCCGAGTGTCGAAGGCGGAGTCGATGAAGGCGAGGCCGCCAGCCCCCGAGTTGCCTGTCGACGTCGAACAGCCAGCCCCCGAGGGTACGGCAATGTAGTTTGTTGTCGGTATCACCAGTGCTGATCGTTGTCGTGGTGGTGATGAAGTTGTTGTCGAGTCGCAGGCGTTGATGCCAGCGAGACGTCAGAGAGGCTGCCGAGCCGTGAACGCCGAGACTGTCGCTTAGCCGACGAGATAGGATCGGTACGCGTGCGAATGCCTGGCTCGACGCGGATCAGACATGAATATCAGCAGTGGCAGTTCGATCAGCTGGCCGACCGATGAGATTGGGTCGTCCGTGCTAGGAATGGAACGCCGCCGCAAGCGAGCCAGATTGGATCGTGAAAGCTGCGCCTACGGAACATCACCGTCGCCGTAGTTTGTTGACGAAGTCGAATCCGTCGAAGTAGGTGAGTTGATTCCCACAGACGGCGCCAATTGACGAGGGATCACCTTGGCAAATCTCAGGGTTGTGCACCCCGGGTTGATTGAGAGGGAGAGAGAGTGCACGCTGGAAGTTCCATCGGCTGACAAGTAAGGATTTACCCAGGTTCGGCCCCTCATGGTGAGGTAAAGACCTACATCCTGCTTGTCTGATCTGTATAAATGTATAATGATGTTACATGGTGGCCGCAAGGGCAATGATGTGAGACGTGGTCTCGCTAGGGCTATGCCTATCTGTGTGTCCCGTGGGGGTCTGCTCTATGGGGTGCCCCTGCCTGGCTTTATAAAGGGAGCCAGGTAGGGTTTACATGAGTTTCTTGTCTTGTACTTCAAGTTGTAGTTTGTTGGGCTTCATGGGCCTCCAAGTGCTGGGCTGCATCGGGTACGCCAATGTTCGGGTGTCCGGAGGGTACGCCCACGTCACCAACATTCTCTTCAAGTCGCCAAAAGCTGTGTCCGCTTGCGGAGTCCATGCAAACTTGTTGCTCTTTTACTTGAGTTGGTACAGAGGCAAAGCCTTTTCTCCCAACCTACTCACAAACCGACTTAAAGACGCCATACACCCAGTGAATTTTTGCACATCCTTGAGTGTTCTCGGTAGTCTCATATTTTCGATTGCCTGGATTTTTGTCGGATTAGCCTCAATACCTCGGCTCGACACAAGTAAACCGAGTAACTTTCCTGCATGGACACCAAAGGTGCACTTATCCGGGTTACGTTTCATCCGGAATCTTCTCAGGTTCGTGAATGTTTCTCGTAGGTCCTCAATGAGGGTGGATTTTTCTTTTCTTTTTATCACAATGAGGGTGAAAACAACTAAAACTGGTGTTTAAATATTTAAAGTGTCTTAATAATGTTTTAATGTAATTAAGTTGTGTTAAAAGCCTTTTAAGACCGTTAAGTTTGATTTAAATGTTTTTGACCAAATTAATGTGTGATAAATTTCTACTAAAGACCAGCCCATTTAAAACATGTTAATCATCACATTAATTCTCTTTGCATATCACTTTTTGTGTCAATCTTGTTTTGTATTATTTCTTTTGTATGCTTTGTATTGTTGTGTGATTGTGTATGGTTATATGATTGCTATGTATAGATTGAACGGAGAGCAACGTTGTTCCTTGTTGAAGAGAGAGTGTGTGAACAACTACGACTTCCAAAGGCAAGTGGCACACCTCATAAAAGTCCTACTATTTTTCTATGCATGAGTAGTGTATTTTCCTAAGCATATGTAGGACTTAGTAGAAATGCTATGCTAGACCTGTGTAGAAATTCCTTACTCGTGAGTCTAGGTTCCTATGCAATACTTAGTAGAAATATTGATGCTATGCAAAGTTGGTTTTATGAAAAGTTAAACTCTACTAAGTTTAGAATGAAACACCTGGTTGGAAGTGGTTGCTTGGTTGTATGAGTTGAGTGTTGTCCCCAGGGGTTTTACCTGTGGGATATTCACTTGTGGACGGCCACCCAGGAACAGAGGAATCTGAAGAACTCCCGTGCAGCCATTGCCAATATGGGCTCTGGCTTGATCAATTAAGTTACATGGACTCGCCCTGGCTTGACAGGTGGTGGTAGAGGAATGTAGGTGGAACTTGTCAGGCCGGCAATGGGATGGAAAATGCTTCTAAAAGATCTCGTCTTATTCTTATCCTTTTCCTTAACACTTGCAGAGTGTATAGGATAGTTTGGGTTGAATGGGTACAATGGTGAACGTGCACAACCTCTGCAGAGTTAAAAATCTAAGTACTTAGTCGTGTCCCCGGTAAGGACACTTTGAGCAGCTGATCAAGGACGTCAACGGAGGATTCCACCATTCCAACTTCTAAGTTAAAACTTGAGGGGTGAACAAGGGTAGAATGAAAGAGTGGATTTCATGCCACAGATGTCTCGAATAGAAAAAAAGTGTTTTCCAAAGAGTTAGGAAAAATTGGCTTTATGCAAAATAGCCTTCAAATCCACCAGTCAAATATGCATATAGGTTATTAGAGTTTTATCACTAAGTGTCCACCATAGTGTCACTTGCCAGACTACATTTTAAATGGAATCTGACCCACGTTGTTGCAATATTTTTCTTATTGCAGATTGTTGAGATGAAGAGTGAGGTTTCGTTTAAGGGTTTCGAATCTTCAATCAACATGTTTTAGCCTGTGGCAACATGAAGATGATGGAGACTCACTGCTATGTTATTTCCGTTGTTTACTCTTTTCAATGCTAGCTTTATGCAAGGGCTGTATTGAATATTTTCTAAGTATGGATCATTGATGTAATAAAATTGACACTTTGTTGTTATATTACATCGTAAACTGTGTGTGCAAACGAATTGATCCAGAGATTTGCACTATACACAGGGACTTGCCATTTTCTAAGTGCAGGTCCACTACATAGGCTTGCTCCCGAAGACATCTTCGAGAAGTTGGTTCTTAGGAGAACTCCCTGCTTCTACCTGAATGAGAATGAGGGGCTTGGGTTCTATTTATGGTACATCCATCTGCCCCTTGGCTTAATGAAAGGACAACTCCAACTCCCTCCCAAAGGTCACCCTCTGCACTTCCCCAAGGGCCAACTTAGGATCACCTGAAAGGTCAAATGACTGTTGGTAACAGCCAAAGGGCCAATCTGACTGCCAGTAGGGACAACTCGGCCGGGTCTTTACCCTACCCGTGGGTAGCCCCCCGACACGCGGCCACTCTACCGAGATCTGCTTCGACCTCAAGAGGTTGAGCAAGGAGCGCGAGCAGGCAGAGGGCAATGGGATCCGCGGCAGAGTCTGTGGCTACCGTGGAGGCGGACGCAGGGTGGCAACCAGAAGCCACCAGGCACTCAGGCCAACGTCGCCGAGAAGAACAACAACCTCCCCGACGAGGAAGATGGAGGCTACCAAGGCCCGAGAGGAGCTATGGCTTGCATCCTCGGCGGGGCTCAGGCGCCCAAGTCGAACAACCAGCTCAAGCAGTTCGCCCGCGAGCTCAACGCCGCGCTCCCCAGCGTCGAGGTCTCCAGGCCCCTCAAGTGGTCACAGTACACCATCGCCTTCGACGCCTAGGACCACTCCAAGTCCACCAAGACTGTTGGAACCCTCCCCCTGGTCTGCCCCCCACCATCAACAACATTGCCGTCTCCAAGACGCTCATCGATGGTGGGGCAGGCATGAACGTCCTCTATGTTGAGACCTTCAAGACGCTTCAAGTGCCCTACGAGTGGCTCATGCCCCCCAGGCCCTTCACGGGGGTCACAAGTGGCTCAATCGAGCCTCTGGGGCAAATCCGGCTCGCCGTCACCTTTGACACGTAGAAGAACTACCGCACTGAGCTCATAGACTTCAATGTCGCACATATCGGCCTACCGTACAACGCCATCCTCGGCTACCCCGCCCTCACGAAGTTCATGGCCGTCACGCACCATACTTACAACATGGTCAAGATTCCCGGCAACGCAGGCACCATCGCCATCCACGGTCACATCCTGGACGACACGCGCACTGTCGAGACCGCCTACAAGGTGGCCGCCATGGCATTTCCGGCTGAAGAGGACATGGAGCGTCTCGAGAGGCCCAAGAAGAAGAATCAGCTGTTCTCTCAGGACCCAGCTTCCACAAAGAAGGTCTCCCGGAGCTCCAGCGGCTCGGGGCCTGAGGGCTCGGGGCTAGTGTCACCATTGGCGCAACTCTGCCCTCCAAATAGGAAAGCGTGCTCGTTGCCTTCCTCCGGGCAAACACTAACACGTTCGCATGGACTCCGTCAGACATGTCCGGTGTACCGAGGGAGGTGATCGTGCACCACTTAGCCGTGTGTCCAAACACACGCCCCATCAAGCAAAAAGCAAGAAAGAAAGCCCCCGAGAAGCAAGCATTCATCGTCAAGGAAGTAGAGAATCTCAACGCGGAAAAGGTTGTCCGCGAAGTCGTGCACCCCACTTGGCTCTCCAACGGCGTGGTCGTCCCAAAGCCTGCTGGAGGAGGCCGCCTCTGCATCAACTAGACCGACGTCAACAAGGCCTGCCCCAAAGACCCATACCCCATGCCAAGATCGACCAGATCGTGGACTCCACTGCAAGCTGCGACCTCCTCTGTTTTCTTGACGCCTTCTCTGGTGATCACCAGATCAAGATGGCTAAACAGGACGAGGAGAAGACAGCATTCCTCACCACTTGTGGTGTGTATTTCTATGTCTGCATGCTCTTCGGCGTGAAGAACGCTGGCGCCACCTTCCAGAGGCTCATGAGGATAGCTCTTGGCGAGCAGATGGGCAGAAATGCAGTGGCTTGTGTCGACGACATTGTCGTCAAGTCTCGAGAGAGAGAGACTGTGACGCCCAAAAATTGGTACTATGTAGATTTAAGCGATCCCGCCGAAATCCACATAATAACGATTTTAGGTCGCCCACCAGACATAATGTGCACGCCGAAACATGCGCATTATGTGGGTGGAATTGTGATAACATTACAACAGTTCCGATACATCCACAAATACAACAAAATGTATATAATGCAACGACTCGAACGAGTCAAGATACAAATGATATAATACAAAGATTCAAATGACAGCGGAAGCAAAATAGTATCCGACTACGGATAAGAAGCAAATTGGACTAAGAGTCCTGAAGATAAGCGATGGCGCCATATCCCTGCCCAGCCGAGCCGGAGGGATTTCCAAGCTAACGTCGTTAGACTTCAAACCTGTTAACTACACATAAAGCACATCCCAACAGAGTGTTAGGGCACTCCCTGGCAAGCAAAACCGACTTGCCTACTTTCTACACCATCTCCCAAAATATGGGGTAGGTGGACTTAGCGGCAGTAGCACTAGCAACCTAAAGAGACACGCTACAACTTCCGTCTAATCAGAGAGGGATAAGAGAGCACATAAGTAACCAACTACTACTAACACCAAACATAACCCATTCTCGGATTAACCCCCTCAACCACGTATGAGGAAGCAATTCGGGAATACTCACACATTGAACAATTTTAGTTACAAGTTATTGTGAAAGTAATTCTATATTACTACTCAGATTAATTAACAATGATTAGGTGTAAGTTGTCTATGATCTTATTAGCCAGCATCCTCACCAAGTCGTCCATACCCATGGACACGGCTCATCGATAAGATTATACCCTGCAGGGGTGCACTACTGGACCCGTACTCGTTCGATCAACCCCAAAAGCAAAGCCAGAAGGTAGGGCATCTCAACATGGCAAATCTCTTCTCTACAACCCATCCAGGGAATCGCATGATTGTGTGCACGGCTAATCAGGTCAAGTACCCGCGGGATCGACCTTCATAGCATTCTAAGAACGTGCCACCCTATATGAGAATCGACTACTCCATCATCATGAGATCGTTATGTAACCATATGCATGTATCAAATCGAAAGCCCGAACTACTTGCGGCGCCCTGGATAAGAAGCGGATTAGATCGAAGCCGCGGGGGGCTCCATAGGGCCTCCCAGAAGCGGTTAGTGCGCTCAAAATTGGATCCGAGGACAAGAACTGAGTTCCTAGGTCGACACTGAGCAGAACAAAGCACCTCGCAAGGCCTTCCGCCGGTGCCTTATCTTTTAATTATAATTCCCCAACAGAAGATAACATTTTATTAAAGTAGACAATCTATCATGCTAAGCAGGTGAAATAAATAAGACATACAGACGACTCGCACAAACAACTCTAAGCATGCGCTACGACTCGCAAGGCTAACAGATAAACATACAACAGGTGATAGGATGTGGGGATAAAGTTGTATGGGCTGCAGGATAAACATGTGATGGGATTGCGATAAATAATCGAATACTAGGGTAGCAGAGCTCAACAGCAGGAATGAAAGAAAATGTAAAGGTAAACAAGCAAACTTTGCTTGCCTGGAATCCCGCATGGAAGCAGATCTTGTCGTTGCTCACACATCTCAATGTCATATCCGCGAAGAAGCAACAAACACTAGAAAACGTAAAAGATGCATTTTACAACTACGGCAAAAGATTCAGCATGATCATACGAGAATGATGCATAGCATGGCAAGATGCAATGCAATGCAGGTAATCCAAATTAAGCGGGAAAGCAACCCCGACAATTAATATTTAGGTGCAAGTTATTTATCTACTCAACAATATTAAATGTTGGTTAACATGGTAACACATGGCATGGGTGATCTAATTAAATTAAATGGAATGGGGCGATAATTAAATAAATGCCCAACACATTCCATATTTATTTATTTAGGTGCAGCTAACAAATTACACTAAGCATTAAATAAAAGATGTAAAATGGCATACAAATGGCATATTAATGTTCATTGCACTTTTATGATAAAAAAGATATAAATTTTGTATTATTCGGAGTTACCAAATAGAAGTTATGATTTATACAACATTGGACATTGATTTTAAAAAAGACAAAAGTAAACAAACGATTTCGGGCTGGATTCGAACATGGGACATGTGGGAGTGGTTACAGGGGCACAACCACTGGGCTATCAGTCGGTTTTGATACTCGAAGGAACTAAATTTCTGTGCTACCACAAGATGTTAACTAATCAAACAGAAAAAGGAGAGATATATTGTGCGGGATGGGGATTCGAACTAGAGATCTCGCAGGAAGGAGTGACGAACGCAACCACTGGGCTGGCTTGACTTTTGTGATACGTAAGAGCAAATACATGTAATCAAGGGACGAGCGACGTTAACTGATTTCTAATCTGAAGTTTCAGACTTGCAGCGACGTGCACGACCGCGACGGGAGCGGCGATTCCTCACCGATGCAGCACGAAGGAGGGTCTAGAGCATGGGGATAGGAGGGGAAGAGGAAGGGGGAGGGGCGCGGCTCACTTTGGGAGGTCGGATTCGTGGTACAGGGTCGGGGACGGTGAAGAGGAAGCAGAGGGATCACAGATGGCAGCGACTCTGACAGAGGTTGAAGAAGGCTCGACGATGGCGGCGTTCCCGGGTGTTCCAGCACGAGTTCTTCAGGTGGGACAGAGAGGGTGGCGAGGAGGTTTCATTCCCACGCTTAGAGGTGCCTGGCGGTGAGCATGGCGTCGGGTTGGTGTACCTCAAAGTGAGGTCATGGAGGTTACTTTGTGGGGAGAAAAACCGAGAGAGGGAAAAGAAGATGGGGAAGAAGGGGCGGCGGCGGCTGAGAGGGAGGAGAGAGGGGCGATCTAGGGTAAGGGCAGAGGAGTGGGTCGGGCTAAGAAGGAGGGGAAAGGTGGAGGAGGTGGGGGCAGCCATGGCGTCACGCCATGTGCGTCTCCTCTATTGACTGCCCGTGCAAAGGAGAAGGAAGGAGGTGGGCTGGGCTTGGGATGGATGGGCCAGGAGATGGGCTAGGTTCGGCCCAGGAAGGCTTCTTCTGATTTTTAAATGTTTTGCTTTTTATTCTTTTCTGGTTATTTTTTTAAAAAATAAAAATAGAAGAGAAAAGGCATATAACTTTTCGCAAATAATTATTGTTTCAAAAATACACAATTTAATATATTAGTTTGAATAGTTGAAAAGAATTTAAATATCACATTAAAATTAATTTGATTTGCATTTAGATTTAAAAGTGGAATTTGAATTTGAAGGGTGTGATTCAAATTTAAATGCAATAAAAATAAATGAAGTGACAAAAGCATGATGATATGATGATGCAAAAAAGAAAAAAAACAACTAATTGGGGAAAAATCGGGGCGTTACTATCGACACCACTAACAAGGGATCGCGTCCCGCGATCCATGCCAAGACCACAAGAAGAGAGGGGTAACTACCGAGTCTTGAAGCCTCGAGGAGAACTTCTCGACACCACTAACAAGGGATTGTTGCTCCACCTTGAAAGTCTCGACACCACTAACAAGAAGAGTTGCTCACAACGAAGATGATTCCCGAAGATCGAACCTCATAGGATAAAGGCAATAGATTGTCCACCCACACGTAGGAACCTAAACTTTGAAAGTTGGATAAGAGAAGAGACTCCAATACAAGTAAGATCAGAGAAGAAACAGAATAGAGGTAAGGAATAGAAGAAACCTCTTGACATATTTTTCCAAATAATTTTAGTCAAATAGTTTAGACACTCTAAAAACAACGACCGTTAGCGAGGTTATCCTACTAGCTTTTGCGGACCCTCTGCTTCGATAACCAATCGTATCGAAACAACAAGGACATCAGAACCAAGGCTCTGATACCACTTTGTGACGCCCGAAAATTGGTACTATGTAGATTTAAGCGATCCCGCCGAAATCCACATAATAATGATTTTAGGTCGCCCATAAGACATAATGTGCACGCCGAAACATGCGCAATATGTGGGTGGAATTGTGATAACATTACAACAGTTCCGATACATCCACAAATACAACAAAAGATATATAATACAACGACTCAAACGAGTCAATATACAAATGATACAATACAAAGATTCAAACCAGAGCGGAAGCAAAATAGTATCCGACGACGGATAAGAAGCAAATTGGACTAGGAGTTCTGAAGATAAGCGATGGCGCCATATCCCTGCCCAGCCAAGCCGGAGGGATTTCCAAGCTAACGTCGTCAGACTTCAAACCTGTTAACTGCACATAAAGCACATCCCAAAAGAGGGTCAGGGCACTCCCTGACAAGCAAAACCGACTTGACTACTTTCTACACCATCTCCCAAAATATTGGGTAGGTGGACTTAGCGGCAGCAGCACTAGCAACCTAAAGAGATACGCTACAACTTCCGTCTAATCAGAGAGGGATAAGAGAGCGCATAAGTAACCAACTAATACTAACATCAAACATAACCCATTCACTGATTAACCCCCTCAACCAAGTATGAGGAAGCAATTCGAGAATACTCACACATTGAACAATTTTAGTTACCAGTTATTGTGAAAGTAATTCTATATTACTGGTCAGGTTAATTAACAATGATTAGGTGTAAGTTGTCTATGATCTTATTAGCCAGCATCATCAACAAGTCGTCCATAACCGTGGACACGGCTCATCGTTAAGATTATACCCTGCAGGGGTGCACTACTGGAACCGTACTTGTTCGATCAACCCCAAAAGCAAAGCCATAAGGTAGGGCATCTCAACATGGCAAATCTCTTCTCTACAACCCATCCAGGGAACCGCATGATTGTGTGCACGGCTAATCAGGTCAAGTACCCGCGGGATCGACCTTCATAGAACTCTAAGAACGTGCCACCCATATGAGAATCGACTACTCCATCATCATGAGCTCGTTATTGTCGGGTTATGACTCCCTAAAATTGGGGGTAGTCACTTCCTGAAGAGCAGTTTGTGAAGGGGATTGAACGCGGAGGTCAAGAACCTCGAGGGACACGGCGACGCTGCTCGCCGGACCTGAAGACGAAGCACCCACGACTGAAATGGACACCGGCCCGTACCCAGGTTCACGGCTCTCGTGAGGAGTTAAGACCGCTACTCCTGCTTGTCTGTATTGAGTAATAGAGTTTACAGTACAATCGGGCTTACCGAAAGCCCCCTTGAGGCAGTTCTTGCCTAGGGGGGGGGGGGGTGATGACCTTCTTCCTCCTCCGGGCAGAGGCTATCCTACTTGGGATCGCTAGGGTATACAAGCGTTGTGGAATCAGAAAGGCCGACCCTTGCTAAGATGGAAGTCTTTTCCCTTTTATCGGCGCCTCTTGCTACCATGGCAGAGGCATGGTGGAGCAGGAGTCCACCGTGGTCCATTCGTCCATGGACGCGGTCCATTGTTGATAAAGGTGGGCGCGGTGGCCGACAGGCGGCCGACCGCGCTGTACTGCCCGCAGGGAGGGCAGTCTCTGAGGTGGAGCCCGCGATGACGTTCTCCGTTGGAGGGTTGTGCCGTCCACCTGCTTTAACGCCTGAGTAGAAGGTCCTGGCAGTTCCGCAGCAGGCGGCACGGATTTATTGACCCCTTTATCGCCTAAAACGGCAACAGGGGGGCTTGCGTCACCACGTGGGCATGGCAGGGGCCATGTGCGTCTTGCCGTACTTCCTTGGCCGCGACGTTTCCCTTCAGGCCTGAGGAGGCCTGAGGGGGGTTCCTGTTGGATTCCCTCGAGGCCCGCTGGCGCCTCGGAAGGGTCCCTTGAAGCGAGGTATCCCCTGAGGCCCCCGTTTCCTCTTCAGGTCCACGAGGGAAATTGCCTCTCGAGGGTGCGCCAGGCAGTGATGCCTGGTCCTTCGTCGTTTCGTCTGACTAGTCAGCGTGCGAGGCCTGGGGGAGTGGGCTCTCCATACCCCAGTTCCCACTAGGCCGACAGTAGCCCCGGGGCCCGCGGTGGGCACGATTGAGCCCATGGGCTCAGGCGAAGCGTCGTGGGCCCTTATGGCCCAGCCGGCCCGAGCCACGCGGCACTCAAGCGAGTAACGGTCTCGCACGATCCGGGGCGTGAGTCGTGGGGGGTCCCACCACGACCTTGGTAACTGCTCCTTGAGGCGGTATAAAGCCCGAGCGCAGCGGCATGGAGCCGTTACCGTTTCCAAACCTTCTCGCAGAAGTTTTCGCCTCCTAGAGCTCTCCGCCTCCGCTCTCTCCTGCGATTCTCCTTTCTCCGTCTCCTTCAATCCTCCGAGCCCGCGACGATGAGCCCCCTCAAGAGCAAGGGCAAGGCCGCCACGGGGTCTTCCTCCCAGGTGGAGGTCCCTGAGGTCGTGCAGGCCGCGGCGTTCCTGGGCGTTCGCATAAACGAGAAAGCGCTTGCCAAGGTCCGGTTCCTGGTTGCGGACCGGACGAACGAGCATGGCGCCACCGCCCTGAAGCCCGTGGCGCACGGGAAGCGCCCGCGAGGGTACTTCCCCATCTTCCAGCATTGCCTCGCCGCAGAACTGGTGCCTCCCTTCTCGCCGTTCCTTGAGGCGGTGCTGGCGTTCTATCAGGTGCAGCTGCTGCACCTGCACCCCAACTCCGTCCTCATCCTCGCCGTCTTCGCCTACCTCTGCGAGGCGTATCTGGGCCTGGAGCCCACGGTGGGGCTGTTCCGGTGCTTCTACGCGCTCCGGATCACGGCGAAGAACGAGCGCTCAGGGTGCGTCTCGTTCCGCATCGTCGACGGCATGGGGAGCGTCTATATCCCCATGTCCTAGAGCGAGAACAAGGCCATCACCTCGGTGACGAAGAAGGTGGAGGACTTCCGCTAGAAGTGGTTCTTCGCCGGGGTGGAGCGTCCCTGCGCCTTCCTCGAGGTCCCTGACGAGCCCCCGCTGAAGAACTCCCACTGGCGCAAGGCCACCTTCGACGGCGCGAGGAATGTAAGCCTGATGGGGCGCCTGAGCTTCCTCCGCGAGGAGGGCCTCACGGGGCAGATGATCGTGGCGGACTTCGTGACGCGCCACATCGCGCCCCTCCAGGCACACTGAGTGCCCATGTGGATGTACTCGGGGCCGAGCGACAAGATGCGGCTTCATGTCGAGGACAACGACAAGGACACCGTCGACATCCGCGCTCTTTGTCAACCCATCGGTGCCTGCCGTGGATCAGCTCCCCGTGACGCTCCGGCCTCTTCATCAGTACAACTCGACGGAGCGCATGGACATCCTGGAGGGGATGCCTCCGTTCACCCCGACAGGCCGGGCGGACTCAGAGTTGCCGACGCCAGCCATGCGGGGAGCGGAAGGGGCAGATTCTCCCTCGGCCTTAGGAGCCGGCCCAGGTGAGGAGGAGGCCACGGCCGGGGAGGTGTCCTCTTCGAGGGTCGGGTCGTTCACTCACGAGGTTTGCGACATCTCGTCAGGTGACGATGACGCCTTCGTGGTGGCTCCCTCGTGCCCCGTGGAAGAGGAGGCTGAGGAAGAGGAGGCCTTTGACGCGGAGGCCTCTCCAGGGAGGCGCGGGCCCCGCACCAAAGCCGTTGTGGACCGCTTGGGGGCGAGACCGTCTGACATCCCCTCGAAAAGGAAAGCGGTGACGCCCCCCTCGAGGCCTGGACCCATGACCTTCCCCTCATGGCGCTCGCCAGGCTTGACGTGGGTCGATGCTGGCGCCCCTCCTTCAGGGTAAGTGTTCGTGACACCTCATCACTTACGTTTTGTTTTCTCTCTTTTTTACTTTGCCCTTTATTAATCTTTTCTTGGGCTTTTTCCAGTGATCTTGTGCCTGCGAAGCGTCGTAGGCTTCGCAAGGCAGCTGAGATGAAGAGAGCCACGGCAGAGACCGTGGCTGACGAGGCCACGAGGCCTGTGGAGACGGCCTCCGCAGACCCCCCTGAGGGGGTGCCTATATCGGAGGCGGATGCGCCTCAGGTGGAGGAGACAGAGCCTCAGGCGGCTGTGCCTCAGGCGGGGGCGACGGAGCCTCAGGCGGAGGGGGGAACGCCGTGCCCAGAGGCACCTACAATGCCCCCCGAGCCGATAGTGGTGGAAACCACGGCGGAGAGGGCTTCCACGCCGCCGCGCGCTCCTACTCCTCCTCGCGTGGTTACGCCTCCGCGTGAGACAACTCCGCTGCACGAAGCATCGCCGCCGCGTGCGTCGACGCCACCGCGCGTGCCTACCCCACCGTCTGCGCCCACTGCTCCCGTGGCGCCCTTCGACGGAAGCGCGCGAGGCACCTGCTGGCGCGGGTGCGTCCACTGAGGGAGATTCTTCCTCGCCTCCTCGTCAAGCTGGAAACGAGGAGCGCCCTGCTGCCGTGGGGCCCGAAGAGGATGCCGGCGCGGGCACAGGCGGAGCCCAGGCTAGCCACCGAGCTCTCCCCGAGGCCGGGCCCTCGAGACTCGACGCCGGAGCCGGGCCCTCCACGAGCCGGGAACTGGTCCTTCGAGGCCGGGACTGGAGCGTGGGGCACCGCGAGGTCGCCTTCGGCCTCGTGAGAGAATCCTTGGAGGGCTTGGAGGCGCACCTCGCCCTCGGGGACATATGGCTCGCTCGGCAGCAGGAGGAGCTGGCGAGGTCGTGGGCATCCTTCCATACGGCGGTCGAGGCGCGCCGGCTGGAGGACTTGGCGCTGCAGGCCGCGCGCGAGGAGGCCACCCGCTTCGCCAAGGAGATCCGCGAGGGGGCCATCCGCGACGCCGCAGAGCTCCTCGAGCCCCTTTAAGCGGAACGTGACACCACAGCGGAGCTCCTGCGCGAGGCCAAGGCGGAGCGCGAGGCGATGGAGGGCTAGCTGGAGTCCCAGCTGCTCTCCGCCCATCAGGCCGCGTAGGCCACTCTGGAGGAAGACCGCAAGGGCTTTGCCGAGCGCGAGCCACAGCTGGCTCTCAAGGAGAAAGAGTTGCGGCAGCGCGAGGAGCAACGCCTTCAGGCGGAGAAAAACTTAGCCGCTCAGCGCGAAGCCCTCGAGGAGCGCGAAGGAGACCTGGGCAAGGCGATCTCGAAGTACGACGAGAACGTCGGTGCCCAGAAGCTCGCTTATGAGCGCTTCGAGCGGCGTTTCGCGGAGAAGAAAAAGGAGGCCGAGGACGCCCTCGTGGAGCGCGAGAAGCAATTCCGCAAGTCCACCTTTCAGAAGTATCGCGACCTGGCCCAGACGCAGGAGGACTGCTTCAAGGCCAAGCACGCCACGGATGCTCAGCGGATCGCTGAGCTCAAGGGGACCAACTCCAAGCTGGAGGATCGCCTCAATCGCGCCAAGGATGGTCGTCGCTGAGTGGAGGAGGCCCGCACCGAGGCAGTCCACAACCTCAATTCCTTGGCCAAGGACGTGGAGGAGCAGGTGGCCCCTGCGATGGTGCGGGCGGCGGAGGCGTCGGACTCAGCCCAGGCGTCTCGCACGCTCACGAAGCAGCGTGAGCGCATGTTCGAGGCCTTGGTTGCTCGTGGCAACGAGCTTGCTGCGCAGCTTGGCGCGGACGCGCCGCACACCGACGTCTGAGGCCGCGGCGATGCTGCCATGTACCTGGTCTACTTTGACCAGCTCTTCGCGGCACTCGAGGGCCCCGTCGCCGAGCTTCGCGAGATGATCGAGGACGAGAGCCGGCAGCTCCTGGGGGTGGTTGTCGATCGCATCTTCACCAACCTCAGGCTCCTCACGCCAGGTTTCGACCTCTCCTCCGTGACAGAGGCTGCTCAAGGCGAGGACGCGCAGCGAGTCTCCAGTTCCCTCCGCGAGCAAGTTGACGCCTTCTGCAACCGCTTCAGGCGTGCGGAGGCTGCAGCGGAGGACAGCGAGGAGGAGGCCCGCTCTGCCGAGATCGAGGAGGGTGCCGCGGAGGAGGTCCAAGGCGACGCTGCTTCCCCCTGGGCCACAACTTATTGCGCCTGCGTGTGCTTGTATCTGAAACAATCTTGTGTTTAGATATTTTAAGACCTTTTGGCGTGTAAAATACTCTTCATTGATGTTTGTGTTTAGCTTGATTGCCCCTCGAGAGGTCTCTCTGGACTCATCTTCATGTCTATTTGCTCTCTGCGTTGGTAGGACCCATCTCTTCGTGCCATGACTCCGCCGCTTCGGTATGCAGGAGCAATGACTCCGCAAGGCCGGTGGGAGTTTAGGCCTAGGAGAGGTAAGAGCCCTGAGTCGCGATGCTCAAGTGCCCCCCTTAGACGTGCGAGTAGTCCATGAAGCGTAAGGGCAAGCGAAGTCGCTTGAGGGGCATACGTGCGCTAGAGGGTGAGAAAACGCCCTTAAGGCGTGGGTGCGAGACTTAGCTTCTCGGGGTTTTTGCCCTGTAGAGTCTTTTTGCCTGGCGAGGAAGCTCTCTTGAGGGATCAACCCCGGGTGTCTCCTCAGGCTTGTGGGGGCTTATGTTCCCTGTAGATGTTAGAGGGGCGAACCCAAAAGCTGGAACACGGTTCAAGGGACTCGTGCGCGATTGTAGGTCCCCTCAGGCATTCGTCGCGAGGAGTGTAAGTACCAAGGTCCTCTGTAGAGATGGAGTGTTTGTGGGATCTTGCCCTCCAGCCAGAGCTCGGACTCTTGGATTTTGCAGCGCTGCTGGTGTGTCATTTGAGGCACTGGCACCGTACTCAGCCCCTGCTCGCGAGGTACGCATGTGGAGAGATATAAGCGCACACTTCAACAAAGTAATGCGTAAAATAAAACTCACCAAATATATTACATAACGGCGCCGAGGCGCTAAGTTCACTTGGGGACGAAATTGTTTCATTATGCTTGGGGTTGCCAAGTTAATGTTTTGACCATGTCGAGGCATGGGGACCACCCATTAGTGGCAGAGACTCTCAACGGCCTGAGGTTGAGCCGTAAGCTTTTAACCTCTAGAGACAAAAAGTGCTTGGAGGTTGAGCCGTAAGCTGCCTCTTCCACCAGATGTCTTGACGTGACAATGATCACGGGCGTGACAATGATCACGTTCTGAGTTTGTTCTTCTGGAGATAAAAAGTTGTGTGAGGTTTAAGCCGTGAGCTTTTAACCTCTGGAGACAAAAAAGGCTTGGAGGTTGAGACGTAAGCTGCCTCTTCCGCTAGATGTCTTGACGTGACAATGATCACGGGCGTGACGATGATCACGGGTAGAACTTGCGTAGGTGCATGATGTTCCATGGATTCTTGACGGAGACGCCGTCTTGAGTCTCGAGGAAAGCCGCCCCAGGCCTGGCGATGTGGGTTACCCTGTAGGGGCCTTCCCACATCGGGGACAGCTTGTGGAGGCCTTCCCTGGAGAGGATTCGCCTGAGGACGAGATCGCCTGCCTCCAGGGTTCGTGAGCGCATGTTGCGGCTGTGGTAGCGCCTCAGGTCCTGCTGGTATTTGGCCGCCCGTAGGGAGGCGCAGTGTCGTAGCCCTTCTAGGAGCAGCAGGTCGTCATTGTGGAGGTCCTCTTGATGGTCCTCGTTAAAGGCGAGGACCCGTGGGGATCCATGCTTTATCTCTGTGGGGAGGACTGCTTCGGCTCCATAGACGAGGGCGAACGACATTTCTCCCGTAAGCTTGGGTGGCGTTGTACGGATGGACCAGAGCACCGAAGGTAGCTCGTTGATCCAGCCCTTGCCGTGGCCTTTGAGGATATTGAAGGTCCTGGTCTTTAGGCCTTTGAGGACTTCTGCGTTTGCGCGCTCAGCCTATCCGTTGCTTTGCGGATGGGCGACTAAGGCGAAGCAAAGCTTGATGCCCATTCTTTCGTAGTAGGCGCTGAAGATGCAGCTGGTGAATTGTGAGCCATTGTCGGTGATGATGCGGTTAGGCACTCCGAAGCGGCAGACCAGAGCCCTGATGAACTTCACCGCCGCGCCTGCTGTGATTGTGCGCGTCGCCTCCACTTCAGGCCACTTAGTGAACTTGTCGATGGCCACGAAGAGGTAGCGATATCCGCCCTGCGCTGTTGGGAAGTGTCCCAGGATGTCCACCCCCCAGACCGCGAACGGCCAGGATAGCGGAATGGTCTGTAACCCCAGCACAGGTTGGTGGATTTGCTTGGCGTGGAATTGGGAGGCTTCACATGCTTGGACGATGTCCTCTGAAGCCTGAAGTGCTTGAGGCCAGTAGAATCCGCTCCTGAAGACTTTGCACGCGAGGGTGCGGGCGCACGAATGGTGGCCGCATTCCCCGCTGTGGATGTCTTTGATCAGCAGTTTGCCTTCTTCAGGAGGGACGCATTTGAGCGTGGTGCCGTTTGGGCGCTTGCGGTAGAGATTTCCTTCTAGGATTTTGTAAGATTTTTCTTGGCAGGCGATTTGCTCCGCTTCGACATCTTCCTCGGGAAGGATCCCTCTGTCGAGGTAGTCTTTGATCTCGTCTATCCATCCTGCTTCTTGATGCACCGCTGTGAGCAACAGACGCTCCCCTGTTGGGGGCCCACAGTTTGGCTCCCTGTTTGCAGGTGGTGGTGGGAGCGCTTCATTTGTGCTTGCGGGCCTGGCCTCTTGAGGCTGCTCTATGGATGCTTCGACGAGCCTTTCTTGAAAGACGCCCGGCGGCTGAGCTTGCCTCTTTGATGCGCGCTTGGCGATGTCATCAGCCTCTTGGTTCTCCTTTCTTGGGATGTGCAAGAGCTCCATTCCCCTGAAGTGCTTCTCCAACCTACGGACCTCTTCAAGGTATGCGGCCATGTGGTCGTCCTTAGGCTTATAGCTTTTGTTGGAGAAGTTGACAAGCAGCTGGGAGTCGCCCTTGATGTGTAAGTGCATGATGCCTAGGGCGATTGCGGCGCGTAGGCCAGCAAGCAAGCCTTCGTACTCAGCGATATTGTTGGAGATCTTGTCGATTCCGAAGCACAGCTGGACCGCGTAATATAGCTTGTCGCCCTTTGGTGAGATAAGGACCACGCCAGCCCCACCATTGTGACAAGCAAAAGCTCCGTCGAACTTCATGGTCCAGTGGCTGGGCATTCTGTCTCCACAGGGCTCTTGTTCTTCTCCCAAAGGCTCTTCAGGGGTTGGGTCAGTCCATTCGGTGACAAAGTCTGCTAGCGCTCTTCCTTTGATTACCCTTGTGGTATTGAAGCGCAAATTGAATGGCTGTATCTCAATATTCCATCTTGCGACACGATCGGTGGCATTTGGGTTGCGCAGGATTTGCTCCAGGGGGGAAGAAGTGACCACCGTGATGGGGTGTCCGTGGAAGTAGTGTCGCAGCTTTCTTGAGGCGATGAGGAGTGCGAGGAGGAGCTTTTGCTGCATCGTATATCGCTCGCGAGCATCGCGCAGTACTGTGCTCACGAAGTAAACTGGATGTTCGACAAGAGTAGTCTATGTAGCCTTGGTGTGCTCTGCCTGAAGGGGTTCCGCTAGGCCCTCAAGGGGGTTGGCCTCTAGGGCCTGACCTGGCCCTCGAGGGAGTTTGCCTCAAGGGGCTTGTCATGGGCCTCGGGAGGGTTGGCCTCAAGGGACTTGACAGGCTCCCTAGCGGGATCTTCTTGCAGAAGTTGACTTGGAGCAGGCCTCTCGTCGAGCTCCAGATCGGGAGGCTTTTCCTTTGGAGTGGTTGCACGCTTCTTCTGGCGCACTGGCTCTTCCCTTTCTACCACAAGGACGGCACTGGCTGTCTGTGGAGTAGCTGACAGGTACAGCTTCAGGTGCTCGTCTAACCTTGGGGCGACCATTACTGGTGGGCTGGCCAGGTACTTCTTCAAGTCCTCAAATGGTTTTTTCAGCTTCGGGGGTCCACTTGAAAGTGCCTGTTCTTTTCATGATCTTGAAGAAGGGTAGGGCTCTTTCGCGGAACTTGGAGATGAATCTACCCAAGCTGGCCATGCATCCTGCTGGGCGTTGCATGTCCTTGAGCCTGCGTGGAGGCTGCATGTCCTCTATTGCCTTGATTTTGTCAGGGTTTGCCTCTATGCCTCTGTGAGAAACGAGAAAACCAAGCAGTTAGCCTGAAGTCACTCCGAAGACTCACTTGGCGGGGTTGAGCTTGATGTTCACCTTGCGTAGGCTGGCGAAGGTCTCTTCAAGGTCCCCGAGGAGAGTGTCTCCTTCTCGGGATTTTACGATGATGTCATCGACATATGCCTCGGCGTTTCTCCCCATTTTCTCGCCAAGTGCTATCCTCATCAGCCTCTGGAAGGTGGCTCCGGCATTTTTTAGGCTGAAGGGCATGCAGACGTAGCAGTACACACCGCAAGGGGTGAGGAAATCCATCTTCTCCTCGTCCTCCTTAGCCTTTTTATCTGATGATAACCAGAGAACGCATCAAGGAAGCAGAGAAGGTCGCTGCCTGTCGTGGAGTCCACAATCTGGTCGATTCTTGGCATGGGGTAAGGGTCCTTGGGGCAGGCCTTGTTTACGTCGGTGTAGTCGATGCAGAGGCGGCCTCCTCCGGCGGGCTGTGGGACTACCACGCCGTTGGAGAACCACGTGGGGTGCGCGACATCACGGAAAACCTTTTCCGCTTTGAGCTTCTCGACCTCCTTGATGATGAATGCTTGCTTCTCGAGGGCTTGTTTTCTTGCTTTTTTCTTGACGGGACGCGCGTTTGGACACACGGCCAAGTGGTGCTTGATCACCTCCCTCGGTACACCAGACATATCTGACGGAGTCCATGCGAACATGTCAGAGTTTGCCTGGAGGAAGGCGACTAGCGCGCTTTACTATTTGCAAGGCAGTGCAGCGCCAATGGTGACGCTAGCCCCCGAGCCTTCAGCCCCCGAGTTGCTGGAGCTTAGAGAGACTTTCTTTGTGGCGGCTGGCTACTGGGAGAACGGCTGCTTCTTCTTCTTGGGCCTCTCGAGAGGCTCTAGGTCCTCGTCCGAGGGGAACTCCATGGCCGCAGCCTTGTAGGCCGTCTCGACAGCGCGGGCGGCATCCTGGACATGTCCACGGATGGTGATTGTGCCTGCGCTGCCGGGAATCTTGACCATGTTGTAAACATGATGCGTGACGGCCATGAATTTTGCGAGCGCGGGGTAACCGAGGATGACATTGTATGGCAGGCTGATGTGTGCAACATCGAAGTCGATGTGCTCGGTGCGGTAATTCTCCTTGCTTCCGAAGGTGACGGCAAGCCTGACCTGGCCTAGAGGCTCGATCGAGCCGCTGGTGACCACCGTGAAGGGCCGGGAGGGCATGAGCCGCTCGTACGGCACTTGAAGCGCTTCGAATGTGTCTGTGAAGATGACATTCAGGCCTGCTCCACCATCAATGAGTGTCTTGGAGACAGCGACGTTGTCGATGGTGGGGCTGCAGACCAGCGGGAGGGTTCCAACAGCCTTGGTGGACTTGGGGTGGTCCTGAGCATCGAAGGCGAAGGTGTACTCCGACCACTTGAGGGTTTGGAGATCTCAGTGCTTGGGAGGGCGGCGTTGAGCTCGCGGGCGAACTGCTTGAACTGATTGTTCGATTTTGGCGCATGTGCCCCTCCCCCCCCCCCCCCCCCCGAGGATGCAGGCAATGGCGCCTCTTGGGGCTTGGTAGCCACCGTCCTCCTCGTCAGGGAGGTTGCCGTTTTCTCCGCAGCATTGGCCTGGTTACCCGATGGCTTCTGGTAGCCGCCCTTGCGTCCGCTCCCGCGGTAGCCGCGGCCGCCACTGCCTTCTGATTGCTCGCGCTCCTTGCTCAACCTTTTGAGGTCGAAGCAGGATTCGGTAGAGTGACCGCGCCTGTTGTGGTAGATGCAGAATGGGCGGTGGTCATCTTTGCTCTCTCCGGGCTCAGGGGAGTCCCTGCGGGTGCCCTTCGCGTCAGGTTCTGCCGCGAGAACCGCGATGGCCTTGCGCTTGGGCTCCTCCTTCTTCTTCCGGCTCCTGGACCCCTCTGCGTGCTCGTCCCCTCTCGAGGACATCTTGACGAAGAGGAGTCCCTCTTCAGCCTTGGCGCACTTGTCCGCCAGGTCGAACAGCTTCACCACAGAGGTGAGCTTGTCGTGGATGCCCAGCTTCTCGAGCATCCTGCTGTTCGTGACGCCCTCGTAGAAGGCGACGATGACCTGGGTATCAGGGATGTTCGGTATCTTGTTACGCACTAGGCTGAAACGCTGGATGTACTTGCGAAGCGTCTCATCCTTCTTCTGCACCACAGCGCGCAGGTCGTTGTGGGTGAGGGCACGCTCGTACGTTTCCTTGAAGTTGGAGACGAACTGCTTGCAGAGCTCCTCCCAAGAGTTTACGGAGTCTTCCGGGAGGTTCAGGAGCCACGACAGCGCAGAATCGCGAAGCGCGTGAGAGAATCAGTTGGCCATGACCTTGTCGTCTCCTCCTGCAGCTTGGATGGAGGTGGTGTAGAGCTGCGGGAACTCGATGGGGTTGCTGGAGCCGTCGTAGCCCTTAGGGAGAGCCGGCCTGAACTTCGGGGGCCAGACCACGCGACGCAGGGAGCGGGTGAACGCCATGCAGCCCGTAGCGTACGTGCCGACCCCGTTTTGCAGTGCGCCGCGGTTTTGCTGGCCCGCCTGGCCGATCTCCTCCACGAGCCTGTTCTGGCGGTTGCGCTGGAGCTCCATCCCCACGCGAGCGTCGGGCGCGGTGCGTTGCACGATCAGGCAATCATGAGGCGAGGACGCGTGCGAGGCAGCCCTCTGCGTCGCAGCCGGTGCAGGCCCTGGCGGGTGCGGAGGCGCGTTTGTTGCGACCGTGCCCGCGAGAGAGGGGTGCACGTAGGACTGCGACGGAGTGGGGCGCGTCGTGGCGATGCCGACAAGGTGGTTGAGGCGCTCCAACCACTGCTCGTGGGCCTCAGCGGTGGGCTGGTAGCGAAGAAGCTACTGCGCCATCAGCAGCGCGGTGTGGGGCGCGGGGTCCGTCCTGCCTGGGCCGGAACCGCTCGGGCGCCGCGTCGGGTACGACGGCTGCGCGTCCTCCTGGTGCTCGGGGTTGCGCTCGGGCTCCTCCGCATGAGGGCCCGAGGGGACGCGCTCTTCATGGCGGAGTCGCCCGCGTCGTGCGTGAGTAGCCGTGTCACCTGGCGGGGCGCGCGCTCCTTCAGGAGCGCGTCGGTTGACGCGGGCGGCGCGGGTAGCGCGGGTGTTAGCCATGGCGCGGAGGCGGCTCGAAGGTCGTTGACGCGCCAAATGTCGGGTTATGACTCCCTAGAGCTGGGGGTAGTCACTTCCTGAAGAGTAGTTCGTAAAGGGGATTGAACGCGGAGGTCAAGACCCTAGAGGGACACGGCGACGCTGCTCTCCGGACCTGAAGACGATGCACCCACGACAGAGATGGACACCGGCCCGTACCCAGGTTCACGGCCCTCGTGAGGAGGTAAGACTGCTACTCCTGCTTGTCTGTATTGAGTTATAGAGTTTACAGTACAACCGGGCTTGCCGAAAGCCCCCTTGAGGCAGTTCTTGCCTAGGGGGGGGGGGGCGAAATGATGACCTTCTTCCTCCTCCAGGCAGAGGCTATCCTACTTGGGATCGCTAGGGTTTACAAGCGTTGTGGAATCACAAAGGCCGACCCTTGCTACGATGGAAGTCTTGTCCCTTTTATCGGCGCCTCAAGCGCTATCCTTTGGCTTGGCCTTCAAGGTGGCTCCCACATGGCAGAGGCATGGTGGAGCAGGAGTCGACCGCGGTCCATTCGTCCATGGACGCGGTCCATTGTTGATAAAGGTGGGCGCGGTGGCCGACAAGCGGCCGACTGCGTTGTACTGCCCGCAGGGAGGGCAGTCTCTGAGGTGGAGCCGCGACGACGTTCTCCGTTGGAGGGTTGTGTCGTCCACCTGCTTTATCGCCAGAGTAGAAGGTCATCCCAGTTCCGCAGCAGGCGGCGTGGCTTTATTGACCCCTCTATTGCCTAAAACGGCAACGGGGGTGCTTGCGTCACCACGTGGGCGTGGCAGTGGCCATGTGCGTCTTGTCGTACTTCCTTGGCCGCGATGTTTCCCTTCAGGCCTGAGGAGGCCTGAGGGGGGTTCCTGTTGGATTCCCTCGAGGCGCGCTGGCGCCTCGGGAGGGTCCCTTGAAGCGAGGGATCCCCTGAGGCCCTCGTTTCCTCTTCAGGCCCTCGAGGGGAATTGCCTCTCGAGCGTCCCGCCAGGAAGTGATGCCTGGTCCTTAGTCGTTTCGTCTGACTGGTCAGCGTGCGAGGCCTGGGGGGAGTGGGCTCTCCATACCCCAGTTCTGACAGGGCCGACAGTTATGTAACCATATGCATGCATCAAATGGAAAGCCCGAACTACTTGCGCCCCCCTGGATAAGAAGCGGAATAGATCGAAGCCGCGGGGGGCTCCATAGGGCCTCCCACAAGCGGTTAGTGCGCTCAAAATTGGATCCGGGGACAAGAACTGAGTTCCTAGGTCGACACTTAGCTAGAACAAAGCACCTCGCAAGGCCTTCCGCCGGTGCCTTATCTTTTAATTATAATTCCCCAACAGAAGATAACATTTTATTAAAGTAGACAATCTATCATGCTAAGCAGGTGAAATAAATAAGACATAAAGACGACTCGCACAAACAACTCTAAGCATGCGCTACGACTCGCAAGGCTAACAGATAAACATACAACAGGTGATAGGATGTGCGGATAAAGTTGTATGGGCTGCAGGATAAACATGTGATGGGATCGCGATAAATAATCGAATACTAGGGTAGCAGAGATCAACGGCAGAAATAAAAGAAAATGTAAAGGTAAACAAGCAAACTTTGCTTGCCTGGAATCCCGCATGGAAGCAGATCTTGTCGTTGCTCACACATCTCAACGTCATATCCGCGAAGAAGCAACAAACACTAGAAAACGTAAAAGATGCATTTTACAACTACGGGCAAAAGATTCAGCACGATCATACGAGAATGATGCATGGCATGGCAAGATGCAATGCAATGCAGGTAATCCAAATTAAGCGGGAAAGCAACACCAACAATTAATATTTAGGTGCAAGTTATTTATCATATTAATGTTCATTGCACTTTTCTGATAAAAATAGATATAAATTTTGTATTATTCGGAGTTACCAAATAGAAGATATGATTTATACAACATTGGACATTGATTAAAAAAAAGACAAAAGAAAACAAACGATTTCGGGCTGGATTCGAACATGGGACTTCTGGGAGTGGTTACAGGGGCACAACCACTAGGCTATCAGGCAGTTTTGATACTCGAAGGAACTAAATTTATATGCTACCACAAGATGTTAACTGAACAAACAGAAAAAGGAGAGATATATAGTGCGGGATGGGGATTCGAACTAGAGATCTCGCAGGAAGGAGCGACGAACGGAACCACTGTGCTGGCTCGACTTTTGTTATACGTAACAGCAAATACATGTAATGAAGGGACGAGTGATGTTAACTGAATTTCTAATCTGAAGTTTCATACTTGCAGCGACGTGCACGGCCGCGACGGGAGTGACGATTCCTCACCGATGCAGCACGAAGGCGAGTCCAGAGCATGGGGATAGGAGGGGAAGAGGAAGGGGGAGGGGGGCGGCTCACTTTGGGAGGTTGGATTCGTGGTACGGGGTGGGGGACGGTGTAGAGGAAGCAGAGGGATCACAGACTGCAGAGACTCTGACGGAGGTTGAAGAAGGCTCGACGACGGCGGTGTTCCCGGGTGTTCCAGCATGAGTTCTTCAGGTGGGACAGAGAGGGTGGCGAGGAGGTTTCATTCCCGCGCTCAGAGGTGCCTGGCGGTGAGCCTGGCGTCGGGTTGGTGTACCTCAAGGTGCGGTCATGTAGGTTACTTGGTTGGGAGAAAAACAGAGAGATGGAGAAGAAGATAGGGAAGAAGGGGCGGCGGCGGCTGAGAGGGAGGAGAGAGGGGCGACGTAGGGTTAGGGAAGAGGAGGGGGTCTGGCTAAGAAGGAGGGGAAAGGTGGAGGAGGTGGGGGTAGCCATGGCGTCACACCATGTATGTCTCCTCTGTTGACTACCCGTACGAAGGAGAAGAAGGAGGTGGTCTGGGCTTGGGATAGATGGGCCAGGAGATGGGTTGGGTTCGGCCTAGGAAGGCTTCTTCTGATTTTTAAATGTTTTGCTTTTAATTCTTTTCTGGTTATTGTTTTTAAAATAAAAATAGAAGGAGAAAAGACATATAACTTGAAGGGAATATGCCCTAGAGGCACTTAATAAACATAGTTTATTGGCAATATCCCAGTTGTTCATTATATGTTTTATACCATGCTATAACTGTATTAAGCGAAAACATTAATACAGGTGTGGTAGATAAACAACCAGGTCCCTAGTAGCCTCTACTAAGACTAGTTTCATTGCGCGATTGATGATCGAGGTTTTCCGATCATAGGGCATGGCGCCGGTCGGCAATGGAAGTCATATCGTTAGGTGTAACGATGTGATGGACATACCCAGTATTTATAGGACATAGTCATTACGCCTTAAGACCGTGAGACCAACTCTTATTGTTATTCCTGGAAGATACTTTGATTGCACCAAACGTCATATCTTATTTAGTGTGACAATAACGGTGATACTTTTGGGAATCGGAAGGGAGTGGTTGAGACGAGGGGTCAACAGCGGGATTTGTCAGTCCGCATAGCCGGATAGATACTCTAGGGCCCACTCGGTGAGATTATGTCAAATGAGTTTGCAAACATGTGACTAGGTCACTAGCTGACATAATATCATGGACGAGTAGAAGATAGTGTTGTCGGTAACGAGATCATGCTTTGTATGGAGATATCTGAGAATGATGCTCGGACACGCTAAGTATCGCCATGACGAAGGGTTTAAGACTAGACGTCCAGGTTTGATTGATGAAAGTCATTCGTTATATCACAGGGATTAATTCATGGGGTCCAGGCCTACGAGTTAGTCATTGATCGGAGAGGAGTCTCGATCATGTCATTGATCTGGCAGCTCGTGGCCTGGCACGAAAGGTGGAACCTCTGTATCGTATGTACCGTCAGTAGGCACGTCGTCGTCTACCGAGAGAGAGCAAAACATAGACAAATAGGAAACATAATAGATACATGGAAATGCGAAACAATTGATGTGGCAATATGGTATGCGATGATTAGATCACATTAAAGCGGGGATGAAATCTCGGCAAAAGATTATGTTGCAAGTTATTTGTGTAACAAACAAATTAAATGTTGCTTAACATATATAGCATGGCATTGGTGATCTAATCAATTTAAATGGAATAGGAAATAATTAAATATTTTCCCAACACATTCCATATTAATTATTTAGGTACAATTATTAAATTACACTTTGCATTTAAAATAAATGATGCAAAATGGCATAAGAATTTCATATTAATGTTTATTGCATTTTTCTGATAATTAAACATATAAAGATTATTTAATTTGGAGTTAGAAAACTAAAGTTATTAATGTTTTAAGTTTTCTGGACCAAACTGCAAAAGGCAGGGACTTGTTCATGATGGAAAAAGTTCCAGCAAGGGTTTCGGTGGATAAATAAAAAAGACAGGGACCTAGGCGCAAATTTCCAGATCCGGATCTGGATCTAGTGTTTTTGCACCGGGCACTGACCTTGCCAGTATGGCTGCCAAGCGGGGCCAGGTGCCACGCGTGCGCTGACTGGGCGCGGGGCGCTGCGTTGGACGTCGCGGTCGCTGACCAGCGGGCCAGGCCTGTCAGTGGCGCAAGCAAAAAAAGGGGGGGCTTTTTCCTCACGCCCGTGGGGTTCGAACTCGCGACGCGGCGAGCGAGCAAGCAAGCGCTGCTAGCCAGTAGGTTAGGTTAGTGATCTTGTTAGGTTTAGGTTAGATTCGGTTTTAACAGTAGAAAGTTAGGTGCTTTACTGACGAAACTGAAGATGTTCGTTTCCGACGAAACTGAAGGTGTTCTTCAGCTGACAGCGAGCATCGGCGGGAGAACCTCGCCGGCGGCGACCTTGTCCGGGCGGCGCGGCGGCGTGCGTGTGTGTGTCGTGTGTGTGGGATCACGAGGCGGTCTCGTTTCACCCTCAAATGCAAAGGAGGAGAATCGGAGGGCTCGAGTTTGTGCTCGACGTCCGTGCAGGGATCACGGCCGTGCGCGCCCATCTCCGGCGATGGCTAAATCCGTCGAACCGTGACGCTTTCGCAAGGGGAAAAGAGGGCGCGGAGCAGCGGCTCACCGAGAGGGGGCTGATGGCGAGTGGAGAAGACTCGAGGAGGCCGGCGACGAACGGTCGGAGCCGGGTAAGAAGAGAGGAAGTTGCGGCCAACATCGGGGAACGAGTGGATGCTGAGATTCTGGCTGCCGTGGACGGAGGGCTCCTCGGTGGCTCTGCTGGAGCGAGGAGGGAGGACAAGGTGGCCTGAGTCACGCCGGAGTCGATCTTGCGCCTTCGGGTTCCATGGCAACGGCGGAGCATGGGGAGAGAGCGGTGTAACGCCCCGGAATTTATCCCCTTTTTGTTTTGTGAGTTTTCTTTTTGCATCAACATGGCATCGCACTTCATCTCCTTAATTTAATTTGTTGCATTTAAATTCAATCCCTGCAATTAAATTCAAACACATTTCAAATTAATTAAAAATATGATATTTGCAAATCTTTTGCAAATGTTAAAAACTAGTTTATTAAATTACCTAGTTGAAACTTAAAATATTTTGTAAAGGTTTCGTTTTCAAATTTGTTTTCTATTTTGTTTTAAAAATATAAAACCGAAAAGAATAAATGGGTGAGAAATAAAGCCCAAAAGCCCACCTAAGCAAACCTAGGGTTTCCCCCTGAAAATTCTTTCCCACCCCCTGAAAATTTGCAGCCACCCTCCTTCTTTTTCTGGGATTTTGCAAAAGGTCCTCCCACCCACTTTCTTTCCTTTTTTCCCCTCCTTCTCTTTTCTTTTCCTTTCTTTTCTTTTTCTTGTTTTTCTCTTTCTTCCTTTTCTCTTTCTTCTTCCTTTCCCATCCAGCACGGGAGAAGCAGGCCCGAGCCCGACCTCCTCCATCCTTTCGCCCGCGCGCCTGCCGCCGCTTGCGCCCGGCGAGCCTCCCCGGCAGTCGCACCTCCGGGCCGCCGCCGCGCCGCCCACGCGCCGCCAGCGCCCGTCGCCTGCGCACCCCGCCGCGCCCCCGAGCCGCGCGCCCGTGCGCCGCGCCCCGACGCCCGCCGCGCCGCCGCGTTCCCCTACTCCGACGCCGCCGCCTCCGGCCACCTCGCCGTCCTGCCCCGGCCGCTCGCCTCCCCGCCGCCAGCTCCGGCCGCCAGCGCGCCCCTGCGCCTCCCGCCGGCCGCCGCACGCCCCCAGCGCCGCCGCGTGCCGCGCCATCCCGAACCGCCGCGCCGCCATCGCCCCGCGCGCCGCGCGCCTCCATCTCCCGCCTCCGGCCTACTCTCCGCCCGCTGCTGCCCCGTGCGTCGGCCGCCGCTCCCTGCTCCCCGCACGCGCCGCACAACCGTGCCGCCGCTCCTTCCGCGCCGCGCCCCCGAGATTCTCTGCCCGCGCCGCTCGCCGCCGCCGTGCGCTCCGCCCCACGCGCCGCCGCTCCGCATGCGCTCGTCCGCGCCGCAACGCGCCGTCCCCGCTGCCTCCTCGTCCGGCCGCGCGCACGCCGTCTCCGTCCAGTGGCCTCTCCGCATCCGCCGCACACCTGGTGTCCGCCAAAATGCCCGCAAAAACTCCGGCGTCACAATTATTGTCCGTGTTTGTCCACCCTTCAAGGTGCTGCCCCGTGCTTCTTCGTGTCTGGGACCGCTTGTATTGCACGCCTTCGTGCGTGACTTGACCGTTGTCGTGGCCCGGAAGACCGGATACGACAAGTGCGCCACCGACCCTGAAGCCGGTGCTCCGAACAACAACCACCCGGGCGACTACTTCGACCACTTCCACGACACCGACAAACAACGATATCCCGGTTCCGCGACGGCTACTTCCCCGACGACAACTACTTCCTCTACGGACCGAAGACGTCGGTTTCGAACCCTAATTCACCCGATCCGACGTACGGACCCAAACCCTAAGCTTATACCTATTTTATTAAATGTCATCTATCTTGTGCATATCGCATCATAATTGCATGTGTTGCATCTCTTGGGTTTGGGGGGTGTATTAAATCACCTAATTAATAAATATGGAATGTGTGGGGCAAATCAATATATGTATTGCCCAATTCCATTTAAATTGACTAGATCACCATGCCATGTGTTGCCATGTTAACCCACATTTAATATTGCTCGTAAATAAATAAGTTGCACCTAAATATTAATTGTTGGGGTTGTTTCCCGCTTAATTTGGATTACCAGCATTGTATTGCATCTTGCCATGCCATGCATCATTCTCGCATGATCATGCTGAATCTTTTGCCGTGGATGTAAAATGCATCTTTTACGCTTTCTAGTGTTTGTTGCTTCTTCGCGGATAAGACGTTGAGATGTGTGAGCAACGACAAGATCTGCTTCCATGCGGGATTCGAGGCAAGCAAAGTTTTCTTGTTTACCTATACATTGTCTTCCATTCCTGCCGTTGATCTCTGCTACCCTAGTATTCGATTCTTTATCGCGATCCCATCACATGTTTATCCTGCAGCCCATACAGCTTTATCCCCACATCCTAATACCTGTTGCATGTTTATCTGTTGGCCTTGCGAGTCGTAGCGCATGCTTAGAGTTGTTTGTGCGAGTCGTATGTATGTCTTAATTAATTTCACCTGCTTAGCATGATAGATTATTCTTCCTTAATAAAATTTTGTCTTATATTGGGGTATTATAATTAAATGATAAGGCACCGGCGGAAGGCCTTGCGAGGTGCTTTGTTCTGCTAAGTGTCGACCTAGGAAGTCAGTTCCTGTCCTCGGATCCAATTTTGAGCGCACTAACCGCTTGTGGGAGGCCCTATGGAGCCCCCCGCGGCTTCGATCTAATCCGCTTCTTATCCAGGGCGCCACAAGTAGTTCGGGCTTTCCATTTGATGCATGCATATGGTTACCTAACGATCTCATGATGATGGAGTAGTCGATTCTCATATAGGGTGGCACGTTCTTAGAGTGCTATGAAGGTCGATCCCGCGGGCACTGGACCTGATTAGCCATGCACACAATCAAGCGGTTCCCTAGATGGGTTGTAGTGAAGAGATTTGTCGTGTTGAGATGCCCTACCTTCTGGCTTTGCTTTTGGGGTTGATCGAACGAGTACGGGTCCAGTAGTGCACCCTTGTAGGGTTTAATCTTATCGATGAGCCGTGTCCACGGTTATGGACGACTTGGTGATGATGCTGGCTAATAAGATCATAGACAAATTACACCTAATCATTGTTAACTAACCTGACTAGTAATATAGAATTACTTTCCCAATAATTGGAAACTAAAATTGTTCAACGTGTGAGTTTTCCCGAATTGCTTGCTCATACTTGGTTGAGGGGGTTAATTCGAGAATGGGTTATGATTGGTGTTAGTTGTAGATGTTTACTTTATGCGCTCTCTTATCCCTTTCTAATTAGACGGAAGTTGTAGTGTGTCTCTTTAGGTTGCTAGTGCTGCTGCCGCTAAGTCCACCTCCCCTATATTTTGGGAGATGGTGTAGAAAGTAGGCAAGTCGGTTTTGCTTGCCAGGGAGTGCCCTGACCCTCTTTTGGGTTGTGCTTTATGTGCAGTTAACAGGTTTGAAATCTGACGACGTTAGCTTGGGAATCCCTCCGGCTTGGCTGGGCAGGGATATGGCGTCATCGCTTATCTTCAGGACTCTTAGTCCATTTTGTATCTTATCCGTAGTCGGATATTATTTTGCTTCCGTTGTCATTTGAATCTTTGTATTGTATCATTTGTATCTTGACTCGTTCCAGTCGTTGTTGTAATTATATCTTCTGTTGTATTTGTGGATGTATCGGAAGTGTTGTAATGTTATCACAATTCCACCCACATAATGCGCATGTTTCGGCGTGCACATTATGTCTCGTGGGCGACCTAAAATCGTTATTATGCGGATTTTGGCGGGATCGCTTAAATTTACATAGTGCCGATTTTTGGGCGTCACAAAGTGGTATCAGAGCCTTGGTTTCTATCTCCTTGTTGTTTCGATACGATTGGTTATCGAAGCAGCGGGTCCGCAAAAGCCTGTAGGATAACCTCGCTAACGGTCGTTGTTTCTAGAGTGTCGAAAACTATTTGACTTAAATTTTATTTTCGAAAAATATCTCAATAGGTTTCTATTTACTCCTTACCTCAATTCTATTTCTCCTCTTACCTTACTTGTTTTGAGTCTCTTCTATCCAACTTTCAACGTTTTAGGATCCTACGTGTGGGTGGACGATTTCTTGCCTTTTACCCTATTAGGTTCGATCTTTCGGAGTCGTCTTCGTCGTGAGCAACAATCCCTTGTTAGTGGTGTCGAGAATTTCCAGGTGGAGCAACAATCCCTTGTTAGTGGTGTCGAGAAGTTCATCACGGATCCTGAAGAATCGATAGTTACACCTCTCTTCTTGTGGTCTCGGCATGGATCACGGGACGCGATCCCTTGTTAGTGGTGTCGATTGTAACGCCCCGGGATTTATCCCCTTTTTTGTTTTGTGAGTTTTCTTTTTGCATCAACATGGCATCGCATTGCATCTGTAGTGCCCTTGCTTACGAAAGCAATGGCACATATGAATAATGCAAAGACTTGGATCACATAAGTCTCACATTCTCCAATAAGATGTAATATCACAGTACAATGTCATAATTTATTACAGAACGAGACGAATGATCCAAAAACAAATATCCTTACAACTTAGCATAGCGGAAATGCTAGCTGAATAAATAGTTCACACTTTTATTTCAGAGTTCAAACGCAATACTAAAGGTAGCATAGAGCTACATCTTCTCCATGAAGCCACTGGCAAAACATGTTGGTTGTAGCTCGAAGACGACCCCCTTACTCCTCATTCGGACATTCTGCAAGGTTTAGTTGCAGCCCAGCAATAAAGGGTCAGCACAATCGAATTGTGGTGGCAAGTGACTTTAATTCCTAATGTTCTATTAAGCTATAACTATATGCTTATTTTGGCTGGTGGAGCTCAAGGCTATTGCGCAAAGCAAATTTTCTCCTACTTTTGATAAACAATTTTCTTAAATCAATATCTTCTCCTTCAGAGACAATTCTCGAGACAAGTCCATGTCTCCTACCCAGGTTCACCCAACAAGTTTTATTAAGAAATTAGAGATGAGGAGATTTTCAGAACACAGCCTTGTGTAGTTACTCAAATTGTCCGATGCCGGGGACACGGCTAAGATCTTAGGTTTTAACTCTCGAGAGGGTGTGCACTTTCACCATTAGACTTAATCAACCCAAACTATCCTCTACAATCCTTTAGTGAGAAGGAAAAGGAGAAGATCAAGACGAGACTTCTCAGAAGTTGCTTTCCCATGATCATACTAAGAGATTACCACCATCCTATCACCTCTACCACCATCAATCTCTTGACCCAGGTCCACATCAACTTACTCCATCAAGACAGAGCCCATATTGACCAATGGTTGCACGATAAGCAACTAGACTCAGTGTAAACATAAATCTCATAGCCCTGTGTGGCCTACCACAAGTGAGCAACTCAGGTTAACACCGCATAACATGGCCCCAAGTAAGTAGAAACTATCATGGGCGAAGACAACCATGAAACTTGGCCCTGAGAAGCCACTCAACTTGAAACCTCCTCGATCGATCCAATCCACCCAGGCGTTAAATTAATTAAGTGGAAATGTTCATTTATCACAACAACCATAAAACAATCATTTTTGCAGCAGGTGCTTCCACTAAAATATAATAGGGGTCAAATCTGGAATTTCTAAGGGGAACTTAAAAGGTTTGCATAGCATACTACAATCTCCCAATACCTATCATGCATACTACTTTTGCAAATACTGTTTGAAAACACTAGATATGCAATAGAATAAAATAGTAGGTGTTTTATGAAGTCACTTGCCTTATGAAAGTTGTCGTTTCTCTCACACTCTTGTCGAAGTCAATGGGTGCTCCCCGTTTCAAACTATATAGTTAAAAGGACACCCAATAAACAAGCAATTCAACAAGCACAAAACATATTGAACAAAACAAGCGTAACGAGTCTTATTGGAAGGGTTTGGTCAAAGGTGTCACCTAATTCAATATACAAATAGAATTAATGTGTTTGGGTTTAGGGATTTGCCAAGGAATGGTCTGGAGTCAAAGAACACTTTCAACTCGAGAAGGTTGTATGGGTGTTTCCAAGTTTTCTAATGTAATGGCCTTCAAAAGTTTGCACAAAGGGATATCAAGAAGACTTAATCACAATTTAAAAGCAAGGTTTAACACTTTAGTACAACTGTAAACATTTTAATTTCATTTACCCAAGATTATGTTTAGAATTAAACTTAACCAAATTCGAAATTCAAGAATTTCATACTTTTCTCATATCTATACATTTTTAATTTCCAACTTCACAGTTTGTAGTATTAATACTAACTTAGTTATTTAAATTGTTATAATGTTTTAAATCATATTTTTAGTAACACCTAATTAACCAAGTGCATTTAAAAACCCTTGTAAAGGAACTAGAAACTATTTGAAAGGTTTTAACAAAACTTACTTATTAATGTCATGAAATATATTTGAGCTTCCTCCGGACAAGGACAATTAGTTATGCCTTTGGTACAGAGTAATAAGTATTTAATTAATAAACCTTATAATGTGCTAAAATAAATCAAATTTAGTCTCTGACCTTTAAATTCATTTTAAAATGTTCAAACATTATTTATAACGAAATTTTATAAATGGGTTGATAGGCAGAGGGTATTTAATTAAGTTTATAGTAATTTGGTTAAATCAAAATTATTATTTCTATTAGCAGTCATGTTCCAAAATAGTCAAACTGTTCAAAATAAACACACAACAATTTAATCATCAAAATAATTCTCAAATTTATTTTATAATAGATGCAACATATTACTCATTTTATAAAGTGTCTCAAACAATTATATTTGCAATTTTTAGGATTCACTGATTTAAAGTTATTACAAAAATACTCAAATTCACCATTTGAAATTTGAATATTTTAAACTAGGTCAAATTTGAAATTCAAATGTTCCAGTAGGTTCTACTTGTCGAGGGCTTCAATTTGATATAAAATTTGTCCTATTTGGGTCAAGGGTTAAAAAGTTATGATAATTCTAAGTGGCAGGGGCTTTTCTGCAAAACTGTCATTTAATCTAATTAAAAGAAATTAATATCCATGTGGGCGCTGACTGGGCGCTGACTGGACCTGACGTGGCTGCTGACTGGGTCGCTGACGTGGATAAGTGAAACTATCTGGATCGTCAGATCCAGATCTAACGTCCAGAAAAGAATCGTACCGATTCGTTTTAAGTGTTCTAATCCTAACCGTTGGAGATAGATCGGACGGACAGAGGAGAAGAAGCTCACCGGGCGGCGCTTTCGGTCACCGGAGACGAGGCAGACGACGGCGGCGGCTCGGTCGAGGACGGCGCGGTGGCTCCGGTACTTCCTCGAGCCTCCGGTGGTGACGACGAGATGCGGTGTGGCGCGGCGAGCTCGATGGTGGCGACGACGTCAACTCGTGCGTCCTCGGGCGGTGGCGAGACGCGGTCGGGGTTTCCTCAAACGGCGGCGAGCGTCGGTGATCTCATTCCACTCCAACGACTGCGGAAATATTTCGACCAAGGGGTTACGGAGGAGCGCAAGGACAAGGGAAAAAGGATGGAGGGGGTCTCGGTCCCGTTCGTGCTCACCTTGTCGCTAAAGCAGAGAAAATCGGCGGCAGACTCGCGTTGCTCCGGCGAGATTTTTCCGGCAGTCTAGGGCAGTATTTCTTAGGGTTTTGAGGGGCGATGAGAGAGGAGGGTGCGGGGTTTTAAATGGGGCAGGGGAGGCAACCAATCCCGCAAGAACCTCGATGAATTTTTGGAAAGAATCGGGGCGTGAATCTCGGGCTGAGGAAGACGACGATGATGTCACGCTGACGTCACCCTTCCTTTTTCTGTTCTGATTTTTATTTCATTATTTCATAACTTTTAATTTAAGTGTCCAAAAGCAGTCAAACAAAATTCTTAAAATTCGTAAAATTATTATCTTTGAGTTAAACCATTTGTGGGTATGTTTTAAACATTTTTGAAATTTAGTATCTTTGAAAAATTCATTTAATACCAATTTGATACTAAATATCAATTTTGTAGTTATATATTAAATTAAGTTTTCTTTTGGCTAAATAAAATTTGTAAAATACCCATATTCAAATATGATTTGGAATTAAGTTATCTAAACTCATATTCTATTATTACATAATATCTAGCTCTAATAGATTATTAAAACACATTTTATACCTATTTCAATTAAGTATGGTAAATGTAATGTAATCATTTCAGTTTGAAGTATTTTGGGCACCATTTTATTTATCATAAGATAACTTCATTGAAAGTTTCATAACCACTTTGGAAAAGATTTTAGATTTAAAAACAAAAGTATACTCCTGAAAATAATTTTATGTTTTGGAAATAAAAGAAGATCATTTTAAGCTAATGGAATGTAATGGGATAATCCATTTAAACATAATGAAGTTATTAAAGTTATATACTATAGGTTGAAGTTTCAACACTATGTTGTTGTACTCAGTGGAACTAAAGAAAAACCATTTGGCAAATGGATCCTGTTTTAAATTATTTAAATTACACTTATAAATACCATTTTAAATTATGAATTGCTAAGGCTAAGTGGTGGAAACAACTATTTATAAGGAAACCCTTTTATTTTAGTGAAATTGTAAAAACATTTGTCAAATTACATATTGAGGTTTAATAACTACAATGGATAATAAATTGTTTAACTTGGATCAACTTTTGGAAGTAAAGATCTTTCCAAGATAATTAAAATATTATAACTCCTCTAGATGCTTGAAGTCATTTATAATTGGTTCTCTTATGCATTTTAACATTTTATTTTAATTAAAATAAAAGTTTTAAATTTTTTGTGATTTTTGAACATTCCAAAGTATTGGGATGTTACAGACTACCACCCTTAAAAGGAATCTCGTCCCCGAGATTCGGAGGGACTAGAAAACAAAAGCTTGGAATGCAACTGATACTCGAGAGGTTTTTGGGATTATGGAAACTTAAGAACTTGAAGGGGGCGATTGAAGGCTAGAAATAAGGGTAATTTGGGCTCTCCGAGTTTATGCGGCAGGGATAAATTTGATTTTGGGTGGCTACCACCCTTAAATAATTTCAGGTCATACAAACAAAACACATCAAGCAATCAAATCAAGAACACAACTCAAGGTTCAAAATCGCTAGATATTAAAGATCCTGAAAACTCAAGGTTTTTAAACTCTCAACTCTAAAAACGATTTAGGTTCCAAAATAAACACGCTGGTACTGCCATATCAAATTTTGATAGGTCAATACACTACACTGATACGATAAGCTAAGATAGGATAAATGGTGGTCTCACTTACGTTTGCTTGACTTGCTCCCCTTATTCCTCTTTGATCTCCCGCTTGCGCTTTGTTGCGCGGTTGTTCACCTCAGGTGTGTCTTCTTCCTCACTTGTCTCCTAAAAAATCACCTCTTCAGGGTCTTCTTCCTCCTGTTCTTCCTCCTTTACATTTGCGGGTGCAGCCACTTCTCCAGTGCCTTGGTCGTCTTCTTCTTCAGTTACCAGTGGTGGAGGTGAAGGTGGGTTGAGCTGTGCTTGGAGTGCGGCAATCTGCTCATCCTTATCAAGGTTCTGCAACTGTAGATCATGGATGTGTTCCTCCATGTGGCCGATAAGGGTTTCAGAAGTCTGGAGTTCTTGGGTCTTTGCGTGTATGACGGCCCGAGCGTTATCCGTGATGTCATGAGCTTGTTGAACCTCACGGGTCAAGCAGTTGACAAGAAAATCTAGGTCTTCAAACGTCTTATAGATCAGGGGTAGGTCCAAGCGATTCCCAGTGTGAGCCATCGAGTAGCCATGTGCATCTCTCTTCCCAAACGCACGGAAGGGCGAACCCGGTGGTAGGTTGTTGCGATACTTGTAGCACAGACGAGCTATTAAGTCCACCATAGCTACGTTCACTCCTTCAATCCACTCTGGGTAGTGGGTGACATAGTCCACGGGCTCGAAGTCTGGCATCGTGGGGTCTGGGGTCATCATTGTGCGGATCTCCCAGCGCGTCATATTGGGTATGTCGGTCTCCTCCTTCCTTCCTCGGAAATAGGGCGGTGGTAGCTTCAATTGACTTGTCAACCTGGACAGCTGCCTCCCAAAGATGAAATCCGACAAAATACCAGCATACGCGGTCTTAGTATACTCTCCCATCTAAAATTTTGAAAAAGGTAAGAGTATTAGAATTAAAGTGAAAGAGAAAACAAACAAAACAAGAAAAATATTATGTATAAATAGAAAAATAACTTAAAAATGTTTGACTTTTGGTTTCCGTCCAATCCTAGGGGTTTCGAGCCTACAGGCAACATTCGTGCTCTGATACCATCTGTAGTGCCCTTGCTTACGAAAGCAATGGCACATATGAATAATGCAAAGACTTGGATCACATAAGTCTCACATTCTCCAATAAGATGTAATATCACAGTACAATGTCATAATTTATTACAGAACGAGACGAATGATCCAAAAACAAATATCCTTACAACTTAGCATAGCGGAAATGCTAGCTGAATAAATAGTTCACACTTTTATTTCAGAGTTCAAACGCAATACTAAAGGTAGCATGGAGCTACATCTTCTCCATGAAGCCACTGGCAAAACATGTTGGTTGTAGCTCGAAGACGACCCCCTTACTCCTCATTCGTACATTCTGCAAGGTTTAGTTGCAGCCCAGCTATAAAGGGTCAGCCTAATCGAATTGTGGTGGAAGTGACTTTAATTCGTAATGTTCTATTAAGCTATAACTATATGCTTATTTTGGCTGGTGGAGCTCAAGGTTATTGCGCAAAGCAAATTTTCTCCTACTTTTGATAAACAATTTTCTTAAATCAATATCTTCTCCTTCAGAGACAATTCTCGAGACAAGTCCATGTCTCCTACCCATGTTCACCCAACAAGTTTTATTAAGAAATTAGAGATGAGGAGATTTTCAGAACACAGCCTTTTGTAGTTTCTCAAATTGTCCGATGCCGGGGACACGGCTAAGATCTTAGGTTTTAACTCTCGAGAGGGTGTGCACTTTCACCATTAGACTTAATCAACCCAAACTATCCTCTACACTCCTTTAGTGAGAAGGAAAAGGAGAAGATCAAGACGAGACTTTTCAGAAGTTGCTTTCCCATGATCATACTAAGAGATTACCACCATCCTATCACCTCTACCACCATCAATCTCTTGACCCAGGTCCACATCAACTTACTCCATCAAGACAGAGCCCATATTGACCAATGGTTGCACGATAAGCAACTAGACTCAGTGTAAACTTAAATCTCATAGCCCTGTGTGGCCTACCACAAGTGAGCAACTCAGGTTAACACCACATAACATGGCCCCAAGTAAGTAGAAACTATCCTGGGCGAAGACAACCATGAAACTTGTCCCTGAGAAGCCACTCAACTTGAAACCTCCTCGATCGATCCAATCCACCCAGGCGTTAAATTAATTAAGTGGAAATTTTCATTTATCACAACAACCATAAAACAATCATTTTTGCAGCAGGTGCTTCCACTAAAATATAATAAGGGTCAAATCTGGAATTTCTAAGGGGAACTTAAAAGGTTTGCATAGCATACTACAATCTCCCAATACCTATCATGCATACTACTTTTGCAAATACTGTTTGAAAACACTAGATATGCAATAGAATAAAATAGTAGGTGTTTTATGAAGTCACTTGCCTTATGAAAGCTATCGTTTCTCTCACACTCTTGTCGAAGTCAATGGGTGCTCCCCGTTTCAAACTATATAGTAAAAAGGACACCCAATAAACAAGCAATTCAACAAGCACAAAACATATTGAACAAAACAAGCGTAACGAGTCTTATTGGAAGGGTTTGGTCAAAGGTGTTACCTAATTCAATATACAAATAGAATTAATGTGTTTGGGTTTAGGGATTTGCCAAGGAATGGTCTGGAGTCAAAGAACACTTTCAACTCGAGAAGGTTGTATGGGTGTTTCCAAGTTTTCTAATGTAATGGCCTTCAAGAGTTTGCACAAAGGGATATCAAGAAGACTTAATCACAATTTAAAAGCAAGGTTTAACACTTTAGTACAACTGTAAACATTTTAATTTCATTTACCCAAGATTATGTTTAGAATTAAACTTAACCAAATTCGAAATTCAAGAATTTCATACTTTTCTCATATCTATACATTTTTTATTTCCAATTTCACAGTTTGTAGTATTAATACTAACTTAGTTATTTAAATTGTTATAATGTTTTAAATCATATTTTTAGTAACACCTAATTAACCAAGTGCATTTAAAAACCCTTGTAAAGGAACTAGAAACTATTTAAAAGGTTTTAACAAAACTTACTTATTAATGTCATGAAATATATTTGAGCTTCCTCCGGACAAGGGCAATTAGTTATGCCTTTGGTACAGAGTAATAAGTATTTAATTAATAAACCTTATAATGTGCTAAAAAAATCAAATTTAGTCTCTGACCTTTAAATTCATTTTAAAATGTTCAAACATTATTTATAACGAAATTTTATAAATGGGGTTGATAGGCAGAGGGCATTTAATTAAGTTTATAGTAATTTGATTAAATCAAAATTATTATTTCTATTAGCAGTCATGTTCCAAAATAGTCAAACTGTTCAAAATAAACACACAACAATTTAATCATCAAAATAATTCTCAAATTTATTTTATAATAGATGCAACATATTACACATTTTATAAAGTGTCTCAAACAATTTTATTTGCAATTTTTTAGGATTTACTGATTTAAAGTTATTACAAAAATACTCAAATTCACCATTTGAAATTTGAATATTTTAAACTAGGTCAAATTTGAAATTCAAATGTTCCAGTAGGTTCTACTTGTGGAGGGCTTCAATTTGATATAAAATTTGTCCTATTTGGGTCAAGGGTTAAAAAGTTATGATAATTCTAAGTGGCAGGGGCTTTTCTGCAAAACTGTCATTTAATCTAATTAAAAGAAATTAATATCCACGTGGGCGCTGACTGGGCGCTGAACGGCCAGAAAAGAATCGTACAGATTCGTTTTTAGTGTTCTAATCCTAACCGTTGGAGATAGATCGGACGGACAGAGGAGAAGAAGCTCACCGGGCGGCGCTTTCGGTCACCGGAGACGACGCAGACGGCGGTGGCGGCTCGGTCGAGGACGGCGCGGTGGCTCCGGTGCTTCCTCGAGCCTCCGGTGGTGATGACGAGATGCGGTGCGGCGCGGCGAGCTCGATGGTGGCGACGACGTCAACTCGTGCTTCCTCGGGCGGTGGCGAGACGCGGTCAAGGTTTCCTCAAACGCCGGCGAGTGTCGGTGATCTCATTCCACTCCAACGACTGGGGAAATAATTCGACCAAGGGGTTACGGAGGACCGCATGGACAAGGGAAAAAGGATGGAGGGGGTCTCGGTCCCGTTCGTGCTCACCTTGTAGCTAAAGAAGAGAAAATCGGCGGCGGACTCGCGTTGCTCCGGCGAGCTTTTTCCGGCAGTCTGGGGCAGTATTTCTTAGGGTTTTGAGGGGCGATGAGAGAGGAGGGTGCGGGGTTTTAAATGGGGCAGGGGAGGGTTTTAAATGGGGCAGGGGAGGGAACCAATCCCGCAAGAACCTCGACGAATTTTTGGAAAGAATCGGGGCGTGAATCTCGGCCGTAGGAAGAAGACGATGACGTCACGCTGACGTCACCCTTCCTTTTTCTTTTCTGATTTTTATTTCATTATTTCATAACTTTTAATTTAAGTGTCCAAAAGCAGTCAAACAAAATTCTAAAAATTCGTAAAATTATTATCTTTGAGTTAAACCATTTCTGGGCATGTTTTAAACATTTTTGAAATTTAATATCTTTGAATAATTCATTTAATACCAATTTGATACTAAATATCCATATTTTAGTTATATATTAAATTAAGTTTTCTTTTGGCTAAATAAAATTTGTAAAATACCCATATTCAAATATGATTTGGAATTAAGGTATCTAAACTCATATTCTATTATTACATAATATATAGCTCTAATAGATTATTAAAACACATTTTATACCTATTTGAATTAAGTATGGTAAATGTAATGTAATCATTTCAGTTTGAAGTATTTTGGGCACCATTTTATTTATCATAACATAACTTCATTGAAAGTTTCATAACCACTTTGGAAAAGATTTTAGATTTAAAAACAAAAGTATACTCCTGAAAATCATTTTATGTTTTGGAAATAAAAGAAGATCATTTTAAGCTAATGGAATGTAATTGGATAATCCATTTATATAAAACATAATGAAGTTATTAAAGTTATATACTATAGGTTGAAGTTTCAACACTATGTTGTTGTACTCAGTGGTACTAAAGAAAAACCATTTGGCAAATGGATCCTGTTTTAAATTATTTAAAATTACACTTGTAAATACCATTTTAAATTATGAATTGCTAAGGCTAAGTGGTGGAAACAAATATTTATAAGGAAACCCTTTTATTTTAGTGAAATGGTAAAAACATTTGTCAAATTACATATTGAGGTTTAATAAGTACAATGGATAATAAATTGTTTAACTTGGATCAATTATGGAAGTAAAGATCTTTCCAAGATAATTAAAATATTATAACTCCTCTAGATGCTTGAAGTCATTTATAATTGGTTCTCTTATGCATTTAACCATTTTATTTTAATTACAATAAAAGTTTTAAATTTTTGTGATTTTTGAACATTCCAAAGTATTGGGATGTTACAGCATCTCATTAATTTAATTTGTTGCATTTAAATTCAATCCCCGCAATTAAGTTCAAACACATTTCAAATTAATTAAAAATATGATATTTGCAAATCTTTTGCAAATGTTAAAAACTAGTTTATTAAATTCCCTAGTTGAAACTAAAAATATTTTGTAAAGGTTTCGTGTTCAAATTCGTTTTCTATTTTGTTTTAAAAATAGAAAACCAAAAAGAATAAATCGGTGAGAAATAAAGCCCAAAAGCCCACCTAAGCAAACCTAGGGTTTCTCCCTGAAAATTCTTTCCCACCCCCTGAAAATTTGCAGCCACCCTCCTCCTTTTTCTGTGATTTTGCAAAAGGTCCTCCCACCCACTTTCTTTCTTTTTTTCCCCTTCTTCTCTTTTCTTTTCCTTTCTTTTCTTTTTCTTCTTTTTCTTTTTCTTCCTTTTCTCTTTCTTCTTCCTTTCCCATCCCGCACGGGAGAAGCAGGCCCGAGCCCGAGCTCCTCCTTCTGATCGCCCGCGCGCCTGCCGTCGCTTGCGCCCGGCGTCCCTCCCCGGCCGTCGCGCCTCCGGGCCGCCGCAGCGCCGCCAGCGCCCGTCGCCTGCGCACCCTGCCGCGTCCCCGAGCCGCGCGCCCGTGCGTCGCGCCCCGACGACTGCCGCGCCGCCGGGTTCCCCTGCTCCGACGCCGCCGCCTCCGGTCACCTCGCCGTCATGCCCAGGCCGCTCGCCTCCCCGCCGCCCGCTCCGGCCGCCAGCGCGCCCCTGCGCCTCCCGCCGGCCGCCGCACGCCCCCAGGGCCGTCGCGCGCCGCGCCGTCCCGAGCCGCCGCGCCGCCATCGCCCCGCGCGCCTCCATCTCCCGCCTTTGGCCTACTCTCTGCCCGCTGCTGCCCCGTGCGTCGGCCGCCGCTCCCTGATCACCGCACGCGCCGCGCAGCCGTGCCGCCGCTCATTCCGCGCCGCGCCCCCGAGCTTCTCTGCCCGTGTATCTTGCCGCCGCCGTGCGCTCCGCTGTAACATCCCAAAAATTGTACTTTCCTAAATTGTATGTTTGTGGTGTAATATAGTGTGGCATCATGCATTTTTTTTTGTTTGGCATTGAAATTAAATAAATTACTTTCAAATTTCAAATCCCATATTTAATTTCAAATGCTTTGTCAAATAAATTCCAAATCAAGTTTCAAAATATTATTAAAGAATCAAACTAGTAAATTTGTTTTACTATTTTGAAACTAATAAAAATATCCAAAATATTTTTATCATGTTTAATTTATGTTTTGTTTTAATAATACAAAACCAGAAAAACTTTAAAAGAAAAAGAGAAAAACAAAAAAAATGGAGAGGGGGCTCTCGTGGCCGAACTGGGCCACTTCCTGGCCCAGCACGCCAGCCCGCCCCGCTCCCCTCACCCCCAACCTCCGTACGCACCTTTCCAGCTCGACCTAGCGCCATGGTCTCTGCACCTCGCCCCCACTGCCAGCTACTCCTCCTCTCCTCTGGTAAATCGGGCCGTGCCCCCCGGAGAGTAACCCTAACCCTAGCTCTCCTAGCGCCGCCGCCGGCCCCCTCTCCTTCCTCCTCCTCCACCCGAACCACCGGAGAAAAACCGTCGGAACGATGACCACCGTTCGGTCGCCGCCGTCGTCCCCGACCCCGGTCCTCTCGCCACGGTGTGCGCCCCGGCGAGCCGCCTCCCCCCCCCCCCCCGTGCTTTTTCCCTTCCTATTTCCCCGCCGTGCGGTCGGATTTCGCCGACGCCGGAGTGAGCTCGCGCACGGCCGCGTTTTCCCGCACGAGCACGCATATCGCACCGAGCCTCCGGTTCGTCTTCCGTTCATCTGAGGGTGGGAATGGATTCACCACCCGAAAAAGCACCCCCGCACGCACACGCCCGTCCGCAGCCCCCCACGAATGGCTGTCGCCGGCGAGTTTCATCTCCGGCGAGCTCTGTCTCTGTTCGGGTCCATTTTCGTCAGAAACTGAGCACCAGAGTCAGTTTATAACTAAATGCGCCCTTAACACATCACCAGCACTTCCCAGTCCCCGTGGTTAGCAACACCGAATCAATCTGTGCTCGCGCGCGCGGGATCGAATCCCCCGGCCACGTTGACCAAATAAAAGGCCCCCTTTTATTTCTCTCCTCTCACTGACAGTGGGTCCCACCCGTCAGTGACTGAGATGCTGGGAAATTTACCCCAAGCCCCCTGCACTCTCTGTCTTGCGGTTAAGCCCTGACCAGAAACTATTGCTATCACGGTTAGGTCCCTACCCCTTTCTTTAACAACCCTGGAATTAAAATTGCAATAACTTTATTTCTACAACTCCAAATAAAATAAACTTTATATGTTTTTATATCAGAAAAATGCAATAAACATTAATATCACATTCTTATGGCATTTTGCATCATTTATTTAAATGCTTAGTTTAAATTAACAAATGCACTTAAATATTTTAATTGTGGAATATGTGGGGTAATAACTATATAATGCCCTAATTCCATTTAAGTACTCTTATCATCTGTATCATGTCTTGCCATGCTAATAACATTTAATCTGCTGCGAAGATAAATATTTTGCACTTAAATTATAAATATGGAATGTGTTGGGCAAATGTTTAATTATTGCCTACTCCATTTAAATTGATCAAATCGCCCTGCCATGCTATATATGTTAAACAACATTTAATTTGTTGGTTAGAAAAATAACTTGCACCATAATTAATTGCCGGGATTTCATCCCCGCATTAATATGACCTAATCATCTCATACCATATTGCAACATCAATTGTTTGAGCATTTCACTTTATTGATATTGTTTCCGATTGTTTGTGTTTTGCTCTTCTCTGGGTAGACGACGACGTGTCTGCTGCCGATACTTCCTTCCTTGAGATTTCAGTTTTTGTGCCGGGCCACGAGCTGCCAGGCAAGCTTCGCTAACAGTTTACACGATTGTTTGATTTTCATCCTTGCCTTTTGATCTATGCTATCCTAGTTACGATTCTTGAATTGTGATCCCATCACATGTTTATCCTGCAGCCCATACAGCTTTGTCCCCACATCCTATCACCTGTTGTATGTTTATCTGTTAGCCTTGTGAATCGAGTCCCCACATAGATTGTCTACTTTAATAAAATGCTATCTTTTGTTGGGGTATTATAATTAAAAGATAAGGCACCGACGGAAGGCCTTGCGAGGTTCTTTGTTCTGCTAAGTGTCGACCTAGGAACTCAGTTCTTGTCCTCTCCTCGGATCCAATTTTGAGCACACTAACCGCTTGTGGGAGGCCCTATGGAGCCCCCCGTGGCTTCGATCTAATCCGCTTCTTATCCAGGGCGCCGCAAGTAGTTCGGGCTTTCCATGTGATGCATGCATATGTTACCTAACGATCTCATGATGGTGGAGTAGTCGATTCTTATATAGGGTGGCACGTTCTTAGAGTGCTATGAAGGTCGATCCCGCGGGCACTGGACCTGATTAGCCGTGCACACAATCATGCGGTTCCCTTGATGGGTTGTAGAGAAGAGATTTGCCGTGTTGAGATGCCCTACCTTCTGGTTTGCATTTTTGGGGTTGATCGAACGAGTACGGGTCCAGTAGTGCACCCCTGCAGGGTATAATCTTATCGATGAGCCGTGTCCACGGTTATGGACGACTTGGTGATGATGCTGGCTAACACAATCATAGACAACTTACACCTAATCATTGTTAATTAACCTGACTACTAATATAGAATTACTTTCAGAATAACTTGTAACTAAAATTGTTCAATGTGTGAGTATTCCCGAATTGCTTCCTCATACTTGGTTGAGGGGGTTAACCCGAGAATGGGTTATGATTGGTGTTAGTTGTAGATTGTTCACTTATGCGCTCTCTTATCCCTCTCTAACTTAGACGGAAGTTGTAGCGTGTCTCTATTAGGTTGCTAGTGCTGCTGCCGCTAAGTCCACTTATCCCCATACTTTGGGAGCCTTACAGTTTTGTAACCTGTTAGCTTAAGCTTGTTCGATACGCTTCGGTGTATTGACCCGTTCACGGGCTGTGGTTTTTCTACATTTGAGGATTCTTCGCACGACCAGGTTGGTGGATACTACGTGGAGTTCGACAACGAGATCTACGACGAGTAGTTAGAGTTCCCCTGGGCTTCTTCCTGGTGGACCGCGTGGATGGGCCTTCTTTTCCGTTTCGGCCTTGAGCCCTTTGCCTCTTGTCTGTACTCAGACCGGCTTGTTTTCTGCTGCATGATGTAATGTTGGGACATGTGTCCTCTGATTGGTGCCATTCGCTATATTTTGCTCAGTGAGAGCTTTTGAATAATTATTTCCTTTCTTTGTGTCTTAGGTTTATTCTGTGGTTTCAACTTGTTAAAAATCCGACTCGTATACCATGTGTATATGGTTGAAGTATACGAGTTGGAAGACTTTTTGGGTTCTTGCGTGCAAAATCTTGAAACGTATGTGACGTTGGGTTCGCCAAGAGCTGTCGACCGATGATCCATTCCGAGCCTGGCCTGCTTGTTTCCTGGATTGGTAACCCCAGTATGTTCTTGCTTGTGTGGCCCAACCGATACGTTTCGTTTGTGTAGCCTGAATCAAGGGTCTGACATCCGCCCCGCGCGCCGCCGCCCCGCACGCGCTCGTCCGCGGCGCAGCGCGCCGTCCCCGCTGCCTCCTCGTCCGGCCGCGCGCACGCCGTCTCCGTCTAGTGGCCTCTCCGCGTCCGTTGCACGCCTGGTGTCCGCGAAAATGCCCGCAAATACCCCGGCGTCACAATTGTTGTCCGTGTTTGTCCACCCTTCGAGGTGCTGCCCCGTGCTTTTTCGTGTCCGGGACCGCTTGTGTTGCACGCCTTCGTGCGTGACTTGACCGTTGTCGTGGCCCCGAAGACCGGATACGACAAGTGCGCCACCGACCCCAAAGCCGGTGCTCCGAACAACAACCTCCCGAGCGACTACTTCGACCACTTCCACGACACCGACAAATAACGATGCCCCGGTTCCGCGACGGCTACTTCCCCGACGACAACTACTTCCTCTATGGACCGAAGACGTCGGTTTCAAACCCTAATTCACCCGATCCGACGTACGGACCCAAACCCTAAGCCTATACCTATTTTATTAAATGTCATCTATCTTGTGCATATCACATCATAATTGCATGTGTTGCATCTCTTGGGTTTGGGGGGTGTAGTAAATCACCTAATTAATAAATATGGAATGTGTGGGGCAAATCAATATATGTATTGCCCAATTCCATTTAAATTGACTAGATCACCATGCCATGTGTTGCCATGTTAACCCACATTTAATATTGCTCGTAAATAAATAACTTGCACCTAAATATTAATTGCCGGGGTTGTTTCCCGCTTAAGTTGGATTACCAGCATTGTATTGCGTCTTGCCATGCCATGCATCATTCTCGTATGATCATGCTGAATCTTTTGCCGTAGTTGTAAAATGCATCTTTTACGCTTTCCAGTGTTTTTGCTTCTTCGCGGATAAGACGTTGAGATGTGTGAGCAACGACAAGATCTGCTTCCATGCGGGATTCCAGGCAAGTAAAGTTTGCTTGTTTACCTATACATTGTCTTTCATTCCTGCCGTTGATCTCTGCTACCCTAGTATTCGATTCTTTATCGCGATCCCATCACATGTTTATCCTGCAGCCCATACAGCTTTATCCCCACATCGTAATACCTGTTGCATGTTTATCTTTTGGCCTTGCGAGTTGTAGCGCATGCTTAGAGTTGTTTGTGCGAGTCGTCTGTATGTCTTATTTAATTTCACCTGCTTAGCATGATAGATTATTCTACCTTAATAAAATGTTGTCTTATATTGGGGTATTATAATTAAATGATAAGGCACCTGCTGAAGGCCTTGCGAGGTGCTTTGTTCTGCTAAGTATCGACCTAGGAACTCAGTTCTTGTCCTCGGATCCAATTTTGAGCGCACTAACCGCTTGTGGGAGGCCCTATGGAGCCCCCCGCGGCTTCGATCTAATCCGCTTCTTATCCAGGGCGCCGCAAGTAGTTCGGACTTTCCATTTTATGCATGCATATGGTTACCTATCAATCTCATGATGATGGAGTAGTCGATTCTCATATAGGGTGGCACGTTCTTAGAGTGCTATGAAGGTCGATCCCGCGGGCACTGGACCTGATTAGCCGTGCACACAATCATGCGGTTCCCTGGATGGGTTGTAGAGAAGAGATTTGCCGTGTTGAGATACCCTACCTTCTGGCTTTGCTTTTGGGGTTGATCGAACGAGTACGGGTCCAGTAGTGCACCCCTGCAGGGTTTAATCTTATCGATGAGCCGTGTCCACGGTTATGAACGACTTGGTGATGATGCTGGCTAATAAGATCATAGACAAATTACACCTAATCATTGTTAATTAACTTGACTAGTAATATTGAATTACTTTCACAATAACTGGTAACTAAAATTGTTCAACGTGTGAGTTTTCCTGAATTGCTTCCTCATACTTGGTTGAGGGGGTTAATTCGAGAATGGGTTATGATTGGTGTTAGTTGTAGATGTTTACTTTATGCGCTCTCTTATCCCTTTCTAATTAGACGGAAGTTGTAGCATGTCTCTTTAGGTTGCTAGTGCTGCTGCCGCTAAGTCCACCTCCCCTGTATTTTGGGAGATGGTGTAGAAAGTAGGCAAGTCGGTTTTGGTTGCCAGGGAGTGCCCTGACCCTCTTTTGGGATGTGCTTTATGTGCAGTTAACAGGTTTGAAGTCTGAGGACGTTAGCTTGGGAATCCCTCCGGCTTGGCTGGGCAGGGATATGGCGCCATCGCTTATCTTCAGGACTCTTAGTCCATTTTGTATCTTATCCGTAGTCAGATACTATTTTGCTTCCGCTGTCATTTGAATCTTTGTATTGTATCATTTCTATCTTGACTCGTTCGAGTCGTTGTTGAAATTATATCTTCTGTTGTATTTGTGGATGTATCGGAAGTGTTGTAATGTTATCACAATTCCACCCGCATAATGCGCATGTTTCGGCGTGCACATTATGTCTCGTGGGCGACCTAAAATCGTTATTATGCGGATTTCGGCGGGATCGCTTAAATTTACATAGTACCGATTTTCGGGCGTCACAAGCGCCGGCGGGGAAGGAGACAGCTAGGGGCTACGGTTAGGGTTGTGGCGCGGCTTAATAGAGGAGAGGGGGGAGCAGAGGGGAGGCGCTCGGTGGGGGCAGCACGCCAGCGTCTCCTCGCCATGGCCACGGTGTAAAGCCGTATGGGCAAAGGAAGAAGACAAACAGGAGGCAGGCTACGGGCTGGAAGATGGGCCGAATTTGTCCCAGCTCGGCTAGAAAGGTGAGTCTTCTTATTTTTTTCTTCTTTTCTTTTTCTTTTCTTTTTATTTTTTTTTGTTTTGTATTTTTAAAACAAAATAGAAAAGAAAACATGACAAAAACTTTTGACAAACTTGTATAGTTTCAAAGTAGACAAATTAATTTACTGATTTGAAAGTTTATTTGAATTTGCATTTGAATTAAATGTGTAATTTGAATTTGAATGCAACCATTTAATTGAATGCAAAACAAATGGAATGATGCCATGCTATTTTCTTTATTGCACAAACAAACACCACATTTAGGAAAGCATTGAATTTGGGATGTTACAGTCCTTCTTCTTGGCGAAGGAAGCCCTGAAGCGCTCTATGATCTTCTGTTGGGAGGCCACTTTTCGGCGTGCTCGGAGAGGGCATCGGTCAAGCTGCTCTCCCAGGCCTCGAGTTCCTCGCGCTTGGTCGCGAGCTTGTCCTCCGCCTGCAGCCGCTGCTCGTCGCGCATGCGAACCTCCTTGTCGGTGGCTTGCAGCTGCTGCTCCCGGGTATCCAGTCCCTTGCGGACCTCCTCCAGAGAGCCTCACTCCGCGTCGGAAGCGGAACGGAGCTGGCTCTCGAGCTGGGCGAGCTCGCGTTGCTTCTTCGCCAGCGAGTGCTCCATAGTCTCCTGCTCCGACCTCGCTTTGGCCAGCAGCTGCTCGGCTGTGTCGCGCTCGGCTTGAAGGGGCGCGAGGGTCTCGTCCGCCTCGCGCACCTCTTTGGCGAAAGCGCATCGCCTCCTCGCGCACGGTTTGTAGAGCCAAGTCGCAATGACGACGCTCCTCCACGCAGCATGGAAGGACGCCCACGCTTCTGCAAGCTCGTCGTGTCGATGGGCGATTTGCGCGTCCTCAAGCGAGAGGTGGGCTTCCAGTCCCTCCAGCGACTCCCGCACTACGCAGAAGGCGACGTCGCGGCCTCCCCTGCTCCAGTCCCAGCCGATGAGGATTAGGTCGTGGCAGGCGGACGACCCCGCTCCTGCTTCGAGCTTGGAGAACGGGGCCCCAACGCTGGCTTGGGGGCTGGGTGGTGAGCCGGCCTCCTTGGCTTCTGCGCCCTTCTTGCCGTCGTCGCCTCCCACGTGCACCATATCCTGCTGTGGCACTACTCTTGCAGCAGGGCGTGGCGAGGGCGTCGAAGAAACTCCCACCTCTTGCTCACTGGCGCCATGCTGGCCCTGTCCCGCCTCAGCCTCCTGCTCCGCGAGAGGAGTGGCCGCACGAGGCGGAGTTGGCGTGCGAGGCAGGGTTGGCGCGCGAGGTGGCTTTGGGGCGCGAGGCGGCGTCGGTGCGCGAGGCGGAGTAGGTGTGCGAGGCGGAGTAGGTGCGCGAGGAGGAGTGGGCGCCCACTCCTGCTCCTCAGGCCTCGAGTGCTCGAGAGGTGGAGCTGTCGCCTCCGCATGAGGCATTTCCTCAGCAGGGCCTGTGGAGGCGGGCTCCACATGCCACCAGTCCTATAGAGCCCACCTCCACAAACCTGGTGGTCTCGTCAGCCAGGGTCTCTGCCGTGGCTTTCTTCATGTCTGCGGCCTTGTGAAGCTTGCGACGCTTCGAAGGCACCAGATCATTGGCATTCAACAAGGAAAATCTTCAGAAAAGGTTGAAAAGGGGAAGACAAAGAAATAAGCAATCAAGTTCGAGGTTTTTGATACTTACTCATCTTGCAGGGCGCGGCTGTCCACCCACGCCAAGCCTGGCGAGCGCCACGAGGGCTTGGCCTTGGCGCCAGATCCCTCGGGAGGCGCCTCGACTTTCCTCTTGAGGGGGACGTCTGACGGCCTTGCCACAGGCCTGTCGACGAACGCCTTGGACCGGGGCTCTCGCCGCCCCGCCGCGGCTTCCTTGTTCTCCGCCACCTCCATAGGGCGTGAAGGCGCCACCCTGAAGGCCTCGTGGTCACTTGACGAGATCTCGCAGATCTCATCAGTAAAGGGACCGGCCCTTAACGAGGTCCCCCTGCCGTGGCCCCCTCGTAGACTTGACCGGCTTCCGAAACAAAGGGCGACTCCGTGGCCCCCGCCTCCTGTGCCACGGGCGCCGCCTCCTCATTCTTCTCCTCATTCTTCTCCCCCGCCAGGCCTGTCGGGGTGAACGTAGGCATCCCTTCCAGGATATCCAGGCATTCGCTCATGGAGAGGTAGTGCAGAGGCCTCAACGAGGCCAGAAGCTGGTCCAGCGCTGGCACTTCCGGGTTGATGAAGAGGATGGCCATGACGGTGTCGACGACGCACTTCACGTTGTCGCAGGGCTGGAGTCGTATCGGGTCCAAGAGGCACGCGTACATCCACATCGGCTTCTTGTGAGCCTGAAACGGAACGATGTGGCGCGTCACGAAGTCCGCGACGATCATCTGCCGAGTGAGACCCTCCTGCCGCAGATAGCGCAGGCGGCCCACCAGGTTCGCGCTCTCTGCGCAGCTGAAGGCGGACTTGCCCCAGTGGTAGTTCTTCACATGCGGCGCGTCCGGGATGTCGAGGAAGGAGCACGACGACTCCACGCCAATGAGGAACCATTTATAGCAGATTCGTCCAACTTCTTCACCACCGCCGTGACGGGCTTGTCCCCATTCCATGACATGGGGATGTAGACGCCCCCAATGTCGTCCGCGATGCGGAAGGAGACACACCCGGGCCGCTCGTTGGCCATGGTGCACCGGAGCACGTAGAAACTCCGAAAGAGGGCCACTAAGGGCTCCACGAATAGTTAGACCTCACAGAGGTAGGCGAAGATGGAGAGGATGAGGACGGAGTTTGGATGACGGTGGAAAATCTGGATCTGGTAGAACTCCAGCACCGCCTCCAAGAAAGGCGAGTACGGAGGCACCAGCCTAGCGGCGACACTGTGGAGGAAGGCGGGGTATAATTCCTTTGGCCGCGTCCCGAGCTCCGCGGCCCGGAGCACGCTGGCGTCGTTCTAGTTGGTCCACCCGGCGACCAGGAACCGGATCTTGTCCAACGCCGCCTCTTTGGTGCGTGCCCCAATCAGCGCTGCGCCAAACGCGGCCTCGCCGGGCCCATCCGGGGAGGACCTCGACATCGCCGCCTTTTCCTTGCCCTTGGCCGGACTCATCGTCGGAGTGAAAGAAGGGCGGATGAGCAAGGAAGATTGAGAAAGGAGGCAAGTTCGCCGCAGCGTCCGGGTGGAGAGGATGAAAACAGAAGGCTTGGAGGCGAAGAATGGGAGCAGTAACGGCTCTCCGCCGCGGCGCGTAGGCTTTATGTCCCGTTAGGAGCAGTTACCGGGGCGTGGTGGGACCCCCCACGACGCACGCCCCTGAGATCGTGCGTTGCAGTTGCGCAACCGCGCGACGCGTGTCTCGGGCCGGCCGGACAATTTGGGCCCATGACGTTTCGCCTGAGCCCATGGGCTCTACTGCGTCTCCGCAGCGCCTGTTGTCCATTCTAAGCGGATGGTGGATTGTCGGCCACCACGGCTGGTTCTTGTACGGATGGACCAAGTCCATGAAAAATTCCGCGGCGGTTAACTCCACTCCTTCACGCCACTGCCATGTGGGAACCCATCGTTTGCATAAAGTGTAAGGATGAGGCCCGACGCGCCTATAAAAGGAGCAGGAGCATCTCCGCAGAAGGGGCGGATGATTGAAGCTCTGGAACACTAGCCTATAGCATAGGATAGCCAACTAGCTTGAGGAGGAAGAAAACCATAAATTCCTTCTTCAAGCACCGCACTGCCAAAAGAGAGCCCTCAGCAAGCTCATTGTACAGTAAGCTCTGCAGTGCAATACAGACAAGCAGGAGTAGCGGTGTTACCTCCTCTTGAGGGTCGTGAACCTAGGTACGGGCGGGTGTCCTACTCCGTCGTGTTGCTCCTCTGCAGGCTCGACGAGCATCTCGCCGTGCCTCTCGAGGGTTGTTTGACCTCCGCGTTCAGTCCCCCTTCGAACATTCTCTTTAGGGTGTGACTATCCCTGTTCCGTGGGAGTCACTCTCCGACAGGGTTCTAGAGTGATCTTTGTGTGGATCAATGAACAAACATTAAGTATATTCTTCACTATCTATGAGAACTAAAGATATGTTTTCTGGTAAAGGGTAAGAGTGGAAAGACAACTTGTCATAAAACGGTTACGATGATGCAAGTTATGAGACTGACCCATACGACTAGAAATCTCATATAGGAGATGTCCTTTATTTTTAAGAAAGACATGGTTAGCTTGCGAAGTCGCATATGAATGCACTGTCGCATAATCTACATAGGTATAGAAATATATGGCAACTTCAGAAGTAGCAAGTGTGATTGGACTGAACAGTTTTCCGAGCATATGTGGTTCCCCTTAATAGATCTGTTAGACTTTTAAAGCCCATGCTACGCGAAGGTTTGAGTCTCACTCCAATATCCTACAGATACATTTCACCGTCATCATAAGATACGGGATGATGTCAAACTAGGTGACATAGAAGTGTTGCAAAGCACATATAGTTCTCAATGTGTGAGTTCTGTTGACTGTATTCCTCTTCTACAAGACAAGCACTAGTTGGAAAAAAGCTACTGCTGGCGAGCTCTTTTTGCCTGGCGCTGGCGAACAGTTGTTGTGCGCCAGCGGCTCTACAATCGCTCGCCAGCGCTGGTCTCTACGGGGGGGGGGGCGTGTTCGCCAGTGGTACAATTTCCAAATTAATTTTTTTAGTTTGAAATATATATATATATACCTGCCAGTTATTCTAGACTCCCGTATAGAATAAGTATTCTAGACAATTTTGTGAACCTCCCGACGTGCACCAAGTGAACCTCCTGACGAGAATTTGCTGGTTCATCATTTTTCCGGTCTAATTTTTGATTCACTCATCGGATTTACGAAAATCATACATCTACGGGTAGCTGTTAACATTCCACATGTACTCCAACTAATTTCGGTTTAAAATTAGTTATGAGTTTAAATTAATTTTAAATATACGATACACGACTTTTCTCATATTTCTTCGGTTTCGTACTGTGATGGACGCCGTTTGCAAACCGTTTATCGGATTGATGCAAATGATACGCCGTTGGAAACATATGGAAAAGCGCATCTTGACTATCTCATCTCAATTTTCTTAATTCTTCACGGATTAAGACCAGTTTAAAAAATTAACACGTTTGTTTTATTGAATATTTATGTTCAGCGGATAGTATTTTGTCAATTACTTTCAAACCGCTCATCGGAACGTAGCAAATGATATGGCGTTGAAAAGATATTTACAATACGTAACTTTTTCATACATAAATAGTTTTCTAATTCATTACGGTTTTTGTTTAATTTTGAATATATGAAAAAACGGAAAACAAGATATTACGGGAATGATTTCAAATTGGCTCGATTATGATTCTACGGGGTGGAGTGTGACGGCATGTGAGAGTTAATTAGACTCATATCAATATTAATTGTACGTGGATAAAGTCGATTTTGTCAACCGAAACTCGTTTGAACGAATTCTATGCGTAAAAATTTCGCCTGTGAAACAGATTATATGAACTGCCTTTAATACAATGGTGAACCTCTCCATATGTATATCTAAATCACCCGACGTGTACGAAGTGAACCTCCGTACGATAACTTGCATGTTCATCGGTTTTTCGGTCAATTTTTTGATTCACTCATCGGATTTACGAAAATGATACATCTACGGGTAGTTGTTAACCTTCCGCATCTACTTCAACTATTTTTTGTTTGAAATTAGTTACAGTTTTAAAGTAATTTTCAATATACGAAACACGTTTTTCGCGTATTTCTTTGGTTTCGTACTGTTTTGGACGTCATTTGCAAACCGCGGATAGACGCAACTGATAAACCGTTCGAAACGTATGGATAAGACGCATCTTGACTATCTCAGCTCAATTTTCTTAATTCCTCACAGATTAACAGTATATTTGAAAATAACAATTCTGTTTTCTGAATGTTTATGTCCAGTGGACAGTATTTCGTCAATTACTTTCAAACCGCTTATCGAAACTTAACAAATGATACGGCATTGAAAAGATATTGAAAATATGCAACGTTTTCGTACAGAAATATTTTTAAAATTCAGTATGATTTTTTTTTAATTTTTAAAATTTGAAAACACGGAAAACAAGATGGTACGGGAAGGATTTCAAATTGGCTCGATTATGATTCTCGTGGTGGAGTGTGATAGCATGAGAGAGTTAATTAGATTCATATCTAGATAATGTAGATTTTGTCAATTGAAACTCGGTTGAATAAATTATGTGCGTAAAATTTCCGCCCTGTGAAACTGAGTATATGAACCGCTTTTAATATGACAGTGAACCTCTCACTATATGTAAACCTTGCACCAAAACTTACATGAACTTCCGATTGTGATTTTTAGTTAAATATCGGGTAATGTTAATTAGACTCATTTTTTGTTGCTGATTGTATGTCGGTACCGTCGATTTGGTCAACATGATCTCGTATGAACACATTCTATGCGTATAATTTCCGCCTTGTGATATATAATATCTGAACTGTCATTAATATGATGCTGAACCTCTCAGTATATGTTTGTGAACCTCGAGTCGAGACTTATGTAAACTTCTAGTTGCGATTTTATACTTTTTGTCAAGTGTCATGCACTGTATTTATCGTAGCTTTTCAATAAAACTGATTTTTCCAGTATAAACTTTGATTAATAAGAAGTGAACCTCCCGCCAGTTTCATTGTCATTGAAAAGTGAATCTCACACATCGATGAACTATTCCACCTGAACTTCGGGGGACTGCGACATTGAAAATATGAACCTTTTTTATATCATGAATTAATTTTAGTTTTACTAATAGGGAAAAGTGAACCTCGGGCTATGGAAAAATTGAACTCCCATTTAACATAACTTCAGGTCACAAATTTGTATATCCCCAAAACACGGTTATCTGATGAACTTCTGACGCAACTAAGATGAACTTCGTATACCTTTGAAGTGAACTCTAAAAACAGTCAAAGTGATCTCCCCATAATAAGAAATAAAATAAAAACATTAGAACATGGACAATACAATGATGGCAATGTCCCGTGACCACGATGTTCAGAGCACAAGGGCAGGGTGCCGTCGAAGGAAAGAGCATGGTACCCTGTGCGCGGGTGCGTCTGCGCACTGACGGACGAAGGACTGACCCTGGAGGCGCGTGGTGCGGCGGCCTGACCCGGAGTGGTGCCCCCAGTTTCCTGCAGTAGTGCCGGTCGACGGTGATGGAGGAGAGTGTCTGAGGCGGAGAGGCGGATGGCAGGGGCTGACACCAGTGGAAAAGGAGCCTTTGGTTCACCCCTTTAGGCCGGATTTTAAATTGAACCGAGATTAAAGGGGTGAGAGCCGCAGCGTCGGATTTGCGAGGGACTTTTAGTCCCGGTTCGTGTTACGAACCGGGACTAAAGGTTCACCGCATGCGGCAGCAGAGGCGGGGCCCAGCGCCAGAGACCTTTAGCCCCGGTTCCTTTCACGAACGGGGACGAAAGGTACTCACTTTATCAGCTTCTTCCACCCCTGCTCACTCCATTTTTCCCACCGAGCCCGAGCTCAAAACCATTTCCTCTCCATTTCTTCTCCATTTTATCTCCCCAAGCCTACATAATACACAATATTTTACACCATTTGGACAGATTGAAGACACCCCACGGTTAGCAGCTTCATCCTCTTTCCGGCATTGTTTGTTTAGCTCATTTTGCTCATTTCAATTTTTTTGTGTAAGCATGTTCGATGGAATGCCTAAGTTATGATCTCATTTGTGTATATGTGCAATTTGTTCTCAAACTAAATAATGATTTATGTGTTTTATCGACGTCGATCGCCCGCGCCGTCCCGTCACCGGCACCACCTCGGTGAGCCTCTATATTTTATTTTATTTGAATTTTAAAAACATAGCTTTTATGATTTAGATGCATAGTTACTACTTGTATAATTTTCTAACTTGTATTATATGTATAGTGTCATGGTTCTGATATCCGTCCCCGTACGTCCTCGTCCGGTCTATGATTCGGATGTGGTATATTTTCAAAACTATTTATTTCATTCTATGTTTCTGGCAATTATGGCGACCAACTTGACATAGAATTATTTTTATCTAGGAGGTAGTTGAACCAGAAATTGAACCTGACCCTACTGTCGAGTTTTTGGATAAAGAAAACAATGATTTGAAAGCAAAATTGAAAAGAAGTGAAGATCTTTATCTTCAATGCTTAGAAGATAAGATGAAATTAGAGCTCAAACTTGCCGACGTGGTCGATGGTAACGAGATCAAGATGGAAGCAATGCGCTTGAAGATAAAAAGGATTAGAAAATATGCCATTAATCGGGAGGCTTGGTATCATTATGCTGTGGGTTCAGTATTTAACATAGTTGCGATTTTGATCGCATTTGTTGTTGGATTTAAATTCTTTTGATAATTTTTATTTTTGGTTAAGTTAATGTATGTTTTATGAGAACTATGTATTACCAGTTGTCACTACTCTACTCTTATTTTAATGGATGACATTGTATTAATTAATTTGCTCTTACATATTATTTATGACAGTAGTGTAATAATGGGGTTCGATATACTTTTATGTAATATAGATGAACCGACCATTGATGTACGGTAACCGATGTTGTCCTGAGTTCATTGATGGCATGCATAATTTTCTCCATGTGGCTAAGGAAAACAAGCCGAAGAACGGTTTTATTCGTTGTCCATGTAGTGCCTGCAAGAATATGAGTGATCACTCTACCTCAAAAGTCATTCACTCACACCTCTTGCATAATGGTTTTATGCCTCGTTATTATTGTTGGACCAAGCACGGAGAAACAGGGGTTATCATGTAAGAAAATGAAGAAGAGGAGGATAATGACAAGTATCCTTGGTTCAGTGATACTACAATGGGAGAAGACGAAACTGAAGAAGATCCCATTATTGATGAGCCCGACGATGATCTTCGTCGGGCCATTCGTGATGCACAATTGGACTGTGAAACTGAAAACGAAAGGTTGAAGTTGGAGCCTATGTTAGCTGATCACGGTACCCAACTTGTCAAAATGACCAGAAAAAGCTAGGTACCACACTTGAATTGCTGCAATGGAAGGCAGAGAATGGTACTTCTGACAAGGGATTTGAAAATTTGTTAAAAATAGTTAAGAAGATGCTTCCAAAGGATAACGAATTGACGTCGAGTACGTACGAAGCAAAGAAGGTGGTATTCCCTCTAGGATTAGAGGTGCATAAGATACACACTTGCATCCTCTACCGCGGTGAGCACGAAAAATTGAATGCATGTCCTGTATGCGGTGCTTTGAGGTATAAGATCGGGCGAGATGACCCTGGTGATGTTGAGGGCGAGCCGCGCCCCAGGAAGAGGATTCCTGCAAAGGTGATGTGGTATGCTCCTATAATACCACGGTTGAAACGTTTGTTCAGCAATAGAGAGCATGCCAAGTTGTTGCGTTGGCACAATGAAGATCGTAAAAAAGACTTGATGTTGGGACACCCCGCGGATGGGTCCCAGTGGAGAAAAATTGACAAAGAGTTGCCGACATTTTCAGATGACGCAAGGAACTTAAGATTTGGTCTAAGTACAGATGGCTTTAATCCTTTTGGAGAGCAGAGCTCCAGTCACAACACTTGGCCCGTGACTCTATGTATCTATAACCTTCCTCCTTGGCTGTGCATGAAGCGGAAGCACATTATGATGCCAGTGCTCATTCAAGGGCCAAAAGCAACCTGGCAACGACATTGATTTGTACCTCAGGCCATTAGTTGAAGAATTTTTGCAGTTGTGGCGTGAAGAAGGTGTATGTGTGTGGGATGAGCACAAACTGGAGGAATTTGATCTACGAGCTTTGCTTTTTGTAACCATCAATGATTGGCCTGCTCTAGGCAACATTTCAGGACAGTCAAACAAGGGATACAATGCATGCACGCACTGTTTAGCTGAGACTGATAGTATACATTTAGGTAACAAGAATGTGTACCTGGGTCATCGTCGGTTTCTTGTACCCAAGCATCCGTTAAGGAAGAAAGGCAAGCATTACAAATGTGAGGCAGATCATCGTCCGAGGCCTACCCGCCCTTCTAGTTCTGCTATACATGATATGGTCATGGATTTAAATGTAATCTTTCGAAAGGGTCCTTGCGGACTCACTGTTCCGAATGACGCAAACAACCACGTACCCATGTGGAAGAAGAAATCTATATTTTGGGAGCTGCCATATTGGATAATGCTAGAGATTTACTCTGCAATCGACGTGATGCACGTGACAAATAACATTTGCTGCAACTTGCTAAACTCCTTGGGCGTGTATGGGAAGTCAAAAGATGGGAAGTCAAAAAAAGGGAAGTCAAAAAAAGGGAAGTCAAAAAAAGGTACACCGAAAGGAAGGCAGACCGATCAACGTATGAGCGAAGAGATGCATCGAGACGATACTCATTCAAAGAATCAGCCAGTTCCTGCAAGCTACGCTCTTACTAAAGAAGAGATGAAAATATTTTTTGAGTGCCTTCGCAGTATGAAGGTTCCATCTGGCTTCTCATCAAATATAAAAGGAATAATAAACATGGCAGAGCAAAAATTTCAGAATCTAAAGTCTCATGACTGTCACGTGATTATGACACAATTACTTCCGGTTGCATTGAGAGGGCTTCTACCGAAAATGTTCGAGAACCCATTGTGAAGCAATGTGCATTTCTCAATGCAATTTCTCAGAAGGTCATCAATCCACTAACTCTAAAAAATTTAGAAAAGGATGTGGTCCAATGTCTTGTCAGCTTTGAGTTGGTGTTCCCACCAACCTTCTTCAATATTATGACGCACCTTGTAGTCCACCTAGTCGAAGAGATTTCGGTTCTCGGTTCTGTATTTTTACACAACATGTTCCCCTTTGAGAGGTTCATGGGAGTCTTAAAAAATATGTGCATAACCGGGCTAGGCCAGAAGGAAGCATCATCAAGGGTTATGGAACAGAGGAGGTCATTGAGTTTTGTGTAGATTTTATTCCTGATCTGAAGCCCATCGGTGTTCCTGAATCACGTCATGAGGGGAGACTTCATGGAAAAGGCACCCTAGGAAAGAAAGCAACAATATGTCAAGACGGGGATTCTTTCACTCAAGCACACGACACCGTTCTACATAATTCCAGTTTGGTGGGTCCGTATGTCGAAGAACACAAGAATGTTTTACGCTCCAAATACCTGGAGAAATCTGAAGATTGTATTGATGGAGAACACATGAAGACTTTCAACAGTTGGTTAAAAAGACGTCTCTTTAATGACACCAATGTTGAAGAACAGCTATACTTGTTGGCCACATCACCAGCTTCAACTATATTGACTTTTCAAGGGTACGCGATAAATGGAAATATATTTTACACAGCCAACCAAGATAAAAAGAGCACCAACCAAAACAGTGGATTACGCTTTGATGCAACAAACTGCAACAGGACAAAGGACACATATTATGGTTACATAGAGGAGATATGGGAACTTGACTATGGACCTACTTTTAAGGTCCCTTTGTTCAAGTGCAAATGGTTCAACCTACCAGGCGGGGTAGAGGTAGACCCACGATACGGAATGACTACAGTGGATCTCAACAATCTTTCGTACGAGAACGAACCATTTGTCCTAGCCAGTGAAGTTGCTCAGGTTTTCTATGTGAAAGACATGTCTACCCTACCGAAAAAAAGAAAAGATAAGAAAGCGAGTACATCATACGACGAGCCAAAGCGCCACATAGTTCTTTCAGGGAAAAGAGTCATTGTGGGAGTGGAGGACAAGACAGACATGTCAGAAGATTACGATAAGTTTCATGACATTCCGCCCTTCAAAGTCAACACTGATCCAAGTATCAAGTTAAATGAAGAAGATTGTCCGTGGTTACGGCGCAATCAGAAGAACAAGTAAACACTAGAGAGGGATATTATTGTTGATGTGTAATATCCGAATGCTTTGTATCAGAAGAACAAGTGAACTGAAGTATTTTGTAGATGCATGGAACAAAACACACGATTTCACCTGCATACAGCCCAACGGTGACTCGTGAGTGCCTACATATGAAATGCACCGTTGGGCGTATGCAGGGAATCCGAATGCTTTTGTATTCTGTCGATGAAGTAGAATGAGGAGACAATGACTGCCGAACATGTTGAAGAGGGGGCTATATATAGGGTCATGTGACTCACGAACTGGTCATGATAGTGCCCATCCAACAGCTCAGAATCCCTCAAAAGAAACACATCTTCATCCAACGGCTCACAAGTGCTTTAAAGAAACACACAATCCATGTGCTTCTTTAGTCCCGGTTGGTGTTACCAACCGAGACTAAAGAAGCACATGGATTGTGTGTTTCTTTCTAGCGCTTGTGAGACGTTGGATCTGAGGTGTGTTTCTTTTGAGAGATTCTGAGCTGTTGGATCAGCAGTATCACGACCACTTCGTGACCCACATGACTCGGTTGTTGTTACCAAACGGGACTAAAGAAGCAGACGTACCTTATATATAGCCCCCCTCCCGGACATGTTCAGCACTCAGTGTCTACTCATGGTAGTTCATTTTGGCAGCACACGGGTAGGAGGGAGCACTCAGTGAAGGCTGAAGGTGAACCCTCCCCTCGGCAGAGGCATCTTTGGGCAACCAGCGGCAAGACGTCTCTGATGATCTGCGACCGTTTCAAACGGTTGCAGATCATCAAAGATGTCTTGTCATACGGTTGTAGAGCCACGGTCATTTGGTTTGAAACTTCTTGTCGGACGGGTGTAGATCATCAAACTATGTCGTCGAAATGACCATAACTTGGTCATTTGGCTTGAAACTTCCAGATGTTCATACATGATAGACCTTTTTGTGAAGACTTTTTTGCAAATGTTGTAAAAAATCAAGTTTATCATTTTTCATAGCAACTAGTACACAAATAAGGAGCCCATACCAAAGGATTTGATTTTTTGAGGTGTTTATCACTTTATTACATTTTTCTTAAAAACGATCAAAACGGTCGCTACGACTAATCATCGGAAGAGATGATATTTTCTAGAACTATCAATGTTTCTGTGATATAACCACTAGTTGTGTACCTTAAAATGATTTTTCCAAAAGTTTCAGACCAAACTATCAAACAGTTGTAGGTCAAATTTGAATTACTTTCGATAAATCAACATAAACTCAATTAAGTAGGGGAAATTAGTTAGAATTCAAAGAAAAAACTCATACTTGGTGATCATCCATCATATGTGCACACTTCTTAGTGAAAAATAGTTGGGTGCCATTTGGAATCATATTTTCTGTACTTACTTCACAAAAAACCTCATTTTTTGCACTTAAAAAAAGGAAAATGATATTTATGAAAATAATTAGAAGAATCCCTTTGGTAAGATTGTTTAATATACCAATATGCACCTATGTGTGGAGTATGAGATCTTTATCACAAACTATGTCGTCGAAATGACCATAACTTGGTCATTTGGCTTGAAACTTCTGGATGTACATACATGATAGACCTTTTTGTGAAGACTTTTTTTGCTAATGTTGTCAAAAATCAAGTTTATCATTTTTCATAGCAACTAGTACACAAATAAGGAGCCCATGCCAAAGGATTTGATTTTTTTGAGGTGTTTATCACTTTATTACATTTTGTCTTAAAAACGATCAAAACGTTCGCTACGACTAATCATCGGAAGAGGTGATATTTTCTAGAACTATCAATTTTTATGTGATATAAACACTAGTTGTGTACCTTAAAATGATTTTTCCAAAAGTTTCAGACCAAACTATCAAACAGTTTTAGTTCAAATTTGAATTACTTTCGATAAATCAACATAAACTCAATTAAGTAGGGGAAATTAGTTATAATTCAAAAAAAACTCATACTTGGGGATCATCCATCATATGTGCACAATTCTTAGTGAAAAATAGTTGGGTGCCATTTAGAATCATATTTTCTGTACTTACTTCACAAAAAACCTCATTTTTTGCACTTAAAAAAAGGAAAATGATATTTATGAAAATAATTAGAAGAATCCCTTTGGTAAGATTGTTTAATATACCAATATGCACCTATGTGTGGAGTATGAGATCTTTATCACAAACTATGTCGTCGAAATGACCATAACTTGGTCATTTGGCTTGAAACTTCTAGATGTACATACATGATAGACCTTTTTGTGAAGACTTTTTTTGCAAATGTTGTCAAAAATCAAGTTTATCATTTTTCATAGCAACTAGTACACAAATAAGGAGCCCATGCCAAAGGATTTGATTTTTTTGAGGTGTTTATCACTTTATTATATTTTGTCTTAAAAACGATCAAAACGTTCGCTACGACTAATCATCGGAAGAGGTGATATTTTCTAGAACTATCAATTTTTATGTGATATAAACACTAGTTGTGTACCTTAAAATGATTTTTTCAAAAGTTTCAGACCAAACTATCAAACAGTTGTAGTTCAAATTTGAATTACTTTCGATAAATCAACATAAACTCAATTAAGTAGGGGAAATTAGTTATAATTCAAAGAAAAAACTCATACTTGGGGATCATCCATCATATGTGCACACTTCTTAGTGAAAAATAGTTGGGTGCCATTTAGAATCATATTTTCTGTACTTACTTCACAAAAAACCTCATTTTTTGCACTTAAAAAAAGGAAAATGATATTTATGAAAATAATTAGAAGAATCCCTTTGGTAAGATTGTTTAATATACCAATATGCACCTATGTGTGGAGTATGAGATCTTTATCACAAACTATGTCGTCGAAATGACCATAACTTGGTCATTTGGCTTGAAACTTCTAGATCTACATACATGATAGACCTTTTTGTGAAGACTTTTTTTGCAAATGCTGTCAAAAATCAAGTTTATCATTTTTCATAGCAACTAGTACACAAATAAGGAGCCCATGCCAAAGGATTTGATTTTTTTGAGGTGTTTATCACTTTATTATATTTTGTCTTAAAAACGATCAAAACGTTCGCTACGACTAATCATCGGAAGAGGTGATATTTTCTAGAACTATCAATTTTTATGTGATATAAACACTAGTTGTGTACCTTAAAATGATTTTTCCAAAAGTTTCAGACCAAACTATCAAACAGTTGTAGTTCAAATTTGAATTACTTTCGATAAATCAACATAAACTCAATTAAGTAGGGGAAATTAGTTATAATTCAAAGAAAAAACTCATACTTGGGGATCATCCATCATATGTGCACACTTCTTAGTGAAAAATAGTTGGGTGCCATTTAGAATCATATTTTCTGTACTTACTTCACAAAAAACCTCATTCTTTGCACTTAAAAAAAGGAAAATGATATTTATGAAAATAATTAGAAGAATCCCTTTGGTAAGATTGTTTAATATACCAATATGCACCTATGTGTGGAGTATGAGATCTTTATCACAAACTATGTCGTCGAAATGACCATAACTTGGTCATTTGGCTTGAAACTTCTAGATGTTCATACATGATAGACCTTTTTGTGAAGACTTTTTTTGAAAATGTTGTCAAAAATCAAGTTTATCATTTTTCATAGCAACTAGTACACAAATAAGGTGCCCATGCCATAGGATTTGATTTTTTTGAGGTGTTTATCACTTTATTATATTTTGTCCTAAAAACTATCAAAACATTCGCTACGACTAATCATCGGAAGAGGTGATATTTTCTAGAACTATCAATTTTTATGTGATATAAACACTAGTTGTGTACCTTAAAATGATTTTTCCAAAAGTTTCAGACCAAACTATCAAACAGTTGTAGTTCAAATTTGAATTACTTTCGATAAATAAACATAAACTCAATTAAGTAGGGGAAATTAGTTATAATTCAAAGAAAAAACTCATACTTGGGGATCATCCATCATATGTGCACACTTCTTAGTGAAAAATAGTTGGGTGCCATTTAGAATCATATTTTCTGTACTTACTTCACAAAAAACCTCATTGTTTGCACTTATAAAAAGGAAAATGATATTTATGAAAATAATTAGAAGAATCCCTTTGGTAAGATTGTTTAATATACCAATATGCACCTATGTGTGGAGTATGAGATCTTTATCACAAACTATGTCGTCGAAATGACCATAACTTGGTCATTTGGCTTGAAACTTCTAGATGTACATACATGATAGACCTTTTTGTGAAGACTTTTTTTGCAAATGTTGTCAAAAATCAAGTTTATCATTTTTCATAGCAACTAGTACACAAATAAGGAGCCCATGCCAAAGGATTTGATTTTTTTGAGGTGTTTATCACTTTATTATATTTTGTCTTAAAAACGATCAAAACATTCGCTACGACTAATCATCGGAAGAGGTGATATTTTCTAGAACTATCAATTTTTATGTGATATAAACACTAGTTGTGTACCTTAAAATGATTTTTCCAAAAGTTTCAGACCAAACTATCAAACAGTTGTAGTTCAAATTTGAATTACTTTCGATAAATCAACATAAACTCAATTAAGTAGGGGAAATTAGTTAGAATTCAAAGAAAAAACTCATACTTGGGGATCATCCATCATATGTGCACCACTCTTAGTGAAAAATAGTTGGGCGCCATTTGGAATCATATTTTCTGTACTTACTTCACAAAAAACCTTATTTGAATATGATATTTATGAAAACATTTGAATAAATCACCTTGGCATCTTAAAATGAAAGAATATAAAACAAAACAGAAAAATAAATTATAATACAAAACAATTCAAAAAATAAGTAAACCAAAATAAGAAACAGAAAAAGTAAACAATTCAAACAATTTAAAAGAAAACAAAAACAGAAAGAAGAAAAAATAAACAAGGGAAAAAGGCTTTTGTCTCGGTTGGTAACCCCAACCAAGACTAAAAGTGGGCTGGGCTACGCGCGCAAAATTTCGCGGCCCAGTCAGGCCTTTAGTCCCTGTTCGTGTTACGAACCGCGAATAAAGACCCTTTAGTCTCGGTTCGTAACACGAACTGGGACTAAAGGTCCTTTCCGCGGCGTTATGTCTAGGCGCGGCCGAAAATTTTGGCAAAGTCCCCTCCGCATCTGCTCGGCGAAGCCCTGCTCCGCTCCGACGCTGCCTTCCGCCACTTCTCCGGTCGCGGTCGCCTCCCTCCTCTCCTCGCTCGCGCATTGACGCATCGACGCCCGCGGCTCGGCCTCCGCCGCATCGACGCCCGCGCACGGCTCGTCCTCCTCCGCTCCGGCGCGCTACTCCTCCGTGCTGCTCCGGCCGTCCTCGTCGCCATCCCCGAGGTGAGCTCCTCCTCTCCCTCCGATTCTCCGCCGCAGCGTCTCATGCCGCCGAGTGATTTAGGTTTAGGTTCTAGCTAGGATTTAGTTCTATTTTTAGCTAAAATTTTCAATTTTAGTAAGATTTAGTAGTTCGGATTAGGTTTTAGCTACTGTTTTCAATGTGTTGTTTAGGTTTAATGCAAATTCTTTGAATTTTAGATGCAAATTGTTGCTATTAGTTAGATGCAAATTGTTGCTATTAATTATATGTAAATTCTTTGAATTTTAGATGCAAATTGTTGCTATTAATTAGATGTAAATTCTTTGAATTTTAGATGCAAATTGTTGCTATTAATTAGATGCAAATTGAAGATGCAATTTATGGATGCAATTTTTAGAATTGTACTTGTATGTTTTTTAAATGGATATTAATTAGATTGTACATGTTACAAGTACTTTAGTATGTTTCACTGATTTATGAATTTTATCTACATGTTAACAGGTCTATTTCCAATTTGCTTGCTTAATTGCTGATTCACTGAAGGAAACGTCGGTCTCATCTTCACCAAGGCTGACCTCAAGGAGCTTCGCCGCTGCCCTACTTGTCTGTTTCTATGCATTCATGCTATAACTTGTGATATAGATAATTCTGAATTTACTGAACATTGTACATACGGTGAAAATTTATTAGTGGCCTTATGTAAAGTTTATTGGATGTGTATTTTCTGTTAGCTTGGACTATAAGACTGATGTATCAGTTTATTGGATGTGCATTTTCTGGTAGCTTGGATTAATTTGTTCTCCCTGTATATTTTGCACTGATCATGCTTCTAATTTAAATAACTTCCTCTTACAAAGCTTAGTAAGTGCAATGCCTTCATATTTTGGATAGAAAATCACTCAACTTTCTATAAACATGATACTTAAGATATATGCAAGAGATATAGCAAGATGAGCGCACAACGTTTTTCAGATGAATAAATGTAAACTTGATTATAATGCCCGAGCTATGGATTGTAGGTACATTTGAGCTATGGAGCACTTGCGAGACGAGCAGATAGAATAAGCACAATTTCAACGAGACGAGGAGATGGAAGACCAAATGGAACAACTTATATTTAACGATGCCCGAGCTGGAGGAGAAGTAAATGATTATGATTTCGAACGATTTTTGAACGACTTTGGTGACGGAATGGAGTCACGAGATGTGGTGATAACAAACTCTGGCGGACAGGTGTATATGTGTTTATAATAAATATGGCGATATGTTGTTGTTAACTACATGCATTAATTGATTTATGTTGCATTTATTAACGACTTATTTTTCTTTTAGCCATCCAGATCGAGCAAATCTGCCAAAAAGCAGCCACCATGTGCTCCTCGAGGCAAGGCAAAAAGAATGACAAGCGAGGATCCAAAGTTACCGATTGAGGAAATTGCTGATTCCGGCGAACCGCTCGAACCAAAACAGAACCGCAGCAAATTTATAAGTCAAGCTGGAGTTATTGTTAGGGACATGATCCCAATCAGCATTCGCGAATGGAATGAGCCGCCGGCCGCAGATGTGGAGGACCCATGTTATGTCCACCAAGTTCTTAAGGATTTGGTCTATAACACGTTGTTGTCACATTTCACCCTCCCGCCAGATCTCTCTAAAGTGAAGAAGGACAACCTCAAGAAGTGGACTCTTATTAAGATGGCGGAACAATTCCGGAACTCGAAGAAAACGTTATGGAATGAATATGAAGAAACAAAAGAAGAGCCAGATTTCAGTGGAGCACAAGGGAAGAAGTTAGAATCTGAATGGGCGGCGTTTAAGGCGTATAGGGAATCACCTATGGTTGTGGCCCGATCGAAGATAAGTAAATTGAATGCTGGGCTGAAGGAACACCACCATACATTGGGGACAGGTGGCTACAAGAGCGCCATACCTAAGTGGTTAGCCTATGAAGAAAAACTGCTTCGATCGGGGGTCCGTCCAAAGACACTTGACTGGCCCGAGAGGTCAAAAGTTTGGTTGTTCGCGCATGGGGCAATGTTGGACCCAGAAACCGGAGATATTGTTGGAAAGAAAATGGAAGGTTCTCGTTGATCAAATAAAAAAGAAGCTTGAAGCAGCAATTAATGATGTTCGCAATGGTGTGTTCAAACCCGATAGAGAGGATGACGAGCTGACACGGGCCCTGGGGAATCCTGAACATGTTGGACGAGCTCGAGGCTTTCCTAGCGGTGCTACGTTTAAGACTGCGTGGCCGGAATCCGCTCACACTTATAGAAGCCGTAGCAGAGGTAAGAAGAAGGAGGCCGACCGGATATTACAATTGGAACATGAAATGAAGGAGCAACGGGCGGAAATAAAAGTATTGAAGGAGCAAAGAACATAACCTCAGGGGCGGCACCAATTAGATCATGAAGCAGATGCCGCCCCATCTCAGCGTAGAAGCAGTGTTGGTTCCACGCGTCAAGTCGATGGTCCCTACCCAGTGGATGACATCACAGAGCCTACAGGTTGTGAGCTACATATAGCAATGAGAAACATAACTTTGAAGGTGGCGGTGGGGCAAGCTTTAGTAATTCAACCTGGAGAACTCTACCATTGTGGTCAAATTCCAGATGGCTACGCTCGTGTCGGGGTGGACGAAATTATGCCGGGATTTGAAACCTTGGAACTTGAGTTACCTGGAGGTGACGAGGAGAAGACGTTGGCAGACGTCAAGCATGCCTTCGCCCTATGGCCCAAGAAATACATCGTCCTTTCAGAACAAGCAAAGTCCACTCCTCGTTCTAGGAGTCCAGCTCACCAGCAAAGTCCACTCTTCCCCGAGAGGGATCAAAGACGGAGTCCATCTCCACCCCATCAGCAAAGCCCACACCTCCCCGATAGGGACCCCAGCCCGAGTCCATCTCCAGCTCAACATCAAAGCCAACCGCCCCCCGAGAGGGTTCCTAGCGCGAGGCCATCGCAGTCTGTGCCAGTCCGCCAGAATGTTAAGTCGCTCTCGAGTAGGCGCCAGTCTGGTTCTCCTGTTAGGAAGAAACCTAGAAAGCAGAAAACATCGCCGCCTACTCCAAAGTTACCTTGGGAGAGAAGCGTCGAGGAAAACGATATCGCCTGCAAAGAACATACGGATGCCTGGCTTGCTGGCGTGAAACAGAAAGCGTTAGCGAAACAATTGCCTCCTGCAAAATTTACTACCGGAATTCCTCAGGAGAAAATTGACCGTTGCATCGATGCCCTATACAACCCCCCACCATCGCCGCCAACAGACTATGATCGCAACATTGGTAAGTCATATGAAGAAGAGATGGATGATCGATCGAAAAAAGGGAAACAAGTTGTCCAACTCGGAGAACAAGACGCACAGTCGCCCCCCCCCCCCCCCCCCCCCCGCTCAAGGTGCTTGATGACAGAGTTCTCAAAAACATCAATGTGCGGGAGCTGGTATATTCGGGAGATGATATCCCCTTCGCGGATGTTGTTCGTACTTATGTTCACGGGGAGAATTTTGTCGACGGCGACATACCCACAAGAATGCATCAATTTCAAGCCTGGTACAAGAATACCGTAAAGGAGACGAATAAAGACGCTCTCATGATGGCAGTTAAGGAAGAGCATTATTTCCAAGAATACTCCGTTGTCCTTTACTTCGCTGAAATCTTTCAGTTATACAATCTTCGGGCCCTCGACAAAGCTATCATGAGTTCCAATTGTCTGTAAGTGATATATTCCTGTAATTTAATGCTTTAATTAGCTCTACTCGTTCATTGTATGTGATAATCCTCTCTATAATATTTTGTTTGCTTTATTACGCAGAATGAAGATGCTCGAATGCAAGAAGCAGAAAATCAACCACATTGGGTTCATTGACCCCTCTATAATGCATGAAGATAACATAATTGATCCAATACTTAACAAGGATACACCGGGGAATTTGCTAAGTTTTTTCAAGCGACAAGCTTACAAAAAATATATATTATGGCCTTACAACTTCAAGTGAGTGTTAGTGCTTATTACACATTCTATTTTTCTCACCCGATGTTAAGTTTAATTGATGAGTTATGCATGACTATTTATAAACCTGCGCAGCTTCCACTACATTCTTATCGTTATTAACTTGCGGAAAGGAGAAATTGTTGTCCATGACTCGTTAAGAAGATCCCCTAAACAATACAAGACCTGTTTTGATTTGGTGGCAAGGTACTTTCTTTTCTTATCGCCTCTTTCGTTCATTTCCTAATATCAAAGAATTTATGACTCATTCATTCATTTTCTTGTCATGCAGCGTTTGGAAAATGTTCCTCGCGGAACATCCGAACAGTGGATGGCCAGAGAAACTGCGCTGGCATAGTAACGATGTAAGTAGTACTATAACTAGTCCCATGCACCATTATCATAATTTATTATTATTTTATTAAATTCTATTCTTCTATAGACTTGCCTTAAACAACCAATAGGGACTGATCTATGTGGATTCTACGTTTGCGAGTACATGCACACTGTGGTCAACGAGAGTTTGAAGAGCAAAAGAAGTATCGAAGTACGTAAAGCTCTAGTCACAACATTATTTTTGTACCATCAATCGTGATGAGTTTTATTCATTGTGATGTCATTTTTTTACAGTTGGCAAGAAAGCGCAGCGAGTTACCAATAAAGACCCGCTTCAGGGCACTTGCAGAGGAGCTGACGGGATTTTATCTCGCCCATGTCATACCAGAGACCGGAGAGTGCCACTACTTTGACTAGTGCAGACATGTAAAATAGAGTGATCTCCATGTAACAAAATACTTCTAAGTATCTGGAACCGGGAAACGTGATCTTCATGTACCAGGCGTACTTAATTGTGTATGTGTTATCAACACATAATTTTCATGTAATTGTATATATGCATGATGCATTCATCTAGCTTTGTATAATAATTTATACGTGTTTTTCGCGCATCGAAGCCGTAGCATCCGAAACCCCTACCCCGACGCATCGACGTGGTACCATCCGAAACCCCTACAGCGACGCATCGACGTGGTACCATCCGAAACCCCTACCCAGAAATAAAAAAAGCAAAACCCTGAAAAAAAAATAAAACCCTGAAATGTAAAAAATAAAACAAAACCCTAGTCCCGATTCGTAACACGAACCGGGACTAAAGGGTTCGCCCCCGCGCGCCCTGCCACCTCCACGTGCGGAGCTCTAATTGGTGCGGGGTGCGGTCCCGGTTCGTATTGAACCGAGACCAAAGGGTGGGGGGGCTCTAGTCCCGGCCTGACAGTCCCGGTTGCTACACCGGGACTATAGGCCCTCTGGAACCGGGACTAGAGCCCCTTTTTCCACTAGTGTGAGTAGAAGGTGTGGGGCGATTATCTGGTTGGAGCGTGGGAAGATGGGGATCGGGATGGTCTGAGGCACACGCGAGCGGCCGCCAGTCCATGGAGGCGCACGGGGAGGGGTAGCCTCACCGTGGAGCTCCACTGCGAGGCGCATCGGGGCTGGTGGTGGAGGAAGGCTTCCCACAGGGAGCTCCGCCGTGATGCGCAAGTGTATGGGTAGCCGACGGCCGCGCAGTGCCGGAGGAGGTCGAGGGCTCCTCTTCGGCGGTGCACATAGGACGTGGAGGGCACCTCCCCGCCGACGCGCAGGGGAGGTGGAGGGCGGCTCCCCGTCTGCGCACATAGGATGTGGGGGGCGGCTCCCCGGCGGTCCGCGGCGGAGGAGAACGACAGCTCCCCGGCGGCCCGCGGCGGAGGTGGATGGCGGCTCCCTGACGACGCGTGGGAAGGAGGAGGGCGGCTCACCGGCGTCCCGCGGCGGAGGTGGAGGGCGGCTCCCCGGCGGCCCGCGGCGGAGGTGGAGGGTGGCTCCCCGACGACACGCGGGGGAGGTGTAGGGCGGCTCCCCGGCGGCCCGCGGCGGAGGTGGAGGGCGGCTCCCCGGCGGCGCGCGAAGGAGGCGCGAGGGTCGGGGTCGGAGGATGGCACCATCAGCGGAGCGGAGGACTTTGATCATGGGTGGTTTACGAGGTAGCGGAGCGGGTGGAGTCTCTTTTTTTTTGGTTTAGTCGGTTCGGGATAAGAAGCTACGCTAAGTTGGGGAAGGATCGGGTTTAGAAGGTCTTTAGAATGGGGAGTTGTCTAGAATAGGTATTCTAGAAACACTTAAGGGGTTGTCTAGAATAGTTTTGTCCTCTATATATATAGGACATATTCATACTACACTCGGGTGTAGCTACACCTATGTATGTTTTATACATGTATGTAGTATATATCATACCGAGAGGTATGTAACATGTAGTATGGAGTATATAATGTTATTTTAATACAATAGATACTTCTTTTTATGTATTATGTAAAAAAATTCTACATACTTCTCTTTTATATGCATATCTGACGGTATTTTGAGTATATAGTGTAAATATTAGCACAATAGCAATTTTTTTCGTGAAACTTGTTTTGGTCTATCTTAGATATAGTATATGAATATACTCAAACGGATTAACTATGACAAATACTTCCGTAAGGTGGTATATGAGACATGGGTGTAGTTACACCCGGGAGTAGAAAGCATTTAACGTATATATATATATATATTTATATATCAGAATTTCAGTCAGTTACCTAATACAGAATTCTGAAAGTTAAAAGTGTACACAATTTGACAATGTCCAAATATAGATTCACACATATGCATTACAAACATGTTCATGGCATTAAAAGGTTCACACATATGCATTACAAACATGTTCACGAGGAAGTTGGTCTTCATCTTTCGGAGTCCATGCAAGCTTCTAGCTTCCGGCTCCTGCTTCGGTTGCTCCAGTCCTTCATCCTACTATATAACAGGACTTACAAAGTGAGAAATAAACAAAATTGGTGTTGTCAAGGTAAAACATGCCTCATATAGTGAAACACACAAGCAATCCTGATAGATTTGTGGAACCAAGTAGGACGACACACAAGTTATATTTGTGTATATTACAAGGTTCAACAAACTGTCATGATATCATATAGTGTGCGACATCATCATTTTAATCATCGGCATATAAAAAAGATGGCAAAAAGATGGTATAATGCAAGTTCAAAAGCACTCAAAAATATAAGGGCAACGCCTCATATGGAATTGAAAACACATGAGAACTTCAGGAAATAAGCCCAATGCCTCATATATTGGACACAAATTTAGAGATGGCGTTTCTGAAATCCAGTGAGATGCAGAAAATGTGTATGTGTGCACATCACAGGTTTCAGAGACGCCACCTCTGAATCACACGGTGTCACAACAGTTTAATCATTGGCATATCAAAATAAGGTAAAATGCAAGTTAATTAAAAAGCACTCAAGAAAAACAATAAACAAGGCCTCATATGGACTTGCTTCAGGGATGGAGCCAGCGAGGCAGGTAGGATGCACGAGGTCTATGCACTCATGCATATCACAAGGCTCACTAGACCCACCCCTGGAACCTCTGTCACAAGTGTTTAATCATCGGCATATCAAAATATGGTAAATAGCATATCAAGGTAAAGCATGCCTCATATAGTGAAACACACAAGCATTCCCGAAGATTTGTGGAACCAAGTAGGACGACACACAACTTATGTGTGTGCATATGACAAGGTTCAACAAACTCTCGCGATATCATCTTGATTACCTCGTTGAAGCAAGTCGGAGGCACACAACTTATATGTGTGCATCATACAAGGTTCAACAAACTATCAGGATATCATATAGTGGGTGACATCATTTTAATCATCGGCATTCTACAGAATACAAAATAGTATAAAAAAGAGTCAAAAGAAATGCCTCACACTTAATCAATTATTAAAACGCACGATGGATCCAGATAACCTCGTTGAAGCAAGTCGGAGGCACACAACTTATATGTGTGCATCATACAAGTTTCAACAAACTATCAGGATATCATATAGTGTGTCTCATCATTTTAATCATCGGCATATAAAATGATGGTAAACAGATGGTAAAAAGATGGTAAAATGCAAGTTCCAAAGCACTCAGAAAAATAAGCCCAGTGCCACATATGGAATTGAACACACACATGAACTTCAGAGACGGAGTGAGCGAACAACGTGGAATGAACATTGCATCGGCGTTCAAACCACATGGTTCACTCACTCCTCCCTGAGGATGCAACGTGAAAATCATCTGTTCTAATCATCGGCCGGATAGTGAAACAGTAAGCTCTGACAGATTTAATTTAATGCAATAACATGGAAAAGAATGCCTCATACTTAGACTGGACACAAAAAATTCAGGGACAGCGTCAACGAAATCTAGTGGGATGCAGAAAATGTGAATATATTCGTGCACATCACAAGTTTCACTGACGCCGCCTCTGTATCACATAGTGTCACAACATTTTAATCATGGGCACTCTAAAAATAACTTGAATCGGCATTCAGTGCAGCAATTAAAAGTGTTCATTACAAAACATAACAACAACATAATTTAGAATGCCTCATACTTAGACTGGACATACAAATTCAGAGATGGCGTAACAGAAATCTAGTGGGATGCAGAAAATGTGAATATATTCGTGCACATCACAATTTTCTGTCACGCCACCTCTGTATCACGTAGTGTTAGAACATTTTAATCATCGGCATTCTAGAAATGAAGAACATTTTAATCATCGGCAAGTGAGAGCATTTTCTTGATAAATAAATATCCAAAGCATCCTTCCATGTATATATGAGACAGATATAATGAAATCTCAATAGGTTGCAGAAATATAATGAATTGGTCTCATACATGCAACACTACATCATTATCAGTTAAGGATTGCTGAAAATAGAGTAGAATGATTAACAATTATGCCACAAGCACCGGCTTGATAGCCTTGTTCAGGAACTGGACGGTTGTCTCCACTGTAGTTGATTCAATAGCAGAAGGAGCATCCAACCCATCTGTCACGCTCGTCCCTGCCCTGCCCCGAACAGGCGTAGCCTATCCGAAACCCAATCGGACGCACGCGACGGCCAAACCGATCTACCGAAGCACGAAGAACGACATCCGAACCGATCTACCAAAACACAAACGAACGACACGGTCGAACCGATCTACCGAAGCACGAAAGAACGACGGCCGAACCGATCTACCGAAGCACGAACGACACGGCCGAACCGATCTCGCGTGAGGAGGGCCCGTTGTACATCGCAAGTGGGCAGGAAGTGGGGAGGGACGATGATCCGTACCTCACAGGGAGAGGAGATCTGGGACAAAAAGGAGAGGACGGAGCTCCCGAGATCTGCCACCCACCACCACAGGAGACCGAAGACCGGGATCGAAATTCATCTGACGAGGCGGAGCTTGGGCTCGGCGACGGGGTGGTCGAGCAGCGTGAGGTTGAAGTCCCTATGAACGGCGAAGACGTCGCTGACGCCCACCTACACGAGGCGGTGCGCGAGGTGCCGGGCTCAACGCGGGAGGCGCCGTGGAGGAAGCAATGGCGGCGGCATTTACAGGAGAAAGGAGAGGGGATCGAGCATATATGGTATAGGGTTGGCCGGGGTGGGGGATCGATCGATATATTAGAGCGTGTGGTAAGTGGAAAGATAGTGATGGCGAACGAATTTTGACGATACTCGCTGATACTACCGTTGCCACACAGTTAAACTTCTTCGCCAGTGCTAAGGTCGCTACCACTGGCGAACAGAAATGTTGTTCGCCAGAGCTAGGCTTAGGTCACAGCCCCGCCCAGCCGAGAGAGAGCGCTGTCGAACAGGTTTCGTTGTCTGCCAGTGGTATCAGTTTTACCGTTGGCTGTGATGGCTTTGCGTTCACGAGTGGTAATAGCGCTGCTGGTCGTTTTTTCTTACTCGCAAGTGCTATTCTGGTGACTATAAGCCTTTTCCTACTAGTGAAGCATGCACCAAGTTGCTAAGGGTGTTGAGCTTTTACCAAGTTGTAAACTAGATTAAGTGTTATTCTAGTGCAAGTGAGAGACTGAAGGAGATATGCCCTAGAGGATGGCTGGCCGATGTGGGAATACTCCCACACCTCCTAGCTTGCAAGGCTGGCAGCCCTCCTCCCCATTTATATAGAGGTGCTCCCTTGGCTTTTTAAACAGACCAATTCTCTCTCTATTTTCTCCTTGAATAACTGATTCCCTTTTTGGAGTTGCGCCAAGGAGAAAGTTCTCTCCACCCGTCGTGCTGCTAGTCATCCGGTCCCAGTCTTCCGCTGCTCGTCCTGGATCGAACCCCGGAGGTCGTCGGCTTCACCGTACGTGTGTGAATCCCTGCGAGGTCATCTTCGTCGGCTGCATCGACAATGCTTGTGCAGGAGCGTAATCCCAGCTTTTCGTTCTACAAGGGTATGTATACCGATCTCCTCCGTATAACTATATCTGCATAGTATACATCCTGACTAGTTTAGGGTTATCGTTGCTAGATTTTTTTGTTTTCTGCATGCGATCACCTTCAGTGGTATCAGAGTCGATCTATGCGTAGATAAAGTTGTACGCTTTTAGAACCCGTGTTTATCACGAGGGTATCGTTCTTTTATTTGCTACCCTCTCGCGTGCACTTGCATTGTCGGCAGCATTGAGTTGATGAAGTGGCCTGGACCAACTTTACTCGTACACTTACGCGAGACTGGTTCCACAACTGACATGTGCGTGTACCGTATATGTGGCTGGCGGGTGTCTGTCTCTCTTTCTTTAGTTGGCTTTGCATTTTCAATGGTGGGCCCGAAACACTAGAGCAGAACATGCTAATGGTCCCAGGCCGTATGGGCTATTTGTCCCGGGCACGCTCCCGGGACAACGTGCTCGGGACAAATAGGGTGGCTTTTTGTCCAGGGCACGCCACGACCCGGGACCAAATGGGGGGCACGTGGCCGCGTCAGCCAGCCTTTTTGCCGGATGCTATTTGTCCCGGTTTGTATTACGACCCCGGACAATAGTGTTTTTTGTTTTTTTTCCTATTTTCTGTTTTTCTTTTTCTTTCGTATTTCTTTTCCGGCTCGTATTGCTGGCTGCTATTATGTTTTTATTTTTCTTTCGTGTTTTCTATTTTAATTTTTTTTGTTTCTCACTTAGCCTCACATTTAACTCTCGAGAGGGTGTGCACTTTCACCATTAGACTTAATCAACCCAAACTATCCTCTACACTCCTTTAGTGAGAAGGAAAAGGAGAAGATCAAGACGAGACTTTTCAGAAGTTGCTTTCCCATGATCATACTAAGAGATTACCACCATCCTATCACCTCTACCACCATCAATCTCTTGACCCAGGTCCACATCAACTTACTCCATCAAGACAGAGCCCATATTGACCAATGGTTGCACGATAAGCAACTAGACTCAGTGTAAACTTAAATCTCATAGCCCTGTGTGGCCTACCACAAGTTAGCAACTCAGGTTAACACCGCATAACATGGCCCCAAGTAAGTAGAAACTATCATGGGCGAAGACAACCATGAAACTTGGCCCTGAGAAGCCACTCAACTTGAAACCTCCTCGATCGATCCAATTCACCCAGGCGTTAAATTAATTAAGTGGAAATTTTCATTTATCACAACAACCATAAAACAATCATTTTTGCAGCAGGTGCTTCCACTAAAATATAATAGGGGTCAAATCTGGAATTTCTAAGGGGAACTTAAAAGGTTTGCATAGCATACTACAATCTCCCAATACCTATCATGCATACTACTTTTGCAAATACTGTTTGAAAACACTAGATATGCAATAGAATAAAATAGTAGGTGTTTTATGAAGTCACTTGCCTTATGAAAGTTATCGTTTCTCTCACACTCTTGTCGAAGTCAATGGGTGCTCCCCGTTTCAAACTATATAGTAAAAAGGAAACCCAATAAACAAGCAATTCAACAAGCACAAAACATATTGAACAAAACAAGCGTAACGAGTCTTATTGGAAGGGTTTGGTCAAAGGTGTCACCTAATTCAATATACAAATAGAATTAATGTGTTTGGGTTTAGGGATTTGCCAAGGAATGGTCTGGAGTCAAAGAACACTTTCAACTCGAGAAGGTTGTATGGGTGTTTCCAAGTTTTCTAATGTAATGGCCTTCAAAAGTTTGCACAAAGGGATATCAAGAAGACTTAATCACAATTTAAAAGCAAGGTTTAACACTTTAGTACAACTGTAAACATTTTAATTTCATTTACCCAAGATTATGTTTAGAATTAAACTTAACCAAATTCGAAATTCAAGAATTTCATACTTTTCTCATATCTATACATTTTTTATTTCCAATTTCACAGTTTGTAGTATTAATACTAACTTAGTTATTTAAATTGTTATAATGTTTTAAATCATATTTTTAGTAACACCTAATTAACCAAGTGCATTTAAAAACCCTTGTAAAGGAACTAGAAACTATTTAAAAGGTTTTAACAAAACTTACTTATTAATGTCATGAAATATATTTGAGCTTCCTCCGGACAAGGGCAATTAGTTATGCCTTTGGTACAGAGTAATAAGTATTTAATTAATAAACCTTATAATGTGCTAAAAAAAATCAAATTTAGTCTCTGACCTTTAAATTCATTTTAAAATGTTCAAACATTATTTATAACAAAATTTTATAAATGGGGTTGATAGGCAGAGGGCATTTAATTAAGTTTATAGTAATTTGATTAAATCAAAATTATTATTTCTATTAGCAGTCATGTTCCAAAATAGTCAAACTGTTCAAAATAAACACACAACAATTTAATCATCAAAATAATTCTCAAATTTATTTTATAATAGATGCAACATATTACACATTTTATAAAGTGTCTCAAACAATTATATTTGCAATTTTTAGGATTTACTGATTTAAAGTTATTACAAAAATACTCAAATTCACCATTTGAAATTTGAATATTTTAAACTAGGTCAAATTTGAAATTCAAATGTTCCAGTAGGTTCTACTTGTCGAGGGCTTCAATTTGATATAAAATTTGTCCTATTTGGGTCAAGGGTTAAAAAGTTATGATAATTCTAAGTGGCAGGGGCTTTTCTGCAAAACTGTCATTTAATCTAATTAAAAGAAATTAATATCCACGTGGGCGCTGACTGGGCGCTGACTGGGCGCTGACTGGACCTGACGTGGCTGCTGACTGGGTCGCTGACGTCGATAAGTGAAACGATCTGGATCGTCAGATCCAGATCTAACGGCCAGAAAAGAATCGTACCGATTCGTTTTAAGTGTTCTAATCCTAGCCGTTGGAGATAGATCGGACGGACAGAGGAGAAGAAGCTCACCGGGCGGCGCTTTCGGTCAACGGAGACGACGCAGACGACGGCGGCGGCTCGGTCGAGGACGGCGCGGTGGCTCCGGTGCTTCCTCGAGCCGCCGGTGGTGACGACGAGATGCGGTGCGGCGCGGCGAGCTCGATGGTGGCGACGACGTCAACTCGTGCGTCCTCGGGCGGTGGCGAGACACGGTCGGGGTTTCCTCAAACGCCGGCGAGTGTCGGTGATCTCATTCCACTCCAACGACTGCGGAAATAATTCGACCAAGGGGTTACGGAGGAGCGCAAGGACAAGGGAAAAAGGATGGAGGGGGTCTCGGTCCCGTTCGTGCTCACCTTGTAGCTAAAGCAGAGAAAATCGGCGGCGGACTCGCGTTGCTCCGGCGAGCTTTTTCCGGCAGTCTGGGGCAGTATTTCTTAGGGTTTTGAGGGGCGGTGAGAGAGGAGGTTGCGGGGTTTTAAATGGGGCATGGGAGGGAACCAATCCCGCAAGAACCTCGACGAATTTTTGGAAAGAATCGGGGCGTGAATCTCGGCCCGAGGAAGAAGACGATGACGTCACGCTGACGTCACCCTTCCTTTTTCTTTTCTGATTTTTATTTCATTATTTCATAACTTTTAATTTAAGTGTCCAAAAGCAGTCAAACAAAATTCTAAAAATTCGTAAAATTATTATCTTTGAGTTAAACCATTTCTGGGCATGTTTTAAACATTTTTTAAATTTAATATCTTTGAAAAATTCATTTAATACCAATTTGATACTAAATATCAATTTTGTAGTTATATATTAAATTAAGTTTTCTTTTGGCTAAATAAAATTTGTAAAATACCCATATTCAAATATGATTTGGAATTAAGTATCTAGCTCTAATAGATTATTAAAACACATTTTATACCTATTTCAATTAAGTATGGTAAATGTAATGTAATCATTTCAGTTTGAAGTATTTTGGGCACCATTTTATTTATCATAAGACAACTTCATTGAAAGTTTCATAACCACTTTGGAAAAGATTTTAGATTTAAAAACAAAAGTATACTCCTGAAAATCATTTTATGTTTTGGAAATAAAAGAAGATCATTTTAAGCTAATGGAATGTAATTGGATAATCCATTTATATAAAACATAATGAAGTTATTAAAGTTATATACTATAGGTTGAAGTTTCAACACTATGTTGTTGTACTCAGTGGAACTAAAGAAAAACCATTTGGCAAATGGATCCTGTTTTAAATTATTTAAAATTACACTTGTAAATACCATTTTAAATTATGAATTGCTAAGGCTAAGTGGTGGAAACAAATATTTATAAGGAAACCCTTTTATTTTAGTGAAATGGTAAAAACATTTTTCAAATTACATATTGAGGTTTAATAAGTACAATGGATAATAAATTGTTTAACTTGGATCAACTTTTGGAAGTAAAGATCTTTCCAAGATAATTAAAATATTATAACTCCTCTAGATGCTTGAAGTCATTTATAATTGGTTCTCTTATGCATTTTACCATTTTATTTTAATTAAAATAAAAGTTTTAAATTTTTGTGATTTTTGAACGTTCCAAAGTATTGGGATGTTACAGCATCTCATTAATTTAATTTGTTGCATTTAAATTCAATCCCCGCAATTAAGTTCAAACACATTTCAAATTAATTAAAAATATGATATTTGCAAATCTTTTGCAAATCTTAAAAACTAGTTTATTAAATTTCCTAGTTGAAACTAAAAATATTTTGTAAAGGTTTCGTGTTCAAATTCGTTTTCTATTTTGTTTTAAAAATATAAAACCAAAAAGCATAAATCGGTGAGAAATAAAGCCCAAAAGCCCACCTAAGCAAACCTAGGGTTTCTCCCTGAAAATTCTTTCCCACCCCCTGAAAATTTGCAGCCACCCTCGTCCTTTTTCTGGGATTTTGCAAAAGGTCCTCCCACCCACTTTTTTTTTTTTTTTTCCCTTCTTCTCTTTTCTTTTCCTTTCTTTTCTTTTTCTTCTTTTTCTTTTTCTTCCTTTTCTCTTTCTTCTTCCTTTCCCATCCCGCACGGGAGAAGCAGGCCCGAGCCCGAGCTCCTCCTTCTGATCGCCCGCGCGCCTGCCGTCGCTTGCGCCCGGCGCCCCTCCCCGGCCGTCACGCCTCCGGGCCGCCGCAGCGCCGCCAGCGCCCGTCGCCTGCGCACCCCGCCGCGCCCCCGAGCCGCGCGCCCGTGCGTCGCGCCCCGACGCCCGCCGCGCCGCCACGTTCCCCTGCTCCGACGCCGCCGCCTCCGGTCACCTCGCCGTCATGCCCCGGCCGCTCGCCTCCCCGCCGCCCGCTCCGGCCGCCAGCGCGCCCCTGCGCCTCCCGCCGCCCGCCGCACGCCCCCAGCGCCGCCGCGCGCCGCGCCGTCCCGAGCCGCCGCGCCGCCGTCGCCCCGCGCGCCTCCATCTCCCGCCTTTGGCCTACTCTCTGTCCGCTGCTGCACCGTGCGTCGGCCGCCGCTCCCTGATCACCGCACGCGCCGCGCAGCCGTGCTGCCGCTAATTCCGCGCCACGCCCCCGAGCTTCTCTGCCCGCGCATCTTGCCGCCGCCGTGCGCTCCGCTGTAACATCCCAAAAATTGTACTTTCCTAAATTGTATGTTTGTGGTGTAATATAGTGTGGATCATGCATTTTTTTTGTTTGGCATTGAAATTAAATAAATTACTTTCAAATTTCAAATCCCATATTTAATTTCAAATGCTTTGTCAAATAAATTCCAAATGAAGTTTCAAAATATTATTAAAGAATCAAACTAGTAAATTTGTTTTACTATTTTGAAACTAATAAAAATATCCAAAATATTTTTATCATGTTTAATTTATGTTTTGTTTTAATAATACAAAACCAGAAAAACTTTAAAAGAAAAAGAGAAAAACAAAAAAAATGGAGAGGGGGCTCTCGTGGCCGAACTGGGCCACTTCCTGGCCCAGCACGCCAGCCCGCCCCGCTCCCCTCACCCCCAACCTCCGTACGCACCTTTCCAGCTCGACCTAGCGCCATGGTCTCTGCACCTCGCCCCCACTGCCAGCTACTCTTCCTCTCCTCTGTTATATCGGGCCGTGCCCCCCGGAGAGTAACCCTAACCCTAGCTCTCCTAGCGCCGCCGCCGGCCCCCTCTCCTTCCTCCTCCTCCACCCGAACCACCGGAGAAAAACCGTCGGAACGACGACCACCGTCCGGTCGCCGCCGTCGTCCCCGACCCCGGTCCTCTCGCCACGGTGTGCGCCCCGGCGAGCCGCCTCCCCCCCCCCCCCGTGCTTTTTCCCTTCCTATTTCCCCGCCGTGCGGTCGGATTTCGCCGGCGCCGGAGTGAGCTCGCGCACGGCCGCGTTTTCCCGCACAAGCACGCATATCGCACCGAGCCTCCGGTTCGTCTTCCGTTCATCTGAGGGTGGGAATGGATTCACCACCCGAAACAGCACCCCCGCACGCACACGCCCGTCCGCAGCCCCCCACGAATGGCTGTCGCCGGCGAGTTTCATCTCCGGCGAGCTCTGTCTCTGTTCGGGTCCATTTTCGTCAGAAACTTAGCACCAGGGTCAGTTTATAACTAAATGCGCCCTTAACACATCACCAGCACTTCCCAGTCCCCGTGGTTAGCAACACCGAATCAATCTGTGCTCGCGCGCGCGGGATCGAATCCCCCGACCACGTTGACCAAATAAAAGGCCCCCTTTTATTTCTCTCCTCTCACTGACAGTGGGTCCCACCCGTCAGTGACTGAGATGCTGGGAAATTTACCCCAAGCCCCCTGCACTCTCTGTCTTGCGGTTAAGCCCTGACCAGAAACTATTGCTATCACTGTTAGGTCCCTACACATTTCTTTAACAACCCTGGAATTAAAATTGCAATAACTTTATTTCTACAACTCCAAATAAAATAAACTTTATATGTTTTTATATCAGAAAAATGCAATAAACATTAATATCACATTCTTATGGCATTTTGCATAATTTATTTAAATGCTTAGTTTAAATTAACAAATGCACTTAAATATTTTAATTATGGAATATGTGGGGTAATAACTATATAATGCCCTAATTCCATTTAAGTACTCTTATCATCTGTATCATGTCTTGCCATGCTAATAACATTTAATCTGTTGCGAAGATAAATATTTTGCACTTAAATTATAAATATGGAATGTGTTGGGCAAATGTTTAATTATTGCCTACTCCATTTAAATTGATCAAATCGCCCTGCCATGCTATATATGTTAAACAACATTTAATTTGTTGGTTACAAAAATAACTTGCACCATAATTAATTGCCGGGATTTCATCCCCGCATTAATATGACCTAATCATCTCATACCATATTGCAACATCAATTGTTTGAGCATTTCACTTTATTGATATTGTTTCCTATTGTTTGTGTTTTGCTCTTCTCTGGGTAGACGACGACGTGTCTGCTGCCGATACTTCCTTCCTTGAGATTTCAGTTTTTGTGCCGGGCCACGAGCTGCCAGGCAAGCTTCGCTAACAGTTTACACGATTGTTTGATTTTCATCCTTGCCTTTTGATCTATGCTATCCTAGTTACGATTCTTGAATTGTGATCCCATCACATGTTTATCCTGCAGCCCATACAGCTTTGTCCCCACATCCTATCACCTGTTGTATGTTTATCTGTTAGCCTTGCGAATCGAGTCCCCACATAGATTGTCTACTTTAATAAAATGCTATCTTTTGTTGGGGTATTATAATTAAAAGATAAGGCACCGACGGAAGGCCTTGCGAGGTTCTTTGTTCTGCTAAGTGTCGACCTAGGAACTCAGTTCTTGTCCTCTCCTTGGATCCAATTTTGAGCGCACTAACCGCTTGTGGGAGGCCCTATGGAGCCCCCCGTGGCTTCGATCTAATCCGCTTCTTATCCAGGGCGCCGCAAGTAGTTCGGGCTTTCCATTTGATGCATGCATATGTTACCTAACGATCTCATGATGGTGGAGTAGTCGATTCTTATATAGGGTGGCACGTTCTTAGAGTGCTATGAAGGTCGATCCCGCGGGCACTGGACCTGATTAGCCGTGCACACAATCATGCGGTTCCCTTGATGGGTTGTAGAGAAGAGATTTGCCGTGTTGAGATGCCCTACCTTCTGGTTTGCATTTTTGGGGTTGATCGAACGAGTACGGGTCCAGTAGTGCACCCCTGCAGGGTATAATCTTATCGATGAGCCGTGTCCACGGTTATGGACGACTTGGTGATGATGATGGCTAACACGATCATAGACAACTTACACCTAATCATTGTTAATTAACCTTACTACTAATATAGAATTACTTTCACAATAACTTGTAACTAAAATTGTTCAATGTGTGAGTATTCCCGAATTGCTTCCTCATACTTGGTTGAGGGGGTTAATCCGAGAATGGGTTATGATTGGTGTTAGTTGTAGATTGTTCACTTATGCGCTCTCTTATCCCTCTCTAACTTAGACGGAAGTTGTAGCGTGTCTCTATTAGGTTGCTAGTGCTGCTGCCGCTAAGTCCACTTATCCCCATACTTTGGGAGCCTTACAGTTTTGTAACCTGTTAGCTTAAGCTTGTTCGATACGCTTCGGTGTATTGACCCGTTCACGGGCTGTGGTTTTTCTACAGTTGAGGATTCTTCGCACGACCAGGTTGGTGGATACTACGTGGAGTTCGACGACGAGATCTATGACGAGTAGTTAGAGTTCCCCTGGGCTTCTTCCTGGTGGACCGTGTGGATGGGCCTTCTTTTCCGTTTCGGCCTCGAGCCCTTTGCCTCTTGTCTGTACTCAGACCGGCTTGTTTTCCGCTGCATGATGTAATGTTGGGACATGTGTCCTCTGATTGGTGCCATTCGCTATATTTTGCTCAGCGAGAGCTTTTGAATAATTATTTCCTTTCTTTGTGTCTTAGGTTTATTCTGTGGTTTCAACTTGTTAAAAATCCGACTCGTATACCATGTGTATATGGTTGAAGTATACGAGTTCGAAGACTTTTTGGGTTCTTGCGTGCAAACGTATGTGACGTTGGGGTCGCCAAGAGCTGTCGGCCGATGATCCATTCCGAGCCTGGCCTGCTTGTTTCCTGGGATTGGTAACCCCAGTATGTTCTTGGTTGTGTGGCCCAACCGATACGTTTTGTTTGTCTAGCCTGAATCCAGGGTCTGACATCCGCCCCGCACGCGCTCGTCCGCGGCGCAGCGCGCCGTCCCAGCTGCCTCTTCGTCCGGCCGCGCGCACGCCGTCTCCGTCTAGTGGCCTCTCCGCGTCCGCCGCACGCCTGGTGTCCGCAAAAATGCCCGCAAATACCCCGGCGTCACAATTGTTGTCCGTGTTTGTCCACCCTTCGAGGTGCTGCCCCGTGCTTTTTCGTGTCCGGGACCGCTTGTGTTGCACGCCTTCGTGCGTGACTTGACCGTTGTCGTGGCCCCGAAGACCGGATACGACAAGTGCGCCACCAACCCCAAAGCCGGTGCTCCGAACAACAACCTCCCGAGCGACTACTTCGACCACTTCCACGACACCGACAAATAACGATGCCCCGGTTCCGCGACGGCTACTTCCCCGACGACAACTACTTCCTCTATGGACCGAAGACGTCGGTTTCAAACCCTAATTCACCCGATCCGACGTACGGACCCAAATCCTAAGCCTACACCTATTTTATTAAATGTCATCTATCTTGTGCATATCACATCATAATTGCATGTGTTGCATCTCTTGGGTTTGGGGGGTGTAGTAAATCACCTAATTAATAAATATGGAATGTGTGGGGCAAATCAATATATGTATTGCCCAATTCCATTTAAATTGACTAGATCACCATGCCATGTGTTGCCATGTTAACCCACATTTAATATTGCTCGTAAATAAATAACTTGCACCTAAATATTAATTGCCGGGGTTGTTTCCCGCTTAAGTTGGATTACCAGCATTGTATTGCGTCTTGCCATGCCATGCATCATTCTCGTATGATCATGCTGAATCTTTTGCCGTAGTTGTAAAATGCATCTTTTACGCTTTCCAGTGTTTTTGCTTCTTCGCGGATAAGACGTTGAGATGTGTGAGCAACGACAAGATCTGCTTCCATGCGGGATTCCAGGCAAGTAAAGTTTGCTTGTTTACCTATACATTGTCTTTCATTCCTGCCGTTGATCTCTGCTACCCTAGTATTCGATTCTTTATCGCGATCCCATCACATGTTTATCCTGCAGCCCATACAGCTTTATCCCCACATCGTAATACCTGTTGCATGTTTATCTTTTGGCCTTGCGAGTTGTAGCGCATGATTAGAGTTGTTTGTGCGAGTCATCTGTATGTCTTATTTAATTTCACCTGCTTAGCATGATAGATTATTCTACCTTAATAAAATGTTGTCTTATATTGGGGTATTATAATTAAATGATAAGGCACCCGCGGAAGGCCTTGCGAGGTGCTTTGTTCTGCTAAGTATCGACCTAGGAACTCAGTTCTTGTCCTCGGATCCAATTTTGAGCGCACTAACCGCTTGTGGGAGGCCCTATGGAGCCCCCCGCGGCTTCGATCTAATCCGCTTCTTATCCAGGGCGCCGCAAGTAGTTCGGGCTTTCCATTTGATGCATGCATATGGTTACCTAACGATCTCATGATGATGGAGTAGTCGATTCTCATATAGGGTGGCACGTTCTTAGAGTGCTATGAAGGTCGATCCCGCGGGCACTGGACCTGATTAGCCGTGCACACAATCATGTGGTTCCCTGGATGGGTTGTAGAGAAGAGATTTGCCGTGTTGAGATGCCCTACCTTCTGGCTTTGCTTTTGGGGTTGATCGAACGAGTACGGGTCCAGTAGTGCACCCCTGCAGGGTTTAATCTTATCGATGAGCCGTGTCCACGGTTATGAACGACTTGGTGATGATGCTGGCTAATAAGATCATAGATAAATTACACCTAATCATTGTTAATTAACCTGACTAGTAATATAGAATTACTTTCACAATAACTGGTAACTAAAATTGTTCAACATGTGAGTTTTCCTGAATTGCTTCCTCATACTTGGTTGAGGGGGTTAATTCGAGAATGGGTTATGATTGGTGGTAGTTGTAGATGTTTACTTTATGCGCTCTCTTATCCCTTTCTAATTAGACGGAAGTTGTAGCATGTCTCTTTAGGTTGCTAGTGCTGCTGCCGCTAAGTCCACCTCCCCTGTATTTTGGGAGATGGTGTAGAAAGTAGGCAAGTCGGTTTTGCTTGTCAGGGAGTGCCCTGACCCTCTTTTGGGCTGTGCTTTATGTGCAGTTAACAGGTTTGAAGTCTGAGGACGTTAGCTTGGGAATCCCTCCGGCTTGGCTGGGCAGGGATATGGCGCCATCGCTAATCTTCAGGACTCTTGGTCCATTTTGTATCTTATCCGTAGTCAGATACTATTTTGCTTCCGCTCTCATTTGAATCTTTGTATTGTATCATTTCTATCTTGACTCGTTCGAGTCGTTGTTGAAATTATATCTTCTGTTGTATTTGTGGATGTATCGGAAGTGTTGTAATGTTATCACAATTCCACCCACATAATGCACATGTTTCGGCGTGCACATTATGTCTCGTGGGCGACCTAAAATCGTTATTATGCGGATTTCGGCGGGATCGCTTAAATTTACATAGTACCGATTTTCGGGCGTCACAAGCGCCGGCGGGGAAGGAGAGAGCTAGGGGGTACGGTTAGGGTTGTGGCACGGCTTAATAGAGGAGAGGGGGGAGCAGAGGGGAGGCGCTCGGTGGGGGCAGCACGCCAGCGTCTCCTCGCCATGGCCACGGTGTAAAGCTGTATGGGCAAAGGAAGAAGACAAACATGAGGCAGGCTACGGGCTGGAAGATGGGCCGAATTTGGCCCAGCTCGGCTAGAAAGGTGAGTCTTCTTATTTTTTTCTTCTTTTCTTTTTCTTTTGTTTTTATTTTTTTCTGTTTTGTATTTTGAAAACAAAATAGAAAAGAAAACATGACAAAAACTTTTGACAAACTTGTATAGTTTCAAAGTAGACAAATTAATTTACTGATTTGAAAGTTTATTTGAATTTGCATTTGAATTCAATGTGTAATTTGAATTTGAATGCAACCATTTAATTGAATGCAAAACAAATGGAATGATGTCATGCTATTTTCTTTATTGCACAAACAAACACCACATTTAGGAAAGCATTACATTTGGGATGTTACAGTCCTTCTTCTTGGCGAAGGAAGCCCTGAAGCGCTCTATGATCTTCTGTTGGGAGGCCACTTCTTCGGCGTGCTTGGAGAGGGCATCGGTCAAGCTGCTCTCCCAGGCCTCGAGTTCCTCGCGCTTGGTCGTGAGCTTGTCCTCCGCCTGCAGCCGCTGCTCGTCGCGCATGCGCACCTCCTTGTCGGTGGCTTGCAGCTGCTGCTCCGGGTATCCAGTCCCTTGCGGACCTCCTCCAGAGAGCCTCACTCCGCGTCGGAAGCGGAACGGAGCTGGCTCTCGAGCTGGGCGAGCTCGCGTTGCTTCTCCGCCAGCGAGTGCTCCATAGTCTCCTGCTCCGACCTCGCTTCGGCCAGGAGCTGCTCGGCTGTGTCGCGCTCGGCTTGAAGGGGCGCGAGGGTCTCGTCCGCCTCGCGCACCTCTTTGGCGAAAGCGCATCGCCTCCTCGCGCACGGTTTGTAGAGCCAAGTCGCAATGACGACGCTCCTCCACGCAGCATGGAAGGACGCCCACGCTTCTGCAAGCTCGTCGTGTCGATGGGCGATTTGCGCGTCCTCAAGCGAGAGGTGGGCCTCCAGCCCCTCCAGCGACTCCCGCACTACGCAGAAGGCGACGTCGCGGCCTCCCCTGCTCCAGTCCCAGCCGATGAGGATTAGGTCGTGGCAGGCGGACGACCCCGCTCCTGCTTCGAGCTTGGAGAACGGGGCCCCAACGCGGGCTTGGGGGCTGGGTGGTGAGCCGGCCTCCTTGGCTTCTGCGCCCTTCTTGCCGTCGTCGCCTCCCACGTGCACCATATCCTGCTGTGGCACTACTCTTGCAGCAGGGCGTGGCGAGGGCGTCGAAGAAACTCCCACCTCTTCCTCACTGGCGCCATGCTGGCCCTGTCCCGCCTCAGCCTCCTGCTCCGCGAGAGGAGTGGCCGCACGAGGCGGAGTTGGCGTGCGAGGCAGGGTTGGCGCGCGAGGTGGCTTTGGGGCGCGAGGCAGCGTCGGTGCGCGAGGCGGAGTAGGTGTGCGAGGCGGAGTAGGTGCGCGAGGAGGAGTGGGCGCCCACTCCTGCTCCTCAGGCCTCGAGTGCTCGAGAGGTGGAGCTGTCGCCTCCGCATGAGGCATTTCCTCAGCAGGGCCTGTGGAGGCGGGCTCCACATGCCACCAGTCCTATGGAGCCCACCTCCACAAACCTGGTGGTCTCGTCAGCCAGGGTCTCTGCCGTGGCTTTCTTCATGTCTGCGGCCTTGCGAAGCTTCGAAGGCACCAGATCACTGGCAATCAACAAGGAAAATCTTCAGAAAAGGTTGAAAAGGGGAAGACAAAGAAATAAGCAATCAAGTTTGAGGTTTTTGATACTTACTCCGCTTGCAGGGCGCGGCTGTCCACCCACGCCAAGCCTGGCGAGCGCCACGAGGGCTTGGCCTTGGCGCCAGATCCCTCGGGAGGCGCCTCGACTTTCCTCTTGAGGGGGACGTCTGACGGCCTTGCCACAGGCCTGTCGACGAACGCCTTGGACCGGGGCTCTCGCCGCCCCGCCGCGGCCACCTTGTTCTCCGCCACCTCCATAGGGCGTGAAGGCGCCACCCTGAAGGCCTCGTGGTCACTTGACGAGATCTCGCAGATCTCATCAGTAAAGGGACCGGCCCTTAACGAGGTCCCCCTTCCGTGGCCCCCTCGTAGCCTTGACCGGCTTCCGAAACAGAGGGCGACTCCGTGGCCCCCGCCTCCTGTGCCACGGGCGCCGCCTCCTCATTCTTCTCCCCCGCCAGGCCTGTCGGGGTGAACGTAGGCATCCCCTCCAGGATATCCAGGTGTTCGCTCATGGAGAGGTAGTGCAGAGGCCTCAACGAGGCCAGAAGCTGGTCCAGCGCTGGCACTTCCGGGTTGATGAAGAGGATGGCCATGACGGTGTCGACGACGCACTTCACGTTGTCGCAGGGCTGGAGTCGTATCGGGTCCAAGAGGCACGCGTACATCCACATCGGCTTCTTGTGAGCCTGAAACGGAACGATGTGGCGCGTCACGAAGTCCGCGACGATCATCTGCCGAGTGAGACCCTCCTGCCGCAGATAGTGCAGGCGGCCCACCAGGTTCGCGCTCTCTGCGCAGCTGAAGGCGGACTTGCCCCAGTGGGAGTTCTTCACGGGCGACGCGTCCGGGATGTCGAGGAAGGAGCACGACGACTCCACGCCAATGAGGAACCATTTATAGCAGATTCGTCCAACTTCTTCACCACCGCCGTGACGGGCTTGTCCCCATTCCATGACATGGGGATGTAGACGCCCCCAATGTCGTCCGCGATGCGGAAGGAGACACACCCGGGCCGCTCGTTGGCCATGGTGCATTGGAGCACGTAGAAACTCCGAAAGAGGGCCACTGAGGGCTCCACGAATAGTTAGACCTCACAGAGGTAGGCGAAGATGGAGAGGATGAGGACGGAGTTTGGATGACGGTGGAAAATCTGGATCTGGTAGAACTCCAGCACCGCCTCCAAGAAAGGCGAGTACGGAGGCACCAGCCCAGCGGCGACACTGTGGAGGAAGGCGGGGTATAATTCCTTTGGCCGCGTCCCGAGCTCCGCGGCCCGGAGCACGCTAGCGTCGTTCTAGTTGGTCCACCCGGCCACCAGGAACCGGATCTTGTCCAACGCCGCCTCTTTGGTGCGTGCCCCAATCAGCGCTGCGCCAAACGCGGCATCGCCGGGCCCATCCGGGGAGAACTCATCGCCGCCTTTTCCTTGCCCTTGGCCGGACTCATCGTCGGAGTGAAAGAAGGGCGGATGAGCAAGGAAGATTGAGAAAGGAGGCAAGTTCGCCGCAGCGTCCGGGTGGAGAGGACGAAAACAGAAGGCTTGGAGGCGAAGAATGGGAGCAGTAACGGCTCTCCGCCACGGCGCGTAGGCTTTATGTCCCGTTAGGAGCAGTTACCGGGGCGTGGTGGGACCCCCCACAACGCACGCCCCTGAGATCGTGCGTTGCAGTTGCGCAACCGCGCGACGCGTGTCTCGGGCCGGCCGGACACTTTGGGCCCATGACGTTTCGCCTGAGCCCATGGGCTCTACTGCGCTATCTGCAGCGCCTGTTGTCCATTCTAAGCGGATGGTGGATTGTCGGCCACCACGGCTGGTTCTTGTACGGATGGACCAAGTCCATGAAAAATTCCGCGGCGGTGAACTCCACTCCTTCACGCCGCTGCCATGTGGGAACCCATCGTTTGCATAAAGTGTAAGGATGAGGCCCGACGCGCCTATAAAAGGAGCAGGAGCATCTCCGCAGAAGGGGCGGATGATTGAAGCTCTGGAACACTAGCCTATAGCATAGGATAGCCAACTAGCTTGAGGAGGAAGAAAACCATAAATTCCTTCTTCAAGCACCGCACTGCCAAAAGAGAGCCCTCAGCAAGCTCATTGTACAGTAAGCTCTGCAGTGCAATACAGACAAGCAGGAGTAGCGGTGTTACCTCCTCTTGAGGGTCGTGAACCTAGGTACGGGCGGGTGTCCTACTCCGTCGTGTTGCTCCTCTGCAGGCTCGACGAGCATCTCGCCGTGCCTCTCGAGGGTTGTTTGACCTCTGCGTTCAGTCCCCCTTCGAACATCCTCTTTAGGGTGTGACTATCACTGTTCCGTGGGAGTCACTCTCCGACAGGGTTCTAGAGTGATCCTTGTGTGGATCAATGAACAAACATTAAGTATATTCTTCACTATCTATGAGAACTGAAGATATGTTTTCTGGTAAAGGGTAAGAGTGGAAAGACAACTTGTCGTAAAACGGTTACGATGATGCAAGTTATGAGACTGACCCATACGACTAGAAATCTCATATAGGAGATGTCCTTTATTTTGAAGAAAGACATTTGTAGCTTGCGAAGTCGCATATGAATGCACTGTCGCATAATCTACATAGGTATAGAAATATATGGCAACTTCAGAAGTAGCAAGTGTGATTGGACTGAACAGTTTTCCGAGCATATGTGGTTCCCCTTAATAGATCTGTTAGACTTTTAAAGCCCATGCTACGCGAAGGTTTGAGTCTCACTCCAATATCCTACAGATACATTTCACCGTCATCATAAGATACGGGATGAAAATGTCAAACTAGGTGACATAGAAGTGTTGCAAAGCACATATAGTTCTCAATGTGTGAGTTCTGTTGACTGTATTCCTCTTCTACAAGACAAGCACTAGTTGGAAAAAAGCTACTGCTGGCGAGCTCTTTTTGGCTAGCGCTGGCGAACAGTTTATGTGCGCCAGCGGCTCTACAATCGCTCGCCAGCGCTGGTCTCTACGGGGGGGGGGGGGGGGCGTGTTCGCCAGTGGTACAATTTCCAAATTAATTTTTTTAGTTTGAAATATATATATATATATATACCTGCCAGTTATTCTAGACTCCCGTATAGAATAAGTATTCTAGACAATTTTGTGAACCTCCCGACGTGCACCAAGTGAACCTCCTGACGAGAATTTGCTGGTTCATCATTTTTCCGGTCTAATTTTTGATTCACTCATCGGATTTACGAAAATCATACATCTACGGGTAGCTGTTAACATTCCACATGTACTCCAACTAATTTCGGTTTAAAATTAGTTACGAGTTTAAATTAATTTTAAATATACGAAACACGACTTTTCTCATATTTCTTCGTTTTCGTACTGTGTTGGACGCCGTTTGCAAACCGTTTATCGGATTGATGCAAATGATACGCCGTTGGAAACATATGGAAAAGCGCATCTTGACTATCTCAGCTCAATTTTCTTAATTCTTCACGGATTAAGACCAGTTTAAAAAATTAACACGTTTGTTTCTGAATATTTATGTTCAGCGGATAGTATTTTGTCAATTACTTTCAAACCGCTCATCGGAACGTAGCAAATGATATGGCGTTGAAAAGATATTTACAATACGTAACTTTTTCATACATAAATAGTTTTCTAATTCATTACGGTTTTTGTTTAATTTTGAATATATGAAAAAACGGAAAACAAGATATTACGGGAATGATTTCAAATTGGCTCGATTATGATTCTACGGGGTGGAGTGTGACGGCATGTGAGAGTTAATTTGACTCATATCAATATTAATTGTACGTGGATAAAGTCAATTTTGTCAACCGAAACTCGTTTGAACGAATTCTATGCGTAAAAATTTCGCCTGTGAAACAGATTATATGAACTGCCTTTAATACAATGGTGAACCTCTCCATATGTATATCTAAATCACCCGACGTGTACGAAGTGAACCTCCGTACGATAACTTGCATGTTCATCGGTTTTTCGGTCAATTTTTTGATTCACTCATCGGATTTACGAAAATGATACATCTACGGGTAGTTCTTAACCTTCCGCATCTACTTCAACTATTTTTTGTTTGAAATTATTTACAGTTTTAAAGTAATTTTAAATATACGAAACACGGTTTTCGCGTATTTCTTTGGGTTCGTACTGTTTTGGACGTCATTTGCAAACCGCGGATAGACGCAAATGATAAATCGTTCGAAACGTATGGATAAGACGCATCTTGACTATCTCAGCTCAATTTTCTTAATTCCTCACAGATTAACAGTAGATTTGAAAATAACAATTCTGTTTTCTGAATGTTTATGTCCAGTGGACAGTATTTCGTCAATTACTTTCAAACCGCTTATCGAAACTTAACAAATGATACGGCATTGAAAAGATATTGAAAATATGCAACGTTTTCGTACAGAAATATTTTTAAAATTCAGTATGATTTTTTTTTAATTTTTAAAATTTGAAAACACGGAAAACAAGATGGTACGGGAAGGATTTCAAATTGGCTCGATTATGATTCTCGTGGTGGAGTGTGATAGCATGAGAGAGTTAATTAGATTCATATCTAGATAATGTAGATTTTGTCAATTGAAACTCGGTTGAATAAATTATGTGCGTAAAATTTCCGCCCTGTGAAACTGAGTATATGAACCGCTTTTAATATGACAGTGAACCTCTCACTATATGTAAACCTTGCACCAAAACTTACATGAACTTCCGATTGTGATTTTTAGTTAAATATCGGGTAATGTTAATTAGACTCATTTTTTGTTGCTGATTGTATGTCGGTACCCGTCGATTTGGTCAACATGATCTCGTATGAACACATTCTATGCGTATAATTTCCGCCTTGTGATATATAATATCTGAACTGTCATTAATATGATGTTGAACCTCTCAGTATATGTTTGTGAACCTCGAGTCGAGACTTATGTAAACTTCTAGTTGCGATTTTATACTTTTTGTCAAGTGTCATGCACTGTATTTATCGTAGCTTTTCAATAAAACTGATTTTTCCAGTATAAACTTTGATTAATAAGAAGTGAACCTCCCGCCAGTTTCATTGTCATTGAAAAGTGAATCTCACACATGGATGAACTATTCCACCTGAACTTCGGGGGACTGCGACATTGAAAATATGAACCTTTTTTATATCATGAATTAATTTTAGTTTTACTAATAGGGAAAAGTGAACCTCGGGCTATGGAAAAATTGAACTCCCATTTAACATAACTTCAGGTCACAAATTTGTATATCCCCAAAACACGGTTATCTGATGAACTTCTGACGCAACTAAGATGAACTTCGTATATCTTTGAAGTGAACTCTAAAAACAGTCAAAGTGATCTCCCCATAATAAGAAATAAAATAAAAACATTAGAACATGGACAATACAATGATGGCAATGTCCCGTGACCACGATGTTCAGAGCACAAGGGCAGGGTGCCGTCGAAGGAAAGCGCATGGTACCCTGTGCGCGGGTGCGTCTGCGCACTGACGGACGAAGGACTGACCCTGGAGGCGCGTGGTGCGGCGGCCTGACCCGGAGTGGTGCCCCCAGTTTCCTGCAGTAGTGCCGGTCGACGGTGATGGAGGAGAGTGTCTGAGGCGGAGAGGCGGATGGCAGGGGCTGACACCAGTGGAAAAGGAGCCTTTGGTTCACCCCTTTAGGCCGGATTTTAAATTGAACCGAGATTAAAGGGGTGAGAGCCGCAGCGTCGGATTTGCGAGGGACTTTTAGTCCCGGTTCGTGTTACGAACCGGGACTAAAGGTTCACCGCATGCGGCGGCAGAGGCGGGGCCCAGCGCCAGAGACCTTTAGTCCCGGTTCCTTTCACGAACGGGGACGAAAGGTACTCACTTTATCAGCTTCTTCCACCCCTGCTCACTCCATTTTTCCCACCGAGCCCGAGCTCAAAACCATTTCCTCTCCATTTCTTCTCCATTTTCTCTCCCCAAGCCTACATAATACACAATATTTTACACCATTTGGACAGATTGAAGACACCCCACGGTTAGCAGCTTCATCCTCTTTCCGGCATTGTTTGTTTAGCTCATTTTGCTCATTTCAATTTTTTTGTGTAAGCAAGGTGTTCGATGGAATGCCTAAGTTATGATCTCATTTGTGTATATGTGCAATTTGTTCTCAAACTAAATAATGATTTATGTGTTTTAGTGTGGTGAGGAGCCTTATCGACGTCGATCGCCCGCGCCGTCCCGTCACCGGCACCACCACGGTGAGCCTCTATATTTTATTTTATTTGAATTTAAAAAACATAGCTTTTATGATTTAGATGCATAGTTACTACTTGTATAATTTTCTAACTTGTATTATATGTATAGTGTCATGGTTCTGATATCCGTCCCCGTACGTCCTCGTCCGGTCTATGATTCGGAAGTGGTATATTTTCAAAACTATTTATTTCATTCTATGTTTCTGGCAATTATGGCGACCAACTTGACATAGAATTATTTTTATCTAGGAGGTAGTTGAACCAGAAATTGAACCTGGCCCTACTGTCGAGTTTTTGGATAAAGAAAACAATGATTTGAAAGCAAAATTGAAAAGAAGTGAAGATCTTTATCTTCAATGCTTAGAAGATAAGATGAAATTAGAGCTCAAACTTGCCGACGTGGTCGATGGTAACGAGATCAAGATGGAAGCAATGCGCTTGAAGATAAAAAGGATTAGAAAATATGCCATTAATCTTGAGGCTTGGTATCATTATGCTGTGGGTTCAGTATTTAACATAGTTGCGATTTTGATCGCATTTGTTGTTGGATTTAAATTCTTTTGATAATTTTAATTTTTGGTTCAGTTAATGTATGTTTTATGAGAACTATGTATTACCAGTTGTCACTACTCTACTCTTATTTTAATGGATGACATTGTATTAATTAATTTGCTCTTACATATTATTTATGACAGTAGTGTAATAATGGGGTTCGATATACTTTTATGTAATATAGATGAACCGACAATGGATGTACGGTGACCGATGTTGTCCTGAGTTCATTGATGGCATGCATAATTTTCTCCATGTGGCTGAGGCAAACAAGCCGAAGAACGGTTTTATTCGTTGTCCATGTAGTGCCTGCAAGAATATGAGTGATCACTCTACCTCAAAAGTCATTCACTCACACCTCTTGCATAATGGTTTTATGCCTGGTTATTATTGTTGGACCAAGCACGGAGAAACAGGGGTTATCATGTAAGAAAATGAAGAAGAGGAGGATAATGACAAGTATCCTTGGTTCAGCGATACTACAATGGGAGAAGACGAAACTGAAGAAGATCCCATTATTGATGAGCCCGACGATGATCTTCGTCGGGCCATTCGTGATGCACAAATGGACTGTGAAACTGAAAACGAAAGGTTGAAGTTGGAGCGTATGTTAGCTGATCACGCCAAATTGTTGTACCCAACTTGTCAAAATGACCAGAAAAAGCTAGGTACCACACTTGAATTGCTGCAATGGAAGGCAGAGAATGGTACTTCTGACTAGGGATTTGAAAATTTGTTAAAAACAGTTAAGAAGATGCTTCCAAAGGATAACGAATTGACGTCGAGTACGTACGAAGCAAAGAAGGTGGTATGCCCTCTAGGATTAGAGGTGCATAAGATACACACTTGCATTAATGACTGCATCCTCTACCGCGGTGAGCACGAAAAATTGAATGCATGTCCTGTATGCGGTGCTTTCAGGTATAAGATCGGACGAGATGACCCTGGTGATGTTGAGGGCGAGCCGCGCCCCAGGAAGAGGATTCCTGCAAAGGTGATGTGGTATGCTCCTATAATACCACGGTTGAAACGTTTGTTCAGCAATAGAGAGCATGCCAAGTTGTTGCGTTGGCACAATGAAGATCGTAAAAAAGACTTGATGTTGGGACACCCCGCGGATGGGTCCCAGTGGAGAAAAATTGACAGAGAGTTGCCGACATTTTCAGATGACGCAAGGAACTTAAGATTTGGTCTAAGTACAGATGGCTTTAATCCTTTTGGAGAGCAGAGCTCCAGTCACAACACTTGGCCCGTGACTCTATGTATCTATAACCTTCCTCCTTGGCTGTGCATGAAGCGGAAGTACATTATGATGCCAGTGCTCATTCAAGGGCCAAAGCAACCTGGCAACGACATTGATTTGTACCTCAGGCCATTAGTTGAAGAATTTTTTCAGTTGTGGCGTGAAGAAGGTGTACGTGTGTGGGATGAGCACAAACTGGAGGAATTTGATCTACGAGCTTTGCTTTTTGTAACCATCAATGATTGGCCTGCTCTAGGCAACATTTCAGGACAGTCAAACAAGGGATACAATGCATGCACGCATTGTTTAGCTGAGACTGATAGTATACATTTAGGTAACAAGAATGTGTACCTGGGTCATCGTCGGTTTCTTGTACCCAAGCATCCGTTAAGGAAGAAAGGCAAGCATTACAAATGTGAGGCAGATCATCGGCCGAGGCATACCCGCCCTTCTAGTTCTGCTATACATGATATGGTCATGGATTTAAATGTAATCTTTCGAAAGGGTCCTTGCGGACTCACTGTTCCGAATGACGCAAACAACCACGTACCCATGTGGAAGAAGAAATCTATATTTTGGGAGCTGCCATATTGGATAATGCTAGAGATTTACTCTGCAATCGATGTGATGCACGTGACAAATAACATTTGCTGCAACTTGCTAAACTCCTTGGGCGTGTATGGGAAGTCAAAAGATGGGAAGTCAAAAAAAGGGAAGTCAAAAAAAGGTACACCGAAAGGAAGGCAGACCGATCAACGTATGAGCGAAGAGATGCATCGAGACGATACTCATTCAGAGAATCAGCCAGTTCCTGCAAGCTACGCTCTTACTAAAGAAGAGATGAAAATATTTTTTGAGTGCCTTCGCAGTATGAAGGTTCCATCTGACTTCTCATCAAATATAAAAGGAATAATAAACATGGCAGAGCAAAAATTTCAGAATCTAAAGTCTCATGACTGTCACGTGATTATGACACAATTACTTCCGGTTGCATTGAGAGGGCTTCTACCCGAAAATGTTCGAGAACCCATTGTGAAGCAATGTGCATTTCTCAATGCAATTTCTCAGAAGGTCATCAATCCACTAACTCTAAAAAATTTAGAGGAGGATGTGGTCCAATGTCTTGTCAGCTTTGAGTTGGTGTTCCCACCAACCTTCTTCAATATTATGACGCACCTTGTAGTCCACCTAGTCGAAGAGATTTCGGTTCTCGGTTCTGTATTTTTACACAACATGTTCCCCTTTGAGAGGTTCATGGGAGTCTTAAAAAATATGTGCATAACCGGGCTAGGACAGAAGGAAGCATCATCAAGGGTTATGGAACAGAGGAGGTCATTGAGTTTTGTGTAGATTTTATTCCTGATCTGAAGCCGATCGGTGTTCCTGAATCACGTCATGAGGGGAGACTTCATGGAAAAGGCACCCTAGGAAAGAAAGCAACAATATGTCAAGACGGGGATTCTTTCACTCAAGCACACGACACCGTTCTACATAATTCCAGTTTGGTGGGTCCGTATGTCGAGGAACACAAGAATGTTTTGCGCTCCAAATACCCGGAGAAATCTGAAGATTGTATTGATGGAGAACACATGAAGACTTTCAGCAGTTGGTTAAAAAGACGTCTCATTAATGACACCAATGTTGAAGAACAGCTATACTTGTTGGCCACATCACCAGCTTCAACTATATTGACTTTTCAAGGGTACGCGATAAATGGAAATATATTTTACACAGCCAACCAAGATAAAAAGAGCACCAACCAAAACAGTGGAGTACGCTTTGATGCAACAAACTGCAACAGGACAAAGGACACATATTATGATTACATAGAGGAGATATGGGAACTTGACTATGGACCTACTTTTAAGGTCCCTTTGTTCAAGTGCAAATGGTTCAACCTACGAGGCGGGGTAGAGGTAGACCCACGATACGGAATGACTACAGTGGATCTCAACAATCTTTCATACGAGAACGAACCATTTGTCCTAGCCAGTGAAGTTGCTCAGGTTTTCTATGTGAAAGACATGTCTACCCTACCGAAAAAAAGAAAAGATAAGCAAGCGAGTACATCATACGATGAGCCAAATCGCCACATAGTTCTTTCAGGGAAAAGAGTCATTGTGGGAGTGGAGGACAAGACAGACATGTCAGAAGATTACGATAAGTTTCATGACATTCCGCCCTTCAAAGTCAACACTGATCCAAGTATCAAGTTAAATGAAGAAGATTGTCCGTGGTTACGGCGCGATCAGAAGAACAAGTAAACACTAGAGAGGGATATTATTGTTGATGTGTAATATCCGAATGCTTTGTATCAGAAGAACAAGTGAACTGAAGTATTTTGTAGATGCATGGAACAAAACACACGATTTCACCTACATACAGCCCAACGGTGACTCGTGAGTGCCTGCATATGAAATGCACCGTTGGGCGTATGCAGGGAATCCGAATGCTTTTGTATTCTGTCGATGAAGTAGAATGAGGAGACAATGACTGCCGAACATGTTGAAGAGGGGGCTATATATAGGGTCATGTGACTCACGAACTGGTCATGATAGTGCCCATCCAACAGCTCAGAATCCCTCAAAAGAAACACATCTTCATCCAACGGCTCACAAGTGCTTTAAAGAAACACACAATCCATGTGCTTCTTTAGTCCCGGTTGGTGTTACCAACTGAGACTAAAGAAGCACATGGATTGTGTGTTTCTTTCTAGCGCTTGTGAGACGTTGGATCTGAGGTGTGTTTCTTTTGAGAGATTCTGAGCTGTTGGATCAGCAGTATCACGACCACTTCGTGACCCACATGACTCGGTTGTTGTTACCAAACGGGACTAAAGAAGCAGACGTACCTTATATATAGCCCCCCTCCCGGACATGTTCAGCACTCAGTGTCTACTCATTGTAGTTCATTTTGGCAGCACACGGGTAGGAGAGAGCACTCAGTGAAGGCTGAAGGTGAACCCTCCCCTCGGCAGAGGCATCTTTGGGCAACCAGCGGCAAGACGTCTCTGATGATCTGCGACCGTTTCAAACGGTTGCAGATCATCAAAGATGTCTTGTCATACGGTTGTAGAGCCACGGTCATTTGGTTTGAAACTTCTTGTCGGACGGGTGTAGATCATCAAACTATGTCGTCGAAATGACCATAACTTGGTCATTTGGCTTGAAACTTCCAGATGTTCATACATGATAGACCTTTTTGTGAAGACTTTTTTGCAAATGTTGTAAAAAATCAAGTTTATCATTTTTCATAGCAACTAGTACACAAATAAGGAGCCCATGCCAAAGGATTTGATTTTTGTGAGGTGTTTATCACTTTATTACATTTTGTCTTAAAAACGATCAAAACGTTCGCTACGACTAATCATCGGAAGAGGTGATATTTTCTAGAACTATCAATTTTTATGTGATATAAACACTAGTTGTGTACCTTAAAATGATTTTTCCAAAAGTTTCAGACCAAACTATCAAACAGTTGTAGTTCAAATTTGAATTACTTTCGATAAATCAACATAAACTCAATTAAGTAGGGGAAATTAGTTATAATTCAAAGAAAAAACTCATACTTGGGGATCATCCATCATAGGCACACTTCTTAGTGAAAAATAGTTGGGTGCCATTTAGAATCATATTTTCTGTACTTACTTCACAAAAAACCTCATTTTTTGCACTTAAAAAAAGGAAAATGATATTTATGAAAATAATTAGAAGAATCCCTTTGGTAAGATTTTTTAATATACCAATATGCACCTATGTGTGGAGTATGAGATCTTTATCACAAACTATGTCGTCGAAATGACCATAACTTGGTCATTTGGCTTGAAACTTCTAGATGTACATACATGATAGACCTTTTTGTGAAGACTTTTTTTGCAAATGTTGTCAAAAATCAAGTTTATAATTTTTCATAGCAACTAGTACACAAATAAGGAGCCCATGCCAAAGGATTTGATTTTTTTGAGGTGTTTATCACTTTATTATATTTTGTCTTAAAAACGATCAAAACGTTCGCTACGACTAATCATCGGAAGAGGTGATATTTTCTAGAACTATCAATTTTTATGTGATATAAACACTAGTTGTGTACCTTAAAATGATTTTTCCAAAAGTTTCAGACCAAACTATCAAACAGTTGTAGTTCAAATTTGAATTACTTTCGATAAATCAACATAAACTCAATTAAGTAGGGGAAATTAGTTAGAATTCAAAGAAAAAACTCATACTTGGGGATCATCCATCATATGTGCACACTTCTTAGTGAAAAATAGTTGGGTGCCATTTAGAATCATATTTTCTGTACTTACTTCACAAAAAACCTCATTCTTTACACTTAAAAAAAGGAAAATGATATTTATGAAAATAATTAGAAGAATCCCTTTGGTAAGATTGTTTAATATACCAATATGCACCTATGTGTGGAGTATGAGATCTTTATCACAAACTATGTCGTCGAAATGACCATAACTTGGTCATTTGGCTTGAAACTTCTAGATGTTCATACATGATAGACCTTTTTGTGAAGACTTTTTTTGCAAATGTTGTCAAAAATCAAGTTTATCATTTTTCATGGCAACTAGTACACAAATAAGGAGCCCATGCCAGAGGATTTGATTTTTTTGAGGTGTTTATCACTTTATTATATTTTGTCTTAAAAACGATCAAAACGTTCGCTACGACTAATCATCGGAAGAGGTGATATTTTCTAGAACTATCAATTTTATGTGATATAAACACTAGTTGTGTACCTTAAAATGATTTTTCCAAAAGTTTCAGACCAAACTATCAAACAGTTGTAGTTCAAATTTGAATTACTTTCGATAAATCAACATAAACTCAATTAAGTAGGGGAAATTAGTTATAATTCAAAGAAGAAACTCATACTTGGGGATCATCCATCATATGTGCACACATCTTAGTGAAAAATAGTTGGGTGCCATTTAGAATCATATTTTCTGTACTTACTTCACAAAAAACCTCATTTTTTGCACTTAAAAAAAGGAAAATGATATTTATGAAAATAATTAGAAGAATCCCTTTGGTAAGATTGTTTAATATACCAATATGCACCTATGTGTGGAGTATGAGATCTTTATCACAAACTATGTCATCAAAATGACCATAACTTGGTCATTTGGCTTGAAACTTCTAGATGTACATACATGATAGACCTTTTTGTGAAGACTTTTTTTGCAAATGTTGTCAAAAATCAAGTTTATCATTTTTCATAGCAACTAGTACACAAATAAGGAGCCCATGCCAAAGGATTTGATTTTTTTGAGGTGTTTATCACTTTATTATATTTTGTCTTAAAAACGATCAAAACGTTCGCTACGACTAATCATCGGAAGAGGTGATATTTTCTAGAACTATCAATTTTATGTGATATAAACACTAGTTGTGTACCTTAAAATGATTTTTCCAAAAGTTTCAGACCAAACTATCAAACAGTTGTAGTTCAAATTTGAATTACTTTCGATAAATCAACATAAACTCAATTAAGTAGGGGAAATTAGTTATAATTCAAAGAAAAAACTCATACTTGGGGATCATCCATCATATGTGGACACTTCTTAGTGAAAAATAGTTGGGTGCCATTTAGAATCATATTTTCTGTACTTACTTCACAAAAAACCTCATTTTTTGCACTTAAAAAAAGGAAAATGATATTTATGAAAATAATTAGAAGAATCCCTTTGGTAAGATTTTTTAATATACCAATATGCACCTATGTGTGGAGTATGAGATCTTTATCACAAACTATGTCGTCGAAATGACCATAACTTGGTCATTTGGCTTGAAACTTCTAGATGTACATACATGATAGAACTTTTTGTGAAGACTTTTTTTGCAAATGTTGTCAAAAATCAAGTTTATCATTTTTCATAGCAACTAGTACACAAATAACGAGCCCATGCCAAAGGATTTGATTTTTTTGAGGTGTTTATCACTTTATTATATTTTGTCTTAAAAACGATCAAAACGTTCGCTACGACTAATCATCGGAAGAGGTGATATTTTCTAGAACTATCAATTTTTATGTGATATAAACACTAGTTGTGTACCTTAAAATGATTTTTCCAAAAGTTTCAGACCAAACTATCAAACAGTTGTAGTTCAAATTTGAATTACTTTCGATAAATCAACATAAACTCAATTAAGTAGGGGAAATTAGTTAGAATTCAAAGAAAAAACTCATACTTGGGGATCATCCATCATATGTGCACACTTCTTAGTGAAAAATAGTTGGGTGCCATTTAGAATCATATTTTCTGTACTTACTTCACAAAAAACCTCATTCTTTGCACTTAAAAAAAGGAAAATGATATTTATGAAAATAATTAGAAGAATCCCTTTGGTAAGATTGTTTAATATACCAATATGCACCTATGTGTGGAGTATGAGATCTTTATCACAAACTATGTCGTCGAAATGACCATAACTTGGTCATTTGGCTTGAAACTTCTAGATGTTCATACATGATAGACCTTTTTGTGAAGACTTTTTTTGCAAATGTTGTCAAAAATCAAGTTTATCATTTTTCATAGCAACTAGTACACAAATAAGGAGCCCATGCCAGAGGATTTGATTTTTTTGAGGTGTTTATCACTTTATTATATTTTGTCTTAAAAACGATCAAAACGTTCGCTACGACTAATCATCGGAAGAGGTGATATTTTCTATAACTATCAATTTTATGTGATATAAACACTAGTTGTGTACCTTAAAATGATTTTTCCAAAAGTTTCAGACCAAACTATCAAACAGTTGTAGTTCAAATTTGAATTACTTTCGATAAATCAACATAAACTCAATTAAGTAGGGGAAATTAGTTATAATTCAAAGAAGAAACTCATACTTGGGGATCATCCATCATATGTGCACACATCTTAGTGAAAAATAGTTGGGTGCCATTTAGAATCATATTTTCTGTACTTACTTCACAAAAAACCTCATTTTTTGCACTTAAAAAAAGGAAAATGATATTTATGAAAATAATTAGAAGAATCCCTTTGGTAAGATTGTTTAATATACCAATATGCACCTATGTGTGGAGTATGAGATCTTTATCACAAACTATGTCATCGAAATGACCATAACTTGGTCATTTGGCTTGAAACTTCTAGATGTACATACATGATAGACCTTTTTGTGAAGACTTTTTTTGAAAATGTTGTCAAAAATCAAGTTTATCATTTTTCATAGCAACTAGTACACAAATAAGGAGCCCATGCCAAAGGATTTGATTTTTTTGAGGTGTTTATCACTTTATTATATTTTGTCTTAAAAACGATCAAAACGTTCGCTACGACTAATCATCGGAAGAGGTGATATTTTCTAGAACTATGAATTTTTATGTGATATAAACACTAGTTGTGTACCTTAAAATGATTTTTCCAAAAGTTTCAGACCAAACTATCAAACAGTTGTAGTTCAAATTTGAATTACTTTCGATAAATCAACATAAACTCAATTAAGTAGGGGAAATTAGTTATAATTCAAAGAAAAACTCATACTTGGGGATCATCCATCATATGTGCACACATCTTAGTGAAAAATAGTTGGGTGCCATTTAGAATCATATTTTCAGTACTTACTTCACAAAAAATCTCATTTTTTGCACTTAAAAAAAGGAAAATGATATTTATGAAAATAATTAGAAGAATCCCTTTGGTAAGATTGTTTAATATACCAATATGCAGCTATGTGTGGAGTATGAGATCTTTATCACAAACTATGTCGTCGAAATGACCATAACTTGGTCATTTGGCTTGAAACTTCTAGATGTACATACATGATAGACCTTTTTGTGAAGACTTTTTTTGCAAATGTTGTCAAAAATCAAGTTTATCGTTTTTCATAGCAACTAGTACACAAATAATGAGCCCATGCCAAAGGATTTGATTTTTTTGAGGTGTTTATCACTTTATTATATTTTGTCTTAAAAACGATCAAAACGTTCGCTACGACTAATCATCGGAAGAGGTGATATTTTCTAGAACTATAAATTTTTATGTGATATAAACACTAGTTGTGTACCTTAAAATGATTTTTCCAAAAGTTTCAGACCAAACTATCAAACAGTTGTAGTTCAAATTTGAATTACTTTCGATAAATCAACATAAACTCAATTAAGTAGGGGAAATTAGTTAGAATTCAAAGAAAAAACTCATACTTGGGGATCATCCATCATATGTGCACACATCTTAGTGAAAAATAGTTGGGTGCCATTTAGAATCATATTTTCTGTACTTACTTCACAAAAAACCTCATTCTTTGCACTTAAAAAAAGGAAAATGATATTTATGAAAATAATTAGAAGAATCCCTTTGGTAAGATTGTTTAATATACCAATATGCACCTATGTGTGGAGTATGAGATCTTTATCACAAATTATGTCATCGAAATGACCATAACTTGGTCATTTGGCTTGAGACTTCTAGATGTACATACATGATAGACCTTTTTGTGAAGACTTTTTTTGCAAATGTTGTCAAAAATCAAGTTTATCATTTTTCATAGCAACTAGTACACAAATAAGGAGCCCATGCCAAAGGATTTGATTTTTTTGAGGTGTTTATCACTTTATTATATTTTGTCTTAAAAACGATCAAAACGTTCGCTACGACTAATCATCGGAAGAGGTGATATTTTCTAGAACTATGAATTTTTATGTGATATAAACACTAGTTGTGTACCTTAAAATGATTTTTCCAAAAGTTTCAGACCAAACTATCAAACAGTTGTAGTTCAAATTTGAATTACTTTCGATAAATCAACATAAACTCAATTAAGTAGGGGAAATTAGTTATAATTCAAAGAAAAAACTCATACTTGGGGATCATCCATCATATGTGCACACATCTTAGTGAAAAATAGTTGGGTGCCATTTAGAATCATATTTTCTGTACTTACTTCACAAAAAATCTCATTTTTTGCACTTAAAAAAAGGAAAATGATATTTATGAAAATAATTAGAAGAATCCCTTTGGTAAGATTGTTTAATATACCAATATGCAGCTATGTGTGGAGTATGAGATCTTTATCACAAACTATTTCGTCGAAATGACCATAACTTGGTCATTTGGCTTGAAACTTCTAGATGTACATACATGATAGACCTTTTTGTGAAGACTTTTTTTGCAAATGTTGTCAAAAATCAAGTTTATCATTTTTCATAGCAACTAGTACACAAATAATGAGCCCATGCCAAAGGATTTGATTTTTTTGAGGTGTTTATCACTTTATTATATTTTGTCTTAAAAACGATCAAAACGTTCGCTACGACTAATCATCGGAAGAGGTGATATTTTCTAGAACTATAAATTTTTATGTGATATAAACACTAGTTGTGTACCTTAAAATGATTTTTCCAAAAGTTTCAGACCAAACTATCAAACAGTTGTAGTTCAAATTTGAATTACTTTCGATAAATCAATATAAACTCAATTAAGTAGGGGAAATTAGTTAGAATTCAAAGAAAAAACTCATACTTGGGGATCATCCATCATATGTGCACACTTCTTAGTGAAAAATAGTTGGGTGCCATTTAGAATCATATTTTCTGTACTTACTTCACAAAAAACCTCATTCTTTGCACTTAAAAAAAGGAAAATGATATTTATGAAAATAATTAGAAGAATCCCTTTGGTAAGATTGTTTAATATACCAATATGCACCTATGTGTGGAGTATGAGATCTTTATCACAAACTATGTCGTCGAAATGACCATAACTTGGTCATTTGGCTTGAAACTTCTAGATGTTCATACATGATAGACCTTTTTGTGAAGACTTTTTTTGCAAATGTTGTCAAAAATCAAGTTTATCATTTTTCATAGCAACTAGTACACAAATAAGGAGCCCATGCCAGAGGATTTGATTTTTTTGAGGTGTTTATCACTTTATTATATTTTGTCTTAAAAACGATCAAAACGTTCGCTACGACTAATCATCGGAAGAGGTGATATTTTCTAGAACTATCAATTTTTATGTGATATAAACACTAGTTGTGTACCTTAAAATGATTTTTCCAAAAGTTTCAGACCAAACTATCAAACAGTTGTAGTTCAAATTTGAATTACTTTCGATAAATCAACATAAACTCAATTAAGTAGGGGAAATTAGTTATAATTCAAAGAAAAAACTCATACTTGGGGATCATCCATCATATGTGCACACATCTTAGTGAAAAATAGTTGGGTGCCATTTAGAATCATATTTTCTGTACTTACTTCACAAAAAACCTCATTTTTTGCACTTAAAAAAAGGAAAATGATATTTATGAAAATAGTTAGAAGAATCCCTTTGGTAAGATTGTTTAATATACCAATATGCACCTATGTGTGGAGTATGAGATCTTTATCACAAACTATGTCGTCGAAATGACCATAACTTGGTCATTTGGCTTGAAACTTCTAGATGTACATACATGATAGACCTTTTTGTGAAGACTTTTTTTGCAAATGTTGTCATTTTTCATAGCAACTAGTACACAAATAAGGAGCCCATCCCAAAGGATTTGATTTTTTTGAGGTGTTTATCACTTTATTATATTTTGTCTTAAAAACGATCAAAACGTTCGCTACGACTAATCATCGGAAGAGGTGATATTTTCTAGAACTATCAATTTTTATGTGATATAAACACTAGTTGTGTACCTTAAAATGATTTTTCCAAAAGTTTCAGACCAAACTATCAAACAGTTGTAGTTCAAATTTGAATTACTTTCGATAAATCAACATAAACTCAATTAAGTAGGGGAAATTAGTTAGAATTCAAAGAAAAAACTCATACTTGGGGATCATCCATCATATGTGCACACATCTTAGTGAAAAATAGTTGCGTGCCATTTAGAATCATATTTTCTGTACTTACTTCACAAAAAACCTCATTTTTTGCACTTAAAAAAAGGAAAATGATATTTATGAAAATAATTAGAAGAATCCCTTTGGTAAGATTGTTTAATATACCAATATGCACCTATGTGTGGAGTATGAGATCTTTATCACAAACTATGTCGTCGAAATGACCATAACTTGGTCATTTGGCTTGAAACTTCTAGATGTACATACATGATAGACCTTTTTGTGAAGACTTTTTTTGCAAATGTTGTCAATTTTTCATAGCAACTAGTACACAAATAAGGAGCCCATCCCAAAGGATTTGATTTTTTTGAGGTGTTTATCACTTTATTATATTTTGTCTTAAAAACGATCAAAATGTTCGCTACGACTAATCATCGGAAGAGGTGATATTTTCTAGAACTATCAATTTTTATGTGATATAAACACTAGTTGTGTACCTTAAAATGATTTTTCCAAAAGTTTGAGACCAAACTATCAAACAGTTGTAGTTCAAATTTGAATTACTTTCGATAAATCAACATAAACTCAATTAAGTAGGGGAAATTAGTTAGAATTCAAAGAAAAAACTCATACTTGGGGATCATCCATCATATGTGCACACTTCTTAGTGAAAAATAGTTGGGTGCCATTTAGAATCATATTTTCTGTACTTACTTCACAAAAAACCTCATTCTTTGCACTTAAAAAAAGGAAAATGATATTTATGAAAATAATTAGAAGAATCCCGTTGGTAAGATTGTTTAATATACCAATATGCACCTATGTGTGGAGTATGAGATCTTTATCACAAACTATGTCGTCGAAATGACCATAACTTGGTCATTTGACTTGAAACTTCTAGATGTTCCTACATGATAGACCTTTTTGTGTAGACTTTTTTTGCAAATTTTGTCAAAAATCAAGTTTATCATTTTTCATAGCAACTACTACACAAATAAGGAGCCCATGCCAGAGGATTTGATTTTTTTGAGGTGTTTATCACTTTATTATATTTTGTCTTAAAAACGATCAAAACGTTCGCTACGACTAATCATCGGAAGAGGTGATATTTTCTAGAACTATCAATTTTTATGTGATATAAACACTAGTTGTGTACCTTAAAATGATTTTTCCAAAAGTTTCAGACCAAACTATCAAACAGTTGTAGTTCAAATTTGAATTACTTTCGATAAATCAACATAAACTCAATTAAGTAGGGGAAATTAGTTATAATTCAAAGAAAAAACTCATACTTGGGGATCATCCATCATATGTGCACACTTCTTAGTGAAAAATAGTTGGGTGCCATTTAGAATCATATTTTATGTACTTACTTCACAAAAAACCAAATTTTTTGCACTTAAAAAAAGGAAAATTATATTTATGAAAATAATTAGAAGAATCCCTTTGGTAAGATTGTTTAATATACCAATATGCACCTATGTGTGGAGTATGAGATCTTTATCACAAACTATGTCATCGAAATGACCATAACTTGGTCATTTGGCTTGAAACTTCTAGATGTCCATACATGATAGACCTTTTTGTGAAGACTTTTTTTGCAAATGTTGTCATTTTTCATAGCAACTAGTACACAAATAAGGAGCCCATGCCAAAGGATTTGATTTTTTTGAGGTGTTTATCACTTTATTATATTTTGTCTTAAAAACGATCAAAACGTTCGCTACGACTAATCATCGGAAGAGGTGATATTTTCTAGAACTATCAATTTTTATGTGATATAAACACTAGTTGTGTACCTTAAAATGATTTTTCCAAAAGTTTCAGACCAAACTATCAAACAGTTGTAGTTCAAATTTGAATTACTTTCGATAAATCAACATAAACTCAATTAAGTAGGGGAAATTAGTTAGAATTCAAAGAAAAAACTCATACTTGGGGATCATCCATCATATGTGCACACTTCTTAGTGAAAAATAGTTGGGTGCCATTTAGAATCATATTTTCTGTACTTACTTCACAAAAAACCTCATTCTTTGCACTTAAAAAAAGGAAAATGATATTTATGAAAATAATTAGAAGAATCCCGTTGGTAAGATTGTTTAATATACCAATATGCACCTATGTGTGGAGTATGAGATCTTTATCACAAACTATGTCGTCGAAATGACCATAACTTGGTCATTTGACTTGAAACTTCTAGATGTTCCTACATGATAGACCTTTTTGTGTAGACTTTTTTTGCAAATTTTGTCAAAAATCAAGTTTATCATTTTTCATAGCAACTACTACACAAATAAGGAGCCCATGCCAGAGGATTTGATTTTTTTGAGGTGTTTATCACTTTATTATATTTTGTCTTAAAAACGATCAAAACGTTCGCTACGACTAATCATCGGAAGAGGTGATATTTTCTAGAACTATCAATTTTTATGTGATATAAACACTAGTTGTGTACCTTAAAATGATTTTTCCAAAAGTTTCAGACCAAACTATCAAACAGTTGTAGTTCAAATTTGAATTACTTTCGATAAATCAACATAAACTCAATTAAGTAGGGGAAATTAGTTATAATTCAAAGAAAAAACTCATACTTGGGGATCATCCATCATATGTGCACACTTCTTAGTGAAAAATAGTTGGGTGCCATTTAGAATCATATTTTATGTACTTACTTCACAAAAAACCAAATTTTTTGCACTTAAAAAAAGGAAAATGATATTTATGAAAATAATTAGAAGAATCCCTTTGGTAAGATTGTTTAATATACCAATATGCACCTATGTGTGGAGTATGAGATCTTTATCACAAACTATGTCATCGAAATGACCATAACTTGGTCATTTGGCTTGAAACTTCTAGATGTCCATACATGATAGACCTTTTTGTGAAGACTTTTTTTGCAAATGTTGTCAAAAATCAAGTTTATCATTTTTCATAGCAACTAGTACACAAATAAGGAGCCCATGCCAAAGGATTTGATTTTTTTGAGGTGTTTATCACTTTATTATATTTTGTCTTAAAAACGATCAAAACGTTCGCTATGACTAATCATTGGAAGAGGTGATATTTTCTAGAACTATGAATTTTTATGTGATATAAACACTAGTTGTGTACCTTAAAATGATTTTTCCAAAAGTTTCAGACCAAACTATCAAACAGTTGTAGTTCAAATTTGAATTACTTTCGATAAATCAACATAAACTCAATTAAGTAGGGGAAATTAGTGATAATTCAAAGAAAAAACTCATACTTGGGGATCATCCATCATATGTGCACACTTCTTAGTGAAAAATAGTTGGGTGCCATTTAGAATCATATTTTATGTACTTACTTCACAAAAAACCAAATTTTTTGCACTTAAAAAAAGGAAAATGATATTTATGAAAATAATTAGAAGAATCCCTTTGGTAAGATTGTTTAATATACCAATATGCACCTATGTGTGGAGTATGAGATCTTTATCACAAACTATGTCATCGAAATGACCATAACTTGGTCATTTGGCTTGAAACTTCTAGATGTCCATACATGATAGACCTTTTTGTGAAGACTTTTTTTGCAAATGTTGTCAAAAATCAAGTTTATCATTTTTCATAGCAACTAGTACACAAATAAGGAGCCCATGCCAAAGGATTTGATTTTTTTGAGGTGTTTATCACTTTATTATATTTTGTCTTAAAAACGATCAAAACGTTCGCTATGACTAATCATTGGAAGAGGTGATATTTTCTAGAACTATGAATTTTTATGTGATATAAACACTAGTTGTGTACCTTAAAATGATTTTTCCAAAAGTTTCAGACCAAACTATCAAACAGTTGTAGTTCAAATTTGAATTACTTTCGATAAATCAACATAAACTCAATTAAGTAGGGGAAATTAGTGATAATTCAAAGAAAAAACTCATACTTGGGGATCATCCATCATATGTGCACACTTCTTAGTGAAAAATAGTTGGGTGCCATTTAGAATCATATTTTCTGTACTTACTTCACAAAAAACCAAATTTTTTGCACTTAAAAAAAGGAAAATGATATTTATGAAAATAATTAGAAGAATCCCTTTGGTAAGATTGTTTAATATACCAATATGCACCTATGTGTGGAGTATGAGATCTTTATCACAAACTATGTCGTCGAAATGACCATAACTTGGTCATTTGGCTTGAAATTTCTAGATGTTCATAAATGATAGACCTTTTTGTGAAGACTTTTTTTGCAAATTTTGTCAAAAATCAAGTTTATCATTTTTCATAGCAACTAGTACACAAATAAGGAGCCCATGCCAGAGGATTTGATTTTTTTGAGGTGTTTATCACTTTATTATATTTTGTCTTAAAAACGATCAAAACGTTCGCTACGACTAATCATCGGAAGAGGTGATATTTTCTAGAACTATCAATTTTTATGTGATATAAACACTAGTTGTGTACCTTAAAATGATTTTTCCAAAAGTTTCAGACCAAACTATCAAACAGTTGTAGTTCAAATTTGAATTACTTTCGATAAATCAACATAAACTCAATTAAGTAGGGGAAATTAGTTAGAATTCAAAGAAAAAACTCATACTTGGGGATCATCCATCATATGTGCACACTTCTTAGTGAAAAATAGTTGGGTGCCATTTAGAATCATATTTTCTGTACTTACTTCACAAAAAACCTCATTCTTTGCACTTAAAAAAAGGAAAATGATATTTATGAAAATAATTAGAAGAATCACGTTGGTAAGATTGTTTAATATACCAATATGCACCTATGTGTGGAGTATGAGATCTTTATCACAAACTATGTCGTCGAAATGACCATAACTTGGTCATTTGACTTGAAACTTCTAGATGTTCCTACATGATAGACCTTTTTGTGAAGATTTTTTTGCAAATGTTGTCAAAAATCAAGTTTATCATTTTTCATAGCAACTACTACACAAATAAGGAGCCCATGCCAGAGGATTTGATTTTTTTGAGGTGTTTATCACTTTATTATATTTTGTCTTAAAAACGATCAAAACGTTCGCTACGACTAATCATCGGAAGAGGTGATATTTTCTAGAACTATCAATTTTTATGTGATATAAACACTAGTTGTGTACCTTAAAATGATTTTTCCAAAAGTTTCAGACCAAACTATCAAACAGTTGTAGTTCAAATTTGAATTACTTTCGATAAATCAACATAAACTCAATTAAGTAGGGGAAATTAGTTATAATTCAAAGAAAAAACTCATACTTGGGGATCATCCATCATATGTGCACACTTCTTAGTGAAAAATAGTTGGGTGCCATTTAGAATCATATTTTATGTACTTACTTCACAAAAAACCTAATTTTTTGCACTTAAAAAAAGGAAAATGATATTTATGAAAATAATTAGAAGAATCCCTTTGGTAAGATTGTTTAATATACCAATATGCACCTATGTGTGGAGTATGAGATCTTTATCACAAACTATGTCGTCGAAATGACCATAACTTGGTCATTTGGCTTGAAACTTCTAGATGTCCATACATGATAGACCTTTTTGTGAAGACTTTTTTTGCAAATGTTGTCAAAACTCAAGTTTATCATTTTTCATAGCAACTAGTACACAAATAAGGAGCCCATGCCAAAGGATTTGATTTTTTTGAGGTGTTTATCACTTTATTATATTTTGTCTTAAAAACGATCAAAACGTTCGCTATGACTAATCATCGGAAGAGGTGATATTTTCTAGAACTATGAATTTTTATGTGATATAAACACTAGTTGTGTACCTTAAAATGATTTTTCCAAAAGTTTCAGACCAAACTATCAAACAGTTGTAGTTCAAATTTGAATTACTTTCGATAAATCAACATAAACTCAATTAAGTAGGGGAAATTAGTTATAATTCAAAGAAAAAACTCATACTTGGGGATCATCCATCATATGTGCACACATCTTAGTGAAAAATAGTTGGGTGCCATTTAGAATCATATTTTCTGTACTTACTTCACAAAAAATCTCATTTTTTGCACTTAAAAAAAGGAAAATGATATTTATGAAAATAATTAGAAGAGTCCCTTTGGTAAGATTGTTTAATATATCAATATGCAGCTATGTGTGGAGTATGAGATCTTTATCACAAACTATGTCGTCGAAATGACCATAACTTGGTCATTTGGCTTGAAACTTCTAGATGTACATACATGATAGACCTTTTTGTGAAGACTTTTTTTGCAAATGTTGTCAAAAATCAAGTTTATCATTTTTCATAGCAACTAGTACACAAATAATGAGCCCATGCCAAAGGATTTGATTTTTTTGAGGTGTTTATCACTTTATTATATTTTGTCTTAAAAACGATCAAAACGTTCGCTACGACTAATCATCGGAAGAGGTGATATTTTCTAGAACTATCAATTTTTATGTGATATAAACACTAGTTGTATACCTTAAAATGATTTTTCCAAAAGTTTCAGACCAAACTATCAAACAGTTATAGTTCAAATTTGAATTACTTTCGATAAATCAACATAAACTCAATTAAGTAGGGGAAATTAGTTAGAATTCAAAGAAAAAACTCATACTTGGGGATCATCCATCATATGTGCACACTTCTTAGTGAAAAATAGTTGGGTGCCATTTAGAATCATATTTTCTGTACTTACTTCACAAAAAACCTCATTCTTTGCACTTAAAAAAAGGAAAATGATATTTATGAAAATAATTAGAAGAATCCCTTTGGTAAGATTGTTTAATATACCAATATGCACCTATGTGTGGAGTATGAGATCTTTATCACAAACTATGTCGTCGAAATGACCATAACTTGGTCATTTGGCTTGAAATTTCTAGATGTTCATAAATGATAGACCTTTTTGTGAAGACTTTTTTTGCAAATTTTGTCAAAAATCAAGTTTATCATTTTTCATAGCAACTAGTACACAAATAAGGAGCCCATGCCAGAGGATTTGATTTTTTTGAGGTGTTTATCACTTTATTATATTTTGTCTTAAAAACGATCAAAACGTTCGCTACGACTAATCATCGGAAGAGGTGATATTTTCTAGAACTATCAATTTTTATGTGATATAAACACTAGTTGTGTACCTTAAAATGATTTTTCCAAAAGTTTCAGACCAAACTATCAAACAGTTGTAGTTCAAATTTGAATTACTTTCGATAAATCAACATAAACTCAATTAAGTAGGGGAAATTAGTTAGAATTCAAAGAAAAAACTCATACTTGGGGATCATCCATCATATGTGCACACTTCTTAGTGAAAAATAGTTGGGTGCCATTTAGAATCATATTTTCTGTACTTACTTCACAAAAAACCTCATTCTTTGCACTTAAAAAAAGGAAAATGATATTTATGAAAATAATTAGAAGAATCACGTTGGTAAGATTGTTTAATATACCAATATGCACCTATGTGTGGAGTATGAGATCTTTATCACAAACTATGTCGTCGAAATGACCATAACTTGGTCATTTGACTTGAAACTTCTAGATGTTCCTACATGATAGACCTTTTTGTGAAGACTTTTTTTGCAAATGTTGTCAAAAATCAAGTTTATCATTTTTCATAGCAACTACTACACAAATAAGGAGCCCATGCCAGAGGATTTGATTTTTTTGAGGTGTTTATCACTTTATTATATTTTGTCTTAAAAACGATCAAAACGTTCGCTACGACTAATCATCGGAAGAGGTGATATTTTCTAGAACTATCAATTTTTATGTGATATAAACACTAGTTGTGTACCTTAAAATGATTTTTCCAAAAGTTTCAGACCAAACTATCAAACAGTTGTAGTTCAAATTTGAATTACTTTCGATAAATCAACATAAACTCAATTAAGTAGGGGAAATTAGTTATAATTCAAAGAAAAAACTCATACTTGGGGATCATCCATCATATGTGCACACTTCTTAGTGAAAAATAGTTGGGTGCCATTTAGAATCATATTTTATGTACTTACTTCACAAAAAACCTAATTTTTTGCACTTAAAAAAAGGAAAATGATATTTATGAAAATAATTAGAAGAATCCCTTTGGTAAGATTGTTTAATATACCAATATGCACCTATGTGTGGAGTATGAGATCTTTATCACAAACTATGTCGTCGAAATGACCATAACTTGGTCATTTGGCTTGAAACTTCTAGATGTCCATACATGATAGACCTTTTTGTGAAGACTTTTTTTGCAAATGTTGTCAAAAATCAAGTTTATCATTTTTCATAGCAACTAGTACACAAATAAGGAGCCCATGCCAAAGGATTTGATTTTTTTGAGGTGTTTATCACTTTATTATATTTTGTCTTAAAAACGATCAAAACGTTCGCTATGACTAATCATCGGAAGAGGTGATATTTTCTAGAACTATGAATTTTTATGTGATATAAACACTAGTTGTGTACCTTAAAATGATTTTTCCAAAAGTTTCAGACCAAACTATCAAACAGTTGTAGTTCAAATTTGAATTACTTTCGATAAATCAACATAAACTCAATTAAGTAGGGGAAATTAGTTATAATTCAAAGAAAAAACTCATACTTGGGGATCATCCATCATATGTGCACACATCTTAGTGAAAAATAGTTGGGTGCCATTTAGAATCATATTTTCTGTACTTACTTCACAAAAAATCTCATTTTTTGCACTTAAAAAAAGGAAAATGATATTTATGAAAATAATTAGAAGAATCCCTTTGGTAAGATTGTTTAATATACCAATATGCAGCTATGTGTGGAGTATGAGATCTTTATCACAAACTATGTCGTCGAAATGACCATAACTTGGTCATTTGGCTTGAAACTTCTAGATGTACATACATGATAGACCTTTTTGTGAAGACTTTTTTTGCAAATGTTGTCAAAAATAAAGTTTATCATTTTTCATAGCAACTAGTACACAAATAATGAGCCCATGCCAAAGGATTTGATTTTTTTGAGGTGTTTATCACATTATTATATTTTGTCTTAAAAACGATCAAAACGTTTGCTACGACTAATCATCGGAAGAGGTGATATTTTCTAGAACTATCAATTTTTATGTGATATAAACACTAGTTGTCTACCTTAAAATGATTTTTCCAAAAGTTTCAGACCAAACTATCAAACAGTTGTAGTTCAAATTTGAATTACTTTCGATAAATCAACATAAACTCAATTAAGTAGGGGAAATTAGTTAGAATTCAAAGAAAAAACTCATACTTGGGGATCATCCATCATATGTGCACACTTCTTAGTGAAAAATAGTTGGGTGCCATTTAGAATCATATTTTCTGTACTTACTTCACAAAAAACCTCATTCTTTGCACTTAAAAAAAGGAAAATGATATTTATGAAAATATATAGAAGAATCCCTTTGGTAAGATTGTTTAATATACCAATATGCACCTATGTGTGGAGTATGAGATCTTTATCACAAACTATGTCGTCGAAATGACCATAACTTGGTCATTTGGCTTGAAACTTCTAGATGTTCATACATGATAGACCTTTTTGTGAAGACTTTTTTTGCAAATGTTGTCAAAAATCAAGTTTATCATTTTTCATAGCAACTAGTACACAAATAAGGAGCCCATGCCAGAGGATTTGATTTTTTTGAGGTGTTTATCACTTTATTATATTTTGTCTTAAAAACGATCAAAACGTTCGCTACGACTAATCATCGGAAGAGGTGATATTTTCTAGAACTATCAATTTTTATGTGATATAAACACTAGTTGTGTACCTTAAAATGATTTTTCCAAAAGTTTCAGACCAAACTATCAAACAGTTGTAGTTCAAATTTGAATTACTTTCGATAAATCAACATAAACTCAATTAAGTAGGGGAAATTAGTTAGAATTCAAAGAAAAAACTCATACTTGGGGATCATCCATCATATGTGCACACTACTTAGTGAAAAATAGTTGGGTGCCATTTAGAATCATATTTTCTGTACTTACTTCACAAAAAACCTCATTCTTTGCACTTAAAAAAAGGAAAATGATATTTATGAAAATAATTAGAAGAATCCCGTTGGTAAGATTGTTTAATATACCAATATGCACCTATGTGTGGAGTATGAGATCTTTATCACAAACTATGTCGTCGAAATGACCATAACTTGGTCATTTGACTTGAAACTTCTAGATGTTCCTACATGATAGACCTTTTTGTGAAGACTTTTTTTGCAAATGTTGTCAAAAATCAAGTTTATCATTTTTCATAGCAACTACTACACAAATAAGGAGCCCATGCCAGAGGATTTGATTTTTTTGAGGTGTTTATCACTTTATTATATTTTGTCTTAAAAACGATCAAAACGTTCGCTACGACTAATCATCGGAAGAGGTGATATTTTCTAGAACTATCAATTTTTATGTGATATAAACACTAGTTGTGTACCTTAAAATGATTTTTCCAAAAGTTTCAGACCAAACTATCAAACAGTTGTAGTTCAAATTTGAATTACTTTCGATAAATCAACATAAACTCAATTAAGTAGGGGAAATTAGTTATAATTCAAAGAAAAAACTCATACTTGGGGATCATCCATCATATGTGCACACATCTTAGTGAAAAATAGTTGGGTGCCATTTAGAATCATATTTTCTGTACTTACTTCACAAAAAATCTCATTTTTTGCACTTAAAAAAAGGAAAATGATATTTATGAAAATAATTAGAAGAATCCCTTTGGTAAGATTGTTTAATATACCAATATGCACCTATGTGTGGAGTATGAGATCTTTATCACAAACTATGTCGTCGAAATGACCATAACTTGGTCATTTGGCTTGAAACTTCTAGATGTCCATACATGATAGACCTTTTTGTGAAGATTTTTTTTGCAAATGTTGTCAAAAATCAAGTTTATCATTTTTCATAGCAACTAGTACACAAATAAGGAGCCCATGCCAAAGGATTTGATTTTTTTGAGGTGTTTATCACTTTATTATATTTTGTCTTAAAAACGATCAACACGTTCGCTACGACTAATCATCGGAAGAGGTGATATTTTCTAGAACTATCAATTTTTATGTGATATAAACACTAGTTGTGTACCTTAAAATGATTTTTCCAAAAGTTTCAGACCAAACTATCAAACAGTTGTAGTTCAAATTTGAATTACTTTCGATAAATCAACATAAACTCAATTAAGTAGGGGAAATTAGTTATAATTCAAAGAAAAAACTCATACTTGGGGATCATCCATCATATGTGCACACTTCTTAGTGAAAAATAGTTGGGTGCCATTTAGAATCATATTTTATGTACTTACTTCACAAAAAACCTAATTTTTTGCACTTAAAAAAAGGAAAATGATATTTATGAAAATAATTAGAAGAATCCCTTTGGTAAGATTGTTTAATATACCAATATTCACCTATGTGTAGAGTATGAGATCTTTATCACAAACTATGTCGTCGAAATGACCATAACTTGGTCATTTGGCTTGAAACTTCTAGATGTACATACATGATAGACCTTTTTGTGAAGACTTTTTTTGCAAATGTTGTCAAAAATCAAGTTTATCATTTTTCATAGCAACTAGTACACAAATAAGGAGCCCATGCCAAAGGATTTGATTTTTTTGAGGTGTTTATCACTTTATTATATTTTGTCTTAAAAACGATCAAAACGTTCGCTACGACTAATCATCGGAAGAGGTGATATTTTCTAGAACTATGAATTTTTATGTGATATAAACACTAGTTGTGTACCTTAAAATGATTTTTCCAAAAGTTTCAGACCAAACTATCAAACAGTTGTAGTTCAAATTTGAATTACTTTTGATAAATCAACATAAACTCAATTAAGTAGGGGAAATTAGTTATAACTCATAGAAAAAACTCATACTTGGGGATCATCCATAATATGTGCACACTTCTAAGTGAAAAATAGTTGGGTGCCATTTAGAATCATATTTTCTGTACTTACTTCACAAAAAACCTCATTCTTTGCACTTAAAAAAAGGAAAATGATATTTATGAAAATAATTAGAAGAATCCCTTTGGTAAGATTGTTTAATATACCAATATGCACCTATGTGTGGAGTATGAGATCTTTATCACAAACTATGTCGTCGAAATGACCATAACTTGGTCATTTGGCTTGAAACTTCTAGATGTACATACATGATAGACCTTTTTGTGAAGACTTTTTTTGCAAATGTTGTCAAAAATCAAGTTTATCATTTTTCATAGCAACTAGTACACAAATAAGGAGCCCATGCCAAAGGATTTGATTTTTTTGAGGTGTTTATCACTTTATTATATTTTGTCTTAAAAACGATCAAAACGATCGCTACGACTAATCATCGGAAGAGTAGATATTTTCTAGAACTATCAATGATTCTGTGATATAAACACTAGTTGTGTAGCTTAAAATGATTTTTCCAAAAGTTTCAGACCAAACTATCAAACAGTTGTAGTTCAAATTTGAATTACTTTCGATAAATCAACATAAACTCAATTAAGTAGGGGAAATTAGTTAGAATTCAAAGAAAAAACTCATACTTGGGGATCATCCATCATATGTGCACCACTCTTAGTGAAAAATAGTTGGGCGCCATTTGGAATCATATTTTCTGTACTTACTTCACAAAAAACCTTATTTGAATATGATATTTATGAAAACATTTGAATAAATCACCTTGGCATCTTAAAATGAAAGAATATAAAAGAAAACAGAAAAATAAATTAGAATACAAAACAATTCAAAAAATAAGTAAACCAAAATAAGAAACAGAAAAAGTAAACAATTCAAACAATTTAAAAGAAAACAAAAACAGAAAGAAGAAAAAATAAACAAGGGAAAAAGGCTTTTGTCTCAGTTGGTAACCCCAACCAAGACTAAAAGTGGGCTGGGCTACGCGCGCAAAATTTCGCGGCCCAGTCAGGCCTTTAGTCCCTGTTCGTGTTACGAACCGCGACTAAAGACCCTTTAGTCTCGGTTCGTAACACGAACCGGGACTAAAGGTCCTTTCCGCGGCGTTATGTCTAGGCGCGGCCGAAAATTTTGGCAAAGTCCCCTCCGCATCTGCTCGGCGAAGCCCTGCTCCGCTCCGACGCCGCCTTCCGCCACTTCTCCGGTCGCGGTCGCCTCCCTCCTCTCCTCGCTCGCGCATCGACGAATCGACGCCCGCGGCTCGGCCTCCGCCGCATCGACGCCCGCGCACGGCTCGTCCTCCTCCTCTCCGGCGCGCTACTCCTCCGTGCTGCTCCAGCCGTCCTCGTCGCCATCCCCGAGGTGAGCTCCTCCTCTCCCTCCGATTCTCCGCCGCAGCGTCTCATGCCGCCGAGCGATTTAGGTTTAGGTTCTAGCTAGGATTTAGTTCTATTTTTAGCTAAAATTTTAAATTTTAGTAGTTCGGATTAGGTTTTAGCTACTGTTTTCAATGTGTTGTTTAGGTTTAATGCAAATTCTTTGAATTTTAGATGCAAATTGTTGCTATTAATTATATGTAAATTCTTTGAATTTTAGATGCAAATTGTTGCTATTAATTAGATGTAAATTCTTTGAATTTTAGATGCAGATTGTTGCTATTAATTAGATGCAAATTGAAGATGCAATTTATCGATGCAATTTTTAGAATTGTACTTGTATGTATTTTAAATGGCTATTAATTAGATTGTACATGTTACAAGTACTTTAGTATGTTTCACTGATTTATGAATTTTATCTACATGTTAACAGGTCTATTTCCAATTTGCTTGCTTAATTGCTGATTCACTGAAGGAAACGTCGGTCTCATCTTCACCAAGGCTGACCTCAAGGAGCTTCGCCGCTGCCCTACTTGTCTGTTTCTATGCATTCATGCTATAACTTGTGATATAGATAATTCTGAATTTACTGAACATTGTACATACGGTGAAAATTTATTAGTGGCCTTATGTAAAGTTTATTGGATGTGTATTTTCTGTTAGCTTGGACTATAAGACTGATGTATCAGTTTATTGGATGTGCATTTTCTGGTAGCTTGGATTAATTTGTTCTCCCTGTATATTTTGCACTGATCATGCTTCTAATTTAAATAACTTCCTCTTACAAAGCTTAGTAAGTGCAATGCCTTCATATTTTGGATAGAAAATCACTCAACTTTCTATAAACATGATACTTAAGATATATGCAAGAGATATAGCAAGATGAGCGCACACCGTTTTTCAGATGAATAAATGTAAACTTGATTATAATGCCCGAGCTATGGATTGTAGGTACATTTGAGCTATGGAGCACTTGCGAGACGAGCAGATAGAATAAGCACAATTTCAACGAGACGAGGAGATGGAAGACCAAATGGAACAACTTATATTTAACGATGCCCGAGCTGGAGGAGAAGTAAATGATTATGATTTCGAACGATTTTTGAACGACTTTGGTGATGGAATGGAGTCACGAGATGTGGTGATAACAAACTCTGGCGGACAGGTGTATATGTGTTTATAATAAATATGGCGATATGTTGTTGTTAACTACATGCATTAATTGATTTATGTTGCATTTATTAACGACTTATTTTTCTTTTAGCCATCCGGATCGAGCAAATCTGCCAAAAAGCAGCCACCATGTGCTCCTCGAGGCAAGGCAAAAAGAATGACGAGCGAGGATCCAAAGTTACCGATTGAGGAAATTGCTGATTCCGGCGAACCGCTCGAACCAAAACAGAACCGCAGCAAATTTATAAGTCAAGCTGGAGTTATTGTTAGGGACATGATCCCAATCAGCATACGCGAATGGAATGAGCCGCCGGCCGCAGATGTGGAGGACCCATGTTATGTCCACCAAGTTCTTAAGGATTTGGTCTATAACACGCTGTTGTCACATTTCACCCTCCCGCCAGATCTCTCTAAAGTGAAGAAGGACAACCTCAAGAAGTGGACTCTTATTAAGATGGCGGAACAATTCCGGAACTGGAAGAAAACGTTATGGAATGAATACGAAGAAACAAAAGAAGAGCCAGATTTCAGTGGAGCACAAGGGAAGAAGTTAGAATCTGAATGGGCGGTGTTTAAGGCGTATAGGGAATCACCTATGGTTGTGGCCCGATCGAATATAAGTAAATTGAATGCTGGGCTGAAGGAACACCACCATACATTGGGGACAGGTGGCTACAAGAGCGCCATACCTAAGTGGTTAGCCTATGAAGAAAAACTGCTTCGATCGGGGGTCCGTCCAAAGACACTTGACTGGCCCGAGAGGTCAAAATTCTGGTTGTTCGCGCATGGGGCAATGTTGGACCCAGAAACCGGAGATATTGTTGGAAAGAAAATGGAAGATTCTCGTTGATCAAATAAAAAAGAAACTTGAAGAAGCAATTAATGATGTTCGCAATGGTGTGTTCAAACCCGATAGAGAGGATGACGAGCTGACACGGGCCCTGGGGAATCCTGAACATGTTGGACGAGCTCGAGGCTTTCTTGGCGGTGCTACGTTTAAGACTGGGTGGCCGGAATCCGCTCACACTTATAGAAGCCGTAGCAGAGGTAAGAAGAAGGAGGCCGACCGGATATTACAATTGGAACATGAAATGAAGGAGCAACGCGCGGAAATAAAAGCATTGAAGGAGCAAAGAACATAACCTCAGGGGCGGCACCAATTAGATCATGAAGCAGATGCCGCCCCATCTCAGCGTAGAAGCAGTGTTGGTTCCACGCGTCAAGTCGATGGTCCCTACCCAGTGGATGACATCACAGAGCCTACAGGTTGTGAGCTACATATAGCAATGAGAAACATAACTTTGAAGGTGGCGGTGGGGCAAGCTTTAGTAATTCAACCTGGAGAACTCTACCATTGTGGTCAAATTCCAGATGGCTACGCTCGTGTCGGCGTGGACGAAATTATGCCGGGATTTGAAACCTTGGAACTTGAGTTACCTGGAGGTGACGAGGAGAAGACGTTGGCAGACGTCAAGCATGCCTTCGCCCTATGGCCCAAGAAATACATCGTCCTTTCAGAACAAGCAAAGTCCACTCCTCGTTCTAGGAGTCCAGCTCACCAGCAAAGTCCACTCTTCCCCGAGAGGGATCAAAGACGGAGTCCATCTCCACCCTATCAGCAAAGCCCACACCTCCCCGATAGGGACCCCAGCCCGAGTCCATCTCCAGCTCAACATCAAAGCCAACCGCCCCCCGAGAGGGTTCCTAGCGCGAGGCCATCGCAGTCTGTGCCAGTCCGCCAGAATGTTAAGTCGCTCTCGAGTAGGCGCCAGTCTGGTTCTCCTGTTAGGAAGAAACCTAGAAAGCAGAAAACATCGCCGCCTACTCCAAAGTTACCTTGGGAGAGAACCGTCGAGGAAAACGATATCGCCTGCAAAGAACATACGGATGCCTGGCTTGCTGGCGTGAAACAGAAAGCGTTAGCGAAACAATTGCCTCCTGCAAAATTTACTACCGGAATTCCTCAGGAGAAAATTGACCGTTGCATCGATGCCCTATACAACCCCCCACCATCGCCGCCAACAGACTATGATCGCAACATTGGTAAGTCATATGAAGAAGAGATGGATGATCGATCGAAAAAAGGGAAACAAGTTGTCCAACTCGGAGAACAAGACGCACAGTCCCCCCCCCCCCCCCCCCCCCCCCGCTCAAGGTGCTTGATGACAGAGTTCTCAAAAACATCAATGTGCGGGAGCTGGTATATTCGGGAGATGATATCCCCTTCGCGGATGTTGTTCGTACTTATGTTCACGGGGAGAATTTTGTCGACGGCGACTTACCCACAAGAATGCATCAATTTCAAGCCTGGTACAAGAATACCGTAAAGGAGACGAATAAAGACGCTCTCATGATGGCAGTTAAGGAAGAGCATTATTTCCAAGAATACTCCGTTGTCCTTTACTTCGCTGAAATCTTTCAGTTATACAATCTTCGGGCCCTCGACAAAGCTATCATGAGTTCCTATTGTCTGTAAGTGATATATTCCTGTAATTTAATGCTTTAATTAGCTCTACTCGTTCATTGTATGTGATAATCCTCTCTATAATATTTTGTTTGCTTTATTACGCAGAATGAAGATGCTCGAATGCAAGAAGCAGAAAATCAACCACATTGGGTTCATTGACCCCTCTATAATGCATGAAGATAACATAATTGATCCAATACTTAACAAGGATACACCGGGGAATTTTCTAATTTTTTTCAAGCGACAAGCTTACAAAAAATATATATTATGGCCTTACAACTTCAAGTGAGTGTTAGTTCTTATTACACATTCTATTTTTCTCACCCGATGTTAAGTTTAATTGATGAGTTATGCATGACTATTTATAAACCTGCGCAGCTTCCACTACATTCTTATCGTTATTAACTTGCGGAAAGGAGAAATTGTTGTCCATGACTCGTTAAGAAGATCCCCTAAACAATACAAGACCTGTTTTGATTTGGTGGCAAGGTACTTTCTTTTCTTATCACCTCTTTCGTTCATTTCCTAATATCAAAGAATTTATGACTCATTCATTCATTTTCTTGTCATGCAGCGTTTGGAAAATGTTCCTCGCGGAACATCCGAACAGTGGATGGCCAGAGAAACTGCGCTGGCATAGTAACGATGTAAGTAGTACTATAACTAGTCCCATGCACCATTATCATAATTTATTATTATTTGATTAAATTCTATTCTTCTATAGACTTGCCTTAAACAACCAATAGGGACTGATCTATGTGGATTCTACGTTTGCGAGTACATGCACACTGTGGTCAACGAGAGTTTGAAGAGCAAAAGAAGTATCGAAGTACGTAAAGCTCTAGTCACAACATTATTTTTGTACCATCAACCGTGATGAGTTTTATTCATTTCATATCTCATGTATTCATTGTGATGTCATTATTTTACAGTTGGCAAGAAAGCGCAGCGAGTTACCAATAAAGACCCGCTTCAGGGCACTTGCAGAGGAGTTGACGGGATTTTATCTCGCCCATGTCATACCAGAGACCGGAGAGTGCCACTATTTTGACTAGTGCAGACATGTAAAATAGAGTGATCTCCATGTAACAAAATACTTCTAAGTATCTGGAACCGGGAAACGTGATCTTCATGTACCAGGCGTACTTAATTGTGTATGTGTTATCAACACATAATTTTCATGTAATTGTATATATGCATGATGCATTCATCTAGCTTTGTATAATAATTTATACGTGTTTTTCGCGCATCGAAGCCGTAGCATCCGAAACCCCTACCCCGACGCATCGACGTGGTACCATCCGAAACCCCTACAGCGACGCATCGACGTGGTACCATCCGAAACCCCTACCCAGAAATAAAAAAAGCAAAACCCTGAAAAAAAAAACCCCTGAAATGTAAAAAATAAAACAAAACCCTAGTCCCGATTCGTAACACGAACCGGGACTAAAGGGTTCGCCCCCGCGCGCCCTGCCACCTCCACGTGCGGAGCTCTAATTGGTGCGGGGGTGCGGTCCCGGTTCGTATTGAACCGAGACCAAAGGGTGGGGGGGCTCTAGTCCCGGCCTGACAGTCCCGGTTGCTACACCGGGACTATAGGCCCTCTGGAACCGGGACTAGAGCCCCTTTTTCCACTAGTGTGAGTAGAAGGTGTGGGGCGACTATCTGGTTGGAGCGTGGGAAGATGGGGATCGGGATGGTCTGAGGCACACGCGAGCGGCCGCCAGTCCATGGAGGCGCACGGGGAGGGGTAGCCTCACCGTGGAGCTCCACTGCGAGGCGCATCGGGGCTGGTGGTGGAGGAAGGCTTCCCACAGGGAGCTCCGCCGTGATGCGCAAGTGTATGGGTAGCCGACGGCCGCGCAGTGCCGGAGGAGGTCGAGGGCTCCTCTTCGGCGGTGCACATAGGACGTGGAGGGCATCTCCCCGCTGACGCGTAGGGGAGGTGGAGGGCGGCTCCCCGTCTGCGCACATAGGAGGTGGGGGCGGCTCCCCGGCGGTCCGGGCGGAGGAGAACGGCAGCTCCCCGGCGGCCCGCGGCGGAGGTGGATGGCGGCTCCCTGACGACGCGTGGGGAGGAGGAGGGCGGCTCACCGGCGTCCCGCGGCGGAGGTGGAGGGCGGATCCCCGGCGGCCCGCGACGGAGGTGGAGGGTGGCTCCCCGACGACACGCGGGGGAGGTGTAGGGCGGCTCCCCGGCGGCCCGTGGCGGAGGTGGAGGCCGGCTCCCCGGCGGCGCGCGAAGGAGGCGCGAGGGTCGGGGTCGGAGGACGGCACCATCAGCGGAGCGGAGGACTTTGATCATGGGTGGTTTACGAGGTAGCGGAGCGGGTGGAGTCTCTTTTATTTTGGTTTAGTCGGTTCGGGATAAGAAGCTACGCTAAGTTGGGGAAGGATCGGGTTTAGAAGGTATTTAGAATGGGGAGTTGTCTAGAATAGGTATTCTAGAAACACTTAAGGGGTTGTCTAGAATAGTTTTGTCCTCTATATATATAGGACATATTCATACTACACTCGGGTGTAGCTACACCTATGTATGTTTTATACATGTATGTAGTATATATCATACCGAGAGGTATGTAACATGTAGTATGGAGTATATAATGTTATTTTAATACAATAGATACTTCTTTTTATGTAGTATGTAAAAAAATTCTACATACTTCTCTTTTATATGCATATATGACGGTATTTTGAGTATATAGTGTAAATATTAGCACAATAGCAATTTTTTTCGTGAAACTTGTTTTGGTCTATCTTAGATATAGTATATGAATATACTCAAACGGATAAACTATGACAAATACTTCCGTAAGGTGGTATATGAGACATGGGTGTAGTTACACCCGGGAGTAGAAAGCATTTAACGTATATATATATATATATATATATATATATATATATATATATATATATATATATATATATATATATATATATTATATATCAGAATTTCAGTCAGTTACCTAATACAGAATTCTGAAAGTTAAAAGTGTACACAATTTGACAATGTCCAAATATAGATTCACACATATGCATTACAAACATGTTCATGGCATTAAAAGGTTCACACATATGCATTACAAACATGTTCACGAGGAAGTTGGTGTTCATCTTTCGGAGTCCATGCAAGCTTCTAGCTTCCGGCTCCTGCTTCGGTTGCTCCAGTCCTTCATCCTACTATATAACAGGACTTACAAAGTGAGAAAAAAACAAAATTGGTGTTGTCAAGGTAAAACATGCCTCATATAGTGAAACACACAAGCAATCCTGATAGATTTGTGGAACCAAGTAGGACGACACACAAGTTATATGTGTGCATATTACAAGGTTCAACAAACTGTCATGATATCATATAGTGTGCGACATCATCATTTTAATCATCGGCATATAAAAAAGATGGCAAAAAGATGGTATAATGCAAGTTCAAAAGCACTCAAAAATATAAGGGCAACGCCTCATATGGAATTGAAAACACATGAGAACTTCAGAAAATAAGCCCAATGCCTCATATATTGGACACAAATTTAGAGATGGCGTTTCTGAAATCCAGTGAGATGCAGAAAATGTGTATGTGTGCACATCACAGGTTTCAGAGACGCCACCTCTGAATCACACGGTGTCACAACAGTTTAATCATTGGCATATCAAAATAAGGTAAAATGCAAGTTAATTAAAAAGCACTCAAGAAAAACAATAAACAAGGCCTCATATGGACTTGCTTCAGGGATGGAGCCAGCGAGGCAGGTAGGATGCACGAGGTCTATGCACTCATGCATATCACAAGGCTCACTAGACCCACCCCTGGAACCTGTGTCACAAGTGTTTAATCATCGGCATATCAAAATATGGTAAATAGCATATCAAGGTAAAGCATGCCTCATATAGTGAAACACACAAGCATTCCCGAAGATTTGTGGAACCAAGTAGGACGACACACAACTTATGTGTGTGCATATGACAAGGTTCAACAAACTCTCGCGATATCATCTTGATTACCTCGTTGAACCAAGTCGGAGGCACACAACTAATATGTGTGCATCATACAAGGTTCAACAAACTATCAGGATATCATATAGTGGGTGACATCATTTTAATCATCGGCATTCTACAGAATACAAAATAGTATAAAAAAGAGTCAAAAGAAATGCCTCACACTTAATCAATTATTAAAACGCACGATGGATCCAGATAACCTCGTTGAAGCAAGTCGGAGGCACACAACTTATATGTGTGCATCATACAAGTTTCAACAAACTATCAGGATATCATATAGTGTGTCTCATCATTTTAATCATCGGCATATAAAACGATGGTAAACAGATGGTAAAAAGATGGTAAAATGCAAGTTCCAAAGCACTCAAAAAAATAAGCCCAATGCCACATATGGAATTGAACACACACATGAACTTCAGAGACGGAGTGAGCGAACAACGTGGAATGAACATTGCATCGGCGTTCAAACCACATGGTTCACTCACTCCTCCCTGAGGATGCAACGTGAAAATCATCTGTTCTAATCATCGGCCGGATAGTGAAACAGTAAGCTCTGACAGATTTAATTTAATGCAATAACATGGAAAAGAATGCCTCATACTTAGACTGGACACAAAAAATTCAGGGACAGTGTCAACGAAATCTAGTGGGATGCAGAAAATGTGAATATATTCGTGCACATCACAAGTTTCACTGACGCCGCCTCTGTATCACATAGTGTCACAACATTTTAATCATGGGACTCTAAAAATAACTTGAATCGGCATTCAAAAAACAGAGTCAAACAGTGCAGCAATTAAAAGTGTTCATTACAAAACATAACAACAACATAATTTAGAATGCCTCATACTTAGACTGGACATACATATTCAGAGATGGCGTAACAGAAATCTAGTGGGATGCAGAAAATGTGAATATATTCGTGCACATCACAAGTTTCTGTCACGCCACCTCTGTATCACGTAGTGTTAGAACATTTTAATCATCGGCATTCTAGAAATGAAGAACATTTTAATCATCGGCAAGTGAGAGCATTTTCTTGATAAATAAATATCCAAAGCATCCTTCCATGTATATATGAGACAGATATAATGAAATCTCAATAGGTTGCACAAATATAATGAATTGGTCTCATACATGCAGCACTACATGATTATCAGTTAAGGATTGCTGAAAATAGAGTAGAATGATTAACAATTATGCCACAAGCACCGGCTTGATAGCCTTGTTCAGGAATTGGACGGTTGTCTCCACTGTAGTTGATTCAATAGCAGAAGGAGCATCCAACCCATCTGTCGCGCTCGTCCCTGCCCTGCCCCGAACAGGCGTAGCCTATCCGAAACCCAATCGGACGCACGCGACGGCCAAACCGATCTACCGAAGCACGAACGAACGACAGCCGAACCGATCTACCAAAACACAAACGAACGACACGGTCGAACCGATCTACCGAAGCACGAAAGAACGACGGCCGAACCGATCTACCGAAGCACGGACGACACGGCCGAACCGATCTCGCGTGAGGAGGGCCCGTTGTACATCGCAAGTGGGCAGGAAGTGGGGAGGGACGATGATCCGTACCTCACAGGGAGAGGAGATCTGGGACAAAAAGGAGAGGACGGAGCTCCCGAGATCTGCCACCCACCACCACAGGAGACCGAAGACCGGGATCGAAATTCATCTGACGAGGCGGAGCTTGGGCTCGGCGACGGGGTGGTCGAGCAGCGTGAGGTTGAAGTCCCTATGAACGGCGAAGACGTCGCTGACGCCCACCTACACGAGGCGGTGCGCGAGGTGCCGGGCTCAACGCGGGAGGCGCCGTGGAGGAAGCAATGGCGGCGGCATTTACAGGAGAAAGGAGAGGGGATCGAGCATATATGGTATAGGGTTGGCCGGGGTGGGGGATCGATCGATATATTAGAGCGTGTGGTAAGTGGAAAGATAGTGATGGCGAACGAATTTTGACGATACTCGCTGATACTACCGTTGCCACACAGTTAAACTTCTTCGCCAGTGCTAAGGTCGCTACCACTGGCGAACAGAAATGTTGTTCGCCAGAGCTAGGCTTAGGTCACAGCCCCGCCCAGCCGAGAGAGAGCGTTGTCGAACAGGTTTCGTTGTCTGCCAGTGGTATCAGTTTTACCGTTGGCTGTGATGGCTTTGCGTTCACGAGTGGTAATAGCGCTGCTGGTCGTTTTTTCTTACTCGCAAGTGCTATTCTGGTGACTATAAGCCTTTTCCTACTAGTGAAGCATGCACCAAGTTGCTAAGGGTGTTGAGCTTTTACCAAGTTGTAAACTAGATTAAGTGTTATTCTAGTGCAAGTGAGAGACTGAAGGAGATATGCCCTAGAGGATGGCTGGCCGATGTGGGAATACTCCCACACCTCCTAGCTTGCAAGGCTGGCAGCCCTCCTCCCCCTTTATATAGAGGTGCTCCCTTGGCTTTTTAAACAGACCAATTCTCTCTCTATTTTCTCCTTGAATAACTGATTCCCTTTTTGGACTTGCGCCAAGGAGAAAGTTCTCTCCACCCGTCGTGCTGCTAGTCATCCGGTCCCAGTCTTCCGCTGCTCGTCCTGGATCGAACCCCGGAGGTCGTCGGCTTCACCGTACGTGTGTGAATCCCTGCGAGGTCGTCTTCGTCGGCTGCATCGACAATGCTTGTGCAGGAGCGTAATCCCAGCTTTTCGTTCTACAAGGGTATGTATACCGATCTCCTCCGTATAACTATATCTGCATAGTATACATCCTGACTAGTTTAGGGTTATCGTTGCTAGATTTTTTTGTTTTCTGCATGCGATCACCTTCAGTGGTATCAGAGTCGATCTATGCGTAGATAAAGTTGTACGCTTTTAGAACCCGTGTTTATCACGAGGGCATCGTTCTTTTATTTGCTACCCTCTCGCGTGCACTTGCATTGTCGGCAGCATTGAGTTGATGAAGTGGCCTGGACCAACTTTACTCGTACACTTACGCGAGACTGGTTCCACAACTGACATGCGCGTGTACCGTATATGTGGCTGGCGGGTGTCTGTCTCTCTTTCTTTAGTTGGCTTTGCATTTTCAATGGTGGGCCCGAAACACTAGAGCAGAACATGCTAATGGTCCCAGGCCGTATGGGCTATTTGTCCCGGGCACGCTCCCGGGACAACGTGCTCGGGACAAATAGGGTGGCTTTTTGTCCAGGGCACGCCACGACCCGGGACCAAATGGGGGGCACGTGGCCGCGTCAGCCAGCCATTTTGCCGGATGCTATTTGTCCCGGTTTGTATTACGACCCCGGACAATAGTGTTTTTTGTTTTTTTTCCTATTTTCTGTTTTTCTTTTTCTTTCGTATTTCTTTCCCGGTTCGTATTGCTGGCTGCTATTATGTTTTCTTTTTCTTTCGTGTTTCCTATTTTAATTTTTTTTGTTTTTCACTTAGCCACACATTTAATTACCTACTAACCCACACACTTCATTACTAACTACAAATTTAATCTCAAGTCAAACTTCTCGTTCGGTCACCCATCCTCAAACTACTCCAACCCCAGCACGCTTAACATTTGGATTCCTTTCAAATTAGATACTAAGAGAGAACTGAGAACTTACTGATATTTCTATCTTATCAATCATATTAACCACTCGGTCATCATGTTATACTTTTTCATTACTTTTATTATAAAAATTAGCTTGGATAAACAACAATGACTAAAGAATAATAATATTGTAATAAATAATGATAAAATAAATATTACTTTATATTTGCCTTTTTCATTTAGTATGGAATAATTCGTATCTTTAAAACCTTAAATCAGAATTCAACAAATAAAATGTCTAAATTGATCAAAAACATTAGAGGATTTCCAATATGAGATCCAAATAATCTTTTGCATTACAGAAATATAGATAGTCATGGTGACCATTTTGATCGTTTTGACGGAAAAATAAAATAAAGTGATAAACACCTCAAAAAGGATATCCTTTGGCATGAGCTCCTTATACGTGTACTAGTTGCTATGAAAAATGATAAACTTTATTTTCACAAAATATTCAAAAAAATCTGCACAAAAAGGTTTTTCATCTATAAACATCTAGAAGTTACAAGGTAAATGATCAAGTTATGATAATTTCCACGGCATAATTTGTGATAAAGATCTCATATTGCACAAATAGGTGCATGTTGGTATAAGAAACAATCATGCTAAAAGGATTCTTCAAATATTTTCACAAATATCATTTTCCATTTTTTAAATGCGGAAAATGACATTTTTGTGAACAAAGTACAAAAAATATGATGCCAAATGGCACCCATTTAATTTCATGAAAACTAGTTCACATATGATGGATAATCCTCAAGTATTAGGTTTTTTCTTGATTTCTAGCTAATTTCGCCTAGTTAAATCAGTTTATATCGATTATTCGAAACTAATTCAAATTTGAACTACCTCTTTTGATGAATAGGTCATCGCGACCATTTTGATCGTTTTAACGAAAAAATGAAATAAAATGATAAACATCTCAAAAAAGGATATCCTTTGGCATGGTGTCCTTAATTATATGTGTAATAATTGCCATGAAAAATGATAAACTTGATTTTTGAAAAAATTTGCAAAAAATCTTCACAAAAAGGTCTATCATCTATAAACATCTAGAAGTTTCAAATTTCAAACCAAATGATCAAGTTATGATCATTTTCACGACATAGTTTGTGACACAGATCTCATTTTGCACAGATAGGTGCATATTGGTATATGAAACAATCATGCCAAAGGGATTCTTCATGTTTTTTTCATAAATATCATTTTCCATTTTTTAAGTGCGAAAAATAACTTTTTTGTGAACAAAGTACAAAAAATATGATGAAAATGGCACCTATTTATTTTTCATGTAAACTAGTACACATATGATGGATAATCCCCAAGTATTAGATTTTTCCTTGATTTCTACCTAATTTCGACTAGTAAAATGAGTTTATGCTGATTATTTGAATCTAATTCATATTCTTCAAATTATTTGTGAAAAGGTCTTGTATTCCCCAAATGAGTGCATTTTGATATAGTAAACAATCATGCCGAAGAGATTATTCAAATTATTTTCATAAATATTATTTTCTATTTTTGAAGTGTCAAAAATGAATTTTTGTAAGTGTCAAAACATTTTTTAAATATATAAGCACCTAACTTTTGTACCAGTTCGTGGCTGGAACCGGGACAAATGGGGTCCGATGACCTTTTGTCCCGGTTCGTGGCTGGAACCAGGACAAAAGATTCGATTTTAAAGCGCATGGAGGCTAAGACCAACTATTTGGCCCCATTTGTCCCGGTTTGTAATACGACCGGGACAAATGGTTATTTCTGTTTGGTCCTATGACTTGTTTTCTACTAGTGAAAGGGATGAATAAACATGCAATTATTTGATCGTTGTTGTGGTAATAGGTTCGTAGGTATGAAACCTATTCTATTTACGAAAGCCCCAAGCCACGTAAAATATGCAAAAGATAAAATAGAAAGCGTCTAACTTTATTTTGCAGGGGGCAATGTGATATGGTCAAGGTAGGTTTGATAAATTGTTTATAAACTGTGGGCGCGAAGGAAACCATCGGCGCAAGAACCATATCACGTCGTATTACATTTGATGTTATGTTATTGTTTGCATCTTATATTGTGTGTATATTTATAGTTATATATTAGTTACACGGCGGTTGTAATATAAGATGATCCCTCCAAAATACCATTAGTGTTCTCCCTTTGGCGTGCACCAGCAAGAAAGTTCTATGTTATGAGGCAGGTTGTGACGATCGGGTGTCAGACATATCGTCGTTTGAATAAAGTGGGTGCAAGACATGTTTGCACAAGCGTATACGTTGAAGGTTATTATGGCGAGCCTAACATGTACAGACATGGCCTCGGAACACGGTGACCGAAAGGTTAAGCATGACTCACAGAGTTGTTGTGATTCACATGTCGATGTCTGCCTTTGAAGTTATGTTGCCAGCTCTGACAATAAGGGGTTGCATAATGGATGAGGATCCTGTAATAACTAAAACGATTAGAGGGATACTCGTTTTGAGTGGGAGTTCCGGTAGTTTTATTTAATTAAAACATGAACCCTATTTTATAATGAACAAAGTCTTTATGTTTTGCAAAACCTTTGTAGATATTAACCAATGTAATAGTTTTCTTTTAAAATTTGGCGCAATCCCGCGATTGAGAAACTTAAAAGGTTGGGTCCAAACTTCATAGTTTCATACTTTAGCTTGAGGATACTCCTTGTTTAAACCATTAGCTCTTTGTGATACAATACTCGCTAGGAGATAAACCCGAAGATTCCGCTAACAAAGGGATAATTTGGATATGAAGTTTTTGTGCGGATAATATCATCATAGTCTAGTGTATGCTATGATCTCTGCCATAGATAATTAACGGTGGGTGCGAGTTGTTAGATCGCGAACATATGAGATGATCGCAAAACTCATGATACACCTAATGTTGGGTTGATGAAGTTTATCAGTACGTTGACTATTTTTCTTCTCAACAAAGATGGAGGAGAATACACACATTGAATGAGCACGTGACATTCATACTTCATGGCACTGGTCATACTCGATGATATTGGTCATACTTGATGACATTGAGACGCCTCGCTCAGCTCGATCACTTGATTACAGACAACGTTGCCAAATGCAAATGCCTTGTCATAGACTATGTCATGCAAGGGGAATCTTTCACCTTCATGGTTCTTGATTGCGTTGGAAGAATCAAGAAGATGAAACAGATCGTTGGGAAGTCATCAATGATGATGGTGTATATATGATATACATGTTATGAATGTTTTACCTAAGCAAGTACTCGTAGTAGTGACTAAGTTTTTGATACCAGTCATGTTTTATGAAAAACAGATTTACTACTTGAGTAGCTTGGAAGGATGAGGCGACAATGTGTGTTGATGATGGCAGACAAAATGTTGTGATGGCCATAGACACTCTCCCTCTAGATCTACCATTGGAATAAATTCTTTTATGATCGCCTGTTAGTATGATCGTTAGAAGTGTGTTTCCTCTAGCGAGACGATTGTTCATATATGTTAGTGACTGATGACCCACAAGTATAGGTGGTTGATGCACTTGTTGGTGTGTTGTTGGGAGACCCCAAGAGGTAGGTGTGAAGTAGTGCATCAGCAAATTTCCCTCAGTATGAAATCAAGGTTATCGAACCAGTAGGAGATGAGAATTCCCCCGAGGTATCAACGGTGCCAGAAGAATGCTTGCGACGTAGTTGACGTGGAGCCTGCACACAAACAATCAACATACTTTGCCCCAACTTAACAGTGAGGTTGTCAATATCACCGGCTTGTTGTAACAAAGGATTAAACGTATGTGTTTAAGAAAGATGTTTGTTTGCAGAAAGTAACAGGTTTGCAGTTGTGGTTTTATCAGATTAAAGAGAAGGACCGGGGTCCACAGTTCACTAGTGGTGTCTCTCCATAAATAATAATAACATTCATTGATGTGTGGTAAACAAATTATAGCTGGACAATTGATAGAATAATGATGAGCAAACCAATGCATATACTAACTTTATGATGTCTAGTGTGAGATTTATTCGGGCATTACAACAATATACATAGACCGTTCCAGCCGCATCTATGACTAATAATCCACCTTACAGTTAGCGTCCGCACCCCATTGAGTATTAAGTTGCATGCAACAGATTATCCCCTTAAGCACTATGTGTAAAGTAAGTAAGTAACATCATCCTTAGAAAAAATACTACTATTTAATCCCTTGTAGCATTGGTACACCTACAACCTTAGAGCTTTCTGTCACTGCCCTGGATTTAATAGAGACAAGAGCCTACTATCGAGCATAAATACCCCCTCTTGGAGTTACAAACATCTACTTGGCCAAAGTACAGACGAGTAACGGAGAGCATGCAAGATCATTAAATAGCACACACATGATATATTATGAGGCAATAACTTTAGTACTCAATATTCATCGGATCCCAGCAAACACAACATGGAGAATTACATAACGGTGATCTTGATCAGGATAGGCATCTCACAAGATCTAAACATGATAGCACAAGAGGAGAAGACAACCATCTAGCTAGTGTTATGGACCCGTAGTCCAAGGGTAGACTACTCACGCATCAGTCCGGAGGCGGTCATGGCGACGTAGAGGCCTCCGGGGACGATACCCCCTCTCGGCAGGGTGCCGGGGAGCAGTTCTGATCTCTCCCGAATTGGTGTTGACGACAGCGGCGGCTCGGGACCCGTGGAGGAAAAAATGAACACCGTGCGATTTTTAGGTTTTGGGGGGGGGGGGGGGGTCTTATAAGCGAAAGGGCGAGGTCAATGGAGGCCCGAGGCCGCGTCACCACGTGCTCGCACGGGCGCAGGGCTGGCCGCACCAGCACCTGGTGAGGGCGCCACGGTGGCCCCACTTCATCACATCTTTGGTTTTCTGGAACCTTCATTTTCCAAAAATAATTCCAGGATGTTTCTTTTCGAATTCGGAGAATATTTCCTTAAATACTTTTCCGAAACCAAAAACAACAGAAAACAGGGAACTGGCACTTTGGCATCTTGTTAATAGGTTAGTCTCAGAAAATACATAAAACTATATAAAATGCATATAAAACATGTAATAACATGATATAACACAGCATGGAACATAAGAAATTATAGATACGTTGGAGACGTATCAACATCCCCAAGCTTAGTTCTACTCGTCCCGAGTAGGCAAGAACGATAAAAGAAGAATAATTTCTGAAGTGACATGCTTAAACACAATCTTGATCATGTAATAATGTAAGGCATGTTAACTGAGATCAAATGAATAAGGGTTGTAGTTTTTTTTTTAAGCGCAAAACAGTAGGGTAAACCCCTACTGCCTCATTTTCTATTTTCTCATTCACAACAAATAAAATAATACAGAGTAGGTGTTCATAAGGTATCAACCCATTGGGACATACCCTCCCTAAGAGAGGGCTTAGCTTTGTGCATCACAAGCTTAAAACAACAAATAAAATCCTGGAAGCAAACATCCAAGTCAATTACTTGATTATCAAAAAAACAATAAGGGTTGTAGTTTATATTGATATCAAATGAGTAATAAATAAACAAGTAGGTGAAGCAAGCAAACCTATCAATGATATAGTACTAGATAGCAATCAACCGTGCAAAGTAGATACTAGAGATGATTTAAGCTTCAAGCACAACAATATAATCGTCTAATGCTTCCAACAAACATGACAACTGAATGAAAGGATCAAGTCAAGCAATATCAATATGCACGTAGAAGATCAATATTTTATTTGTTCTAAAGAAAGAAGCAAGCGTTCAACGTTGGTTCCTGGCACCAGAAGGTTATGGCTAAGAGAATGTTAACGGAGGTTTGGAAGGACAACAAAAGAAAGGCTCACAAAGCTGCAAATGATCATTAGACAAGAGAAAGTCTTACAATCGAAGCTATGCAAGGAGTAATGATTGCCACACAACGGTTGCTCATAGAGCTATAAGTATATGAAAGCTCTCCAATGGAACTAGTGTGGGTGCATCCAACTTGCTTGCTAACGAAGACCTAGAGCACTTTTGTGGAGGCTCATCATTGGAATATACAAGCCAAGTTCTATAGTGTAAAGTTCCCCACATAGTTATGCAAAAAAGACATGAAAACTCTCTCATATGGAGTACAAGTGCTAAACATGAGCACAAATGATGATCATAAATGATATGGTGCTATAACATGAGCACAAGTGATGAATATAAATGATATGGTGCTATAACACGAGCACAAGTGTGTGATAAATAATAGTAATGATGCCCCCTTTTTTATTTCATTCTTTTTTTCTATTTTTTTCTTTTATGTTTCTCTTTTCGATGGCCTCCATGGCTCTTTCCACTTTTATGGGCAAGCATCCTAATATGATATATGATATATGACAACACAGTAATGATGATATGACAACATACTGATGATAGGAGTAACTAATATGAATGTGCCATAAAATGCATATGACAACGGTGCCTCTACAGGTGTAGCAGGTTATGCAATGATCTAACGTAATATGGGTAAAACCACACATCAGCTTTATAGAATCACGCAAAGCAATATATATAAGTAATGAATGACAACAAGTCATGTAATGTAAGATGGATGTTGCATGGCAATATATCTCGGAACAATTATGGAAATGCTGTAGTAGGTAGGTATGGTGTATGTTTTGAGGAAGATATTTGACTTATGTGTAGGAGAACAAGATGAAGATCTCCCACGAGTTTGGATGTACCGCGAAAAATGCACCAACTCTCAATGTGAGAAAGGGTAATGCAAAGTACCAAACAGGCTAGCAATATGGTGGTGGAAGTGCCATGAAAACCGCAGTTTTATAACTCACAAGTAAAAAGATTCCAAATAAAATATGATCATACAAGGCATAATGAAAATTACTCCTAGAGGGATCGTGGCGAATGACAAAGTCACCGTTTGCTTCCCCGACCGTAGCGCATAACATAAAGTCATTACGGTTGCTTTAGGCAAATAAAAGTCATATACCATTATGCAATTTTTTTTGACGCATTAAGACAGTGGGGAAGGCCCTCACTGCGTCATTTTCTGTTTTCTATTCCCAACCAGGCTAAATATTTACAAGGAAATACAGAGATGTTCATAAAGTGTCAAGCCAAGCTTGAAGCCCTTCGTTAAGACTAGGTTTAATTCTATGTCTAATCAAAAGCAACAAAATCAATGAAAAAATAGAAAACAAGTGCCAAGGCTTCTCGGCAACCCTTCAAAGATGATTTTTTTTCTGTGGTTCCATATGCTCCAACATCCAGCTATCATCATGATCTTGAAGAAAGGATTGTTGGATCTGTTCTTTGCCTCAATAAACATCTCAATAAGTCCAAGATCAGCAGGCCAGTTGATGTTAAATTTGATCCAGAAATCGGTGTTGAAGGGACATTGGAAGAAGAGATGATTTAAAGTTTCTCGATCATCCTGATCACAAAGAACACATGATTTGGAGTCAACCTGAGATTTCTTTCTGTCTAGCAGATCTCTGGTATTGATTATGTCCTGGATCAGTAACCAGAAAAAGAATTTATGCTTTGGCAGGCAATGGGATTTCCATATCCATTTGAATGGAGGTGGAGCATCTGGATTATTAATGAGAGCATTGTAAACCTTTTTAGTAGAATATCTGTCATTGTTCCAGGGAAACTGCCAACTATCTTGCTCTTGCACCCCAACATTAGTGTCAAGTATCTGTAGTAAGTTCTCATATTGCTCTATAGCCATGACTGATAATGTCAGTTGGAAAAGAGAGAACCAATTTCCATCAGTTAATTCGACAACTTTGTTAACATATATCTTTGGTTTATTGGCGACGGAATATAGCTGGGGGAATTGGTCGCATAATGGGGACTCAATCCATTTGTCATTCCATAGGAGAACAAAGTTACCATCTCCTAATTTGATATACAACTGGAAATTTAAGTGTGGCACAGCTTCAAGTTTTTCTAAACCAACCATTAATCATTCCACTTTACTAGACCATCATGTTTACCATTAAGAAAATTAATATCTCAAAACAACATCAATGATTCAGGTGACACAATTAAATGATCTACAAGAATATGTATCATTTAGTTATACCATCTAACACATTTAACATATTTTGTTCTCAACCAAACACCAATCAACTTATTAAAAAAATAAACTCTCCAAGCAATTAAAAAATAAGATATGAGAGTGTGATATAATAAAGCTAACAGCTCTAGCAAGAGATGCATGAAAAACAAGAGCTAGAAATCAAACAATAACATGAAACGAATACTCAGCGAATATACGTGAAGAATACGAGTATTCATATGAAGATGCGGAGCTTGTCTCTCACCCACATAAAAGAATGCTAGGATCCAATTTATTCAGAGAATGAAAATAACAAAAACAAAAACAAACAGACGCTTTAACAAAAGCACATAAGATGTGGCGGAACTAAAATATAGTTTCACTACAAAGGACTTGATAGTTTGTCGACAAAGAAGAGGATGTCTTGGGCATCCCCAAGCTTTGACGCTTGAGTCTTCTTGAAATATATTGGGGGTGAACCACCGGGGCATCCCCAAGATTTGGCGTTACTATCCTCTTGATCACATTATATCATCCTTCTCTCTTGATCCTTGAAAACTTACTCCACACCAAACTTAGTGTAACTTCATTAGAGGGTTAGTGCACAAAAAATTATGATATTCTGTAGGAACACAATTGCAACCAATGCTGCTAGACATTAGCTACAGCCACTGATATTTAATAGGATAAAAAGTTCCAATCAAAATAGCAAAAGATGCATGGAAAAATAAATGGCAGAATCTGTCAAAAACAGAACAGTTCGTAAAGACGATTTTTTTCGAGGCACTTAATTTACTCAGATCAGAAAAATCAAATCTAATGAAAGTTGCATATGAATCTGAGGATTATGCGCAAAAAAGGGAAGATTTTTCTGACATTTCAGTGAAGAGTTATGAATTTAACGGTGAACAGAAGAAATCTGTTTATGCGCATGAATTGAAATTTAGCATCAACTTTCAACTACAGACTTAACTTGACACAACATTGCAATAAAATAAAGATACAAATGAATTGGTACAGAGGTAGGACAAGTTCTTGACACAAGAAAAATAAAATAATAGGAAATAAAAGTGGTCTGTCTCCCATAAGCGCTTTTGTTTAACGCCTTTGAGCTAGGCACAAAGAGCAAAATCAAGTATTATCAAGAGATGAAGCATCAACATCAATAATTTCCTAAAAAACATGGTTGGTAGTAATGGGTGTGTTTGGTATCCATGAGTGTGTCCTATTATGTAAAACATCATTTTTAGGCATATTGGGAGGTTTGGGCTTGGGAATATACATAAATTTTTGCTCCCTCCCTACAAAAGCCTTATCTTTCTTAGTTTTAATAGAAGCAAAGGTTGAACTTAAAGTTTCCATAGCATCTTCTAATTCATCAATTCTATGATTATGAGTATCAAGGGTGTTGCTAGTTTCTAAAACAGTGATTCTTCCATTAATGGCATCTATTGATTCTTTACCCTTGCTAGCATTATCAAGCAAAGTTTTCTTCAAAGAATCCAACCTTTTAATGATATATTCCAAAGTGATCTCAGTTTTAACTTCTTTAGTAAGGCGTGGTGATCCTACCAAACTTTCAATTAAACTGCAGGCTTCAAAAGCAGTTGTACCAAGAAAGTTACCCCCCGTAAGAGTATCAAGAACGTACCTATACCAACTAGAGATACCAACATAAAAATTCCTAAGGAGGATTAAAGTAGAGTGTTTCTTAGTGAATTTTTTTATGAGCATCATTTATCCTATACAAGGCATCTTTTAAACTTTCTCCTCCTTGTTTTTTAAACGAACAAACTTCAACCTCAGGACTACCCATTTTCAGCAATTTATAACCAAACCAAAATAACAATAATAAGAAAAATAATACTAAACCGAAATAAACAAAAGCAACAAAACTGAAAATAAATGACAAAACCGAAATAACAAAAGTAATGCAAGTAACCTTTTTTTGTGTTTTTGATAGTAAGCAAACAAGATAGTAATAAAAATAAACTAAGCAAGACAATAACAAAATAAAAAGATTGGGAGTGCGAAAACTCCCCTCGTAGTGGAATGCTTATCTCCCCGGCAACGGAGCCAGAAAAGAGCTTGTTGACGAGGGAGATAAATCTTTTGAAGAGAGGAACTCCAATTTCCCAGGCAACAGCGCCATAAAAAGAGCTTGATGCACATGGTGGGTGTGTTGTTGGGCGACCCCAAGTGGAAGGTGTTAAGTAGTGCAGCAGAAAATTTCCCTCAGTATGAAACCAAGGTTATCGAACCAGTAGGAGATGAGAATTCCCACGAGGTATCAAGGGTGCTAGAAGAATTCTTGCGACGTAGTTGACGTGGAGCGTGCACACAAAAAATCAAGATACTTTGCCCCAACTTAACAGTGAGGTTGTTAATCTCACCGGCTTGCTGTAACAAAGGATTAAACGTATGTGTGGAAGAAAGATGTTTGTTTGCAGAAAGAAACAGGTTTGTAGTTGTGGTTTTATCAGATGAAAGAGAAGGACCGGGGTCCACAGTTCACTAGTGGTGTCTCTCCATAAATAAGAATAACATTCATTCATGCGTAGTAAACAAATTACAGCTGGGTAATTGATAGAATAATGATGCGCCAGCAATTGCATATACTAACGTTATGATGTCTAGTGTGAGATTCATTCTGGCATTACAACAATATTCATAGACCGTTCCAACCGCATCTATGACTAATAATCCACCTTCCGGTTAGCGTCCGCACCCCTTTCATTACTAAGTTGCATGCAACAGATTATCGCCTTAAGCACTGTGTGTAAAGTAAGTAACATCATCCTCAGAAAAAGTACGATTGTTTATCCCTAGTAGCAACGGTATATGTACAACCTTAGAGCTTTCTCTCACTGCCCCAGATTTAATAGAGACAAGAACCTACTATCGAGCATAATTACCCCCTCTTGGAGTTACAAGCATCTACTTGGCCAAAGCACACACGAGTAACGGAGAGCATGCAAGATCATGAAATAGCACACACATGATATATTATGAAGCAATAATTTGGTACTCAATATTCATCGGATTCCAGCAAACACAACATGGAGAATTACATAACGGTGTTCTTGATCATGATAGGCAGCTCACAAGATCTAAACATGATAGCACAAGAGGAGAATACAACAATCTAGCTACTGTTATGGACCCGTAGTCCAAGGGTAGACTACTCACGCATCAGTCCGGAGGCGGTCATGGCGACGTAGTGGACTCCGGGGACGATTCCCCCTCCCGACAGGGTGCCGGGGAGCAGTTCTGATCTCTCCGGAATTGGTGTTGACGACAGCGGCGGCTCGGGACCCGTGGAGGAAATAATGAACACCGTGCGATTTTTAGGTTTGGGGGGGGGGGGGGGGGGTATTTATAGGCGAAAGGGCGAGGTCGGTGGAGTCCCGAGGCCGCGTCACCACGTGCTCGCGCGGGGCCAGGGCTGGACGCGCCAGCCCTTGGTGAGGGCGCCTCGGTGCCCCACTTCGTCACGTCTTCGGTCTTCTGGAACCTTCATTTTCCAAAAATAAATCCAGAATGTTTCTTTTCGAATTCCGAGAATATTTTCTTAAGTACTTTTCTGAAACCAAAAACAGCAGAAAACAGGGAACTGGCACTTTGGCATCTTGTTAATAGGTTAGTCCCAGAAAATTCATAAAACTATATAAAATGCATATAAAACATGTAATAACATGATATAACATAGCATGGCACGTAAGAAATTATAGATACATTGGAGACGTATAAGGGGAGTATCGTAGTACTTTCGATAAATAAGAGGGTCAAACCGAACGAGGAGCAGAAGGTGTTGACAAGTGGTTTTGATGAGGATTTCACTGTAAACACTAGCAAACAAGTTTTCAGCAATCTTTGATATAATAGATAAATAAAGTGCGAGTAATTAGAGCGTGGCAATTATAATTGCAGAGAGTGGCCCAATCCTTTTGAGAACAAAGGACAAGCCGATTTGTTTACATATGATGACCAAACGTTCTTGAGGACACACGGGAATTTTGTCTAGTGCTTTCGCTTCATATTGATGACTAGTCTTTAGTGTTTGAAAAAGTGTCGTGTGGGTGAACCTATGCTAATGCACCGCCCTTCCTAGAACTAATACATACTTATTATTATACCCCTTGCAAGAATCTGCAAATACAAGAAAGTAATTAAGATACATCTAACCATAGACTTAAACTCTAAGATCCTGCGATCCCTCTTGCATCGGAATACCAACGGGGGTTTAGGTTTCTGTCACTCTGGCAACCCGACAAATGTTAACCGAGTACACGATGCATTACCCTAGGCCCATAAAGGTGAAGTGTCATGTAGTCGACGTTCACATGACACCACTAGCACTAGAAGAATGGCACCACAACTTAAATATCAAAACATTAAATATTACTCAACATAGTTCACTACTGACATCTAGACTTCTCCCATGTCCTCAAGAACACAACGAACTACTCACAACACATCATATGGTACATTATCAGAGATGATATAATGATGGATAATAATCTGAACATAAACCCTAATTCAACGGTTTCACTCAATAGCATCAATAACAAGTGTAATCAACACCGGGAGAGTATCCCCTATCAAATACACGGAGTTTAGCCCTAGATGTTACAGCGGGAACGGAGTGGACCGATGGAGATGACGGTATTGGCGGTGGAGATGGTGGTGCTGGCGATGGTGATGGAGTGCAGCTCGATGACGGTGACGATGGCTACGCTTTCCTCCAGGGAGGGAATTTCTCCGGCGCCAACGCAGCCTGCCGGAGAGCTTTTCTCTCTGTCTTCTCCGCCTCGTGGTGGCGGCGGAGATGGTTTTTGGATACCGTATTATTTTTATGTTTTCAGGGGGATGAAGTTCGCGAAGGGCACGACCAGAGGTGGGCCAGGGAAGCCCCACCTGGTGCTCACGCGGCAGCCTTGGGAGTCGCGCCAACAGGTGGTGTGGGCCCCACCCCAGGCTCCCCTTTTGGCCTCCTTCATGATCTCGTGGGAAAATAATTCCCAGGTGTTTGTTTTGTTCTTCTGGTCTTCGGAAATATTGTATCTCGATGACGCTTTTTTGCAGCAGAATTCAGACTCCGGAGTTCCATCCCCCAATGATCATCAATCATGCAAAATAGATGAAATAACATAAATATCATCTCTAAATACGAAATATATCAATGAATATCAGTAAATTATGATATAAAATAGTGATTCAAAATGGACGTATCAACTCCCCCCAAGCTTAGACCTCGCTTGTCCCCAAGCAAAAGTTGAACTCGGAAACATGACCACAGGTTTATGGAGTGAAGTGTCGATATAAAATATACGAACAAGAAGCATCACATGTATAAATGCACAAGTCATCTTAGATATTAACTTCGTTCATCTATAAATCAAATTGTGACAAGTAGAGGAAAACCACAATAAAGTACATAGAGAAAACCATAGTTGGTGTTGCCAAACTTAGTCCTTGGTCAGAGAACAATGAGCAATCGAGCTTAGTTTATAAAACAGCCCTCTTTATTGGTTGATAGCTCCAAAAATCAAATTCATTAGATGCCAACAATGTGCTAAGAAAGAAAGAATGAAAGACATGATTAAAAATACTAATGTATAAATGGTTGAATCACACTCAACTCAAATGCTTGCTTAAGATAGAAGGAGATAGGTTTACTAACTCAGCATAAAGTAAAAGATAGGCCCTTCGCAGAGGGAAGCATAGATAGAAGCATGTGCTAGAGCTTTTGGTTTTATAGCTTTTCGAAATCACATACAGAGTATCAAATGAGTTTTGAGCGGTGTTTGTCGTTGTCAACGAATGGTAATTGAGTCCTTGTCATCATCCATACTAAGCAAGTTAGGGATGGTTCCGATTAATTTTTAAAACAAGCCTTTATGATATTCATCCTCTTTTTCGTTTTACTTTCATAGCCATGACACTCCTCCCCACCTTTCTAACATAACCATGGCTAGACGAATCCTCGGGTGCCCACCAATCAATCTCAAACCATGGAGGAGTGCCTATATTTTTGAAAAACTTAGCCTTTGATATTATACTGGTCTGACCACCCCTTTGCAAAGTTAATGACGAGCAGATGTAGCATGCAAGTCATGGGATACTTAATTAGTATGGAAGATAACAAACCCAACTATTATTTCCTCATGAGCTAGTGAACATTGACACAAATAAGGGATAATTTTGAATAAAGATAGCACAAGAAGTATTTACTTGGAGTGGTGCAAAATACCACATAGTAGGTAGATATGGTGGACACAAGTGAAAATGGTTTGGTTCAAGGTTTGGATGTATGAGAAGCATTCCCTCTCGATACAGGTATTTGGCTAGCAAGGTTCGGTAGCAAGCATAAGAGTTGATGGATACAAACAAACATACATGTAGAAAACACAATCATGCAATTATTACTTGAAGGCACACACAATTTTAAGTTGTGAATACTAAGCTTGTCATCGACAAGTGAGAAAGATCAATGAATGCTATATTCTACATGTAATTCTTTTTCCTCTTAAGTCTCAAAGTATTGTAACTACTGACCAATGCTAAGTTTGCCAAAGCCAAAAGATTAACTATATGTTCCCAAAGTCATTACCAATACTAATGACAAGATCAATCATACGTGATAAAGTTGCAAACTAAAATAAAGTGTGTAGAAAATAAATGATAATACTTCTCATTAATATTTCATAACGGCAACTCACACCAAGGGATACATAGATAACCAACTAAATGAGAGATACTTCCACATTGCAAACCATCATATAAGATAATTTCCATACTCATGATATGACACTACTAAAAAGGTATAAGATGAAAGATGATGGTGATACCGTGGCACTCCTCCCAAGATTGAAACAAGCTAAGGGAGATGCCAATACCGTTGATGAATTACTCCTTCGGTGGTGATGGAGAATCCCCGATGAGCTTCTCAACCAACTCCTTCAGTTCGTCAATCTTGTAAGTAAGAGTATGAATAATCTATGTGCTGTGCTCAATACGGCTCATGAATATATCAGCCTTTGAATCCCAGCTCTTGGAGTTGTTTCCCCACTCCCCATCAGGCTTGGAGCTCCTTTTCCCTTCATTGTAAGAACGATCTATATTCCAAAGGTTTGGCTGCATCACCTCAGGCATCTTTTCAATTTGATATAGGTGGATTAAGTTGTGGAAGGGGTACTTGGTGCTTGATGAAGATGTTCTTAGACCCAGAAGATAACGTGGAACTCTCCCTCCGGTGTCCATCTGTGCGCTCATCCTACGGTTGGAGGGGTTCTCCACCACTCCAATGCTTGCGACAGTTGTGCGAAGGTGATGACGCCTGTCTTCTTCCTCCTCCTCTTTGTCTGCACTCTTGATATCTTCCTCTAGCTTGGGGTCTTGAAGTCCATCCTCCAAAGTCTTCTTTCCCTTGACGTTGGCAGAGACCATGATGCCTCTAAAACTGGGACAAAATTCTGGCAGAAAACAGCTCGAAACAAGAACACGTCGAAAACACGATATATAGACCTTGGGGGCTCCAGGTGAATATATAGAAAAAAATTACGAAATAAAAGGAAGGCAACAGGGCGAAACCGAGTAGGAGAGGAGCTTCGAGGCTCCCCCACCTGGTGCTCGCGACGCCAGCATTGGGCCCGCGCCACCACGTGGTATGGACGCCTCGGACTTCGTGTCCTGCTCGTTTTCATCTCGTATTTTTTCCATATTTTCCAAAAATAAATAGTAGGTATCCCAAATTTAAATTTGTGAACTTTTTCTTACCGAAAATGTACCTTTTCGAAATCAGGTTCTCCAGACTCAGAAATATTTTCCTTAATATAATTTTCCAGAGTAATTGCTTGAATAATATCAACATCTTCATTATAAGAATCTCCAGAAATATAATGCTTGAGTCTTTGTCCATTTACCACTTGTGTAGAGTCATCCGTGAGCGAAGCAATTTTTATCGCACCCGAACGAAATACCTCCACAATGACATATGGTCCTCCCCACTTGGAGAGTAATTTTCCTGCAAAGAATCTAAGACCAGAGCTACACAATAGAACTTTCTCACCAACATGAAACTCTCTCTTAAGAATTCTCTTATCATGCCATCTCTTAAATTTTTATTTAAAGAGTTTAGCATTTTCATAAGCTTCACTTCTCCATTCGTCTAAAGAACTCAAATTAAGTAATCGTTTCTAGACAGCAAGTTTAAAATCTCTATTTAGTTCTCTCACTGCCCATTAAGCTTTGTGTTCTAATTCTAAAGGCAAGTGACAAGCTTTTCCATAGACCATTTAATAAGGAGACATTCCCATGGGATTCTTATAAGCAGTTCTATGAGCCCACAATTCATCATTTAATTTACAAACCCAATTCTTCCTCGTTCTATTAACTGTCTTTTGCAAGATAGATTTAATTTCTCTATTTGATAGTTCTACTTGCCCACTAGTTTGAGAATGATAAGCTGAAGCAATTCTATGATTAACACCATATTTAGCAAGAACTTTTCTAAAACCACCGTGAATAAAATGAGAACCTCCATGATTCATAAGATATCTAGGAACACCAAACCTAGGAAAAATAATATCTTGAAGAATTTTTAACGATGTTTCACCATCAACACTTTTAGTAGGAATAGCTTCTACCCATTTAATAACATAATCAACAGCAACAAGCATATGAGTATTACCTTCTGAAGAAGGGAAAGGACCCATGAAGTCAAATCCCCAACAATCAAACGGTTCAATAACAAGAGAATAATTCATTGGCATTTCATTACGTCTAGAGATATTACAAACTCGTTGACATTCATCACAAAATAAAATAAACTTTCTTGCATCTTTAAAAAGCATAGGCCAATAAAAACCTGATTGTAAAGCCTTTTATGTCGTTCTGTGTCTAGTGTGATGTCCTCCATAAGCACTACTATGACACTTTCTCAATATCTCTTTGTGTTCATACTCCAGAACACATCTTCTCATAGTACCATCAACTCCTTCTATATATAAGTGTGGGTCATCCTAGTTATAATGCCAAGTCATAAAAGAATTTTCTTCTTTGTTGAGCTGAAAAGGTTGGAGGCAAATACTTCAAAACAATAAAGTTAGCATAATCTGCATTCCAAGGACTATCTCGTGAACTCACCCTTATTGCAGCCAATTTTTCATTTGGAAAAATATCATTAACAGGTATAGGATCATAAGCAATGTTTTCCAATCTAGACAAATTATCAACAACGGGATTTTCAGCACCTTTCCTATCTACAATATGCAAATCAAATTCTTGCAAAAGTAATACCCATCTAATAAGCCTAGGCTTTGCATATTTCTTTTCCGTAAGGTATCTAATTGTAGCATGATCAGTATGAATAATAACTTTAGAATCAACAATGTATTGTCTTAATTTATCACAAGCAAAGACAACGGCAAGAAATTCTTTTTCAGTTGTAGCATAATTCTTTTGAGCAGCATCAAGAGTTTACTAGCATAATGAAGAACATTTAATTTCTTATCTACTCTTTGTCCAAGAAAAACACCAACAAAAAAATCACTAGCATCACACATAATTTCAAATGGTAAATTTCAATCAGGTGGTTGAACAATAGGAGCAGTTATTAAAGCTTTCTTAAGAGTTTCAAAAGCTTCCTTACAATCATCATAAAAAACAAATGGTATATCTTTTTGCAAGAGATTAGTAAGAGGCTTTGATACGTTAGCAAAGTCTCTGATAAACCTTCTATAGAAACCAGCATGACCAAGAATACTACGAATACCTTTAACATCTCTGGGCGAGGCATTTTCTCGATTGCCTCCACTTTAGCTCTATCAACTTCAATACCTCTTTCAGAAATTTTATGTCCAAGAACAATACCTTCATTAACCATAAAGTAGCATTTCTCCCAATTAAGAACAAGTTGAGTTCCTTCACATCTCTGCAAAACTTTATCAAGATTGTTCAAGCAATTATCAAAAGAAGTGCCATAGATGGAGAAATCGTCCATGAACACCTCCCCAATTTCCTCACAAAAACCATGAAAGATAGCAGACATACATCTTTGAAAAGTAGAAGGAGCATTACACAAACCAAAAGGCATGCGCCTATAAGCATAAGTACCATAAGGACAAATAAATGTGGTTTTCTCTTGATCTTGAGTTTTGACATTTCTTCTAGAGAAACCAGAATAATCATCAAGAAAGCAAAAATGACTTTTATTGGCTAATATCTCCAACATTTGATAAATAAAGTGTAATGGATAATGATCTTTCTTAGTTACTTTATTAACCTTTCTAAAATCAATGCACATTCTATAACCAACAACTACTCTTTGAGGAATAAGCTCATCATGATCATTAGGTAAAACAGTAATTCCACCTTTCTTAGGGACACAATGCACAGGACTAATCCATCTACTATCAGCAATAGGATAAATAATACCAGCATAAAGGAGTTTTAATACCTCATTTCTTACCACTTCCTTCATCTTAGGTATTAAACGGCGTTGATGTTCAACAACTGGCTTTGCATCGGGCTCCATATTAATAGAATGTTGACATATAGTGGGAAAAATCCCTTTCAAATCATCCAAAGTATAACCAATGGCTCCACGGTGTTTCCTTAATATTTCCAACAATCTTTCTTCTTCTTTACCTGAAAGGTTAGCACTAATAATAACAATATATATTTTCTTATCATCAAGATGAGCATACTTTAGATTATCAGGCAAAGCTTTTAAATCAAAAACATGATCCTCTTTAGGTGGAAGTGTTTTACCGAGGTCTTCCACTTTTAAGTTATGTTTAAGAATAGGTTGACAAAGGAATATGTCCTCAAGTTCATTCCTTTCTTCCATAAAAGTTTCAATCTCATGATCTTCCATAAATTGCTAGTTGTTCTACTCTAAAATCCTCATTAGGCGCAAGAGCAATAGACGCTAGTTGTTCTACTCTAAAATCCCCATTAGGCAATTCGGTTTCATAAGGGGTTTTAGCAAATTTCAAAAAATTGAATTCATATGAATCACCAGCAAATTTAGTAAGGATTTTCTCTTTCCTACAATCTATAACAGCACGACAAGTATTTAGAAAAGGTCTACCAAAAATGATAGGACAAGTCTTACTAGCAGCATAACCCAGTACAAGAAAAACAGCGGGATATTTAGTCTTACCACATAGAACTTCAACATCTCTAACAATACCAATGGGGGAGATAGTCTCTCTGTTAGCAAGTTGAATAACCAAATCAATATCTTCAAGTTGGCTAGGACCAATTTCATGCATAATTTATTTGTAAAGCTCATAAGGAATAGCACTTGAACTTGCACCAATATCACATAAACCATAATAGCAATGATTACAATTTTTACAGATAACAGAGGAACACTAGACTTTGTTGGCTTTGCAGGATGAGAGACAACATTAGAAGCATCATGACAAAATATAATATACTCTTCTCCCACATTTTCAAAAACAAGTTCTTTAACTATAGCCACAGAAGGTTCAACTTTAATTTGTTCATCTGGTTCTTTAGCTTTCTTATCACTTTTATTAATCACACTAGCCATAATAGAATGTTCTTTCGATTTAACAGGAAAAGGAATTTTAACAATATAAGGCTTAGGAATGATATGATCAACAATATGAACTTCAATGCTTTTAGCTAAAGGAGCAACAAATTTATCTTTATAAGGTTCATGATATTTTTCAAAACCCTTCTAGGGAAAACCGAAATAGGAAGCAAATGATTTATAATAATTTGCGACAACTTAAGAATTAAGACCATAAGCACTATTAATATTTCGAAATGCATCAGTATCCATGAAAGTTATAATGCATTCAATGTCATATTTTATACCTGACTCGCTACCTTTGTCGTTTTCCCATGCTTCAGTATTTTCTTCAATACGATCAAGAAGATCCCATTTAAAATCCTTCTAATTACGAGTAAATGATCCAGCACAGGAAGTATCCAATAATGTTTTATCTTCAAAGGAGAATCTTGCATAGAAGTTATCAACAATAATATTACTAGGAAGCTCATGAATGGGGCATTTGAGCATTAATGCCTTCAATCTCCCCCAAGCTTGGGCAATAATATTAACACGGGTACTAATTTTCATAAGTATTTTAAATGGCACAATATCATCAAGTGCCGCCTCATGTTCTACCTCAGAAGTGGTAGAAGACTTCCCAAACAGGAAAGTACCATTTCCTCTCTCCATTATTAAGCAAATAACGAGACATAAATAAAAGCAGCACTTACAGTTGAAGTTTTCGTTACCAATTCCTCTTACCAATAGGGCTTCACTCCCCGGCAACAGCGTGAGAAAATATTCTTGATGACCCACAAGTATAGGTGGTGTATCGCAGTACTTTTGATAAATAAGAGTGTCGAACCCAACGAGGAGCAGAAGGTGTTGACAAGTGGTTTTGATGAGGATTTCACTGTAAACACTAGCAGACAAGTTTTCAGCAGACTTTGATATAACATATAAATAAAGTGCGAGTAAATAGAGCGCGTAAATTATAATTTCAGCGAGTGGCCCAATCCTTTTGAGAGCAAAGGACAAGCCATGTTGATTACTTATGTGTACCAAACGTTCTTGAGGACACACGGGAATTCTATCTAGTGCTTTCACTTCATATTGATGATTAATCTTTAGTGTTTGGATAAGTGTCGTGTGGGTGAACCTATGATAATGCACCGCCCTTCCTAGGACTAATAAATACTTATGACTATATCCCTTGTAAGCATCCGCAAGTACATGAAAGTAATTAAGATAAATCTAACCATAGCCTTAAACTCTGAGATCCTGCGATCCCTCGTGCATCGGAATACCAACGGGGGTTTAGGTTTCTGTCACTCCGGCAACCCCACAAATGATAACCGAGTACACGATGCATTACCCTAGGCCCATAAAGGTGAAGTGTCATGTAGTCGACATTCACATGACACCACTAGATGAATGGCACCACAACTTAAATATCAAAACATTAAATATTACTCAACATAGTTCGCTACTAACATCTAGACTTCTCCCATGTCCTCAAGAACACAACAAACTACTCATAACACATCATATGGTACATGATCAGAGATGATTTAATGATGGATAACAATCTGAACATAAACCCTAATTCAACGGTTTCACTCAATAGCATCAATAACAAGAGTAATCAACACCGTGAGAGTTTCCCCGATCACATACATAGAGTTTACCCCAAGATGTTACAGCAGGAACGAAGTGGACCGATGGAGATGACAACATCGGCGGATGAGATGGTGGTTTGGCGATGGTGACGGAGTGCAGCTCGATGACGGTGACGATGGCGACGATTTCCCCCCACCGGGAGGGAATTACCCCGTCGGCAACGCAGCCTGCCGAGAGCTTTTCTCTCTCTGTCTTCTTCGCCTCGTGGTGGTGGCGGAGATGGTTTTTGGACACCGTATGATTTTTAGGTTTTCAGGGGGATTAAGTACGCGGAAGGGCACGACCAGACGTGGGCCAGGGCGGCCCCACCTGGTGCTCGCGCGACATCCTTGGGACCCGCGCCAACAGGTGGTGTGGCCCCCCTGGGCCCCACACCAGGCTCCCCTTTTGGACTCCTTATGATATCGTGGGAAAATAATTCCCAGGTGTTTGGTTTTTTCTTCTGGTATTCGCAAATATTGTGTCTCGATGACGCTTTTTCCTGGAGAATTAAGACTCCGGAGTTCCATCCCCCAATGATCATCAATCATGCAAAATAGATGAAATAACATAAGTATAATCTCTAAATATGAAATATATCAATGAATAGCAGTAAATTATGATATAAAATAGTGATGCTAAATGGACGTATCAGTGACAAAATTGTTATCCTATATTTATGAAGTAATGATCATAAGAGAGTTGAATTTAGATGGTAGAAGCTCCCACATTAATAATATTAATGCCAAAGCATACAAACTTAATAGAGACACCACATTCGTGTGGCACAACCGTTTAAGTCATGTCAATGTTATAGTCAATGAACAAGCTCCATACGGATGGATCTACAAGTCCTTAGATTTGATCTTCTGACACTTGCAAGATAACTAAGACACCGTTTTCGGAAAGCGGGCATATAACTTATTGATAATCATGCATATAGATGTATGTGGATCAATGAAGTAATTAACATGTAGTAGAAACCTTTATTTCGTAAACTTCACTGAACGTTTTGAGTATAACTTGTTGAGAATCATGCATATGGGTGTATGTGAATCAATGAAGTACTTTAACGTATAGTGGAAGTCTTTATTTCATAGACTTCATGAATATTCCAAGTAGATATATGGATATCCACTTAGGAAATGTTAGTCTGGAAATTTTGATTCGATCAAACAACTTCAGAATGAAGTAGGAAAATAAATTTAACAAGAAAATCAAATTCCTTCGATACAGTTCGAGTAAATAATGATTTGAGTTATAATGTTGGCATATCATTGGAAGACTTGTGAGAAGAGTTCCAGAAATTATGTCGTATGGAACACCATAGTGTTATGGTATGCTAGGACGTCGTAATCGCACCCTATCGGATAGTGTGTGGTAAATAAATCTCTTATCGAATTATTGTGATCATTGGAGTCATATGGTAGAAACATAACATTCACGTTAGATAATAGGGAAACCATTTAAATCCATGGAGACAATACCATATGAGTAATGGCATGGCTTTTAGCCTAGATTGTCATTTCAGCAATTTAGTGTTTCGATGTGATCAAACCTAAAATGGATAAATCTTTGTAGTGTACCTTACCTAAAGAGTTAGTTGCGTACATGTCTCACGACATAGGCAAAAACATTGCCGGAATATACCTTGCAAAATAAATAGTTTCTTGTCCAAGGGTATAAGTGGGAAAGAAAGTAGAGCAAGTCAAAGTTATTGAACTTTCTCTCTAGACATCAGAGTGGCGCAACGGAAAGTGTTTCAAGTGTCATGCTCCTCAACTGGAAAGAAGTTGATGATAAAGATCATGATGCTCTGAGCTCAGACTAAGAACGTAGGCGTAGGCGTACGAGGTTGTGTTCCACACTGTGTGGTACGACAATGTTGTTATGAAGGTCATGTTAATGGAATATGACAGACCAACGAAACTACGAAGAATAGATGGTAGACTGATACGTCTCCAACGTATACATAATTTCTTATGTCCCATGTTATGTTATATCATATTATTACATGTTTTATATGCATTTTATATAGTTTTATGTATTTTCTGTGACTAACCTATTAACAAGAAGCCACAGTGCTAGTTCCTTATTTTCTACTGTTTTTTGTTTCAGAAAAGTACTTAAGAAAATATCCGCCAAATTGGAAATAAATCAACCTGGAATTATTTTGTGAATATTTGCATCACGAGGAACCGAAGACGAGACGAATAGAGGCCACGAGGCGCCCACATCATCTGGTGGTGTGGGACCCAATCTTGCCGCGCCGGGAGTAGATGTGGGGCCCTCGGGCGCCCACCGACCTTGGTCTTTCGCCCATAAATACCTCCCTGACCTAAAAACGACGGGACGTTAGACACTTTTTTCTCCACGGGTCCCGAACGCCTCCGCCATCGCCGACAAGATTCGGGGGACAGAAGTCTCTGTTCCGGCACCCTACTGGGACGGGGAATTGCCCCCGGAGCAATCTCCATCAACTCCACCACCATCTCCATCGCCGTTCCTGACTCCTATGACGAGGAGTGAGTAGTTCTCCCCCGGGGCTGCGGGACCTACGGTAGCCATGTAGTTTATCTCTCTCTCCCATGATGTGATCTTGCATGTGATCATGAGCTTTTTAATCTAGTTGAATATGTGATGCTTCTCTTTATCTATTATGCACTCTAGAGGTTACTTCAATATGAACTCCAGGTTTATTCACGTGTGTAATGGTGATAGTGTGTGCACCGTGTGTGATTCCCTTTATGACATTGTCGGTGTTAGTTTACTCTGACTTTGAGGGTGCTCTTGTAGCCCTACACAATGAATGGTGTTTTTTATCTAACATGAGAGTTTTTGAGAGTATTGTTTATTTATTTAATTTTGATGTCATTGTTGAGAATGTCCACTGGTGAAAGTAGGATCCCTATGCCTTGTTTCTAAGCATCAAAACATCGTTTCCAACAAGTTATGCTACATGTTTGCTTGCTGCCATTTTTATTACAGATTACAATTACTACTGATAATCATCCATATTACTTGTATTTCACAATCTCTTCGCATAACTAGTGCGCCTATACATCTGACAAGTGTATTGGGTGTGTTGGGGACACAAGAGACTTCTCGTTTCTTAATTGCAGGCTTGCTTTAGAGGAATATCTTTGACCTTTGACTCCCTGAGTTTGATATACATTGGGTGATCCACTTAAGGGAAACTTGCTGCTGTTCTACACATATCTGCTCTTAGAGGTCCAACATTGCCTCTAGTTGAAAGTGGATGCTAAATTTAAATTCCTGCGCATAAACAGATTTCTGCTGTTCACCGTTAAATTCATAACTCTTCACTGGAACGTTAGAAAAAATCTGCCCTTATTTGTGCATAATCCTCAGATGTATACACAACTTTCATTAGTTTTGAGTTTTCTGATCTGAGTAATTTACGTGCCTCTAAAAAATTCGTCTTTAGGGACTTTTCTATTTTTTGACAGATTCTGCCATTTATTTTGCAATGCCTTTTTTAGTATTTTGATTGGATCTTTTTATCATATTAAGTATCAGTGCTATAGCTAATGTCTAGTAGCTGTCGGCCCAGTAGAAACTGGAGTATGGAGAGCCCACTCCCCCCAGGCCTCGCACGCGGGCTGGCAGACGAAACGACTAAGGACCAGGCCTCGCCGCCTGGCGGTACCCTCGAGAGGCAACTCCCCTCGAGGGCCTGAAGAGGAAACGAGGGCCTCAGGGGGTCCCTCGCTTCAAGAGACCCTCCCGAGGCGCCTGCGCGCCTGGAGGGAAGTCGAAAGGAATCCCCCCTCAGGTCTCCCCGGGCCTGAGGGGAAACGTCGCGGTCAAGGAAGCACGGCGAGACACATATGGCCTCTGCCACGCCCACGTGGAGACGCAAGCACCCCCGTTGCCGTTTTGGTGATAAAGGAGTAAATAAAGTTGCGCCGCCTGCGGCAGGACTGCCAAGAACTTCCACTCTGGTGACAAAGCAGGTGGACGGCGCAACCATCCAAAGAGTACGTCATCAAGGGCTCCACCTCAGAGACTGCCCTCCCTGCGGACAGTACAACGCGGTCGGCCGCCTGCCGGCCACCGCACCCACCTTTATCAGTGATGGACCGCGTCCATGGACGAACGGGCCGCGGTGGACTCCTGTACCTCCACGCCACTGCCGTGTGGGAACCACCTTGAAAACCAAGCAGAAGGAGAGCGCCAGAGGCGCCTATAAAAGCACCAAGACCTCCATCGTAGAGGAGGTCAGCCAATTGCTTGTAACCACGCTTGTAAACCCTAGCAAGAACAAGTAGGATAACCTCTGGCTGGAGGAGGAAGAAGACCATCGCTTCCCTCCCCAGGCAAGAACTGCTTCAAGGGGGTCCTCGGCAAGCTCTGGTGTATTGTAACCACCGTAATCCAATACAGACAAGCAGGAGTAGCGGTCTTACCTCCTCACGACGGTCGTGAACCTGGGTACGGGCCGGTGTCTATCTCTGTCGTGGGTGCTTCGTCTTCAGGTCCGGCGAGCATCGTCGCCGGGTCCCTCGAGGGTCTTGACCTCCGCGTTCAATCCCCTTCACGAACAACACTTCAGGAAGTGACTACCCCTGATTCTAGGGAGTCATAACCCGACAGTAGAATTGGTAGCAATTGTGTTCCTATAGAATATCATAATTTTTTTTGCACTAACCCTCTAATGAAGTTACTCTAAGTTTGGTGTGGAGGAAGTTTTCAAGGATCAAGAGAGAATGATGATATAATGTGATCAAGAGGATAGTAATGCCATAGCTTGGGGATGCCTCGGTGGTTAACCCCAATATAATTCAAGAAGACTCAAGCGTCAAACCTTGGGGATGCCCAAGGCATCCCATTCTTCATCGACAAACTATCAGTCCTTTCTAGTGAAACTATATTTTAATTCCATCACATCTTATGTGCTTATCTTGAAGCGTATATTTGTTTTTGGTTTTTGTTTTTGTTATTTTCATTCTCTGAATAATATGTATCCTAGCATTATTTTGTGTGGGAGAGAGACACACTCCTCTTTTTCATATGAATACTCGTATTCTTCACTTGTTATTGTTTGCTCTCTGGCTCTTGTTTTTCATGCATCTCTTGTTAGAGTTGTTAGCTTTGTTATATCATACTGTCTTATCTCATTGTTTAATTACTTGGAGAGTTTATCTTCCACACATAGGTTTAAAACTTTGTTACAATTAGCCGGTGAGATTTTGACACCCTCACCGTTAAGTTGGGGCAAAGTATGTTGATTGTGTTGTGTGCAGGCTCCACGTCAACTACACGCCACCAAAGAATTTGTGGCGCCATTGACACCTAGAGGAATTCTTATTTCCTATTGGTTCCATAAGCTTGGTTTCATAACTGAGGGAAATTTGTTGCTGCACTACTTCACATCTTCCTCTTATGGTTTGCCAACAACACGTAGAAAGTATCAAGCAATTTTTGGCACCGTTGCCGGAATTTGAAGATTCTTTTTCGAGGGGAGTCTCTCACTTCCAATCTTTTTATTTTGTTGTTGTCTTGCTTAGTTTATTTTATTATAGTCTTGTTTGCTTAGTATCAAAAACACAAAAATATAGTTACTTGCATTATTTTCATTTCGGTTTAGTATTTAAATTTCAGTTTTTATATTATTTATTATTTTGGATTGCACTTTCAGTTGCTAAAATGAGTACTGCTGAGAATACTAAGTTGTGTGATTTTACTATCACCAACTATAATGATTTTATATGCACACCTATTGCTCCACCTGCATCTAAAGCAGAATTCTTTGAAATTAAACCTCCTTTGTTAAACCTTGTTGTGAGAGGGCAATTTTTTGGTGTTAGTTCGGATATTGATGCTGCCCATCTAAATAATTTTGTTGAACATTGTGAAATGTAAAAATATAAAGATATAGAAGGTGATATCATAAAACTGAAATTATTTCCTTTCTCTTTGAGAGGTAGAGCTAAAGAATGTTTGCTTTCATTGCCTAGGAATAGTATTGATTCATGGATTAAATGCAAAGATGCTTTTATTGGAAAATACTATCCTCCTGCTAAGATTCTCTAAGAAGTAGCATCATGAATTTTAAACAACTTGATAATGAACATGTTGCTCAATCTTGGGAAAGAATGAAATATTTGAAAAAGAATTGCCCAACCCATGGACTGACTGCTTGGATGATCATCCAACCTTTTATGCAGGAATGAATTTTTCCTCAAGAACCTTATTGGATTCGGCTACTGGCGTTACCTTTATGGCCATCACTTTGGGGGCTGCAACAAAACTTCTAGATGATATGATGGTGAATTATTCTGAATGGCATACTCAAAGGACATCTCAAGGTAAGAAGGTAAATTTTGTTGAAGAAACCTCCTCCTTGAGTGAAAAGATTGATATTATTATGTCTATGCTTGTGAATAGTAAATCTCATGTTGATCCAAATAATGTTCCCTTAGCTTATTTAGTTGCACAAGAAGAGCATGTTGATGTGAACATTATTAAAAGTAACAATTTCAAGAACAATGCATATAGGAACAATTATTGTAATAATAACTATAAGACCTATCCTTCAAATAATAGTGGTGGTTATGGTAATTCTTATAGCAATAATAGGAGTACCTCCTCTGAAATTGAAACCACGTTAAAATATTTTATCACTACACAAACTTCCTTTAATAAAACTGTTGATGATAAGCTTGGGAAAATTGATATACTTGCCTCTAAAGTTGATAGTCTTGTCCTTGATGTTGATCTTTTAAAATCTAAAGTCATGCCTACTGAAACTCAAGAGAGTAATCCCTTTGCTAAAATTAATGCCATCCAAGTTCGAATTGATGAAAATGTTAGGATGTAGGACCAACTGCATGCTGGATGGGAAAGAGAGATTGAACTAGCTAAAGAGGATAATATTGCTAAAGTTTTTACTATTACTACCTCTGAAAATAATGGTATTTCACATGGTAGTAAGGCTCGTACTATTAGTGGTATCCTAGTTGGTGTTGGAAATGTCTCCTCTACTTCTTCCAAAAATTAAAATTGCCTAAAACGGCTAAAACTAGTGTTGATAAAAGTGATAAATTTTTTAAGAACATGGGAGAATGTGGTTCAGTTTGCTTTGATGATAATCACTTTGATTTTGATAATTGTAATATCTCTAAAGTTATTAAGTTCTTGCAAAAGTTGACCATAAGTCCTAATGCTAGCTCTCTAAATTTGGCTTTTACTACTCATATTACAAATGCTCTCATGAAAGCTAGGGAAGATAAATTAAGACTTGAAGCTTCTATCCCTAAGAAGTTAGAAGATGGTTGGGATCCCATGATTAAAATGAAATTAGATAAATTTGATTGCAATTCTTTGTGTACCTTGGTGCAAGTATTTCTGTTATGCCTATTAAACTCTATGATATGTTTGATTTGCCACCATTGGACCATTGCTATTTGGATATTTTTCTTGCTGATAATGCTTTGAAGAAACCTTTGGTGAGAGTCAATGATGTTCTTATTATGGTTAACAATAACCTGGTCCCCGTTGATTTAGTCTTGGATATTGAATGCAACCCATCTTGTCTGATTGTGTTGGGAAGACCTTTTCTTAAAATTGTGGGTGCTATTAATGATATGAAAGAAGGTACTGTTAAATACCAAATCCCACTCAAGAAAGGCATGGAACACTTCCCTAGGAAAATAATAAAGCTACCTTTTGATTCTATTGTTCGTTCGAATTATGGTGTTGATGCTTCATCTCTTTATAATACTTGACTTTTGGTTTCTTTTCCTAGCCGAAAGGCGTTAAAGGAAAGTGCTTATGGGAGACAACCCACTTTTTTATTCCTGTTATTTTATTTTGTTGAGTCAAGGACTTGTCCTACCTCTTTAGCAATTCCTTTGTATCTTTACTTTAAAGCATTCTTGTGTCAAGTTAAGCCTCTATTTGAAAGTTGATGCTAGATTTGTATTCCTGCGCAGAAATAGTTTTTCTGCTGATCACCGTTAAATTCATAACTCTTCACAGAAAAATCAAACTGACCTGCCATTATTTGTACCTAGTCCTCACATATATGTGCAAATTTCATTAGTTGTGAGTTTTCTGATCTGAGCAAGTTAAGTGCCTCAAAAAAAATTGGCTTTACAGACTGTTCTGTTTTTGATAGATTCTGCCATTTATTTTGGAATGCCTATTTTGCTATTTTGATTGTATCTTTTTGTTCCATAAGTATCAGTGGATGTAGCTAATGTACATTAGCAATCGTAGAAATTGTGTTCCTACAAAATATCATAATTGTTCATGCACTAACCCTCTAATGAAGTTTACTTTAAGTTTGGTGTGGAGGAAGTTTCAAGGATCAAAAGATAAGGATGATATGATGTGCAAGAAGATAGTAGAGACAAAGCTTGAGGATACCCCGGTGGGTCAATCCCAACATACTTCAGGAAGACTCAATCGTCAGAGCTTGGGGATGCCCAAGGCATCTTCTTCTTCATAAAAAAACTATCATGTCCTTTCTAGTGAAACTATATTTTAATTCCGCCACATCTTTTGTGTTTTTCGTGAAGCGTCTGTCTGTTTGTTTTTATTTTTGTTATTTTCATTATCTGAATAAAATGGACTCTAGCATTCCTTTGTGGGAGAAAGACACGCTCCGCTTTTTCTTATGAATACTCGTATTCTTCACTTATATTAGTTGAGTATTCTTCTCTAGCTACAGCTATGCTTTCTGGCTCTTGTTTTTTATGCATCTCTTGCTAGAGCTGTTAGCTTTCTTATGTCATACCCTCATATGTCATTGTTTAATTACTTGGAGAGTTTATATTTTAAATAAGTTGATTGGTGTTTGGTTAAGATAGATGGTTTAACTAAATGATTCATAATCTTGTAGATCATTGAATTGTGTCACTTGAATCATTGATGTTGTTTTGAGATATTAATTTGCTTAATGGTACACATGATGGTTTAGTAAAGTGGAATGATTCAAGGTTGGTCCAGAAACACTTGAAGTTGTGCCACACTTAAATATCCAGTTGATAGCATAATGGTATATGACTTCTACATGCTAAATGGAACCGTAATGACTTTGTGTTATGCGCTACGGTCGGGGTAGTCAACAGTGACTTGTTCATTTGCCACAGACCCTCTTGGAGTGATTATCATTATGCCTTGTAAGATCATATTTTACTTTTGAGTTCTCATGACAGTTCCACCACCATATTGCTAGCCTCTTTGGTACTTTGCATTGACCTTTATCACATTGAGAGTTGGTGCATAATTCGCGGGTACATTCAAACTCGTGGGAGATCTTCATCATGTTCTCCTACACATAAGACAAATAACTTCCTCAAAACATCCACCATACCTACCTACTACAACATTTCCATAGCTGTTCTGAGATATATTGCTTTGCGGGATTCTATATAGCTGATGTGCGGTTTTACCCATGTTATGCTAGATCATTGCATAACCTGCTACACTGGCATAGGCACCGTTTTCATATACATTATGTCTTATTTATATTAGTTACTTGTATCAATAATGTGAAAAGAGCCATGGAGCCATCGAAAAGAGATAAAAAAGGGGGCAACACTACTATTCTTTATCACACACTTGTGCCTATGTTACATCACCATATCATTCATAGTCATCACTTGTGCTCATGTTATAGCACCATATCATTTATGATCATCATTTGTGCTCATGTTTAGCACCTTTACTTCATATGAGAGAGTTTTCATGTTTTACTGGTATAACTATGTGGGGAAGTTTACATTATAGAACTTGGCTTCTATATTCCAATGATGAGCCTCCTCAAAAGTGCTCTAGGTCTTCGTGAACAGGCAAGTTGGATGCACCCCCACTAGTTCCATTGGAGAGCTTTGATACACTTATAGCTCTATGTGCATTCGTTGTGTGGCAATCACTACACCATGCATAGCTTCTCGATTGTAAGACTTCCTCTTGTCTAATGATCACTTGCAGCTTTGTGAGACTCTTCCGTTGGCCTTCCAAACCCCCGTTAACATTCTCTTAGCCAAAACATCCTTGTGCTAGGAACAAACATTGAACGCTTGATTGTTTCTCGTGAACAAATAAAGAGTTGATCTTTCTACGTGCATATTGTTATTGCTTGACTTGATCCTTTCACAAAGTTGTCATGTTTGTTGGAAGCATTAGATGATTATATTGTTGTTCATGAAGCTTAAATCATCTCTAATATCTTCTTTGCACGGTTGATTGCTCTCAACTATATCAATGAAAAAAATTCTTTGCCTTGCCTACTTGTTTATTAATTACTCATTTGATATCAATATAAACTACATCCCTTATTCATTTCATCTCAGTTTACATGCCTTACATTATTTTATGATCAAGATTGTGTGAAAGAATGTCACTCCAGAAATTATTCTTTTATCGTTCTTACCTACTCGGGACGAGTAGAACTAGGCTTGGGTATGTTGATACGTCTCCTATGTATCTATAATTTCTTATGTTCCATGCTTATATTATACCACTTATGACATGTTTTATATGCATTTTATATGGTTTTATGTATTTTCTGGGACTAACCTATTAACAAGATGCCACAGTGCCAGTTCCCTATATTATGTTGTTTTTGGTTTCAGAAAAGTACTTAAGGAAATATTCTCGGAATCAGACGATTTCTTTTCAGAAGCCCCTATTTTCCTGGGAACGTTCTAGAGCACCGAAAAGGAGACAAAGAAGATGGCCGAGGGGCTCACAACACCCCCATGCGCGGGTCCCCTCCCTGCCGCGCGTGGACATGGTGCGGGGCCCTCGGGCCTCCACCACCTTCTCCCTTTCGCCTACTTATACCCCTCGGAAACCTAAGATACCTACGAAGAAAATTATTCCTCCACGGATACCCGAGCCGACACCTTCGTCAAAACCACTTCGGGGATATCAGAAGCTCTCCCCGGCACCCTGCCGGGAGGGGGAATCGACACCAGAGAGCTCTACGTCACCATGCCCGCCTCCGGACTGATGCATGAGTAGTTGAACGGAAGTTGACCACCTAGAAGGGGGGGGGTGAATAGGTGGTGACCAATTTTTAAGTCTTTTTCAGTTTTAGGCAAGCGGAAAGTTAGTTGTCTATATGTGAACTAGATGTTACAAGTGATAGACAACAAGAAAACTAAGCAAGTATGATATGTAGGTAAGCAATAAAGGAGAGAGAGTGGAACAAGATAACCAATGAAGAACTCGGAGACGATGATTTTATCCCGAGTTCCACCACATAGGTGTACGTCTCGTTGGAGGGGTGTGAGCTACCACAAAGGTAAGCTCAACGCCACAAAGGCCTCACCCTATTGTCCGTGAACTCGACCACAAAGGTACGAGCTCACTTTTCCACTAAGGACTCCTTTAAGGGAGGATAAAATCCCATACAAATTCGTAGGGCACACACCCACAACTGAATTGGGGGCTCCCACAATGACCACAAGAGGTCTTGACCAAAAAGGTCTCAAATCCAACAAAAACAACCAAGTAAGAACCCTAGGTTTCCAAAGGAAAGCCTAGCACTAGATCCCTCTTGATAGAGAGGGGGAGATTCTATTTCATTTGGTGGAGAGCTAGATCTTGGTGTTCTCCCTCACTTCCCAAAAGATCAAACGATTTAGGTGGAGGAGTTGGAGACCAATGCTTCAAAGCTCCGCAACAATGGAGAAGAGAGAGTGTAGAATCGTCAACTCCTATTGGAGAAGATGAAGTTTTTAAATAAGGGCCCCTGAAAACGAGCCGTTGGTGTGTGAAAAAATCCCTCAGCAGTACTACCACTGGAGCAGCAGTAGTACCGCTGAACGGTACCCAGGCAGAATTACTCTCCAGTTCCAGCGGGCCAACCGTTGAAGCTGGGGCAGTGGTACTACCGCTGCACGAGCGGTACTACCGTTGGGTCCTTAGCCGTAGCACGGAAAGAACACCAGCGGTACTACCGGAGTGATACCGCCTAGTACCGTAGCCTATGCCGATAGTTTTTCTAATTCCGGCGGTACCTCCGGCTGTAGATGGATGTACTACCGCCACGGATATCCAACGGTACCTAGGCAGAAGAGTTCGTCAGCAACAGCAGTACCAGAGGTACTAGCGTTGCTCCCAGGCTAGCGGTACTACCGCTGAGCCAGCGGTACTACCGCTGGGTCCTTAGTCGAAAAACGAACGACACCAGCGGTACTACCAGACCTCTACCGCTTCGTTCCGTAGGCTATGCCGAGGGTTTTGCAAAGGTCCAGCGGTACTACCACTGGAGCAGCAGTACTACCGCTGAAATGAAAAATAGAATTACACCAAAAATTCAGGGGCCACTCTCTCCTTTTTCAAATCTTGATAACCTGTATAATCTGCAAATAACTTAGCACACCAATTAGTCCTGTATATGTGTTGTCAAAAATTGCTAAAATCAATTTAGAGGAAATCCACTTTCAATCTCCCCCTTTTTGGAGATTGATGACAACACACCCAGAAAGGTTCACAAAAATTGGAAGGAGCTCCCCCTAACGATATGCATCATTTGAGTTTTGCGTTTGAATACAAACTCCATATTCATTAGGATCAACAGCCCCCTCGTTTTTGCAAACCAAGCAAGTCACCACAAAAAGGATACAAAGATTAAGCAAATGACTTGCACAAGGGTAGAACAAATAAATACTAGTTATTACAACATCAAATCTTGTACGAATAAAATTTTACCAACCATGTCTTACCCCATGAGGTTGACAAACTAACGAGAAAACAAGGAGCACAAGTGAAAATAATCAAATGAAAAAGCAAACTTGTGCCCCAACCCTTGCAAATATCCGTGAACCTAGACACATCTCCCCCTTTGGCATCAACATACCAAAAAGGAGAGGAACTCTAACACCCTAAGTGGAAGTCACTCATGCGAGCTTCCGGCGGAGGCGGGGTCATCTTCTTCCATGTCCTCATCTTCATCATTGTCATTACCTTCTTCATAATCTTCTTCATCCTCATCATCATCATCACCGGTTGGCTTCCAAGGATTATGAGAGGTGGAGGCATCATCTTGAAGATCGGCAGCAACCCAATTGTACCGAGGCTTCATACACTCTTGCGAGGTAGTGATCCCATCCTCCGATCCCGCCTTGCATGGCACACCCAAATGCTCAAAACGTTCACGCGTGCGTACACGCTCTTCCTTGCTTGTAACATGAGCTTGGTATGCCCTCCTTTCACTATCATCTGGGCGGCAAAAGACCATCTTGAGAGCATTAGAGAGCCATTTCTTGAATCATTTGTCTTGTGCTTTCTCTTGGCGGCGAGGAAGTTCAAACAAAGGGTCTTGCTCTTCATTATCGGAGGTCTCTTCCTCTTTATTATTGGGAATGAGGGGAGGAAGATGCTTCTTGATCATCAATTCTTTAACCCTATTAGTGGTGAGTCCCTCATGGGTGTCTAAGCCGGCCAAGTCCAACCCTTTAGCCATCCAAGCAAACTTTATGAGCTTCATGATAATAGCACCAAAGACTAGTGCCCTCTTCTTCATCACAACGACATACATCTCATGCCAAAGAATGTCCATGACGTCCAACTTCTTTCCTTCTCCAAGCATGTGGTAGCACTTGTTCATAATGTTGATGAGCATACCATGGATCTTGTCAAAATTGCCAAGACGAGGAGCAACGGTATTGCGAAAGATCCTATGCATGATGTCCCACTCCCGAACCAAGTTCTTTTTCTCTCCAACCATGACTCTTCCTTGAATATAGAGGTCAAAGAGCTCATGGGGCTTCATAGCGGGGCGAGAGTAGTCAACCCGAAAGTATTGCTCCACAGTGATGTTACTCAAACTAAAACCAATATCTTCCACATGAAGCAAACTAGCAAATTGAGCCCAAGTGGCTTCAAGCACAATGCCCACTACAAGGGGCGCCCCTTGACATCCATTTAACCCTCCTTGGCTCATCCTCAAAGAAATGCACGGTGGCAAAGAATTGAGCCACAAGACGCTAACTATAGTCTTCTTGCATGGTAATGAAATCATACATGCCGAACTCCTTGCAAATCTCAATCGCACCTCCAAAATATTCCGGATGTAACTCCATATACTCCGTGTTGATGCTAAATTACGTCACAACCTTGGTCTTGTGACGGGAAAGGACCTCATTGAACACCCTTTCTTGGAATAAGCTGTGGAATTCAAGTTTGGTGTAGTTGCGGTTCCGAGGGGAGGCATAAGCATTCTCCCTCCTAAGCCTCACATAGTCACGAGAGGACATTGAGTTGAGGGACCGAGGCGGAGGAGCACTTGGAATAGACTTTGCTCTAACTTTAGCATTGGCCGCATTAGAATGCTCGCGGCGAGTTTCGGTAGGCACAACTTCCTCTTCGCTTACTTCTTCAATCTCTCACTCATAGATAGGACCCTTGCGGCCCCGCTTAGCCACACGCTTGGAGCCACTTCCACGAAACCCCTTGCTCGGACCTAAGACAGCAGAGAGAGGTAGCAGGCGGATAAGTAATTCATTTCATAAGACCAAAAAGAAAAGAATCAGGGTTGCAGGATTTCCGGAAAAAATCACAGCCAGCGGTATTACCGTTGTCCCAGCGGTAGTACCGCCAGTTTCAGATCTGGCGGTTTTGAACACGAATTTACCCCGATCTATGGATTTGTCCAATCAAATTTTGCAAAACTGATTCTAAACTGAGTACCTACTCAATCCTAACCATTCTACCAACTAGAATCTCGGAAAAACACAATCTCCAACAAATCTCAACGAATCTACTAAGTTGAGAGGGATGGAAAAAGTTACCGGAACTCGTGGTGGAGAAGGGGAGGGAGGAGAAGGTCCTCAAGTGTAGCGTACCTTCACTTTGAATAGGGCATATACCTGTGTATAGTGCAAATCGCTGGATCGATTCATTTGCACACACAGTTTACGATGTAATATCACTACAAAGTATCAATTGTATTACATCGATGATCCAGACTTACAAAATATTCAATACAAGTTGCATAGCATAAAGCTAGCTTTGAAAGAGTAAACAACGGAAATACTATAGCAGTGAGACTCCATCACATTCATGTTGCCACAGGCGAAAACATGTTAGTTGCAGACTCGAAACTCTTAAACGAAACCTTACTCATCATCTGAACAATCTGCAATAAGAAAAATATTGCAACAACATGGGTCAGATTCCATTAAAAATGGAGTCTGGCAAGTGACACTATGGTGGACACTTAGAGGAATAACTCTAATAACCTATATGCATATTTGGCTAGTGGAGTTTCAAGGCTATTTTGCATAAAGCCAATTTTTCCTAACTCTTTGGAAAACACTTTTCTTCTATTTGAAACATTCGTGGTATGACAACAACGGTCTCATTCTACCCTTGTTCACCCATCAAGTTTTATATATTTGAAGTTGGAATGGTGGAATCCTCCGTTGACGTCCGTGATCAGCTGCTCAAATTGTCCGTACCGGGGACACGGCTAAGTACTTAGTTTTTCACTCTGCAGAGGTTGTGCACATTCACCATTGTACCCATTCAACCCAAACTATCCTTTACACACTTATAGTGATAAGGAAAAGGAGAAGAATGAGACGAGATCTTTCAGAAGCATTTTCCCTCCCACTCTGGCTTGACCCGTTCCACCTAACACCCTCTACATCTGCTTGTCAAGCCGGGGCGAGTACACACAACATAATTGATCAAGCCAGAGCCCATTGGCAATGGCTGCACTGGAAGTAATCGTCACTCGGAGTTCTTAAGATTCCTCTGTTCCCTGGGTGGCCATCTGTGACGCCCTAAATCGGTACTATGTAGATTTAAGCGATCCCGCCGAAATCCGCATAATAACGATTTTAGGTCGCCCACCAGACATAATGTGCACGCCGAAACATGCTCATTATGTGGGTGGAATTGTGATAACATTACAACAGTTCCGATACATCCACAAATACAACAGAAGATAAATTACAACAACGACTCGAACGAGTCAAGATACAAATGATACAATACAAAGATTCAAATGACAACGGAAGCAAAATAGTATCCATCTAAGGATAAGATGCAAATTGGACTAAGAGTCCTGAAGATAAGCGATGGCGCCATATCCCTGCCCAGCCAAGCCGGAGGGATTCCCAAGCTAACGTCGTCGGACTTCAAACCTGTTGACTGCACATAAAGCACAACCCAAAAGAGGGTCAGGGTACTCCCTGGCAAGCAAAACCGACTTGCCTACTTTCTACACCATCTCCCAAAATATAGGGGAGGTGGACTTAGCGGCAGCAGCACTAGCAACCTAAAGAGACACGCTACAACTTCCATCTAATCAGAGAGGGATAAGAGAGCGCATAAAATAAACATCTACAACTAACACCAAACATAACCCATTCTCGAATTAACCCCCTCAACCAAATATGAGGAAGCAATTCGGGAAACTCACATGTTAAACAGTTTTAATTATAATTTATTGTAAAAGTAATTCTATATTACTAGTCAAATTAATTAACTTTAATTAGGTGCAAGTTGTCTAGATCTTGTTAGCCAGCATCATCACCAAAGTCGTCCATAACCGTGGACACGGCTCATCGATAAGATTATACCCTGCAGGGGTGCACTACAGTACCCATACTCGCATGATCAACCCGTGAGGGCCTCTCAACACGACTCATTCCGTCACTACAGCAAGTCCAAGTGCCACCCATATGAGTTGTTACCCGCGTCAGGAGTCCGGCCGAATCTCAATTGCGGACTCATTAGTTTGTGCCTACGCACCATGCGGCTCAAACCACAGTAGGAACTGTCCGCTACGTACGCACCACCCCTATATGACCCCCCGTATCACATACCCTCTCATCATCATCATCATCATGCACATGCATATGAGCGAATGGAAAACCCGAACTACTTGCGGCACATGGACAAGCTGTAGATCTGTTCAAAGTCGAGGGGGGGCTCCATATGGCCTCCCACAAGTGGTTAGTGCGCTCAAAATTGGATCCGAGGACAAAATCTCAGTTCCTAGGTCGACACTGAGCAGAACAAAGCACCTCGCAAGGCCTTCCGCCTGGTGCCTTATCATTTAATTATAATACCCCAATATAATACAACATTTTATTAAGGTAGAATAATAATACTAAGCAGATGAAATATAAGACCAACAGACGACTCGCACAAACAACTATAAGCATGCGCTACGACTCGCAAGGCCAACAGATAAACATGCAACGGGTATTAGGTTGTGGGGATAAAGTTGTATGGGCTGCAGGATAAACATGTGATGGGATCGCAGTTCAAGAATCGATAACTAGGGTAGCAGAGATCAACGGCAGGAATGAAAGACAATGTATAGGTAAACAAGCAAACTTTGCTTGCCTGGAATCCCGCATGGAAGCAGATCTTGTCGTTGCTCACACATCTCAACGTCGTATCCGCGAAGAAGCAACAAACACTGGAAAGCGTAAAATATACATTTTACAACTACGGCCAAGATCCAGCATGATCATCCGAGAATGATGCATGACATGGCAATATGCATTGGGAGATGCACTTAATCCGAATTAAGCGGAACCGGGATTCTGACAATTAATATTTAGGTGCAAGTTATTTATCTACCCATCAAATTAAATGTTGATTAGCATGGCAAGACATGACATGGTGATCTAATTAAATTAAATGGAATAGGGCAATAATTAAATAAAGCCCAACACATTCCATATTTAATTATTTAGATGATACAAATAAATTACACTAAGCAATTAAATTAAAAGATGCAAAATGGCATATTAATGTGCATTGCATTTTTATGATCAAAATAGATATAAACTTTATATTATTTGGATTTACAAAATACAAGATATGATATATATAAGATTGGTAAAACATAATAACAACAAAGAAAAGGGGAAAAAATGTCAGGAATTGGTACGTCAGGGGATTTGAACTTGGGCCTCCTAGGTGCAACCAGGGAGCTCTAGCCACAAGACCAGAGGTCGGTTTGTGGAAGTACACGAGCCTGAAGGAATAAAACCTCTGACGCCGGTGTTAAAGGAATCAATAAACAGAGGAAAAAGATTGGTTTCGCATCTGGGGAGTTCGAACTGGCGATCTGCTGGACGCCGAGAGAAAGGCAAACCACTGGGCTGGTGTTCTTTTTGTGAAATGGAACAGCAGCCACTGTTAATAAAAGTAACATGAGACGTTTAACTGAACATGAACAGAGAAAATAAGGGAAAAAGGGGGTGCGCGGCGGGGGATTGAACACACGACCTACGGGTGGCTGATCGGGAGCGCAACCACTGGTACACGCTAGTGTTTCTGACGGATTGCAGGCGCTGGATAATATGAATAACACCGGAGACGTTAACTGAACTTGCAATCTTCAGACTTCAGTATGGGACGGCGACCGGGACGAACTGCAGAGGCGCGGCTGCAGCGATTCCGCACGATGGCGGCGACTAGAGCAAGGGGAGAAGGAGGGGAAAGGTTCCCGGAGGCGAGCCTCACCTTGGGGAGGTCGGGGGCGTAGAGGGCGGCTCGGGAGAGGTCGGAGATGGCGCGGGGAAGGAGCGGACGACCAACTCGGCGGCCGGAGGAAGCTGAGGTCGGCGTGGACAACTCCGGCGTCCTCGGCACGAGATCTTCAGCAGGGATGGAGAGGACGGCGAGGAGGTTCCATTCCCACGCTAGGGAGGGGCCGACGGAGACCATGGCATCGGGTTGTGCGAGCTTCAAGCTCCGGTCATGGTGGAGATGATTTTGGGAAAGAAGAACAGAGAGAGGGAGAAGAAGATGGGGAAGAAGGGGCGGCGGCACAGGGGGAAAGGAGGAGGCGGCTAGGGTTTCTAGGGAGAGGGGTGCGGCTAGCTAAAGTAGAGGGGGAGTGGTTGGAGGTGGGGGCCATGGCAGGGAAGATGGAGCACGTTCTCTGCGTGCTCTCCTGAGGAGGAGGAGAAAGGGGGAGTGGGCCAGAGTTGGGCTTCGGCCAGGAGGAGAGATGGGCCAGGAGGAGAGGAAAATAGGCCCTGTTAAAGTTTTTCTCTGCAATTGCTTTATACCTTTTTAATTCTTTTCTGTTTTTGCATTTAAAATAAAATAGAAAAAGAATTTGTATAAAGAAGCTTTATAAAATAGTTTTTTTGTTTTAAATAGGTAATTTAATAAATTAGTTTTTATAATATTTGCAAAACATTTGAGTTACCCATTTTAATTAATTTGAAAGATTTGCAATACTTGTGGGAATTGAATTTAAAGCGAGTTTAAATTGAAATGCAATAAAATGAAGTGACAAAAAGCATGATGATATGATGACATGAAGATGCACAAAGAAAACATAAAAAGCTAAAATTGGGATAAATCCCGGGATGTTACACCATCCACAAGTGCACTCTCAGGTTGACAACCACCATGCTCATGGTCCCAAGTATAGTAGAAACTACCTTAGGCGAAGACAACCACAAGCACAGCCCTGAGTAGCCACTCAACATAAACCATTCAACCAATCCAGCCATGTGTTTCATTAACTTAGTGGATGTGTACTCCCAGGTTGACAACCACCATGCTCACGACCCTAAGTAGAATAGAAATTCATCCTAGGCGACGACAACCATGAGCATAGACCTGAGTAGTCACTTAACATTTTGTAAAACTTTTCATCAATTGCATAGCATCAATATTTCTACTAAGTATTGTATAGGAACATAGACACAGGAGTAAGTAATTTCTACACAGGTCTAGCATAGCAATACTATCCTACAGATGCTTATATAAAAATACACTAAGTAATGCATATAGAAAATAATAGGAGATTTATGAGGTGTGCCACTTGCCTTTGAATAATGTCTTTGCTCACAAACTCTTTTCAACGTAACTCGAGTCTCTCCGTTCAATCTAAACAATATAGACAAGCAACAATACAACAATCAACGTAAAACACAACTTCACAATGCATACAAACACATACAGAATGAACAAACAAGTTTTATTCAACTTCTAAGGAAAATATGTTTATGCATGATGTGCAAAATATTTCTAAGGACTAGAGATGCATTTCATGAAAATCTTTTGAGTTTTCGCAAGGCAAATAGATTGGTCAAAAATGGCTAAGGACTAAGGTCATAAGTTGAATCAAATACTTTGTTATAAATCATCTTGAAATAAGCACTCTAATGGCTTAGTCATGATGTGAAAAAATACTTAGAGAAAATATTAAGTTTATTCTTCAAGGTGATCAACAATTATTAACAACTCTTTGTGAATTGGATATTCACTATAGTGAGAGAGATAGACACCCGGCCAACCACTTAAGTTGTGGAATAGGTCTCATGTGCGTGGACATGTAAGGTTAGTCTCCATGCCGCTTCATCTCACTATGCCGCTAGGATCCAACAAACTTCAAGATGGTAATAACATGATCAAAAATTGTTTATGTCTAAAGTGAAAGACAAGATTAGGAAAGAGGGAAAAGATAGAAAGAAAATTGTAGACCCTTCTCCTTGCTTCCTTCTCTTGATGTGATGACTTCATTGCAATTTGTATACTTGATGGCTCTGAAGACTTGATGGTGTTGATGGCGTCCAAGTTGGTCTTGAATATAACTTAGTCCTCAAGAGGTCTAAGAGAAGAAGGGAGAAATGTGAGAAGGGAGAAGCAAGACTTAGAAAATATTGCTGGTTGGTCTTCATGAACTTCTTCTTGATTTTCTTCTAAGTGCTTCTACTTTTTGAAGATACTTCTAAAGTCTTGTTTTGGCTAAGTCCTTCATTGGCCTTCTATCTTCATGTTGAAAATCCTAAGTGTCTAAGTGCATAGCACTTTACCAAATTACTAAGTTGAAAATAATCCTAACTTAGTAAAAATAAGGAAAAGTGTTCCTATGAGGAGTATAACTATATAGTAAAACATTTTATGCATGCAATGCACTTTTTAATCATAAGAAACATCATATTAATTTTTGTGATATTTATAAAATATGCATGAGGCTATAAATGCAATTTAATTAATTTCTATTTTTGTAAAACATAATAAAGAAAAACATATATATTAAAGTTTTATGTGATTTAATTTTACAACACAATTTTTATAAATGGTGTTAATAGACAGAGGTGATTTAATTAAATTCATAGCAATTGGAGTTACTTAAAAATGATTTTTCTATCAAGAGTTATGTCAAAATTATTCAAACTATTCAATTTAAATATATATAACTATGAAATCATTCAAATACTACCCAAAAATATTTTATAACATAGGAATCATATTGCAAATATTCCAAAGTTTCTAAAACAATTTTATTTGTAATTTTTGGATTTAGAGATTTGAAGTTATGACAAATATGCTCAACGCCTCCATTTGGAATTTGAATAATTTAAACTAAGTCAAAATTGAAATCTAACAGTTCCAAAATATTCTACATGTCAAGAGCTTTCCAAATATATAAAATTTGTCTAATTTGGATGTGTGAGTAAAAAGTTATAACAATTTTAATAAGCAGGGGCTTTTTTGTAAAACTGTCATTTAATCTAATTAAAACAATTCATTTTCTACGTGTGTGCTGATTGGTCAGTGTCGTGGCCGTTGACTGGGCGCTGACGTGGATAAGTCATCAGATCTGGATCGTTGGATCTGGATCTGACGGTTAGGATCTAATATCGGTTCGATTTGAATAGATCTAATTGTGTGCGTCGATTTCAGATCGGACGGCCGAGGAGCGGTGACCATACCGTGGCGGCGCGTGGTGGCCAGAGATGGAGAGGAATGGCGGCGCTGCGGCTCGGGCTCTGGTGAACTCGACACTCTGGTGATCCCCGGATGCGCTGATGATCCCCCCGAGTGCGGCGCGGCTTGACGAAGAGAATGGAGGCAGTTGTTGGTGGCGGGGTTCTCCGGTGCTCGTCCTATTCCTCACCAGAGTTGGGAAAGGCGGCGGTGATCTTCGGTCGCGCACGGGCAGCTCGATATACTGCACGAAACCATCGAACGCGAGTCTTAGGAGATTAGGAGATGTGCAAGGACTTGGAGAAGTGCAAGGGAACGGCCTCGGGCTCGGGGGTTGCTCACCTCGCCAGAGAACGGAGAAAAACGGCGGCGGAAATGGCGGAGCTTCGGAGATGAATCCGAGCAGCCAGGTGGCGGGATTTCTATGGTTTCGAGGGGGGAAAAGAAGGGAGGGCTCGGGGGCTTTATATGGGGCAGAGGGGGGACACAAATCGCGCCATTCTCGCTCGGATTTGGAAAGGGATCGCAGGCGGGAATCTCGCCCGGGATTTTCGCCGGAGGAGGAAGACGATGGCGTCAGCGATGACGTCATCCAGGTAATTTCTTTTTCTGTTTTTCTATTTAATTCATATCTTTTGATTTAAGACTGCAAATGATGTCAAATTAATTTCTATAAATTTTTAAAATTCATATCTATGCTTTAAAACATTAGTGGGCATGTTTTGAAAACTTTTTAAAATTAATATTTTTGAATTATTCATAAAATGCAAATTTGCCCATTTAGGTCAACTTTGAAATTAATAATTTTATAAATTCATTTGTGGTTAAATTAAATTTATGAAATTCCACAATCTTGTATGGTTGATATTAAGTTATTTAAAACTCATTTTTAGTAACCATTCATTTTTATTTTGGTGTAATAGTAAAATAATAGAATTTAAATATTTTTAAAGTAATAGTAATTATAATGGATTCAAATTTTAATTCAATTTTATTTTATGCACCATCATATTTTATATTAAGATAAATCATTTGAAAACTTCATAACATATCTTTGGAAAAGATTTTAGATTTATTTCATTTCTTATATTGAATATATACATGAAAATCATTTTATGTTTTGAAAATTAATGAAAATCATTTAAGCTAATGAAATGTCTATTTGGATAATTCATTAATTAAAATCTATGAAGTTTTTAAGGTTATAAACTATAGACTTGTAATTTACAAAACTAGGTTTTGAATTCAGGTAAAAAGATGAAAATCATTTGGCAAATATACCATGCTTTAAATAGTTTTAAAGAACATTTGTAAATATTATTTTGATGAATAAATATGATTAAGTGGTTGAAATCAAATACTTATAAGAAAATTTTATTACAAGGAAATGGTTTGAAATTTTGGAAAATATTTGTCAAATTACATATTGAGGTTTTAAGAAGTACAATGGATAATAAAATGTTTAACTTGAAACAACTTTTGAAAATAATGATAACTGAGATATTTGAAATATTAAACTTCTTCAATATGTTTGAAGTCTTTTATAGTTGGTTTCCTTCTGCATTTTAATATTTTATTTTAATCAAACAAAAGTTTTAAATTTTAGTGATTTTTTACATCAAGCTTCTCAATGGTGGAGAGGAGCCGACCAATGCCGGTGAGAAGCTCTCCCGGTGGCGTGGTTGACTCCGGTGGTGGTTGTGGTGTTTTTCGCGTGGGGGTCGGGTGTGGTGAGAGTAAAAGTGATGAACTTTACCCCTCCACTCCCTACTTAACCCAACAGGAAAAATCCCTCAGGGGTTGTACCGCCACCTCGTACGCACCGTTACCGTAGGGGTACTACCGCTCCTGGGATGGAGCGGTAGTACCGCTGCGCTAGCGGTAGTACCGCTGCCTGTTAACTACTGTGACACGAGCGATACTACGGCTGCCTGAGAACTGAAGTTCAAGGAAGCTGTAGTACCGTTGGGCCAGCGGTAGTAAAAGGGAGCAGAGACAAAAACGCTGCCAAGTTGGTCATGAAAAATGCAATGGGATGGAATTTTTGTTTGAGGTGAGATTTGAGGCTTAGGATAGAGAACCAAACTGAGAATGGAGTTTCACACTCAAGGAGCAAAAACAAAAGACAAGAGAGATCAAATTGAGTGTGTAATCCAAAAGACTCAAATAGAGACAATGCAAGTGAAAAAGCAAAACTAAAACCAAAGAAAATCCAACGACTTCAAAAAGAATTTGTGGTGGCCGAAGCCACCGTGTATGAGTTGTAGCATTGCACCGCGAAGATATATCTTGGGTCCATAACTACTTCCCATCATTGAAGCTCACAAATTATAGATTTAATTTGAAGTTTTAGCAATGATTCGTTACTACATGCATAATAGGGGGAGAAAGAATCCAATGTATTAGGAAAATGCTCCCCCTAAGTCCATGCGTGCATCTAATTCTAATAATGTCGTAAGAGTTGGAGAGTGTGTAAGGATATCATGTCAAGGCCCGAGAATCTATGATATTGAGCTCATTCCTCAAGTAGCAAAAGCGAGCTGCATCAAGGGGTTTCGTGAAGATGTCCGCCAATTGATCCCTTGTACCAACATATGGTAGATCAATATCTCCTCGCGCCACATGATCGCGGATGAAATGGTGGCGAATCTCAATATGCTTGGTCCTTGAATGTTGCACCGGATTATATGCAATCTTGATGGCACTCTCATTATCACAAAGAAGCGCACTTTGTCCAAGTAGACACCGTAATCCTTTAAAGTTTGCCGCATCCAAAGAAGTTGAGTACACCCACTTGCGGCGGAGACGTACTCGGCTTCCACCGTGGATAATGAGATGCAATTTTGCTTCTTCGAGGACCAACTCACCAACGATCTTCCAATAAATTGACACGTCCCGGATGTGGACTTCCTATCATCAATGTCGCCCGCCCAATCGGAGTCGGTGTATCCACAAAGAGACATGGTGCCATCTTTGGGATACCACAACCCGAAACATGGAGTATGAAACAAATATCTAAAGATTCTCTTCACGCCATCAAATGACTTTCCTTAGGCGCGGCTTGATAGCGAGCACACACTCCAACGCTTAGGAAAATATCGGGCCTAGATGCACATAAGTAAATAAGAGACCCAATCATAGAACGATACTTATTTTGCTCTACCTCTTTACCATTGGGGTTAAGCTCGAGGTGGCACTTGGTTTGCATAGGAGTAGTCACACCATTGAGTCCAAGCAACTTGAATTTCTTGATCATATCTTGAATGTACCTGGCTTGGCATATGAATGGTCCTTACCTCGATTTCTTTATCTCAAAACCGAGAAAGAACTTGAGTTCACCCATCATGGACATCTCGAACTTGTCGGTCATTAGCTTGGAGAACTCATCATTGAACACACGGTTAGTAGAACCGAAGATAATGTCATCGACATATAATTAATGAAGAGTTCACCATTAACCTTTTTAGTAAATAGTGTGGGATCGTTTACCCCAACCTCAAATCCACGGTCTACCAAGAACTCTCTCAAATGCTCGTACCAAGCACGGGGGGCTCGTTTAAGGCTATAGAGAGCTTTGTCCAAGACAAAGACGTGATGAGGATGGTCGGGGTTTTCAAAACCGGGGGTTGTTTAACATAGACAAGTTCTTGCAATGGACCATCAAGAAAAACACTTTTAACATCCATTTGTTGGAATTTAAAACCATGATGAGCTGCATAAGCGATGAGAGTACGTATCGATTCGAGCCTTTCAACCGACGCGTATGTTTCTCCGAAGTCGATGCCTTCGACTTGGGAGAAACCTTGAGCCACCAACCACGCCTTGTTTCTCACAACGATACCTTGTTCGTCTTGCTTGTTCTTGAAGATCCACTTGGTGCCGATAATGTTGCGGCACTCTTTAGGATTTTCAACTAGACGACACACATTGTTGCGCTCGAAGTCGTTAAGCTCTTCATGCATAGCACCTAGCCAATCGGGGTCTTCAAGTGCATGAATACTTTCTTGGGTTCAGCCATGGATATGTGCGCTTGATGCTCACTAAAGTGAGCCAATTGACTTCGTGTGGAGACCTTTGCTCGAGTCACTGATGACCTTGTCGAGGTATAAATCCCTTAGTTCTTATGATCTTGCAAAGCGAGCTTGAGGACGAGTTTCGATTGCCGCCCTTTTCGTGGGGACAATCTCTTGACCATCTTGGTCCATTGGATCCTTGTCTTGACCTTCTTGAGGGCATTGATCATCATGCGATGCTTCTTCACATGGTTGGGTGGGATGATCTTTCCCTTGAGTAGAACTTGGAGAAGTGGAGGTATCTTCAATAATGTTGGTGTGGGAGGCATGTTCTTCTTGTTGATGAAGATATTGTTGAGGCGGTTCTTGAGCTTAATCATGATGAAGTGTTGCTTGTTCTTGTTGTGGAAGATCTTGAGATTGTTCTTGAGGGGATTCACCATGTGCTTTGGATGATGCACTTTGAGGTACTTGTGACGGTGAGGTCTCCTTGATAGAAGAGCTTGAGCTTTCTTGATCAACTCCTTGATGAACTTCGATGGGGCAAAGAAAGCCCACTCCCATCTTTATGGCATCAAAGGGTTGTTCATCACCGACATCACAAACACCAACTTGCTCCACTTGGGAGCCATCATTTTCATCGAATTCCACACTACAAGATTCTATGATAATCCGAGAGGATTTATCAAAGACTATATAAGTGTGGGACTCGGTACCATATCCGACGAATATCCCCTAAATTGACTTAGAGTGGAACTTACCCAACCGGACACCCTTGACGAGATAATAGCACTTACATCCAAACACTCGGATGTAGCCAATGTTGGGTTTGTTGCCGGTAAGGATCTCATATGGCGTCTTCTTCAAGCCCTTGCGGAAGTAGAGGCGGTTTGATGAATGACACGCGGTGGAGAGAGCCTCCGCCCAAAAGTTGATGGGAGACTTAAAATCCGCCAACATAGATCTTGCCATGTCGATGAGTGTATGATTCTTCCTTTCCGCAACACCATTTTGCTGAGGAGTGTAAGAAGCGGAATATTGCTGTCGAATGACCTCATCACTAAGAAAGTCGTTGAGGGGGTAGTTCTTGAATTCTGACCTATTGTCACTTCGAACAACCAATATGGGAAGGTTATGTTGGCGTTGAACCTCCTTTGAGAAGTCGATGAAGACTTGTTGCGTTTCATCCTTGGTCTTGAATAAATAGACCCATGTGTACCTTGAATAGTTATCCACAATCACGAGGCAATATTTCTTGCCACCAAGACTTATCTCCGAGATTGGTCCAAATAGATCAACATGTAGGAGCTCCAAAATCCGGGAGGAAGATATGATGGTATTGCTTGGATGAGGAATATCATGCATCTTGCCTTCCACACAAGCTCTACAAACACGATCCCTTGAAAAAATAACATGATCTTTTAGTCCAAGAATGTGGCCACCCTTGTGAATACTTTTCAAAGTACGCATGTTTACGTGGGCTAGTCGGCGATGCCATAGCCAACCCACGTCGGCTTTTCCGAAGAGACACATGGCTTGAGTAGTGGTGGCTCCGGAGAAGTCCACCACATAAAGCTCATGCTCCACGTATCCCACGAAAGTCACTCGTAGCGACTTGCTCCACAAGAGGATCACAACGTCCTTATCAAAGAAGGGACAAATCTCCAACTTTGTTAAGGCACGATCCGATAACAAATTACAGCCAAGGGATTCAACAAGCATAACATTGACAAGAGTAATGTCGGGGGCAACTACCACCTTGCCAAGCCCGGTTACCTTATAACTTGATAATTCACCAAACGTCACGGTCACTTGATCTACATTTGGTCTCAACTCCGTGACGAGTTCTTTGCTCCCGGTCATATGACTTGTACATCCACTATCGATTCTCTTTTTTGAACCACCGGGAGCAAGGTCCTACAATTGATCAATTCTTGCATTTAGCAACTCATTCCTTCACAATGGGTGCCTTATGCTTAGCGACAAGAGACTTAGGTACCCAAATAGCATATAAAATAAAACCATAGTAGGGTCCGATGTAACGAGCACAAACATTCCCATAATAATCAACATATAAAGCATAGTTGGGATTTTTGTCCACGGCATGATATTTACGAGTAGGCTTTCTCCTTGTGGCATTCCTACTCGCAACATTGTCCTTGGATTGAATGGAGTCGACCTTCTTGGCTTGGATGGGGTTGATGTTCTTAGCTTGGGTGGGAATGCCCTTCTTGGAACTCACTTTCATGGGAGGCACATAACCAAGTCCTTCCTTCCCTTGAAGAGTGTGAGGCTCCATGATGGGAGTATTAACAACTTGCTTACCCTTGAGAGGGATGGTCTTGGCCATGGAGGCCTTAATCTCACTCTTCAACCTAGCATTCTCCTACACAAGATTAGCATTATCACAAGAGCAAATAGAGGTAGAAGTTCTAGGAGAATCAAGGTTAGTTAACCGAGCTTGGAGTTGAGCTTAGGATGTGAGGAGTTATGAGTTTTCTCAATAGTTTCAAGATGCTCCTCAAGACGAGCATGAGACTCTCCAACCTCATCAAGAGAGGACTTCAAGTAAGATAGAGAAATAGCGTCTTCTCTTTCTATCTTACCCTTCTCTTCATTGAGATGCTCTAGCTCATCAATACGAGCCATGAGGGGACCAACGTGTTTCTTCCTATCACCTTGCAAGTTAGTGATAAAGAAATCGAAGGAAACAAGCTCTTGCTTGATATGAAGGCTAGAAGCATCATCAAGCTCATTAATTTCATTCATGAGAGAGGAAGAGGATGAGGGTACCTCCGATGCCTTGGCCATAAGACATCTTGAGCTCTTGGTAATGGGGCACTACAAGAAATATGTCAACTCATGACCCCCTAAATTGGTCACTGAATGGTCATGTAATATCATTTGTGACCTTTTAATGACGAAAAATAGTTGGTCAAAAGCTGGCAGTCACTAACGATACTACATGACCTTTTTTGTGCGTTCGTCATAGACGATTATGACCAAAATAAAAGGTCACATATGTTATGACCAATTTTTTGGTCACTGACCATCTGCCCTGGCCATATCAGATCCAACGTGGCAAAGCTGACGTGGAAAAAATTGTGACCAAATAAATTGGTCATATAGCAACATCAGCCCAATCCAGTTCTGTGTTTTATATGGGTTGAGCCCAACAATTTGGACAATCAATTCTGGCCAGTTACATGGGCCAAGCCCAATATTAGGCCATTATATTTTTGGTCTGAATCCTTTGTTCTTCTCTTCCAAATGGGTCCCACTTGTCAGTTCATGTTCAGTAGGTCCCACATGTCAAACGTCAGGTTTTGGTCAACAGGTCCCGCATGCCAGGTTTTGTTCAACAGGTCCCACATGCCAGGTTTTGTACATGGGTCCAGATAGCAGGTTCTAATCGTTTCCAAATAACACATGGTTCTTAGCAGATTAAGTACATAAACAATATTCAAAATGCTGATTATAACATCATCTCATCTCAGTGAATATACCATGTTACAGGTTCATATCACATCCAAAATAATGCCCAAAAGATGTATTATAGCATAGGTTCCCAGGTCCTAGCTCCCAGCACAAAATGCTCAAGTTCCCAGCATAGTATGCTCAAATTCCAGCACAAAATTTTCAGCACAACTACAAAGACTCATCAAACATTTTTGCTCCAAACAGTGTGACCAGCGCAGCAATCTCTCTTGGTCTTGAGCCTGCTTGCGCAGCATCTCGAACTCCTTGGCACGTGAGGCCTCAGCTTCTTCTGCCTGCTTCCGCATTGCAGCCATCTCTTCTCGCACAGCTTTGCTTTCCATCTCCGACCTCACAAGTTTGTGCTCAAGTTAACGCACCTGAGCAGCTACAATGACATTTGATCTCACATTCTTGTTCCTGCATGAGCTTGACTCAAGTCCAACATTCATCATGAATTTGGTGGACGGGCACATCTCCTTCAGAACTTCAGCAACTATCTCAGCTTCAGTCTTGGGTTCTTAGCCATCATGTACCGGTTCATCCTTCCTCTTCTCCATCTCAGCCTGGCAGCACATGAAGATGACATTACTATGAGAATTCAGTTTCAAGCTATGGAAATACAAGATGGAAAACAATTCACAGCAGAGAGTTCAGTTTCCAGTCTGAAGCAAGCAAAAGGCACCAGAAAGCATTAAAATGGAAACAGCAGTTTGATATAATACGCAAACCACAAAAGCACTTACTATAGCAGTCTTAACAGGCTCGGGCAAACCATCCTTCTTGCTCCAGTGGGTGACCCTGAACATGTCAATGGCGGACAGATCTTGAACCTTTTGTTCCTCCTTTTGAAATCATATTCATGGGGAATGGATATGTTATTCAACCAGAATAAAAGAGTAAGCTCTGCACAAAATATTACTTAGGCCTTAGGAATAAACAAGTTTGTTCTTACAGCTGCATAGATATGAGCAGGATAAGACCTTGAACCAGTTTTCTGCTGAAAATTAACCTTTTTTCTACTTTCGATGGCAGCCAGACAAGTTTCCTACAATATCAACTGTTACCTAGTGCACACAACTATGAAGTTTAATGCTGGTGTTTAGAAAGATTATAAACTAACAACAAAAGACAATGTTGCAAGCAACTACACGTAAATAAAATGCAGTTGCATTAAAACCTGTACAGACCTTGCGTCTCGGAGTCAACCACATATTCACCAGCGCTTGCCATTCATCATCAGTCACATATGGCACCATCGACTTGACACTGACTTTATTAGCTGGTATTGGGTCAAAAAACTTCTTCCTGAGATTGTGTCGTCTGTTCTTGGACACTTTCTACAGCATATCAATGCAAGCGTGCTGAACGGTCACCGACTGGGTGTCCATATCAAAATTCATCTACAAAGACAACAAGCAAGGCAAGGAATATTTCTGCAAAACAGGCACACATAGATGCACTGCTTACATTTAAGAGTAGTAAAAGAGAAGATTACTAGATGAACGCACCTTCATTATCCATAAAGGGTTGATGGTCTTCACTTTGTACAGTGCTTCATCCATAGGCTGAGTTGCGTCATACATTTGCAGTGAGCTATCTTGATCCCTCTGCAGCGGGCTTTCGCGATGGTTAGTTAGAGCAATCTCAGTGGCTTTCCGCCTTGTTACTCTGGCAGCACCAACATCATCAGGTTCGAGCATCCTCTTCGATGCTCCTGGAGGTGGTGCCATCACCCTACCCCGAGCCATTTGAGCAGATGTTGGTGATCTGCTCTTCCTCTTGCTTGTTTTCTTCACACCGGACTTCTTCTTCCTAGAAACCTTTTAGTCCTCCTATAAACATCAAGAAGAGGAGCAGTAGATCACAAGTGAAGAAATATGTGTGAGCACAACATGAAGTACAAAAACATTCAGATTTCATATGTAGGCGTTGTAAACAGTAGCAATCAATAGCTAAATTAAATAGTTAAAGGGAGTAAGGAATCAATGGCTAGATGAAATAGCTAAATGAAAGATTGCACCGTGGGTGCTCTAAACAGTAATAGGTATTAGAGAATTAAGCAATCAAATACATGGCAGGGACGATGAAATCATTTAACTTCCTAAACAGTAGTAATGAACAGGGAAATGGAATAGCAAGATAAATAGCAATCTATATATGACAACATCATAAGATCAAAAAACAACACCCTATACCTGACAGCATCACTACAAAAAAGTACTCCAACACCACCCAAAACATGTGAGAATTTGCACCTTAGCAGTCCTCTCCACTACATTATCGTCAACTTCCTCTCCCTCCATAGCTTGGTATTCTCTAGGATTGTAGTCTGAATTGTCTCCTTGTGTTGCAGATGCTGCACCATTGTTGGTGACCCCACTAACTTCTAGAGCTTCATACATCTTCCTAAGCATCGATGCTATTGCTCCGATGCCAATAGCTTGCAGTCTCTGACTGTTCCTCATCATTTTTCTAGCCCTATCTATCTCATGCTCGGTGAGAGGCGCCTCTTTAGAAAATACAAAAATGTGACCATTAGATGCATGTTGACATGCATGGAGAAGCACAACAACAGAAGCAACTAAGGTATGCTAGCAGGTTTCATTTTATTTAATAGTAGTAGAATAACTGTCACTCAAACTGAACCATTCCATTTCAGCTACCAGCTTACAGGCAAAAAATAAACATACTTATTCAGGAAGACAACAGGGGTAACCCCTCCAGGAAGGGGGGACACACACACATTTCACATAGCACATTTACACATATACATAGATAAAACTGACAATGTAAAGGACTAGAGGAAGTTTATACCAATAAACTAATCCTTCTTTGCCATCCTAGTCATTATTGTTCTCGAGGTGGGCCGACCGGTGCTAGCTTGTAACATAGAATAAAAAGAATTAGATAGACATGGATAAAAAAATTATATGGCACACACTTAATAGATAAAGCAACAGCTTAACCATGCTTGTTAGATAGAATGGCAGATTGCACAAAATTTATACATATCAACCATCCACGCAACTGGTGGCTAATGTACAAACAATAAATGACATAACATGATCCAACATGCATATAAAGGTATAGCAAGGCATCAACAATGATACATGTGAAGAAAACTTGTTATCACAACACTCAAGTGATGAAAACAATTTAGTTCAGCGGCCTAACAAGATGGAGTTACTACACTGATCACCAAAGCTAAGGCAAATGCTCTAGACTAAACAAGCATGCATGAAATAAGGCTTCTCCAGTGAACAAACACCATGCATATACACAGGCAGAGGCTTCTCCACTCAACAACCCACCTCTTTATCTCACTACTTCAAGTTCAACTTGTGAAATCCCTCACCACTTCTCTGCAAGGAACAAGTGGTTAGACAGCAGTACCACAATGAAGTGAAGTAACTGAAATAGCTAAACAAGTACACCTTGTGGATGCAAAACCCTAGCATCTAAAATCCTATAGGGCAACCAAGATAGCATGTACTAGAAAATTTCGTGCTCCACCAAGATAACAGTAGAAGGTACAAGATAGCTATGTAAATCCTGGCAGAGGCAGAGCTAAAACCCTATATGAACGTAGCCAGAGCCATGTAAATCGTAGCTGGGCCAGAGCCAAACCATAGATGAACCAGTCCGAGCCAAATTCTAGACAACAACTAGTAAGATATGCAACAATTAGCCAAACCCTAGATGAACTTGCACGCGCGGCGACAACAACAACACATGAGAGCCTCACCGCAGTCACAGACAGAACCAGACACGGCAGAGGAGACGTGAAGGAAAAACCTGTTGTAGCCGGAGAAGAGCTGGTGAGTACGCTGCAGCTGACGACGAACTCGGCATCGAGGAAGAACTCCATCGGTGGTGCGTTCCAGGAGGCGGCGACCTCCAGGCTTGAGCGCCGACGATGATTATGTACTACTTACCACATTTCTACGCTCTGCTCCGAACGGCAGCGGCGTTCTGGTGAGAGAGGATTTGGGGATTTGGGGAGAGGAGAGGAGAGGGATTTGGGGATTTGGATCTGAGGAGAGGACAAGGAGTAGGTGGGAAAATGCGTGGGGATATACTTTTCTTTTTCTCTTTTTGATGGCTGTTTTGGTAACTACGACAATTCTAATTAGGTGGGCGGGAGGCAATTTTGGATTGGCGCCCAAATAATTGGGGATTGACGCAGGACTTTCTAAATTAGGGCAATTTGGAAATTAAATTTGTCTATTGTTGTCCATAGTAAATAAATAAACTTAAATGGGATTTGATTTAGGATTCTGGTGTCGAACTATGTGTGGCTAAATGTGTATTGATTGAAATACATAACAGAACATGGTATACTAAATAGTACATTTTTTGTGAAACATGTCGAAATTTTGAATAGTCATTTGAAATCTAAAAGAAGTTGTTGTGGTGACCGTTCGTATCTAGTGGTGGAATCGTGCGGATATTTTGATGTATCTATGATGACATGGCTAGTTGTGAACTTAAAAGTGAAAATTAGGAAAAATAAAGGGCGATCTATGTAGGAGGTGCAGTTCAAATTCTAGCTGTTTCCAACTAGATCTGCGGAAAACCGTGTAAAACGCCGAAAATAGGTAGAAATCTCGAAAATGCGTGCTTTTTGGTGACCGTCCATGGAATAATGCCCAATTTGAGGGAAAAATGTGCCGGTGTCATTTCGGTTGATATTACGGGTAGACGCTTCACAAAAAATCCTACTTTTAGCGCCTAGAAATTAAAAAGTGGATTTTTTTGTGAAACATGTCGAAATCTTTGTTCGGCAACATTGTTTGCCATCCCAATACACACACATGTGCCAAATATGGGCATGTTTGAGCAAACTATGTCATGAATGTAGCCAAAACATTGCTTGTTTGGCTTGAAATCTATGAATGTTCGTTGTTGATACCAATTTTCTGTGAACATTTTTTCGCTAAAACTTATGTGTTGCAAGTTTATATTTTTTTCTGGTATATAGGTCACCTATAATAATGCTACGCGAAGGTTTGGCGATGTTTTGAATTTTATAAAATTTTGTATGGTCATTTGAAAATCTAGACGAAGTTGTCGTCGTGACCGTTCGTGTCTGGTGGTGGAATCGTGCGGATATTTTGATGTATGTATGATGAAATGGATAGTTGTGTACTTAAAAGTGAAAATTAGGAAAAATAAAGGGCGATCTATGTAGGAGCTGCAGTTTAAATTCTAGCCGTTTCCAGCTGGATCGGCGGAAAACCGTGTAAAACGCTGAAAATAGGTAGAAATCTCGAAAATGCGTGCTTTTTGGTGACCGTCCATGGAATGATATCCACTTCAAGGGAAAAATGTGGCGGTGTCATTTCGGTTGATATTACGGGTAGACGCTTCACAAAAAACCCTACTTTTAGCGCCTAGAAATTAAAAAGTGGATTTTTTTTGTGAAACATGTCGAAATCTTTGTTCGACAACATTGTTTACCATCCTAATACACACACATGTGTCAAATATGGGCATGTTTGAGCAAACTATGCGGTAAATATGGACAAATATTGTTGTTAGCAATTCAAAATACAAATTTCTTGAATTGACTCCGGTCCATGACTAGAACCTGGTCTCACGACAGTGCCCTTTGGAGTGCATGAAGTGACAGTACCCTTCCCCTTTCTTCAGTCCCCTTCGCCTCTTCCCCTTCGCCGCTGACGGAGAGCAGTAGGAGCCCGCCTAGCGCCGCCCTGACGGAAAGCACCCCCGCCAGCCGTCTCCGTCTCCAGCCCGTCTTCTCCGCGCTCCAGCCCGCCAGCCGCCGATAAGAGCACCCCCTCTGCGATCTGATCCCTCGTCCCATTCCGTTCCCAGGCACGGATCTGTCCGGCAGAACTCGCCGCGCGCCAGATCGATGAACCTCGCAATGCACCTAGCCGTGATGCAGAGCAGGTTAGAACGAAACTAGCTAGCCTGAGAGAAAGGAATCTCGTGAGATGTGGGCTTTTGGGGCCTTAGATTTGCATCTCCGAATCGTAAGAATGCTCATGGAGTAAAGGTGCGCGTCTAGCAGCCTGCAAATTCCTTATCTCAAGTACCTAGCTAGAGATCAGTGTCGCCGTTGTCGTCGCTTAGTTTCTGTCCACGAACACTTCCAGCAGCTACCTATAGAGATCAGGCTATAAGTATAATCCATTATCCTAACTGTTGATGTAGTGAGTAACCCAAATCTATTGTTGATGATAACCGAAGACATAATGAGGCAAAATGAAAATTGAAGATTCATAAGTATTTGTTTACAAACTGGAAAATAAACAGTTTTACATATTGCTTCAGTATTGCACGGTTGTCAATATTTAATCACATATTTAATTGGTCTCCAAAATATGTTTATCTGTGAATTTGAAAACAGCTACCTGTTTGTGACACTCCTATGCCTATTATCTCTTTTTACATATTGATTCAGTATTGCTTTCCCATGTTCTTTTGCTTTTCTCAATGGTAGACTGTTAAATGCAAAACTATAAAGCAAATGTTTGTCAAATGTTCTTATAGATGAATTGCTTCATCTGATTATGCTGCACAGCTAATATTTGTAGGCCATGGACAATTCTCTTGTCATCGAGCTTAGCTCGGATGACGAAGCTCTTGTTGTTGCGGAGAAAGCAGTGAAGGCTGCGGCTAGGAAAGCTAAGGCTAAGCGGCGCGCAAGGGAAGCAGCTGCTGCAAGAGAAGAAGCTGCTGAAAGGGAAGCCAACAAAATCGTTATGAAACGAGGTAAAGATAAATGGAGGCTGCTGCTATTTGTATTGTTGCTGTCATCACAAGATCTATTACTTATGCAGTTTCCTTACATGTAGGTCCCAAGACAAAGGGAGGTGCCATGAACTTTGATAGGTGTTGTGTCTTTGGCAACTATGTTGCTCTGAAACACAAACAGGTTAAGTTCTTGAAGAAAATTGCAATGAAGAGACCCACACTGCCTCCCTAAGTATGCACTATGCAGCCATCTAACACCGTGGAGCCAAAAGCTAAAATGGTAAACAAGTTATCTTTGACCTCTTCTATTACCCTCTTACATTTATTTGCTTGCTGAAGTACAAGTTATCTTTGACCTCTTACATTAATTTGTAGTACTTCCCGAAGAAGTTCAGCAATGCCTACATCAAGAAGCACATGGACTTGCCAACGGTGTTGAAGGTCTACTGCCCCGACTATGTGCCCATACTGGTCGATATCATTATGGGTAAAGGCAAGGGTAAAGGTGCTCAGATAACAAGCAACTGGTGCCAGGTTGTGGAGCTCACTAAAATGAAGCAAAATGATGTCTTCATGTTCCGCTTCCGCCGCAATCAGTCCAATGGACTTAAGTTGACCGTCCAAAAAGTCAAGTAGTTAGATGTTGGTGCTAGTCAGTCATATATATTGGTGCTAGTTAGATGTTGCTGGTTAAACATGTCTGGTTTCCGTTTGGTTGCTGATATGAACCATTGAACCAAGCTATGTAATAGTGGATCTGTCATGAGATGATTGTGTTATGAGATGAATGTGGTATGAGATGAATGTGGTATGAGATGAATGTGTTATGAGATGATCTTTTATTGGATATTTGCACATGTTCAGGATATTTGCACATTTCTGGCACATGTTCTGGATATTTGCACATGTTCTGGATATTTGCACATGTTCTGGATATTTGCACATTTTTTGCACAGGTTCTGGATATTTGCACATTTTTTGCACAGGTTCTAGATATTTGCACATGTTCTGGATATTTCCACATTTTCTGCACGGGTTCTCGATATTTGCAGATTTTTTGCACAGGTTCTGGATATTTGCACATTTTTTGCACATGTTCTGGATATTTGCATCAGGCCATCAAAAGACCATCATTCATCCATTAACATACAAAATTTGCACAAGCATCAGGACATCAAAAGACCATCATTCATCCATTAACATCCATTAACATACAAAAGTTTTGGAGACTACATGACCACATGTACCACTACAAGCATCAGGCCATTAGCAATACAAGCATCAGACTACATGACCACATGAACCACGAAAAGCATCATGACCAACTGCATCAGTTTTGGTGACCACTTTGAACCAGACCACTAAAAGCATCAGGCCATCAAATGCATGAGTTTTGGAGACCAATTTGCATCAGACCTGCAAGAACATAGAATATAATGCATCAGTTGAAGTTAATGGATAACTAGTTCGAATGTAGGCTGAGAACAAATAAACAAGGAAAATAAAATATACCTTCATGTTCTGCTACTCATCGTCATCGATACGAAAGCGGGAAACTCGCTGCCCAGTCTCGTTTTCCTCATCGTCACTACAATATTGGAGGGTTGTATGATCCATATCCTCTCGTTCGACTTCACCATCCTCAACCACCTTTCCTTTATTCTTAATGCCTCTTACAACCGCAGCATCAACACGCACACTGTCCCGCTGCAGCCTGGTATGCACAGTGCCTTCATTTTCTTGCACTGGAATTTCAGTAGCATTTTCATCCTGATATGTTAATCCTCCACCACCAGGACTCCTTTCAGTTTCAATCACACTCCACAAGTGCCTATGTTGGAAATGTTGCACAACACGCAATTTCCACGTAATCTAGTGTCGGGGACGTAAAACACCTTTGTTGCTTGTGAGGATAGAATAAAATGATCATTCTTTTACCAATATCTTGCAGTGTTGACCACTTTCGAAGTGTCCATCATCTCTGAATCCCGTCTTCTTCCTGCCACCAAGATCAAACCGGTCACAACGAAAGAGGACAACCGAACGATGGATGCCTCCGCCAGAGTTGTATTGCAGCTCGATGACGATTCTTAGCTGACCATAGAAGTCAATGTCCTTACCATCATGGTTTCCCTCCGTGACGATTCCACTATTTTGTGTCTTTCTATTCTTCTCACGGTCAATGGTGTGGTACCGAAGACCGTCTACAATACATGATGAATACAATCTCACTCGCGCATCTGGTAGGCATGCCAAAGCGAAGAGATCATCACTAACCTTCTTCTCCTCATGCAATTTCCCAATCTGTACATATAAACCAGGGTTAGTAACACACAAAACAAAAATTATGTGGCACTGGATTACATGGCTAAAGATCTCACCTTTCTTTCAAACCAACCAGCAAATTCCTTGGCAATCCTCTTATCAACATGGATGCGGCTTTCTTCCTGATTCATCTCTTCTTTGCACATCCTTCCATGCCAAGAAAAATAGTGAGTGCAAATATCAGGGCACAACCCAAAGATAATAAAATAACGAGTGCACAAGATAACATACTCTATGTATGCTAAAACCTCACTGCAGCTGGCAAGGACAAAATATACCATCTTTTCATAGTCATCACCAGCGGGCATGTATTGTGACCCTCCGAGAAACTTCACACCATGCTTGAAAACCGACACATCACCATGGTGCGAGTCAGCCTCCGTAAAAGTTCCGCCTGGCCGATTCCATCTCGTGTCCATATCATCAAAGTACCTCGGGCAAAAAGTGAGGCACTCATCGACAACATATGCCTCGGCAATCGATCCTTCAGGCCTAGCCGTGTTCCTCATGGAGCGCTTACATGTAAGCAGCCTTCTTTCAACCGGGAACATCCAACCGTATTGCACAGCCCCCCTAAGCATTGCCTCTTTTGGTAAATGGACACACAAATGGACCATCACGGTGAAGAAAGCCGGAGGAAAATCCTTCTCGAGCTTGCAAAGAATTAATGGGATTTCTTTGTCAAGTCTTTCCAGAACCGATAACTTGAGTGTCTTGCAGCACAGTTCTCTAAAGAAATTTCCCAACTCGGCAACCGCTACATATATATCATTATGCATAATTCCTCGAATCCCCGCCGGTAAAATTCTTTGAAGGAGAATGTGGCAGTCATGTGTTTTCAGTCCTTGGAGCTTGCATCCATCAGGAGAGATACACTTATCTAGGCTAGATGCATAACCATCTGGAAACCTCACAGCTCTTATGAACTCACAGAAGGCAATCTTTTCTTCTTTACTCATTGTATACCAAGCAACCGGCATTTCAAACGAGTCTTGACCTTGAATAGGCTTTAGGTGCAATTCTTTCCTAATTACCATATCTTCCAAGTCAAGCCTTGCATTCACCGTGTCCTTCGACTTTCCTTCAATGGTCATGAATGTCCCAAGGAAATTGTCGAAGATATTCTTCTCAATGTGCATTACATCAAGATTGTGCCTCAGCTTTAGACCAGCCCAGTATGCTAGGTCCCACAAACAGGATCTTCGGTCCCAACATTGACCTTCCTCACGCTTTTTCCTCTTTTCCAGCTTTCCTGGTCTCTTATCTTTGACCTTATCAAGTTGTTCTTCGAGCTCTTCTTTAGTGAACTCCGTTGGCTCATCGCGAGTTTCAAACTCATCATCAAACTCTTTGCTTCTACGCCACCGATGGTTCTTATCAAGGAACCGGCGGTGCCCAATAAAGCATATCTTGTTTCTTATCCTCCTCGAGGAAGGTTCTTTGACACACCGCACACAAGCCTGATAGCCCTTTGTAATCCTCCCTGACAAAGTGTGCAACGCCGGGAAATCATGTATGCACCAAATGACTGCAGCACGTAGATAAAACTTTTGGTTGGGAGTCAAGAAATCAAGCGTAAGTACTCCGGTCCACAGCTCAAGCAATTCATCCACGAGAGGCTCCATAAATACGTCACAATCTTTTCCTGGAGACTCAGGACCCGGGATAAGCAAGGACATCATAAAGTTTGTCTAGTCCATGCACGCCCATAGTGGCATGTTGTATGGCACAACAAAGACAGGCCACATGCTATATGAAGAGCTCTGGTTCCCAAACGGATTAAACCCATCAGTGGCAAGGCCAAGTCTGATATTCTTGGATCTGCTGCAAATTCTTTTTGTTCCTTGTCAAATTCTTTCCATGCCTTTCCATCTGCTGGATGGCTCAGCTCATCCTCCACAGGTTGCCGCTTGAGCTTGTGCCACCGTACCTCCTCTGATGTTTTCTCTGAGAGAAACATCCGCTGCAGTCTTGGTTTCAAAGGAAAATGCCTCAATACCTTCGCCGGTATCGACTTCTTCCCATCAGCATCTTTCCATCAAGAAGCATTGCATTTTGGGCAGTTGCCATACTTGAGATACTTCTTCTGATACAAGATATAATGATTTGGGTAGACATGTATAGAGACATATCCAAGCGCCAACTTGTGGATTATGCGCAACGCTTCATCATAATCCTTTGGAACACCGTTACCAGGGAACTGCAAGGTCAACAGTCCGAGTATTGCAGTGAATGCAACATTGCTAATCCGGTAGAAAGACTTGACATGAAGTAACTTCACGGTGAAGGTAAATCTTTAAAATTTACCCCCTTCAACAGCTGCGTGCTTCGCCTCCTCTAAAACATCAACAAATATTGACTTATGTCCATCAACATGGTCTTCAGAATTGTACAGATCCCTCAACGGTTCATGTATCCTATCGTCCTCAAAACCATCCTCTTCCTCCAAACCAGCATTCTCTTGCAAAACTTGTTCCAGAAATTCAACTCCATCATCACTACCATGGTGTGGCCCTGGATTACCTACAGTGTATTGATGTTGTGCCTGCAATGGTTCTCCGTGATGGATCCACCTATCATAGGTGATATCCATTCCATTTAGAAGCAAATGGTCTTCTACCCTTCCTTAAGTTTGTTCTTTATGGTTGAGGCATTGGCAGCACGGGCAAAGAATGCGGTCAGCTTCTACAAAATTTCTGCGAACACATTGCATGAACTCTTCCACACCCTTAATGTGTTTGCCGGAAAGCTTTCTCACGCCCTTGGTAATCCACCTTCTGTCCATCTGAAAAACAGAACACAATGTCAAAACTTAGGCTGCAGAATAACAGAAATCTTAGCACAAAGAATATGACAAAACAACAACTTTTACTGCACAACAACAAGGCCACACAATTAAACAACAAGCCGCACATCCAAATCTGTCGAACAACTAAACAGGGTGCACCATCGCTCTGTCTACCTAATCGCTAAAAAACTTTTTTTACCCTACTTCTTGTGCAACCATGGATGGAGATCTACCGTGAACGTAGCAACTGTGGCTGGCTGTATGGAGATCTACCGTGGATGGAGTTCTACCATGGATGGTTGTGGAGCTCTTCCATGGAGGAAGACAGAGAGAGGAGAGGGGTGCTTACCTCTCACGGCGTGGATAGAAGAACGAGATAGGAGAGGTGCTCCTCAGGTTAGCCGCCCAGCCCCCTCGCAGGCTCGCCAACGTACATGCCGCCGCCCAGCGCTTTCGCCGGTGAACACCCCCTCTGTCCCACTCCCCTCTGCCGGTGAACACCGCCTCTGCCCACTCCCCTTCGCCGGTGAACGCCTCCCAGCGCCCTCGCCGGTGAACGCCGCCTCTGCCGGAAGTGACTGAAACTAAAACTAGACGATTCCCAGATTCAGATTGTGTGTGTGATTTAAACTAAGATGCGAAATCAGTATATATAAACTAGTCGCGTTAGAGTTTCAAAATCTCCTCGGTAGCACAGCGGTAGCGAACGTGATTGTACGTAGTCAGCGTCGGGAGTTTGAATCCACGCTAGCGCAAACGCGCACCTTTTGCGTACTTTTATTTAGCCCGCGCAGTAGAATTAAAGTATAATAAACATAATTTCTCTCTGAAAGCATAGATACAAACATTGCTCAGTGGTTGCGAGTCCACGCGTACCACCGTGAGGATGCGAGTTCGACTCCTCGTTCGCCCCATTTTTGCGCGGAATAATTCGCCGGGTACCACTTGTCAGTTCACACGTAGGCGAGAGTTGGCAATCCAGTCAGACGACACATATACAAAAAAGACACCGTAACACTTCCACATTAGACATGCTGCTGATTTGGCTATCGACTAATGGTCCATGACCCTTCAAATTGGTCAAAAAACAAGGTCATATGATACTGCGGTCTAGTTCATGACCAATTGAGCATGACCTTTCTAATAAAATTGGTCATGGCGTAGTGTGGTCTACACCCTTCAAAGCAGCTTGTGACCAACTAGTTTATAATGGTCATAGGTTTATGACCAATTTTTGTAAATTCACTAACAAATGGTCATTAGTGGACATATTTCTTGTAGGGGGTTCTCATTTGGCGACTCGAAAAGATATGTGAAAGAGCTTGTCGTTGTTGAAGGAGATCTTTTCATAGATGAGTGAGTTCTTGTCGTTGATGAAGGAGCGGTAGGTGTTGAGGTGGTGGAGAGAGCCGCCAATTCATTTGGCGTTTCTTCCTCCGACTCTTCATCATCGGTGGGATACTCCTCTTGAGTCAACAACACAATGTGAGGCTTCTTGTGGAGAGGCCTCTTCTTTCCATAGGTCTTTCTTGGGAGGCATTTTGGCCTTGTCCTTGAGCACAAGACGTCCACCATGCTCCTCTCTCTTCTCATAAGGACAATCGGCGACGAAGTGGTACTTGTATTGACAATTGTAGCATATCCTAGACTTGGAGGGAGAAACCTTATCAATTTGAGGTGGACTCTTGACAAATCGCATCTTGTCTCTTGAAGGGTTGTTCCAAAAAGTGCGAGCCGTAAGAGCGAGATGTTCATTGTATGCAATCTTGAGCGCTTCTTCGGACATGGCGGCAAAGCTTCCGAGATCATAATCGTTTTCATCTTCAACGGTGGCCTTCAAGGCAAGATTGATTGCCCCTTTTTGCATTCCAAGAGCTCTTGCCCTTGTGTCTTGAGCATTCTTTGTGGCCACTTTGAATGCGGCCATTTCTTGCATCACCTCATTAGAGGTCATGAGATGGTAGTTGTGTCTTCCTTGAAGGCTCTTTATGTCGGTGGGCTCGCATGACATCATGGAGCTCACATAATTCCTTTTGATCCAAGCATCATCAATATGAGAGGCGCCCACTTCAGGAAAGCTTGTGGCAATGGCCACCAATCTTCGATACATCGTCTCGTGGTCTTCACCATCAGGCTTGTAGAAGCCCTCGGCTTCATTGCTCAAAGAATCATAGCGGTTCCTCCTCATGCTATCATTTCCAACAAACAACTCGGATAGAGCATCCCATGTTTCCTTGGTGTTGGTGAGGTGTTGGATGAGAGGCATGTCCTTGTTCCCAACCGCCTTTTGGGTCATGTAGAGAGCGGTGGCATCAAGTTGGGTTTCCACCACTTCTCTCCTTGTCAAGTTGTTCGGATCATGCGGCTTGTATCCAACTTGAATGATTCGCCATAGCTCGATTGATGAGTTGCACACATGAGACTTCATCACATATTGTCATTGAGAGAAAGTATAATCTTTACGCAATGGGGGATCACCCCTATGAGAAACTTGTGGGTGAGGGTAATGGGATCGGGGGTATGGTATTGGGATGGGGCGGGAGTGGCGTTGTAGCCTTTGGGCACTCCATCTTGGGTAGATGGAGAGGTTTGATGGCTTGAGGAGCTACTATCATCACCCTTCCATCCAAAGGCACTTGCTTTCCCTTTATCATTTCGGGGTCCACATCGTGAGTAATGCCCGGAAGCACCGGAGACTTTGAGGGCAATGCAAGAGCAGTTTCCTTGGATGTCTTGAGGGACTCAAGCATATCATGAAACTTCTTGAACTCGGTTTGTATGTACGATGTCAACTTTGTTTCCAAAGAGTTGATATCGGCTATAGTGGCACCTTTCTCTTACATTGCCGCCAAAGTCTCGGCGGCCGTTTCGTCAACCTCTCTCGGGTCAACTTGCACTGTCCAAGGTTGGTCTCAAGCGGTGAAGCTTTTAAGAGACAACCTGGCTCTGATACCAATTGAACAGAAGTTGACAACCTAGAGGGGGGGTGAATAGGTGGTAACCAATTTTTATGTATTTTCCAGTTTTAGGCAAGCGGAAAGTAAGTTGTCTATATGTGAACTAGATGTTACAAGTGATAGACAATAAGAAAACTAAGCAAGTACGATAAGTGGGTAAGCAATAAAGGAGAGCGAGTGGAACGAGATAACCAATGAAGAACTCGGAGACGGTGATTTTATCCCGAGTTCCACCACATAGGTGTACGTCTCGTTGAGGGGTGTGAGCTACCACAAACGTAAGTTCAACGCCAAAAAAACCCTCACCCTATTCTTCGTGAACTCGATCACAAAGGTACGAGTTCACTTTTCCACCAAAGACTCCTTTAAGGTCGGAGAAGATCCCGTACAAATTCATGGGGCACACACCCACAACTGAATTGGGGGCTCCCACAATAACAACAAGAGGTCTGGACCACAAAGGTCTCAAATCCAGCAAAAACATCCAACTAAAAACCCTAGGTTTCTAAAGGAAAGCCAAGCACTATATCCCTCTTGATAAAGAGGGGGAGATTCTTTTTCCTTCAGTGGAGAGCTAGATCAGGTGTTCTCCCTCACTTCCCAAAAGATCAAGCGATTTGGGTGGAGGAGTAGGAGATCCAAAGCTTCAAAGCTCCGCAGCAATGGAGGAGAGAGAGTGTAGAATCGTCACCTACTCTTGGAGAAGATCAAGTCTTTAAATAGGGGCCCCTAAAAACGAGCCGTTGGTGTCTGAAAAAATCCCTCAGCGGTACTACCGCTGGAGCAGCGGTACTACCGCTGAATGGTACCCATGCAGAATTACTCTCCAGATCCAGCGGTGCAACCGTTGGAGCTGGGGCAGCGGTACTACCGCTGCACGAGCGGTACTACTGCTAGCTCCTTAGCCGTAGCACGGAAAGAACACCAGCAGTACTACCGGAGTGATACCGCCTGGTACCTTAGCCTATGCCGAGAGTTTTTCTAATTCCAGCAGTACCTCCAGCGGTAGCTGGCGGTACTTCCGCCACAGATATCCAACAGTACCTAGGCAGAAGAGTTCGTCAGCAACAGCGGTACCAGAGGTACTACCGTTACTCCCAGGCTAGCGGTACTACCGCTAGGTCCTTAGTCGAAAAACGAAGGACACCAGCGGTACTACCGGATCTCTACTGCTTGGTACCGTAGGCTATGCCACTACCGCTGAACAGAAAAACAGAATTACACCAAAAATTCAGGGGCCACTCTCTCCTTTTTTAACTCTTGATATAACCTGTATAATCTGCAAATAACATACCACACAATTAGTCTTGTAGATGTGTTGTCAACAATCTCTAAAATAAATTTAGAGGAAATGCACTTTCAGTAGTTCACCCTTGGACTACGGGTCCATAGAAGTAGCTAGATGGTTATCTTCTCCTCTTGTACTATCATGTTTAGATCCTGTGAGCTGCCTATCATGATCAAGATCACCGTTATGTAATACTTCATATTGTGTTTGTTGGGATCCGATGAATGTTGAGTACTAAGTCATTTGCTTCATAATATATCATGTGTGTGCTATTTATGATCTTGCATGCTCTCCATTGCTAGTAGATCCTATGGCCAAGTAGATGCTTGTGACTCGAAGAGTGGGTATTTATGCTCGATAGTAGGTTCATGTCTCTATTTAATCTGGGGTAGTGACAGAAAGCTCTAAGGTTGTAGATGTACTGTTGCTACTAGGGATAAAACAGTAGTACTTTGTCCAAGGATGATGTAACTTACTTACTTTACACACAGTGCTTGCAACTTAATACTGAAAGGGGTGCGGACGCTAACCGGAAGGTGGATTATTAGTTTAGATGTAGTTGGAACGGTCTACGTATATTTTTTTAATGCCCAAATGAATCTCACACTACACATCATGACATTAGTATATGCATTGTTATGCACTTCATTATTCTATCAATTGCCCAGCTGTAATTTGTTTACTTGCATGAATTTTATTATTATTTATGGAGAGACACCACTAGTGAACTGTGGACCCCGGTCCTTCTCTTTAATCTGATAAACCACCTACTTCTAACCTGTTTCTTTCATTCTCAGCAAACAAACATCTTTCTTCCACACATACGTTTAATCCTTTGTTACAGCAAGTCGGTGAGATTGACACCCTCACCGTTCAGTTGGGGAAAAGTATTTAGACTGTGTTGTCTGCAGGCTCCACATCAACTACACGCAACCAAGGAATTTCTGGCGCCGTTGACACCTCGAGGGAATTCTCATTTCCTACTGGTTCGATAACCTTGGTTTCGTAACTGAGGGAAATTTGATGTTGCACTACTTCACACCTACCTCTTGGGGTTTCCCAACAACACGTAGAAAGTATCAGGGAGCGAGTCTATGACGCCGGCCTCCAGCAGCTTGTCGATCTCGGTGACGATGAATTCCAATTTCGGTTTGCTCTGGTTCCGGAGAACCTGCTTCACTGGTTGCGCGTCCGTGTTGACCGCTAGTTTGTGCTCTATCACCTCCCTTGGAACACCGGAGATCTCTGACGTGTCCGAAGCGAAGACATCAGAGTTCTCCCCAAGGAAGGTGATGATCACGCTTTCCTATTTGTCTGTTAGGCGAGCGCCGATGGTGATTGATCGGACTCCATCCCCCGTTAGGGCCACCTTCTTGGTCATCTGGGAGTCGCCTTGAAACGCCGCCTTCTTGATGGAAGTTGAAGTCGAGCCCTCGGGATCAGCCTCATTCCCGGAGAATGCGTCGAGATCGTCCTCCATTGCTTCTGGGCGAATGCTTGATGTTGTGGCCACCGTCTGGTTTAGCTTCTGGACGCAAGAGATAGCGTCTTCCACGTCGGCTAGGATCTTGATTACTCCATGCGGCACCAGGATCTTCAACATGTTGTATGCGAAGTGGGAGACGGACATGGACTCGGCCAAAGCGAGTCGGCCAAGTATGTCGTTGTACGGAATCGGGTTGTCCGCCACATCGATGGTGACATCTTTGGTGCGAAAGTTCTTGTAGTCGCCGCAGGTGACAAGAAGGGTGATCTTCCCAATGGGGCGCGTGATGCTCCCATACATGAAGGGGATCGCAGGCAGAAAACAATATTTTTTTAACAACAATATCCTAAAACTAGCCAGGATCTATGTTATGCAGATACAGTAATACGGAGGAGATCGGTATACATACCCTTCTAGACCGAAAATCAGGGATTACGCCCCCGCACAAGCGTTAACGACGAAGACAATGTAGCCGGCCTCTAGGTCGCGAAGAACTTGGTGCGATGAATCAAACGAATATGACCTTAAGGTCGGGTAGAGAAAGTAGACCTCCCAGCACCACTAGCATGGCACCTCGCAAAGTTTCACACACGTACGGTGAAGCCGACGACCTCCAAAGCTCCAATCCAGGACGAGCAGCGGAAGACCGGGACGGGATCACCAGCAGGACGGCAGCGTACCTATGGTGGAAAGAACTTTCTCCTTGGCGTAAATCCGACAGGGGAATCAGCCAAGGGAGCACCTCTGTATAAAGGGGAAAGAGGGCTGCCAACCTCGCCAGCCGGGCGGTTTGGAACTAAACCCCACACCCCATGCGGCTATGGATGGTGCGCCGGCACTAGGTGGGCCCCATGTGGCCCACCTAGGCCGGCCGAATCCCCTATCTCCCCTTGGGGGGAACTTCCCCCCTTATGGGCCTTCTTTCCACCAGAAGGCCCATATAAGGTATTATGGCTTTGAAATTTCGAAATTAATTAAATAAAAATATATCTAACTATTAATTAATATTAAATAAATATTATATAACTTATTCCGGCTCCGAAAAGTGTTTTGTCGCTGCCCGATCTCCATCGGATCTTTCCCGGACGTTCCCGGTGCTCTCTTTCTTAATTTCTCTTCGGGTAAATATTACGGCAAATATGTCGAGTGCCCTATGTGTGTTTGCCGAGCGGTTCGATATAATAACATACATGATGGATACACCTCTCCCATCAATGACTAAATTGTGGAAATAGATCCCCATTATTAATCCCTGTGATATAACGAATAACTTTGTCGTTCAAACCTGGACGCCGAATCTTAAACCTTTTGCCATGGCGATACTTAGTGTGTGCGCGACTCGTTTATAGATATCTCCATTCCTAGCTTGATCTTCTTACTGACAAACCTATCTTCTACTCGTCTGTTATATTATGTCCTGGTGACCTAGTCACACGCTTGCAAGCTCATTTGACTTAGTCTCACCGAGTGGGCCCTAGAGTATCTATCCTGCTATGCGGATTGGCAAATCCCGCTCTTGATCCCTCATCTCAGCATACTCCCTTCCGATACCCGAGAGGAACACCTTTATTGTCACAATATTAATATATGACGTTTGATGCAATCAAAGTATCTTTCAGGAATATCAATAAGAGTTGATCTCACAGTCAAAGACGTAATGACTAAGTCCTACAAATATTGGGTATGTCCATCACGTCATTCTCACAGTGACATGACTCCATTGTCAACTGACATCAATGTCACATGATCGGGAAACCTCGATCATCAATTGCCCGATGGACTATAGTAAGATAGAGGCTACTAGGGACCTGGTTGTTCATCTAACACACGTGTATTAATGTTTCCGCTTAATACAGTTATAACATGGTATAAAACATATAATGAACAATTGAGATATGACGAATAAACTATCTTTAATAAGTGCCTCTAGGGCATATCTCCTTCAGTCTCCCACTTGCACTGGAGTAACACTTAATCTAGTTTACAACTTGGTTAAACCTCAATACCCATAGGAACTTGGTGCATGCTTGTCTCGTGGAAGAGGAATACAGTCAACAGATCTCACACATTGAGACTTGTATGTGCTTTGCAACACTTCTATATCACCTAGTTTGACATCATCCTGTATCTTATGATGACGGCGGAAATATATCTTTAGTTGATTGGAGTGAGACTCGAACCTTCGCGTAGCATGGGCCTTAAAAGTCTAAGAGATCTATTAAGGGGAACCACATATGCTTAGAAAACTGTTCAGTCCAATCACACTTGCTACTGCTGAAGTTGTCGTATATTTCTATACCTATGTAGATTATGCGACGGTGCATTCATATGCGACTTCGCAAGCTAACCCTGTATTTCTTGAAAATAAAGGAAATCTCCTATATGAGATTTCCAGTCGTATGGGTCAATGTCGTAACTTGCATCATCGTAACCGTTTTACGGCAAGTTGTCTTTCCACTCTTACCCTTTACCAGAAAACATATCTTCAGTTCTCACAAACACTCAAGAACAGACTTAACGTTTGTTCATTGATCCACACTAGGATCACTCTAGAACCCGTTCTTCAACCAAGAACTTGTGTCACACCAAGTCAAGTTTTCGGTCTGATAGAATCTATGTCTGATACATAGAGAATGTCGAACATCATTTGCTATCACTGAAAATGCCAATATAAACTTAATATTTTACCTATTCATACAAGCAAGAACCTTTTTCTTCGCTTGTTTTATTCTGAAATACATCAGAATCTTAACCTAGGAAAATATTCCGACCTAATGTTATCAAGCCCATTTTGATCTATACAATTATAGATTGGATGCCTAACACTCCTAACTTCATTCATAGAAAATTTAATCACTTAAATTATCATTTATAGTTTACCAGAGGATCTGTATCATTCTCAGTATGTCGTTACATATAAAATCATGAATGACACCTAACTCCCACTCAAATATGCCTTCCACATATAAGATCAAGAAAAGCTACTTAGCTCCACTCACTTCTTTGCAAATGCAAGTTTCTTCAATTATTTTGGACAACTCCAAAATCCTTTGATCATATCATCAAAGTGAAGATTCCAGCTCCGATATGCTTTCTTCAGCCCATGAATGGACAACTGAAGTTTGCATACATGTTTCGTATCCTCAGGATCACCAAACCATTTCATTGTACTAATTACAACTCTTTCTTAATGGTACCATTAAGAAACATGGTTTCCTTATCCATCTATCAATTTCTCAATTTGAAATTATAGTAATTGCTATACAATCCTGAATAGATTTAGGCTTCGCCACTTGAGACAAAATCTCGTTGTGGTCAACATTTGAATCGGTCGGAACTGTTTCACGACAAATCGATCCTTATCAGTGTCTACTCTCTCATAAAATTCCATATTTTATTAACAGCCTAGATGCCATCAAGAAGATCTCCCAAGTCATTACTGGTAATCGTACATGGATTTTATCTCGGATCATATATGACTCATAGACATTTCTCAGACTTAGGTCTTCCATCTCTTCTTTGTAGTTCGTAGGTCTGTCATATTCCATTAACATGACCTTCATAACAAGATTGGCGTACCACAAAGTGTGGAACACAACCTCGGGTGCCGACGTTCTTAGTATGAGCTCAGAGCATCATTATCATCAGCTTATTTCCAGTTGATGAGCATGACACCGGAAACACATTTCATTGCGCCACTCTGATGTCTGGAGAGAAAGTTCATTAACTTCGTCCTGCTCTACTTTCTTTCCCACTTATACCCTTGGACAAGAACCAATTTCTTTTGCAAGGTATATTCCGGCAACGTTTTTTCCTATGTCGTGAGACATGTACCCAACTAAATCTTTAGGTACGGTACACTACAAAGATTTATCCATTTTAAGTTTGATCACATCGAAACACTAAATTGCGGAAACGACAATCTAGGCTAAAAGCCATGCCATCACTCATATGGTATTGTCTCCATGGATTTAAATGGTTTCCCTATTATCTAACGTGAATATTATGTTTCTACCATATGACTCAAATCATCACAATAATTCGATAAGAGATTTATTAAAACACAATATCCGATAGGGCGCGATTGCGACGTCCTAACATACCATAACACTATGGTGTTCCATGCGACGTAATTTGTGGAACTCTTCTCACAAGTCTTCCTATGATAAGCCAACATTATAACTCAAATCTTTATTTCCTCGATATGTATCACAGGAATTTGATTTTCTTGTTATATTTATTTCTCTACTTCATTCTGAACTTCTTTGATCAAATCAAAATTTGCAGACTAACATTTCCTAAATGGATATCCATATATCTACTCGGAATATTAATGAAGTTTATGAAATAAGGACTTCCACTATAAGTCCAAGTACTTCATTGATTCACATCCACCCATATGCATGAGAAACAAAACGTTCAGTGTAGTTTACGAAATAAAGGTCTCCACTACACGTTAAATACGTCATTGATCCACATACTACTATATGCATGATTATCAATAAGTTATATGTCTGCTTTCCGAAAATGGTGTCTTAGTTATCTTGCTAGTGTCAAAAGATCAAACTAAGGATTTGTAGATCCATCCGTATGGATCTTGTTCATTGACTATAACATTAACATGACTTAAACGGTAGTTCCACACGAATGGGGTGTCTTTATTAAGTTTGTATCCTTTGGCATTAATATTATGAATGTGGGAGCTTCTACTATCTAAATTCAAATCGGTTTATGATCATTACTTCATAAATATAGGACAACGATTTTGTCACTAACATATATGAACAATCGTCTCGCAAGAGGAGACACACTTATAACGATCATACTACCAAGCAATCATAAAAGAATTTATTCAAATGGTAGATCCAGAGGGAGAGTGTCTATGGCCATCACAACATTTTGTCTGCCATCATCAACTCACATTGTCGCCTCATCCTTTCAAGCTACTCAAGTAGTAAATCTTGTTTTCATAAAACATGACTAGTATCAAAAACTTAGTCACTACTGTGAGTACTTGCTTAGCTAAAACATTCATAACGTGTATATCATATATACGCTATCATCATTGATGACTTCCCGGCAATATGTTTCATCTTCTTGATTCTTCCAACGCAATCAAGAACCATGAAGGTGAACGATTCCCCTTGCATGACATAGTCTATGAAAAAGCATTTGCATCTGGCAATGTTGTCTGTCATCCAGTGATCGAGCTGAGCGAGTCATCTCAATGTAATCAAGTATGACCAATGTCATCGAGTATGACCAGTGTCATCAAGTATGACTGCCACGTGCTCCTTCAATGTGTGTATTCTCTTCCATCATGGTTGAGAAGAAAAACAGTCAACATACTAATAAACTTCATGAACCCAACTTTAGGTGTATCCTGAGTTTAGCGATCATCACATATGTTCGCGATTAACTACTCGCACCTACCGTTAATTCTCTATGTCAGAGATCACAGCATACGCTGGACTATGATGATATTATCCGCATAAAACTTGATAATCTAAATTATCCTTTCGTTAGCAGAATCTCAGGTTTAATCTCCTAGAGGTATTGTATCACAAAGAGCTAATGGTTTCAATAAGGATTATCCTCAAGCTAAAGTATAAAACTATGAAGTTTGGACCCAACCTTTTAAGTTTCTCAATCGCAAGATTGCGCCTAATTTTAAAGGATTCTATTACATTGGTTAATATTTGTGACGCCCCAAAATCCATATTATGTAGTTTTAAGCGATCCCGCCGAAATCCGCATAATAACGATTTTAGGTCGCCCACCAGACATAATGTGCACGCCGAAACATGCGCATTATGTGGGTGGATTCGTGATAACATTACAACAGCTCCGATATATCCACAACAACAACAAAAGATATAATACAACAACGACTCGAATGAGTCAAGATACAATGTTACAATACAAAGATTCAAATGACAGCGGAAGCAAAATAGTATCCGACTACGGATAAGAAGCAAATTGGACTAAGAGTCCTGAAAATAAGCGATGGCGCCATATCCCTGCCCAGCCAAGCCAGAGGGATTCCCAAGCTAACGTCGTCAGACTTCAAACCTGTTGACTGCACATAAAGCACAACCCAAAAGAGGGTCAGGGCACTCCCTGGCAAGCAAAACCAACCTGCCTACTTTCTACAGCATCTCCCAAAATATGGGGTAGGTGGACTTAGCGGCAGCAACACTTGCAACCTAATAGAGACAAGCTACAACTTCCGTCTAATTAAAGAGGGATAAGAGAGCGCATAAGTAGCCAACTACTACTAACATCAATCATAACCCATTCTCGGATTAACCCCTAAACCAAGTATGAGGAAGCAATTGGGGAAACTCACACATTGAACAATTTTATTTACCATTTATTATGAAAGTAATTCTATATTACTTGTCAAATTAATTAACATTAATTAGGTGCAAGTTGTCTAGATCTTGTTAGCTAGCATCATCACCAAGTCATCCATAACCGTGGACACGGCTCATCGATAAGATTATACCCTGAAGGGGTGCACTACTGGACCCATACTCGCATTATCAACCCAGTCAAAAACATTAGGGCCTCTCAACCCAACTCTTTTCCTTCACCGCAACAAGTTCAAGGAGCCACGGGAGCTATGCTGGTCCCGGCCTGTGGATTCCCGCAGGACACACCCCTCCGCACCAACAGGCCGCGCACTATATGCATGTAACAAGGCACACCGCCCAAAGTAAAATACTACACTAGTATCAATGTATATGAGACAAATGGAAAACCCGAACTAGGTACAGCTCCCGGACAAGTTGAAGTTCCAGTCAAAGTCGAGGGGGGCTCCATAGGGCCTCCCACAAGTGGTTAGTGCGCTCAAAATTGGATCCAAGGACAAAATCTCAGTTCCTAGGTCGACACTTAGCAGAACAAATCACCTCGCATGGCCTTCCGCCGTGCCTTATCATTTAATTATAATACCCCAACATAAGATAGCATTTTATTAAAGTAGAACAATCTGTCATACTAAACATGTGAAATAAAAAGACCAACAGACGACTCGCACAAACAACTCTAAGCATGCGCTACGACTCGCAAGGCCAACAGATAAACAAGCAACCGTATTAGGTTGTGGGGATACAGCTGTATGGGCTGCAGCATAAACATGTGATAGGATCGCGATAAATAATCGAATACTAGGGTAGAATAGATCAACGACAAGAATTAAATACAATGTATAGGTAAACAAGCAAACGTTGCTTGCCTGGAATCCCGCATGGAAGAAGATCTTTTCGTTTCTCACACATCTCAACGTCCTATCCACGAAGAAGCACAAACACTGGAAAGCGTAAAAGATGCATCTTATAACTACGGCAAAAGATCCAGCATGATCATACGAGAATGATGCATGACATGGCAAGATGCAAAAAAAATGCACTTAATCCAAATTAAGCGGGAAAGCAACCCCGACAATTAATATTTAGGTGCAAGTTATTTATCTACTCACAATATTAAATGTTGTTTAACATGGTAACACATGGCATGGTGATCTAATTAAATTAAATGGAATAGGGAAATAATTAAATAAATCCCAACCAATTCCATATTTAATTATTTAGGTGCAACAAATAAATTACACTAAGAAATTAAAATAAAACATGCAAAATGCCATAAGAATGGCATATTAATCTTTATTGCATTTTCCTGATAAATAAACATATAAAGATTATTTTATTTGGAGTTACAGATTAAAAGATATTAGCAAAACAAGTTTTAGGGTTGTGTATGTAAAGTTCAGGGACCTATCCGTGCTGAAAAACTTGCTGGTGAGGTTTCTGTGCGAAAACAGAGAGCTCAGGGGATTAGGTGCAAAGACTACAGCCTCTCTCTCACTGCGAGTCCAAGACAGGATGGACCCACCTATCAGCGGGAGAGGGAAAAAAGGTGGGCTTTTTCCTGGTCAACGTGCCCGCGGTGGATCGAACAGAGACGCGCGCTGCGCGGAGAGATCGCTGCGCTAGCCAAGGGATCGGATCGGGTGATGTTGACAGAGAAGGAAACGCGTGGTTTTTAACAGGAAACGAAGACATATGTTTAACTAACGAAACTGAGTACTGAACCGAGACAGAGCTCAGGCGGAGGACAAATCGCCGCCGGTGATCCAGCACACCTGCTCTGCTTGCGTGCGTGTGAGGCGTGTGGGGTGCAGAGGGTGGCGCAATCGTTTTAGTGATTGGACACACATGAGGAGGCTCGGAGGCATCATATTTGTGCTCGGCCATGGCGGACCGGAGGAGGGGCGTGGACGCTCGCGGCTCGTAGACGAAGGAAGCGAGATGGAGGAGCGCGGGAATCAAACCAGGAGGCTCACCGGGACATGCGCGATGTAGCCGTTCGGCTCGGGGAGGTCCGACGACGAGTGAAATCTGGCGGCTGCGCTTCCCGGCCGTGGAGAAGAGGTAGAAAGCCTCGACGCGCTGGGACGGCTCCGCATTGATTCCTTCGGCGGGGACGGTCTGGACGAGGTGGCGCAACTCTTGGGCATCCCCTCGGTCCTTCGACGGCGCCCGAGCTACCGCGCCACGGTGAGGTGGTCTCCGGTGGAACTACGGTGGCGGAAAAACTGAGAAGAAGAGACGGGGAAGAAGAGGGGAGGCGGCGGCGCTATGGAAGAGAAGATTAGGGTTTCCGGGAGGCTTGGGGGAGACTTAAAGAAGAGGGGGAGCAGGTGGAGCGGGGTGGGGCGCGCCATGGCAGTGGCTGCGCTGGTCTCATGTCTCGCTGGAAAGTTGTACGGGGAGGAAGAAGGGGAAAAAGTGGGCCGGGGGTTCTGGCCAAGTTGGGTTAGGTGTGGGCCGGCCTGTGGTAAGGTTTTTCTCTATTTTTCATTTTCTCTTTTTATTTCTTTTCAGTTTTATATTTTTAAATTAAAATAGAAAAGGAATTTGAATTAGGAGACTTTACAAAATAGTTTTAGTTTAAAATAGGCAATTCAAAAAACTAGTTTTTATAATATTTGCAAAATATTTGAAATATCACATTTCATTTTATTTGAATTGCATTTGAATAAAATGGAATTTGAATATAAATGCAACAATTTGAATTTAAGATTGACAAATGCAAATGCTGCATGATGATGTCATGTTGATGCAAAAGAAAAAAAAACAACTAATTGGAGAAATTCCGGGGCGTTACAATATCTACAAAGGTTTTGCAAAACATAAAGCCTTTGTTCATTATAAAATAGGGTTCAAGTTTTAATAAAAATAAAACTACTAGAACTCCCACTCAAAACGAATATCCCTCTAATCGTTTTAGTTATTAGACGATCCTCATCTGCGACCCCTCATCGTCAGAGCCAGCAACATAACTTCAAAGGTAGACATCGACATGTCAATCACAACAACTTTGTGACTCATGCTTAACCTTTCGGTCACCGTGTTCCGAGGCCATGTGTGTACATGCTAGGCTCGCCATAATAAAATTCAACGTAAACGCTTGTGCAAACATGTCTTACGCCCATTTTATGCGAACGACGATATGTCTGACACCCGATCGTCATGGCCTGCCTCATAACATAGAACTTTCTTGGTGGTGCACGATGAAGGAAGAACACAAATGGTATTTTGGAGGGATCATCTTATATTACTACCGCTGTGTAACTAATATATACTAATCACACAATATATGATGCACACAAAAACATCAATATGTAATGCGACGTGATATGGTCATTGCACCGATTGTCTCCTTAGCGCCCATAATTTATAAACAATTTAATAAACCTACCTTGACTATATCACATTGCCCCTATAAAATAAAGTTAGACGCGTTCTACTTTATTTGTTGCATATTTTACGTGGCTTGGGGCTGTCATAAATAGAACCGCTTCATACCTACGAACTTATGACCACAACAACGATCAAATAATTGCATATTTAAGAATCCCTTTCGGGCCCTCCATTGAAAATGCAAAGCCAACTAAAGAGAGAGAGACAGACACCCGCCAGCCACAAATAAGGTACCAGCCGTATGTCAGTAGTGGAACCAGTCTCGCATAAGCGTCCACGTAAAGTCGGTCCGGGCTGCTTCATCAACTCAATGTTGTCGACAGTGCAAGTGCACGCTATAGGGTAGCAAATAAAGAACGATGTCCCCGTGATAAACACGGGTTCCAAAAGCGTACAACTATATCTACGCATAGATCGGCTCTGATACCACTGAAGGGGATCGCAGGCAGAAAGCAATTTTTTTAACAACGATATTGAAAGTGCATTCTATGTACTCCCAAGTTTTGGTGACTAATGACAACACAAAAAGTATTCTAATGTTTGTGATGAAGCATGCAGGCTATTTTACAGGTTGACTGTCAAAGAGGAATACTTAGGTTGCCTAAATATCATTTCAATTACACCTGGTATTTGTTCAGAAATTCAGTCAGGAGATTTCCGGGGCCCGGAAATTTCCGGTCCACAGACCGGAGATTTCCGAGCCAAACATATAATTATCACTAAGTCTGAATTCAAATGCGTACTGACTCCAACTCAAGCTGAGCCGGAAATCCTCCCGGAGATTTCCGGCGCTCGGAGATTTCCGGGCCCCAGTCCGGAGATCTCCGAGTGACAGAGGAATTTCGACCAAGTCCAGAACTCAAATTGCGTACTGACTCCAAAACAATTTTAGCCGGAAATCCTCTCGGAGATTTCCGGCGCTCGGAGATTTCCGAGCCCCAATCCGGAGATCTCCGAGTGTCAGAGGAATTTCGACCAAGTCAAGAAGCCCAACCAGTACTGATCCAGTTTCTTGCTCAACCGGAAATTGCACCGGAAATTTCCGGGGTCCGGAGATCTCCGGTCCTCAACCCGGAGATTTCCGGGCTGGCGGCTGTGCAACGGGCAGATTTTGAGGAGGGGTATAAATACCCCTCCACCTACCTCCAGCTTCCTGAGCTTCCAGATTTTCTCTCTCCTCCATTGGTGCTGAAGCTCGTTTCTCCCGGATCTCTCAATCTAGCCACTCAAATCCGTTGATACTTGGGGATCTGAGGGAGAAGCCACCGATCTACATCTCCACCGATGCGATTTGACTTTCCCCCTCTATTTCTTGAGGGGCAACGAATCTAGGGTTCCTTTGTGGATAGCTAGGTTCAACCTTGTGTAATTTGATCCTTTGTGGATTCCTTTGTGGAAGTGACCTGTTGTGGTCGTTGTGAGAGCCCCCAATTCAGTTGTGGGTGTGTGCCTCACGAATTTGTACGGGACTTTCTCCGCCCTTAAAGGAGTCCTTAGTGGAAGTGTGGATTCGCACCTTTGTGGTCGAATTCACAGGAGAATAGGGTGAGGCCTTTGTGGCGTTGAGCAAACCTTTGTGGTAGCTCACACCTCTCCAACGAGACGTACACCTATGTGGTGGAACTCGGGATAAAATCTTGGTCTTCGAGTTCCTACGGTTGTTTCGTTCCACTCTCCTTTACCGCATCTTTATTTCCTGTACTTGCCTAGTTTCCTTGTAGTTTGTCACTTCTATCATCTAGTTGCACATCTAGACAATTTACTTTCCGCTAGCCTAAAAACTGAAAAAGAGATAAAAATTGGTGGTCAACTGCCGTTCAGATATCCTCAAACTAGCCAGGATCTATACTATGCATATATAGTAATACGGAGGAGATCGGTATACATGCCCTTGTAGACCAAAAAGCGGGGATTACGCTCCCGCACAAGCGTTGACGATGAAGACGACATGCATAGCCGACATCTAGGTCGCGAAGAACATGGCGCGACGAAGCCGATGAAGATGATCTCGAGGTCGGGTAGAGGAAGCAGACCTCCCAGCACCACTAGCGTGGCACGTCGCAGAGTTTCACACATGTACGGTCAAGCCGACGACCTCGAAAGCTCCAATCCAGGACGAGCAGCGGAAGACCGAGACCAGATCACCAGCAGCACGACAGCGTGCGTATGGTGGATAGTAGTTTCTCCTTGGTGTAAATCCGACAGTGGAATCACGTTAATCAAGGAGAAATAAGAGAAAAAATGGTGTAATTAAAAAGCCAAGGGAGCACCTCTATATATAGGGAACAGAGGGCTGCCAACCTCGACAGTTGGGCGGTGTGGAACTAAACCCCATACCCCCATGCGGATATGGATGGTGCGACGGCCCTAGGTTGGCCCCATGTGGCCCACCTAGGCTGGCCAAATCTCCTCTCTCCCCTTGGGGGGGAACTTCCCCCCCTTCATGGGCCTTCTTTCAACCGGAAGGCCCATTTAAGGTATTATGGCTTTAAAAATTCGAAATTAATTAAATAAAATATATCTAACTATTAATTAAATTAGTTAATATTAAATACATATTATATTATTTATTCCGGCTCCGATAACTATTTTGTCGTTGCCCGATCTCCATCGGATCTTTCTCGGGACGTTCCCGGTGCTCTCTTTCTTAATTTCTCTTCCGGTAAATATGTCGACTCCCCTTAAGTGTGTTAGCCTAGCGGTTCGATATAATAACAGACATGATCGAGACACCTCTCCGATCAATGACTAATTTGTGGGCCTGGATCCCCATAATTAATCCCTGTGATATAACAAATAACTTCGAACCTGGACGCCCAAACTTAAACCTTTTGTCATTGCGATACTTAGTTTGTCCGTGACTCGTTCATAGATATCTCCATACCTAGCTTGATCTCGTTACTGACAACACTATCTTCTACTCGTCTGTGATATTATGTCTTGGTGACCTAGTCACACGCTTGCAAGCTCATTTGACATAATCTCACCGAGTGGGCCCTAGAGTATCTATCCTGCTATGCGGACTGGAAAATCTTGCTCTTGATCCCTCGTGTCAACATACTCCCTTCCGATACCCGAGTGGAACACCTTTATTGTCACACTATTAACATATGACATTTGATGCAATCAAAGTATCTTTCAGGAATGTCAATAAGAGTAGATCTCACAGTCAAAGGCGTAATGACTACGTCCTACAAATATTGGGTATGTCCATCACGTCATTCTCCCAATGACATGACTCCATTGTCAACTGACATCAATGTCACATGATCGGGAAACCTCGATCATCAATTGCCCAATGAACTTGTTAGATAGAGGCTACTAGGGACCTGGTTGTTTATTTACCACACGTGTATTAATGTTTCCGCTTAATATAGTTATAGCATGTATAAAACATATAATGAACAACTGAGATATGACGAATGAACTATCTTTATTAAGTGCCTCTAGGGCATATCTCCGTCCGTTCACGCCCTCAAAGACGTTCGTGTTGGAGAGGTGGGAGAACGGAACTTGCAAGGCAGTCAGGGCCTTGGCCGTCAACAGATTGAGGCTGGAGTGTAACATCCCAACATTTTATAATGTTCAAAAATCACTAAAATTTAAAACTTTTGTTTTGATTAAATTAAAATATTAAAATGCATAAGAAACCAACTATGAAAGATTTCAAACATATTGAAAGAGTTTAATATTTCAAATATCTCAGTTATTATTATTTTCTAAACTTGTTTCAAGTTAAACAATTTATTATTCCATTGTATTTTCTTAAAAACCTCAATATATAATTTGATAAATGTCTTACAAACTTTCAAGCCAATTTCATATAATAAAAAGTTTTCAACCACTTAACCATATCTTTTCTTAAACTCGTAAATTCAAAATTATTTAAAAATTGTATACTTGCAAATTGGTTTCAATCTCTCACCTGAGTTCAAAACATAGTTTTATAAATTACAGGCCTATAGTTCATAACCTTAAAACTTCATAGATTTATAATTAAGGAATTATCCAAATAAATATTTCATTCGCTTAAAGGATTTTCATTTATTTTCAAAACATAAAATGACTTTCATGAATATATTTTCTATATAAGAAATGAATTAAATCAAAAATCTTTTCCAAAGTTGTTATAAGGTTTTCAAATGAATTATCATAATATAAAATATAATGGTGCAGAAATTATTTTCAATTAAAAATGAATACCTTATATTTCCCATTTCCTTAAAATTATTTATATTTAGTTCTTTAATATTATGCCAAAATAAAGATGAATGATTTCAGCAAAATAAGTTTAACTAACTTAATTTCAAACATATTTGAATGTGGGTATTTCATAGAATTTATTTTAGCCAAAAATAAAATTTATTAAACCCTAGTTTTAAATTTAACATAAAGTGTCAAATTTGTATTTAAGCAATATTTCAAAATATCATTTTAAAAAATGTTCAAAAGATGCCCACAACTGGTTTAACACAAAGATAATAATTTTACAAATTTTTAGAAATTTGTTTGACATCATTTGGACAATTAAATCAAAAGATATGAATTAAAAGAAAAATCAGAAAAGAAAAAGAAAAACCGATGACGTCATGCTGACGCCACCGTCTTCAACCTCGCCCCAAATCCCGCCCCCGACCTCGCCCGAAACGGCCGGATTCATTCCTCTTCAATTCGAGCGATTAAAGGGAGCACTCAACGCCCCCTCCTCCCCTCTTAATCCCCTGCTCCTCCGCTCGGATTCCCCTCTCATCACACTCGAAACCGTGCCCCCAGGCTGCCGGAAAAGCTCGCCCGAGCTCCTCGGTACGCGTTCCCGCTTTTCTTTGTTCCCCGGTGAGGTGAGCCTCCCCCGAGTCCGAGACCGACCCCCTCGTCCTCCCCGCGTCCTTGCGCACCGGCTCATGCCCTCGGGCTATTGTTTTGTGTATAAAATCGAGCGGGGCACGTCCGACCGACCCTCGCCGGAGTTAGGCTTCCCCGTCCGCCTCTCCCGGCCGCCCTAGGAAGAACTGCTCGACGTCACCACCACCATCCGACCTGCCATGCCGCGCCGCATCTGGAGGTTCTCCTCCCCGAGTCCGGGAACCACCGGAGCGTCCTCCCCATCCTCGACCGACGCCAGCGCCGCCTTCGTCTTCGCCTCCGGCCACCCTGTGCCGCCTGGTGAGCACCATTCTATCTCTCAACCGTCCGATCTCTTTTCTGCGGCCGAGATTAGATCTCAGCCGAATCGGTATCAGCGAACCAGAGCCTGCCACGTAGATGCCCAGTCAGTGCCTCATAAGCAGCCACGTCAACGTCCTGTCAGCGCTGACGTGGAAATGAATTTCTCAATTTTATTTAATTTTGCACTTTTGCAGAAACACCCCTGTCACTTAGAATTGTTATAACTTTTTACTCACATATCCAAATTTAAATATGTTTATATATTTGGAAAGCCCTTGACATTTAAAATATTTTAGATCTGACAAAATTCAAATTTGACTTAATTTAAAATATTCAAATTTCAAATGGTAAATTTGAGTATTTTTGTCATAACTTTAAATCTGTAAATTAAAAAATTGCAAATAAAAGTGTTTTAGAAACTTTGGAATATTTGTAAAATGATTCCACTGTTATAAAATAATTTTGAGTAATATTTGAATGATTTGATAGTTATATATTTAATTTGAATAGTTTGATTATTTTTGACATAACTATTAATAAAAAAGGATTGGGTTTCTTTTGGAGAGGCAAAGATATTCATAAAAAAGGTAAATGCTTGGTCAAATGGGAAAATGTATGCAAGCCAAAGAGATTGGGTGGATTGGGCATCCTAAATCTCAGAACCCAAAATATTGCCTTACTCATGAAGTACATTTTTAAGTTCATGAATAAGGATGATTTGCCTTGGGTTAAGCTTATATGGCAAGCACATTATGGGAATGATAGAATACCACAAAACACTGGCCCTGTTGGTTCTTTTTGGTGGAAGGATTGTCTAAAGTTACTTGATAACTTCCTGGAGTTGGCTGCTTGTGTCCCAGGTGATGGTGGAACTGTAAGACTTTGGATGGATAAGTGGTCTGATGAGCTCCTTAGGCACAAACTGCCTCACCTTTGCTCCTTTGCGAAGTCACAGTCCATTTCCCTTAAACAGGCACTTGCTGTATTTTCTGATGAAGAGTCATTGGATTTGTTTCACACCCCACTTTCAGTCCCTGCTGTTCATCAATTTGCCCAGTTCAACAGTTTGCTGACAGGACAAATGGATAATTCTTCTGTTGATAGGTGGGTTCTGTCATCCAGCAATAAAAGTTATTCGAGTAAGAGGGTTTATGAGACCATAATGTCAAATAATCCTGCACCATCCCCTTTCCAGTGGATCTGGAAATCCTGTGTTCTCCCAAAACATAAGATCTTCTTTTGGTTACTATTGCAAGACAGATTGAACACAAGAGACATCCTAGCCAGAAAGCAGTTTCAGATTGAGGACTATAACTGTGTCCTATGCTCTCAGGGGATGACTGAAGAGTTTATCCACTTATTCTTTGAATGTGACTTCAGCAGAAACTTTTGGTGGAAACTATATCTTGAATGGGATAGGGATCTGGACCTCTTCTCCATGTTGATTCAAGCTAAGAAAACTTATAAGCTGATCTGCTATAAGGAAATTCTCATTATTGGTTGCTGGAGTATTTGGACCCATAGGAACAGATGTATTTTTGACTCTCAGCCTATTTGTCTTGAGGCTTGTTTCCAGGACTTTATCTGTTCTTTTAGATTGATTATGCATAGAGCTAAACCTTCCTTAAAGGAAGGGATAACCCAATGGGTGGACACTTTATGAACTTTTCCTTGTAATTTGTACAGCTGTCAATGAGAAAATAGAAAATTAAACAGTAGGGATTTTTCCCTACTGTTTTGCGCCTCAAAAAAATTAAATTCAATTATAACTTTATGCATACTTTATAAATATCACAAAAAATTGTATTATGTTTCTTGTGATTTAAAATTGCATTTCATGCATAACATATTTTATTTTGTAGTTATATTTCCCATAAGAAAATTCCTCCCCCATTTTCTCTAAGTTAGGATTATTTTCAACTTAGCATTTTGGTAAAGTGTTATACACTTAGAATTTGAGAATTTTCAACATGGATATGGGAGGCCAAAGAAGGACTTAGCTATCTCCAAGGAGTAGAAGAACTTAGAAGAAAATCAAGAAGAAGTTCATGGAGACCAACCAGCAATATTGTCTAAGTCTGGCTTCCTCTCTCTCTCTCTCTTTTCTCCCTTCTTCTCTTAGACCTCTTGATGACTAAGTTTTATGCAAGACCATCTTGCCGGCTATCCACACCATCAAGCCTTCAAAGCCATCAAGTCTACAAAATTGCAATGAAATCATCACATCAAGAAGAAAAGGAAGCAAGGAGAAGATTCTACATTCTACTTTCTGTCGGTTCCCTCTTTCCTAATCTTGTCTTTCACTTAAGGCTTAAATAATTTTGATCATGTTATTACCATCTTGAAGTTTGTTGGATCCTAGCGGCATAGTGAGATGAAGCGGCCTGGAGACAAACCTTACATGTCCACGTACATGAGACCTGTTCCACATCTTAAGTGGTTGGCCGGGTGTCTGTCTCTCTCACTATAGTGAATACCCAATTTACAAAGAGTTGATAATAATTGTTGATCACTTCGAAAAATATAGTTAGTTTTTTTTCTAAGTAGTTATGCACTTCATGACTAAGTCATTAAAGTGCTTATTCAAGATAGATTTATAACAAAGTAATTTGACCAACTTATGACCTTAGCCCTTAGTCCTTTTGGACCAACCTATTTGCCCTGCATTAACTTAAAATATTTTCATGGCATGAAAAGCATTTCTAGCCCTTAGGAATATTTGGCACATCATGCATAAACATATTTTCCTTAGAAGTTTTATAAAACTTGTTTATTCATCTAGTATGTGTTTGTATGCATTGTGTAGTTGTGCTTGTTGTTGATTGTTGTATTGTTGTTTGCCTATATTGTTAGATTGAACGGAGAGCTCCGAATAACGTTGAAAAGAGTTTGTGAGTAAAGAATTCATTCAAAGGCAAGTGGCACACCTCATAAAAGTCCTAGTATTTTTATATGCATGAGTAGTTTATTTTCCTAAGCATGTTTCGGACTTAGTGGAAACTATGCTAGACCTGTTTAGAATTCCTTTTCCTGTGTCTAGGTTCCTATGAAAATACTTAGTAGAATTGTGATGCTATGCGAAACTCTTTTGATAAAATGTTAAATTCTACTAATTTATAATCAAACACCTGGGTGGGATTGGTTGCTTGGCTGTATGAGTTGAGTGTTGTCCCCAGGGGTTTTACCTGTGGGATATTCACTTGTGGATGGCCACCCAGGAACAGAGGAATCTGAAGAACTCCGAGTGAAGATTGTTTCTCGTGCAGCCATTGCCAATATGGGCTCTGTCTTGATCAACTAAGTTGCGTGGACTCGCCCCGGCCTGACAGGTGGTGGTAGAGGATTTGTAGGAGGAGCGCGTCAGGCCAGCATGGGAGGGAAAATGCTTCTGAAAGATCTCGTCTCATTCCTCTCCTTTTCCTTAACACTTCAAGACTGTATAGGATAGTTTGGGTTGAATGGGTACAATGGTGAACGTGCACAACCTCTGCAGAGTATAAAACTAAGTACTTAGCCGTGTCCCCGGTACGGACAATTTGAGCAGCTGATCACGGACGTCAACGGAGGATTCCACCATTCCAACTTTAGAAATAAAACTTGATGGGTGAACAAGGGTAGAATGAGACAAGTGTTTTCATGCCACGAATGTCTTGAATAGAAGAAAAGTGTTTTCCAAAGAGTTAAGAAAAATTGGCTTTATGCAAAATAGCCTTGAACTCCACCAACCAAATAAGCATATAGGTTATTAGAGTTATTCCAATAAGTGTCCACCATAGTGTCACTTGCCAGACTCCATTTTTAATGGAATCTGACCCACGTTGTTGCAATATTTTTCTTATTGCAGATTGATCAGATGACGAGTGAGATTTCGTTAAAAGGGTTTCGAGTCTACAACCAACATGTTTTCGCCTGTGGCAACATGAATGTGATGGAGACTCACTGCTATTGTATTTCCGTTGTTTACTTTTTCAAAGCTAGCTTTATGCTATGCAACTTATATTGAATGTTTTGTAAGTCTGGATCATCGATGTAACAAAATTGATACTTTGTTGTGATATTACATCGTAAACTGTGTGTGCAAACGAATCGATCCAGTGATTTGCACTATACACAGGTATTTGCCTTATTTTAAGTGCAGGTACACTACATGGAGACTCCATCGACCAGCATCTTGGTGACCTTGAAGTTGTGGATGATCAGGGACACGATCAAGGGCAGCGTTCCGATCCCGGCCGTATTAGTCGAAAGTGATGACCTGGTGAGACCAATCCAGGGGTCGAGGTGGTGCTGAGACCACCGCGTTCAGCTCGCGCACCAGCTTTTTGCCGGTGCTGTTGGATGGAGGCAAAGAGGAGCCCCCATGGATGCAGCCAATGACCCCGGCAACTTCTTGGAACTGCCCACCGTTCCCAGGAACAGTAGGGGCAGTACCGTGGTTGCCATGGATGGCCGCCTGGGACTGCTGCTCTTGTCCTCCTTGGCCACCGCGTCCTCCTGCGCATCTCTTGCATCTGAGGGTTGCGGACGTTGGCGCTTAAGGATTGGATCACCACCTCGTCCTTGATGCACGGGATGGTGTTCATCTTGTGCGTGAAGCGTTGGATGTACTTGCGAAGAGTCTCGCCGGGAAGCTTCTTGAAGTCGTACAGGTCTCGCGGGTCCCCGGAGGCTCAAAACCCGCTTGAAGCGCTCCCATGAGCTGTTCCTCCAGTGCTCGCCAAGACTTGATGGAGCACTTGGGAAGGTTGAGAAGCCAAGTCTGGGCGTCTCCTTTGAGGGCCAGCGGGAACTAGTTGGCCATCATGATCTCGTCAGCCCCGGCATCCATTGCAGCAAGTTAGTAAATCTGCATAAAGTCCCGGGGGTTGGTGGTGCCGTCAAAGCGGAGAACGTCGATCTTGAACTTCTTAGGCAAGTTGAAGCGACGAATCTCGGGTGCGAGGGTGTTAAAACCCTCAGCGAGGTCGGAGTCGCAATATTCACGGCGATGGCGCTTGATGCACATGGTGGGTCTGTTGTTGGGAAACCCCAAGAGGAAGGTGTGAAGTAGTGCAGCAGCAAATTTCCCTCAGTATGAAACCAAGGTTATCGAACCACTAGGAGATGAAGATTCTCACGAGGTATCAACAGCGCCAGAAAAGAGCTTCCTGGTGGTTGACGTGGAGCCTGCACACAAACAATCAAGATACTTTGCCCCAACTTAACATTGAGTTTGTCAATCTCACCGGCTTGCTGTAACAAAGGAATAAACATATGTGTGAAAGAAAGATGCTTGTTTGCAGAAAGTAACAGGTTTGCAGTTGTGGTTTTATCAGATTAAAGAGAAAGACCGGGGTCCACAGTTCACTAGTGGTGTCTCTCCATAAATAATAAGAACATTCATTCATGCGTGGTAAACAAAATACAGCTGGGCAATTGATAGAATAATGATGAGCAAACCAATGCATATACTAACGTTATGATGTCTAGTGTGAGATTCATTCGGGCATTACAACAATATACATAGACCGTTCCAACCACATCTATGACTAATAATCCACCTTCTGGTTAGCGTTCGCACCCCTTTCAGTATTAAGTTGCATGCAACAGATTATCGCCTTAAGCACTTTGTGTAAAGTAAGTAAGTAACATCATCCTAAGATAAAGTACTATTGTTTTATCCCTAGTAGCAATGGTACATCTACAACCTTAGACCTTTCTGTCACTGCCCCGGATTAAATAGAGACAAGAACCTACTATCGAGTATAAATACCCCCTCTTGGAATTAAAAGCATCTACTTGGCCAAAACATACAGGAGTAACGGAGAGCATGCAAGATCATTAAATAGCACACACATCATATATTATGAAGCAATAACTTTAGTACTCAATATTCGTCGGAGCCCAGCAAACACAACATGGAGAATTACATAACGGTGATCTTGATCATGATAGACAGCTCACAAGATCTAAACATGATAGCACAGGAGGAGAAGACAACCATCTAGCTACTGTTATGGAACCGTAGTCCAATGGTAGACTACTCACGGATCAGTCCGGAGGCGGTCATGGCGACGTAGTGGCCTCCGGGGACGATTCCCCCTTCCGGCAGTGTGCCGGGGAGCAGTTCTGATCTCTCCCGGATTGGTGTTGACGACGGCGGCGGCTCGGGACCCGTGGAGGAAATAATGAACAGCCTGCGATTTTTAGGTTTTGGGGGGTACTGATAGGCGAAAGGGCGAGGTCGGTGTAGGCCCGAGGCCGCGTCATGTAACATCCCAAAATTTTCAAATATTTACAACTTTGCATTCATGCATCATTCATCATATAGGTATGACATTTAAATCACATAAGGACTAAATTAAAATTTTAGTTATAAGTTTAAATAAGTTATTATTCCATAAAGAGGTTTATTTGTACTCCTTATAATAATCCTTTTTATCAAATTATTTTATAGGCAAGTTTGATACATAAATGTTCTAAATTTAATAAGCTTTCTAAAACATATTTTTATAATTTTTTTCTGAAATATTTTGGTTAAGTTTAAAAATCATATTTGAAATCAAGTTTGAAAAACAGAAAAAGCTTTTGAATAAAAAAATGCCTTCCGAGCCATTGGGCCGAAGCCCACGTGCGCAGCGCAACGCTGCAGCCCGCCAGTGGCACAACCTTCCTGCTCTCTCTCGTAGATGCTGATAGGTGGGACCCACCTGTCATCACCCCCGCAGCAATGTTCTTCCCCAAATCACGCCCACGACGCCGACCAAAAACGCTCGAATTGATTCGATTGATTACGGGCGATTTACTGAGCCATTTACATCGCCTCTCCCCTCTACTTAATTCCCTCTCCCCTCTCGCTTTTGCCCCAAACCACACCACCCGAGATCCCCTAGGCTGCCCGCTAGAGACCCCGTTTATCAGCCGTCGTCGTGGGTAAAAATCTCACCATGAGCTCAACCCCGGCCATCCCGGACCCTCTCATCTCTCCCTCTCCCTTTGTTTCCTCTTAGCGAAGCTATTTGACATGGTTTCGTAATTTTTCCCGCAGCACAACGTCGCATCCGTGCACACCCGAGAAGAATCGCCGCCTCGTGCTTCTCCGGCGAGCTATTCCCGGAGGAGGAGGACACGCCGGAGACCGTGACCTCGCCACCATCACCGCCTCGATCTCCCCTACGTAGTGGTATGTCTCGTTCATCTCCTAGGGCCATAGAACGCAGAGAGCGCGAACGCCGGCGATGGTGCCGTCGTGTTTTTGGCTCGCCGGAGTTCCTCGGACGACCAGCGCCGCCCGTTTTGGTCCCTTAGATATGGGTCGTTGGATCTAAATCCAACGGATTCTCCGATGTTTAATCTGGCACGCCTATCTTTATTTAGATCGGACGGCTCCCGTGACGATCCGCGTCCAACTGGTACCAACCAATAGGATCACGCCACGTGGCCTTTTCTTTTTGTCTATTTCGGTAGGATTTTAGAAATTAAAACATAAAACTATTAAAACTCGCAAAATTCATAACTTTCAATCTGTTTATCCAAATGTGAATTTTATATCCACGGATAGCCCTGTTCGTGTAGTTTATTTCTGTTTCATTAGTTTGTCATTTTGATACTTTTATTTCCAGTAAATAACAGTATGGTGTTTCGGCTATTTAAATTCATAATTCAAATAATAAAAATGCTTTTCTAATAAATCCAATTGTTTTAGAATTGTACTTTTGTCCTCTGTCCAGAAAGTGCAACTTGAGTTTTATTTGAAACTTTTCATAAAAGAATTAAATAAATTGGTTGTAGGACTTAAATTAGCTATATTGTTCTCAATATTTTAAAAGTTAAATAAAATAATAAAATATTTTGTTCATTGCATTTCATGCATTTAATAAACAGAGAAAATAAAATTGCAATAAGTTTGTTTTGTTATGTTCATAGCATATCATGCATGCATACATGTTTATGCCTTGATGTTTTAAGTGTTGTATTGTGTGTTTATTTATTTTATGTCTTGTTTGTTGCTAGATTGTGAAGAGGAGGAAGGATTTCTTGTGATTGTTATTCTTGTTGTGCTTGTTCATCCTGTTACCAAGGCAAGTGACATTTCATAAACCACCCATTATTTTCCTATATGCATTAGTAGAATTTTTTATTAGTATGCATGATAGGAATTTTACTAAGTTATTATGCTATGATATGCAAAATTCCTAGTAGTATGTAGCCACCCTTCTACCATGTTATCGCAACCATTTAAAAAGTTTTATTAGATGCTTAGCAATGCTATAAAATATTTACATGTTTTGTTGTGGAAAGATTTCGAAGTATTAAACTTAAAATACACATCTGGGTGGATTGGTTGGTATGGTTTATGTCGAGTGGCTATTTGGGGCTGTGCTTGTGGTTGTCTTAGCCTAGGGTGAAATTATTTCTACCTAGGGCCATGAGCACGGTGGTTTTCACCCAAAAGTGCACTTGTGGTTGCCACCCAGGAACAAAGAGATTACTAAGTCCCTCCAAGTTTAGATGCTTAACGTGCAGCCTTTTGACAATGGGCTCTGTCTTGAACAACTAGGTTGTGAGAGTTCAATATGTCCGCTTGACAAGCAGATGTAGAGTTTTATAAGTGGAACAGGTCTTGCTAGTATGGTTGAATTCTCCTTCTGAAAGTTCTTGTCTCAATTCTCTCCTTTCCTTAATGCACTCCACGTGTATAGAAAGTGCACAACCTCTGCAGAGTTAACAATCTGAGTACTTAGCCATCTCCCCGGTGATGGACAACTTCGAGCAACTGTACAAGGATTCACGGAAGAATCTCAACACCGTTTTCATGAAGTAAAATTTTGACTAAGGAAAGAAATATTGGTGCACTTGGGCTTCATCCCTTGGTGCAGAGTCTTTGAGAATAAAAGTGCTTTACAAAAGATAGGAGAAAATTTGCTTTTTGCAAAAAACTTACAACTCCACCAAGCCAAATATGCTTATAGATTTAGACTTGTCGTTTTATATCCACCATAGTGCAACATCCCAACATTTTATACTGTTCAAAAATCACTAAAATTGAAAACTTTTGTTTTGATTAAAATAAAATATTAAAATACATAAGAAAACCAACTATAAAAGACTTCAAACATATTGAAAGGGTTTAATATTTCAAATGTCTTTGTTTAACATTATTTTCAAAAGTTGTTTCAGTTTAAACATTTTATTATCCATTGTATTTCTTAAAACCTCAATATCTAATTTGACAAATGTGTTACAAACTTTCAAACCATTTTATTGAAATAAAAAGTGGTTCTAAATAAGCATTGCATTCATTAATTTCCAAAACATAAAATGATGAATATATTCTATATAGGAAATAAATTAAAATATTTTCCAAAGTTGTTATATGAAGTTTTCAAATGATTTATCTTAATATAAAATATAATGGTGCACCAAAATAAAGTTTAATTAAGATTGAATCCATTATATTTCCTATAACTTTAAAAATATTTATATTCTATTATTCTACTATTAAACCAAAATAAAGATGAATGGTTAAGCAAATGAGTTTAAATAACTTAAATTCAAACATATTTGAATATGGGTATTTTACAAATTTTATTTAGCCAAAAGAAAATTTAATTAATATATAATTTCAAATTTGACATTAAGTGTCAAATTTGTATTAAACCAATATTTCAAAATTATTATTTTTAAAAAGTTTTCAAAACATACCCACTAATGTTTTAAAGCATAGATATGAATTTTACAAATTTATAGAAATCAATTTGACATCATTTGAACACCAAAATCAAAAGATATTAATAAAATAAAAAAATCACAAAAAGAAAAAGAAAAATCGCCAACGTCATGCTGACGTCATCGTCTTCCTCCTCTTGCCGGAAATCGCGCCTCCTGATTTCTTTCCAAAATCTGAGCTAAAATCACGCGATTTGTTCCTCCGAGCTTCTCTATATAAAGCCCCTGCCCTCCTCTCTCGTTTGCCCCCAGAAACACTAGCTATAGCGCCGCCAGGCCGCCGTACGAGCTCGCCGGAGTTCCCCGCCTCCGCCGCCATTTTCTTCGATTCCCGGCGTGGTAAGCCCCCGCCCGGGCCGAGACGCCTCTCCTCTTGCTCAACTTTGTCGTACGAACCTCGTGACACCTTCCCTGCTTTTTCCCTGTAGAAAATCGTGTAGGACGAGCACACCCGAGGGTCACCGTCGCCGTCACGACCTCGGCCACCCTTCAGTGCCGCTCCGAGAAGCAAACGACGCCGCTTACGAGCCCATCGTCTCGGCAGCGACCACCCTTTAGGAAAATCCTTCTAAAGGCTAAATATTGTGGGAACTCTTATTTTTGGCATATGCTGCTCGTTTACGTGCATTAATTTCCTCCTTTTGCTCAGTCGTCATGAAATTTCGTCGAGCTCTATCACGTTCACGTCTTGCTCGATTTCTATCTTCTTTTGAAATGCTCACAATCGGTTGACTTCGCCATCATTGTACTTTATCTTCCTGTGAGATCATTGACATGTTTATTCCCTATATTATGTCATTAATAAAAGAATTAGATATAAAACCAGGTGGGCAACATTGTATTGTGCTACATGACAAAGTTTGTACCATTTGAACCTTCGCCTCGAAGTATCACTGTATTGGTAAGGTCATTTTGAAATTGAGTAAGTGGAGTACGCAATTCAATATGATCCTCTTCCTCATCGGACGACGAAGTAAGTGGAGTGTTCAAAGGTTCGTGTATAGAAAACCCGGTGAGAGGCCGCGACACATTACTTGTGCGGGATCGCTTTGAAACACCATTTCACTAACCACTGGTCGAACAATAATTAAAAAACATGAAGCATGTTATTATCAATTAATATGTCCCATGTGAAGTGATAATTTTTGTTCTACTTAATAAAAGCTCGGCGAATTGTAACCTTCTTTTCCTTTCCGTGATGGTTGGTTTGAATGTGACATCTTTGAAATACTCCTTTTGTGATCTACTCCTGGCACCACTTTTTATTACTTTGTAGGAAAAGATATTATGAAATAAAGGGAAAATATGAAAATAAAAAATACAGTACAACAGATAAGGTTAAACATTGATTGCGACTTTTTTTATATAAAGCAAGGACAATGTCTTTCAACAATTTTAACACTGACACATGTAAAATAAAAATAATAATGCAATAGTATATTAGTTAAGAGTTCCCGCAATATTTAGCCTTTAGAAGGATTTTCCTCAATCATGAGTAAACGAACAGATTTTGTGTATCCAACATGCCACAAACTGAACTGGTGTCCATTTAAAAAATGTAGTAACGAAATTTAGAATTACGTGTTATACTCATATGCAAAAAACTGAACTAAATCTTCTCTTATGGTTCAGTTTAGCTCACGATTCGACATATAAATGATCAAGCAAGCACCGATTCATTTACAGCCAATGGAGTAATATATAAGTTTGTACCATCCAGATATAGTTGCACTCTGTATCTGTATACATACGTAGTTGAAGGTTTTTCCATATCAACTCAAATGGTACCCGCTAGTATGCTTGCAACAATATATTTTTTTAACTTGTGTACGTACAAATGCCTTATCAATAAAAAATTTAGGATAAATATCAAGCTTACGGTACCATCACAAGAGAAGGAATTTACTCGGTGCATACAGAAGATAAGAATTCGGTAGTTCACTCATAAACTGTAACACAAATTCCAAGTACTGATTGTATTGGGCATCAAATTACAAAGTGCCATCTCTCCAAATTGGTATTACATGGGATGTTGACTGGGAACAACCCCAGTACACGATGGTACATGGAAGGCTTCACACAATGGGTTCTTTACACAACACTTTACATACATAATAGTATGATGATTAAATGTCTATCCTCACCACATTACAGAACACACAGAGATCATAGGTAAACCATACAACTTTCAATCTTTTACAACAAGGAAAAGTTAATCCAACAATGTGTATGATAGACGTCTCTTACATCTACTTCATTCGTCGACAATCCCTTTTAGCTAACACGACTGCTAGAAAAGCCCATCTCCTCTCGAGAAACCTTCGAACGGGCATTCTCATGTCAATCGCCCCACTAATTATTTTTTGGCGGATATCTGCATTAACATTTCAATTTAACTTATATTAATCATTAGTTTTGTTCAAAGATATTTAATTTGGTGTTGTGTTAAAATAAGTCACCCTGGAGAGTAATTGTTGCACGATGAGTAGGGTTGAATGCAAATTTTGTATTCTCTAAAATAACTCACCTATTGTTAAGTTGAAGAAATATAATAATTATCTTAGTGTTTCAATAAAATAAATCTCTACTAATTATACAATATATGGTGAAGTAGAAAAGATCAATTACCAAATTTAATATCTTTCTGCAACATAGTTGCATTAACAATAGGGTTGCCGCCATTAGCCGTTGACCATAGGTATGAGTTCTGAATGAACTGAGAACCCAAAATGCCAACCGGAATAAGATTGCACCTACAGTTTCCATGTTTTTGAGACATTATTTTGAAATTCTCTTAAGCTAAGATCTTAAAGATAGCTGCGTTGTTTATTTAGTAACTACACATACCACGCATCCATGAAGATAACCTCTCTATAATTGGACATCCCAATACGTTCACGTTCACAACAGTGAACGACTATGCCAACTATGTATGTACAAAGTACCATTTGTAAAGATATTGAATACCGAAGTTGTATTCTTCTGAGTGAGTATATTATATAGGTGAAGCAAATACGATACATACCTAGAAAGCTTTTATTTGGTCGCTTGGCTACATCCCAAAATGGCATAAGATGCTTTGGGAGTACTGGGAACTCGAGCGGCAGAGAAGGTTCAACAATTGTCCATCGACCAAAGGAGCATTCATATTCGTGTCCAATCGCTCTAAACTCCACATCTTCCATGTTACAACCAATTGTAACCCTGTGACTAACATACTTGCAACCAAGTTGCAGTATGCGGTTAAATCCCTCTACCTCCACCTTTCCCCAAACATTTGCTTCGATTTTTGCTCCCTTGAATGTGTTTCAGAAGAAAAATGTAAGGTTGTGTTTACAATATCTTTACATCATAGGAATATATTATCAAAAAGTTTTTGGTACTTACATTCTTATCCATTAGAATAAAGGAAATGTTATCACCATAGTTATTCGGACGAAATTTTACTTCCACCCTAACGCAAATACTCCAGCTTGCGTAGAAACGGGTATCTCCGAACTCAATATCATCAAAATCCTTAAACTTAGGGGTCGGCGGAGTTTTAGTGCTGGTTGCATATGTCTGCTTACTTGCAAGTCTAATGGGCTCCATCTACACAAGCAGCAATGCATACTATCACCCACAAATAAAACTATATTGATCATAAAAATATAAGTTGGCCGTTATACACTGTAATTTGCAATTTCAAAGATGTGGGCTCGGACAGACTGGAGTGACAAAATGCCTCAGTTTGACATATGGTTCAGTTAGGTCTATTTCTAATATAGATAGGTTACATACATTAGTAAAAACACTTAAGACAAATAAACAATACAGTGGCTTATCAGTGACAAAACCTATACATACGTTAGTATACCTACCACCCACGATGTCGAGTGAGTTCCAGATCAAGCAAGGTGAGTTTCATTGTTATGACACCCTCATCACAAGCATATGCATGCGTGTTTGGGTTTTCTATATCAGATTTTTAGCTTAGGTAAAAAAGAAAACTAAGGTAGCTCGAACCAGTTGCCTAATGAGTTGATCAGATCCTCCAGGCCGTAGCAGTGCATCATCAGTTTTTGGTGGCTCGATGTGCATATGTCTTTGGCTGACCTGTGGCTGTATTTGAGTCAAGGGGAAAGGGTGGACGCTAAATAGCTAGAACAATTTGAGATAATCACTAAGAGTCTTTACTTGGTAGTATTACTATGCCCGAAGTAAAGTTCTCCATTGCTATATCTTGAAGGGAGCAATGCTTTGATATACCTATTTCCTGATAATTTATAATTGCTTCCTCTACCGCTATTGTTCATCTGTGACAATAACCATATCTTCCTTGTTAATTGTCGGGTATTTTGTCGCAGCTCTAAATTTGCACACTGCAATTTGTAAATGTCAATATGTGTGATATTACTCTTAATATGTTCTTGCATTGTTAGATCAGGAAATGATCGGACATATGTAAATCACTTGTTATGGTACAATGGCCAGACACTTTATTTTGTCGTAATATTCAAGAGGTATGTTTGCCCATCATAGGGGTTAATAAAAACTTAGGACAATGTATTATCACTTTTCAAAGCTAACTTTGGTTAGTTTTAAGCTTTTTGTAGTCTTAGACACCTTTCTGGAAAGCTAGCTGAACCTCTCTCTACATTTTCCTTTCATCAAAGAAGGAGTACAATAATCTAAAAAAATGATTTTGTTTACTGCCGGTCCAATATTAGTATAACATGATCCATTTCTGATCGTTGGTGTAATGCAAACTTTGATGTACTACATACCATTCGTTGCTAAATGAGATAGATTGTGGGCGGCTCTAAATATGTATTTTTAGAGATCTAAGTTCAGTTCTCAATTTGTTAAATCCTCACTCAATTGAATGTGTACTGGTGTATGTATATCAGTATAACAATTCATTTTCTCTAAGTCATCCTAGGTAGAGAATCAGGTTGGTAGTGAATTGAACAAGCTCCATATAGACAGATGTTCAATTATCCATACACAGTTATTCAGTAAAACAAACCAGTTTTTTCGCCCCTAACAAGCAGCAATGCATACTATATTGGTCATAGTCTGTTTACCTATTGAGCGTGGAAATAGAGATGCACTGAGTACTTGAGAACATACACAATATTCTCAGCCACTCTTCCCGAGTATCTGCATCAGAGCAAAGATGGTTAAAAGTTCATGTGCAACGCGCATCTGCATTACTGCATACAATCAGAGCAAAGATGGATGATCGATTGATCTACAACATAAAACTGTAAAACTACATTGGCCAAGGTAGATTTCACGAAAACAATGTGACAATTTGTACCGAGATGGAATAGGTTTTTTCTATAAATTCTGAAGTTATATTCTTTGCTCAAGTTCCACTAAGCTTAGAAAAGAAGAAAAAAATTTAGCAACAACTCACTGCCATATATGGACTGAAAAAAATAGGAGGCACAACGTACAAACTTATCATAACAACAACTGATTTCCCCACATCTCTAGTATTCAGAGTGATAAACTGCGAAACTGGGCCATGGAAACATGAAATACTTAACTTTCTAAATAGGTAAAATCTATCATGTAAACTCCTTAACTTTCAGTTCGCTCCATACGAATTAACCTACGGTCGTCAAGTAAGCGATACATTTTTTAAGACTAATGATCGTGCACAAAGCAGCTGACATATGGTCTAGCTACACAACCATGAGATGAGCATGGGGGACGCCCCTCTTCTGGAGGTCTACCACATACACGCCCTCCTTCTGAACACCTGGAATATGCTTCATCCTCTCCAGTTTGGACTTTAACACAAGATCGTGTTGGTGCTGCATAGTTTGGCGTGGAAGCAACGTTTCTTGTATCGCGTCCCAGTTTGGATAGTGGGTCATTGTCAAGAAGATGTAAGGCTTGCCGCAAGTCGTTGGCGTTTTTGTGATGTCCATAGACGTCCACTTACTTGGGAGTTTAATGGGTGCCATATAATAAATTTGTAGGGTCAGGGGTCGAGAATTGGTGTTTGATAATGTATACAAATATTGAAATGACAAAGCATTTGCTACGGTTCAATAAAATACAAATCTAGTTTATATAACACAAATCATTTTACTGTTAAGCAACCACCTAAAAAACACATTTGCTACTGTTATATAACACAAATTCAGGACTGAAAGGTTAAAGTGCACTGAATTATAGGATGAATCAATTGACTGCAGTTTGGTTTCATCTATAGAACTAATTCATCAATTGCCTGCAATTTGGTTTAATTTCTTGACCAAGACAATTATGCAGCAGATGGAGCTACTAAATGTGAATGAACCAAAAAAGTTTAAGCCAAGTATAACCCAAATGCTTTACATGCTAGCAATCTAAAAGCATCCCAGAGTGACTTGCTGGAGCAAAACAATCTATATCAACACAACAATAGCTGGAATACACAAGAATATTGGTTAGAGTAGATTCCCTACAACAAAAGTCAGCTAGTTAATAATTCATTTGTCACTCAGCCTAGTGACAACAAGGGGTGATCTAGATGTCATCCAGTGTACACGACTAATATGAGATATCAAGCCAGAAACATTACTATTTGTTGTAAGATGTGAGCTGCAGAACTAATATTTCTTAATCGACATGACTAAGAAATATTAACCTAGCATTACTATGGAACATTAAAAAAAAGGGCATTCGTCAACGGTCTGCAAAAACAAGATTCAGGACATGCCAAAATTATTGTTAAAATTATTATGGCAGAGCAACGATCAACTTAACGTGCTAGCTTATTCTCTGCATATGATCCAACCGAGATTATTGTTAAAAATTTCAGTAAAAAGCTGTCCAACTTCGTACCGAAAATTTAACACCTGAGCTCTTAGTAGTTTTGTGTGAATTTTATATTCTTTAATCAACAGACCAATTCTTTCATCATACCCGAAAAGATACAAAAAATATTACAACCTAGCAACATAGATAATCTGATGGAAATGCACTCGAACAGAAAAGATAAATCCAGAGAATTTTGAACAAAAAGCTACTTGGAGTGTTGGTTGCCTCCTACCCTGATGTGTGCTGCCGAAACTCTACGGAAAATGCTGGATGACCTGAGAATTAAATTTGCACATATTACATGGGGAAATCTTAAGTTCACATCTTAATTCAGCAAGCTTAGTAGCCTGAACTCTAAATGCAAAAAATTCAGGCCACTCCTGAACGGACATACCTCAAACAGGGAGTCGGCAGTGACGAGGAAGAGGTTGATGGCTGACTCCTCCACAGCTCCGGCTTGTCGTCGACAAGGTTGTTCAGGAAGAGGTCGTTGTTGTTTCCTCCACAGCTCTGGCGTAGTCCATGAGCAGGTTGTTCTGGAAGTGACAGAGTTGCGTGAGGACAAGCGATGATCACGGTAGCCAGAGAAAAACATTGCTGGTCATGATCCCCATGAAAAAAATTCACCTTCCTCTCCCTGGAACTCGTGCTCGACGCGGTGGACTGATAGGACGGACGACTCATGGCAGCTACTTCCCTGGCAGGACGCGTCGAGGTGGTGGTTCCGGGGATTGCATAGCTGCGTGATGGGGGACGGTAGGAGCTCGGAGATGAGAACGAGAGAGGATGAGAGAAATCAGATGGGAGGGCACGGATACTTATACCGGTTGAGAGGCGCACGAGCTCCACGATCGCCCGCTTGGACCGGTTGAGAGCAAGGCGCACGAGCTCCACGATCGCCGCTGAACGGCGGTTACGCTTGGACCGAAAGGAACGTGGCAGCGGCTGCCATTGGTGGCATTGACCACATCAGAGGACGGGGAAGCCGATGCCGCGGGCGTCGATCCTCCACCTTGGACCTCCCCTGCATCCGCAAGTGGGCACGCTCGACGGCATCCGTATCCGACGCCGCCGACCTTCCCTGCCGCCGGCCGCGCTTCACCGGTCGCTCAACTTCATCCCGGCTTCCGGCCTCTATTAGGATTCAAGCCACCCACATCCCGGCGGGGCGGCCTGCATGGGATCTCGGCGCGGCGCCCTCCATGGGATCCCGACGATTGTTCCAGCACTGCCTCGAGGCGGTGCCGCGGTGGGGGATTTTTTTTGGAGGAGGAGGAGGCGGTGAGGGTCTTGGGGAGCTGGGAGACGTGGTCTCCGTTTTTCTTTGCAGATAAGGTCCGCGGGGAGTTGGGACGAAGGGTCGAGCGATTTTTTTTCCAAGTCGGGCGGGAGGCCTGGGACGGACGACTCACGACCTCTTTTGCTTCAATGTAGTTAAATGCATCTACAGTCCCAGAAGTTGTCAGGCATGTCTACCGTGATCCTCGAAGTCACGAAATGCACCAATGCAGTCCTCTATGTTGTACAGAATGTCCACGAATGGTCCTGGATACATACGCGTACCGTATGGCGCTGATGTGGTAAGTAGACGGTCCGACGCGGACGCGCAGCGCGGCGTGAGCGCTTGGTAATTTTCCATTTGGGCCCTCCCAATTAGTGGAACGACTCGTTTTATGTCCTCTCCCCTAATTCGCCGCGGAAAGCTCGAGGTGAACGACGACGGCGGTGGTGGCACGATGATCGGCGCCTCCAGAAGGTGATTCACGGCGGCGGCGGTGGTTATTGAAGGCGGCGAGGGCAGGAAGACGATCAACTAGGTCGGCAACAATGGTGGAGAAGGCGCTTGTTCGACGACGGGAAGGAGACTCGCTCCCTGTCTATGGTGAGTTCGATTCTCCTTCGGTATCTTGTAATTTTTCCGTTGTTTCCGAGTGATTTGGCATTAGAGTTGACTTTTTCATGTTTTCGTACGAATTTTTATGTTGGGTGATTAAGGTTTAGGGTTTTTTTGGAAAAAAGGTGTGAAATTTATCTTCCTTTAATTTGCAGGAGAAGGAAGTGATTTCTTTACTCTAGAGGTGATTCATGGAGGTTTATTCGTTGGATCTGGATGCAATAGGGCATATGTAGAAGGCAGGAAAGTTTGCTTCGATGGCATTAACTGTTATACTTGGTCCGGACTGTGGCTTGATCATGTAATTGAAGAGATAGGCTATGAAGGAGGAAGCAAGATAGATGTGTATTGGTTGCTGCCTAGAATGCAGATCAATGAAGATGCTCTTAGGCTGATATCTGGAGACAAAGATGCACTGAACATGGTTGCAAAGGTCAATGAGGGGGACAGGTTTCTGATGGTGTACCTTGATCATGAACCAGCCAGCAAAGCCATGCCCTTTGATGATGTAGTTGTTAATCCTGTTGTTGAGTTACCACATGTTATTAGTCCAGTGAAGCAATTGCCTGCTGCAAACAATGATATTATTCATGTACCTGATGTGCAAGATATACAGAGCAATAGAACAGGTGCAAGGAGGAGATCAAACAGAGTAACTGCTGCTCTGCAAGATGGTGGCAGTGAAGAAGATGGTGGCAGTGATTCTGATTCAGAATACAGTCCAGAAATTGTTGACGGTGACAATGATGTAGAAGATGGTGATGATGACTTGTACCAAAGTATGCAGATCATGAACCTAAGGATGTGAAGACTTATAAAAAAGGGGAAATGTCTGAAGAAGACATCTTTGAGCCTGCAGAATCAGATGATGAAACAGAAAGGTTCAATTTCAAATCATTTGTGCCTGAAGACATGATAGATCCTAAGTTGCAAGTTGGTCAGTTATTCCAATAAATTGAGCAGCTAAGGAAGGCCACAAGGGAGCACAGTTGCAAGGAGAGGAAGTTGATCACACTTCCAAAGAATGACAAGGTCAGAGTGTTAGCTAAATGTGGAGTTAAAACTGAAGAAGACTGCCCATGGGAATTATATGCATCCAAAGACAATAGAACAAAGGCAATTATGGTTAAAAGATTCAATGGTTTACACACTTGTGAGAGCAAATGGCAAGTGCATGCATTTACTGCACAAAAAATTGGAGCTTACTATGTTGATCAGATTAGAGCAAATGAAAAAATCACACTGAAGGGGCTTGGTCATGCAGAAAGATTGGAAAATGAGACCCCAAAGGGGTAAGCTAGGAAGGGCAAGGAAATATGAATTTTAAATTATCTATGGGGATGAGACTGCCCAGTACAACCAGCTATAGGATTTTGGATTGGAGCTTAGAGGATCTAATCCTGGAAGTACCTTCTTCCTATTGTTGGATGATGTAGGGCATTTCCAGAGATGCTATTTTTCCTTTGATGCTTGCAAGAGGGGGTTCCTAGCTGGTTGTAGGCCAATAATATTTCTAGATGGATGCCACTTGAAGACAAATTATGGTGGAATTTTACTAACTGCTATTGGAATGGACCCTTATGATTGCATCTTTCCTTCTGCATTTGGTATTGTTGAAGTTGAGAACACAAGCTCATGGAAGTGGTTTCTAACAGATTTGAAACAAGATCTTTGCATTTGCAGCACTGTATCATGGACCGTCATGTCTGACAAGCAAAAAGTAAGCTAATTTTGTATTTCTTGTACTTGTTGTACTTCATTTATTGTTTGTACTGTTTGTACTTCACTTTTTGACTAGTCGAGGAAAGTAGCATTTATTTATGACTCGTCGACAAGTCGAGGAAAGTAGCATGTACTTATGACTTGTCGACTAGTTGAGGAAAGTAGCATGTACTTATGAATTTTCAACTACTTGAGGAAAGTAGCATGTACTTATGACTTGTCAACTAGTCGAGGAAAGTAGCATGTATTTATACTCGTCGACTAGTCGTCGACAAGTCATAAATAAATGTTACTTCCCTCGGCTTGTCGACAAGTCATAAATAAATGCTACTTTCCTCGACTTGTCGACTAGTCGTAAATAAATCATAACAAGATACTAATGTCAGCTTTCATGCTTTCAGAGATTGATCAAAGTAGTTACAAAGTTGTTTCCTGATTCAAGCCGTAGGTTCTGTGTGAGGCACCTCTTGCATAATTTCAACAAAAATTTCAAAGGGGAAGTGCTCAAGAATCAACTCTGGAAATGTGCTAGAAGCAGCACACCTGCTAAGTGGCAGGAGAATATGGATGCTATGTTGGTTTAAGCAAAACAGCACATGATTAGTTGGAGGAGCTACCACCTACCACATGGGTCAGAGCATTTCAAAGTGAGTTCCCTAAATATGATGTGTTGTTGAATAATAATTGTGAGGTTTTCAATAAATACATCCTAGACGCTAGAGAAATGCCTATTCTTGCAATGATTCAACAAATCAAGAGCCAAATTACAACCAGAATATATAACAAGCAAGTTGAAGCACAATCCATGTCTGGCACTATTTGCCCAAAAATCAGGAAGAAATTGCAAAATCATGTAGAATGGTCAAATAATTGTGAAGGTAAGCCATCTGGTCCGGGCATATTTGAAATTGATGAAAGAGGGGTAACATTCACTGTCAACCTCCAGAACATAAAATGCAGTTGTAGAAGGTGGGATCTATCTGGCATTCCATGCTGGCATGTTGTTTCAGCTATGAGACATGATCATATATCCCCAGAAAGCTATGTGAGCAAATGCTATTCAGTTGAGAAATATTTGAAAGCTTATGAGCACATAATCTGGCTATGTAGAGTGGGAGAAGGTTGATCCGATGCCAATCAAAACTCCAATAATTGTGAAAAAGGTTGGCAGGCCACAGCGAAATAGAAGGAAACAACCTGAAGAGAAAGAAGGCAAGAAAGGAGAGAAAAGGATGAGTAAGCAGGAACAATTCAGCATTGCAGCTAGTGTGGGAAGCAAGGCCACAACAAGGGTGGTTACACTAATTGTAAGCAAGGATTAGTTCCTGACAAAAAAGGTAAGAAGGTTGTAGATGAGGATGAAGACACTGCTTTAGAAGATGTGGCACTTGTAACAAAGGACCATCACTTGCAGACAATGGCATTCATTGGTCAGGGCACATAAACATATTAACCTCAAGTGCTAAATGAATTAAGAGGCGAGGTAAGTTTAACTAGTGCTTTTATTGTTCTTTTCTGTTTCATCCTTGTGCTTTTACTACTCTTTTCTATTTTCCTTGAACTTTTATTTACAGTACATATATTTTGCAGAAATCAGTAGACAAGGAGAGACAGATCAGTTCACTCCTCTTCCGGACTGTGCATTCATCCAAGAGAATGTCCCAGTGCAGATGCCAGTGCAACCAACTACAATGAATAAAGAAGAGAACTTGCTAAGGAAAAGAAGTGTTCTGGCAGCTGCAAAGCTGAAAGAAGCAGCTTAGAGGAGAGACATAGCTGATCAAGCCAAGTTTGATGCAACAATGGCCAAGCTGGCGCAAGAGGAACTACAGAGCTGCAACACTAGAGAAAAAGAAAGTTGAATCATTAGCTAGTAAAAATGCTACTGAAGATAAGAGAAGGTTAGAGAGAGAAGTCAAGCAGCTTGCTCTCTAACAAGAAGAAGAAGCAACAAAAGGAGGAGAAGCTAGCAGCAGCAGAGAAGAAGAGATTGTACCAGAAAGCTAAGAAAAAGAAGTTGAGCAAGCTAGGTTGGCTAATGCAGAGAAAAGGAGACAAGATCAAGCAGCTAAGACAAGAGAATTACAGGAAGCTAAGCTAAAACTTGAAGAAGAAGCAAGGCAACTGGCCAGGGATGTGTAGAACAAAACGAAAGCAACACAAAGCAACTGCTCAAGCTACATTGCACCTTTCAAAAAGCCAAGGAAATCCTCCATGTTTGATTATTTGAGAGGACCACCTCCTGGTGCTTAGTACACCTCCCGATGTACTAATTTAAATGTTTAATACTTATGTTGGTATGTTTTGGTACACCTTTTGGTTGCCTATGTTGCTATGTGACAGTGTGTTGTGCCAGTTGAAGACATACTATGTTGGTTTGTTTATGATTTGTCGACTAGTCGAGGAAAGTAGCATTTATTTACGACTTGTCGACTAGTCGAGGACCATGTTGGTCTGTTTTATTTTGCTGACAACTTTCTGGCAGTCCCAATGTGGGTTAAGTTTGTCCAAATTATATGTGAAATATTATTGAACTACAATGTGTGTCTCAATTGTGTATGTTCTGGCCAAATTATGTCTGAAGTATTGAGTAAACTGTGAACAACATTATTCAAACACTGACATAATATCATTAGATAAACATCACTGACTACATTGTTCATTTTCCTTAATCACAAACACATCTGTCACTGCTTGATCAGATACATAAACAACATAAAGGCTAACATCCCTATACCAAAGATCACACATTTCAGAAGCCAAATGATCTCCAGCAAATGCCTATCTATTTCACTACTTTCACCTGCCACGAATTGCTTCGTTCTCTTCATGCTTCCTTTCACTGCAGATGCCCTTCCAGTTGAGCTACTTCCCAAACTCTGTTGTTGCACATCTTGATAATTATTTAGCAAAAAATCCTCATATTCATCCTCCCATTTCCACATGTCGCACGCACCCTTCCAATTCTTAACAAAACGAGAGCACGGGAAGAAAACAAGGATTCGTAACCAAACACACAACACGAATAAAATCCAGTAATGCAGAAACTTACCCCATGAGTCATGCACTTGTAGAAATGGCGCATGTAGTTCTCAGGTGTCCTCGATACGAAGTGTCGGACCTCGCGGATTTTGCAGTCCTTGCAAATCACGAGCGGAAATCGAGGGTGCAGGTCCATCTCCTCTGTGAAGCTCGAGTACCCACCCATCAGAACTAGAGCAGTAGGCTCGCCTATGCTTTCCTTGCTTCTCCGATGACCTCCTGCCGCCGCCGTCGAGCTCCAGCAGACACAACTCTCTCTCTCCCTCGCGCGCAGGGTGGGGAATTTAGTCGATCTAGGGTTTGTCCGGTCGATTTTGACTGTCGACGACGCGCATGGTGGGGAATAATAATTCGGCAACGACGCGCTGCGCGCCCATGTGGGACCGTCCACTTGCCACGTCATCGCTATACGGTACGCATACGTATCCAGGACCGTTGGTGGACATGTTGTGCAACATTTGAGACCGTAGTGGTGCATTCCGTGACTTCGAGGATGTGGTGACCCAACCTACCACTGCATGGTGTAGTATGCTATAGTCGTTGACATAGCACCAATGGATCACCGTCCACCAGTGTTACATCATCAGAGTGGTACAACAGAAACATTGCAGGTCCAAGGCAAGAGTATAGATTACAAACAGAAGATCGAAAACATTAGATCTTTAGGACCTCCTCGAAACAATGAGGCAAGGCCCTAATAAAAGAAGATCAAATGAAAAATCTCGGAGGAACTAACCTATACTAAGCCTACTGCTAATACTGCTAGGCTCGCGATTGCGCTATTGAAACGCCTACAGAGATAGGTTCTATGACTAGAAATATGTCCTCTTCTACACTACGCCTTCATATTTTCCTTCGTCTTCCATCAATTGCTTCAACTCGATGTACTTGCCTTCTTTGGTATCTTGACTTTATCCGCCTTCGGAGTCTTCATAGCCTAATGCCTTCTTGTGGTTCTTCATGTCTAGCAAGGGTTTAGGAAGCAAGGGTGAGTAACAGCGTTACCCAGCAAGTTCATTATGAAAGGTGGGAAGTTTGATGCATAAATACAGCCACAGACAATGGATTGTCTTAGGCTAATGCAAGTTTTCGAAAACATTTCTTCAAAACGTTGCTTTTATTTTTGAAGACTATGCTCGTCAGGAGTCACAGGGCTAGGGCTTTGAGGAGCCTCCTTTCCTGCTGCGTTCGTTGTCCCATCCTGGAACGTGGAGTAACATGTCACATTTATACACTCTACAAAGGTGCGCTGCTTTACCCATAAGATATCAAGAGCTTGTTGCACAAGCGGGCGTACTTTTCCATCCACACTCTCTTTGGTGTGGGGCCCAGTCAGTAATCCAAGTCAATCATTGCGCCTTTCCACCATCCCCGCACACCCCCCCCCCCCCATTACTTCAGTTACAGGCTAGAGGAAACCTGAAAACAACATCATTGGTCCGGTAAGGACTAATGTTTAAAGAAGCAACATGCTTAATGCATAAGTATGAGATGCATCGCAAAGTACCCCGTAACAAACTCTCAATGATTGAGTGTTGTTTGAGTTGGGTGATTTCATTTAGGGTTTTCTTATGTTCAAGTTTACTTCATAAGAAAAATGGGTTCTTTAGTCTTAGATAAATAACATCAATTTAAGCATATGAGTAAAGTAAAACAACATATAACATTCAATGATTGTTTTAGACTGTGCTCATATTTTTTTGGTAGAAACATGTATTAACTTTAATTAAGTAGAGAGCTAGTGTTATATTACATGATGGTAAAAGAATAACTTTTGAAGAACATAAGAGTGTAAACATTTGTTGTATCATATCAAATGGTTAAGATACATTATATGATTCTTCTTCTTTGTGTATTTTACCCAAGACTTTGCATTGTGGATACATTCTTAATTCAAGTAAGCACTTACTAACTCAAGTAACCTTGGTTTCTTATGAATCAATGTCTTTGAATATAAAAGTTACATAGTTATCTTAGTGTTATAAATCTTTAAGTTGTTTCCTACTTATTTTTATTACACAAAATACAAATGAAAGGAAGTTATGTACTAAATGATATATGTGAAACATTTCTCAAAAGGAACTTAGTAGTTCAAAGTGTTGTGAGATTTTTATTTATTTTTAAATGATAATCAAATGGTAGTAGAACAAGTTTCATGCTTAAAACTTCATTTTCAAAATTAGGAAAATCATTCTTATAATTATTATTTTAAAATAGAATATCATTTGGAAATAAAATAGTTCATATTGTAATAAAAACACATTACTAAAGTTAAAGTTATGAATGTGAGACATTTTCAATGAAGTTTGAAATGCATCCAAAATAGAATTTCAAATATCTTCATATTTAAAAGATTATGTGTTATGTATTTCATATTTATTTTCTTTCAATTTTATTCCATCACAAGTAAGAACGATACAGCAATATATATTTTATTTTTCTGATCATTTTGGTATAAAGATTACATTTGTCTCGTTTAAAATGAATTACTTATGAATTTTTAAGTTTAATTCAATTAAAAAAAATTCTGTAATTTAATAAATAGAGTTGGGCCCACCTGTCATAGTTTTGTTATTTGCAGAAAACATTTTGCTAAAAGATTAAATTCCTGACAGAGGGTCCCATATGTCATAGACTCATTTGATAAAAAGAAATAATGTAAAATGATTTAAATTGAACTGCTGACGTCAGCGTTGGAATTCATCCCTGCCGAACACTAATTCGACGAATTCGGTTGAAGGGAACAGAATTGCTGAAGGAAACTGAAATTAGAGACCGCGCAGACCATTTGGTAGCGGTGCCACTCTCTATTGGTCACCGGAGGCTCACCGGCGAGAAGCTTTGCGGCGGCGGCGCTCGGCTTCCGGTGAACTCAAACACTCACACGAATTAGGATGAACATAGAGTAAGGGGAGGACCGTAGAGACGACCTGGTGCTCGAGGAGTGGTCGAGGAGGCGAGGCTAGGTCGGACGGCGACAAAATCGTCTGCGCCATCGGTGGCCGGATTTGGAAGGGTTGAAAAAATTTCCCGACCTCCAAGCGCCCCAGCACGAACAACTCCGCATGGAAGGAGATGGCGAATTGCGGACTTCCGGAGCTTCTCAACTTGGCACTGGGCGGCCGGAATCAACGGCAAACGCCGGTGCACGGTGGCGGCCGAAGCAGACTAGGGTTAGGGTTTCCGGAGAACCGAGAGAGAGAAGAGAGAGGCGCGAGTGGGAGAGATAAGGATGAGGAGGACGTCTCCACGACCTTATCGTCGCGGGAGAGTGAGAGGAAGGAGCACGGCATTGAGGGAATGGCAACATGGCTCCGGCGTCCTTCTGTCCAGAGGAGGAACAAAACGATTTCAAACGTTTTTTGCAAAAAATACACTGGGTTTCTAGGAAACTACAGAGGTTGTTCAAACATACCCCATGTCTTCTGTTTTTGGATCTCTTCTAGAATAGAAAAATTACAGAAAAGTCCAGGACTGCGTGGAATTTTAAGAGGGTGTTTATTTCAACTTTGTATTACAGTACTTTGTATTTTTTAAAAACTTTAACACATAATGGTGAATTTAATCACATTTTGGATTTATTTCATTTATTAAAATGTGTGGTTTCCATTTATTTCTCTTATTGTGCATTAAGGTAATGTGAGAATACTTTTCTATGCCTTTAATTGTATATGACACTCAATTGTTTTGTGTATACAAAAGTGAGTTGTTAACAAGGTTTTGAAGCTTGTTCTCAAACTACTTCTATATAACACAAACCTTTGAATATCACACTCTTTCCTGAGAGATTAACAAGATGTATGATGGTATTAGAGTTTCCAATTCTTCATGATAGATTGGCATAACACTTCTATGCCCATCTAAGGAATGCTTCTCTAAGTCTTCTTGTTGCATTTCCTCCTTTCTGGTCATCTTGTCTTGTGGATGCCTTCGAGAAGATTGGGAGATACGAAAATATGATGTCTAGATAAAGTAAGAAGATCTAGGTTAATATTTAGGTAATTCAGCTTGGTCTTTAAAACTATCTTGATTCCTATGTACTAGATATGTCTAATACAATTGATATGAATAGATGCTCACAGATTACTAACAATAGTTGGGTTAATCATTATCTCATAGAGTAATAATTTGGTATAACAAGTTTTGTTTCATTTGGGTTTAGCTACTTATCGTATCTCTCTAACCAAAATAAGGTTCAAGCAAAGATCATCTCAAAGGTTTATAACGCTCAAGTCTATGATCTACTTCAACTCCACCAACTCAAGTGAAACTTCAATCACTTAGTGTTTTGAAAATTAAATGCATGAAACTTAATCGGATTTTCTGATGCATGAATGCAATGCACACTCATGTGTCCTCTATATTTCTGGACTCTAAATCTTGGGATGTTACAGAGGACCACGATAGATATGCCTGACAACTTTTGGGACTGTAGATGCATTTCACTCTAGGAATTACTATCTACATGGAGCATTGAAGTGCTCAATCAGAGAAGTGAACCTCCATCATCATAAAACTAGGAACCTGTTATCGAGTATTAGGTAATAATAATACAAGGCTGATTTTGATTAATTTTGTGAGATTCTGGTGCTAGTTAGGTGTAAGGACCCCTCTGACTACCCGTTAGAGATGCCCACATTATGTAAACAGATCACGATCCCAATGATCAGTGCATCGTGATCACATAACCAACATGGTATTCAAAGAACATCATTCAACTCGAATAGTACAAGACTTACATAAATAATGGTCACAAGACCGAGCCTGCAATCATCAACACACATGACAAAAATGAACTAAGGCACAACGGAAGTTTCGGCTAGCGTCGGCCCTCGTCACGTCATGACACATTCCCACGGAGCAGTTGACCGGGACACTCATTTGGCATAGTCGTCGGTGTACTCCTCCTTCTTGTCGTATATCTCCTCATTGAAACCTGGATGTTTGAATATCCAGGGACATAGCCATATGAGTACATTTACGTACTCGCAAGACCACCTCTAGGGCTAAGTTTTTATGGTAATGCAAGTAAAGAGTTTTCGAAAACTAGGATAGCTCCTATATACAACTATAGGGCTTATTTTCGAATACCATGATTTTCAGACATACAGAATACGACATCTCTATATGTTTGTTGAAGAAAACATTTAGATATAGAATTCTCTTCTCTTAGATATAGCAAGGACATATCCAGGTAATGAATACTTTCTTTAGTAAAATTTGATCAAAACACTAGGACGAGGATACCCCTTTTTCCTTCCTTGAGATCGGACTGACAATCTCCCCGAGATCAACCATCTTCTCTCAAATTCCGTACCTCCCAGGTACCTCCTTGTTTCCTATTTGTTTTCCTCCGAAAACCTTTTTCCTATCTAAAACATAAAACAGCCAGCATGCCTAGTGAACGGCAGTTGACCACCTAGAGGGGGGGGTGAATAGGTGGTGACCAATTTTTATATGTTTTTCAGTTTTTAGGCTAGCGGAAAGTAAGTTGTCTAAATGTGCAACTAGGTGATACAAGTGAAAGACAACTAGGAAACTATGCAAGAAAGGAATGCAGTAAAGGAGAGTGGAGCAAGACAACCATAGGAACTCGAAGACACCGATTTTATCCCGAGTTCCACCACAAAGGTGTACGTCTCGTTGGAGGGGTGTGAGCTACCACAAAGGTTTGCTCAACGCCACAAAGGCCTCACCCTATTCTCCTGTGAATTCGACCACAAAGGTCCGAATCCACTCTTCCACTAAGGACTCCTTTAAGGGCGGAGAAGATCCCGTACAAACACGTGAGGCACACACCCACAACTGAATTGGGGGCTCCCACAACGACCACAACAGGTCAAATCCACAAAGGAATCCACAAAGGATCAAGAACACACAAAGATGAACCTAGCTATCCACAAAGGAACCCTAGATTCGTTGCCCCTCAAGAAATAGAGGGGGAAAATCAAATCGCTTCGGTGGAGTTGTAGATCGGTGGCTTCGTCCTCAGATCCCCAAGTACCAAAGGATTTGAGTGCCTAGATTGGGAGATCCGGAAGAAACGAGCTTCAGCACCAATGGAGGAGAGAGAAAATATGGAAGCTTGGTCTGCTGGAGGTAGGTGGAGGGGTATTTATACCCCTCTCAAAATCTGCCCGTTGAACAGCCGCCAGCCCGGATATCTCCGCGTTGAGGACCGGAGATCTCCGGACTCCGGAAATCTCCGGGAGAAATTCCGGTAGAACTTGACTCTAGATCAGTACTGATTTAGCTTCTTGACTTGGTCGAAAAATCTCTGGCGCTCGGAGATCTCCGGACCGGGGCTCGGAAATCTCCGAGCTCCGGAAATCTCCGGGAGCATTTCCGGCTCAGCTTGATCTGGAGTCAGTACGCAATTGAGTTCTGGACTTGGTTGAATTTCCCTGTCAATCGGAGATCTCCGGACTGGGGCTCGGAAATCTCCGAGCGCCGGAAATCTCCGAGAGCATTTCCGGCTCAGCTTGAGTTGGAGTCAGTACGCATTCTGATCTGAGACTTAGCGAAAAACTTGATTGGCTCGGAGATCTCCGGTCTGGGGACCGGAAATCTCCGAACCCCAGAAATCTCCTGATTGAAATCCTGATGAAAGACCAAGTGAAGTAGACATGAAACTTAGGCCAATAAAGTGTTCCTCTTTATCAAACTACCTATAAAAGAACCTGCAAGCTTCATCACAAACATTAGAACACCTTTTGTGTTGTCATTAGTCACCAAAATCTGGGAGTGCATAGAATGCACTTTCAATCTCCCCCTTTTTGGCGAATGATGACAACACGAAAGGAGAACGGATTTGCAAAATATAGACGGAGCTCCCCCTAAGTGAGTGCACTATTTTTAGGATGGTTTTGGAATACAAAGTGCATGTTCCTTAGGATCAACACTCCCCCTAGATTTTACAAAACACACAAATACACAATACAAACAAGAAGCAACAAACTTAGACAATAGAGTTATTACAATAGAGAATTTAGCGGTACTCATGTCTCACACACATGAAGAAAATAAATAGTCACGAAAATAGGGAGCACACAAGAAAAACAAAACGAAAAGAAGGAAGTGCTCCCAACCCATGCAAATCCCGAGAGTCCTAGAGATACTTCTCCCCCCTTTGGCATCAAGATACCAAAAATGGAGGAGGTTCTACTAACGTCCCATGACTCAAGAGTCGGAATCCTGCTCGGCATCATCATCCTCGTCCTCCTCAGCATCATCATCATACTCGAGATCGCTGTCCTCTGGCACTGCATCATCCCAATCAAAAGTGAGTCCATCTGCATTCCAATCCTTGAAAGGAATCACAGGCTTCAAAGGGTGCTTCGGAGCAGGCATCTTCATATGAGCCATCATCTCTTCTTGGCGCTTCATAATGCGTTGGTTCTGAGAGTAGATGGAGTAGTTCTCACTGTGAATGCAACAGTTCATGTTCATGATTTTCTCAATAGCTCGAACTACCCATGTGCGACTCTTCTTGGCAGCTTTCTTGATGCTGGGATTGGAGGGAACCCGAGAAGGACCACCAAAAATCTCATCCTCGTTGATATCTTGCATGGTGGCTTGTTGTTGAACAAGGTGAGCAGATTTCTGAATAAGCAGGGCTGCCTTGTGGGGCTGAGTACCAAAGGCTGCATCAAAATCATCTCTGTCTTGCTCAGAAAGCTTGTAGAGCCTCTTGATGAGTAACATCACATAGGGAGCATATGGAGGAACTTTCCTCTAAAAAACTGCCAGAGACATCTCCTGGAAAATGAAATCCATGACATCCACTTTGTAGACTTCCTGCTCAACCTCATATTCACCAAGATAAGCCGCATGAGCCTTGGCCATCAAGTTGACTAGGGCCCCAGCAATATTGTCCGCATTACCTGCAATGGGAGCAATAGTCCAACGGAACATGCGAAGAAGAATATCATAAGTAGGGAGAAGACCATTCTGAGAGCCAATCCTTCCTCCAGGCTGATAAAGATCAGTCATGACATGCTTGTTGTAAGAAATGCCCTGGACATGCATGCGGGCGCCAGCTGGAACAGACAAACCACTGAAGGGACAGCCAAGAATCCGAGCAAACTCTCGGAAAGAGGAAGTCAAGCGCTGCCTGCCAGACATCCAGGTCATCCCAATATCCTCTGAGGAGTCAAACACCACAGTAGCATAGAACTGATGGATAAGAGATACGCTGTAGTTGCACTCAGTCCTCATCAAGTGCTCCAGACCCAGAAGTCCAACTACCTTGACAGCACCACCAAAATAGTTAGCCTTCTTCATTAGTTTGTCAAAGTCAATCCACTTCATGGGGCAGACGGGCTTGTCAATTGAGAACTTTTGATAAACTTCCCTGTAGAGCCATGCCATCTCAGTGGCAAAAGTACTTAGGATCATCAGACTCCACATTATAGGAGAGCTCACTTCGCCACTTGCGAAAACTGCCTTTGTTGAAGTCTTCAAGACGGAGCTCGGGCCTCTTCTTCTTGCTAGGCCCAGTGGGTTTCCTGAGCAGAGCTGCAGACTCGGCAGGTGTGCTATCTTCACTTGAGGACCCACTGGGAGGGCGAGAATGAACTGGTTTGCCTTTTCCACGTGTAGAGATTTGCTTGAAACGGCCTCGAGGGTTGGAACCTGCAAACACACAGCAAAGAGAGGATGGAAAGCATATGGGTTAAGCACTCATGTCCGAGAATGAAAATGGAACGTACTAGAGAAGTTTTTGCAAACACAGTATCTGTCCTTAGCTGATTTAATTCTGAGTAGGCCGGAGATTTCCGGGTCTGACTCAGAGATCTCCGGGGTCCGGAGATTTCCGAGTCTGACTCGGAGATTTCCGGTCTGCACGAAATTTTGACAGATCTGAACAAGAACTTTGAATGAAAAACAGATTTGTGCACGTGGAGTGTAGAGCATGCCAAGGGGAGCAATTCTACCAAAGGAAACAAGCAACAACCTCCTAAATCGGCTAGGTTAAATGAAAACTAGTTTCGTCCTAGATTTGAAAAACGAGGAGTTACCGGAAGACATCGCGGAAAGCGTGCGGATGAAAATGAAGCCCTCGAGGAGGAGAAGAAGATCCCCGAAGCACGCGAGAAACCTTCGAACGATCCACCCGCAGCAAGGAACGGAAGATTTGGAGATTTTCGGAGGAGAGAGAGGAATAGGGCACGGGGTGGATGAGCTGGCCGAACCGGCCGGTCCACCCGTGCCCTTATATAGGCAGGAAAATTTTGAACCGGAAATCTCCGGACTGAGGCTCAGAGATTTCCGGGGCTATTTCCGGATACGGACTTAGCCCTGGAAAACTTTTGCACGCTCGGAGATTTCCGGACATCGGACCGGAGATTTCCGGACCCCGGAGATTTCCGGCTCTAATTCCGATTCAGCTTCGCCTGAGGTCAGTGCCGAAATCGAAAAGTACTTAGGTGCCAAAAAATCGCAGGGGCCAGAGATTTCCGAGTCTCAGCTCGGAAATTTCCGGACACCGGAGATTTCCGAGGCTATTTCCGGTCAATAATCATCACAGGTCAGTGCTGATTTTTGAATGGACTTAGTCTCGAAATTCTCTGGTCGACCGGAGATTTCTGAGTAAGGCTCGGAGATTTCCGTTCAAACCCAAAAACTCCTGGAACAAGAAACAAAAGGGGACATGAGTGGGGAAAAGCATGTTTAAAAATAGTCAAAGGCTTAGGATGGACACTCAAACTGAAAAAGAAGACACACTCAAGTTGCAAGAATCATAAAACAGAAGAGAAGACCAACCAAGAGTGTGTTTTCCCAAAAAGAGCCAAAGACAATGCAAGTGAGAATCAAAAATAAAACCAAATAGAGTCCAAAGAAAAAGAGTGTTGGTGGCCGAGGGCATCGTGTATGAGTTGTAGCATGATACCGCGAAGATATATCTTGGGTCCATAACTACATCTCAACATTGAAGCTCACAAATTAAATTAAATTTGAAGTTTTAGCAATGATATGTCACTATATGCATATTAGGGGGAGGAAGAGTCCAATGTATTAGGAAAACACTCCCCCTAAGTCCATGCGTACCTCTAGGTCTAATAAAGCCTTAAACGTTGGAGTGAGTGTACGGAGTTCAAGCCAAGTCCCGAGAATCTATGATATTGAGCTCATTACTCAAGTAGCAAAAACGGGCTTCATCAAGGGGCTTCGTGAAGATATCCGCCAATTGATCCCTTGTACCAACATATGATAGATCAATATCTCCTCGAGCCACGTGATCGCGGATGAAGTGATGACGAATCTCAATGTGCTTGGTTCTTGAATGTTGCACCGGATTGTATGCAATTTTGATGGCACTCTCATTATCACATAAAAGCGGCACTTTGTCCAAGAGGACACCGTAATTCTTTAAAGTTTGCCGCATCCAAAGAAGTTGAGTACATCCGCTTGCGGCAGCGACGTATTCGGCCTCCGCCGTGGATAAAGAGATGCAATTTTGTTTCTTCGAGGACCAACTCACCAAAGATCTTCCAAGAAATTGACACGTCCCGGATGTGGACTTCCTATCATCAATGTCGCCCGCCCAATCGGAGTCGGTGTATCCACAAAGAGACAAGGTGCCATCTTTGGGATACCACAACCCAAAGCAAGGGGTATGAACCAAATATCTGAAGATTCTCTTCACGACCATCAAATGACTTTCCTTAGGCGCGGCTTGATAACGAGCACACACTCCAACGCTTAAAACGATATCGGGCCTAGACGCACACAAATAAAGAAGATACCCAATCATAGAACGATGCTACTTTTGGTCTACCTCTATACCGTCGGGGTTGAGTTGGAGGTGGCACTTGGTTTGCATAGAGGTAGTCACACCATTAAGTCCAAGCAATTTGAATTTCGTGATCATATCTTGAATGTACTTGGCTTGACATATGAAGGTCCCTTCCCTCAATTGCCTTATCTCAAATCCAAGAAAGAACTTGAGTTCACCCATCATGGACATCTCGAACTTGTCGGTCATTAACTTGGAAAACTCATCATTGAACACACGGTTAGTAGAACCAAAGATAATGTCATCGACATATAGTTGACAAATGAAGAGTTCACCATTAACCTTTTTAGTGAAAATAGTGGGATCGATTACCCCAACCTCAAATCCACGGTCTACCAAGAACTCTCTCAAGTGCTCGTACCATGCACGGGGGGCTTGTTTAAGGCCATAAAGAGCTTTGTCCAAGACATAGACATGGTTATGATGGTTGGGGTTTTCAAAACCCGAGGGTTGTTTAACATACACAAGTTCTTGCAAGGGACCATTAAGAAAGGCGCTTTTTACGTCCATTTGCTGCAATTTGAAACCATGGTGAGAAGCATAAGCAATAAGAATGCGAATCGATTCGAGTCTTGCAACCGGTGCAAAAGTTTCTCCAAAATCGATGCCTTCGACTTGAGAAAAACCTTGGGCCACCAACCGTGCCTTGTTCCTTACAACGATACCATGTTCATCTTGCTTGTTCTTGAAGATCCACTTAGTGCCAATAACGTTGCGGCAATCTTTCGGCTTCTCAGCTAGGCGCCACACTTTGTTGCGCTCGAAGTTGTTAAGTTCTTCATGCATAGCCCCTAGCCAATCGGGATCTTCAAGAGCATCGAAAACTTTCTTGGGCTCGACCATGGAAATATGTGCTTGATGCTCACTAAAATGAGCTAATTGACTTCGTGTGGAGACCTTTGCTCGTATATCACCAATGACCTTGTCGAGAGATAACGCCCTAAGTTCCAAAGACTTAGCAAAGCGAGCTTGACGACGAGTTTCAATTGCCTCCCTTGTTGAGGGGACAATTTCTTGACCATCTTGATCCTTTGGATCCTCGTCTTGACCTTCTAGAGGGCCTTGATCATCATGTGAAATCTCTTCGTTTGGTGGAGAAGGATGATCTTGCCCTAGAGTAGGGAACTTGGAGAAGTGGAGTTGTCTTCAATAATCTTGGTGGAGGAGACATGATCTTTTTGATGATGATCCTCTTGAGTTTCAACTTGAGAAGAAATAGTATGCTCTTGTTGAGGAAGAACTTGAGATTGTTCTTGAGGGGATTCATCATTTGCTATGGGTGAGCCACCTTGTGGTTCTTGTGATGGTGAGGTCTCCTTGATGGGAGAACTTGCGACTTCTTGAACAACTTCTTGATGGACTTCAATGGGGCGAAGAAAGCCCACCCCCATCTTCTTAATGGCATCAAAAGGTTGTTCATCACCTACATCACAAACACCAACTTGCTCCACTTGGGAGCCATTATTTTCATCGAATTCCACACTACAAGACTCTATGATAATCCGGGAGGAATTATCAAAGACTCTATAAGTGTGGGACTCGTTACCATATCCAACAAAGATTCCCTCAATAGATTTAGAGTGGAACTTACCCAACCGGACACCCTTGACTAGATAATAGCACTTACATCCAAACACTCGGAAGTAGCCAATGTTGGGTTTATTGCCGGTAAGGATCTCATATGGAGTCTTCTTCAAGCCCTTGCGGAAATAGAGGCGATTTGATGAGTGACAAGCGGTGGAAATAGCCTCCGCCCAAAAGTTGATGGGAGACTTGAACTCCGCCAACATAGATCTCGCCATATCAATGAGAGTCCGGTTCTTTCTTTCGGCAACGCCATTTTGTTGAGGAGTGTAAGCAGCGGAATATTGATGACGAATGCCTTCTTTACTAAGAAAGTCATTAAGAGTGTAGTTCTTGAATTCCGACCCATTGTCACTTCGAACAACCAATATGGGAAGGTCATGTTGGCGTTGAACTTCCTTTGAGAAGTCGATGAAGACTTGTTGAGTTTCATCCTTGGTCTTGAAGAAATAGACCCATGTATACCTTGAGTAGTCATCAACAATCACGAGACAATATTTCTTGCCACCAAGACTTATCTCCGGAATTGGTCCAAATAGATCAACATGAAGTAGCTCCAAAATCCGGGAAGAAGATATGATGGTCTTGCTAGGATGAGGAATATCATGCATCTTGCCTTCCACACAAGCTCTACAAATTCGATCCCTTGAAAAGAAAACATGATCTTTTAGTCCAAGGATGTGGCCACCCTTGTGGAGACTTTGCAAAGTATGCATGTTTACGTGGGCTAGTCGGCGATGCCAAAGCCAACCCACGTCGGCTTTTCCGAAGAGACACATGGCTTGAGAAGTGGTGGCTCCGGAGAAGTCCACCACATAGAGCTCATGCTCCACGTATCCCACGAAAGCCACTCTTAGCGACTTACTCCACAAGAGGACCACAATGTCCTTATCAAAGAAGGGAGAGATCCTCATCTTTGTTAAGGCACGAACCGATAACAAATTAGAGCCAAGAGACTCAACAAGCATAACATTTCCTAGAGTAATGTCGGGGGCAACTACCACTTTGCCAAGCCCGGTTACCTTAAACCTTGATAAGTCACCAAATGTCACGGTTACTTGATCTTCATTAGATTTCAACTCTGTCACGAGTTCTTTGCTCCCGGTCATATGACTTGTACATCCACTATCAATTATCCATTTTGAACCACCGGGAGCAAGATCCTACAAGAGATCACTTCTTGCATTTAGCAACCCATTGCTTCACAATGGGCGCTTTATGGTTAGCGACAAGAGACTTAGGAACCCAAATAGCATATGAAATAAAACCATAGTAGGGTCCAATGTAACGAGCACAAACATTCCCATAATAATCGACATATAAAGCATAGTTAGGGTTGTTGTCCCGGCGTGATCTTTACGAGTAGGCTTGCCCTTTGTGACATTCCTACTCGCAAGACCTTCCTTGGATTGAATGGATTGGCCTTCTTGGCTTGGATGGGGTTGACGCTCTTGGGAATACCCTTCTTGGCATTCATCTTCATGGGAGGCACATATCCAAGACCTTCCTTTCCTTGTCGAGTGTGAGGCTCCACGATGGGAGTCTCAACAACTTGCTTACCCTTGAGAAGGATGATCTTGGATAAGGAGGCCTTAGTCATCTCACTTTTCAACCTAGCATTCTCCTTCACAAGATTAGCATTATCACACGAACACTTAGAGGCAGAGATGCTAAGAGAATCAAGGTTAGTTAGCCGAGTTTGGAGTTAAGCATACGACTCCTTTAGAAGAGCATGTTCACTCTCCAAAGCCTTGTGGGCTATGACGAGCTTCTCCATGTCCTCAATGAGTCTAACATGCCCAACCGCAAATTCGGCTTTATCTTGTTGAGCCACCTTGAATTTAGCAAAGTACATATCACGATCCTTAATGAGCTTAGCATGTGAGGAATTATGAGTTTCCTCAATAGTTTCATGTTGCTCCTCAAGACGAGCATGAGACTCTTCAACCTCCTCAAGAGAGGATTTCAAGTAAGATAGAGAAATAGTGTCTTCTCTTTCTATCTTACCCTTCTCTTCATTGAGATGCTCTAGCTCACCAATCCGAACCATGAGGGCACCAACATGTTTTTTGCTATCACCTTGCAAGTTAGTGATAAAAGAGTCGAATGCCACAAGCTCTTGCTTGATTTTAAGGCTAGAGGCATCATCAAGTTCATTCATTTCATTCATGATAGAGGGAGAGGATGAAGGTACCTCCGATGCCTTTGCCATAAGACACCTTGAGATCTTGGTGATGGAGTTCTCATTTGGCGATGTGAATAGTGATGATGAAGAGCTTGTCGTAGTTGAAGGAGTTCTTGTTGTTGATGGAGGTATGGTAGTTGTTGATGTGGTGGAAAGAGCCGCGACTTCATTTGGCGTTTCTTCCTCCGATTCTTCATCATCGGTAGGATACTCCTCTTGAGTCAACAACACAATGCGAGGCTTCTTGTTAAAAGGTCTCTTCTTTCCATAGGCCTTCTTGGGGGGCATCTTGGTTTTGTCCTTGAGCACTAGACGTCCACCATGCTCTTCTCTTTTCTCATAAGGGCACTCGGCAACGAAATGGAACTTGTCTTGACAGTTGTAACATGTCCTTGACTTGGAGGGTGAGACCCTATCGGCTTGAGGTGCACTCTTGTCAAAACGCATCTTGCCTCTTGAGGGGTTGTTCCAAAATGTGCGAGCCGCAAGAGCGAGATGATCATTGTAGGCAATCTTGAATGCTTCCTCGGACATGGCGGCAAAGCTTCCAGTATCATCATCATTGTTGTCTTCCTCAACGGTAGCCTTCAAAGCAAGGTTGGTTGTGCCTCTTTGCATTCCAAGAGCCCTTGCCCTTGCGTCATGAGCATTCTTAGTGGCTACCTTATAAGCGGCCATCTCTTGCATAACCTCATTAGATATCATGAGATGGTAGTTGTGTCTTCCTTGAAGACTCTTGACATCGGTTGGCGCACATGCCATCATAGAACTAACATACTTTCTCTTGATCCAAGCATCATCAATATGAGAGGCACCAACTTCACGAAAGCTTGTGGCTATTGTCACCAATCTTCTATACATCATCTCATGATCTTCACCATCAAGCTTGAAGAAGCCTTCGGCTTCATTGCTCAAAGAGTCATGGCGGTTCCTCCTCATGCTATCATTTCCAACGAACAACTCGGATAGAGCATCCCATGTATCCTTGGCGGAGGTAAGGTGTTGGATGAGAGACATGTCCTTGTTCCCAACCGCCTTTTGGATCATGTAGAGAGCGGTGGCATCAAGTTGAGCCTCCACCACTTCTCTTCTTGTTAAGTTGGTTGGATCATGCGGCTTGTATACAACTTGAATGATACACCACAACTCGATTGAAGAGCTGCACACATGAGACTTCATCACATATTGCCATTGAGAGAAAGTATAATCTTTAAGCAATGGGGGATCACCCCTATGAGAAACTTGCGGATGAGGAATAATGGGATCGGGGGTATGGTATTGGGATGGGGGAGGAGTGGCGTTGTAGCCTTTAGGCACTTCATCTTGGGAAGATGAAGTGTTTTGATGGTTTGAGGAACTACTAGCATCACCCTTCCCATCCAAAGGCAATTGCTTTCCCTTCAACAATTCGGGGTCCACATCTTGAGTAATGCCCGGAAGCACCGGAGACTTTGAGGGCACATCAAGAGAGGTTTCCTTAGATGTCTTGAGAGACTCAAGCATATCATGAAACTTCTTGAACTCGGTTTGTATGGACGATGTCAACTTTATTTCCAAAGAGTTGATATCGGCCATAGTGGCACCTTTCTCTTGCATTGCCGCCAAAGTCGCGGCGTCCGCTTCGGAACCCTCTTTCGGGTCAACTTGCATTGTCCAAGGTTGGTCTCAAGCGGTGAAGCTTTTAAGAGACAACCTGGCTCTGATACCAATTGAACGGCAGTTGACCACCTAGAGGGGGGGGGGTGAATAGGTGGTGACCAATTTTTATATGTTTTTCAGTTTTTAGGCTAGCGGAAAGTAAGTTGTCTAAATGTGCAACTAGGTGATACAAGTGAAAGACAACTAGGAAACTAAGCAAGAAAGGAATGCAGTAAAGGAGAGTGGAGCAAGACAACCATAGGAACTCGAAGACACCGATTTTATCCCGAGTTCCACCACAAAGGTGTACGTCTCGTTGGAGGGGTGTGAGCTACCACAAAGGTTTGCTCAACGCCACAAAGGCCTCACCCTATTCTCCTGTGAATTCGACCACAAAGGTCCGAATCCACTCTTCCACTAAGGACTCCTTTAAGAGCGGAGAAGATAATGTACAAACACGTGAGGCACACACCCACAACTGAATTGGGAGCTCCCACAACGACCACAACAGGTCAAATCCACAAAGGATCAAGAACACACAAAGATGAACCTAGGTATCCACAAAGGAACCCTAGATTCGTTGCCCCTCAAGAAATAGAGGGGGAAAATCAAATCGCTTCGGTGGAGTTGTAGATCGGTGGCTTCTTCCTCAGATCCCCAAGTACCAAAGGATTTGAGTGGCTAGATTGGTAGATCCGGAAGAATCGAGCTTCAGCACCAATGGAGGAGAGGGAAAATCTGGAAGCTTGGTCTGCTGGAGGTAGGTGGAGGGGTATTTATACCCCTCTCAAAATCTGCCTGTTGAACAGCCGCCAGCCCGGAAATCTCCGGGTTGAGGACCGGAGATCTCCAGACTCCGGAAATCTCCGGGAGAAATTCCGGTAGAACTTGACTCTAGATCAGTACTGATTTAGCTTCTTGACTTGGTCGAAAAATCTCTGGCGCTCGGAGATCTCCGGACCGGGGCTCGGAAATCTCCGAGCTCCGGAAATCTCCGGGAGCATTTCCGGCTCAGCTTGATCTGGAGTCAGTACGCAATTGAGTTCTGGACTTGGTTGAATTTCCCTGTCACTCGGAGATCTCCGGGCTGGGGCTCGGAAATCTCCGAGCGCCGGAAATCTCCGAGAGCATTTCCGGCTCAGCTTGAGTTGGAGTCAGTACGCATTCTGATCTGAGACTTAGCGAAAAACTTGATTGGCTCGGAGATCTCCGGTCTGGGGACCGGAAATCTCCGAACCCCGGAAATCTCCTGATTCAAATCCTGATGAAAGACCAAGTGAAGTAGACATGAAACTTAGGCCAAGAAAGTGTTCCTCTTTATCAAACTACCTGTAAAAGAACCTGCAAGCTTCATCACAAACATTAGAACACCTTTTGTGTTGTCATTAGTCACCAAAATCTGGGAGTGCATAGAATGCACTTTCACCTAGTGGGACCTTTCCAACCGTCCATGACCGCGGACACGGTTATTCGAATAGATTTACACTCTGCATAGGTTGCACACTTTACCCACACCAATCAGTCCTTCCGCCGTGTCTGCCACGGCCCGTCATACGATAGTATGCGGGGGTCCAAATAATCTGATCAAACCTTTCCACTATGTCTACCCTAGTTTCGGGGCCTCCCGGTAGGTTCGTTCTCCCCGGCACCGTGTGCTCCACTAGACCTCTGGTCTTTCCTCGGGACGCCACACCGCCACGGCAGGAGACCCGCCGTAATCGTCTGGCTGCTGGTTCGCAGCAGTGTAATGCCTCTTACGGACAACAACCCGGCTTCGAGGGCCCAGCACTCATAGAAAGTACGAGAGCCCCAATACTAAAACAGAAAAGCTTCCGGTTAAGCCCTACCCATGTCAGGTAATGTGGTTGCACGGGTTAATTGTTCGGGCGGCAGCTAGGGTCACACTTTGTTTTCAAAACATCTCCTCCTCCGACTACTCCCAGCAGCTCGGGTTTTCGCAAACATCTCAGATTGCTGCCAGCAACTCGGGTTTTAATAAAACACTTGCTCGCCGATTGTTCCCAGCAACTCGGGTTTTCTCCGAAAACATTTTTATCAAACCAGGCTCCCATCCTAAAGTTTTGAGGTAAGAAAATAAGAATATACTACTAGAAAATATGATTTTCTTTATTGAGCCTTCAACAACAAGGCTCATAAAGTGAATACTCATTTTGATAACACCTAATTTAAAGGATCTAGTGTATAACTTTGGCCAGACAATATTTTGAAAAATAGTTTTCGGGTGGCCAAGTGCCACAAAAGAAGTAAAACATGCATTATTTTATTTTGAAAACAAAACATGCTTTGTAAATAATAGGATTTAATAATGGTGAGATAGGCTTGCCTGGCTGAGCAATATATTCATGGTCTTGATCTTGATGTTCCTCGGGTTCACTCATCACTTCCAGTTCCTTCCCGATCGTATCTAACGTCGCAAACAGGAAAAAGGAACAACACTCAAAATACAAGACAATGGCAGGAGGATATAACAAACGGCAAGCATTTCACAAGACACTAAGCTAACAATCAAAAGCAAGCAATTCACTTAGTTAAACAACAACAAACAACAAGTCCCTAATAGCAAACACAAACAACAGATACACCTAAGAAAATATACACAACAACCCTATTTGTCAATAAGGCAGTTTTAAGTGAACACTAAAGCAAACCATCTCTTATTGTGATTAGATCATTTAACAAGGGTTGTTATATTAGTTCCAGGAAATACTTCATACAAAAGTATCTTAATAGTTCAGGAAATACTTCAGACAAAATATCTTTGATATGGGCAGGACAGAGGAGGTGAAGCCCAATTTTAGGACTCCACCGAGTTAGTCTTTGTAATAAATAGTTTGGGCTTTATTTGTGTTTTCTATTCTAGTCATGTTTGGTTTGGGCCTGTCCAAAGCGAACCAGGTTTGAGTCCAAGTGTTTTGGTCGAACCACCTTCCCCATATAAGGAGTTGGCCGGCCTAGGTATTAGGGGTCCGAAATTTAGGTTAAAAAATATCTCGTGTTCGAGGTGTATCATCCCTCCGGGGAAACGGCGCTGCCGTGTTATCAATATAGATTGCTGCGAGGGTTCTTGTGTTCTTCAAGGATTATCGAGCTTAGGTTTGAGGCGTGTAGTTCATCAATACGTTGCTTGCTGGATTTATTCCTCACCTTCAGGTGACGCCATTGGTGTTGTTGGAAGGGTTTATCGTCGGGTAACTCGCTGTGAAAGATTGGGACAAAATCAGTGGATCATCCAAGTATTATCATTAGCACTCAACACACTCACATGCAAGAATGTTACTAGTACTAGGAACACATACTAACAAGCAGTTAATCAACCAATAAAGTTTAATACAACTGCTCATACAAGTTGTTGATAAAGAGCTAAAAGGATGCAGGGGAGTCATTTAATAGAGCACCCCAAAGGAGAATGTTGACAACAATTTGAAGTAACAAAACCATACAGTAAGCATTCCAAACACAAACCACTTCGGGATAAATAAATCTAAGACAATCCTAATCACAACCATGGCATAAAACAAAATAAGTACAAGCACTAGTTGTTAAGATGAAACATATTAGATTCAGTAGTGAGAGACACTACCATATTTTTAGAATGTTTGAACTAGGTTAATACATGGTAAGTTAAGGTTCTGGACTGGAGATGATCTAATCCTATTTCACATTCATTTCAAATAAAAACAGTAAATTACAATAAGACTTTTAATAGAGGCATTATTGTTGTTTTGGGAGAAAATGCATAACTATTAAAATAATGCTCAGAAAAATAAATCCTTCTACCACAATACACCTAGAAACCATATGAAGCTATGAAAATTGGATTTGCATCAAAACCTATTACTAAAAATAAACTAAAATTCATACAAATGCTACTGGTCTAAAAAACAAAAGGATTGTAGTTTAAGTTTTTGGAATATCCTGTATGCAAGACTAATTTCTGTGGATAGCTATTGATTTTATCTTTCTAGTAGTTGAATGCCCGTGCGTTGCTACAGGCGGCATAATTTATAAATCTTAGTAATATGAATGTCTCTCATAAAGATTTATAAACATTACATGTGCACTTAGAGGCACTCCTTTCCCTTCCAAGAATAGATGGTTTTCTCTTAAATGAATGGATGATTTTTGAGCAAATGGTGATGTTCAATATTTAATTTATCGTTTAATAGAAGTATGAAATTATAACTAAAAACACATTGAAGGATCTCAATATTTAATCCATTAATCGAATATAGTTATAGAGATTTAAATGCACGCTTAGTAAGGTCATTAGTCATCCATTTAGTAGCCTCGTCAACAAGAATTCCTCAATAATATTTACACAATCGTACATACATTTAGCCGTTGGACTGAGAATAAACTTCTTTCGAAGAAGATAAAAGACTGCAATTTCTAATTTCACCATTCCTGTTAGACGACTCATTTATTGGTAAAACATCTCGCGCATTCATAAGTTTCTCTTGTACGTCATCTGACAGCCTAGAATTGGGTATTAATTGAGTGTGTAGCTGAAACAACATAACGATCATGAACGTATATACAGGACTATCGTAACTTATTGAACAATTGTTTCCCTTCGCCCTTCTTCTCTTTTAATCTAGAACACCTTGGTTCCATTCCCCCAATGGGTTCATATATTATGAGTTGCACATATTCAAAACAGACAAATAAGATAATATTAAGGATTTTCATAAACCATGCACCTGATGCACTTGAGGGAAAACAATAATAACCATGAACCAAAGAATCTTGCATTCAAAATGGGATGGAACAAAATAGAGAATCAAACCAGAGAGCGACAATGTTTGACAAGCACATAATCAGTAATGTCTCGCAAATTGCTTCACAACCAAGGATGCTGACACAAATCAATCCACAGTCAATCCACCTCACCAGTTCCTACCCGACAACAACAATTGCACAAATCCAGTGTCAAAGCTACATATGTCGGTATTTTATAATTTATGAAGATTCTTTACTGGTATTGATGAGAGAAAAAGAACCCTGAATGTGCGGAGAATAATTTCAACCTTAAGTCCGGTACCAAATAAATTAGTTTTTCAGCTATAAAACTCAACCGGGATGTACCATGCTTGGAGTGGACTGGAATAACGCCAGTGAGTGGATTAAGAATACATAACTTCACCAAGTGGTTTCTATACTGTCCGCAACCCCAGGATAATGTATTTTCATCACAACATCTAACCCATCCTTCAATACTGCTCCATGGACCTGATAAAAAGGAGGGAATGAACAAATAACCAAAAAAAAAGCTTGATCCTAAGAGCAGAAAATCTCAGTTAGAGTTGAAGTGTTGATCGCTCTCAAAAGAATAAAGTGGTACGTGATTATTTAAACTATAAGAGGATTGCCTCAGGCGGACTAACCTGTCCAGTACTCGCTGCAGCCAGGTTGATAGTTGAAACTCCTCAGCCTAGAGGACCAGCCTTGACCAAGTTCAGCATCAAGGACAGAATTCAGCTGTTTGCTCGGCATAACATCGGCACGTTGACGAACAATATCAAGAGCTGCCAACACCTATATTAAATCAGCACTTGAAATCAATGGCACCTCACAGTCACATAACAATAGGCTAAACACAAGTAGCATCAGCTTTAGATAATACCGGCAGGGCACAAGCAATTCGTCCTGGATGCTCAGCATCTGTCCCACCTTGAGTGTTGCTCCCCGCATCCGACACAGTGCAAGCGCGACACACTCAGCATTCTGGTCAGACAAAAACGGGGATACCTTGAAGGCGAACATTGCAAAGTCATCACGAAAATGCTCAGCAAGAAGCTCAGCGCCCGCCGTAAGAGCACGCACCCCTATTGGAGTCCCGCATGACGCCCCCAATTCTGTTGCCACATCACCAATCTGAAACGTATAAAGGAGTCAAGAACAGGAGTTAGAAGCACATGAACCAACAATCAGCGACATGTTTTAGACAGTATACTCACTGTGCTAGAAAGAGCGGTAAGCATCCTATTGGTAGGCATCAGTCTAGAGAAAAGGGGCACTAAATTGAGTTGCAGCAAGCATCGCATGCATGATTACAGAGGAAATCAGAAAAGGAGCAGTAATGATAGTGATGTTGGACGCGTGTAAAAAAAAAATTTCATAGATAAATACGAATTACTTCCAAGAAGGTAAGAAGGTGATCGGCCTATGGCCGTATAGCTACAGATCTCATGCGCTCGCTCGAGGTCAGGTAGAGTAATTAGTAGTGGAGTCAAGACATTCACAAATCTAATGATCCACACAGATATATTGGTTAATCAACAGTTGATGCACTCATTCACAAGCAGTGCATGCGCAAAATACCTGATTCGGCTAGCACACGATCGAGGAAGTTGAGTGATCGAGAATACAGCGGCGGCGTAGACGACCTGGGATGCAGACGACCATGACTGTGACGGTCGAGTATCGAACTGTTAGTATGGTGGATTCATGGACGGAGCTCACCTCTGTATCGCGTCGACTACCAGCAACTGCAGCTTGCGCTGCACATCTGCCGCCCAGCCGCGAACGAAGGTCGCCGTTGCCGTTCCCCACCGAGCGAGACAAACCCCTATGGGATGAGCCCATGTACTGCACGCGAAGACATGGAGAAGAGACAGGTCAAACGGCGGCCCCGGACGGTCGCCCGATGCGTTGGGGGCTTGGGGCTCGAGGTCGAGACTGGTGGGAGGGACTGGCGGTGGAAGCACGACGGAATACGCGGAGGAGATGAGGCGGAGGAACTGCCCATATGTTGGCATCGTGATTTGAGTCGTGCGTAGGTGGTTGACTGCACCCCTCAGTTTTTTCCTCCTCGCTCTCTGTTTTGTAGGGGTGTCGGATCGGATCGGATTTTGTTTTTACCATATCCTTTATCATAATTTTTTATCGAATTCAGAGCGGATCGGATAATGACTGGATGCGGATTCAGATGTGGATATCCATGATGACGTATTCGGAGGCGAAAACGGGGCGGATTCGGAGCGGTAACAAAATTAATCGGATATATAGGTGTACATGTAAATTGTCAAACCATATATACAAAAATAATTGTTCGATAACGTAATAACAAACAAACTTGTAATTCATAGTCTTTACAAAGACTATTTACGTGAGATGTTGTTCGACTAACAAACTTGACAACTTACTAGCTGCAAATTATGTTATATTAGACTAGACATTTCGGTAGAAAATCGGATTATTCGGATGCAAACCATCGGATAATCCTATTTAAATTTTGGATAATCCATATTTTAGCCTATTTTACATACCATATCCGATACCATATCCGGGTGTCAAGTTCGGAATCGGATATCCTTATCCGTCGGATTCATTAAAACCGGATATGGATTGTTGAAAACGGTTTCGGAATCGGATATGGTGCGGAAATTATCCTATCCGTTTACACCCCTACTGTTTTGCCGTGCGGGGTCGCGGGACGGGCTGGTAAGGGCATGAAAATAAACCGGTTTTTATGTAAGCATCGGTTGTACTAGACATATGTTTAGCTAAGTACCCCTGCTATAGAAATAGGCACCGGTGGTTATAAAAGTGTTTGGTTTTTTATAAACACCTACCTAATCATCTTGCATTGTACATGGCCTAAGAGCATGTACAATGTAAGGTGCTTATGGGAGGTGCTTAGAAAATAAACCGGTTTTTATGTAAGCACTGGTGCTTATTTGTACTTGACCAATGCTTAGCTAAGCACCCCTGTTATAAAAAATAGGCATCGGTGAGTGCTTGGTTTATTTTTATAAGCACCTAGCTAAGCACCCTACATTGTACATGGCCTAAGGGCATCTCCAGTCGCCCCCAGGAGCCCTTTTTAACGTCGGCGGAGCAAAATAGCGCCGTTTTTTCACCAGCCGGCCCCAGAAAGCCAGTTAGCGCCGTTTCGGTGAAAAATAGCGCCGACGCTCCCAGGCAAAACCCAGCCCACCGGGTTCAGCCTGTGAGCACCGGCGGAAGAAAAACACGCGTGGGCCAGCGTTGTTGGCGAGACAGCGCCTTTTCCCCACCCACCTGCCTCGCCTTTCCCTCCCTTCCCGTGCCGCCGGCGGCGTTCCCCACACCCTGCATGCACCGCCACGCCGCCGCCGCCACACCAGTATGATCCCCGCCTAGCCCCGCCACGCCCCACCTCGTCGGCGCCGCCCACTCATCCGTCACGAAAACGCCTCTAGGCGTTCTTCAGTGCGAAAGGGCGCCCACCCCGCGTGCAAGGTGTTCGGCGAAAAGTCGGCGAAACAATGGACTCCGACGAGGAGATACTCGCCGAGCTGTTCGACGAGGAAGATCAGTCGGCCATCGACGACGAAGAACACCTGCTGATCTTGGCCTTCCTCGCCGGCTTGCTCGCCGAGAATCAGGGCGGGCTGCGGCGTGTTGGATCGACAATGGGTCGCCAGAAGAGCAAGCCGAGGCAGCGGTACGAGGGGTACTGCATCCTCTATTCCGACTACTTCGCCGATGATTCCACCCAGGACGCGAAGGTGTTCTGACGGCGTTTCAGGATGAACCGCAAGCTCTTCCTCAAGATCATTCAAGAAATCAGCGAGTTTGACACCTACTTCAAATAGAAGAAGGACTGCACTGACACGGTGGGGTTTACCTCTATTCAGAAGTGCACGATTGCCATGAGGTTGCTTGCATATGGTGCTCCTGCAGATGCACAGTATGACTATCTGCGCATGAGCGAGTCCACAACCATTGAGTGCTTGAACAGGTTCTGCCAGGCAGTGGTTGCAGTTTTTGGCCCAAGGTACTTGCGATCACCCAATGTGCAAAACACTGCTCGCCTTCTTGGAGAGAATGCAGCAAGAGGCTTTCCTGGGATGCTTGGCAGTATTGACTGCATGCATTGGCATGGAAGAACTGTCCATTTGACTGGCAGGGGATGTACAAGGGCAAGGAAGGAGAGTGCTCGGTTATTCTCGAGGCCGTGGCTTCATATGATCTATGGATCTGGCATTCATTCTTTTGTATGCCTGGAACTCGCAACGACATCAATGTGTTGCAGTGTTCGGATGTCTTTGCCGAGCTTGTCGAAGGCCATGCTCCCCCAGCGAACTATGAGATCAATGGACACCAGTACACAAACGGGTACTTGAAAGTGCATTTCCTCTAAATTGATTTTAGAGATTGTTGACAACACATCTACAGGACTAATGAGTGTGCTAAGTTATTTGCAGATTGTACAGGACTTATCAAGAGTTGAAAAAGGAGAGAGTGGCCACTGTTTTCTGGGGTGTGATTCTGTTTTTCAGTCGAGCGGTAGTACCGCTGGACCTTGAAAAACCCTCGGCATAGCTTACGGTACCAAGCGGTAAAGGTCCGGTAGTACCGCTGGTGTCCTTCGTTTTTTGACTAAGGACCCAGCGGTAGTACCGCTGGCTCAGCGGTAGTACCGCTAGCCTGGGAAGCAACGGTAGTACCTCTGGTACCGCTGTTGCTGACGAACTCGTCTGCCTAGGTACCGTTGCTATCCGTGGCGGTAGTACCGCTAGCTACCGCTAGAGGTACCGCTGGAATTAGGAAATCTCTCGGCATAGGCTACGGTACCAGGCGGTATCACTCCGGTAATACAGTACCACTTGTGCAGCGGTAGTACCGCTGCCCCAACTTCAACGGTTGTACCGCTGGAGCTGGAGAGTAATTCTGCCTGGGTACCGTTCAGCGGTAGTACCGCTGAGAGATTTTTCCAGACACCAACGGCTCGTTTTCGAGGGGCCCTATTTAAAGACTTCATCTTCTCCAAGAGCAAGTGACGATTCTACACTCTCTCTCCTCCATTGTTGCTGGGTTTTGAAGGTTTGGATCTCCCTACTCCACCACCCAAATCGCTTGACCTTTTGGGAAGTGAGGGAGAACACCTAGATCTAGCTCTCTACCGAAGGAACTAGAATCTCCCCCTCTCTATCAAGAGGGATCTAGTGCTAGGCTTTCCTTTGGAAACCTAGGGTTCTTACTTGGTTGTTTTTGTTGGTTTGGAGACCTTTGTGGTCAAGACCTCTTGTGGTCATTGTGGGAGCCCCGAATTCAGTTGTGGGTGTGTGCCTCACGAATTTGTACGGCATCTTCTCCGCCCTTAAAGGAGTCCTTAGTGGAAAAGTGAGCTTGTACCTTTGTGGTCAAGTTCACGGAGAATAGGGTGAGGCCTTTGTGGCGTTGAGCTTACCTTTGTGGTAGCTCACACCTCTCCAACGAGACGTATACCTATGTGGTGGAACTCGGGATAAAATCTCCGTCTCCGAGTTCTTCTTTGGTTATCTCGTTCCACTCACTCTCCTTTATTGTTTTACTACTTATCGTTCTTGCTTAGCTTCCTTGTTGCCTAGCACTTGTTTCATCTAGTTCACATATAGACAACTTACTTTCCGCTTGCCTAAAACTGAAAAAGACATAAAAATTGGTCACCAACTATTACCCCCCCCCCCCCCACTCTAGGTGGTCAACTTCCATTCAATTGGTATCAGAGCCAGGTTGTCTCTTAAAAGCTTCACCGCTTGAGACCAACCTTGGACAATGCAAGTTGACCCGAAAGAGGTTACCGAAACGGACGCCGCGACTTTGGCGGCAATGTAAGAGAAAGGTGCCACTATGGCCGATATCAACTCTTTGGAAACAAAGTTGACATCGTCCATACAAACCGAGTTCAAGAAGTTTCATGATATGCTTGAGTCTCTCAAGACATCTAAGGAAACCTCCCTTGCATTGCCCTCAAAGCCTCCGGTACTTCCGGGCATTACTCACGATGTGGACCCCGAATTGATTAAGGGAAAGCAATTGCCTTTGGATGGGAAGGGTGATGCTAGTAGTTCCTCAAACCATCAAAACACTCCATCTTCCCAAGATGAAGTGCCTAAAGGCTACAACGCAACTCCTCCCCCATCCCAATACCATACCCCCGATCCCATTATTCCTTATCCGCAAGTTTCTCATAGGGGCGATCCCCCATTGCTTAAAGATTATACGTTCTCTCAATGGCAATATGTGATGAAGTCTCATGTGTGCAGCTCTTCAATCGAGTTGTGGCGCATCATTCAAGTTGGATACAAGCCGCATGATCCGACCAACTTAACAAGAAGAGAAGTGGTGGAGGCTCAACTTGATGCCACCGCTCTCTACATGATCCAAAAGGCGGTTGGGAACAAGGACATGTCTCTCATCCAACACCTCACCACCGCCAAGGATACATGGGATGCTCTATCCGAGTTGTTCGTTGGGAATGATAGCATGAGAAGGAACTGCTATGACTCTTTGAGCAATGAAGCCGAAGGCTTTTTCAAGCTTGATGGTGAAGACCATGAGATGATGTATCGAAGATTGGTGACCATAGCCACAAGCTTTTGAGAAGTTGGTGCCTCTCATATTGATGATGCATGGATCAAGAGGAAGTATGTGAGCTCAATGATGTCATGTGATCCAACCGACGTCAAGAGTCTTCAAGGAAGACACAACTACCATCTCATGACGTCTAATGAGGTTATGCAAGAGATGGCCGCGTACAAGGTGGCCATGAAGAATGATCAAGACGCAAGGGCAAGGGCTCTTGGAATGCAAAGAGGCACAACCAACCTTGCCTTGAAGGCTACCGTTGAGGAAGACAACAATGATGATCTTGGAAGCTTTGCCGCCATGTCCGAGGAAGCACTTGGCGTGGGGCTACTCTTCGACTACCCCACGATGAGGCTACCTTGGTCACGCCAAGACTACAATGGCCCAAGGAAGGCCCAACAGGGATAGCATGAGGCCTTATTCTAGTCGGTTAGGTCACACGACTCTTACCATATATGTAATCGCCATCGGCACCGTTCACCCGAGACCTAGCCTGTCATATAAAGGCTAGGAGGGTTGCTCGTCCAGGAGGACACGAAGACATACATACGCTCATAGCCACCACCACAAACCCTAACGAGATCGCCATCTCGCCATTGTAACCACAACTCGCCATCAATACCAGACAAGCAGGAAGTAGGGTGTTATCCTCCGGGAGCCTGGACCTGGGTAAACGCCTTGCTTGTCAGCCGTCGTGATCACCAACATTCATATATCTTCCCCTCAATCAACCCGGGGTGGACAACCCTGGGATTTGCCGAGTTACACCCTCGTCGATTGGCGCCGTCTGTGGGAAGGACAGAGCGTTGGAATCATGGTCACACCGGCTCCATCAGCGAAGAAGATTGACGTCATCATCACCCAGGAGCCCATCTGTTTTGGCTCCTTCGAGTACACCTTCCACCCGCCGGCCAGGCGCTCGGTGTACGCCGATCTGCACGTAGGTATGTGTGTCACCTTCGGTACCATACACTGCTTCGTAGACAGTCGTGGAATACTCAGGTCAATGGCGACCGCACCACGCGCGGCAGCGACACCCGCACCGACCACCATCGTGCTGCCCCCGTCATCATCTGCCGCGGAGATCGCAACCACCGCGACTGCGAAGATCACATCTTCAACCGATGAACCCGCATCTACGTCAACTACGTCAACCCCCTCGGCGACTGCCACACAGATTGAGTCTACTCCGATCACCTCGATCATGCTGCTGGTGAAACCAAGATCTACGCCAACTTCGACTGCGTCGACCGCGTCTACACGTGCGGCCAGGGTCGCGCTGCCGTCACCTGCGCCGCATGCATCTCCATGGACTCACCAAGTCTTCCTCGAGCCAATCGCACTCACGCCGGCGACTGCGAAGTCGCCCTTCATGTCCACGACAAAGATTGCAGAGTCCCAGGAAAGCGGACGTAGCGACGACTGCGTTACCTATCACGTTGCAGCGATTTTCGATCCCGGGCAAGGCTCGAATGATGGAAGCAGAAGCGGCAGCGTCCACACCCCGACCCAAGTCTACCCCGCGCAAGTCTTCATGGCCGGCACGGTGCCGCCCGAGGACAACGACGAACCCGCATATCCACTGGAGGTGGTCATGCCCGACCTGGTGACGCGGCTCACCATCACGCGTGACATGGCAATCAGAGCTATGAAGCACGTCGACGACGGCACGTTCCCACCACCCGACGCACCTCGGGAGGAGCAGCTGACAGTCCAGTACTTGCTACGCAACGAAGGCGAACGACTTCGCGCGGAAAAAAGCCAAACTCCTTCGGTGCAAGAGGGAGGCTGACGCATCAAGCGCGAGGAGGGCCGCTTATTCATTTACCTCCTCCACGGAGGTCAACCAAGGAGCGCGGCGCCACAGAGCTCGCTTGCCCATTATGACAGAAGCCGATCGAGCCAGGGTCACCCGCAACCTCGACTCGTCCTTTGTAACTGAGGATGAAAACGGGATCCCATCCCCAAAACGGCCAACGCCGCTATCATGGCAGTCGAAACATACCTGCGTCTCACGCAGCCACCAGAGGGTGACGCGCGCGCCCTTCTCCACAAGAAGCAAATCATGTCCATGAAGGCAATCTAGGACGCCTTAGCAAACAAAGCGCCAATTAACCGGGCACGAGAGGAGCGAGAACACCACGCTCGCGAGCCTACAACACTAGATGGCCCAGCAGCCAGGCCACTACGACAGCCGCAACCAGGCGAAGACCTCCGCAACGTCATCGTGCAAAGGACAGTGGACCGCAATCGCACCTAGCGTACGACCAGCACGATGAACCTGGACGATCAAGCCGACCGCGACATCGAGCCGTGCGGCGCCGCGTGCTTCAGCTTCAACATCTCCGATACTCGCATGCCCAAAGGCTTCAAGCTCGCAGCGGGAAGACCCAAGTACGACGGGAAACAAGACCCACACCTTTGGCTAGAAGACTACCTCATCGCCTGCACCTATCAAGGCGGAACTTCGACCACGGCGATGCAATACATCCAGCTCATGCTCACGGATTCAGCATGCGGGTGGCTTACTAGCCAGCCTAAAGACTCCTTCAGAACCTGGGAGGAATTCCAGGATACCTTCATCAAAAGTTTTCTTGGGACATACGCGAGGCCAGCAACCTACATCGAGTTGCAAGCCTACAAGCAAGGGCGAGACGAGTCGCTCCGATCATACATCCAACGATGGACACTCCTCCGCAACACTATGGAAGCTGTCTCAGAAGATCAGGTGATGGATGCCTTCATGCACGACGTCTCTCGCCGCGACCTCCGCGAGGAGCTCGGGAGGCTCCAGCCGAAAACCATGATCGAGCTCATGAAGATAGCCAACTAGTGGGCGGAAGGAGAGGACTACGTCCGTGATAACTCCCCGAAGAATGAAGCCGGAACAACTAACTGGCGAGATGGACGCCAGAAGAAGAAGCCACGTTTCACCAACCTCGACTCGATCGAGCTAGTAGCGGCGGGATATCAAACCCCCCGTGATGAAGCACGCGACAACAATCGCCAGTACGATCAAGGCCGCCAATACAGCCACAGCGGTGACCAAGGTCGCCAGTCCGACCAAGGACAATACAACCGAAGCGGCAGCAGCATCAACCGCAACGACGGAGGCCAAAAACGCGAGTGGAGACGCGCATTGACCCCAGCCGAGGAGTTGGCGCAACCGTGCAAGCACCACATGTTCCACAACCCGGAAAAGGGCAAATGGGGCGCCAACCACTCGTTGAAGGATTGTCGCAAAGCACGCAAGATCTACGAGGCCATGCAACACATCATCACTCCTGCACCGGCGGTGCAGCCAGCCACGTAGCTCGCCATCCAGGCAGCACCCGCGAACAACACCCCAACACATGCGGCAGGAGCTTTTCCCCAACAGCAGCAGCAGCAGCCGCAGCACGAAGCCCAGCCGATGGCACACGACGCGTACCCAGCCGCACGTGGACAGCTCAACATGATACAGAAGGGACACCCTTCAAACAGGGTCCAAAAGCTCATCACCCGCCAAGTTCTCCAAGCCACCACCTGTCCACGCGCAGTACCAAACTACCTGAGAGGGCCAGAGACACCGATCAAGTTTTCAAGGGCAGGCCACCCGTCGGACGTACCTCGACCCGGGCACGCTGCCCTAGTAGTTGAAGCCCTAATCAGAGACTACAACCTGAAGAAGGTGTTCATGGATGGAGGCACCGGCATTAACATCATATTGGCTGACACTCTCAGAAGGATGAACAAGTCGACAGAGGAGTTGCCGGAGTCTGAGACCACCTTCCACGGCATAGTACCAGGGCAAGCAATCACGCCCATGGGAATGATCACACTCGACGTTATCCTCGGCACACCCGGGCATTTCAGGAGAGAGTCGATCAACTTCGAGGTAGTCGACTGGAAGTCGCAATAGCATGTGATACTTGGGCGCCCAACCTTCGACAGGTTCATGGCAGTACCTCACTACGCCTACCTGATGCTCAAGCTGCCTGGACCCAAAGGCATAATTACAGTGCGGGGCGACTTCGACCGCTCCAACAGCTGCGACCGTGAGTTCAGCTTGATCTCTGAGTTCTTCGGGGTCGAAGAGCACTTCGAGGCAATGACAGCCGTCAACGACAAGACCATCTTTCCACCCCGTAAGAAGCCAGCCAAGGACGCCGCCTTCAACACAAATGACAACACAACAACCCATCAAGTCCACCCGACTGACGGCAACAAGATGGTCAAAGTATCGTCAAGTCTGACTCCCGCATAGGAAAGTGCGCTCGTCGAGTTTCTACGTGAGAACTGGAAAATCTTTGCATGGCAACCCTCTGACATGCCAGGAATACCCAGGAATCTCGCCGAGCACTCCTTGAAAGTCCACAAGGACGCCAGACCCGTCAAACAAGCCATGAGACGCTTCTCCGGACCCAAACGGGACGCGATCACTATGGAAATCGACCGACTGCTGCATGCCAAGTTCATTCGAGAGATCAAGGACTCAGACTGGGTCGCCAACCATGTCCTGGTAGAGAAGAAGAAGACGAAGAAACTACGCATGTGCGTCGACTTCACTGCCATCAACAAATGCAACCCCAAGGACCACTTCCCGCTCCCGCGGATAGATCAGATCATCGACTCGACAGCAGGCTGCGAGCGCCTGTCTTTCCTGGACGCCTACTCAGGTTACCAGCAGATCATACTGAACGTCGACGATGAAGAAAAAACTGCATTCATCACACCCGACGGCGTCTTCTGCTATCAGACAATGCCCTTCGGGCTGAAGAACTTTGGTGCAACATACCAGCGCACAATGCAAGCATGCCTCAAAGGGCTCATCAGACAGATTGTCCAGGTCTATGTCGATGACATCGTCGTCACCACCCGCAAAGAAGACACCCTCGTTGCTGACCTCCGCAAAGTCTTCACCGCACTCAACGAGTACCAAATCAAGCTGAACCCGGACAAGTGCGCCTTCCGCGTGTCAGCCGGAGAACTGCTGGGGTACCTTGTCTCTGCAAGAGGAATCGAAGCAAACCCCGAGAAGGTGCAAAACATACTCACAATGCCAGCACCGACCAAGCTCCATGAGGTGCAACGCCTAGCCGGCTGAGTCGCAGCTCTCAGCCGGTTCATTAGTAAGTTGGGTGAGAAGGCTCTGCCCTTTTACCAACTGATGAAGAAGACGGACAAGTTCGAGTGGACAGAAGAAGCGTAGGGTGCATTCGACCAACTCAAAAAGTCACTGACAACTTCCCCAGTATCGGTGGCACCACTGGAGAACGAGCCGCTCTATCTCCACGTCTCAGCCACCAACAGGGTAGTGAGCACTGTACTCGTGGTAGAACGAGAAGAAGAAGGGCACAGCCACCCCGTCCAAAGACCAGTCTACTACCTCAGCGAGGTTCTAACACTATCCAAGCAAAACTTCCCGCACTACCAGAAGTTGGCCTACGGGGTCTTCATGACTTCAAGAAAGGTCGTCCACTACTTCTCCGAGCACCCGATCACGGTGGTAAGCTCCTCCGGGCTATCAGACATCCTCACAAACCAGCGCGCGACAGGACGAGTCGCCAAGTGGGTTGTCGAACTAGGACCCTGGGGGCTGAAGTATGCTCACCCGAAGTCAATCAAGGCCCAAGTCCTTCCAGAATTCACCACCGAGTGGATAGAAGCCCAGCTACCAGACATTCCCGACTTGTCCAATGCATGGACAATGTACTTCGACGGCTCCAAAAAGTTCAAAGCAGCCGGGGCAGGAGTCTTCCTCATCCCCCCCAAAGGCGACAAGCTAAAGTACGTTCTGCAAATGGACTTCCCAACACCCTCCAACAACGAAGCAGAGTACGAGGCCCTAATCCACGACATGCGGATGGCCAAAAACTGCGGCGCCACTCACCGCATGATCTACGGCGACTCCTACCTCGTCGTACAGCAAACTATGAAGGCTTGTGACGCCATCGTTGACAACATGATCACCTATCGAGACCTGTACAACCAGCTGGAGGGCACCTTCGACGGCTGCGAGTTGCGGCACATCGGCCTCGAAAGCAACGAAGAAGCTGACGTCCTCGCCAACATGGGATCAGACAAGGTGCCAGTGCCACCCGGCGTCTTCCTAGAGCGTATTACGCAGCGATCCATTAAGCTCCGACCTGCACCAGTCTCCTCCGCACCTTCAACGAGCACCACCAACCCGCCAAGCAAAGAGAAGGAGCCCATGGAGGTCATGCTAGTCGAAGCCACATGGACAGGCCCATATCTAGCTTACATGCTGCACCAAAGACTGCCAGTCGATCCAGTCGAAGCCAAGCGCATCATTTGGCGCTCCAAAAGTTTCACCATCATCAACGGTGAGCTCTACAAGAGAAGCATCTCAGGAATTCTACAAAGGTGCGTAGATCCAGTCGACGGTCAAGCCATCTTACTCGATATTCATGTTGGCATCTGCGGGCATCACGCTAGCAGCCGTGCCTTGGTGGCCAAAGCACTACGAGCCGGATTAACTGGCCAACAGCTATGCACGACGCCGAAGACCTAGTAAGGAAGTGCCCTGGCTGCCAGGAGTTCGCCAACAAGCCGCACGCGCCGGCATCCGCGCTGAAGACAATACCACTAGCCTGGCCCTTCGCTCAATGGGGACTGGACATGGTAGGCCGACTCAAGAAATCATCACCCGGAGGACACACACATCTCCTGGTAGCAGTCGACAAATTCACCAAGTGGATCGAAGCCGTGCCTATCACAAGTTCGACTGCATCATCAGCAGTTAACTTCATTAGGTCCATCATCTTCAGATTCGGGTTACCAAACGGCATCATCACCAAGAACGGCTCCGATCAAGGCATCAAGCTCAACTATGCATCTGTCTCGCACCCGCAGTCCAACGGGCAAGTCGAAAAAGGCAACGGCCTAGTCTGCAACGGCATCAAGAAGCGCCTCGAGTGCCGCTTAGACGCGCCGCGAGCGCCTGGGTCGAAGAACTTCCATCAGTACTTTGGAGCCTGCGAACCACGCCAAACAGATCCACCCAATACAAACCGTTCTTCATGGTGTATGGCGCTGAGTGGTCCTGCCTTGCGACATCAAGTTTGACGCACCACGGGTGGTGGCCTACGACGAGTCTGACGCAGAAGAAGCACTCGAAGACGACATGGACATTCTGGATGAAGCCCGCGACATCACCCTCGCACGATCAGCCGTGTACCAGCAAGACCTGCGCAACTACCATGGACGGAGGTTGCGGCCGAGGGCATTCGTCGCAGGAGACCTAGTCCTCCGCCTCAAGTAGAAGAAGGTGCACAAGCTCGCCTCCCCATGGGAGGGCATGTACATTGTGACAGAAGCACTCGGCGGCGGAGCTTACCGCCTGAAGGATTCAAAAACAGGAGCAGTCTGCAGCAACCCATGGAACATCGCGCAGCTTCGTCGTTTCTACGCCTAGTCGACTCCATCATTGTACCAAAACCAGCATGTCAAGGCGGCAGGTTTCAGACGCACTCTTTCCCTTACCAGGGTACCTACGGGGACTGGAAGGATTTTAACGAGGCAGCCAGCTCGCAAAAATCAATACAGTGATTTGTGGAACAAGCTCTCCCCTTTAGTTTTTCAGTCAAAAAGCAACTGCAAACCTAGGCCCCCACTCGAACTACTCGGGGGTTGCGCCATACAGGTCAAATCAAAATCCTAGGCCGCTACTCGAACCGCTCGGGGGCTGCGCCATACAGGTCAAGTCAAAAATCCTAGGCCGCCGCCCGACATACTCGGGGGCTGCGCTTTACGGGTATCACTTGAAAACCTAGACCGCCACTCGAAGCACTCGGGGGCTGCACCATACAGGCTTTATTCACAAAATCCTAGGCCGCCACTCGAACCACTCGGGAGCTGCGCCATATAGGTCAAGTCAAAAATCCTAGGCCGCCGCCCGACACACTCGGGGGCTGCGCTTTACAGGTATCACTTGAAAACCTAGACCGCCACTCGAAGCACTAGGGGGTTGCGCCATACAGGTCCGTGACAAAACCCTAGGCCGTCACCCGATCCACTCGGGGGCAGCGCCACACAGGTGTAAGTTAATCCTAGGCCGCCACCTGATGCACTCGGGGGCTGCGCCATACAGGTCAAGATAAAAAACACAGACCGCCACTCGAGACACTCGGGGGCTGCGTCGCACAAGTTAATTATATCTAAGTCGTACTCGATCCACTCGAGGCTGCACCACAGAGATTCACACAATGATGAAAACAATTTCAGTTTGCTTACTCGGGGGCTCCCCCAATCTCAGCTTACATACATTGATATCTACACTCGGCAAATTTGCCTCTTAGAACTAATACTATACAATAGAGCCTACTACTTCTACTCTGCAGGCTCATCCTTCGGCGCATCGAGCGGCCCCACAAGATGCTCACTCAGCCTCTGGACCTGCTGAATCATCTAATGCGCAGACGACAAGGTCTCGGCGTAGTCGTCCTCTTGAGGTAAGCCACCTACCAACCTTGCCAGAGGAAGATTCGGCTGATGCAGTCGGACGTATGCCAACGCCACGTTCGCTCCGGCAACGAGTTGGGCGTCGACAACTTCCTTCAGCGCGCCACCCTCGCAAACCTCTCCAGCAATGTGGCCAGCTCGTGGGGCTGCCCATTGTGCGGAAAGTACACGCGGTGGATGTGCCAGAGAGTCTTCCTGCACCCTTCCAGGATAAAAGCAGCTAGCCAGGTGCGGTCCAGCATACATGCGAGGATCCGCCCTCTCGATCTATTCGACCAAAAGTGGCGCGCCTTGTGTGATTCACCAGCTGCTTCTCGGGCGACCCGCTCATCAATCCGAGTCTGCTCAGCTCGCCAGTCAGGGTTCACGTCTGCATCAAGAGATTGCAATCAGCACATCGCAAGGAAGAGGAAGTCAAAAACACAAGTGCTACAAAAGACCAACCTTGCAGCTGCCGACTGATCAGATCAATCTCGCGGAGCAGGAATTCCTCACGTTGAGAGAACTCTGCAGCAGGACGTGACCTGGAACGCTCCAGTTCCAACTCGGCATGTTTCAGCTTCGCCTCGAGTTCGACCACCTTATTCCTCATATAAGTGATCAACCGCTGGTCGTTCGCACTTCGCGCAGGAGCCGAAGTTGTTCGACGACGGCGGAGAACATAATCAGTCAAAGGAGGACCTTCTTCATCACCCTCTCCAGTCGTCGCATCAACCGGTGTGGCCTCGCCCGTGTAAGGCTGCCAAGAATCGACAGTGTCAAAGTAGAAAAATAAAGGCGATTTCTCACTCAAGCCAGACTCAAAGGGAAAGAATTCAAACTTCAGCACCAACATGATTCAAGGCCAGAAGACCCGCAAAATATAATTCATTACAGACTGCAGACTCAAAAGCAGACTACCAAATCCTAACTACAAGACTTCTACGCTACAGACTCCGAGTGGGAGCGACTCTTTCAAGCAGCAGCCGGTTCGGTCGCCTTCGCAATCCCCCTCTCGAAGGTGGCGACAAGCTTTGCAGCCAGCTGAGTCGCCTGCACCTTCACCCCGCTAAGGGACGCGGTCTTGCCGTCAGGCCTTCGAGGGAAGCCGCTGACAATCTCTCAAAGTCGCCTGCGACTCGATGGCCAAGGAGAAGCTGGAAAGTAAGCTCGGAGCCGCGTACCGTCTGCGCCGGGTGAAGTCTGCGATGGTGGTCGCATCGCCTTCAAAAGGCGCCGCGAGTGCATCCACGGCAGAAGGTGGCGGCCTGCTGGGGAAGATGCTCCGGTGCATAGTCGCCGGCGCCCCGGTCGACTTCTGCAGCGCTGCGGAGGCATACGCGCAGACGCGGTCAAGGAACCCGGCCGCAGTTGCCAGGTCGACGTCGTCGCTGGACGAGCCTTCTGGGGGAGTGCCTCCGTATTTCTCTGAACAAGGGTCAGAAGTCAATTCAAGGCAAATCAAGCAAGAATACAAGTAGGCACCAAGCCGAAAAACTCACCTCCGAGGACACCGGCAAGTGCAAGTAGGCGGTCGACTTGGGTCTTCTCCTGGTCGACCAGAGCGCGCTCGTGCTCCTGTGACTCGCGCAACGCCTTCTCCAGCTCCACCTGAGCCTGAAGTTTCTGCTCCAGCTCCGCAGCTCTCCTCGTGGCGCAATCCAGGGAGGTGCGCAACTGATCCCTCTCGTTCTCCAGGCGAACGAAGGCAACGGCTCCCTCAAGTTGCTGGCGGTAGTATGGCTGCAAACAAACAAGCATATATAAAGTTGCGGCCGACTATCCTAGTCGCCCACACCTTCGGGTGCTACTCCCATCGGGAGCGCTGTTCGCGCACCCGATGCAACTACGAAAGAACAAGTCGAAGAATACTTACATGGTCCAGGAGATCAGCATCCGCCAAAGTCGCCGCGGCAGCATCATTCGGCGCCATGGAGCCACCAGCTCGCGCAGGCTCATCGGCCACCCGCACAGTCAGCTCGGCCGAAGGAGCAGACGTATGCTCCACTTTGTGTGTAGGGGAGCTGGTACCACCTGAACGATAACTGACAAATGACGCAAGAAAGTTCAACCCGCAGAACCCGCCATTCAGAGAGATAACTCGACACAAAAAAGAACCAGCATGACTAACCTAATGGCTCCGACGCCATCATCGTTTCCCAAGGAGACAGAGGGCATCATGGCGAACTCGAGCGGCGGTGCAGAACTGACAGGAGGCGCAGCAACGGGCTCGTTCCAGTCGCCCCGATACTCGGCACCCGAAGATGACAAGCCACCCTGCTCCAGGTCTGCGCCCGCTTCTTTCACAGGAGACGAGGCAGTAGCAGAGTCGCCACTTCGCCGCCTCTGTCTCTTCGCGTAGGCTCCTCGTCATCATCATCCCCCACCTGTTCACTCGAGGAGACAGCGGAAGGAATGTCCTCGTCATCACCCTCCTCCTCCAAGAACGTCGCCTCGTCGTGAGGTCCATTCTCCAGGAGCAAAGGAAGGCTGACACGGAAAGAACGACCCTGCAATCAATAAAGACAAACGAATCAAGAAGCCGAAGAGTCAAGAAAACAAACAAGGGAGAACAGCAAACAAAGATAGAAGCTTACCTCAGGAACATGGTCCGTCGCTCTATAAGCTGCGACTGGACACTTGACGTTGCAGGGGTCTGCGGCTCGGAGGCTCGTGATGCTCCTCACCTTCGACTCCACCTCCTCGTCGTCAAGCTGCGGGTCGCCAGCGCCCTCGTGCGCCCACATCGGGTGGGGGCGAGCATGGAGCGGCTGGACTCGGAGTCTGAAGAAGGTGGCGATGAGGTGGACTCCGCCCGACTCGCGCCCCAAGGTCTTCAACAGATTGCGGAGAAGGCTCAGCAGCGGCTTAACAGCCTCCTTCTCCTCCTCCGCGAGCGGGTGTGCCCACGCGCGCGTCTTCCGCAACTCGCGCTCGCCGTTGAAGTTAGGCAACCCCTCTTGGTCACAGCTGACGTAGAACCACCGCTTCCGCCAGCCTTGGACGAAGTCCGACTTCTTCATCTGGAAGTACGAGGTGTCACCCCGCACTTGGATGCCAAAGCCGTCCACCGGGTACGTCAACCCTCCCCACGTTTTTCCTGACGAGGAAGAGCGACTTCCACAAGGCCCAGTGGGGGGCAATCCCCATGAAGCACTCGAAGAGCACGATAAAGCTCGCGATGCTCAAGACGCCATTGGGGGTCAGGTCGTGGATCTGAACCCCATAGGCATACAAGAGACCACGAACAAAATCGTGGAGAGGGAACCCGAAGCCCTGTTGAAGGAAGTCCACGAAGCAAACACGCTCCCCCGCACGAGGGGCAGGGTACACCTCCTTACCAGGCGCGCGCACCGTCGCTAGGTCCGCCGGCGGCAGCAGGCCCTACGCGCGCAAGACCACGAATTCAGTCTTCTTCACCGACGACTTCTGCCAGTCGTCGTCGGGCTTCTTCATCACGCCCGCCTCAGCGGCGGCGGCGGCGCTGGTCGCAGCCTTCGTCTTCCCCATCGCCTTTGACATCCGCAGAAGGTGGAGAGGGGAAGAAGCAGAAGCTCAGAGAGGCAAGAATGGCGCAGGAGAGAAGGCAACAGCAAATGGAGAAGATGACCTGTTCTCCCCGTCGCGGTATAATATTTATACTGCGCCTACAGTCCATCTCAGCCGTTCCCAAAGAAACTGCTCTCCGCAACTCCATCCAGCCGTCCACGTGTCGCACAGAGAGACTAACCGTCACCGCCCACTCCACCCACTACGCACGAGAATCAAGGCGCCATCATCACGCCACGAAATTTTCGCGCCCAAGACAGAAATAAGCGGGCAACTGCTATCTGCAGTAAGAACTGACAGTGGGGCCACTTCCGTCACGTCCCATCGGACGCAGAGGCGTGCTACGAAGCGTAATCGCTAACGTCAGCAACACAAATGCTCAAAGGTAAGCCGCGTAGCTGAGGAAGAACTCGAACACATGATTCGAGTGACAGGTACATACAGTAAGCTCCACAGCTGAAATCGCCTCAGTAAGCTACAATGCCGATCCAATAACTCGAAGCATGCAATCCGGTGGCAAGAAGACCTAGTAAGCCTCACAAGCTGAATCAACTGACAGTACGCCAGCAGGCTGAACAAAAGCAAGTTCCACAAAAGGCACGACTTCACTAAGTCGACTGCAAATCTTACTCCCATCGGGAGCGGGCTCTTCGACTAAAGAAAACGAGTTCAGTCTCAAGTGCAAGCAACCATGCGGCGTGCCCAGGAGGAAGGAGTCCTCTGCCCGACTCTACGATTTGACCAAGCACTCGGGGGCTACTGACGTGGGGATACTCTTCGACTACCCCACGATGAGGCTACCTGGGTCACGCCAAGACTGCGAAGGCCCAAGGAAGGCCCAATAGGGATAGCATGTGGCCTATTTCTAGTTGGTTAGGTCACACGACTCTTACCATATCTGTAATCGCCATCGGCAGCGTTCACCCGATACCTAGCCTGTCATGTAAAGTCTAGGAGGGTTGCTCGTCCAGGAGGACATGAAGACATACATACGCTCATAGCCGCCACCACAAACCCTAGCGAGATCGCCATCTCTCCATTGTAACCACAACTCGCCATCAATACCAGACAAGCAGGAAGTAGGGTGTTATCCTCCGGGAGCCTGAACCTGGGTAAACACCTTGCTTGTCAGCCGTCGTGATCACCAACGTTCATCTATCTTCCCCTCAATTAACCCGGGGTGGACCACCCTGGGATTTGCCGAGTTACACCCTCGTCAGCACTCAAGATTGCTTACAATGATCATCTCGCTCTTGCGGCTCGCACATTTTGGAACAACCCTTCAAGAAGCAAGATGCGAGTTGACAAGAGTCCACCTCAAGCCGATAGGGTCTCACCCTCCAAGTCAAGGACATGTTAGAATTGTCAAGACAAGTTCCATTTCATCGCCGATTGCCCTTATGAGAAAAGAGAAGAGCATGGTGGACGTTTAGTGCTCAAGGACAAAGCCAAGATGCCTCCCAAGAAGGCCTATGGAAAGAAGAGGCCTATTCACGAGAAGCCTCGCATCATGTTGTTGACCCAAGAGGAATACGCCACCGATGATGAAGAATCGGAGGAAGAAACGCCAAATGAAGTGGCGGCTCTTGCCACCACATCAACATCATCTCTCCTTCATCAACGACAAGAACTCCCTCATCAACAACAAGAACTCCTCCAACTACGACAAGCTCTTTATCATCTCTATTCACGTCGCCAATTGAGAACTCCATCACCAAGAGCTCAAGATGTCTTATGGCCAAGGCATCAGAGGTACCTTCATCCTCTTCCTCTCTCATGAATGAAATGAATGAGCTTGATGATGCTTCTAGCCTTCAAATTAAGCAAGAGCTTGTGTCCTTCGATTCTTTTATCACTAACTTGCAAGGTGATAGCAAGAAACATGTTGGTGCCCTCATGGCTCGTATTGGTGAGCTAGAGCATCTAAATAAAGAGAAGGGTAAGATAGAAAGAGAAGACGCTATTTCTCTATCATATTTGAAGTCCTCTCTAAGGAGGTTGAAGAGTCTCATGCTCGTCTTGAAGAGCAACTTGAAACTATTGAGGAAACTCATAACTCCTCACATGCTAAGCTCATTAAAGATCGTGACATGTACTTTGCTAAATTCAAGATGGCTCAACAAGATAAAGCCGAATTTGCGGTTGGGCATGTTATACTCATTGAGTACATGGAGAAGCTCGTCATGGCCCACAAGGCTTTGGAAAGTGAACATGCTCTTCTAAAGGAGTCTCATGCTTAACTCCAAACTCGGCTAACTAACCTTGACTCTCCTAGCATCTCTACCGCTATTTGTTCTTGTGATACTACTAATCTTATGAAGGAGAATGCTAGGTTGAAGAATGAGATTCTAAGGCCTCCACGTCCAAGATCATCCTTCTCAAGGGTAAGCAAGTTGTTGAGACTCCCATCGTGGAGCCTCACACTCGACAAGGGAAGGAAGGACTTGGGTATGTGCCTCCCATAAAGATGAATGCCAAGAAGGGTATTCCCAAGAGCGTAAACCCCATCCAAGCCAAGAAGGCTGACACCATTCAATCCAAGGACGATCTTGCGAGGAGGAATGCCTCAAGGGGCAAGCCTACTCGTAAAGATCACGCCGGGGACAACAATCCTAACTATGCTTTATATGTTGATTATTATGAGAATGTTTGTGCTTGTTACATTGGACCCTACTATGGTTTCATTTCATATGCTATTTGGGTTCCTAAGTCTCTTGTCGCTAACCATAAAGCACCCATTGTGAAGCAATGGGTTGCTAAATATTAGAATTGATCTCTTGTAGGACCTTGCTCCCGGTGGTTCAGAATGGATAATTGATAGTGGATGTACAAGTCATATGAACGGGAGCAAAGAACTCGTCACGGAGTTGAAACCTAATGTAGATCAAGTAACCGTGACGTTTGGTGACTTATCAAGGTCTAAGGTAACCGGGCTTGGCAAAGTGGTAGTTGCCCCCGACATTACTCTTGTCAATGTTATGCTTGTTGAATCTCTTGGCTATAATTTGTTATCGGTTTGTGCCTTAACAAAGTTGAGGATCTCTCCCTTCTTTGATAGGGACGTGGTGGTCCTCTTGTGGAGCAAGTCGCTAAGAGTGGCTTTCGTGGGATACGTGGAGCATGAGCTTTATGTGGTGGACTTCTCCGGAGCCACCACTACTCAAGCCACGTGTCACTTCGGAAAAGCCGACGTGGGTTGGCTTTGGCATCGCCGACTAGCCCATGTAAACATGCACACTTTGCAAAGCCTTCACAAGGGTGGCCACATCCTTGGACTAAAAGATCATGTTTTCTATTCAAGGGATCGAATTTGTAGAGCTGGTGTGGAAGGCAAGATGCATGATATTCCTCATCCAAGCAAGACCATCATATCTTCATCCCGAATTTTGGAGCTCCTTCATGTTGATTTATTTGGACCAATTCCGGAGATAAGTCTTGGAGGCAAGAAATATTGCCTTGTGATTGTTGACGACTATTCAAGGTATACATGGGTCTATTTCTTCAAGACCAAGGATGAAACTCAACAAGTCTTCATCGACTTCTCCAAGGAGGTTCAACGCAAACATGACCTCCCTATATTGGTTGTTCGTAGTGACAATGGTCGGAATTCAAGAACTACACCCTTAACGACTTTCTTAGTGAAGAAGGCATTCGTCACCAATATTCCGATGCATACACTCCTCAACAAAATGGCGTTGCCGAAAGGAAGAACCGGACTCTTATCGATATGGCAAGATCTATGTTGGCGGAGTTCAAGTCTCCCATCAAATTTTGGGCGGAGGCTATTTCCACCGCTTGTCACTCATCAAACCGCCTCTACTTCCGCATGGGCTTGAAGAAGACTCCATATGAGATCCTTACCGGCAACAAACCCAACATTAGCTACTTCCGAGTGTTTGGATGTAAGTGTTATTATCTCGTCAAGGGTGTCCGGTTGGGTAAGTTCCACTCTAAATCAATTTAGGGGATATTTGTTGGCTATGGTAGCGAGTCCCACACTTATAGAGTCTTTGATAAATCCTCCCGGATTATCATAGAATCTTGTAGTGTGGAATTCGATGAAAATGATGGCTCCCAAGTGGAGCAAGTTGGTGTTTGTGATGTAGGTGATGAACAACCTTTTGATGCCATTAAGAAGAGGGAGTGGGCTTTCTTTGCCCCATTGAAGTTCATCAAGAAGTTGTTCAAGAAAGCTCAAACTCTTCCATCAAGGAGACCTCACCTTCACAAGAGCCACGAGGTGACTCACCCATAGTAAATGATGAATCCCCTCAAGAACAATATCAAGATCTTCCTCAACAAGAGCAAGCTACCTCTTCTCAAGATGAGGAACATGATGAGCCTCAACAAGATCTTCATCGACAAGTAGATCATGCCTCCCCCACCAAGATTATCGAAGATAACTCCTTTTATCCAAGTTATACTCAAGGGCAAGATCATCCTTCCCCACCACTTGAAGAAGCGTCTCATGATGATCAAGGCCCTCAAGAAGGTCAAGACGAGGATCCAAAGGACCAAGATGTTCAAGAGATTGTTCCCACAACAAGGGTGGCAACTGAAACTCGTCGCCAAGCTCGCTTTGCAAAGTCATTGGAACTAAGAGCTTTATCTCTCGACAAGGTCATCGGCGACATACGAGAAAAGGTCTCTACACGAAGTCAATTGGCTCACTTTAGTGAGCATCAAGCGCACATTTCCATGGTCGAGCCCAAGAAAGTATTCGATGCTCTAGAAGATCCCGATTGGCTAGGGGCTATGCATGAAAAACTTAACAACTTCTAGCGCAACAAAGTGTGGCACCTAGTTGAGAAGCGCAAGGATTGCCGCAATGTTATCGGTACCAAGTGGATATTCAAGAACAAGCAAGATGAACATGGTATCGTTGTGAGGAACAAGGCGCGGTTGGTGGTTCAAGGATTCTCCCAAGTCGAAGGCATTGACTTCGGAGAAACTTACGCGCCGGCTGCAAGGCTCGAATCGATACGTATTCTCATTTCTTATGCATCTCATCATGGTTTCAAATTGCAACAAATGGATGTTAAAAGTGCTTTTCTTAATGGTCCTTTGCAAGAACTTGTCTATGTTAAACAACCCCCGGGTTTTGAGAACACCAACCATCCTCACCACGTCTATGTCTTGGAAAAAGCTCTCTATGGCCTTAAACAAGCCCCCCGTGCTTGGTACGAGCATTTGAGAGAGTTCTTGGTAGACCATGGATTTGAGGTTGGGGTAATCGATCCCTCTCTTTTTAATAAAAAGGTTAATGGTGAACTTTATTTTTCAATTATACGTCGATGACACTATCTTCGGTTCTACTAACCGTGTGTTCAATGATGAGTTTTCCAAGCTAATGACCGACAAGTTCGAGATGTCCATGATGGGTGAACTCAAGTTCTTTCTCGGTTTTGAGATAAAGCAATTGAGGGAAGGGACTTTCATATTCCAAGCCAAGTACATTCAAGATATGATCAAGAAATTCAAGTTGCTTGGACTTAATGGTGTGACTACTCCTATGCAAACCAAGTGCCACCTCCAACTCAACCCCGACGGTAAAGAGGTAGACCAAAATGAGTATCGTTCTATGATTGGGTATCTCCTTTACTTATGTGCATCTAGGCCCGATATTGTCCTAAGCGTGGGAGTGTGTGCTGGGTATCAAGCCGCGCCTAAGGAAAGTCATTTGATGGTCGTGAAGAGAATCTTTAGGTATTTGGTTCATACCCCTTGTTTCGGGTTGTGGTATCCCAAAGATGGCACCATGTCTCTTTGTGGATACACCGACTCCGATTGGGCGGGCGACATTGATGATAGGAAGTCCACATCCGGGTCGTGTCAATTTCTTGGAAGATCTTTGGTGAGTTGGTCCTCGAAGAAGCAAAATTGCATCTCTTTATCCACGGCGGAAGCCGAGTACGTCGCCGCCGCAAGCGGGTGTACTCAACATCTTTGGATGCGGCAAACTTTAAAGGATTATGGTGTCCTATTGGACAAAGTGCTGCTTCTTTGTGATAATGAGAGTGCCATCAAGATTGCCTATAATCCGGTGCAACATTCAAGGACCAAGCATATTGAGATTCGCCACCATTTTATCCGCGATCATGTGGCACGAGAAGATATTGATCTATCATATGTTGGTACAAGGGATCAATTGGCGGAAATCTTCACGAAGCCAGTTGATGAAGCTCGCTTTTGCTACTTGAGGAATGAGCTTAATATCATAGATTCTCGGGCCTTGGCATGATATCCAAACACACTCTCCAACGCTTATTGCACTATTAGAAGAAGATGCACGCATGGACTTAGGGGGAGTGTTTTCCTAATACATTGGATCCTTTCTCCCCCTATTATACATATAGTAATGTATCATTGCTAAAACTTCAAATTAAATCTATAATTTGTGAGCTTCAATGATGAGAAGTAGTTATGGACCAAAGATATATCTTCGCGGTGCCATGCTTCAACTCATACACGGTGGCTTCGACCACCACAATTTTTTTTAGTCATTGGATTTCTTTGGGTTTATCTTCAGTTTTTCACTTGCATTGTCTCTTTTGAATCTTTTGGATTACACACTCATTTTTGATTTCTCTTGTTTCTTTGTTTTTGCTCTTTGAGTGTGTAAGTCCTTCTCAGTTTGTTTCTCTATCCTAAGCCTTCTTTTTCACCTCAAACAAAAAATCCATCCCATTGCATTTTCCTAGACCAGCTCGGAAGCGATTTTGCTGCTGCTGCCCGGTACTACCGCTGGCCCAGCAGTACTACCGCTACCTGGAACTTCAGTTCTCAGGCAGCCGTAGTACCGCTCGCGCCAGAGTAGTTACCAGGCAGCGGTACTACCGCTCCTTGGAAGGAGCGGTAGTACCCCTACGGTACCGGTGAGTACCAGGTGGCGGTACTACCGCTGAGGGATTTTTTTTTGAGGGGTTAAGTAGGGCGTGGACGGGTAAAAGTTCTTCACTTTTTACTCTCTCCACACCTGACCCCCACAGAAAACAATCTCCCAGCCGCCACCGGAGTCAAAATCGCCGCCGGGAGAGCTTCTCACCGGCATTGGACGGCCCCTCCACGACTTTGAGAAGTTTGAGGACCATCTCCTCCCTCCCATTCTCCACCATGAGTTCCGGTAACTTTTTCCATCCTTCTCAACTTAGTAGATTCGTTGAGTATAGTTGGAGATTGTGTTTTCCCGAGATTCTAGTTGGTAGAATGGTTAGGAATGAGTAGGTACTCAATTTAGAATCAGTTTCGCAAAGTTTGTTTGGACAAATCCATAGATCGGGGCAGATAATTATTCAAAACCGCCAGATCTGAAACTGGCGGTACTACCGCTGGGACAACGGTACTACCGCTGGCTGGGACATTTCCAGAAATTGTGCAATCCTGATTCTTTTCCTTTTGGTCTTATAAAATGCATTACTTATCCCCTTGCTACCTCTCTCTGCTCTCTTAGGTCCTAGCAAGGGGTCTCGAGGAAGTGGTTCCAAGCGTGTGGCTAAGCGGGGCCGCAAGGGTCCAATCAATGAGCCTGAGATTGAGGAAGAAGAAAGCAGCCAGGAAGTGGTAATAGGTGGTACTCGCCGTGAGCGTTCAAATGCAGCCAAGGCTCAAGCTAGATCAAAGACAATTCCCAGTGCACCTCCTCCTCGGTCACTCAATCTATGTCCTCTCGTGATTTTGTGAGGCTTAGGAGGGAGAATTCATAGGCCACTTGTAACGTACCTGCACTTAAAATAAGGCAGATACCTGTGTATAGTGCAAGACCCTGGATCGATTCGTTTGCACACACAGTTTACGATGTAATATCACAACAAAGAATCAATTTTATTACATCGATGATCCAGACTTACAAAATATTCATTACAAGTTGCATAGCAAAAAGCTAGCTTTGAAAGAGTAAACAACGGAAATATAATAGCAGTGAGTCTCCATCAACTTCATGTTGCCACAGGCAAAAAACATGTTGGTTGTAGACTCGAAACCTTTAAACGAAACCTCACTCGTCAACTGATCAATCTGCAATAAGAAAAATATTGCAACAACGTGGGTCAGATTCCATTAAAAATGGAGTCTGGAAAGTGACACTATGGTGGACACTTAGTGGAATAACTCTAATAACCTATATGCTTATTTGGCTGGTGGAGTTCAAGTCTATTTTGCATAAAGCCAATTTTTCCTAACTCTTTGGAAATCACTTTTCTTCTATTCAAGACATTCGTGGCATGAAAACCAGTGTCTCATTCTACCCTTGTTCACCCATCAAGTTTTAATTTTTGAAGTTGGAATGGTGGAATCCTCCGTTGACGTCCGTGATCAGCTGCTCAAATTGTCCGTACCGGGGACACGGCTAAGTACTTAGTTTTACACTCTGCAGAGGTTGTGCACGTTCACCATTGTACCCATTCAACCCAAACTATCCTTTACACACTTATAGTGATAAGGAAAAGGAGAAGAATGAGACAAGATCTTTTAGAAGCATTTTCCCTCCCACTCTGGCTTGACCCGTTCCACCTAACATCCCCCTACATCTGCTTGTCAAGCTGGAGAGAGTCCACGCAACATAATTGATCAAGCCAGAGCCCATATGGCAATGGCTGCACTGGAAGCAATCGTCACTCGAAGTTCTTCAGATTCCTTTGTTCCCTGGGTGGCCATCCACAAGTGCACATACTCCAGGAACCATAGACATGGACCTAAGTAGTCACTCAACATAAACCATACAACCACTTACCACCCAGGTGGTTCATTAACTTAGTGGATGTGCACTCTTAGGTGAAAATCACCATGCTCACGGCCCTAAGTAGAATGGAAATTCATCCTAGGCGACGACAACCATGAGCACAGTCCTGAGTAGTCACTTAACATTTTGTAAAACCTTTCATCAGTTGCATAGCATCAATATTTCTGCTAAGTATGATATAGGAACCTAGACACAGGAGTAAGGGAATTCTACACAGGTTTAGCATAGCAATACTATCCTACACATGCATATAAAAATACACTAAGTAATGCATATAGAAAATAATAGGAAGTTTATGAGGTGTGCCACTTGCCTTTGAATGTTGTTGTTGCTCACAAACTCTTTTCAACGTTACTCGGAGCTCTCCGTTCAATCTAACAGTATAGCCAAGCAACAATACAACAATCAACATAAAACACAACTACACAATGCATCCAAACACATACAAAGTGAACGAACAAGTTTTTATAAAACTTCTAAGGAAAACATGTCATGCATGATATGCAAATTATTTCTAAGGACTAGAGATGCATGTCATGCCATGGAAATCTTTTAAGTTTCTGCAAGGCAAATACGTCAGTCAAAATGACTAAAGACTAAGGTCATAAGTTGAATAAAATACTTTGTTTTATATCATCTTAAATAAGCACTCTAATGGCTTAGTCTTGATGTGTAGAAATATTTATAGAAAATACTAAGTCATTTCTTCAAGGTGATCAACAATTATTATCAACTCTTTGTAAATTGGATATTCACTATAGTGAGAGAGACAAACACCCAGCTGTAGTTATCCTCCAGGCTTCATCTCCAGACTCGTAACATTCTCCTTGGTGATGTCTTGATTGAATTCTTGCTAGACTTGAATAATCTTCAGACTTGATGATTTTTGTATCACCTAGGCTGGTCTTGGATTTAACTTAGTCTTCATGAAGTCTCAGAGAAGAAGGGAGAAAAGAAGGAGAGAGGAAGCAAGACTTAGAAAATTATTTCTGGTTGGTCTTCATGAACTTCCTCTTGATTTTTCTTTCTAAGTGCTTCTACTTCTTAGAGATTCTTCTGGAGTCTTGTTTTGGCTAAGTCCTTCATTGGCCTTCTAGCTCCATGTTGAAAATCCTAAGTGTCTAGTGCATAGCACTTTTACCAAAATTCTAAGAGGAAATAATCCTAACTTAGAGAAAATGGGGGAGGAGTTTTCTTATGGGAAATATAATTACAAAATAAAATATGATATGCATGAAATACAATTTTTAAACCACAAGAAACATAATACTACTTTTTGTGATATTTATAAAGAATACATGAGGCTATAAATACTATTTAATTAATTTCTAATTTTACACAACATAATAAAAGGAAAACATATACATTAAAGTTTTATGTGAATTAATTTTCATAGCAATTTTTTTTATAAATGGTGTTAATAAATAGAAGGGATTTAAATAAATTTATAGCAATTGGATTTAGTCAAAAATAAAGTTTCTATTAATAGTTATGTCAAAAATAGTCAAACTATTCAAATTAAATATATAACTATCAAATCATTCGAATACTACTCAAAATTATTTTATATCAGAGGAATCAAGTTACAAATATTCTTAAGTTTCTAAAACAATTTTATTTGCAATTTTTTGATTTATAGATTTAAAAATTATGACAAAAATACTCAAATCCACCATTTGAAATTTGAATATTTTAAACTAAGTCAAAATTGAAATCTAACAGATCTAAAATAATCTACATGCCAAGGGCTTTCCAAATATATAAATTTTTTCAAATTTGGAATTGTGGTTAAAAAGTTATGAAGGTTTGAATATGCAGGGGCTTTTCTGCAAAAGTGCCAGATCTGTTGACTGGGCGCTGACTGGATCCGACGTGGCGCTGACTGTGCATACTGACTCACCGCTGATGTGGTTAAGTGGATGGATCTGGATCGCCAGATCTAGATCTGGCGGTCCAGATCATATCGTACCGCTTGGTTAAAAAAAAATCTAATCCTAGCCGTAGATCACAGATCGGAGGGCTCACCTCGCTCTGACCGGAAGATGGCGGCGCCGGTGGCTGGAAATGTCGAGGATGGCGGCGCTCCGCTCGGGCGTGGACCGTCTCCTCCCTCTGGTGCTCTTCAGTCCACGGGAAGGCGACGTGGAGGCGCGGCAGGACGTGGCGGAGAAGGTCACGCGGTCTAAGGCGGCGCGGAGGCTCTCCTGCACTGGAGTTTGCTCGCCGGCGTTGAGGAAGGCGGCGGAGGCTTCGGTCAAAACTTGAACTCGCCGATTTGGGCTGCGAATAAAAGAACGGAGGGGTCGGGAGGGTGTGCGGGGCTGTGGTGAAGCATAAGGGCGTAGTCTCGGGTCTTGGGGTGTCCTACCTCGCCGGGAAAGGGAGAAACACGGCGGCGGCAATGGCGAACTCCGGCGAGCAGATTGGGCGGCCTGGGGGCACCTCGTGCTAGGGTTTGAGAGGGGAAAAGTGGCGGAGGGCGAGGGCTACTTATAAGCCAGATCGGCCGAAGGAAATCCGCAAATGGCGCATGGATTGGAGCCGGATTTGGAAAGCAATCACGGGAGTGATTTTCGTGCGGGAGGAGGAAAACGATGCTGACGTCAACGATTTTTCTTTTTCTTTTTTTGATTTTCCATTTTATTTATATCTTTTGATTTATAACTCCAAATGATGTCAAATAAATTTCTAAAAATTTGTAATATTCATATCTATGTTTTAAAACATTAGTGGGCATGTTTTGAAAACTTTTTAAAACTAATTATTTTGAAATATTCATAAAATGTAATTTTCCCATTTAGGTCAATTTTCAAAATATTAATTTAATAATTTCATTTGGGGTTAAATTAAATTTATTAAATTACCACATTCTTATATGGTTGATATTAAGTTATTTAAAACTCATTTTTAGTAACCATTCACTTATATTCCTGGCAAATTAGTAGAATATAAATAATTTTAAAGTAATAGGAATTATATTGGATTCAATTTTAATTCGATTTTATTTTGTGCACCATTATATTTTATATTAGGATAAATCGTATGACATTTCATAAAACAACTTTGGAAAAGATTTTACATTTAATTCATTTCTTATATAGGATATATTCATCATTTTTTGTTTTGAAAATAAATGAAAATGATTTAAGCTAATGAAATGTTTATTTGGATAATTCATTAATTATAAAATATATGAAGTTATTAAAGTTATAAACTATAGGCCTGTAATCTCTAAACTATGTTTTGAACTCAGGTAAATGAATAATAATCTTTTGGCAAATAGACAATATTTTCAATAGTTAAAAAATAACACTTGTAATTATTATTTTAATTTATGAATTGCTATTGTTAAGTGTTTGAAATCAAATACTTATAAAGAAACCTTTTATTTCATGAATATGGTTTGAAGGTTTGTAAAACATTTGTCAAATTAGATATTGAGGTTTTAATAATTACAATGGATAATAAATTGTTTAACTTGAAACAACTTTTGAAAATAATGATGCATTGAGATATTTGAATTAATAAACTCTTAAATAAGTTTGAAGTCTTTCATATTTGGTTTTCTTATGCATATCAATATTTTATTTTAATCAAAACAAAAGTTTTAAATTTTAGTTATTTTTGAACCTTATAAAATGTTGGGATGTTACACCACTCCTCGGAACCGCAACTACACCAACCTTGAATTCCACAACCTTTTCCAAGAAAGGGTGTTCAATGAGGTCCTTTCGCGTCACAAGACCAAAGTTGTGACGCAATTTAGCATCAAAACAGAGCATATGGAGTTACATCCGGAGTATTTTGGAGGTGCTATTGAGATTCGCAAGGAGTTCGGCATATATGATTTCATTGCCGTGCAAGAGGACTATAGTGAGCTACTTGTGGCTCAATTCTTTGCCACCGTGCATTTCTTTGAGGATGAGCCAAGGAGGGTCAAATGTATGTCAAGGGGAGTTGTGCTTGAAGCCACTTGGTCTCAATTTGCTAGTTTGCTTCATGTGGAATAAATTCGTTTTAGCTTGAGCAACATCACCGTGGAGCAGTACTTCCGGATTGACTACTCTCTTCCCGCGATGAAGCCCCATGATCTCTTTGATCTCTATATTCAAGGATGTGCCATGGTTGGAGAACAAAAGAACTTGGTTCGGGCGTGGGACATCATGCATAGGATTTTTCGCAACACCGGTGCTCCTCGGGTTGGCAATTTTGACAAGATCCATGGTATGCTCATCAACATCATGAACATGAGCTACCACATGGTTGGTGAAGGCAAGAAGTTGGACGTCATGGACATTCTTTGGCATGAGATGTATGCCGTGGTAATGAAGAAAAGAGCAATAGTCTTTGGTGCTATTGTCATGAAGCTCATCAAGTTTGCTTGGATGGTGAGAGGGTTGGACTTGGTCAGTTTAGATACTCATGAGGGCCTCACTACTCATAGGGTCAAGGAATTGATGATCAAGAAGCATCTTCCTCCCCTCATTCCCAATGATCAAGAGGAAGAGACCTCCGATGATGAAGAGCAAGACCCCTTGTTTGAACTTCCTCGTCGTCAAGAGAAAGCACAAGACAAAGGATTCAAGAAATGGCTCTCTAATGCTCTCAAGATGCTCTTTTTCCGCTAAGATGATAGTGAAAGAAAGGCTTACCAAGCTCATGTTAGAAGCAAGGAAGAGCGTGTTCGCACGCGTCAACGGTTTGAGCATTTGGGTGTGCCATGCACCGTGGGTTTGGAGGATAGAATTACTACCTCTCAAGAGTGGATGCAACCTCGCTACGGTTGGGTTGATGCCGATCTTCAAGATGATGCCTCCACCTCTCATAACCCTTGGAAGTCAACCGGTGATGAAAATGTTGATAATGAAGATGAATATGAAGAAGGCAATCACAACGATGAAGATGAGGACATGGAAGAAGATGACACCGCCTCGGATGAGTGACTTCCTCTTAAGTCGTTAGAGTTTCTCTCCTTTTTGGTATCTTGATGCCAAAGGGGGAGATGTGTCTAGGTTCACGGGCATTTGCAAGGGTTGGGGCACAAGTTTGCTTTTTATTTGGATCTTTTCACTTGTGCTCCTTGTATCTTTTTCTCTCTCGTTGGTTTGACAAACTCATGGGGTAAGACATGGTTGGTAAACTTTTATTCATGCAAGACTTTGTGTTGCAATAACTCTTTTTTAATAAGTTCTACCCTTGTGCAAGTGTGTAGCGTACCTGCACTTAAAATAAGGCAGATACCTGTGTATAGTGCAAATCTCTGGATCGATTCGTTTGCACACACAGTTTACGATGTAATATCACAACAAAGTATCAATTTTATTACATCGATGGTCCAGACTTACAAAATATTCAATACAACTTGCATAGCATAAAGCTAGCTTTGAAAGAGTAAACAGCGGAAATACAATAGCAGTGAGTCTCCATCACATTCATGTTGCCACAGGCCAAAACATGTTGGTTGCAGACTCGAAACTCTTATACGAAACCTCACTCGTCATCTGAACAATCTGCAATAAGAAAAATATTCCAACAACGTGGGTCAGATTCCATTAAAAATGGAGTCTGGCAAGTGACACTATGGTGGACACATAGAGGAATAACTCTAATATCCTATATGCATATTTGGCTGGTGGAGTTTCAAGGCTATTTTGCATAGAGCCAATTTTTCCTTACTCTTTGGAAAACACTTTTCTTCTATTCGAGACATTCGTGGTATGACAACCACGGTCTCATTCTACCCTTGTTCACCCATCAAGTTTTAATTTTGAAGTTGGAATGGTGGAATCCTCTGTTGACGTCCGTGATCAGCTGCTCAAATTGTCCGTACCGGGGACACGGCTAAGTACTTAGTTTTACACTCTTTAGTGGTTGTGCATGTTCACCATTGTACCCATTCAACCCAAACTATCCTTTACACACTTATAGTGATAAGGAAAAGGAGAAGAATGAGACGAGATCTTTCAGAAGCATTTTCCCTCCCACTCTGGCTTGACCCGTTCCACCTAACACCCTCTACATCTGCTTGTCAAGCCGGGGAGAGTCCACACAACATAGTTGATCAAGCCAGAGCCCATATGGCAATGGCTGCACTGGAAGCAATTGTGAGTCGGAGTTCTTTAGATTCCTCTGTTCCCTGGGTGGCCATCCACAAGTGCACGTACTCCAAAAACCATAGACATGGGCCTGAGTAGCCACTCAACTCGACTCCATACAACCAATCCACCCAGGAGGTTCTTTCATAACTTAGTAGAATTTAGATTTTCACAAAAACAACATTTGCATTGAAGGGGATCGTGTGCAGAAAACAAAAAAATTCCAAGCAATGATATCCTTAAAACCTTCCAAGATCTATTCTATCCAGATACAGAAGTACGGCGGAGATCGGAATACATACCCTCGTAGACCGAATAGCGGGGATTACGCTCCAGCACAAGCGTTGACGATGAAGACTACGTAGCCGACCTCTAGGTCGCGAAGAAATCGGCGCGATGAAGACGACGAAGATGACCTCAAGGTCGGGTGGAGGAAGTAGGCCTCCGAGCACCGCTAGCGCAGCACCTCGCATGGCGTTAGACACATACGGTGGAGACTCCGGCCTCCGAAGCTCCAGTCCAGGACGAGCAGCGGAAGACTTGGACTGGAACACCAGCAGCGCGGCAGCAGGCTATGGTGGAAGAGATCCCCCTCTCAACACGGTGCAACTCCGACAAAGGGAATCACGAGATCGAGAGAGAATTGGGGAATTAATTCGTGAATTAAAAGGCCAGGGGTGCCCCTTTTTATATAGGCTCCCGGGGGGAGCCAACCTTGCCAGCCAGGCAATGTGGGACTATCCCCACATGCCTGGTGAGGCTCAAGAAGGTGCGCCGGCCCTGGCCCACCTAGGCCGGCCAAGGCTCCCCACCGAATTCTCTTGAGGGGTTTCCCCCCATAGGCCTTCTTTCGATCAGAAGGCCAATTTAGGGAAATCAGCCTAAATAAATTCGAAAATAAATATACAAAATCATATTTAAATATTAATTACACTAATTAATATCAAACATATTATGTATAATTTAGTCTAGCTCCGAAAACAATTTCGTCGCTGCCCGATCTCCATCGGACCATTCCCGAGACGTTCCCGGTGATCTCTTTCCTTTCCGGTTGTCTTGTCGAAACCCCTTAAGTGTGTTACCCTAGCGGTTCGATATAATAACAGACATGATCGAGACTCCTCTCCGATCAATGACTAACTCGTAGGCCTGACCCCATGAATTAATCCCTGTGATATAACGAATGACTTTCATCTATCAAACCTGAACGTCTAGTCTTAAACCCTTTGTCATGTCGATACTTAGCGCGTCCGAGCATCATTCTCAGATATCTCCATACCTAGCATGATCTCGTTACCGACATCGCTATCTTCTACTCTTCTATGATATTATGTCAGCTGGTGACCTAGTCACATGTTTGCAAACTCATTTGACATAATCTCACCGAGTGGGCCCTAGAGTATCTATCCGGCTATGCGGACTGACAAATCCCGCTGTTGACCCCTCGTCTCAACTTCCCCCTTCCGATACCCAAAAGTATCACCGTTATTGTCATACTAAATAAGATACGACGTTTGGTGCAATCAAAGTATCTTCCAGGAATAACAATAAGGGTTTGTCTCACGGTTTTAAGGCGTAATGACTAGGTCCTATAAATACTGGGTATGTCCATCACATCGTTCTCCAACGATATAACTTCCATTGCCGACCGGCGCCATGCCCTATGATCGGGAAACCTCGATCATCAATCGCGCAACGAAACTAGTCTTAGTAGAGGCTACTAGGGACCTGGTTCTTTATCTACCACACCTGTATTAATGTTTCCGCTTAATACAGATACAACATGGCATAAAAACATATAATGAACAATTGGGATATTGCCAATAAACTATGTTTATTAAGTGCATCTAGGGCATATTCCCTTCAGTCTCCCACTTGCACTAGAGTAACACTTAATCTAGTTTACAACTTGGTAAAAGCTCAACACCCATAGCATCTTGGTGCCTGCTCGCCTCGTGGAAGAGGAATACAGTCAATAGATCTCACACATTGAGACCTATATGTGCTTTGCAACACTTCTATGTCACCTAGTTTGACATCATCCCGCATCTTACGATGACGGTGAAATATATCCTAGTGGATGGAGTGAGACTCGAGCATTCGTGTAGCATGGGCCTTAAAAGTCTAAGAGATCTATTAAGGGGACCACCTACGCTCGGAAAACTGCTCAGTCCAATCACACTTGCTACTTCTGAAGTCGCGATATATTTCTATACCTATGTAGATTATGCGACAGTGCATTCATATGCGACTTCGCAAACTAACCATGTCTATCTTCAAAATAAAGGACATCTCCTATAGTTGTATGGGTCAGTGTCATAACTTGCATCATCGTAACCGCTTTATGGCAAGTTGTCTTTCCACTCTTACCCTTTACTAGAAAACATATCTTCAGTTCTCATCGACACTGAAAAATATACTTAACGTTTGTTCATTGATCCACACAAGGATCACTCTAGAACCTGTTCTTCAACCAAGAACTTGGGTCACACTAAGTCGAGCTTTCAGTCTGATAGCATCTATGTCTGATACATAGATAATGTCGAACATCATTTGCTATTACTGAAAATGCCAAGATAAACTTAATATTTTACCTAGTCATACAAGCAAGAACCTCTTTCTTCGCTTGTTCTATTCTGAAACACTTCAGAATCTTAACTTAGGAAATATTCCGACATAATGTTATTAAGCCCCTTCTGATCTATACAATTATAAATCGGATGCCTAATACTCCTAACTTCATTTCATAGAAAATTTAATCACTGAAATAATCCTTTACACTGTACTAGAGGATCTGTGTCATTCAATATGTCGTTACATACAAAATCACGAATGACACCTAGCTCCCACTCAAATATGCCTTCCGCATATAAGATAAAGGAAAAGCTACTTAGCTTCCACTCAAATATGCCTTGCGCATATAAGATCAAGGAAAGCTACTTTGCTCCCACTCACTTCTTTGCAAATGTAGGTTTCTTCAACTATTTTGGACAACTCCAAAATCCTTTGATCACTTTATCAAATTGAAGATTCCAGCTCCGATATGCTTGCTTCAGCCCATGAATGGACAACTAAAGTTCGCATACATGTTTAGCATCCTCAGGATCACCGACTCTTTCTTAATGACACTATTAAGAAACATGGTTTCCTTATCCATCTATCAATTTCTCATTCGAAATTATAGTAATTTAGGCTTCGCCACTTGAGACAAACTCTCATGTGGTCAACTTTTGAATCTGTCAGAACTGTTTCACGACAAATCGATCCTTCTCAATGTCTATTCTCTCATAAAATTCCATATTCTATTAACATCCTAGATGCCATCAAGAAGACCTCCCAAGTCAATACCTGGTAATCGTACATGGATTTTATTTCGGATCATAAATGACTCATAGCCATTTTTCGGACTTAGGTCTACCATCTCTTCTTCGTAGTTCGTAGGTGTGTCATATTCCATTAATATGACCTTCATAACAAGATTGTCGTAACACAAAGTGTGGAACACAACCTCGTATGCCTACGTTCTTAGTATGAGCTCAGAGAATCATGATCTTGTATCATCAGCTTTTTCAACCTGTGGAGCATGACACCGAAAACACTTTCGGTTGCGCCACTCTGATGTCTGGAGAGAAAGTTCATCAACTTTGTCTTGCTCTACTTTTTTCTCACTTATACCCTTGGACAAGAAACTATTTCTTTCGCAAGGTATATCCCGGCAACGATTTTGCCTATGTCGTGAGACATGTACCCAACTAACTCTTTAGGTACGGTACACTGCAAAGATTAATCCATTTTAGGTTTGATCACATCGAAACACTAAATCGCTGAAACGACAATCTAGGCTAAAAGCCATGCCATGACTCATATGGTATTGTCTCCATGGATTTAAATGGTTTCCCTACTATCTAACGTGAGTGTTGTGTTTCTACCATATGACTCTAATGATCACAATAATTCTATAAGAGATTTATTTACCACACACTATCCGATAGGGTGCAATTACGACGTCCTGACATACCATAACACTATGGTGTTCCATGCGACGTAATTTGTGGAACTCTTGTCACTAGTCTTCCAATGATATGCCAACATTATAACTCAAATCTTCATTTCCTCGATCTGTATCGCGGGAATTTGATTTTCTTTTAAATTTATTTCCTACTTCATTCTGAACTTGTTTGATCGAAACAAAATTCCAGACTAACATTCCCCAGAGTGGATATACATGTATCAACTCGGAACATTGATGAAGTCTATGAAATAAAGACTTCCACTGCACGTTAAATTACTTTATTGATCCACATACACCCATATGCATGATTCTCATTAAGCTATACTCAAAACGTTCAGTGAAGTTCACGAAATAAAGGTCTCCACTACCCGTCAATTACTTCATTGAACCACATACATCTATACGCATGACTATCAATAAGTTATATGCCCGTTTTTCGAAAACGGTGTCATAGTTATTTTGCAAGTGTCAAAAGATCAAATCTAAGGACTTGTAGATCCATCCAATATGGAGCTAATGCATTGACTATAACATTGACATGAATTAAACGGTAGTGCCACACATATGTAGTATCTTTATTAAGTTTGTATCCTTTGGCATTAATATTATGAATGTGGGAGCTTCTACCATCTAAATTCAAATCGGCATATGATCATTACTTCATAAATATAGGACAACGAATTTGTCACTATCATGTATGAACAAGTTTCTCGCTAGAGGAGACACACTTATAACGATCATACTAACAGGCGATCATAAAGAATTTATCCAAATGGTAGATCTAGAGGGAGAGTGTCTATGGCCAGCACAACAACTTGTCTGCCATTATCAACAAGCAATGTTGCCTCATCCTTTCAAGCTACTCAAGCAGTAAACCTGGTTTTCATAAAACATGACTAGTTCAAAACTTAGTCACTACTGCGAGTACTTGCTTAGCTAAAACATTCATAACATGTATATCATATGTACACCATCATCATTGATGACTTTCGACGATCTGTTTCATCTTCTTGATACTTCCAACGTAATCAAGAACCATGAAGGTTAACGATTCCCCTTGCATGACATAGTTTATGACAGAGGATTTGCACTTGGCAACGATGTCTGTCATCCAGTGAACGAGCTGAGCGAGGCGTCTCAGTGTTCATCAAGTATGAACATATGTCATCAAGTATGACTGACACGTGCTCCTTCAATATGTGTATTCTCTTCCACCTTGGTTGAGAAGATAATCAGTCAACGTACTAATAAACTTCATCAACCCAACTTTAGGGGTACCCCGAGTTTAGCGATCATCTCATATGTTCGCGATCTAACAACTCGTACCCACCGTTGGTTCTCTATGGCAGAGATCATAGCATACACTGGACTATGATGATATCATCCGCACAAAATCTGATAATCCAAATTATCTTTTGTTAGCGGAATCTCCGGGTTTATCTCCTAGCGGGTATTGTATCACAAAGAGCTAACGGTTTAAACAAGGAGTATCCTCAAGCTAAAGTATAAAACTATGAAGTTTGGACCCAACCTTTTAAGTTTCTCAATCGCAGGAATGCGCCTAATTTTAAAAGATGCTATCACATTGGTTAATATCTACAAAGGTTTGCAAAACAGACTTTGTTCATTATATTTTGAGTTCTAGTATTTTAGAAAATAACTATCTGAACTCCCACTCAAACGAACATCCCTCCTGGTCGTTTAAGCAATTACACGACCCCCATCCATTGCACAACCCCTCATCGTCAGAGCCGGCAACACAACTTCAAGGGTAGACAATTATCAATCACAACAACTCTCTGACTCATGCTCGACCTTTCGGCCTCCATGTTCCGAGGCCATATCTGCATATGCTAGGCTCGCCACTATAACCTCCACGCTGACGCTTGTGCAACATGGTTTACACCCACCGTATACGAACGACGATATGTCTGACACCCAATCGTCACGGCCTGCCTCATAACGTAGAACTTTCTTGGTGGTGCTCGTTGGAGGAGGAACACTAGTGGTATTTTTGAAGCGATCATCTTATATAATTACCACCGTGTAACTAATATATACTAATATATATAATCACACAATATAAGATGCACACAAAACATCAAATGTAACGCGACGTGATATGGTCCATGCGCCATGGTCTTCTTGGCGCCCGCAGTTCATAAACAATTTAATAAATCTACCTTGACCATATCACATAGCCCCTGCAAAATAAAGTTAGACGCTTCTACTTTATCTTTTGCATATTTTACGTGGCTTGGGGCTGTCGTAAATAGAACCGCTTCATACCTACGAAACTTATGACTACAACAACGGTCCAATAATTGCATGTTTAAGCATCCCTTTCGGGCCCTCCATTGAAAATGCAAAGCCAACTAAAGAGAGAGAAACTGACACCCGCTAGCCACATATACGGTGCAAGCCGTATGTCAGTAGTGGAACTAGTCTCGCGTAAGCGTACGCGTAAAGTCGGCCCGGGCCGCTTCATCGACTCGATGCCGCTGGAATCACAAGTGCACGCTAGAGGGTAGCAAATAACAGGAACGGTGCCCCCGTGCTGAACACGGATTCTAACAGCGTACAGCTATATCTACGACAGATCGGCTCTGATACCACTGAAGGGGATCGTGTGCAGAAAAAAGAAAATTTCCTAGAAACGATATCCTTAAAACATGCAAAGATCTATTATGTGCAGATATAGAAGTACGGCGGAGATCGGAATACATACCCTCGTAGACCGAATAGCGGGGATTACGCTCCTGCACAAGTGTTGACGACGAAGACGACGTAGCCAACCTCTAGGTCACGAAGAACTCGGCGCGACGAAGACGACGAAGATGACCTCAAGGTCGGGTGGAGGAAGTAGGCCTCCGAGCACCGGAGCGCAGCACCTCGCAGGGCGTTACACACATACGGTGGAGACGACGGCCTCCGAAGCTCCAGTCCAGGACGAGCAGCGGAAGAGTTGGACCGGAACACCAGCAGCGCGGCAGCGGGCTATGGTGGAAGAGATCCCCCTCTCAACTCGGCGCAACTCTGACAAAGGGAATAACGAGATCGAGAGAGAATTGGGGAATTAATTGGTTAAAAGGCCAGGGGTGCCCCTTATTATATAGGCTCCCGGGGGGAGCCAACCTTGCCAGCTAGGCAATGTGGGACTATCCCCCCATGGGCCTTCTTTCGACCAGAAGACCCATTTAGAGAAATCAGCCTAAATAAATTCGAAAATAAATATATAAAATCATATTTAAATATTAATTACACTAATTAATATCAAACATATTATATATAATTTATTCTAGCTCCGAAAACTATTTCGTCGCAGCTCGATCTCCATCGGACCATTCCCGGGACGTTCCCGGTGATCTCTTTCCTTTCTGGTTGTCTTGTCGAAACCCCTTAAGTGTGTTACCCTAGCGGTTCGATATAATAACAGACATGATCGAGACTCCTCTCCGATCAATGACTAACTCGCAGGCCTGACCCCATGAATTAATCCCTGTGATATAACGAATGACTTTCATCTATCAAACCTGAACATCTAGTCTTAAACCCTTTGTCATGTCGATACTTAGCGCGTCCGAGCATCATTCTCAGATATCTCCATACCTAGCATGATCTCGTTACCGACGTTTGTTCATTGATCCACACAAGGATCACTCTAGAACCTGTTCTTCAACCAAGAACTTGGGTCACACTAAGTCGAGCTTTCAGTCTGATAGCATCTATGTCTGATACATAGATAATGTCGAACATCATTTGCTATTACTGAAAATGCCAAGATAAACTTAATTTTTACCTAGTCATACAAGCAAGAACCTCTTTCTTCGCTTGTTCTATTCTGAAACACTTCAGAATCTTAACTTAGGAAATATTCCGACATAATGTTATTAAGCCCCTTCTGATCTATACAATTATAAATCGGATGCCTAATACTCCTAACTTCATTTCATAGAAAATTTAATCACTGAAATAATCCTTTACACTGTACTAGAGGATCTGTGTCATTCAATATGTCGTCCGAGCATCATTCTCAGATATCTCCATACCTAGCATGATCTCATTACCGACATCGCTATCTTCTACTCGTCTATGATATTATGTCAGCTGGTGACCTAGTCACATGTTTGCAAACTCATTTGACATAATCTCACCGAGTGGGCCCTAGAGTATCTATCCAACTATGCGGACTGACAAATCCCGCTGTTGACCCATCGTGTCAACTTCACCCTTCCGATACCCAAAAGTATCACCGTTATTGTCATACTAAATAAGATACGACGTTTGGTGCAATCAAAGTATCTTCCAGGAATAACAATAAGAGTTTGTCTCACGGTCTTAAGGCGTGTTGACTAGGTCCTATAAATATTGGGTATGTCCATCACATCGTTCTCCAACAATATGACTTCCATTGCCGACTGGCGCCATCCCCTATGACCGGGAAACCTCGATCATCAATCGCGCAACGAAACTAGTCTTAGTAGAGGCTACTAGAGACCTGGTTGTTTATCTACCACACATGTATTAATGTTTTCGCTTAATACAGTTACAACATGGTATAAAACATATAATGAACAATTGGGATATTGCCAATAAACTATGTTTATTAAGTGCCTCTAGGGCATATTCCCTTCATGCATAGCATCAAATAATTCTACTAAGTATTGCATAGGAACCTAGACACAGGAGTAAGTAATTTCTACATAGGTCTAGCATAGCAATACTATCTTACACATGCTTATATAAAAATACACTAAGTAATGCATATAGAAAATAGTAGGAAGTTTATGAGGTGTGCCACTTGCCTTTGAATGATGTCTTTGCTCACAAACTCTTTTCAACGTAACTCGAGTCTCTCCGTTCAATCTAAACAATATAGACAAGCAACAATACAACAATCAACATAGAACACAACTACACAATCCATACAAACACATACCTAATCTACAACGAAGTTTTATTAAACTTCTAAGGAAAAATATGTTTATGCATGATGTGCAAAAATATTTCTAAGGACTGGAGATGCATGTCATGCCTTGAAAATATTCTAAGTTAATGCAAGGCAACTATGTTGATCATAAATGACTAAGGACTAAGGTCATAGGTTGGACAAAATAACTTTGTTATAAATCATCTTGAATAAGCACTCAATGACTTAGTCATGATTTGCATAGAATACTTAGAGAAAATACTAAGTCTATTCTTCAAGGTGATCAACAATTATTATCAACTCTTTGTAAATTGGATATTCACTATAGTGAGAGAGAGAGACACCTGGCCAGCCACTTAAGTTGTGGAACAGGTCTCATGTACGTGGACATGTAAGGTTAGTCTCCATGACGCTTCATGTCACTATGCCGCTAGGATCCAACAAACTTCAAGATGGTAATAACATGATCAAAAATTGTTTATTTCTAAAGTGAAAGACGAGATTAGGAAAGAGGGAAATGATAGAAAGAAGGATGTAGTTGGTCTTCCAGGCTTCATCTCCAGACTTGTAACTTTCTCCTTGGTGATGTCTTGATTGAATTTTTGGTAGACTTGATAAATCTTCAGACTTGATGATTCTTGTATCATTGAGGATGGTCTTGGATTTAACTTAGTCATCAGGAAGTCTCGGAGAATAAGAAAAGAAAGAGAGAAAGACTTAGAGAATAAAGGGGGTTGGTCTTGATGAACTCCTTCTCGTTTTTCTTCTAAGTGCTTCTACTCCTTGAAGATACTTCTGGATTCTTGTTTTGGCTAAGTCCTTCATTGGCCTTCTAGCTCCATGATGAAAATCCTAAGTGTATAAGTGCATAGCACTTTACCAAAATACTAAGTTGAAAATAATCCTAACTTAGAGAAAATAATGGAGGAGTTTTCCTATGGTAAGTATAACTACAAAATAAAATATGCTATGCATGAAATGAAATTTTTAATCACAAGAAACATCATACTAAATTTTGTGATATTTATAGAGTATGCATAAAGTTATAATTGCAATTTAATTAATTTCTAATATAGGAAAATAAAATAAAAGGGCAAATACAAGATCAAGTTTTCTGTCATTAAATTTTTATAACAACATTTTATAAATGATGTTAATAGACAGAGGGTATTTAATTAAATTTATAGCAATTTGATTTAATCAAAATAATGTTTCTATTAATAGTTATGTCAAAAATAGTCAAACTATTCAAATTAAACATACAACTATTAAATCATCAAAATAATACTAAAAATTATTTTATAACAGAGGCATCATATTAAAAATATTCCAAAGTCTCTAAAACAATTTTATTTGCAATTTTGGATTTATAGATTTAAAGTTATTACAAATATATTCAAATCATCCAATTGAAATTTGAATATTTTAAACTAAGTCAAAATTGAATTCTGACAGATCTAAAATATTCTCCATGTCAAGGGCTTTCCAAAAATATAAAGTTTGCTAAATTTGGCCAAACCAAATAAAAGTTATAATAGCGCTGACTGTGCACGCTGAGTCAGCGTTGACTGGATCTGATCTGGATCGTCAGATCCAGATCTGACGGTCGACAGTGATCCCTACCGGTTCGCTAAAGACTTCTAATCGTGGCCACGAGATTTCGATCGTACGGCTCAGATCAGAACTACCTAGGACGGGCGGCGCTAGGTCGCCAAAGACGGTGCCGACGGCGGCGACGCAGCGTTTTACGCGCCCTACGGTTTCCCGGGAAGAATGGATCTTACCAGGACGTGCAGGAGGTCACGGCGGAGGTGGTGGCTAGGTAGCGGTGCTCGGTGTGCTCCCCTTCACTTGAAATCACTCGCCGGAGATGCGCACGGCGGCGGTGCTCCTCGAGTGTGCACGAATTGCTCGCTCTGGTGTGGTAAATTTAGGAAAAAGATGTCAGGGAGTTTCGCACGGATGCAGTAAGGAGAAATAAAAAGAAATGGGGACTCGGGGTCGATGGAGTTCACCGGAAAAAGAAGAAACGGGCGGCAGAAATGGTGGCGGTGGCGGCTCCAAATCGAGCAGCCTGACGGCTATTTGGCAAGGGTTCTTGAGGGGAAAGGAGGCGGCAGAGATGGGCTTTATATAGGGACCGAGGGAAGCACAACATGGTCTTCACGGCGCGAATTGTAGAAGGAAACTCCGGCGGTCTCGGGCGTGATTCCCGCGCGGGAGGTTGAAGCCCTCCTGTCAGGGATTTTTCTTTTTCCATTCTGTTTTATTTATTTTCTTTATAACTTTTAATTTAGGACTGCAAAGGAAGTCAAACAAATTCCTATAAATTTTTAATATTCATATCTATGTTTTAAAACATTAGTGGGCATGTTTTGAAAAAAATTAAAATTAATAATTTTGAAATATTGGTTTAATTCAAATTTGACACTTAATATCAAATTTGAAATTATAGCTTAATTAAAAAAAAATTGGCTAAGTAAATTTTTTTAAATACCCACATTCAAAAATGTTTGAATTTAAGTTATTTAAACTCATTTGTTTTAACCATTTATCTTTATTTTGGTATAATAGTAGAATAACTAAATTCAGATAATTTTAAGAAAAAGGGAATTATAGAGCATTCATTTTTATTTCAAATTATTTTGTGTACCATTAAGTTTCATAATATGATAAATCATTTGAAAAATTCATAACATAACTTTGGAAAATATTTTAGGTTTATTTCATTTCTTATATTGGATATATATTGATAAAGATCAATTTATGTTTGAGAATTAATGAAACTAATTTAAGTTAATGCAATGCTTATTTGGATAATTAATTAATTATAAAATCTATGAAGTTTTAAAGATATGACCTATAGACTTGAAATTTACAAACTATGTTTTGATCTCAGGTAAAGAATGAAAACCATTTAGCAATTAGACCATGTTTTAAATAGCTTAAAAGAACACTTGTAAATATTATTTTAATTTATGAATAGTTATGGCTAAGTGGTTGAAATCAAATACTTATAAAGAAACTTTTTATTTCATGAATATGGTTTGAAGGTTTGTAATTTATTTGTCAACTTACATATGGTGGTTTAAGAAATACAATGGATAATAAAATGTTGAACTTGAAACAACCTTTTGAAAATGTTTGAAGTCTTTTATAGTTGATTTTCTTATGCATTTAATGTTTTATTTTAATCAAAAACAAAAGTTTTAAATTTTAGTGTTTTTTAAACATTATAAAATGTTGGGATGTTACAAAGTGCATGTTTAAACTTTGTATATTTTTTGTGGTGATTTGCTCGGTTTGCATAAACGAGGGGGAGTGTTGATCCTAATGTATATGCATTTTGTATTCAAACGCAAAACTCAAATGATGCATATCGTTAGGGAGAGATCCTTATAATTTTTGTGAACATTTGCGGGTGTGTTGTCATCAATCTCCAAAAAGGGGGAGATTAAAAGTGCATTTCCTCTAAATTGATTTTAGAGATTGTTGACAATACATCTACAAAACTAATGAGTGTGCTAAGTTATTTGCAGATTACACAGGTCTTATCAAGAGTTGAAAAAGGAGAGAGTGGCCACTGTTTTCTGGGGTGTGATTCTGTTTTTCAGTCCAGCGGTAGTACCGCTCGACCATGAAAAACCCTCGGCATATCTTACGGTACCAAGCGGTAGAGGTCCGGTAGTACCGCTGGTGTCCTTCGTTTTTCGACTAAGGACCCAGCGGTAGTACCGCTAGCTCAGCGGTAGTACCGCTAGGCTGGGAAGCAACGGTAGTACCTCTGGTACCGCTGTTGCTGACGAACTCGTCTTCCTAGGTACCGTTGCTATCCGTGGCGGTAGTACCGCCAGCTACCGCTGGAGGTACTGCTGGAATTAGGAAATCTCTCGGCATAGGCTACGGTACCAGGCGGTATCACTCCGGTAGTACGGCTGGAGTCCTTTCGTTGCTACGGCTAAGGACCCAGCGGTAGTACCGCTGCCCCAGCTTCAACGGTTGTACCGCTGGAGCTGGAGAGTAATTCTTCATGGGTACCGTTCAGCGGTAGTACCGCTGAGTGATTTTTCCAGACACCAACAGCTTGTTTTCGAGGGGCCCTATTTAAAGACTTCATCTTCTCCAAGAGCAAGTGACCATTCTACACTCTCTCCCCTCCATTGTTGCTGGGTTTTGAAGGTTTGGATCTCCCTACTCCACCACCCAAATCGCTTGATCTTTTGGGAAGTGAGGGAGAAACCTAGATCTAGCTCTCTACCGAACAAAATAGAATCTCCCCCTCTCTATCAAGAGGGATCTAGTGCTAGGCTTTCCTTTGGAAACCTAGGGTTCTTACTTGGTTGTTTTTGTTGGTTTGGAGACCTTTGTGGTCAAGACCTCTTGTGGGAGCCCCCAATTCAGTTGTGGGTGTGTGCCTCACGAATTTTTATGGGATCTTCTCCGCCCTTAAAGAAGTCCTTAGTGGAAAAGTGAGCTCGTACCTTTGTGGTCGAGTTCACGGAGAATAGGGTGATTTCTTTGTGGCGTTGAGCTTACCTTTGTGGTAGCTCACACCTCTCCAACGAGACGTACACCTATGTGGTGGAACTCGGGATAAAATCTCCGTCTCCGAGTTCTTCTTTGGTTATCTCGTTCCACTTACTCTCCTTTATTTTTTTACTACTTATCGTCCTTGCTTAGCTTCCTTGTTGCCTAGCACTTGTATCATCTAGTTCACATATAGACAACTTACTTTCCGCTTGCCTAAAACTGAAAAAGACATAAAAATTGGTACCACCTATTATTTACCCCCCTCTAGGTGGTCAACTTCCGTTCAGTACTATCTTGCAGATGGCATCTACCCCAGGTGGGCAACTTTTGTGAAGACCAACTCCAAGCCTGTGGCAGGAAGCGCGAAAGCTTGGTTTTCGAACTGCCAGGAGGCTTGCAGGAAGGATGTCGAGCAAGCAATTGGTGCGCTGCAGTCTCGATTTGCCGTTGTCCGGTACCCAGCTATGACTTGGTCGAAGTCCAACATGTGGGAGGTGATGCAGTGTTGTGTGATCTTGCACAACATGATCATTGAGAGTGAGCGGGATGACCCGGTGCCTGACAGTGAGGCAAGGATACCATACTATCATCAGGGTCCTCTTACAGATGTTGATCACAAGGTGCCGGCATCATGGACAGACTTCCTCGCCACGCGTCAGGAGATTCGAGACGTTGCAACACATCAAGCTCTACAAGATGATCTGGTGCAGCACTTGTGGGCGCTCAAGGGCAATGACAAGGGCAATGCCCCCGATGCTTAGTACTATTTGTTTTATTTTTTTATACATTGTTGAACTATTTATTTATGTGTGAATTTGTATGATTAAACGTGTGAATTCGTATGCCAAAATATAGCCAAAATGCCAAAATAGAGCCAAAACGCGTCGTCCGGGGCGGCGGCCTGGGTTCGCGGCTGGTAAACGCGCCCCCCAGGTTCCGGATTAGCGTTGTTTCGCGCCACGGCGGGCGCAAATCGCCGGCGGATTGGGCCCTGGGTGGGCCGAACTACTGGAGATACCCTAAGACGGACGACTCACCGCCTCTTTTGCTTTAATATAGTAGAGATAGAAATTTGATTCACTCCATTTGGACATATCTAGCTACATCTATTTAAATTTTAAAAGAATCAACATATTTTACCACTAATAGTGTACAACACAAGATATGATTTATTTTTAGACAAAACCAACTTTGCATGTTTAGGAGAACATATAGGAATATAAAAAAAATACTTCTAAACTAGTTGCACAAACAGATCTAGCACAAACAATTAAAACTAGACACATGCAATTAACAGAAAATAAATATTTCTTTTTCAAGTGTAATAGCCCACGGTTTAAGAAAATAATTCACAACATTCAAATAATAAGCTGGAAAATTCTACCAAGCTAGGATATGATAGTTAGTACTCATATCTACCACATGCAATTGGATTTAGTTCAAAACGCATTTTTAATATTGAACTAAAAATCCACAAAATGCTACTATTGCTAATCTTAAACTTAAGAGACCTTTAATTCAACAAATCTCCTGCATGCATGGCTTATAGATCTGGGTGGGTATTCTTGTAGTCTTTACAGAAAAGTAAAGTTTGCATGATTTGGATTCATAAAACTCAAGTTATTAAATAGATGGTGAATATAATATTGTTTACAAGATTAAACCTAGCACACACATACAAACACATTTTTGAGAAAGGCCAGTGCCGCACGGTTACGAAAACACATAGCAATCCAACAAAATTTACTTCACATCACTCTCATGCATAGATCTACCACAAAATATTTAATCCAAACAGCTAGATCTACAGGAAAATAAACAGGATAAACATTTAACAGAAAAACATAAAATGGGCTGGATCTGGCCGGATTTGGGCCGCCAGAGGCAGGCGGCCCAGGTCGTTGCGCTCGCTTGCGAGGCGGTAAGTCGCCGTTCGATCCAAGATGGAGGGCCAGGATTAGAAGCAAGACGATTCAAACTCGGCCGCAGATCCAGGAATCGACGGGCCCTGGCCATCTTCCTCCTCGCGACGGAGTCATGGGAGAGCAGAGAGGGAAAAGAGAAAGCGGCGGCGGGCAGCTCACCTCGGGCGGTGCGGGGTCACGTGCGAGGTCGGGGATCGGTCGAGAAATCGCATGGGGTGCCTCGGCTACGCGCAGATCCAAGGAGGGAGCTCCATTTCTGCGGATATGGCTCTTCCTTCTCCCTTCGGTCGAGGACGAAGACGATGGACTCGGGCACCTAGAGGGAAAAAGGAGACGTGGGTGAGATAGGCCTAGAAAAGGGGGTTGCAGAGATCCAAAAATTGAGATAAACGGTGGAAGGAGTCGCCGGTAAACTCCATTTTTGTCGGCGGCTATCGAGGAAGAACTCGGTGTCTCCCGGGCAGCAGATAGCGACAGCTCGTGTGTGGCTCGGTGGGAGGGCAGAGGGGGTGTGAGGGTATGCTCTAAGGGGGAAATGAGAGTGGGGGTGAGCTCGGGAGGGAGTTATAGCTAGGAGCCCGATCTAGGGTTTCTCGGACATGGGCGGCGAGGAGCGGGCTGGGGAGCCTTCGGTTGGTTCGTGAGGGTGGTGGAGAGGAGCAGAGAGAGAGGGTGGTCGGGGTGGCGTGGCCTGGCCAGTAGAGAGGGAGGGAGTGAGCTCTCTTTGGCTGGTTTGAGAAAAGGAGAGAGGAGAGTGGAGGAGAGGGGCGGCAGGGGGTGACAGGTGGGGCCAGGGTCAAGATGATGTTTCTCTGCCCACATGTGACAGAGGAAGTCGTTAGGTGATAGAGAGCGAGAGTTTCATCACAAAATATAATATATTCTTCTCCCACATTTTCAGAAACAAGTTCTTTAACTATAGCCACAGAAGGTTCAACTTTAATTTGTTCATCACGTTCTTTAGCTTTCTTATCACTTTTATTAATCACACTAGCCATAATAGAATGTTCTTTCACTTTAACAGGAAAAGGAATTTTATCAATATAAGGCTCTGGAATGATATGATCAACAATATTAACTTCAATGTATTTAGCTAAAGGAGCAACAGGTTTATCTTTATAAGGTTCGTGATATTTTTCAAACCCCTTCTTGGGCAAACCAAAATACGAAGCAAATGATTATAATAATTTGCAACAACTTGAGAATCAAGACCATAAGCACTATTAATATATCGAGATGCATCAGTATCCATTGAAGTCTTAATGCATTCAAAGTCATATTTTTTACCTGACTCCCTACCCTTGTCGTTCTCCCATGCTTCAGTATTTTCTTCAATATGATCAAGAAGTTCTCATTTAAACTTCTTCTTATTACGAGTGATTTATCCAGCACAGGAAGTATCCAATAATATTTTATCTTCAAAGGAGAGTCTTGCATAGAAGTTATCAACAATAATATTACCAGTAAGCTCATGAGTGGGGCATTTGAGCATTAATGCCTTCAATCTCGCCCAAGCTCGGGCAATACTTTCTCCATCATAAGGCCAGAAATTATATATAGAATTCCGATCGTGGTGAATTTCACTCGGAGGATAAAATTTAGAATAAAAGAGAGGTACAATTTCCTCCCATCCAAGGGAATCCCCGTTCTTCAGCAGTTTATACCAATGCGCAGCTCTCCCACCAAGTGATATGGAAAATAATTTCTTCCTGACGTCGTCCACTCTAATACCTGCACACTTGAACAACTCGCATAATTCGTGTAAATACAACAAATGATCACCGGGGTGTTAACAAGTGGTTTCGGTGAGGATTTCACTGTAAACAGAGCACGACAATTATAATTGCAGCGAGTGGCCCAATCCTTTTGAGAGCAAAGGACAAGCCGGTTTGTTTACTTATGATGACCAAACGTTCTTGAGGACACACACACACGGGAATTATGTCTAGTGCTTTTGCTTCATATTGATGATTAATCTTTAGTGTTTGGATAAGTGTCGTGTGGGTGAACCTATGCTAATGCACCACCCTTCCTAGGACTAATACATACTTATGATTATACCCCTTGCAAGCATCCGCAAATACAAGAAAGTAATTAAGATAAATCTAACCATATTCTTAAACTCTGAGATCCTGCAATCCCTCGTGCATCGGAATACCAACGGGGGTTTAGGTTTCTGTACTCCGGCAACCCCACAAATGATAAAGTTGAAGTGTCATGTAGTCGACGTTCACATGACACCACTAGAAGAATGGCACCACAACTTAAATATCAAAACATTAAATATTACTCAACATAGTTCACTACTAGCATCTAGACTTCTCCCATGTCCTCAAGAACACAACAAAATACTCACAACACATCATATGGTACATGATCAGAGATGATATAATGATGGATAACAATCTGAACATAAACCCTAATTCAACGGTTTCACTCAATAGCATCAATAACAATAGTAATCAACACCGGGAGAGTTTCCCCTATCAAATACACGTAGTTTAGCCCTAGATGTTACAGCGGGAACGGAGTGGACCGATGGAGATGACGGCGTCGGCAGTCGAGATGGTGGTGTTATCGATGGTGATGGAGTGCAGCTCGATGACGGTGACGATGGCGGCGATTTCCCCCCTCCGAGAGAGAAATTTCCCCGGCGGCAATGCAGCCTGCCGGAGAGCTTTTCTCTCTCTATCTTCTCCGCCTCGTGGTGGTGGTGGAGGTGGTTTCTGGACACCGTATGATTTTTAGGTTTTCGGGGGGATGAAGTACGCGAAAGGGCACGGCCAGAGGTGGGCCAGGGCGTCCCCACCTAGTGCTCGTGCGGCAGCCTTGGGAGCCGCGCCAGCAGGTGGTGTGGGCCCCCTGGGCCCCACCCCAGGCTCCCTTTTTGGCCTCCTTCATGATCTCGTGGGAAAATAATTCCCAGGTGTTTATTTTGTTCTTCTGGTCTTCGCAAATATTGTATCTCGATGACGCCTTTTCCAGCAGAATTCATACTCCGGAGTTCCATCCCCCAATGATCATCAATCATGCAAAATAGATGAAATTAAATAAGTACATCTATAAATACGAAATATATCAATGAATATATGTAAATTATGATATAAAATAGTGATTCAAAATGGACGTATCAACTCCCCCCAAGCTAAGACCTCGCTTGTCCCCAAGCGAAAGCTGAACTCGGTAAACATGACCACATGTTTATGGAGTGAAGTGTTGATATAAAATATACGGACAAGAAGCATCACATGTATAAATTTCCAAGTCATCTTAGATATTAACTCCGTTCATGTATAAATCAAATTGTAACAAGTAGAGGAAAACTACAATAAAGTACATAGAGAAAACCATAGTTGGTGTTGGCAAACTTAGTCCTTGGTCAGAGAACAATGAGCAATTGAGCTTAGTTTATAAAACAGCCCTCTTTATTGGTTGATATCTCCAAAAATCAAATTCATTAGATTCCAACAATGTGCTAAGCAAGAAAGAATGAAAGACATGATTAACAATACTAAAGTATAAATGGTTGAATCAGAATCAGCTCAAATGCTTGCTTAAGATAGAAGGAGATAGGTTTACTGACTCAACATAAAGTAAAAGATAGGCCATTCGCAGAGGGAAGCAGAGATACAAGCATGTGCTAGAGATTTTGGTTTCATAGCTTTTCAAAATCAAAATCACATACAGAGCATAAAATGAGTTTTGAGCGGTGTTTGTCGTTGTAAACGGTTTGTAATAGAGTTTTTGTCATCTTCCATACTAAGCAAGTTAGGTGTGGTTCCGATTAATTTTTAAAACAAGCCTTTATGATATCATCTTCTTTTTCTCTTTACTTTCACAACCATGACACTCCTCCCCACCTTTCTAACATAACCATGGCTAGCCGAATCCTCGGGTGCCCACCAATCAATCTCAAACCATGGAGGAGTGCCTATATTTTTGAAAAACTCAACCTTTAATATTATAGTGGTCTGACCACCCCTTTGGAAAGTTAATGACGAGCAGATGTAGCATGCAAGTCATGGGTTACTTAATTAGTATGGAAGATAACAAACCCAACTATTATTTCCTCATGAGCTAGTGAACATTGACACAAATAAGGGATAATTTTGAATAAAGATAGCACAAGAAGTATTTACTTAGAATGGCGCAAAATACCACATAGTAGGTAGATATGGTGGACACAAGTGGCAAGGCTTTTGGTTCAAGGTTTGGATGTATGAGAAGCATTCCCTCTCGATACAGGTTTTTGGCTAGCAAGGTTGGGTAGAAAGCAAAAGAGTTGATGGATACAAACAAACATACATGTAGTAAAGACAATCATGCAATTCTTACTTGAAGGCACACACAGTTTGAAGTTGTGAATACTAAGCTTGTCATCGACAAGTGAGAAAGATCAATGAATGCTATATTCTACATGTAATTCTTTTCCTAAGTATTGTAGCTACTGACCAATGCTAAGTTTGCCAAAGCCAAAAGATTAACTATATGTTCCTAAAGTGATTACCAATACTAATGACAAGATAAATCATACATGATAAAAGTTGCAAACTAAAATAAAGTGTGCAGAAAATAAATAATAACACTTCTCATTAATATTCCATAACGGCAACTCACACCAAGGGATACATAGATAACCAACTAAAAGAGAGATACTTCCACATTGCAAACCATCATACTAGATAACTTCCCTACTCATGGTACGACACTAGTAAAAAGGTAAAAGATGAATGATGATGGTGATACCGCGGCTCTCCCCCCAAGCTTGGAACAAGCTAAGGGAGATGCCAATACCGATGATGAATTACTCCTTCGATGGTGATGGAGAATCCCCGATGAGCTTCTCAACCAACTCCTTCAGTTTGTCAATCTTGTAAGTAAGAGCACGAATCGTCTATTTGTTGTGCTCAATACGGCTCATGAATATATCAGCCTTTGAATCCCAGCTCTTGGAGTTGTTTCCCCACTCCCCATCGGGCTTGGAGGTTCTTTTCCCTGCATTGTTAGAACGATCTATATTCCAAAGGTTTGGCCGCATCACCTCAGGCATCTTTCCAATTTGATCCAGTTGGATTAAGTTGTGGGGGTAGTTGCTGCTTGATGAAGATGGTCTTGGAGCCAGAAGATGATGTGGAACTCTCCCTCTGTTGTTCATCTGTGCGCTCATCCTGCGGTTGGAGGGGTTTTCCACCACTCCAATGCTTGCGAAAGTTGTGCGAAGCTGATGACGCATGTCTTCTTCGTCCTCCTCTTTGTCTTCGCTCTTGATATCTTCCTCTAGCTTGCGGTATTGAAGTCCATCCTCCAAAGTCTTCTTTGATTTGCCGTTGGCGGAGACCATGATGCCTCTAAAACTGGGACAAAATTCTAGCAGAAAACAGCTCGAAACAAGAACACGTCGAAAACACGATATACGACCTAGGGGGCTCCGGGTGAATATATAGCAAAAATTTACGAAATAAAAGGAAGGCAACAGGGTGAAACCGAGTAGGAGAAGAATTCCGAGGGCTCTCCACCTGGTGCTCACGTGGCCGGGAAGGGGCCCGCGCCACCACCATGTGTGGGCGCCTCGGGTTTCGTGTCCTGCTCGTTTTCGTCTCATATTTTTCCATATTTTCCAAAAATAAATAATAGGTATCCCAAAATTAAATTCGCGAACCTTTTCTTACCGAAACGGTACCTTTTCGAAATCAGGTTCTACAGACTCAGAAATATTTTCCTTAATATAATTTTCCGGAGTAATTGCTTGAATAATATCAAGATCTTCATTATAAGAATCTCTAGAAATATAATGATTGAGTCTTTGTCCATTTACGACTTGTGTAGAGTCATCCTTGAGGGAAGCAATTTTTATCACACCCGACGGAAACACCTCCACAATGACATATGGTCCTTCCCACTTGGAGAGTATTTTTTCTGCAAAGAATCTAAGACGAGAGCTATACAATAAAACTTTCTCACTAACATGAAACTCTCTCTTAAGGATTCTCTTATCATGCCATCTATTAACTTTTTCTTTAAAGAAGCTTCACTTCTCCATTCATCTAAGAACTCAAATTAAGTAATCTTTTCTCACCAACAAGTATAAAATCTCTATTTAGTTCTCTCACTGCCCAATTAGCCTTTTGATCTAATTCTAAAGGCAAGAGACAAGCTTTCCATGGACCATTTTATAAGGAGACATACCCATGGGATTTTTATAAGCAGTTCTATAAGCCCACAATGCATCATTTAATTTACTAGCCCAATTCTTCCTCGTTCTATTAACAGTCTTTTGCAAGATAGATTTAATTTCTCTATTTGATAGTTATACGTGCCCACTAGTTTGAGGATGATAAGCTGAAGCAATTCTATGATTAACACCATATTTAGCAAGAACTTTTCTAAAACCACCATGAATAAAATGAGAACCTCTGTCAGTCATAAGATATGTAGGAACACCAAACCTAGGGAAAATAATATCTTGAAGCATTTTTTATGATGTTTCACCATCAGCACTTTTAGTAGGAATAGCTTCTACCCATTTAGTAACATAATCAACAGCAACAAGTATATGAGTATTACCTTCTGAAGAAGGGAAAGGACCCATGAAGTCAAATCCCCAACAATCAAACGCTTCAATAACAAGAGAATAATTCATAGGCATTTCATTACGTCTAGAGATATTACCAACACGTTGACATTCATCACAAGATAAAATTAAATTTCTTGCATCTTTAAAATGGGTAGGACAATAAAAACCTGATTGTAAAACCTTTTATGCGGTTCTATCTCTAGCGTGATGTCCTCCATACACTACTATGGCACTTTCTCAATATCTCTTTTTGTTCATACTCCGAAACACATCTTCACATAATACCATTAACTCCTTCTTTATATAAGTGTGAGTCATCCCAGAAATAAGGTCTCAGTTCATAAAATAAGTTTCTTCTTTGTTGAGCTGAAAAGGTTGGAGGCAAATACTTCGAAACAATAAAGTTAGCATAATCTGCATACCAAGGACTATCTCGTAAACTCACCCTTATTGCAGCCAATTGTTAATTTGGAAAACTATCATTAACAGGTATAGGATCATAAGTAATGTTTTCCAATCTAGACAAATTATCAGCAATAGGATTCAACACCCTTTCTATCCACAATATGCAAATCGAATTATTGCAAAGGTAATACCCATCTAATAAGCCTAAGTTTTGAATCTTTCTTTTCCATAAGGTATCTAATTGCAGCATCATCAGTATGAATAATAACTTTAGAGTCAACATTGTATTGTCTAAATTTATCACAAGCAAAGACAACAGCTAGAAATTCATGTTTGGTTGTAGCATAATTCTTTTGAGCAGAATCAAGAGTCTTACTAGCATAATGAATAACATTTAATTTCTTATCTATTCTTTAACCGAGAACAACACCAGCAGCAAAATCACTAGCATCACACATAATTTCAAATGGTAAATTCCAATCAGGTGGTTGAACAATAGGAGCAGTTATTAAAGCTTTCTTAAGAGTTTCAAAAGCTTCCTTACAATCATCATAAAAAACAAATGGTATATTGTTTTGCAAGAGATTAGTAAGAGACTTTGATACCTTAGCAAAGTCTTTTATAAACCTTCTATAGAAACCAGCATGACCAATAATACTACGAATACCTTTAACATCTCTGGGGCAAGGCATTTTCTCGATTGCCTCCACTTTAGCTCTATCAACTTTAATACCTCTTTCAGAAATTTTATGCCCAAGAACAATCCTTTCATTAACCATACAGCGACATTTCCCCCAATTAAGAATAAGGTTAGTTTCTTCACATCTCTGCAAAACTTTATCAAGGTTGTGGAAGCAATTATCAAAAGAAGTGCCATAGACGGAGAAATCATCGATGAACACCTTCACAATTTGTTCACAAAAACCATGAAAGATAGCAGACATACATTTTGAAAAGTAGCAGGAGCATTACATAAACCAAAAGGCATACATCTATAAGCATAAGTACCGTGAGGACAAGTAAATGTGGTTTTCTCTTGATCTTGAGTTTTAACAGCAATTTGAGAGAAACCAGAATAACCATCAAGAAAGCAAAATTGAGTTTTATTGGCTAATCTCTCCAACATTTGATCAATGAAAGGTAATGGATAATGATCTTTCTAGGTAACTTTATTAACCTTTCTAAAATCAATGCACATTCTATAACCAACAACTACTCTGTAAGGAATAAGCTCATCTTGATCATTAGGTACAATAGTAATTTCACCTTTCTTAGGGACACAATGCACATGACTAACCCATCTACTATCAGCAATAGGATAAATAATATCAGCTCAAGGAATTTTAATACCTCATTTCTTACCACTTCCTTCATCTTAGGTATTAAACGGTGTTGATGTTCAACAACTGGCTTTGCATCGGGCTCCATATTAATAGAATGCTGACATATAGTAGGAGAAATTGCCTTCAAATCATCCAAAGTATAACCCATAGCTCCACGGTGTTTCTTTAATATTTCCAACAATCTTTGTTCTTCTTTACCTGAAGGGTTAGCACTAATAATAACATGATATGTTTTCTTATCATCAAGATGAGCATACTTAAGATTATCATGCATAGGTTTTAAATCAAAGAGATGATCCTCTTTTGTAAATTCTCAACATTTTATAATGTTCAAAAATCACAAAAATTTAAAACTTTTGTTTTTGAATAAAATAAAACATTAAAGGCATAAGAAAACCAACTACAAAAGACTTCTAGCATTTTCAAAAGGTTGTTTCAAGTTAAACATTATATTATCCATTGTATTTCTTAAAACCTCAATATGTAAATTGCAAAATGGTTTTATTCTTTTACCTGAAGTCAAAACATAGTTTTGTAAATTTCAAGTCTATAGTGTATAACTTTAGAACTTCATAGATTGTATAATCAATGAATTATCCAAATAAACATTTCGTTAGCTTAAATGATTTCATTTATTTTCAAAACATAAAATGATCTTCATGAATATATATTCTATATAAATGAAATAAATCTAAAATCTTTTCCAAAGTTGTTATGAAGTTTTCAAATGAATTATCTTAATATAAAATATAATGGTGCACAAAATAGATTTGAATTAAAATTTTAATCCATTATATTTTCTATTACTTTAAAAATATTGATATTCTATTATTCTACTCTTATGCCAAAATAAAGATGAATGATTCCAGTAAAATGAGTTTTAATAACTTGATTTCAAACATATTTGAATGTAGGTATTTTACAAATTTTATTTAGCAAAAAGAAAATTTAATTAAGTTATAATTTCAAAATTGATTTTAAGTATCAATTTTGTATTAAACCAATACTTCAAAATTATTAATTTTAAAAGTTTTCAAAACATACACACTAATATTTTAAAGCATAGATATGAATTTTACAAATTTATAGAAATTAATTTGACATCATTTGGACACTAAAATCAAAAGATATTAATAAAAAGAAAAAAAGAAAAAGAAAAATTGCTGACGTCATGCTGACGTCATCCTTTCTTCCTCCTCCGGCCGAGATTTTCACCCCCGAATCCTCCCCCGATTCCTTCCAAAATCCGGCGAGTTGATCGCGCGATTTGTTTCCCCCTTCGGCCCTTAAAAAGCCCCTGCCGCTCCCCTTCGCTTCCCCTCTCAAACACTAGCCTATTGCGCCCTCAGGCTGCCGCGAGAGCTCGCCGGAGTAACCGAAGCCGCCGCCGCCATTTTCTTGATTCCGGTGAGTGGAGACCACCTCGAGCCCCCTCTCCGCTCCCCTCTATCTTACTTTTAGACCGCGCATCTCCTAAGGCCGCCTTCGTTGGTTTCGTGCAGTATACCGAGCTGCCCGTGCGTGACCGAAGATCACCACCGCCCCGAGAACTCCGGCGAGGACTAGGACGAGCACCGGAGCACCCCGCCACCAACCGTCACCTCCATCCTCTTCACCGCGACGCGCCGCGCCCAAATCCATCCTTCGCGCATCCATGGGAGCCCTGCAGCCTCGCCGCCGTCCATGCCCGAGACAGCGCCGCCGTTCCTCTCCGTCTCCGGCGACCACCCCGCGCCGCCACGGTGAGCCCCTCTCCTGGCCGTTCGATCTGAAATCCACGGTCGTGATTAGATGACTTAACGACACGGTACGGATCGCTGTCAACCGTCAGATCTAGATCTGACGGTCCAGATCAGGTCCAGTCAACGCTGACTCAGCGTGCACAGTCAGCGCCATGTCGGATCCAGTCAGCGCCCAGTCAACAGATCTGGCACTTTTGTAGAAAAGCCCCTATCTATTCAAACTATCATATCTTTCTAACCACTTATCCAAATTTGATAAATTTTATATATTTGGAAAGCTCTTGACATGTAGAATATTTTAAATCTGCCAAAATTAAATTTGAATTAGTTTAATATATTCAAATTTCAAATGGTGAATTTGAGTATTTTTATTATATCTTTAAATCTATAAATCCAAAAATTGCAAATAAAATTGTTTTAGAAACTTTAGAATATTTGTAACTTGATGCCTTGTTATAAAATATTTTTTGAGTATTAACTGAATGATTTGATAGTTATATATTTAATTTGAATAGTTTGACTATTTTTGACATAACTATTAATAGAAACATTAATTTTGATTAAACCCAATTGCTATAAATATAATTAAATGCGCTCTGTCTATTAACACCATTTATAAAATTTGTTATAAAAATTTAATCACAGAAAACTTTAATCTTATATATATTCCTTTATTTATATTTTACAAAAATAGAAATTAATTAAATTGCATTTATTACCTCATGCATATTTATAATAAACCACAAAAGTTATTTTGATGCTTTCTTGTGATTAAAAAGGGCATTTCATGCATAACTTATTTTATTATATAGTTATACTCCTCATAGGAAAACCTCTTCATTATTTTCTCTAAGTTAGGAATATTTTTCAACTTAATAATTTGGTAAAGTGCTATGCACTTAGACACTTAGGATTTTCAACATGGAGCTAGAAGACCAATGAAGGACTTAGCCAAAACAAGACTTCAGAAGTATCTTCAAGGAGTAGAAGCACTTAGAAGAAAATCAAGAACAAGTTCATGAAGACCAACCAGAAATATTTTCTAAGTCTTGCTTCCTCTCTCTTTCTTTTCTCGCTTCTTCTCTTAGTGTTATGATGACTAAGTTAAATCCAAGACCAGCCTCGGTGGTACAATAATCATCAAGTCTGAAGATTTATCAAGTCTACCAAGAAATTCAATCAAGCCATCACCAAGAAGAAAGTTACCAGTCTGGAGATGAAGCCTGGAAGACCAATTACATCTTTCTTTCTATCTTTTCCCTCTTTCCTAATCTTGTCTTCACCTTAGACTTAAACAATTTTGATCATGATATTTTCATCTTTGAAGTTTGTTGGATCCTAGCGGCATAGTGAGATGAAGCGGCCTAGAGACAAACCTTACATGTCCACGTACATGAGACCTGTTCCACAACTTAAGTGGCTGGCCGAGTGTCTGTCTCTCTCACTATAGTGAATATCCAATTTACAAAGAGTTGTTAATAATTGTTGATCACCTTTAAGAATAGACTTAGTATTTTCTCTAAGTAGTTATGCACATCATGACTAAGTCATTAGAGTGCTTATTCAAGATGATATATAGCAAAGTTATTTTTCCAACCTATGACTTTAGTCCTTAGTCATTTTGACCAACATATTTTCCTTGCATTAACTTAAAAGATTTTCATGGCATGACATGCATCTCTAGTCCTTAGAAATATAATTTGCATATCATGCATGGCATGTTTTCCTTAGGAGTTTATGAAACTTCTTTGTTCATTATGTATGCTTGTATGTGTTGTGTTGTTTTGTTTTATGATTGTTGTATTGTTGTTTCTTTATATTGTTTAGACTGAACAGAGAGTTCCGAGTTACGTTGAAAAGAGTTTGTGAGCAAAGACATCATCCAAAGGCAAGTGGCACACCTCATAAACTTCCTACTATTTTCTATATGCATTACTTAGTGTATTTTTCTATAAGCATGTGTAAGATAGTATTGCTATGCAAGCCATGTTTAGATTTCCCTATTCCTGTGTCTAGGTACTTATATAATACTTAGTAGAATTATTGATGCTATGCAAATGTTGTTTTGTGAAAATCTAAATTCTACTAAGTTAAGAATGAAACAACTGGGTGGTAAGAGGTTGTATGGTTTATGTTGAGTGGCTACTCAGGCCATGTCTATGGTTCCTGGAGTACGTGCACTTGTGAACGGCCACCCAGGACTAGAGGAATCTGACGAACTCCGAGTGATGATTGCTTCCAGTGCAGCCATTGCCAATGGGCTCTGGCTTGATCAATTATGTTGCGTGGACTCTCTCCGGCTTGACAAGCATATGTAGAGGGTGTTAGGTGGAACGGGTCAAGCCAGAGTGGGAGGGAAAATGCTTCTGAAAGATCTCGTCTCATTCTTCTCCTTTTCCTTATCACTATAAGTGTGTAAAGGATAGTTTGGGTTGAATGGGTACGATGGTGAACGTGCACAACCTCTGTAGAGTGTAAAACTAAGTACTTAGCCGTGTCCCCGGTATGGACAATTTGAGCAGCTGATCACGGACGTCAACGGAGGATTCCACCATTCCAACTTCAAAATTAAAACTTGATAAGTGAACAAGGGTAGAATGAGACAGTGGTTTTCATGCCACGAATGTCTCGAATAGAAGAAAAGTTTTTTCCAAAGAGTTAGGAAAAATTGGCTTTATGCAAAATAGCCTTGAACTCCACCAGCCAAATATGCATATAGGCTATAGAGTTATTCCATTAAGTGTCCACCAAAATTCCAATTTTTAAAATATGAGTAAAGGATCTATGGCTGAAGATACAAAAAAAATATTTCCAATCGTAACTAAATCTTCTTTTATTAAAAAAGGAATAAGGAACCCAAATAGCTAAAAAAGCGATAGTTTTGGTTTACTAGAACCATCAGCATATTGTTTCAGCTCGGTGGAAACCCAATTCTTTTCCTCAGGATCTCTTGAATAAAATTAGGGAACGAAGTAAGTAGATTAGATAGATTTGGATCAAATTTCTAGTGTCACTTGCCAGACTCCATTTTTAATGGAATCTGACCCACGTTGTTGCAATATTTTTCTTATTGCAGATTGATCAGATGACGAGTGAGTTTTCGTTTAAAGGTTTCGAGTCTGCAACCAACATGTTTTCGCCTGTGGCAACATGAATATGATGGAGACTCACTGCTATTGTATTTCCGGTGTCTACTCTTTCAAAACTAGCTTTATCCTATGCAACTTGTATTGAATATTTTGTAAGTCTGGATCATCGATGTAATATAATTGTTACTTTGTTGTGATATTACATCGAAAAATGTGTGTGCAAACGAATCGATCCAGGGATTTGCACTATACACAGGTATATGTCTTATTTTAAGTGCAGGTACGCTACATCTTTAGGTGGAAGTGTTTTACCCAGGTCTTCCACATTTAAATTATGTTTAAGAATAGGCTGACGAAGGAATATATCCTCAAGTTCATTCCTTTCTTCCATAAAAGTTTCACTCTCATCATCTTCCATAAATTGCTGAATATAATTATTAGGCGCAAGAGCAATAGAAGCTAGTTGTTCTACACCAAAATCCTCGTTAGGCAATTCGGTTTCATAAGGGGTTTTAGCAAATTTTGAAAAATTGAATTCATATGAATCACCAACAAATTTAGTAAAGATTTTCTCTTTCCTGCAATCTACAACAGCACCACAAGTATTTAGAAAAGGTCTACCAAAAATGATATGACATGTCTTACTAGCAGCAGAACCAAATACAAGAAAATCAGCGGGATATTTAGTATTACCACATAGAACTTCAACATCTCTAACAATACCAATGGGAGAGATAGTTTCTCTATTAGCAAGTTGAATAACAACATCAATATCTTCAAGTTGGCTAGGACCAATTTCATGCATAATTTCTTTGTAAAGCTCATAAGGAATAGCACTTGAACTTGCACCAATATCCATAAACCATAATAGAAATGATCAACAATTTTAACAGATAACACAGGAACACTAGCCTTTCTTGGGTTTGCAGGATGAGAGACAACATTAGAAGCATCATCACAAAGAATAATATATTCTTCTCCCTCACAGAAACACGTTCTTTAACTGTAGCCACAAAAGGTTCAACTTTAATTTGTTCATCAGGTTCTTTAGCTTTCTGATTACTTTTATTAATCACACTAGCCATAATAGAATGTTCTTTCACTTTAACAGGAAAAGGAATTTTATCAATATAAGGCTCAGGAATGATATGATCAACAATATTAACTTCAATGTTTTTAGCTAAAGGAGCAACCGATTTATCTTTATAAGGTTCATGATATTTTTCAAACCCCTTCTTGGGCAAACCGAAATAGGAAGCAAATGATTTATAATAATTTGCAACAACTTGAGAATCAAGACCATAAGCACTATTAATATTTAGAAATGCATCAGTATCCATGAAATTCTTAATGCATTCAAAGTCATATTTTATACCTGACTCCCTACCTTTGTCGTTCTCCCATGCTCCAGTATTTTCTTCAATACAATCAAGAAGATCCCATTTAAACCCCTTCTTATTACGAGTGAATGATCCAGCACAGGAAGTATCCAATAATGTTTTATCTTCAAAGGAGAGTCTTGCATAGAAGTTATCAACAATAATATTAACAGGAAGCTCATGAATGGGGAATTTGAGCATTAATGCCTTCAATCTCCCCCAAGCTTTGGCAATAATTTCTCCATCATGAGGCCAGAAATTATATATAGAATTCCGATCTTGGTGAATTTCACTTGGAGGATAAAATTTAGAATCAAAGAGAGGTACCATTTCCTCCCATCCAAGGGAATCCCCGTTCTTCAACAGTTTACACCAATGCGGAGCTCTCCCACCAGATGATATGGAGAATAATTTCTTCCTGACTTCGTCCATTGTAATACCTGCACAGCTGAACAACTCGCATAATTCATCTAAATACAACAAATGATCACCGGGGTGGACAGTTCCATCCCTAACATAGCGATTATTCATAACACGTTCAATAATTTTCGTAAGTATTTTAAATGGCACAATATCATCAAGTGGCGCCTCATGTTCTACCTCAGCAGTGGTAGAAGGCTTCACAAACAGGAAAGTAACATTTCCTCTCTCCATTATTAAGCAAATAAGGAGACAGAAATAAAAACAGCACTTACAGTTAAAGTTTTCCTTACCAATTCCTCTTACCAATAGCGCTTCTCTCCCCGGCAACGGCACCAGAGAATAGTGTTGATGACCCACAAGTATAGGGGGTGTATCGCAGTACTTTCGATAAATAAGATTGTCGAACCCAACGAGGAGCAGAAGGTGTTGACAAGTGGATTTGATGAGGATTTCACTGTAAACACTAGCAGACAAGTTTTCAGCAGACTTTGATATGAGCAAAGGACAAGCCGGTGCGAGTAAATAGAGCCAGAAATTATAATTGCAACGAGTGGCCCAATCCTTTTGAGAGCAAAGGACAAGCCGGTTTGTTTACTTATGATGACCACACATTCTTGAGGACACACGGGAATTCTGTCTAGTGCTTTCGCTTCATATTGATGATTAATCTTTAGTGTTTGGATAAGTGTCGTGTGGGTGAACCTATGCTAATGCACCACCCTTCCTAGGACTAATACATACTTATGATTGTACCCCTTACAAGCATCCGCAAATACAAGAAAGTAATTAAGATAAATCTAACAATAGCCTTAAACTCTGAGATCGTGCGATCCCTCGTGCATCGAAATACCAACGGGGGTTTAGGTTTCTGTCACTCCGGCAACCCCACAAATGATAACCGAGTACACGATGCATTCCCCTAGGCCCATAAAGGTGAAGTGTCATGTAGTATACGTTCACATGACACCACTAGAAGAATGGCACCACAACTTAAATATCAAAACATTAAATATTACTCAACATAGTTCACTACTAACATCTAGACTTCTCCCATGTCTTCAAGAACACAATGAACTACTCACAACACATCATATGGTTCATGATCAGAGATGATATAATGATTGATAACAATCTGAATATAAACCCTAATTCAACGGTTTCACTCAATAGCATCTATAACAAGAGTAGTCAACACCGGGAGAGTTTCCCCTATCAAATACACGGAGTTTAGCCCTAGATGTTACAGCGGGAACGGAGTGGACCGATGGAGATGACGGCGTTGGCGGTGGAGATGGTGGTGTTGGCGATGGTGATGGAGTGCAGCTCGATGACGATGGCGACGATTTCCCTCCTCCGGGAGCGAATTTCCCCGGCGGCAACGCAGCTTGCCGTAGAGATTTTCTCTCTCTGTCTTCTCCGCCTCGTGGTGGCGGCGGAGATGGTTTATGGACACCGTATGATTTTTTAGGTTTTCGGGGGGGGGGGGGGGGGGTGGGATGAAGTACGCGAAAGGGCACGACCAGAGGTGGGCCAGGGCGGCCCCACCTGGTGCTCGCGCGGCATCCTTGGCAGCCGCTCCAGCAAGTGGTGTGGGCCCCCTGGGCCCCACCCCAGGCTTCCCTTTTGGCCTCCTTCACGATCTAGGGGGAAAATAATTCCCAGGTGTTTGTTTTCTTCTTTTGGTCTTCGCAAATATTGTATCTCGATGACGCTTTTTCCAGCAGAATTCAGACTCCGGAGTTCCATCCCCCAATGATCATCAATCATGCAAAATAGATGAAATAAAATAAGTATCATATCTAAATACGAAAATATATCAATGAATAGCAGTAAATTATGATATAAAATAGTGATGCAAAATGGACGTCTCAAGATTCCTAAGCGGGTACTAAGAGAGTGCAAGGATAGGGGGTTTGTTTCTTCTTCATCTTCAGGTGTTGTTGATTCACAAATGAGGTTTTCCTTGTCGATGAGACGTCTGATTTCTTCTAGAAGACTTGGGTCTTTGCTGAAGGTGTTGTCATGTTGGTTGATGTTGCTCGAGGGCTCTTGTTGGGTTGTCTTCAAAAACTCCAGGGTTTGGGGCGCAAAGAACAATTTTTCACAACTATCTAATAAAACTAGCATGCGTCTTCCCCCCTTAGAAAGGGGACACTAGGAAGGTTAAAGTTGGTGCTAAAAGATGTTGCCGACTTCAAGGTGTTGTTGGTCTTGGGTAATCCGATGATCTTCATCTTGGTCGTAGCTCCTCGGTGCTTGGGGGCTGATGTAGATACGTGTCCCGATATTGCCGTCTTGAGGGGTTAGAAGTTAGACACATGCAAATAGTTTTCAAGCCTCATAGGGGCGTCAGGTCGGTAGACTTGACTCTCTTTCTTTTCATAATAAGTGAAAAATAGCTAAGATCTGCTAAAGACGTCTACACATGCTTGATGTTTGGTGTTGTCAAGTGCAACAGTCTTCGATCTTCTCTTCGATCTTGGCGTCTTGCTGGATATGGTGTCTCCTATTGTATACATCTTTAGTTTAGCCGACGAAGAGTGTTGATAAAGACTCCTTGATTCTTGGGATTCATGATGCTTCGCAACAATCTTCAAAGGCCAGTCGACTCTAAGTTAGCCTAAAAGATAAGTACTTCTTTCTATATAACTCAAGTCGGGGTCAGTTGAGTTAATAAAGTTGACGCGTAGAAGGCACTGACGACACTTGCTTCATGCTACATCTTCATGTAGACAATCTTCCATGTTGGTTGTCTCCGTTGTTGTTGACGTCGATCTCCTTTGCACGTCACGGCTTGAGGTTTTCATAAAGTCTCCAAAAAGTCGTGGTTCTTGGCGTTATTCGAGTCCTCTATGTTGCTAGTGAGACTTTCGTTGGCACTTCTCTTCGGATCTCGGTTTGTATGTCTTGAAGAAATTAGTTAGTAACAAGTCATTGGTGTTAGATGTTACTCTAAAGTTAGATTCGTTATGTTAGTGATGGTATACGTGTAATTCAATTAGTTCATTAAACTAGGCAAGGCTCGACAAATTACGGGGATGGGTTTTCTTTGGGGCTTCGGTATCATGTGTAGTTAATAACTCTCACGTGTTAAAGTTTAGATCAGAGGGAAAGCATTTTGGGAAGTTTCGAGGACAATTTTATAAGTGCATTAGGGTGCATCTATGGCAAAAGGTAAGAAAGGTTTTTGTGTAAAGATAACAAGATGTTTAAAAAAATGTAAAGTATGTGCCTAATATGTATTTCCTACAAGGCGTGCTTGAGAAAGATACCAGAGAACCACATATCCACAACAAGCAAACAAACAAGGCACACACAAGCAACAAGCATACCAACAAAGAGCACACAAGACACCTATAGAACCAAAAAGGGCACTCAACAAACGCATTAGTCGGAAAATCCAACCTAGGGTAATATCCTAAAAGTCCTATGGGTCTTGGTCATTCCTACTTGTTGGAGTCTTCATTTCATCGGCTTCGTCTCTTGCTGGAAAGCTTGAGACTGTCAAAGTTGCAACTAGAGTAGCACTGTTGGGGTTGAGGTCTTGACAGTGACACTGCTTCGGCAAGCAAGGGTTGCTTTGTAGCTTGTTTCTTCACTTGACGACCACCTTGATGTCGCATGCTGAAGTCTTGAGACTGAAGTTCGCCTTCTCGGCACTAGTTACTTAGGTCACATTTGGGTTCATCGTCAAGTCTAAACAAGTTTTGAATAGGGGCAAGATAATAGATGAAACTCTTTTTGAAATACTTGAAATTAGAGAGGTAAGATCAAGACATTTTTTAGAATAGGTGAGGAGTGGAAATCATACTAGGTTAACATAGAAGAAAAATAGATTTCTGCCAAAATAGGTTTTAGCAAAACATTTTCTTCCTAAGCTAACGAACATGCTAACTAAGGTCTCCTAAGGTCAACGATGGCTCTGATACCAAGTCTGTAAGAACCCCTCTGACTACCCGTCAGAGATGCCCACGTTTGAACGGAAGTTGACCACCTAGAGGGGGGGTGAATAGGTGGTGACCAATTTTTATGTCTTTTTCAGTTTTGGCAAGCGGAAAGTAAGTTGTCTATATGTGATACTAGATGATATAAGTGATAGACAACAAAGAAACTAAGCAAATACGGGAAATAGGAAAGAGGAAAAGGAGAGTGGAGCAAGATAACCGTAGGGACTCGGAGACGGCGATTTTATCCCGAGTTCCACCACATAGGTGTACATCTCGTTGGAGGGGTGTGAGCAACCACAAAGGTTTGCTCAACGCCACAAAGGCCTCACCCTATTCTTCTATAAATTCGACGACAAAGGTGTGAATCCACGTTTCCACTAAGGACTCCTTGAAGGGCAGAGAAGGTCCCGTACGAACTCGTGAGGAACACACCCACAACTGAATTGGGGGCTCTCACAAAGACCACAACAGGTCACTTCCACAAAGGAAACCACAAAGGATCAAAACACACAAGGTTGAACCTAGCTATCCACAAAGGAACCCTAGATTCGTTGCCCCTCAAGGAAAAGAGTGGGAAATCAAATCGCTTCGGTGGAGATGTAGATTGGTGGCTTCTCCCTTGGATCCCCAACTATCAAAGGATTTGAGTGGCTATATTGGGAGATACGGAAGAAACAAGCTTCAGCACTAATGGAGGAGAGAGAATCTGGAAGCTTGAAATGCTGGAGGTAGGTGGAGGGGTATTTATACCCCTCCCCAAATTCTGACCGTTGTACAGCGGCCGATCGGAAATCTCCGAGTTGAGGTTCGGAGATCTCCGGCCTCCGAAAATCTCCGGCAGCAATTCCGACTGAGTGGGGCTCGATGTCAGTGCTGATTGGTCTTCTTGACTTGGTATAAATTCTTCTGTCACTCGGAGATCTCCGGACTGGGGCTCGGAAATCTCCGAGCGCCGGAAATCTCCTAGAGCAATTCCGGCTAAACTCGAATTGTAGTCAGTGCGCATCTGAGTTCTTGACTTGGTAGAAATTCTTCTATCACTCGGAGATCTTGGGACTGGGCTCGGAAATCTCCGAGCACCGGAAATCTCCTACAGCAATTCCGGCTAAACTTGAATTGTAGTCAGTGCGCATCTGAGTTCTTGACTTGGTGAAAAACCGGTGCAGCTCGGTGATCTCCGGACTGGAGGCCGAAAATCTCCGGATTCCGAAAATCTCCTCCTAGATTTCCTGATGAATAAGAGAGTGATACAAACTGAGAACAGGCAATTTTAAGTGTTCACTCTTTTCATCCCACCTGTCCTAAAACCTGCATAGGTCATCACAAACATTAGAACATCTTTTGTGTTGTCATTAGTCACCAAAATATAGGAGTGCAAAGAATGCACTTTCAACGTTATGTAAACATATCACGATTCCAATGATCAGCGCGTCGCGATCACATAAACAACATGGTATAAAAAGAACATCATTCAACTCGAATAGTACAAGACTCACATTCCCCTAAAATTGTCAGCCTTCTTCATCAGCTTGTTGAAATCAATCCACTTCATTGGATACACAGGCTTGTAAATGGAGAACTTTTGGTTGACTTCTCTGTAGACCATGCCATCTCGGTGCAGAAAAACTTGGGATCATCAGATTCCATGTTATATGAGAGCTCACTGCGCCATCTGCGAAAACTGCCCTTGTTGAAGTTCTCCATGCGGAGCTCGGCCTTCTTCTTCTTGCTAGGTCCTGAAGCTCTTTTGAGCAGAGCTGCAGACTCAAGGAGGTTGCTATCTTCACTCGAGGAGCCGCTGGGAGGGCGAGAATGTGTCGCTTTGCCCCTCCCTCGCTGAGCGATATGCTTGATACGTCCACGTCGATTGGAACCTGCAAACACACAGCATAGAGAAGATAGATAGGACAGGGGGTAAGCACTCATGTCCGAGAAGGCAAATGGAACGTACGAGAGAAGTTAAACATGCCGAGATTTTGTTTATTTTGTTCAATTCTGAACAGGCCGGAGATTTCCGAATCAGAACCGGAAATTTCCGGTCTGTTCAAAATTGGACAAATCTGAACAAAATCTATGGATGAAAAACATATATGTGCACGTGGAGTGTAGAGTCAGTCTAGGGGAGCAACTCTACCAAGGGAAAACTGCAACAACCTCCTAAATCGGCTAGGTTAAACGAAAACAAGTTTTGTCCTAGATTTGAAATTTGAGGAGTTACCGGAAGACATTGCGAAAACCGCGCGGATGGAATCGAAGCCCTCTACGAGGAGAAATAGATACGAGAAGCACGCGAGAAACCCTCGGAGGAATCACCGGCGACAAGAGGTCAAAAAACGAGAAGATTTTCGGAGGAGAGAGGAAATAGGGCACGGGGTGGATGAACTGGCCGAACCGGCCGGTCCACCCGTACCCTTATATAGGCAAGAGTATTTGAACCAGAGATCTCCGGTCGGAGGCTCGGAGATTTCCGGATGCCGCAAATTTCCGGAGCTATTTCCGAGTCAGATTCAACTAAGTGCAGTGCTGAATCTGAAATGGACTTAGCTCTAGAAATTTTGGCATAGTCGGAAATTTCTGGACACCGGGTCGGAGATTTCCGGCTCTAACTCCGACTCAGAGTCAGCGAGGTGCAGTGCCGAATTAGAGAAGACTTAGGTGCTGAAAATCGCTGGGGTCGGATATTTCCGAGTCTCAGCCGGAAATTTTTGGGACTATTTCCGGTGAAATACCAGTAAAGATCAGTGCTGATTTTTTAGCAGACTTAGTCTCGAAATTTTCTGGTAGACCGGAGATTTTCGAGTTAGGCTCGGAGATTTCCGTTCAAATCCAACTCTAGGAACAAGATGAACAAAAAGAGGACATGAGTGGGGAAAGCATGTTTGAGGATAGTGAAAGGCTTAGGATAGAAACACAAATTGATGAGGAAACCCACACTCAAGTTGCAAGAACCATAAACCAAAAGAGAAGACCAACAAGAGTGTGTTTTCAAAGAGAACCAAAGACAATGCAAGTGAAGATCAAAAAGAAACCAAAGAAAATCCAAAGACTTCAAGAAGAAATGGTGGTGGCCGAGGCCTTCGTGTATGAGTTGTAGCATGGCACCGCGAAGATATATCTTGGGTCCATAACTACTTCTCATCATTGAAGCTCACAAATTATATATTTAATTTAAAGATTTAGCAGTGATTCATCACTGTATGCATAATAGGTGGATGAACAATCCAATGTATTAGGAAAACACTCCCCCTAAGTCCATGTGTGCATCTAATTCTAATAAAGCCGTAAACTTTGGAGAGTGTGTAAGGATATCATGCCAAGGCCCGGGAATCTATGATATTGAGTTCATTCCTCAAGTAGAAAAAGCGGGCTTCATCAAGGGGCTTCGTGAAGATGTCCGCCAATTGATCCCTTGAACCAACATATGATAGATTAATATCTCCTCGCGCCACATGATCGCGGATGAAATGGTGGCGGATCTCAATATGCTTGGTCCTTGAATGTTGAACCGGATTGTATGCAATCTTGATGGCACTCTCATTATCACAAAGAAGCGGCACTTTGTCCAAGTGGACACCATAATCCTTTAAAGTTTGCCGCATCCAAAGAAGTTGAGTACACCCGCTTGCAGCGGCGACGTACTCGGCTTCCGCCGTGGATAATGAGATGCAATTTTGCTTCTTCGAGTACCAACTCACCAATGATCTTCCAAGAAATTGACACGTCCCGGTTGTGGACTTCCTATCATCAATGTCGTCCGCCCAATCGGAATCGGTGTATCCACAAAGAGACATGGAGCCATCTTTGAGATACCACAACCCGAAGCATGGAGTATGTACCAAATATCTAAAGATTCTCTTCACGGCCCTCAAATGACTTTCATTAGGCGCGGCTTGATACCGAGCACACACTCCAACGCTTAAGACAATATCGGGCCTAGATGCACATAATTAAAGAAGAGACCCAATCATAAAACGATACTCCTTTTGATCTACCTCTTTACCGTTGGGGTTAAGATCGAGGTGGCACCTGGTTTGCATAGGAGTAGTCACACCATTGAGTCCAAGCAACTTGAATTTCTTGATCATATCTTGAATATACTTGGCTTGGCATATCAATGTTCCTCCCCTCAATTGCTTGATCTCAAAACCGAGAAAGAACTTGAGTTCACCCATCATTGACATCTCGAACTTGTCGGTCATTAGGACATATCCAGTGCCCCCCCCCCCCCCCCAAGCGCCCCCCAGGAGGCCTTTTTAGCGCCGGCGGAAGGAAAAAGCGCCTATTTTTCACCAGTCGCCCCCTAGAAGCCCAGTTAGCACCGTTTCGGCGAAAAATAGCGTCGGCGCCCCCAGGCGAAACCCATCCCACTGGGTTCGGCCTGGGGAGGCGAAATAGCGCGAAATGCGACGCGGGCCAGAGCTGTCAGCGACGCGGGAGAAAATGGCACGGAAGAAACCGCCCGTGCTCGTCTTCTCGGCTCCCGCGTCGGTCAAAGGCTGCCATACTAATGGCGTGTCGCGCGGCCAGTGAGCTCCTCCAGTCAAAGGTTGCCGGAGTTAATGGCGTGACGCGTTCATGTGGCGCACAGCAGTAATAGCCACCCACCGCTCGCCCCTTCGCTTGGCCGCGCCGCTATAAAACCTCCCGAGCCTCGCCGCCCATCGCCATTCCTCTCTCGCCGCCTCTCCTCACACCCACACTCTCTCCCCTCCACCATCGCAACCCAGAAGCCGTCGAGAAGATGGACGCCGCGCGCAGAACGGTTGGGGGCGTTGTTGGCTCCGCAAGGAGGAGGCGTGGGCGCTCTACAACGTCGGGTACCCATGTCCTCCGGACATGCGCGTCCCCGGCGCCTCCGCCGGCCGCGGGCCATGGGCAATGAGCGCCGGAGGAGTGCCCGCGCCGCCAGTCCCCATCGAGGTCGAGCGCGACTACGCCATCGCCGAGGTGCGGGCAAGCCTATCGCTGGAGCAATCCGCGGACCCGCGCTGGTGGCCAGAAGGCAACGACGCCTTCTGGATGGCGTATTTCCAGCGGCGCCGCGAGGAGGAGCACGCCGACCGCGGCAACAATGGCCTGGTGGAGGGCCGCTTCAACGCGCACCGCCGCATGCGGTGGTGGGTGGCGAGCACCACATGTTGCTGTGGGTACTCGACTATATCGCCGCCGGCAACGAGCCCCCGTGCACAGCGGCGCCATCCGCATCGGTGAGCCGCGCTAGAGGAGCTCGGCGTCTCCGGCCGGCCTCTTCTCCCTCATCGTCAAGCCCAAGCGCGAGCCGAAGCAGGAGCCGGAGGAGGAGGAGGAGTGGCTGGGGTTGAAGGAGGCCGAGGAGGCCTCCTTCAACACCATCCAGCCGGCGGCGGAGGACTTCGCCGAGAGCTGGAGCCTTCGCAAGTTCACCGCGCAGGAGGTCGAGCAGCAGCGGCAGCTCCTCGCCGCCGCCGTGCAGAGCGCGAGAAGCGCGCCTCCCGCCCCAGCCCCAGCCGCATCCCTCCCCCACCGTAGCCGAAGCCGATCCCCTACTTCATCCTCGACCCGAGCGAGGAGGAGGAGGAGGAGGCCGAGGAGGAGCAGTTCGTACGTACCTTGCAGATGAGCAAGTGGTACGACAACAACGACGCTGGCCCAAGCCACCGCAACCGCCGCAAGAAGGGCGACAATGGCTCGGACAACGACGGCGGCGCCGGCGACTACAGCAGGGCGATCGCCGCGAGGCTGGGAATGCTCAACTAGTAGTAGTTTTGAGTTATTTTAGTTTTATCTCCTATGTAATCGCCTCTGTTTGCCTGAATTAATGAAATCGCCAAGTTTTGCGCCAAATTTAATGTATACGCCATTTTTTAATTGCATGGGCCAAAACTTGGGCTAGGGACGACTGGGAACCACCCCCCCCCCCCCAAGTTTAAGATTAGCGCCGTTTGGCGCCGTGGCGGAAGGAAAAACCAGCGTTTTGGGCCCTGGGGGCGCAACGACTGGATATGCGCTTAGCTTGGAGAACTCATCATTGAACACACGGTTAGAATCCCAAAACAACCGGCGTTTTGGGCCCTGGGGGGCGCAATGACTAGAGATGCCATTAGCTTGGAGAACTCATCATTGAACACACGGTTAGAAGAACCGAAGATAATGTCATCGACATATAATTGACAAATGAAGATTTCACCATTAACTTTTTTAGCAAAAAGTGTGGGATCGATTACCCTAACCTCAAATCCACGGTCTACCAAGAACTTTCTCAAATGCTCGTACCAAGCACGGGGGGCTTGTTTAAGGCCATAGAGAGTTTTGTCCAAGACATAGACGTGGTGAGGATGGTCGGGGTTCTCAAAACCCGTGGGTTGTTTAACATAGACAAGTTCTTGCAATGAACCATTAAGAAATGCACTTTTTACATTCATTTATTGCAATTTAAAACCATGATGATATGCATAAGAGATGAGAATACGTATCGATTCGAGCCTTGCGACCGGTCCGTATGTTTCTCCGAAGTCGATGCCTTCGACTTGGGAGAATCATTGAGCCACCAACCGCGCATTGTTCCTCACACCACTACCATGTTCGTCTTGCTTTCCACACAAGCTCTACAAATACGATCCCTTGAAAAGAAAACATGATCTTTTAGTCCGAGAATGTGGCCACCCTTGGGAAGGCTGTGACGCCCGAAAATCGGTACTATGTAGATTTAAGCGATCCCGCCGAAATCCGCATAATAACGATTTTTGGTCGCCCACCAGACATAATGTGCACGCCGAAACATGCGCATTATGTGGGTGGAATTGTGAAATCATTACAACAGTTCCGATACATCCACAAATATAACAGAAGATATAATTACAACAACGACTCGAACGAGTCAAGATACAAATGTTACAATACAAAGATACAAATGACAGCGGAAGCAAAATAGTATCCGACTACGGATAAGATGCAAATTGGACTAAGAGTCCTGAAGATAAGCAATGGCGCCATATCCCTGCCCAACCAAGCCGGAGGGATTCCCAAGCTAACGTCGTCTGACTTCAAACCTGTTGACTGCACATAAAACATAACCCAAAAGAGGGTCAGGGCACTCCCTGGCAAGCAAAGCCGACTTGCCTACTTTCTACACCATCTCCCAAAATATAGGGGAGGTGGACTTAGCGGCAGCAGCACTAGCAACCTAAAGAGACACGCTACAACTTCCGTCTAATCAGAGAGGGATAAGAGAGCGCTTAAGATAAACAGCTACTACTAACACCAATCATAACCCATTCTCGGATTAACCCCCTCAACCAAATATGAGGAAGCAATTCGGGAAACTCACACATTGAATAATTTTAGTTACCATTCATTGTGAAAGTAATTCTATATTACTAGTCAAATTAATTAACATTATTTAGGTGTAAGTTGTCTAGATCTCATTAGTCGGCAACGCACCAAGTTGTCCATAACCGCGGACGCGGCTCATCGATAAGATTATACCCTGCAGGGGTGCACTACTGGACCCATACTCGCATGATCAACCCAGTCAAAAACATTAGGGCCTTTCAACCCAACTCTTTTCCTTCACCGCAACAAGTCCAGGAACCACGGGAGCTATGCTGGTCCCGGCCAAAAGGGTGCGGACTCCCGCAGGACACACCCCTCCGCACCAACAGGCCGCGCCCTATATGCATGTAACAAGGCACACCGCCAAAGTAAAATACTACACTAGTATCATCAATGCATATGAGACAAATGGAAAACCCGAACTAGGTGTGGCTCCCGGACAAGTTGAAGTTCCAGTCAAAGTCGAGGGGGGATCCATAGGGCCTCCCACAAGTGGTTAGTGCGCTCAGTCTTGGATTAGGGGAGCAAGATCTCAGTTCCTAGGTCGACACTTAGCAGAACAAAGCACCTCGCAAGGCCTTCCGCCGGTGCCTTATCTTTTAATTATAATACCCCAATATAATACAATATTTTATTAAGGTAGAATAATCTATCCAGCTAAGCATATGAAATAAACGACCAACAGAGGACTCGCACAACCAACTCTAAGCATGCGCTACGACTCGCAAGGCTAACAGATAAACATATAACAGGTGATGGGATGTGGGGATAAAGTTGTATAGCCTGCAGGATAAACATGTGATGGGATCGCAATAAAGAATCGTAACTAGGGTAGCAGAGATCAACGGCAGGAATGAAAGACAATGTATAGGTAAACAAGCAAACTTTGCTTGCCTGGAATTCCGCATGGAAGCAGATCTTGTCGTTGCTCACACATCTCAACGTCTTATCCGCGAAGAAGCAACAAACACTGGAAAGCGTAAAAGATGCATTTTACAACTACGTCAAAAGATCCAGCATGATCATATGAGAAATGATGCATGGCATGGCAAGATGCAATAAAATGCAGGTAATCCAAATTAAGCGGGAAAACAACCCCGACAATTAATATTTAGGTGCAAGCTATTTATTTACTCAGCAATATTAAATATTGGTTAACATGGTAACACATGGCATGGGTGCTCTCATTAAATTAAATGGAATAGGGCATTATATATTAATTACCACACACATTTCATATTTAATTATTTAGTTGCAATTAACAAAGTATACTAAGTAATTAAAATAGCAGATGCAAAATGGCATACAAATGGCATATTAATATTCTTTGCATTTTTCTGATATAAAAACATATAAAGATTATTTAATTTGGAATTACAGAATTAAAGTTATTAACAAAACAAGTTTTAGGGGTGTTTCTGTAAAAGTCAGGGACTTGTTGGTGAGGAAACAGTGTCTGTGGGGACCTCTGCGTGGGAAGCAGAAAAGCAGGGGGCTTGGTGTAATTCTGCAGCGCAGAAAACTTCTCTGACTTTTGTCACCGCGTGTAAACCTAGCGAGAGAGGCAGACGCGCGGGACCTAGGGCTGACTGGGAGCTGAGTCGGTGTGTGGGCTCCCACTGTCATTGACAGGTGGGGCCGGGTTGTCAGTGGCAGAGAGAAAAAAGGTGGGCTTTAATAGCGCCCAGAGGGATTCGAACCTGGGTTTCCGACCGAGCGAAGGTTAGGTGGCGCTAACCACTGGGTCGGTCTGGTGTTGGTGATGGAATATGAATCCCGCAGGATAAAAAGTGGAATTCGGAGGTTAACTGAACCCAAGATTCAGACTTGCACACGCACACGAGTTCAGCGGACGGAGATCATCACCGGCGACAGATCCAGTCGGGCCGCGCGAGCGTTGTTGACGCTGGGGTCACGGGGGGTGTGCATGCGTGCAGGGAGTGTGGAGATGGGTAGGCTATCTACTTGCGAGCGGCGACCCCGGAGCTGCAGCAGCAAGCGAGCACCAATGCTCGGCTCGGCCAACCATGGCGGTCCGGCGGGAAGGTGTGGACCGATTCCACAATTTCGACAGCAAAAGCATGGGAGATAAGCGGGAATCGGAGGAGAAGCTCACAGGGAGACGATTGGTGTAGTTGTTCGTTCTCGGGGACGTCCGTACACGGCAAATTCCGTCGACGAAGCTCGCCGGCCGTGGTGGAGGCGGAGCAGAACTCGTCGCAGGTACAGGCTCCCGACTCGATTGCTTCGGAGGAGAAGGAGGTGACGACGCGGTGGAGCTGCGGAGCGTGAGGAGCTCTCTCTCTCCGGCACCGGAGTGGCTGCCCGACGACGAGGTGGACTCCGGTGGCTTAATGGTGGAAGAAACAGAGGGGAGACGAGGGACAGAGGAAGAGGGGAGGCGGCGGCGCAGGGGGAGAGGGATAGGGTTCGGAGAGGGATAGGGGTGCGGCTTAAGAAGAGGAGGGGAAAGGGAGCAGGTGGGAAGAGCACATGGTGGGGGCGCGCTGCTGCGAGCCATGGCTCCTCCTGCCTCGCTGTAAAGAGGAGCGTCCGTACGAAGGAGGAAGAAGAGGACGTGGGCTTCGGGATGGGGTTGGACTAGGTCAGGTAAGTGGGCTTCGGCCCAGGTTTAGTTTTTTTTTTCTCCCTCTGAATTTTATTTTTCTTTTAATTCTTTTCTGTTTTTCTATTTTTAAAACAAAATAGAAAAGGAAAATGAATTAGAAGATTTTATAAAATAGTGTTAGTTTAAAATAGGCAATTTAATAAACCAGTTTTATAAATTTGCAAATTATTTAAAATACACATTTTAATTAATTTGAAATGCATTTGAATTCAAATTGTGTGATTTGAATTTAAAGGGAGTTTAAATTTAAATGCAATAAATTAAATGAAGTGACTAATGCATGATGAAATGATGACATGATGATGCACAAAAGAAAAACAACAAAAATCTAATTGGGGATAAAACCCGGGGCGTTACAATCGACACCACTAACAAGGGATCGCGTCCCGCGATCCACGCCGAGACCACAAGAAGAGAGGGGTAACTATCGAGTCTTCACGCTCCGGGATAAACTTCTCGACACCACTAACAAGAGGAGTTGGTCATGTCGATGAAGATTCGCGAAGATTGAACCCTAATAGGATACAAGGCAAGAAATCGTCCAACCACACGTAGGATCCTAAAACTTTGAAAGTTGGATAAGAGAAGAGACTCAAAACAAGTAAGGTAAGAGGAGAAATAGAATTGAGATAAGAAGTAAATAGAAACCTATTGAGATATTTTTAAAATTATTTTTAGTCAAATAATTTTTGACACTCTAGAAACAACGACCGTTGGCGAGGTTATCCTACAGGCTGTTGCGAACCCGCTGCTTCGATAACCAATCGTATCGAAACAACAAGGAGATCGAAACCAAGGCTCTGATACCACTTTGTGACGCCCAAAAATCGGTACTATGTAGATTTAAGCGATCCCGCCGAAATCCGCATAATAACGATTTTTGGTCGCCCACCAGACATAATGTGCACGCCGAAACATGCGCATTATGTGGGTGGAATTGTGAAATCATTACAACAGTTCCGATACATCCACAAATATAATAGAAGATATAATTACAACAACGACTCGAACGAGTCAAGATACAAATGTTACAATACAAATATACAAATGACAGCGGAAGCAAAATAGTATCCGACTACGGATAAGATGCAAATTGGACTAAGAGTCCTGAAGATAAGCAATGGCGCCATATCCCTGCCCAGCCAAGCTGGAGGGATTCCCAAGCTAACGTCGTCTGACTTCAAACCTGTTGACTGCACATAAAACATAACCCAAAAGAGGGTCAGGGCACTCCCTGGCAAGCAAAGCCAACTTGCCTACTTTCTACACCATCTCCCAAAATATAGGGGAGGTGGACTTAGCGGCAGCAGCACTAGCAACCTAAAGAGACACGCTACAACTTCCGTCTAATCAGAGAGGGATAAGAGAGCGCTTAAGATAAACAGCTACTACTAACACCAATCATAACCCATTCTCGGATTAACCCCCTCAACCAAATATGAGGAAGCAATTCGGGAAACTCACACATTGAATAATTTTAGTTACCATTCATTGTGAAAGTAATTCTATATTACTAGTCAAATTAATTAACATTATTTAGGTGTAAGTTGTCTAGATCTCATTAGTCGGCAACGCACCAAGTTGTCCATAACCGCGGACGCGGCTCATCGATAAGATTATACCCTGCAGGGGTGCACTACTGGACCCATACTCGCATGATCAACCCAGTCAAAAACATTAGGGCCTTTCAACCCAACTCTTTTCCTTCACCGCAACAAGTCCAGGAACCACGGGAGCTATGCTGGTCCCGGCCAAAAGGGTGCGGACTCCCGCAGGACACACCCCTCCGCACCAACAGGCCGCGCCCTATATGCATGTAACAAGGCACACCGCCAAAGTAAAATACTACACTAGTATCATCAATGCATATGAGACAAATGGAAAACCCGAACTAGGTGTGGCTCCCGGACAAGTTGAAGTTCCAGTCAAAGTCGAGGGGGGCTCCATAGGGCCTCCCACAAGTGGTTAGTGCGCTCAGTCTTGGATTAGGGGAGCAAGATCTCAGTTCCTAGGTCGACATTTAGCAGAACAAAGCACCTCGCAAGGCCTTCCGCCGGTGCCTTATCTTTTAATTATAATACCCCAATATAATACAATATTTTATTAAGGTAGAATAATCTATCCAGCTAAGCATATGAAATAAACGACCAACAGAGGACTCGCACAACCAACTCTAAGCATGTGCTACGACTCGCAAGGCTAACAGATAAACATATAACAGGTGATGGGATGTGGGGATAAAGCTGTATAGGCTGCAGGATAAACATGTGATGGGATAGCAATAAAGAATCGTAACTAGGGTAGCAGAGATCAACGGCAGGAATGAAAGACAATGTATAGGTAAACAAGCAAACTTTGCTTGCCTGGAATCCCGCATGGAAGCAGATCTTGTCGTTGCTCACACATCTCAATGTCTTATCCGCGAAGAAGCAACAAACACTGGAAAGCGTAAAAGATGCATTTTACAACTACGTCAAAAGATCCAGCATGATCATATGAGAAATGATGCATGGCATGGCAAGATGCAATAAAATGCAGGTAATCCAAATTAAGCGGGAAAACAACCCCGACAATTAATATTTAGGTGCAAGCTATTTATTTACTCAGCAATATTAAATATTGGTTAACATGGTAACACATGGCATGGGTGCTCTAATTAAATTAAATGGAATAGGGCATTATATATTAATTACCACACACATTTCATATTTAATTATTTAGTTGCAATTAACAAAGTATACTAAGTAATTAAAATAGCAGATGCAAAATGGCATACAAATGGCATATTAATATTCTTTGCATTTTTCTGATATAAAAACATATAAAGATTATTTAATTTGGAATTACAGAATTAAAGTTATTAACAAAACAAGTTTTAGGGGTGTTTCTGTAAAAGTCAGGGACTTGTTGGTGAGGAAACAGTGTCTGTGGGGACCTCTGCGTGGGAAGCAGAAAAGCAGGGGGCTTGGTGTAATTCTGCAGCGCAGAAAACTTCTCTGACTTTTGTCACCATGTGTAAACCTAGCGAGAGAGGCAGACGCGCGGGACCTAGGGCTGACTGGGAGCTGAGTCGGTGTGTGGGCTCCCACTGTCATTGACAGGTGGGGCCGGGTTGTCAGTGGCAGAGAGAAAAAAAGTGGGCTTTAATCGCGCCCAGAGGGATTCGAACCTGGGTTTCCGACCGAGCGAAGGTTAGGTGGCGCTAACCACTGGGTCGGTCTGGTGTTGGTGATGGAATATGAATCCCGCAGGATAAAAAGTGGAATTCGGAGGTTAACTGAACCCAAGATTCAGACTTGCACACGCACACGAGTTCAGCGGACGGAGATCATCACCGGCGACAGATCCAGTCGGGCCGCGCGAGCGTTGTTGACGCTGGGGGCACGGGGGGTGTGCATGCGTGCAGGGAGTGTGGAGATGGGTAGGCTATCTGCTTGCGAGCGGCGACCCCGGAGCTGCAGCAGCAAGCGAGCACCAATGCTCGGCTCGGCCAACCATGGCGGTCCGGCGGGAAGGTGTGGACCGATTCCACAATTTCGACAGCAAAGCGTGGGGGATAAGCGGGAATCGGAGGAGAAGCTCACAGGGAGACGATTGGTGTAGTTGTTCGTTCTCGGGGACGTCCGTACACGGCAAATTCCGTCGACGAAGCTCGCCGGCCGTGGTGGAGGCGGAGAAGAACTCGTCGCAGGTACAGGCTCCCGACTCGATTGCTTCGGAGGAGAAGGAGGTGACGACGCGGTGGAGCTGCGGAGCGTGAGGAGCTCTCTCTCTCCGGCACCGGAGTGGCTGCCCGACGACGAGGTGGACTCCGGTGGCTTAATGGTGGAAGAAATAGAGGGGAGACGAGGGACAGAGGAAGAGGGGAGGCGGCGGCGTAGGGGGAGAGGGCTAGGGTTCGGAGAGGGATAGGGGTGCGGCTTAAGAAGAGGAGGGGAAAGGGAGCAGGTGGGAAGAGCACATGGTGGGGGCGCGCTGCAGCGAGCCATGGCTCCTTCTGCCTCGCTGTAAAGAGGAGCGTCCGTACGAAGGAGGAAGAAGAGGACGTGGGCTTCGGGATGGGGTTGGACTAGGTCAGGTAAGTGGGCTTCGGCCCAGGTTTAGTTTTAGTTTTTTTTTTCTCCCTCTGAATTTTATTTTTCTTTTAATTCTTTTCTGTTTTTCTATTTTTAAAACAAAATAGAAAAGGAAAATGAATTAGAATATTTTATAAAATAGTGTTAGTTTAAAATAGGCAATTTAATAAACCAGTTTTATAAAATTTGCAAATTATTTAAAATACACATTTTAATTAATTTGAAATGCATTTGAATTCAAATTGTGTGATTTGAATTTAAAGGGAGTTTAAATTTAAATGCAATAAATTAAATGAAGTGACTAATGCATGATGAAATGATGACATGATGATGCACAAAAGAAAAACAACAAAAATCTAATTGGGGATAAAACCCAGGGCGTTACAAAGGCTTTGCAAAGTACACATGTTTTGGTGGGCTAGTTGGCGATGCCAAAGCCAAGCCACGTCAACTTTTCTGAAGAGACACATGGCTTGAGTAGTGGTGGCTCCGGAGAAGTCCACCACATAAAGCTCATGCTCCACGTATCCCACGAAAGCCACTCGTAGCGACTTGCTCCACAAGAGGACCACAACGTCCTTATCAAAGAAGGGAGAAATCCCCAACTTTTTTAAGGCACGAACCGATAACAACTTATAGCCATGGGATTCAACAAGCATAACATTGACAAGAGTAATGTCGGGGGAAACTACCACTTTTCGAAGCCCGGTTACCTTAGACCTTGACAAGTCACCAAACGTCACGGACACTTGATCTACATTTGGTCTCAACTCCGTGACGAGATCTTTGCTCCTTGTCATATCACTTGTACATCCACTATCAATTATCCATTTTAAACCACTGGGAGCAAGGTCCTACAAGATATCAATTCTTGCATTTAGCAACCCATTGCTTCATAATGGGTGCCTTATGGTTAGCGACAAGAGACTTAGGAATCCAAATAGCATATGAAATAAAACCATAGTAGGGTCCAATGTAACGAGCACAAACATTCCCATAATAATCAACATATAAAGCATAGTTGGTATTTTTGTCCCCGGCATGATCAATACGAGTAGGCTTGCCCCTTGTGGCATTCCTACTCGCAGCAATGTCCTTGGATTGAATGGAGTCGGCCTTCTTGGCTTGGATGGGGTTGAAGTTCTTGGCTTGAGTGGGAATGCCCTTCTTGGTATTCACCTTCATGGGAGGCACATACACAAGTCCTGAAGGGAATATGCCCTAGAGGCACTTAATAAACATAGTTTATTGGTTATATTCCAATTGTTCATTATATGTTTTATACCATGCTATAATTGTATTAAGCGGAAACATTAATACATGTGTGGTAGATAAACAACCAGGTCCCTAGTAGCCTCTACTAAGACTAGTTTTGTTGCGCGATTGATGATCGAGGTTTTCCGATCATAGGGCATGGAGCCGGTCGGCAATGAAAGTCATATCGTTGGTGTAACGATGTGATGGACATACCCAGTATTTATAGGACATAGTCATTACGCCTTAAGACCGTGAGACCAACTCTTATTATTATTCCTGGAAGGTACTTTGATTGCACCAAACGTGATACTTATTCAGTGTGACAATAACGGTGATACTTTTGGGTATCGGAAGGGGGTAGTTGAGACAAGGGTCAACATCAGGATTTGTCAGTCCACATAGCCGGATAGATACTCTAGGGCCCACTCGGTGAGATTATGTCAAATGAGTTTGCAAACATGTGACTAGGTCACCAGCTGACATAATATCATGGACGAGTAGAAGATAGTGTTGTCGGTAACGAGATCAAGCTAGGTATGGAGATATCTGAGAATGATGCTCGGATACGCTAAATATCGCTATGACAAAGGGTTTAACACTAGACGTCCAGGTTTGATAGATGAAAGTCATTCGTTATATCACATGGATTAATTCATGGGGTCCAGGCCTACGAGTTAGTCAATTATCGGAGAGGAGTCTCGATCATGTCTGGGTCTGTTATTATATCGAACCGCTAGAGTAACACACTTAAGGGGTTTCGACAAGACAACCGGAAAGGAAAGAGATCACCGGGAACGTCCCGGGAATGGTCCGATGGAGATCGGGCAGCGATGAAATAGTTTGTGGAGCTAGAATAAATTATATATAATATGTTTAATATTAATGATGTAATTAATGATTAAATATGATTTTTTATATTTATTTTCGAATTTATTTAGGCTGATTTCCCTAAATGGGCCTTCTGGTCGAAAGAAGGCCGAGAAGGGGAAAATTCCTCAAGGGAATTCGGTGGGGGATGGATGGCCGGCCTAGGTGGGCCAAATGGGGCCCACCTAGGGCCGGCGCATCATCTAGAGCCGCACTAAGGCATGTGGGATAGTCCCACATTGCCTGGCTGGTGAGTTGGCTCCCCCCGGGGAGCCTATATAAGAAGGGGCACCCCTGGCCTTTTAATTCACCAATTAATTCTCTAATTCTCTCTCGATCTCGTGATTCCCTTTGTCGGAGTTGCGCCGAGTTGAGAGGGGGATCTCTTCCACCATAACCCGCTGCCGCGCTGCTGGTGTTCCGGTCCAAGTCTTCCACTGCTCGTCCTGGACTGGAGCTTCGGAGGCCGTCGTCTCCACCGTATGTGTGTAACGTCCTGCGAGGTGCTGCGCTAGCGGTGCTCGAAGGCCTACTTCCTCCACCATACCTCGAGGTCATCTTCATCGTCTTCGTCGTGTCGAGTTCTTCGCGACCTAGAGGTCGGCTACGTCGTCTTCGTCATCAACGCTTGTGCGGGAGCGTAATCCCCGCTATTCGGTCTACGAGGGTATGTATTCCGATCTCCGCTGTACTACTATATCTGCATAGTGTAGATCTTGGCTAGTTTAAGGATATCGTTGCTAGGAATTTTTTTGTTTTCTGCATGCGATCCCCTTCAGTGGTATCAGAGCCGATCTATCATAGATATATCTGTACGCTGTTAGAACCCGTGTTCTGCACAGGGGCACCGTTCCTGTTATTTGCTACCCTCTAGCCTGCACTTGTGATTCCAGCGGCATCGAGTTGATGAAGCGGCCCTGACCGACTTTACGCGTACGCTTACGCGAGACTGTTTCCACTACTGACATACGGCTTGCACCATATCTGTTGCTGGCGGGTGTCAGTTTCTCTCTCTTTAGTTGGCTTTGCATTTTCAATGGAGGGCCCGAAAGGGATGCTTAAACATGCAATTATTGGATCGTTGTTGTGGTCATAAGGTTCGTAGGTATGAAGCGGTTCTATTTCCGAAAGCCCCAAGCCACGTAAAATATGCAAAAGATAAAGTAGAAGCGTCTAACTTTATTTTGCAGGGGGCTATGTGATATGGTCAAGGTAGTTTTATTAAATTGTTTATAAACTGCGGGCGCCAAGAAGATCATGGTGCATGGACCATATCACGTTGCATTACATTTGATGTTTTGTGTGCATCTTATATTGTGTGATTATATATATATATTAGTATATATTAGTTACGCGGCGGTAATTATATAAGATGATCCCTTCAAAAATTCCACTAGTGTTCTTCCTCCAACGAGCACCACCAAGAAAGTTTTACGTTATGAGGCAGGCCGTGACGATCGGGTGTCAGACATATCGTCATTCGCATACGGTGGGTGTAAGCCATGTTGCACAAGCATCAGCGTGGAGGTTATAGTGGTGAGGCTAGCATATGCAGATATGGCCTCGGAACACGGAGGCCGAAAGGTCGCGCATGAGTCACAGAGTTGTTGTGATTGAAAATTGTCTACCCTTGAAGTTTTGTTGGCGGCTCTAACGATGAGGGGTTGTGCAATGGATGGGGCTCGTGTAATCTCTTAAACGACCAGGAGGGATGTTCGTTTGAGTGGGAGTTCGGATAGTTATTTTCTAAAATACTAGAACTCAAAATATAATGAACAAAATCTGTTTTGCAAACCTTTGTAGATATTAACCATTGTGATAGCATCTTTTCGAATTAGTCGCATTCCTGCGATTGAGAAACTTAAAAGGTTGGGTCCAAACTTCATAGTTTTATACTTTAGCTTGAGGATACTCCTTGTTTAAACCGTTAGCTCTTTGTGTTACAATACCCGCTAGGAGATAAACCCGGAGATTCCGCTAACAAAAGATAATTTGGATTATCATATTTTGTGCGGGTGATATCATCAAGTCTAGTGTATGCTATGCTCTCTGCCATAGAGAACCAACGGTGGGTACGAGTTGTTAGATCGCGAACATATGAGATGGTCGCTAAACTCGGGGTACCCCTAAAGTTGGGTTGATGAAGTTTATCAGTACGTTGACTGATTGTCTTCTCAACCAAGATGGAAGAGAATACACACATTGAAAGAGCACGGGGTGGTCATACTTGATGAACATTGAGACGCCTCGCTCAGCTTGATCACTGGATGACAGACGCCGTTGCTAGGTGCAAATGCTTTGTCATAGACTATGTCATGCAAGGGGAATCATTCACCTTCATGGTTCTTGATTACGTTGGAAGTATCAAGAAGATGAAACAAATCGCCGGAAGTCATCGATCATGATGGTGTATATATGATATACATGTTATGAATGTTTTTTAGCTAAGAAAGTACTCGCAGTAGTGACTAAGTTTTGAACTAGTCATGTTTTATGAAAACCAGGTTTACTGCTTGAGTAGCTTGAAAGGATGATGCGACATTGCATGTTGATAATGGAAGACAAATTGTTGTGAGGGCCTTAGACACTCTCCCTCTAGATCTACCATTTGGATAAATTCTTTATGATCGCCTGTTAGTATGATCGTTATAAGTGTGTCTCCTCTAGCGAGACACTTGTTCATATATGTTAGTGACAAATTCGTTGTCCTATATTTATGAAGTAATGATCATATGCTGATTTGAATTTAGATGGTAGAAGCACCCACATTCATAATATTAATGCCAAAGGATACAAACTTAATAAAGACACCACATATGTGTGGCACTACCGTTTAATTCATGTCAATGTTATAATCAATGCATTAGCTCCATACCGGATGGATCTACAAGTCATTAGATTTGATCTTTTGACACTTGCAAAATAACTAACGTTTTCGGAAAACGGGCATATAACTTATTGATAGTCATGCATATAGATGTATGTGGTTCAATGAAGTAATTGACGGGTAGTGGAGACCTTTATTTCGTGAACTTCACTGAACGTTTTGAGTATAGCTTGTTGAGAATCGTGCATATGGGTGTATGTGAATCAGTGAAGTACTTTAACGTGTAGTGGAAGTATTTATTTCATAGACTTCATGAATATGCGAGTAGATATATGGATATCCATTCAGTGAATGTTGGTCTGGAAACTTTGATATGATCAAACAAGTTCAGAATAAAGTAGAAATTAAATTTAACAAGAAAATCAAATTCCTACGATACAGATCGAGAAAATAAAGATTTGAGTTATAATGTTGGCACATCATTGAAAGACTTGTGATAATAGTTCCACAAATTACGTCGCATGGAACACCATAGTGTTATGGTATGTTAGGACGTCGTAATTGCACCCTATCAGATTGTGTGTGGTAAATAAATCTCTTACCGAATTATTGTGATCATTAGAGTCGTATGGTAGAAACGTAACATTCACGTTAAATAATAGGGAAACCATTAAAATCCATGGAGAAAATACCATATGAGTCATGGCATGACTTTTAGCCTGGATTGTCGTTTCAGCAATTAAGTGTTTCGATGTGATCAAACCTAAAATGGATTAATCTTTGTAGTGTACCGTACCTAAAGAGTTAGTTGTGTACATGTCTCACGACATAGGCAAATTGTTGCCGGGATATACCTTGCGAAAGAAATAGTTTCTTGTCCAAGGGTGTAAGTGAGTAAGAGAGTAGAGCAAGACAAAGTTGATGAACTTTCTCTCTAGACATTAGAGTGGCGCAACCGAAAGTGTTTTCGGTGTCATGCTCCATAGCTTGAAAAAGGTTGATGATACAAGATCATGATGTTCTGAGCTCATACTAAGAACGTAGGCGTACGAGTTTGTGTTCTACACTATGTGTTATGACAATCTTGTTATGAAGGTCATATTAATGGAATATGACAGGCCTACAAACTACGAAGAAGAGATGGTAGACCTAAGTCCGAGAAATGGCTATGGTAGACCTAAGTCCGAGAAACGCCCCACTTCCTCCACCCGACCTCGAGGTCATATTCGTCGTCTTCGTCGCGCCGAGTTCTTCGCGACCTAGAGGTCGGCTACGTCGTCTTCGTCGTCAGCGCTTGTGCGGGAGCGTAATCCCCGCTATTAGGTCTACAAGGGTATGTATTCGGATCTCCGCCGTACTACTATATCTACATAGTGTAGATCTTAGCTAGTTTAAGGATATCGTTGCTAGGAAAATTTTTGTTTTCTGCATGCGATCCCCTTCAAGTCCCTCCTTCCCTTGATGAGTGTGAGGCTCCACGATTGGAGTCTCAACAACTTGCTTACCCTTGAGAAGGATGGTCTTGGATGTGGAGGCCTTAGCAATCTCATTCTTCAACCTAGCATTCTCCTTCATAATATTAGCATTATCACAAGAGAAAATAGAGGTAGAAGTGTTAGGAGAATCAAGGTTAGTTAGCCAAGTTTGGAGTTGAGCATGAGACTCCTTTAGAAGAGCATGTTCACTCTCCAAAGCATTGTGAGATATGATGAGTTTCTCCATGTCCTCAATGAGTCTAACATGTCAAACCGCAAATTCGTCCTTGTCTTGTTGAATCACCTTGAATTTAGCATAGTACATGTCACCATCCTTAATGAGTTTAGCATGTGAGGAGTTATGAGTCTCCTCAATAGTTTCAAGTTGCTCCTCAAGACGAGCATGAGACACTTCAACCTCTTCTAGAGAGGATCTCAAGTAAGATAGAGAAATAGAGTCTTCTCTTTCTATCTTACCCTTCTCTTCATTGAGATGCTCTAGCTCCCCAATATGGGTCATGAGAGCACTAACGTGTTTCTTGCTTTCACCTTGCAAGTTAGTGATACAGGAATCGAAAGCAACAAGCTCTTCTTTGATATGAAGGCTAGAAGCATCATCAAGCTCATTCATTTCATTCATGAGAGAGGAAGAGGATGAGGGTACCTCCGTGCCTTGTCCATAAGGCCTCTTGAGCTCTTGGAGATGGGGTTCTCATTTGGTGACTCGAAGAGAGATGGGGAGGTGCTTGTCGTTGTTGAAGGAGTTCTTGTCGTTGATGAGGGAGTTCTTGTCGTTGATGAAGGAGCGGTAGGTGTTGAGGTGGTGGCAAGAGCCGCCACTTCATTTGGTGTTTCTTCCTCCGACTCTTCATCATCGGTGGGGTACTCCTCTTGAGTAAACAACACAATGCGAGGCTTCTTATGAAGAGGCCTCTTCTTTCCATAGGCCTTCTTGGGGGGGGGCATCTTGGCCTTGTCCTTGAGCACAAGAAGTCCACCATGCTCTTCTCTCTTGTCGTAAGGACAATCGGCGACGAAGTGGTACTTGGCTTGACAATTGTAGCATGTCCTTGACTTGGAGGGTGAGACCTTATCGCCTTGAGGTGGAATCTTGTCAAATCGCATCTTGGCTCTTGAACGGTTGTTCCAAAAGGTGCGAGCCGCAAGAGCGAGATGTTCGTTGTATTCAATCTTGAGCACTTCTTTGGACATGGCAGCAAAGCTTCCAAGCTCATCATCGTTGTCATCTTCAACGGTGGCCTTCAAGGCAAGGTTGATTGCCCCTTTTTGCATTCCAAGAGCCCTTGCCCTTGCGTCTTGAACATTGATACGTCTCCAACATATTCATAATTTCTTATGTTCCATGCTATGTTATATCATATTATTACATGTTTTAAATGCATTTTATATAGTTTTATGCATTTTCTGGGACTAACCTATTAACAAGATGCCACAGGGCCAGTTCCCTGTTTTCTGCTGTTTTGGTTTAAGAAAAGTACTTAAGGAAATATCCGCCAAATTGGAAATAAATCAACCTGGAATTATTTTTGGAATATTTGCGTCACGAGGAACCAAAGACGAAGAGGGGCCGCGAGGCGCCCACATCACCTGGTGGCGCGGGCACCAATCTGGCCGCGCCGGGAGGCGATGTGGGGCCCTCGGGCGCCCACCGACCTTGGTCTTTCGCCCATAAATACCTCCCTAACCTAAAAACGACGGGACGTTAGAGACTTTTTCCTCCACGGGCCCCGAACACCACAGCCATCGCCGACAAGACTCGGGGGACAAAAGCCTCTGTTCCGGCACCCTGCCGGGACGGGTAATTGCCCCCGGAGCCATCTCCATCAACTCCACCACCATCTTCGTCGCCGTTGTTGACTCCTATGATGAGGAGTGAGTAGTTCTCCCCCGGGGTTGCGGGATCTACGGTAGCCACGTGGTTTATCTCTCTCCCATGATGTGATCTTGCATGTGATCATGAGTTTTGTAATCTTGTTGAATATGTGATGCTTCTCTTTATCTATTATGCACTCTAGAGTGTTTGAGAGTAGTGTTTATTTACTTAACTTTGATGTCATTGTTCAGAATGTCCACTGGTGAAAGTATCATCCCTAGGCCTTGTTTCTAAGCATCAAAACACCGTTTCCAACAAATTCTGCTACATGTTTGCTTGCTGCCATTTTTATTATAGATTGCAATTGCTACTTATAATCATCCATATTACTTGTATTTCACTATCTCTTCACATAACTAGTGCCCCTATACATCTAAAAAGTGTATTGGGTGTGTTGGGGATACAAGAGACTTCTCGTATCTTAATTGTAGGGTTGCTTGAGAGGAATATCTTTGACCTATACCTCCCTGAGTTCAATATACCTTGGGTGATCCACTTAGGGGAAACTTGCTGCTGTTCTACAAACCTCTGCTCTTAGAGGCCCAACATTGTCTACAAGAATAGAAGCGTGCGTAGACATCAAGCTATTTTCTGGCGCCGTTGCCGGGGAGGTGAGCGCTTGAAGGTATATTCTTTAGATTCTGCAGTTATTACTTTTGTTTCTTGTTTTTATTTTCACTAGTTAGGCTAATGGAAAACAACTAAAATATTAGAGAGCTTTATAGTATTTATCTTAAGCTAGGACATTGAAGTCTTTGAAGAGAAAATTAAAAAATCTATGGATCTTTATTTGCATGCTAGTAGCAATGTTATTAGTATGAATTCTTTGAACACCATTATTGCTAATGCTATGGAAAAGTCTAACCTTGGGGGAGTTGGTTTTGATGAGCATGATATTTTTAGTCCCCCAAGCAAGGAGGAGGAAATTTTCTTTCATGATACCTTGCCTCCAATATATGATAATTATAATCATTGTAATATTTTCATTCCACCTACTATTGAGGAGAAAATTAATTATGATTACAATATGCCTCCTATATTTGATGATTATGGTGATGAGAATAATAATGATAGCTATTTAGTTGAATTTTCTCCCACTATGATCAATAGGAATGACTATGCTTATGTGGAGAGTATTAATTTTGTTATGCATATGGCTCATGATAAGAATGTTCTATGTGATAGTTATGTTATAAATTTTATTCATGATGCTACAAGTGAACTTATTGATGATAATAATGAGTATTGCTTAAATATGCTATATGATAATGCTTTAGATCATGGTCATATTCTTATTGATAATCCTCTATGTTTAAAAGTTTAGGATAAAAATGATATAATTGCTTCTTGTGATGGTACTCTTACTCATGAGATTCCTACTTTGTTCTTGAATTCTCCTAATTACACCATGGAGGAGAAACTTGCTTATGTTGAAAACTACTTATATGGTTTGCAATTGTCTCTAGTTTCAAATCTTTGTTGCAACCATGCTCTTAAACTTGATATTGATCTTAGTAACTATTTTGAAAGAGGGAAGCATGCCAATAAATTCCAAAATAAATTTAACAATCCTCTTTATGTGCCTATGTTATCTAAGTTGAATGATTCTTGTTGTTATATGGTTGAATTTATTTCTACTACTGAAAGTTATTATGAGAGAGGGAAACATGGTTTTATTTATCTCAACAATATTAAGTTTCCCCTCTTTGTGTTGAAATTTTTGAAGTGGCACTTGTTTTGCTCTCCTATGTTTGTTGCTTTGTGTTTTCATGACTTTTTTCTTTACAAGATTATTTTTCATAGGAAGAGGGTTAGACTTAAAAAAAATTGCCTCTCGATGCTCTCTTTTGTTTTTCAACTCTCATCTTTATGAGAGCGTCATAAAAATCACCTTGCCTAGCTAAAAGGCTTTAAAGAAAAGCGCTTATGGGAGACAACCCACTTTTATTTCCTGTTATTTTATTTTGTTTGCGTCAAGGACTTGTCCTAACTCTGTAACACTTCCTTTGTATCTTTATTTTATCGCATTGTTGTGTCAAGTTAAGCCTCTAGTTGAAAGTTGATGCTAAAATTCAATTCCTGCGCATAAACAGATTTCTGATGTTCACCGTTAAATTCATTACTCTTCACCGGAACGTCAGAAAAATCTGCCCTCTTTTGTGAATAATCCTCAGATGTATACACAACTTTCATTAGTTTAGAGTTTTCTGATTTGAGCAAGTTAAGTTCGTAGAAAAAATTTGTCTTTACGGATTGTTCTATTTTTTGACAGATTCTACCATTTATTTTGCAATGCCTCTTTTGCTATTTTGATTGGATCTTTTTATCCTATGAAGTATCAGTGGCTGTAGCTAATGTCCAGTAGCATTGGTAGCAATTGTATTCTTACAAAATATCATAATTTTTCATACAGTAACCTTCTAATTAAGTTACTCTAAGTTTGGTGTGGAGGAAGATTTCAAGGATCAAGAGAGAAGGACGATATAATGTGATCAAGAGGATAGTAACACCAAATCTTGGGGATGCTTCGGTGGTTCACACCAATACATTTCAAGAAGACTCAAACGTCAAAGCTTGGGGATGCCCAAGGCATCCCCTTCTTCATCAACAAACTATCAGGTCCTTTCTAGTGAAACTATATTTTAATTCCGCCATATCTTATGTGCTTTTCTTGAAGCGTCTGTTTGGTTTTGTTTTTGTTATTTTCATTCTCTGAATAAATTGGATCCTAGCATTCTTTTGTGTGGGAGAGAGACACGCTCCGCTTTTTTTATGAATACTCGTATTCTCCACTTATATTTGTTGAGTATTATTTTCATGTAATTGTTTGCTTCCTAGCTCTTGTTTTTCATGCATCTCTTGCGAGAGCTGTTTGCTTTGTTATATTATACTCTCATATTTCATTGTTTAACTACTTGGAGAGTTTATCTTTTAAATAAGTTGATTGGTGTTTGGTTGAGAACAGAAAATGCTAAAAGTGGTAGATGGTATAACTAAATGATTCATAATCTTGTAGATCATTAAATTGTGTCACTTGAATCATTGATGTTGTTTTGAGATATTAATTTGCTTAATGGTAAACATGATGGTCTAGTAAAGTGGAATTATTAAATGGTTGGTCTAGAGAAACTTGAAAACTGTGCCACACTTAAATTTCCAGTTGATTGCATAATAGTATATGACTTCTATTTGCCTAAAGCAAACTTAATGACTTTATGTTATGCGCTACGGACGGGGAAGCCAACGATGACTTTGTCATTCGCCACGATCCCTCTAGGAGTAATTTTCATTATGCCTTGTATGATCATATTTTTATTTGGAATATTTTTACTTGTGAGTTCTAAAACTGCGGTTTTCATGGCACTTCCACCACCATATTGCTAGCCTCTTCGGTACTTTGCTTTGCCCTTTCTCACAATGAGAGTTGGTGCATTTTTTGCGGGTACATACAAACTCGTGGGAGATCTTCATCTTGTTCTCCTACACATAAGTCAAATATCTTCCTCAAAACATCCACCATACCTACCTACTACAGCATTTTCATAGCTGTTCCGAGATATATTGCCATGCAACATCGATCTTATATTACATGACTTGTTGTCATTCATTACTTATTTATTGTTTTGCTTGTTTCTATAAAAATGATGTGTGGTTTTACCCATGTTACGCTAGAGCACTGCATAACCTGCTACACTGGCAGAGGCACCGTTGTCATATGTATTCTTATGGCACATTCATATAGTTACTTATATCATCAGTATGTTGTTTTATCATCATTAGTGTGTTGTCATATATCATGTATCATAATAGGATGCTTGCCCCTAAAAGTGAAGGGGCAATTGGTTATGTGCCATGGTTCGCTGAGTTTTATCGGTCTGTGCCATACCCGCGCTGTTTCTCTGGTCTGTGCCCTGGTTTGCTCGCATATCGGCCAAACGCTCGTCTCCCTCTGGTCAACCTCCTTTGACCCGCATATGGCCTGACTGGTAGGGTCGGCCTGGCGCGGCTATGCTCGTGTGTCGGCTAAGTTGAGATTTCCTGGGGTCGGCGCGTGGGGCCGGGGCACTAGTCTGACTGGTGGGGCCGGGGCACTAGTCTGACTGGTGGGAACGGCGCGTGGGGTAGGGCGTCAGGTCGGCCTGGGGTTGGCGCGTGGGGTCAGCGTAGATTTCTCGCCGCCGACCACTTCCAACCTATCCTCCAGTCGACGATTCCGGCTACCATGGACGCCCTTCCATGGCACCTCCACTAGGAGCGCCGCCGCTGCGTCAAGGCCAACGGAGCACGCAAGTGCTCGAGCAGGCGGTGGACACTGAAGGGAGTCCAGCCGCCGCCGGCGCTATTGCGGCGGGAGACGAAGGAGTTTTATCTCCTCCACGGTCTCCTGCCCGCGCCGCCCTTCCTCACGCCACTATCACCTCCCGCCGACGAGGAGACCTCGTCCGGCTCATGGACCTTGTCGCCGTCGCCGCGCAGCCCACCCGAGGTCGCCGTGGACGAGAAGGGTTCAAGATCTACGATCCCGCTGCCTTCGAGTCCTCGGTGACCCGCGAGGACTTCGTCCCCGACAAGGTCCTCGAAGCGGTCACCGAAGCCGTCCAGGCGCGCTCCTTGGAGGAGGTCCAAGCGTACGCAAAGCGCCGCCATCGGGGGGTCGAGATTGAGCTGGACCGCCTCCACCGCGAGCAGGAGGCCGGCGCGAGCTCGAGCAAGGGGAAGGCCATCATCGTCTACATCGATGACGACTCTTCCGACGAGGAGTGAATCACTCTGGCGACGGCGGGGCCGCACCCTTCGAGCTCCGGTGAGCTAATTTTGCTGCTTAGGGTTAGGGCCGCGTAGTATACATAGATTTTGGAAGGTCGTATGTAATCTCCGGCGAGCTCTGATGAGCACGCTCTGAATGTAATCTCCCGTGAACGAAGAACTATATGAATTTTAAATATGCGGGTCCAATTTGCTCCGGCGAACACATTTTTCAGCGAGTCCACCATTTTTGCTTAGAAATGGGGCGTTTACCCTACCTTTGGAGCTCATTTCAAACACATTTTCTAGCGAGTTTAGCATTTTTGCTAAGAAATGGGGCCTTTTAGCCTACCTTTGGAGCTCATTCGCAACACATTTTCAGCGAGTCCACCAACCTACCTTTGGAGCTCATTTGAAACACATTTTTCGGCGAGTCGACCATTTTTTCTTAGAAATGAGGTCGTTTACCCTACCGCTGGAGCTCATTTGAAACACATTTTTCAGCGAGTCCACCACCCTTCCTTTGGAACTCATTTCAAACACATTTTTCGGTGAGTCGACCATTTGTGCTTAGAAATGAGGCCGTTTACCATACCTTTGGAGCTCCTTTGAAAAACATTTTTCAGCGAGTCCACCACCCTTCGTTTGGAACTCATTTCAATCACATTATTTGGCGAGTCGACCATTTGTGCTTAGAAATGAGGCCGTTTACCCTACCTTTTGGAGCTCATTTGAAACACATTTTCAGCGAGTCCACCACCCTTCCTTTGGAACTCATTTCAATCACATTTTTTGGCGAGTCGACCATTTGTGCTTAGAAATGAGGTTGTTTACCATACCTTTGGAGCTCATTTGACGGTGGAGGTTTCCATTTTAATTATTAGTTGCTTTATTAAGGGCAAGTGCCAATTTAGTTATTAGTTGTTGATCTATTTTAGTTGTTAGTTATTTTATTAAGGGCAATGGCCCTGTGCTTGACGTCTCAAATTGTGTGTGTAAATACACTTCAGTTTGCAAATTTTCCGGCGAGTCCACCATTTTTTATTAGAAATGAGGCCGTTTACCCTACCTTTGGAGCTCATTTGAAACACATTTTTCAACGAGTCGAAGCTCATTTGAAAATTTATATGGATCTAAGCTATATTTGAGCAAGTTGATCGCTATCCCCAATTGGTTTGACAAAATACCCATTTGGTTACGACGGGTAACTGCCGAAATCCGCATTTGGTGCGCCAAAATACCCGTTTTGTGTGACTGAGGCAAATGGGGGTGGGCGAGCCGAAATCCCCATTGGGTCCACTCATCACTGGGTGTACAGCCCTTGTGCTACGCGTGCGTCCAATCAGATCGCAGAACGAGCTTCTCGCGGATCGCCTGCAGATTCCCTCTGGAGGAAATCGGGCGGCTGCATATTCCTTCAAGAGAAATCGGAAGGATACAGTTTAATCGACATTTGAAATGAGCTTCAAATATTCAAAAAATATCAAAAAAGGAAAATCCTGCTCATAGTCGTCTTATGTCATATACTAACGACTCAAGTTGAAAAACATGGTCTACATATATTCAAAAGGATAAGGGCATCGAGATCAGGTGATATCGCATAACTTGTTTAAATGAAAAACATGGTCTACATATGAGGCCTAAGCTTGGAGAGAAGTGGTTTTGGAATTGTAACATGAAATTTTCAAAAACCTCACGAAAGCTTCGTTTTGGAGTGACTAAGAAGTATCCATGCTTAGTTTTTCATTTTCATGTTTTAAACTTGTTTAAATGTTGGTCAAAATTAGATTTGACCGATTTTGAAATAACCATAATAAATTAAAAAATTATCGAAAATTGAAAAACCGACGCACATAGTCTTAATACTAGATTTGGGGCGCGGCTTGCCGCCGCCACCTAATTTTAAATAATTTTTTAGCCCAGGTCAAACACCCTTTTCATTATCATTTGTATGGACAATACTGTGAGACTCTTTGTGGGGATGTTAAAAGGAACGTATCAACAACATCAAAATAAATAATTTTACTGTAGAAACTAACCCATAGTCATGGATAGTAAATATTGCCTTAGTTTATTACATAAGATAGATGGCATAGGATTAACATGCTCTTGCAACATAGGGCGTTTGATCTTAAGGGTGAAACATCATATGGGTTTCATCAGCTTGAGCACAAATAGGTAGTCACTACTAGCTTCAAGCAGTATGAACCATCGGATAGTGCACCGATCAACAGCATCAGTTAATCATCACCGATGGATCATGTTTGCAGGCGGAGCACAATAAATACATCACATTCAGTCAAACATCTTAAACTAAAGACATAAGCTAAGAACTAATCAAGCCTCAAAGTCATACAACTGTTAGTGGCCGAATGCAAACATCTAAGAAGTGTCAATGAACAAATGCAAAACAGCTGTTGAACCATAAGTCCGGTCTAAATCAACTATATATTGAATCTTTCACAACTTGAGAATTAGGCTCCAAGCAAATGATGCAACGTCATCATAAAAAATGTAATCCAGCGGGAACAACACATCACCTTATCGGTTAGACATGTTTCATTCATAGTCTGTAGCACCTCAATTTCCGACCTAGTTGTCTTATAGTCATCTTAATTGTTTTGGAACAGAGGCTTACGGACCTTGGAAGCAAATGTAATTGTCCTTGTCCTGCCAAAAATACATAATAAAGGTCCAAGTGAGTGCTAAGATTTCTTGGACAACCCAAAAAATTTAGAAATTGCATCCATCTCAATGCATAGCAAATTGATATCAAAACAAAAAATTATTTCTTGCACGCACCTCAAACCAGCGTTTCCAATTGAGCACAGGTCCAACCTAAGAACAATTCACAGAGGCAACTGATGTGTATTTCTTGCACACAAACTAAAGCCTTAAATATGATACTGATAGTGTACTCACGAATCATTCATCTATTTAACAAATATATATTGCACATGGAACTCATATAACAGAGAAAAGTGACCTTATTTCGAGCAAACATTGATATAACAATATTATTTGGAAGGAAGATATACGTTTACTAATATTGTTACAGGATATGAAAGATGTGTTTCATTTCATTCAGAATGCGTAGAAAAATAGCTGCACAGTACAACATAACTTGTACATAAAGAGAGGTAGTTTAATGTGCATGATGTTGCATTAGAACTTTGTATCATAACTGCACATAACCAAGCATGAGACATTTAAGCTTTAAATCATGAGCTTAATTAACCAAAAATAGCTCAGAACTTTCATTGATATGAAAGTTATCTGAAATACAGCGCAACACTGAATAAATCCAGCACAACATGTTTAAGTAGAAATCAAATATACTAGACAAAAGGAAAACAAACTAAATTATTGGAAGGTGATAGGATCTGAACATAACATGCAGTTTAGGAATGTCTGAACACATAGATCAGATAATGATTGCTCACATGACCCGAACTTTCGGCAAATAATGAGAATATTTGGTTACAAACCAATGGGTATTAACTTCAGGCTACTACTCATCATCATTATATATTTTGATGTAAAATAAAAAGGATACAAAATAGAGGAAATGGGCACGGATGACATCAAGCTACTGAATTAGGACTTGAAAGGGCAAACATAAGAACAAAATAGATACCTTCAAAAATATGAGATGGATCAAAATAGTACTCCGAATTGAAAAGGCGCCAAACAAACTAAACATTCCAAACCAACATTCCATTATGATAAATATATATTTTCTTCTTTTCATACCTGACACAGGAATAATATAACCTAAAGAGGTTCACAAATAACCAACGCTCCGCCATGTCCCCGGGAGGTCCTCCTTGCTAACGCCAGCGGCAGCTCTCAGCGCTAGCCTGTGGTGCAGTAGCACGGCAGGTGGGCTCGGGAGGAGGAACTTGACAGGGGAAGGGGAAGCAAAAATTTACCTTTGGCCATGAACCACTGCCACACATGGTTGGAGGCCAGAGGAACCCTCTGCAATTGAAAAATAAGTAAACATTAGTGTATTTCCTAAGTGTTCCTTAGAATATAATAGTTGGAACAAATAAAAACAATTGGCTGCAAAAAAAGAAAAACTGGTAATCAGGCTGAATACAAACATGTCCTTTTACTTTTCAAAAACTGAACCATATCAAAGACTAAATCAAGCAGTGTCCTTTTACTTTTCTCTTGTGGAAATACAAAACACGTACAACCATATTTAATTTATATTTTCTTGTAGGGTAAAACATTTCCTTTTACTTTTCTCTTGTGGAGTCAAAAAACTGAACCATATCAAAAACTGAACCAAGCAGTGTCCTTTTACTTTTCACTTGTGGAAATACAGAACACGTACAACCATGTTTAATTTATAGTTTCTTGTGGAGTCAAAAACTGAATAATTTAAGAAATTGGTATTTGCTCAGTAAGACGATTTAACCTTGGAAAATAGCAACATGGCCAATAGTTTAGATAATTCTTGTTTGTCAGGTGATAAAAAAATGAAGCAAACAGAATTGCCCAAGAAAGCAAAATGTATGAATGAACATGAATAATGGATGCAGCCTCAAACTTCTCGTGTGAAACAGATTCATAGACGAAGAAATTAGTCAGAGGACAGATGAGCAGAGGTTGCAAGAGAGGAGGCTCACCTAGGCATGGCCCTCTGGTAGAGTTTGACGGCATCTCCTGCTTGCTGAGAGGGAGGATGGCGGCGACATGAATGGCTGGGCGTCCTCGCTGCTCGTGCATCGAGAGGCTAAGATGACCTTCTTCTCCTTCCTCTGCATCCTCGGAGGTCTTCCCAGCTACTCCATGTATAAATGCAAGGACAATTCATTGGCTCAAGGCTGAATTCTTGTTTGTCGATCTGCACAAGCATCGTTGTTATAAATAAATTGGAAACCTAAAGAACCTAGAAATTACATCTACCTCTAAACACAGCCAATCGATAGGAAAACAACAAAGATTTCTAATTGGACAGCCCAAGGAATTTAGAAACTGCATCCATCTCAATGCATAGCCAACTGATATAAAAATAAAAAACTTGCACGCACCTCAAACCAGCATTTTCAATTGAGCACCAGATCCAACCTAAGATCAATTCACACAGACAACTGTAGAGAAAAGAAGGCTACGATCAAGCTCAATCAACCGAAAAAGGGGAAAATGATTATAAGTTGTGCAAGACAAAACAACCCTAAAACACGTTCAGCCCAAAACTGTACCACTTATCAGCAAAGAATCTTCAGTGTTCTAATCAGCTAAACAAAATACACAACCAAAGCCAAGCAAAATATGAAGTATTAATGCTTGTAGATCAATCTATCAAAAGAATCTAAGAACATAGTTTCATGCCAGATCGTAAACACCTAAGAATAACCTAGCCTGCAAATTGGAAATAAGGATGATTCTCATTAAGCACATACCTAATAATACAGAAGCTGCAAACCAGATAAGACACACCTAAGAAGAACCGAACATGCAAGGATAAAATTGGTGAATCAGCAAAAGAACGAACCAACTAACAGTGGCAAAACACGAATCAACATATCTAGGCAGATAGAGTACATAAAAGAGGAAAGTTAAACCCCCACTATTTGGGCAGTACAACGTGAACTACTTATTTGGTAGGGATTGCGGCCTCATATTTGTTTAACAATAATAGTTACTAAATAGTAAATGAACAAATGCTACGTTCAATGAACCTGAATGGATAGGACACAAACCTCATTGGCATTCATGTTGTTTTGTGTGCCACTGCCAGTTTGCCAGATGCAAAACAGCTAACAAACAGGGACAAAAGACATCAAGCTAAATGATCTTTTAAGACGTCTTGGCCAAACTGGACTCTCGGGTCATTCCACCATGAAGTCATCCTGACATCTTGTTACCTCATTAATTCTCCCAGTAAGAAATTATAGTCCTGAGACTGTTTTTTCTTGCTAAGCTTGTCATAGTTATCTTCTTGTCTGACAGTTCCATATATTTCATAACCAAGCTCACCATATATGATGCATCATTATTTGCAGCCTCCGTGTCTATAGCATAGACTTAAAATTAACACTACTGGCTCCAATATCGCAAACTATGCAAAAATAAGAATAAATAATACTTCTTTATTCCTTAACCAATGGAGTCAGCCCAAGATCACCTCCTAATACCTGATAGCACACAAGATTCAACTATTTGTATAGACTGGATGTTCAAATGTAATCTCATGCAAAAGCTGGCGCCTGACAGTTGGTGCATGGAAAGCAAAGCAAAACAACCATATCAGCCAGAGTAGCACTTGTAAACCTAGAAGAATGATAAATTTTTACAGAGTTCATGACACATTGAACATAAAAAGATGGAAACAAATAGTAGTTATAAATCTGAGAACAAAGCAAAAGAACAACATAACAAATACTAATATGATTGGTCATTGCCATAAAAACATCACCGTGCAAAATTGAAGGCACCTGCGCCATGCGCTACCACTTCTCAACTCTCTGTTCCAACATTAAAACCACAATCACATCCCTGAAGCAAGCAAACCAGAATATCAACTAATGCAGAAAATGTCACAAGCCCGAATGCACAGCCAAAACTTTACGGCATTCAAACTTTTAATTAGCTTTTGATCCAGAAAACAATCTCTAAAGAACAGACTATGAGAATTAAAGGACTATTAAGCGCTTAAAGTAGGAATAAGGAATCTTTAACTATATCAGCGGAAACGATTAAGAACAGATAAAAAAATTGGTAAATAGGAAATTCTCACATAATTGTACATTTTAGAAAGATCAAGTTTCCAATTAACCTTCAATTACACAAGAGTTAGTCATAACCCAAAGTTAACAGAGAGAGTCAGGCAAAAACAAAAGTCATAAATTTCTCACACTCTGTACCGCTGAAATAAACACGACATAACCAATCCTTGTGAAAATTACTTTGGTCATCAGACTCCAGCATTACCATACAGCCACATAGTAAGTAATCTCGCATGAGATTCCCACGGAATGCGAAATATGAACTCCAGCATTCACTTAAACCAAAGGTATAATGTGACTGCATAGCTCTAAACCAAGAGCTCGTACAGACCAGGAAGCAAATACAGATTCAAATGCACTATATGAATTAGTGGAATGATTCAAAACAGAATGACCCAAACAGAATATAATATACCTGTCCGGAATGCTCCAAATTAAGCCACAAATCACTTCACCATCCACCACCATGCCTTCCTCCTCCTACTGCTGCACATGGCCGAACAACATCATATTGAAAATACACAATATAGAGGGAAAGAGAGGTGAGTAGGATAAGCCCACGTAAAGCAGCCATGGAGTCCACTTAAAACCAATGTTGCTATCGGTAAATCTCCTGGACACAAAACTCTAAATACAAAATTAAAAATTAAATTAGAGAGGGAGGAATCAGATGGAGAATCTCGTGTAGGCTAGCAATAAGGAAGAATAGAAAAAACATAGTTCTCAATAGCGGCTGTGAAGCACGAACAGGAACCATACCTCGTGGTCCTGGTCGCTGGCGTCACTCTACAGCGGGACGCGAGCCGTAGCGGCTGCGCAGAGGGGCCGCCCTCCCACCCTTGCTCGACCTCCACCTCGAGTGTCCTCCTCTTCACGCATTGCTGGATGTAACGACCCGTTCCTGGATGATCGGATCGCACAAGGAATCTGATAGAATTTAGAGAAGGGAGGGGGATGAGAAGAGCAAGCAGGAGATGGGATACTTGGACAGGAAGGTGAGAAGCAGGTTCACGTTTTACTTCATCGATAATCAGGTCAGTGTTCCAGACCGAGCTTATAACCACGCTCCACAGCACACGGGCCACAGACGACCAAAGTGGCTTTCGGCCCACGGCCAGCCACATAACATTTGACACACATGTACCGACAGTAGTACTCTATGGAGGTACAGGTGGGACAATTGCCACCCCTTGAGCTTGAGCTTCTTCCCAAATGGATGCTTCTGGGTAACGAGCACGGAGAACATCATGATCCTCCCATGTAGCGGCTTCAGGAGACTGATCAGACCACTGCACCAGAAGTTGCACCACCGGAGCATTACCTTTCTTGCGGACGCGCCTCTCCAGAATTGCCACCGGTGTAAGATCCTTGTTTGTCAGGTCCGGTAGCTGAGCAAGATCACTGAACACTGGTGAGTAATCAGGTGTGAATGGTTTCAGTTGAGAAACATGAAACACTGGATGGATTCGAGCTTCGGCAGGCAGCTCCAACTTGTAGGCCACTTCTCCAAACTTCTGAATAATTGAAAATGGCCCGAAATATTTGAATGCCAGTTTCCTGCAGGGTCTGTTAGCAATTGTTGCCTGGGCATATGGTTGCAATTTGAGTAATACTTGATCACCGAGGGTGAACGAGCGTTCTGTGCGGTTGCGGTCGGCCTTCTTCTTGAATCGCTCTTGAGCCAGCAACAATTGTGCTCGCAAGCTAGCAGTATGCTCCACCCAGTCTAGTTCATGATCCATCCCGTCCTCAGGCTTCCATTCAAGCATTGCTCCCAAGTTAGGTTCACGCCCAAACAGTGCCTTGAACGGTGAACAAGCCAGCGATGAATGAAAGCTCGAGTTGTACCAGAATTCCGCGACTGGAAGCCATCGACGACACTGTTTCGGAGAGTCATGTACCGCTGTACGTAGGTACATCTCAAGACATTGGTTCACGCGCTCCGTCTGGCCGTCTGTTTGCGGATGATATGCCGTGGAGTACAGCAGTTTGGTACCCGTTGTCGACAACAACTCTCTCCAAATGCCACTTGTAAAAATCCGGTCTCTATCCGAGACAATGGTCAGGGGCACACCATGATGTTTGATCACATTATCCCACAATGCTCTTGCCACTTGTGTTGCTGTAAAAGGATGCTTAAGGGGCACAAAGTGTGCAAACTTTGTCAACCGATCAACCACGACCATAATCAGCTCCCTTCTGATTTAGGCAACCCTTCTACAAAATCCATCGAAATGTCTTGCCAAGGTGCTGCTGGTACTGGTAATGGTTGAAGCTTGCCTGCTGGACATGTGTGCTCATGCTTTGATTGTTGACAAATCTGACATTGCTTGACAAATTCTTCCACTGCTGCCTTCATTCCCCTCCAGGCAAAATAGCTTTTTCATTCTCTGGTATGTAGTTGTAGCCCCGGAGTGCCCTCCCACTGCGCTATGATGTAAAGCACTAATTAATTTGGTTTGCAAGGCGGAATTCGCACCAATCCACAGTCTGCCCCGGTATCTGATCAGACCCTGATGCAGAGAGTAACCATGTTCATCAGGGCTGCAGAGAGCTAGCTGAGCAAGTAATTCCTGAGCTGCCCCGTCAGTTTCATAGGAATTAAGCACCTCCAGCGTTCACTTGGGTTGACAAAGGGACATAGCATTAGCAGTGAGCAGATGCCCCACTCGAGACAAGGCGTCAGCAGCACCGTTTTCTGCTCCTCTTTTGTACTGAAAACGAAACTGCAGTCCAAGCAATTTAGACATCGCCTTCTTTTGCAAGTCAGTGTCCAGTTGTTGGTCGGAAAGGTTGCTTAGGCTTTTGTGGTCTGTCACAATTGTGAAGGGACCTCGTTGTAAATAAGGTCGCCATTTGTCCACAGCCATCATCACGGCGAGGAACTCCTTCTCATAGGTGGAGAGCTTTTGGTTCTTCACTCCTAGTGCTTTGCTGAAGTAAGCAACTGGGTGATTGCTTTGAACCATAACAGCGCCAATGCCTGTGTCACATGCATCTGTTTCGATTGAGAAGGGTTGATCAAAATTTGGCAACGCTAGAACTGGGGTATTCATCATGGCCAATTTCAATTTCTCAAATGCTTCTTGAGCTTGCTCTGTCCACAGAAACCCTTTCTTGGTCAGTAGTTGTGTCAATGGTTTTGCAAGAATTCCATACAGGGCTATAAACTTCCTATAGTACCCGGTGAGACCAAGAAAAGCTCGAAGCTCGGTGAGAGAGGTTGGCACAGGCCATGCTAGCATTGCTTTTATCTTCTCACTATCAGTGGCAACTCCCTGCTGAGAGATAACATGTCCCAAATATTCAATACTGCACTGACCGAATGAGCACTTGGATGCCTTGGCAAACAAGTTATGCTGGCGCAACAGGTCCAGAACCAGCTTAAGATGTGTGCAATGATCCTGAAGATTAGCACTGTACACCAATATGTCGTCCAAGAACACAATAACAAACTTACGAGTGTAAGGAGCGAAGATGGTGTTCATCACACAATGAAATGTCGCGGGTGCATTTGTGAGGCCGAATGGCATAACTCGAAAATGAAAATGCCCATGATGAGTTTTGAAAGCAGTTTTCTCCTCATCCTCCGCGCACATCCGTATCTGGTGGTACCCTGCCCGTAAATCCAATTTTGAAAAGAAGGAAGCTCCACATAATTCATCCAACAACTCATCTACAATGGGTAGGGGAAACTTGTTCTTGATAGTAACTTGGTTAAGCCTGCGGAAGTCAATACAAAAACGCCAACTCCCATCCTTTTTTCTTCACAAGCAGAACTGGTGTTGCATAAGGACTCATGCTGTGCACAATGACTCCTGTGCTGAGCATTTCTTGAACCTGTCGTTCAATTTCATCTTTCTGGATTGGCGAGTAGCGGTAAGGTTTGGTGTTTGGTGGTTGAGCATATGGCTCAAGCGTAATAGCATGATCATATTGCCTATGTGGCGGCGGTCCTTTTGGTTCAGCAAACACGTCCTGAAACTCTACCAGAATTTTGGTTATGCTTTCAGGTGGACCTTCGGTTTCCTGCTCCTCTGAGTTGGTTTCCAGTACCACCATAGCCAGAATATCATTAGTACATTGCAGCTGCATCAGCTCTTGCATCTTCAATGCCGACAGTGGTGGTGGTGCACCCGGCTTCACCCCTTGTAGTGTAACCAGGTTGCCAGCGTGAGTGAAGGAAATCGATTTGTTCAGCCAATCACATTGCATAGGACTGAAAGATGACAGCCAATCCATGCCCAACACTCCATCATATGCCCCCAAGTCCAACACACGTAAATCAGTATGAAACTGATGTCCCTGACAGAGCCATTCCAACTGTTTCACCATCTTGTTGCAGTTTAGCATCTGTCCATTAGCCACCTTCACAGGTACAGCTGCAATTGGTATTGATTCCACACCAATGTGGTCGGCAAAATTAGTGTTGATGAAGCTGTGAGTGCTACCTGAATCAAGGAGGAGCAGCATCACCTGATTCCCAACTTGAACTGTCAGGTGGATAGTGGTAGCTGAATCAGTTCCTGACAATGCTTGAGCTGATAACATACAACAATTTGCTTGCGGCTCCGGTTCCTCTAGCAATTCCAACGCTCGGACAGCATCGTCAGATAACATCTCTCCATACTCCCCGATCTGAATAGTTAACAGTTGCGCTGGTTGTTTACACTGATGCTCTCGATAGTATTTGTCAAAGATTATTTGCCCGACGATAGTCCCTTAGCTGCCGTTCATGGCCGAAATCATCCTTGCCCACCCGGGGTACTGCTGGTAGCCGTGGTGGCGCAGCTGCAGGGGCTGGTGGTGGTCGCCCGGCAGGAAGAGGTCGTGCCCTTGGCCGTTGATTCTCAAGTTCCTCCTCCTGAATGCGAGCAAACACTGTTGCCCGAGTGATACTAGTGGGTTCTCTCAAATGAACAGCGGCTCGCAACTCGTCCTTAAGTCCAAGCACAAACTGACTCACAAAAAATTTCACACTGAATGAGGCATCCATTGCAAGCAAATGATACATGTGAACTTCAAATTGCTGCTTGTACTCTGCCACTGAACCTGTCTGACGAAGTTGCAACAAGGCGTTCATCTGAATATCAAATTCTTCTGGACTAAACTCCTCATGAATTGCCTTACTAAACCCGTCCCAATTGAACTGACGGTGTTGTCGCACAGATTGCCACCAGAGTGCTGCATGCCCTTCCAAGTACAGGGATGCTGTGGTGACCCAGTTGTGTAGAGCAGTGCGATACAGCTCAAAGTAAGTCAGGCAGCGATCTATCCACAAACTCGGAAGGTTACCGTCGATCTTGGGGAAATTGTGCTTGGGTGGCCTAACGAATCCGCCGTCCTCAACGTGCCCCCCTTGTCGAGGCTGCTGTGGTTGTTGCAGATGAACTCGTTGCGGTTGTGGGAGCATTTGTGTTGCTGGTGGATCAGGCATCAGGGGCGCCATCTCGTTCGTTAGTCTCGCGGTCGGAAGCACCCCACTCGCACTTCTAGAACGCAGATCTGCCACGGTCGTCACAGACGGCGCCGTGGCCGCGGCCGTATCCTTCTGTGTCACATCGATCTCCTTCTGGTGGAGATCCAACTGATTCTGAAAACCCTGGAGCTCCTTAGTCAGATTGGAGTTGAAGGCTTGTTGCTCGTCATACCTCTTCTCGCCCAACACGGCCTGGCCATCAAGACGCTTAATGATGTCCTCAAGCAGCGCCTTCACTTGCCCCGAATTCTCAGCCATGGCCACCAGCACCTGTTGCGTCTGCGCGGAAGCTTTTGGCGGCGCCGTTGCGACTCGCTCCAAGCAGATCGAAGCAGTCTAAGAACCGAAGCGAATCCACACCTTTCGACCGGATTAACGGATCGATGCCGAGAGATTAGAGAGCGTAGCGTCGGCGAACCAAAATGGCGGGGGGGGGACGGACTTGGCTCTGGATACCAAATTGTAACGACCCGTTCCTGGATGAGATCGCACAAGGAATCTGATACAATTTAGAGAAGGGAGGGGGATGAGAAGAGCAAGCAGGAGATGGGATACTTGGACAGGAAGGTGAGAAGCAGGTTCACGTTTTACTTCATCGATAATCAGGTCAGTGTTCCAGACCAAGCTTATAACCACGCTCCACACCACACGGGCCACAGACGACCAAAGTGGCTTTCGGCCCACGGCCAGGCACATAACATTTGACACACATGTACCGACAGTAGTACTCTATGGAGGTACAGGTGGGACACTGGAGCAGGCGGCGGCCCCTTCCAAGCTATCGTCGAGGAAGATGATGCGATGGGAAAAGAGATGAAGAGGTGGCTGGTGGCCAGGGCTTCCCCAACTCTGATATCGAACACCACTGCCACCAAATCGTGGAGGAAGAGATGAAGAGGAGGCCGACGTTGAGTCCTACGTTGCGCCGCCGCTTGTTGCTGCCGTCTGCTGCCGCTCTCCGCGCGCGGACTCCTCCCCTGCCTCGTCTTTGGCCGTGTCGACCGCCGCCGTGCTCCTGCTAGGGTTGGGGGAGAGAGAGAGGACGCGAGGCGGCTAGGGTTGGTGGAGCGCGAGGGAGAGGAGCGAGTGAGGGAGGGGTCGCGCGCCGGGTGTGACGGCTAGGGTTTCCAGCGGGCAGTTTTGTCTGCCAAACGAACGGCTGAGATCGGCGCGGAACCGAGTCCCTCGGATCAGACGGCTCGAAGTGACTAACCGGTGAGAATAAAGCTGCCTGGAGCGAGTTATCTACCCACTAAGCCAATGACGGGTGGGGCCAAAAACTGTCAGCAAAAGTCAGCAGCAAAACGGATGGTGGAGATCGCTTCATGGAGAAGATCGGACGGCTCGGACCTCCAAAGCGCTGGGAGAGCTTGGTGACTACCCGCGTATATCTTTAATAGATGTCATATACTAACGAATCATGTTCAAAAACATGGTCTAGATACATTCAAATGAGAAGGGCGAGAATCTCATGTGATATCGCATATCTCAAATGTGGAAATGAGAATTTCAACATGATAATTTCAAGATACTCACGAAATTATCATTTAGGAGTGACTAAGAATGGTCTAGTCCCAGTTCGCACACAAATTTTACACAAATGTGCGCATGTTCGCGCTCGGAGCACGACGGGCATGCTCTGAGCGCGTTAGAGTCCGCACTTAAGGTGTTCGACAGAAGTATAATAACATATATTCAAACGATTCAAGTTGATAAACAAGGTCTACACATGTTCAGATCACGTAACTACACAGAGCGTGCAAGTTCACGTCCAGTTCGTGTCTATATTGCGCTTACTGTGTTGACACGGACAGTTCGTGTCCACTCGTCCTTGTCTGGAACGCGTCCAGCGTGCGCACTTAAGGTGTTTGATAGAAGTACAATAACTCAGTAACATTAAGTATAATAACGCTATATAGAAGAGAGGTTCATATTCGAGTATCCCTAAGTTCATAATATATATGAAGATAACCCTAATTTCATAATTCGATGAAAATAAAAAGGCTGATACATGAGTGTTCAAACAAACAGAGAGAGCTCCCTCTGTAGCAGCTGCTCTTTCTTGGCCCTGCAGGAACACCCTACTGGCCTCGCTTGGCCATCTCAACAGCGAGGAGCTCCGTCTGTAGCAGCTGCTCTTTCTTGGCCTTCTCCACCTTCTTGTCGAGGCGCTGCTTCTCCAGCGTCATAGTTTGGTTTTCCAGGACTAAAGCTTCATTCCGCGCCAGGTTGTTCTCCATCTGGAGGGCCAAAACCTTCTCATGAAACTTTAGGTTGTTCTCCACCTGGACCTTCAGCTGGTCGGACAGCTTCTCAGCGAAGTCCGAGGCCATGAGGAACTGCTCTCTAGCTTCCACCGTCTCGTCCATGTACTGATTAGCTTTCTTCAAGGCTGCAACTAGTCGTTCTTGTAAGTCCTCAATCGACTACGTGAGGGAGGCGATCACCGACACCTCCTCCGGTGTGCGATCCGCCTCCGCTGCATTATCCCTGCTCACATAATCCGAATATATATGATGTTAACAAACCATGAGACCGGATGTAAACTACAGATGCAACCGTAAGGAACTAAAAAAATCGGAAGCAGACCACACATACATCATGGAAGCGGAGCGCTTGAGCGGTGATGCCATGGATGGTGAAGCCGCGGCGAGTACAAGAATTTGGATGAGTGGCGGCGTCGGAAAGACTGGAGCATGAAGTACATACGGGAGGGGTGTGCACCTCTATTTATGCGAGACTGGAGGATGAAGTACCCCACGAACTCGTTTCCCCACGCCCCACAACTGCACGTTTCCCACTTATTCGCTTCCCGCGCGTTTTTCCACTTACGCGCTTCCTGGGGGCACGAGGTTGTGCTCTAAATTGCGCCGGTGTGCAGGAGGTCGGTACGCCCGCCTTAATGGCGACACGTTTCTGCGGGCGACGAAGCGACGGGACGGCGAGCCGTCTGCGGCACGCCTCGAAATTACGCCGGCGCTCAGGCTTTTCCGGCTTCCCAAGCGTCGGCGGCCGTATCTCGTCTCCGCCGCAATAACTCCGACACGACGCATGCTCACCCACCCGCCGCTTCCCGCCTAGTGCCACCGCTTCCCGCCTCCGTTTCCATCCCCTCCCCGCCTATATAACTCCTCCGCCGTGCCCGCAGCCTCCAAAGCCAACACCATGCCTCGCCGCCTCTAGACCACCTGGGCCACCCTCATCCGCGCCCAATCTTTGGGGCAAGAGGACCAGCCAGAGCAGGCGCCGGAGCTCCAGCCTATCGGCGACGTCTTGCCCCTCGACTGGGCGGACGTCGACGTGGAGGACCAGGAGGAGGAGCCGCCGCAGGAGCAGGATCAGGAGCTGCCACTGTCGTTGTTGCCCGACCAGGTGGCCGCGGTGAACTCCATCGACACCTTGGATGAGGCAGATGATGACTTCGCGGAGGCGGTTGCGGTTGATGACTTCGTAGAGGCGGTTGATGTCTACGCGGAGGCGGCGGACACGGTTGTTGACGCCATGGAGGCGGTTGCTGACGCGATGAACTCCATCGACGCCTACATGGCCTCTGAGCGCGCGGTGTACGACGACCTCAACACCGTGGCGGCGGAGCGCGCGGCGAACCCGGCCTTGATGGAGGCCGCCCAGCTGGCGGTTGTCTCCGACCTGCGCGCCAGGCGGAGAGCACGCTACGAGGCAGGCCAGGGCGACCTAGACGGAGTTTAGAGTAGGGCTAGTTAGTGTATATTAGGGCTAGTTAGGGTTCAAATTCGAAAACAGCCGACCAGCGGTATTAAAATGGAGGCACGGTATTACTAATTCATCCAACGGTCCATTTCAAAAACAGGCGACCAGATCCCAACCTAACCGCACACTAGCCGAGCCGCGGAAATTCCAGCCGAGCCGCGCCAGGCCGACCCCACCAGTCAGGCCAAATGCGGGTCAAAGGAGGTTGACCAGAGGGAACCGAGCGTTTGGGCGATATGCGAGCAAACCAGGGCACACAACAGAGAAACAGCGCGAGTATGGCACAGACCGATAGAATTCAGCTAGGAATGCACAAAACCAATTAACCCAAAAGTGGAAAGAGCCATGGAGGCCATCGAAAAGAAAAACAGAAAAAGAAAAAAAATAGAAAAAAGAAAAAACGAAAGAAAAAAAAAGGGGGCAGCATTACTATTCTTTATCACACACTTGTGCTTATGTTATAGCACCATATCATTTATAGTCATCACTTGTGCTCATGTTATAGCACCATATCATTTATGATCATCATTTGTGCTCATGTTTAGCACTTGGTCTCCATATGAGAGAGTTTTCATGTCTTAGTTCCATAACTATGTGGGGAACTTTACACTATAGAACTTGGCTTGTATATTCCAATGATGAGCCTCCTCAAAAGTGCTCTAGATCTTCATGAGAAAGCAAGTTGGATGCACCCCACTAGTTCCATTGGAGAGCTTTCATATACTTATAGCTTATTGTGCATCCGTTATATGGCAATCACTACTCCTTGCATAGCTTCGATTGTATGACTTTCTCTTGTCTAATGATCATCTACAGCTTTGTGAGACTTTCTTCCGTTGGCCTTCCAAACCTCCGTTAACATTCTCTTAGCCATAACATCCTGGTGCCAGGAACCAACGTTGAACGCTTGCTTGTTTCTTTTTAACAAATAATATATCTATCTTCTACGTGCATATTGCTATTACTTGACTTGATCCTTTCATAAAGTTGTCATGTTTGTTGGAAGCATTAGATGATTATATTGTTGTGCTTGAAGCTTAAATCATCTTTACTATCTAATTTGCACAGTTGATTGCTATCTTGTACTATATCATTGAAAGCTTTGTTTGCTTCACCTACTTGTTTATTCATTACTCGTTTGATATCAATATAAACTACAGCCCTTATTCATTTGATCTCAGTTTACATGCCTTACATTATTATATGATCAAGATTGTGTTTAAGCATGTCACTTCAGAAATTATTCTTCTTTTATCGTTCTTGCCTACTCGGGACGAGTAGAACTAAGCTTGGGGATGTTGATACGTCTCCAACGTATTCATAATTTCTTATGTTCCATGCTATGTTATATCATATTATTACATGTTTTATATGCATTTTATATAGTTTTATGCATTTTCTGGAACTAACCTATTAACAAGATGCCACAGTGCCAGTTCCCTGTTTTCTGTTGTTTTTTGTTTCAGAAAAGTACTTAAGGAAATATCCGCCAAATTGGAAATAAATCAACCTGGAATTATTTTTGGAATATTTGAGTCACGAGGAACTGAAGACGAGACGAATAGGGGCCGCGAGGCGCCCACATCAGCTGGTGGCGCGGGCCCCAATCTGGCTGCGCCGGTAGGCGATGTGGGGCCCTTGGACGCCCACCAACCCTTGTCTTTCGCCCATAAATACCTCCCTAACCTAAAAACGACGGGACGTTAGACACTTTTTCCTCCACGTGTCCCAAACGCCGCCGCCATCGCCGACAAGATTCGGGGGACAGAAGTCTCTGTTCCGGCACCCTGTCGGGGCGGGGAATTGCCCCCGGAGCCATCTCCATCGACTCCACCACCATCTCCATCGCCGTTGCTGACTCCTATGATGAGGAGTGAGTAGTTCTCCCCCGGGGCTGCGGGATCTACGGTAGCCATGTGGTTTATCTCTCTCTCCCATGATGTGAACTTGCATGTGATCATGAGCTTTGTAATCTAGTTGAATATGTGATGCTACTCTTTATCTATTATGCACTCTAGAGGTTACTTTAATATGAACTCCGGGGTTATTCACGTGTGTAATGGTGACAGTGTGTACATCTTGTGCGATTCCCTTTATGACATTGTTGGTGTTAGTTTACTCTGACTATGAGGGTGCTCTTGTAGCCCTACACAATTAATGGTGTTTGTTATCCAACATGAGAGTGTTCGAGAGTAGTGTTTATTTATTAAACTTTGATGTCATTGTTGAGAATGTCCACGCGTGAAATTAGGATCCCTAGGCCTTATTTCTAAGCATCAAAACACCGTTTCCAACAAGTTCTGCTACATGTTTGCTTGCTGCCATTTTTATTACAGATTGCAATTACTACTTATAATCATCCATATTACTTGTATTTCACTATCTCTTCGCATAACTAGTGCACCTATACATCTTACAAGTGTATTGGGTGTGTTGGGGACACAAGAGACTTCTCGTATCTTAATTGCAGGGTTGCTTGAGAGGAATATCTTTGACCTCTACCTCCCTGAGTTCGATATCCCTTGGGTGATCCACTTAAGGGAAACTTGCTGCTGTTCTACAAACCTCTGCTCTTGGAGGCCCAACATTTTCTACAAGAATAGAAGCGTGCGTAGACATCAAGCATTCTTCGTGGCCACTTTGAATGCGGCCATCTCTTGCATCACCTCATTAGAAGTCATGAGATGGTAGTTGTGTCTTCCTTGAAGGCTCTTGATGTCGGTGGGCTCACATGACATCATGGAGCTCACATAATTCCTCTTGATCCAAGCATCATCAATATGAGAGGCACCCACTTCACGAAAGCTTGTGGAAATGGTCACCAATCTTCGATACATCGTCTCGTGGTCTTCACCATCAAGCTTGTAGAAGCCATCGACTTCATTGCTCAAAGAATCATAGCGGTTCCTCCTCATGCTATCATTTCCAACAAAAAACTCGGATAGAGCATCCCATGTTTCCTTGGCGTTGGTGAGTTGTTGGATAAGAGGCATTTCCTTGTTCCCAACCGCCTTTTTGGATCATGTAGAGAGCGGTGGCATCAAGTTGGGCTTCCACCACTTCTCTCCTTGTCAAGTTGGTCGGAGAGCGGTGAAATCTCCGAGCGCCGGAAATCTCCTAGCGCAATTCTGGCTAAACTCGAATTGTAGTCAGTGTGCATCTGAGTTCTTGACTTGGTTGAAATTCTTCTATCACTCGGAGATCTCCGGACTGGGGCTCGGAAATCTCCGAGCGCCGGAAATCTCCTAGAGCAATTCCGGCTAAACTCGAATTGAAGTCAGTGCGCATTTGAGTTCTTGACTTGGTGAAAAATCAGTGCAGCTCGGAGATCTCCGGACTAGAGGCCGGAAATCTCCAGATTCCGAAAATCTACTCCTAGATTTCCTAATGAATAAGAGAGTGATCCAGTACTGAGAACAGGCAATTTTAAGTGTTCAATCTTTTCATCCCACCTGTTCTAAAACCTGCATAGTTCATCACAAACATTAGAACACCTTTTGTGTTGTCATTAGTCACCAAAATATAGGAGTGCAAAGAATGCACTTTAAACGTTATGTAAACAGATCACGATCCCAATGATCAGTGCATCGCGATCACATAACCAACATGGTATAAAAAGAACATCATTCAACTCGAATAGTACAAGACTCACATAAATAATTGTCACATGACCAAGTCTGCAATCATCGTCACACATGATAGAAATGAACTAAGGCACAACGGAAGTTTCGCCTAGCGCCGGCCCTCATCACGTCCTGACGCATTCCCACAGAGTAGTTGACCGGGACACACAGTTGGCGTAGTCATCGGCGTAGTCCTCCTTCTTGTCGTATATCTCCTCATTGAAACCTGGACGTTTGAATATCCAAGGACATAGCCATATGAGTACATTTACGTACTCGCAAGACCACCTCTAGGGCTAAGTTTTTATGGTAATGCAAATAAAGCGTTTTCGAAAACTAGGATAGCTCCTATATACAACTATAGGGCTTATTTTTTAATACCATGATTTTTAGACATAGAGAATATGACATCTCTATATCTTTGTTGAAGAAAACATTTAGAGATAGAATTTTCTTCTCTTAGATATAGCAAGGACATATCCAAGTATTGAATACTTTCTTTAGTAAAATTTGATCAAAACACAAGGACATATCCAAGTACTGAATACCCCTTTTTCCTTCCTTGAGATCGGACTAATTGTCTCCCCGAGATCAACCATCTTCTCTCAAATTATGTACCTCCCAGGTACCTCCTTGTTGCCTCTTTGTTTTCCTCCGAAAACCTTTTTCCCTTGTAAAACATAAAACGGCCAGCATGCCTAGTGGGACCTTTCCAACCGTCTATGACCGCAGACACAGATATTCGAATAGATTTACACTTTGTAGAGGTTGCACACTTTACCCACACCAATCGGTCCTTCCGTCGTGTCTGCCACGGCCCGTCATACGACACTATGCGGGGGTCCGGATAACCCGATCAAAGCTTTCCACTATGTCTACCCTAGTATCGGGGCCTCCCGGTAGGTTTGTTCTCCCCAGCCCCGTGTGCTCCGCTAGACCCCTGGTCTTTCCTCGGGACGCCACACCGCCACGGCAGGAGACCCGCCATAATCGTCCGGCTGCTGGTCCGCAGCAGTGTATTGCCTCTTGCGGACGACAACCCGGCTTCGAGGGCCCAGCCCTCATAGAAAGTGTGAGAGCCCCAATTCTTTAATGGACAAGCTTCCGGCTAAGCCCTACCCATGTGAGGTAATGTGGTTGCACGGGTTAATTGTTCGGGCGGCAACTAGGGTCACACTTTGTTTTTCAAAACATCTCATCCTTCGACTACTCCCAGCAGCTCGGGTTTTCGCAAACATCTCGGATTGCTCCCAGCAACTCGGGTTTTAATAAAACACTTGCTCGCCGATTGCTCTCAGCAACTCGGTTTTCTCCGAAAACATTTTTATCAAACCAGGCTCCCATCCTAAAGTTCTGAGGTAAGAAATAAGAATATACTACTAGAAAATATGATTTTCTTTATTGAGCCTTCAACAACAAGGCTCATAAAGTGAATACTCATTTTGATAACACCTAATAGAATCTAGTGTATAACTTTGGCCAGACAATATTTTGAAAAATAGTTTTCGGGTGGCTCATAAAGTGAATACTCATTTTGATAACACCTAATAGAATCTAGTGTATAACTTTGGCCAGAACAATATTTTGAAAAATAGTTTTCGGGTGGCCAGGTGCCACAAAAGAAGTAAAATATGTATTATTTTATTTTGGAAACAAAACATGCTTTATAAATAATAGGATTTCATAGTGGTGAGGTGGGCTTGTCTGGCTCAGCAATATATCCATGATCTTGATCTTGATGTTCCTCAGGTTCACTCCTCACTTCCAGCTCCTTCCCGATCGTATCTAACATCGCAAACAGGAAAAGGAACAACACTCAAAATACAAGACAATGCTAGGAGGATATAACAAACAGCAAGCATTTCACAAGACACTTAGCTAACAATCAAAAGCAAGCAATTCACTTAGTTAACCAACAACAACAACAACAACAACAACAACAACAACAACAACAACAACAACAACAACAACAACAACAACAACAACAACAACAACAACAACAACAACAACAACAACAACAACAACAACAACAACAACAACAACAACAACAAACAACAAGTCCCTTATAGCCAAGACAAACAACAAATACACCAAAGAAAATATACACAACAACCCTATTTGTCAAAAAGGCAGTTTTAACTGAACACTAAAGCAAACCATCTCTTATGGTGATCAGATCATTTAACAAGGGTTTTTATATTAGTTTCAGGAAATACTTCATACAAAAGTATCTTAATAGTTCAAGAAATACTTCAGACAAAAGTATCTTAGCATGCAAGTATTATCATTAGCACTCAAAACACTCACAAGCAAGAATGTTACAAGTACTAGGAACACATACTAACAAGCAGTTAATCAACCAATAAAGTTTAACACAACTGCTCACATAAGTTGTTGATAAAGAGCTAAAAGGATGCAGCGGAGTCATTTAATACAGCACCCCAAAGGAGAATGTTGACAACAATTTAAAGTAACAAAATCATACAACAAGCATTCCAAACACAAACCACTTCGGGATAAATAAATCTAAGAAAATCCTAATCAAAACCATGGCATAAAACAAAATAAGTGCAAGCACTAGTTGTTAACATGAAACATGTTAGATTCAGTAGTGAGATACACTACCATATTTTTAGAATGTTTGAACTAGGCTAATACATGGTAAGTTAAGGTTCTGGACTGGAGATGATCTAATCCTATTTCACAATTCATTTCAAATAAAAATAGTAAATTAAAATAAGACTTTTAATAGAGGCATTATTGTTGTTTTGGGAGAAAATGCATAACTATTAAAATAATTGTCAGAAAAATAAATCCTTCTACCACAGTACACCTAGAAACCATATGAAGCTATGAAAATTGGATTTGCATCAAAACCTATTACTAAAAATAAACTAAAAATCATACAAATGCTACTGGTCTCAAAACCAATAGGATTGTAGTTTAAGGAATATCCTGGATACAAGACTACTTTCTGTGGATAGGTATTGATTTTATTTTTCTATAGAAATTTAATTCACTCCACTAAGACATTCCTATCTCCATCTATTTCAGTTTTAAAAGAATCAACACATTTTAGCACAAATAGTGTACATCACAAGATATGATTTATTTTTAGACAAAACCAACTTTGCATGTTTAGGAGAACACATAAGCATATAAAAAATACTCCTAAACTAGTTGTTAAAACTAGACACATGCAATTAACAGAAAATAAATATTTCATTTTCAAGTGTAAAAGCCAACTGTTTAAGGAAATAATTTACAACATGCAAAATATAAGCTGGAAAATTCTACCAAGCTAGGATATGATAGCTACTACTCATATCAACCACATGCAATTGGATTTAGCTCAAAAAGCATTTTTAATGTTGAACTACAAATCCTCAAAATGCTACTGTTGTTAATATTAAACTTAATAGAACTTTAATTCAACAAATCTCCTACATGCATGGCTTATAGATATGGGTGGGTATTTTTGTAGGCTTTCCATAGAATTTAATTTTGCATGATTTTGATTTATATACTCAAGTTATTAAATATATGGTGAATATAATATTGTTTACAAGATTAAACCTAGCACACGCATACAAACAAATTTTTGAGAAAGGCCAGTGCCACATGGTTAAGAAAACACATAGAAATCCAACAAAAATTACTTCACATCATTCTCATGCAGATAGATCTGCCACAAACGATTTAATCCAAACAGCTAGATCTGCAGGAAAATAAACAGGATAAACATTTAACAGAAAATGGGCTGGATCTGGCCGGATTTGGGCCGCCAGAGGCAGGTCGGCCCAGGGCGCTGCGTGCGCTGACGAGGCGGTAAGTCGCCGTTCCATCCAAGATGGAGGGCCAGGATTAGAAGCAAGATGATTCAAACTGGGCCGTGGATCCAGGAATCTACGGCCCCTGGCCATTTTCCTCCTCGCGACGGAGGCGCGGGAGAGCAGAAAGGGAAAAGAGCAAGCGGCGGCGGGCAGCTCACCTCGGGCGGCGCGGAGTCGCGTGCGAAGTCGGGGATCGGTCGAGAAGTCGCAGGGGGTGCCTCGGCTACGTGCAGATTCAAGGAGGGAGCTCCATGTCCACGGCTATGGCTCCTCCTTCTTCCTTCGATCGAGGACGAGGACGGCGGACTCGGGCACCTAGAGGGAAAAAGGGGACATGGGTGAGATAGGCCTAGAAAAGGGGTTGTAGAGAGCCAAAAATGGAGAGAAATGGTGGAGGGAGTCGCCGGCAAACTCCGTTTTTGTCGGCGGCTATCGAGGAAGAACTCGTCGTCTCCCGGCAGCAGAGAGCGAGAGCTCGGGTGTGGCTCGGTGGGAGGGCAGAGGGGGTGTGAGGGTATGCTCTAAGGGGGAAATGAGAGTGGGGTGTGAGCTCGGGAGGGAGTTATAGCTAGGAGCCTGATCTAAGGTTTTCTCGGACATGTGCAGCGAGGAGCGGGCTGGGGCGCCTCTGGTTTGTTCGTGAGGGTGGTGGAGAGGAGCAGAGAGAGAGGGTGGTCGGGTGGCGTGGCCTGGCCAGTAGAGAGGGAGGGAGTGAGCTCTCTTTGGCCGGTTTAAGAAAAGGAGAGTAGAGTGGAGGAGAGGGGCGGCAGGGGGATGACAGGTGGGGCCAGGGTCAAGATGATGTTTCTCTGCCCACATGTGACAGAGGAAGTCGTTAGGTGAGAGAGAGAGAGAGAGAGAGAGAGAGAGAGAGAGAGAGAGAGGTCTTAGATGATTTAGCAAATAGGAAAAAAGGGAGCACTGAATTAAAATGATGCACTGCTCGGCACAAGATATTAAGCAACCAGGAGACCAATGATGGATCAAAAGAATTTTCCTAGCAAGAACAAGTGACATAGAAGAAAGGGGTGCAAGTGCATTGCCAAAAAGTGGTTTTAAATGCTAGAGAGGAAAATGGCAAAATGCTATCTTATACAAACACAAATGGTCACCTTATAAAGTAGCACTCAAAACATGCATGAAGTAATGATCAAACATTTTTGAAAATTATATCCAAGGTAATAGATGGATAGTAGAGATGATGAGGGTCATGTTAGGTGAGTTGCATTTCCAATTTGAACAAAAGAAACACAAATGGTAATGCCCTAGAAATGCTAAAAGTTAACATGGGTTAAGATAGCTTTTCATTATTATACAATTTACTTGCCAGCATATTTTTAACCAAGCATCTAAATAAGTAAACAAGTTACAAGCATGCAAAGCATCAAACAAAAGGTCTCTGACTCCAATTTAAGCAATTTCCAAACACTTGATTCAAACAAATCCACATGCCACTCAAGGAAATACATACACAAGGCAAACAATTTAAGCACATGCAAAATAGATAAAACAGACAGACAATAGGGTAACTAACCATTCTCTTAAGATAAAACAAACATATTGGTGAGGTGGTTGTCAATATAATATGACAAGATTTAAAAGGAAGAGGGGTAAACCACTTCTTAGCAATAGTTTTTCAAAGAAATATTAAATTAAGAGTTTTGAAATAAGAGTTGCAAATACTTGCAAAATATTAATCTCAAAATATATTAGGGCTTATGATAAGGTCCTTTATAGTTCAGTAAAGATATACTTTTGGAAATACTTTCATTTTCTCAGAAAAATAAAAAGGTCTTTGGGTAGCTGCTAAAATTATAGTAAATAGGTCTCGTTATACAACTCAGATAGGAGGATATATAGGAACCATTTTCTTGTGGTGACAAGGTCACAAGGGTTATGTTAACACTTGGCTATTTTTTAATTGGTGATTATTTTGATGTCAACAGCACCAACACAAATCACAACATGGCAAACAGAGTAGATAAGAGTATAACACATCCATTAACAAGACGTTTCAAAAAGTTTTTGTTCATTCCGAATTTTGGGTCTTTTATAATTAAGTTTTTCTTGCTTCTAAAATTTGGGATGTTACAGTTAGGTTTCCAAAGATTTGCACTAACCTCGCAATCAGAAGGTGCTTCATAAGGATCATCTATTCCAGTAAACCCTGCAGGAGATTTCCAAATTAAGATTTGTGAAAGGTAAACAAAAATGGTAGTCTGTTTGGTTCTTTTACCTTTGATTTTTCCAGCGCGGGCAAGTTTGTACAAGCCTTTTGGATCCCTAGCTTCACAGATTTCAAGTGGGACATTCAGGAAACCTGCAGAAATTGATTTCTCTGTACCAGTTATCTTACTAAGAGATTCGAGTGGATGGTTTGAATTAGTTCTATTGTTTGATGAGATACACCTCAATGAATGATGAACTGGCAGTAAATTGCGGCAACTACTTCGATCACTTCTGTATGGTGATATCAAGCTAGCAATGCAGATCAGGCCAGCATCTGCAAATAGATTTGCCACTTCTCCTGAATTGTAGAGCACAGACATATTTAGAATGGTAAGATTGAAAGGCCATAAACGACCATAGATTTCTGAACCAAACATATATACCTACTCTCCGTATATTTTCAGCACGGTCCTTTGCTTAGAAACTGAGGTCTCTGTTTAATCCATGGCTGAGATTGTCACCATCTAGAATGTAGGTCAGATGACCTTTGGAGTACAGCTCGTGACTCAGTGCGCATGCTAATGTGCTTTTTCCTGAAGAAGATGTAAGATTTTGTGAAGATATAAGATGCTGCAAATTTGAGTGTATGAATATGATTACTTGATCAACTCATATATACCTGAACCACTTAACCCAGTGATCCACACAACACAGCCCTTCTGGTTTAGCAATTTCTGCTTGTCGATTTCCCAACAGTTGAGGTCACAAGCTCGTCCATTCCTGGTAAATTCAGGCTCGTAAGAATCTATAATTGCTAAATCTTATGTTGTAAAATGCTGCCAAGTGACAAAGTAAATCATATTTAGCACTATATAGTGTTCCATGGAGTGATTTCTCCTGACTGATGATATAAGAGAGGCATTTGTTCCTCGTGCTTGTAGGCTGTGACAGCACCTAATAATGCAGTTATAATCAGAAGCAGAGCAAAGACGGCAACATGAACCCGAGATGCAATACCATTCAGTTCAAGTCCCACTAGACAGAGACACTGATAAGGATCTCCATGCCACACAACATAAATTCATGAGCTATTGAGTATTACTATCCACTAATTCAGTACAAGACGCTGATAACACCAGCTATTTCATCTACATTTTGCTGTTTATTGATAATCACATACATGGCTCTTCCGAAATTTCCACCGACATCAGAGAAATTAGTCAGGTAGCAATATTTTCCTAAATTTTTTTTTGAGAATTTTTCCAATCATATTACGCAACATTACAGAGTAGTAGACCCTTACAAGCACACTGAAATGCAAACACAAAGGATCATGAAAATCTAGAAAACCCTAAGAAACCCATTACACATGAAGATCTCCGGAGCCCTGTGTCATCATCCCTGAAACTTGAGAGAAAACCCCTGCGGCAGAAAGATCTGCAACTAAGCGCAAGCAGGTCATCATCTTCGACCATGGTACAAGTGTCGCCACGCTGCTTCCTCCTGTAACAGCCGTCGCCATCTTTTACCATGAAAAGTGTCTCTTCCAAGAGGAAGAGAACTCGAGTCAACCGACCGATCCAGCACCGCGGCCAGGCCATCCGCCCGGGCAAAACAGGATCTCCCTCCAGCATCAGCACAGAGGAGGGAGAAGAACAGCAGTAGCACATCATACCGACAAGGAGGAAAAAGTGTCTTCGTCTCCATGCATCCATCGCCCATCCGAGGATCCAATCGACCAGAGCCGATGGGCCTCCAGACACCATAGCCCGCGACCTCCACGAGATCCGGGGATCCCCAACCCCGCTGGCTCCTAGACGAAGGCCGGAGCCCCGCCTGACTGCTACCGGAGCCCGTGGAACCTTATTCCGACGCGACACCACCGCGGCAGCCTCGGCGGCGTCTCCCTCAACCCTATCCCTACCACATACCCGCCTAGCGCACGAACCCGTGGTTCCCCCTCCCTCCCGCCGCCCGTGCGGCCGATGGAGAGAGAGGGAACGGCGGCGTCGCCGGCGGCGTGCAAGAGCCCCGCGCGGTCGCCCCTCAGATCGCCTGTGCGATCCGGAGTTTCCGGAGGACCCACGCTAGTTGTAGATCGTCATGCTATCTAGTTGGTATCTATGCATTATCTATGCATTATCAGTGGGAAACAGTTTTAAAAAAACCCGACATTTCCACCGACATCTGAGAAATTACTTAGATATCATTTTTTAAATTTAGTTCATGATATCTGTACGATTATCACTGGAAAGGTGCGAGCCCCACGGAGACATTACTCAGATGTAAGTCTGTCATACTCACCCAAAACATTCACGTCCATAAATCGTCCATGTTGTTACTCGTTATTAATTGAATCAGAGTCGAAGTTGTTAGGGTGGGTTTTAAGATCGGAGATCCACAAATATATTGATGAACACTGTGTGGCGTATGATGAGAAAAATATCCGAAAACCATAAAAAGGAATTAATGATGGCTGGAATAGTTCTACTGATGTAGCATTGAGTTTCGATTTCATTTCTCCACCGCCAGTTAGTTCCTGCAAGCAATTATTCAGAAGCACCTATTCTTATGTAAGAAATCGGAAAGCAGAACTATTGTTTTTTTTCAATAACGAAAGAACATGTACCAATTTGCTATTAACAGTGGAAATGATTTGACAGTGCAAGTTTATAACTTTTCAATTCTGACAATTTAATATGCGCTTCTTAAAGTTGCTATTCAAGCCTAACAAAACATGATCCAATACTGATCAGGTAATATGAAACATAATAAACAAAAGGTACGCGATTTCTCTAACAGATGAAACTATGTAAGTGACTGCAACAAGAAGGAATAGAAACTATGTAAGTGACTGCAACAAGAAGGAATAACACTCGCAAATCAATCATGAGTCACCTGTCACGGCAGACCCCTTGATGAGCTGCTTCCCCCTGCCACTGCCGTCGGCTTCACGGCCTCCGACCTCTCCCCTGTGGTCGCCGCCACAAGCCTGCCACCGGCTCCTCCCCTCCTCGCACCTACGGCGATGCCGACAGAGCAAGAAGGAATAACACTCGCAAATCAATCATGAGTCACCTGCCACGACAGACCCATTGATGAGCTGCTTCCCCTGCCACAGCCGCCGCCTGCACGGCCTCCGACCTCTCCCCTGTGGCCGCCGCCACAAGCCTGCCACCGGCTCCTCCCCTCCTTGCACCTACGGCGATGCCGACAGAGCACGGCGTCGCCATCGGCGCGCGACGGTGGCACAGGACGTCGCCGCCAGCGCCGGTGCCCAGCCGAGGAGGAGCCTTTGCGAGCATGGCGCGTTACGCATAATTTGAGGGGCTGAAGGAAGGTGATTTTCTATTTATAGGAACATGGAACGGATGAAGGGGATCGTGGGCAGAAAACAATAATTTTCCTAGCAACGATATCCTTAAACTAGCCAAGATCTATTCTATGCAGATATAGTAGTACGAACGGAGATCGGAATACATACCCTTGTAGACCGAAAGCGGGGATTACGTTCCCGCACAAACGTTGTCGATGAATACCGACGAAGCCGACCTCAAGGTCGTGTAGAGGAGGCAGGCCTCCGAGTACCGCTAGCGCAGTACCTCGCAGGGAGTCGCACACGTACGGTGGAGACGACGCCTCCGAAGCTCCAGTCCAGGACGAGCAGCGGAAGACTTGGACCGGAACACCAGCAGCGCGGCAGCGGGCTATGGTGGAGGAGATCCCCGACTCCTCTTGCTCGGCGCGGCTCCAACTTGGGAACCACGAGATCGAGAGAGAAATCAGGAATTAATTGGTGAATTAAAAGGCTGGGGGTGCCCCTTCTTATATAGGCTCCCAAGGGGAGCCAACCTTGCCAGCCAGGCAATGTGGGACTAACCCCCCACAGCCTGGTTCGGCTAGGGAGGGCGCCGGCCCCCTTGGTGGGCCCCTTGTGGCCCACCTAGGCCGGCCCTCCTGGCCCCCACCGAATTCCCTTAGGGAATTTTCCCCTCTTGGGCCTTCTTTCGTCCGGAAGGCCCATTTAGGGAAATCTGCCTTAATAAATTCGAAAATAAATATATAAAATCATATTTGCATATTAATAACACTAATTAATATCAAACATAATATATAAAATATTTCCTAGCTCCGAAAACTCTTTCGGCGCTGCCCGATCTCCATCGGACCTCTCCCGGGACGCTCCCGGTGATCTCCTTCCTTTCCGGTTGTCTTGTCGAAACCCCTTAAGTGTGTTACCCTAGCGGTTCGATATAATATCAGGTATGATCCAGACTCCTCAATGATCAACGACTAACTCGTAGGCCTGGACCCCCTGAATTAATCCCTGAGATATAACGAATGACTTTCATCTATCAAACCTGAACGTGAAGTCTTAGACCTTTTGCCATAGCGATACTTAGCACGTCCGAGTGTCGTTCCATAGATATCTCCATACCTAATCCCGACCTCGTTACCGACGACGCTATCTTCTACTCGTTCATGATCTCATGTCTCCGTGACCTAGTCACATGCTTGCAAGCTCATTAGACAAGATCTCACCGAGTGGGCCCGAGAGTATCTATCCTGCTACGCGGACTGGCAAATCCCGCTCTTGACCCCTCGTCTCAATACTCCTTTCCAATACCCAAAAGTATCACCGTTATTGTCATACTAAATAAGATACGACGTTTGGTGCAATCAAAGTATCTTCGGGGAATATCAATAAGAGTTGATCTCACGGTCAAAGGTGTAATGACTATGTTCTCCAAAACTGGGTATGTCCATCACATCACTCTCCAGCGATATGACTCTCATTGCCGACCGGCGCCATGCCCCATGACCGGGAAACCTCGATCATCAATCGCGCAACGAAACTAGTCTTAGTAGAGGCTACTAGGGACCTGGTTGTTTACGTATCACACCCGCATTAATGTTTCCGCTTAATACGGTTCTAGCATGACACAAAAACCTATTATGAACAAACGAGATATGATAAAGAATACACTTTATTAATTGCCTCTAGGGCATATCTCCTTCAGTCTCCCACTTGCACTAGAGTACAAATTAATCTAGATTACAACTTGGTAAAAGCCTAACACCCATAGCTAACTGGTGTTGTTCATGCTTATCAAGCGGGAGAGGCTTCGTCAGCGGATCTGCCACATTCAGATCCGTATGCACTTTGCAAATCTTCACATCGCCTTCTTGTACGTACTGACGTATCACGTGGAAGCGTCGGAGAATGTGTTTGGCGGTGGAGTGAGTCCTTGGCTCCTTGGCGTTCGCAATGGCACCCGTATTGTCGCAGAAGAGGACCACGGGGTCTTGCACGCTCGGGAACACTCCAAGTTCGATGACGAACTTCCTCAGCCACATAGCTTCATTCACGGCCTCGCAGGCAGCAATGTACTCCGACTCCATTGTAGATTGTGCGACTATGGGTTGCTTCCCACTTCTCCAGCACACGGCGCCTCCATTCACCTTGAACACGTAACCTGTCTGTGACTTACAGTCATCGGGGTCTGAGCAGAAACTTGCATCTACGTAACCCGTTACGCCAAGTTCCTCATCGCAGCCACCATACACAAGGAACATTTCCTTTGTCTTATTGAGATACTTAAGAATGCTCTTAACAGCTATCCAATGCGGCATTCCAGGATTACTCTGGAACCGGCTGGTCAAACTTAGAGCTAATGCCACATCTGGTCTAGTACTCAACATTGCATACATGATCGATCCTATGGCTGAAGCATAAGGATGTTTCGTCATTTCGGCCTTACCCAGTTCCGTTACCGGACACTGCGCCTTACGCAATATCTTATTCTTGATAACCGGCAGAGAACCCTTCTTTGCCTTTTCCATATGAAAACGCTTCAATATTTTATCAAGATAAGTACTCTGACTTAGTGCTAATAGGCGCCTTGATCTGTCACGGTAGATCTTTATGCCTAAAACATACGCAGCTTCTCCTAAGTCCTTCATGGAAAACTTACTGTTTAAATATTCCTTCACGCTATTTAGAAGTTCCACATCATTCCCTATTAGCAATATGTCGTCAACATACAGTGCTAAGAACACAACTGAGCTCCCACTCATTTTCTTGTAAATACAGGTCTCTTCCACATTCTGGATAAATCCAAAACCTTTGATTACCTCATCAAAGCGAAGATTCCAGCTCCGAGATGCCTGCTTCAATCCATAGATGGATCGCTGAAGCTTGCACACCTTTTTAGCACTTCCTGGATCGACAAAACCTTCCGGCTGTACCATGTACAACTCTTTCTCAATGTTTCCATTCAGGAAGGCCGTTTTGACATCCATCTGCCAGATTTCATAATCATAGTAGGCAGCTACCGCTAACAAAATCCGAATAGACTTAAGCATCGCTACCGGTGAAAAGGTTTCATCGTAGTCAATTCCATGAACTTGTCGGAAACCCTTTGCGACAAGCCGAGCTTTATAGACGGTCACATTACCATCAGCATCAGTCTTCTTCTTAAAAATCCACTTATTCTCGACGGCCTTGCGCCCTTCGAGAATATCCACCAAGGTCCACACTTGGTTATCATACATGGATCCTATTTCGGATTTCATGGCTTCAAGCCATTTCTCGGACTCTAGACTCTCCATCGCCTCCTTGTAGTTTGTAGGTTCGTCTTGCTCGACTAGCATGACGGTGCAAACCATATTGCCATACCATTCTGGTGGGATCCGAGATCTACCAGACCTACGAGGTAGAACATCTTCCTCGACAGTTTCTCCCACTCCTTCCACGGAGGACGTTTCCGGAATTGCTTCCGTTGCGCCACTCGGAATCTCGAGTTCAGGATCAACGATTTCATCGAGGTCTACCTTCCTCCCACTTACTCCTTTCGCGAGAAACTCCTTCTCTAGAAAGGCACCGGTCTTCGCGACAAAAGTTTTGCCCTCAGCTTGGTTGTAGAAGGTGTACCCAACGGTTTCCCGCGGATATCCTACAAAGACGACTTTCTCCGACTTCGGTTCGAGTTTGTCGGGCTGTAGTTTCTTAACGTACGCCTCACAACCCCAAACCTTCAGGAACGACAACTTAGGCTTTTGGCCATACCATAATTCATACGGCGTCGTTTCAACGGACTTGGACGGAGCCCTATTTAAAATGAATGCGGCTGTTTCTAACGCATAACCCCAGAAGGACACTGGCAGATCGGTAAGAGACATCATAGATCGGACACTATCTAGTAGAGTACGATTACGTCGCTCGGACACACCGTTACGCTGCGGAGTTCCGGCGGGCGTAAGTTGGGGCACTATGCCACAACTCCTCAGATGTGTGCCAAACTCAAAACTCAAGTACTCTCCACCGCGATCGGACCGGAGATGCTTGATTTTCCTATTAAGCTGATTCTCAACTTCACTCTGGAATTCTTTGAATTTTTCAAACGTTTCAGACTTGTGTTTCATCAAATAGATATAACCGTATCTACTCAAGTCATCAGTGAAGGTGACGAAGTAACGATAACCATTGCGTGTCGAAACGCTCATTGGTCCACATACGTCTGTGTGTATGATCCCCAACAAATCCGACGCCCGTTCAACGAAACCTTTGAACGGTGTCCTGGTCATTTTGCCCATGAGGCATGGTTCACATGTATCGAGGGATCCGAAATCCAACGAGTCCAAGAGTCCATCGGAGTGGAGTCGCTTCATGCGCTTTATACCAATATGACCAAGACGGCAATGCCACAAAAACATGGCGGTATCGTCACTACACTTAATTCGTTTGGCCTCCATGTTATGGATGTGAGTACTACGATCGAGATTCAACAAGAATAAACCATTACTCTCGGGAGCATCAACATAAAAGATATCATTCATATAAATAGCACAATTGCTTGACACTGATTTAAATGAATAACCGTCTTGTAACAGGCAAGACCCACTTATAATGTTTACACTCAAGGATGGCACAAAATAACATTTATTTAAAACCAAAACTAATCCCGATGGTAGATGCAGAGGGAGCGTGCCGACAGCCACCACGTCGACTCTCGATCCGTTGCCGACGCGCATCGTCACCTCATCCTTCGCCAGCCGCCTTCTATTCCGTAACTCCTCCTGAGAGTTACATATATGAGCAACAGAACCAGTATCAAATACCCACGTATTGCTCCGGGCGGATGTAAGGTACACATCTATAACATGTATATCAAATATACCTTTCTCTTTATCGACCGTCTTGCCAGACTTCCTATCCTCCAGATACTTGGGGCAGTTGCGCTTCCAGTGACCCTTCCCCTTGCAGTAGAAACACTCCACGCTAGCTCTGGGACCAGATTTGTTAGTCCTGGGCTTGGCAGCCAACTTTGCCTCCCTCCGGGACTTCCAGCTCTGCTTTCCCTTGCCACCGGACTTCTTGAAATCAACGGTCTTGTTGACCATCAACAGCGTGTGCTCCTTCTTAATCTCTACCTCAGCAGTCTTGAGCATCACGAACACTTCACCCAGGGACTTAGCCATGCCCTGCATGTTGTAGTTCATGACGAAGCCTTTGTAGCTTGGTGGCAACGATTGCAACACCCTGTCAATCGCCAGCTCATCGGGAATCTTGCACTCCAGAGCATTCAGGCGTTGAACGTAGCCAGACATCTTGACTACATGCTCGCTCACACTGCTATGCTCTTCCATCTTGGCTGAGAAGAAAAGCTCAGAAGCCTCATATCTCTCAGCCTTAGCCTGCGGCGCAAAGACAGCCTTAAGATCCGAGATGATCTCAAAGGCGCTCATCTTCTCAAAGCGCTTCTGCAGGTCGGCTTCCATGGCGTAGAGCATGCCACTCTGGACAAAGGCAGAATCCTCCGATCGGGTCTGGAAGACCTTCTTCTCATCCTCAGAGGCATCATCTGCAGGAGGGTCACCTATGGCGGCCTCAATGACGTAGGCCACCCTATGGGGAGTGAGGAGGATCCTCAGGTTGCGGAACTAGGCCATGAAGTTTGACCCATTGGTCTTAAGCTTTTCTTTCTCAAGGAACAGACCTAGGTTAAACGAGGGGCGAGACATCTACAATGGAATTTGCAACAACATAAGACTTTGTTCATAATAATTTTGAGTTATAGTATTTTAGAAAAATAACTGACATAACTCCCACTCAAGCGAACATCCCTCCTGGTCGTTTAAGCGATTACACGACCCCCATCCATTGCACCACCCCTCATCATCAAAGCCGGCGGCACAACTTCAAGAGTAGACAAAATCGTCCGTCACACCAATTTTGTGACTCGTGCTCGGCCTTTCGGCCTTCCTGTTCCGAGGCCATACCTCTGAGTATGCTAGGCTCGCCACCAAAGACCTCCACGCTGACGCTTGTGCAACATGGCTTACACCCACCGTATGCGAACAAAGATATGTCTGACACCCGCTCATCACGGCCTGCCTCATAACGTAGAACTTTATTGGTGGTGCGCGTTGGAGGGAGAACACTAGTGGTATTTTGAAGGGATCATCTTATTCAACTACCGCCGTGTAACACACAATCACACACAAAATAAGATGCACACAAAACATCAAATGTAATGCAATGTGATATAGTCCATCGCGCCATGGTCTTCTTGGCGCCCGCAGTTTATAAACAATTTAATAAACCTACCTTGACCATATCACATAGCCCCTGCAAAATAAAGTTAGACGCTTCTACTTTATCTTTTGCATATTTTACGTGGCTTGGGGCTTTCGTAAATAGAACCGCTTCATACCTACGAATCTTATGACCACAACAACGATCCAATAATTGCATGTTTAAGCATCCCTTTCGGGCCCTCCATTGAAAATGCGAAGACCAACTAAAGAGAGAGAAACTGTCACCCGCCAGCCACAGATACGGTACAAGCCGTATGTCAGTAGTGGAACCAGTCTCGCGTAAGCGTACGCGTAAAGTCGGTCCGGGCCGCTTCATCAACTCAATGCCGCTGGAATACACAAGTGCACGCTAGAGGGTAGCAAAGAACAGGAACGGTGCCCCCGTGCAGAGCACGGGTTCTAACAGCGTACAACTATATCTTACGATAGATCGGCTCTGATACCACTGAAGGGAATCGTGGGCAGAAAACAATAATTTTCCTAGCAACGATATCCTTAAACTAGCCAAGATCTATTCTATGCAGATATAGTAGTACGAAAGGAGATCGGAATACATACCCTTGTAGACCGAAAGCGGGGATTACGTTCCCGCACAAACGTTGTCGATGAAGACCGACGAAGCCGACCTCAAGGTCGTGTAGAGGAAGCAGGCCTCCGAGTATCGCTAGCGCAGCACCTCGCAGGGAGTCGCACACGTACGGTGGAGACGACGCCTCCGAAGCTCCAGTCCAGGACGAGCAGCGGAAGACTTGGACCGGAACACCAGCAGCGCGGCAGCGGGCTATGGTGGAGGAGATCCCCGACTCCTCTTGCTCGGCGCGGCTCCAACTTGGGAACCACGAGATCGAGAGAGAAATCAGGAATTAATTGGTGAATTAAAAGGCTGGGGGTGCCCCTTCTTATATAGGCTCCCAAGGGGAGCCAACCTTGCCAGCCAGGCAATGTGGGACTAACCCCCCACAGCCTGGTTCGGCTAGGGAGGGTGCCGGCCCCCTTGGTGGGCCCCTTGTGGCCCACCTAGGCCGGCCCTCCTGGCCCCCACCGAATTCCCTTAGGGAATTTTCCCCTCTTGGGCCTTCTTTCGTCCGGAAGGCCCATTTAGGGAAATCTGCCTTAATAAATTCGAAAATAAATATATAAAATCATATTTGCATATTAATAACACTAATTAATATCAAACATAATATATAAAATATTTCCTAGCTCCGAAAACTCTTTCGGCGCTGCCCGATCTCCATCGGACCTCTCCCGGGACGCTCCCGGTGATCTCCTTCCTTTCCGGTTGTCTTGTCGAAACCCCTTAAGTGTGTTACCCTAGCGGTTCGATATAATATCAGGTATGATCCAGACTCCTCAATGATCAACGACTAACTCGTAGGCCTGGACCCCCTGAATTAATCCCTGAGATATAACGAATGACTTTCATCTATCAAACCTGAACGTGAAGTCTTAGACCTTTTGCCATAGCGATACTTAGCACGTCCGAGTGTAGTTCCATAGATATCTCCATACCTAATCCCGACCTCGTTACCGACGACGCTATCTTCTACTCGTTCATGATCTCATGTCTCCGTGACCTAGTCACATGCTTGCAAGCTCATTAGACAAGATCTCACCGAGTGGGCCCGAGAGTATCTATCCTGCTACGCGGACTGGCAAATCCCGCTCTTGACCCCTCGTCTCAATACTCCTTTCCAATACCCAAAAGTATCACCGTTATTGTCATACTAAATAAGATACGACGTTTGGTGCAATCAAAGTATCTTCGGGGAATATCAATAAGAGTTGATCTCACGGTCAAAGGTGTAATGACTATGTTCTCCAAAACTGGGTATGTCCATCACATCACTCTCCAGCGATATGACTCTCATTGCCGACCGGCGCCATGCCCCATGACCGGGAAACCTCGATCATCAATCGCGCAACAAAACTAGTCTTAGTAGAGGCTACTAGGGACCTGGTTGTTTACGTATCACACCCGCATTAATGTTTCCGCTTAATACGGTTCTAGCATGACACAAAAACCTATTATGAACAAACGAGATATGATAAAGAATACACTTTATTAATTGCCTCTAGGGCATATCTCCTTCAACGGAAACGTCATGGCTAGACACACTCTGTGGGACTGAGATCAGGTGACATGCATGGCATGTCACCATGTACCATGCCCATCGACTGCCGTACGATCTTCGTCCAAGGGCCAACAACAACCTGAAATTTTAACTCGAAAATAAAATATTTTAGAAACTTTGAATATAGTCCATTCTTAAATCTGAAATTTTAACTCGAAAATAAAAAATCCAGTAAGTTGAATATAGTCCGTTCTTAAATCTGAGAAAGTTTAAAGTCATTTGGATCACTCTTATTGAAGTTAATTGTTTTTTTAAAATGAAACTTTGAAATAGTATTTAACGATAAATCAATCATCGAAATGAACCGAAACTTTCTCAGAATACAAAACAAATAAATGTTATTAAACTTATTACTCCCTCCATCCACAAATAAGTGTCTCAAGTCTCTCAAAAAGAGGATGTATCTACAGAGACTTGAGACACTTATTTGTGAACGGAGGGAGTAGAATTTTTTCAATTTTGGCATGTCACCTGATCTCAGTCCCTCTGTGTCGGATATGTCTACTTGGAATCTTTAATCTTGAATCATGTAGGCTAGGATCTATGATAGGTTATCTTTCTTTGATTAAGATTATATAATTTTGCATTCGGATCACTGAATTCAGCTAAACCATAAATGCGAATAGAGACGGCTGGATTTGTAAAATTCTTACAAAGAAATTTGTATATATCCACTTGTTCTTCTAACTGTTTCAAGATTGATACATTCATGACTCTAAAACCAATCTTTTGTTCGATGGTTAAGAGAGAGGTTGCATATATAGCTCACTCGAATCGAACCTCGGGTCATATATATTGGAATGGAAGGCCGTATGAGCGGGTTTAGCGGAGGTACGTTGGGGGCGACGCTCGGGTGCTTCTGGGCCATTGACGGTAACTCCATCGGCGATGAGCTGAGCGAACCAGGGCGGAGTGAAGACGGCGACGAGGTACACACGGGGATCAGCGACAAGGCTGATGGCGCGAGCGGAGGAGATCTTCGTTATCTCTGCCGAACGCCGTCACCGGATCCCCGCCAAACTTTGGAGCGTCGTTCAAAAGAAAGCAGAAGACTGGAAAAGCGTCAAACCCAGAGGTATGCAACCATTTCTTTTTCATTGGGTTTGCCATCATCGGAGGCCGTGGAGGTATCGCCATTGCCGGTCGAGAGGAAGTTTTTTCGTCTTCCGTTGGGAAGGCCGGCTCACATTAAGTTACATGTGATTGCGCCCACGGTAACCACATGCGATGATGGATCGGGACCATGGGAGCTGGTTCATCGGTGTAAGGTTTGCTACTCCGGTGATGCGTCACCGGTGAGCTCGTCGGGATCTGGGAAACGTGGATCGACTCGTTTGAAATTCAAAAAAACTGTCAGAGGTCATGCGGGCTGGACTGACAGGAGGGCTACAATCCACACTAAGACGGGCCCAGCTGGTTGTGCGGGCCAAACAGCAGAGGTGACCAAGCGGCCAAGAGGTCGGATTGATATGGACTCTAGTAGGCACGGCTTACGGTCGCTACTATGTTTTACTCAAAAAACATTAGCTGCTGCGATGGCGAACAATGGCGGCGATGGCGAACAATGGCGGTAGGGGAGGTTTTGGAGATGGGCGCGGACAGGCGCCGGGAAGAGGCTACCGTGGTGGTGGAGCTCCGTTCCGCGGCGGGGCGGCGAGACGAGGCAGCTCCATTGGTACTGTTGTGTCAGGGATTAGTAGGTGAGATACTAGTAGTGTGGTATGAGATAGTATAGGTAGCTGAGGGCATATTAGGTATTTCATATATGAGGTCATCTTGTAGCTTCTAGCATTTAGCATTGTATCCTGTGATCTCAACCAAGAAATAAAACCCTAATTATTATCTTTATTTGCTGCAATTTAGCTTTTATTTAGTTCTGCAATTTCCTTGCTTTTGTCTGCCCTCTCAAATCCCTTCTTTTCTTGATCCTCCCCCGATGTCGGATCCATCGGGTCCTAACGGTATCAGATCAGTTCGATCTATCAGCCTGCTTCCCACCCTCATCTTCATCGATTCCGGTTCACCCTGTAAGTGGGCGCGCTCACGGCGGCCCACCATCGCCCCACCTGTGCCCATGAGAATTAACTGGAACGTCGCTATCTGTCTATCTAAGCCCACCCATGCTAACAGGCGTTCGCTTAGCCCAATTAAACCCACCTTCGTTAGAAGCCAACTTCCTCACGACAATGGCGACCTCGGAGAAGCTGCTGCCGCCGGCGAGCTGATCTCCCCCGTCCGGCCTCCCCTCGAGCCGCCGCGCACAGATCCGGTGTCCCCTACTCGTTCTCTTCCAGTTTTGCTCAGCGGCTCCTCAAGCTCCGCCCCGAGCTCCCGACGGCAAGCTGGTGTTGTTCCCGCCTTGAGGTGCCGCCTTCAGGTGCCCGCACCGGACCCCCGGAGTGGCCTCGCCGCTCCGCAGCCATCCTTCGACCTCTGGTGGTCCTGCCGTGCCGTTGCTGCTCAGCTCCACCGCCGGTACAATGTCCGTCCAGGCGACTTCGCGTCCTTCTGAGCTCGCTGGGCGCTGATTACCTTTAGCCGCTCCTTCTTGACTCTTGCTCCAGGGCTTTCATCGTGATGCAGCCGACGGCCGGAGAAAGGGAGCGGGCAGGGAGGACGGGGGAATGGCGCGGCGGCGCGGTAGTTTCGCCGGGCATGTTGGCGGGGCTCAAGGCCATCGCCATGGAGGCGGTGCGTGGCGACGACATCACCATGGAGCCCCGCGGCGGCATGGCGGCGGTAGCGGATTACCCCGTGAGTGCCCGTCTCTTCTTTTCTCCTACCCGTGGGTGTCCAATAACCTGAAATAATTGGGTTCGGCCCACGGCGCCGTGGACACCCCGTTCCCAGTTACAGGCGTAATTCCGGTGAGTTCTTTTTCTGTTACGGTCCGATTCGCAGCAAATCCTACCCTCCCTGTCCCAACTCAACCTCCGTTCGCATACATGGCGACCAACCCTTTCCCCTACCCCTCCGTCGCCACCTTCCCACATCCATTTTTTCCCGGCGGCTATTACCCATCCCCTTTCCCCTACGCTGCCTCCTACCCAGCGCCGCCCGCGCCTGGCTTCTTCCCAGCTCCAGCGTACGGTCCATCCCCCTTCTTCCCTCCTCCACCGCCGCCACCAGCCTACTACTCTCCAGTTCATGCGCCGCCGCCCGAATCGACATCGCCACCGACACCAGCACCTCGCTTTTTCCCCGCTCCGGCGTACGGCCCCGTTCTCCCTTGTCCCTCCTATCAAGTTCCTGCACAGCAGCCTGAATCGACAGCGCCGCCGGCAACCCAATCGTCTTCATCCGCCTCTGCTATGAACCTTCCAGTGCCTGCCGCCAGCAACTTCTCCTCCGTCGCACCCCTGCGTGTGCTTCCCGACCACAACTCCTTCTCTTCCGGCCAATCTCCAGTCTGTGAGGATTCACAGCGTTTGTTTGATTCCTTGCAAGGCAAGCTCTCCAAACTCAGGGACAGATTATCGTCCATGACCACCTCCAGGGTACGCAAGTCTGCGGCAAGCACCACCACTGCCCCCACACCATCATTAGGATGCACGACGATGGCTGCATGTGATCCCTCACTGTTCTGTGCAGCAGGAGGCTCCTAAGCGAACTCTCCTTCTGATGCATCAACTGCTGCCTATGTCGCCCCAAAGGTGCTCGGTGAAATGCCAACGCCAAGCTTATGGCAGGGAACACATGGTACAGTTCCTAACTATTGTTTCGGGCATCATAATCTGATTCAGAGGTCATGTGTGAGCAATCTCAGTGAGAAGAACCTTGATGAAATGCCACAACCATATGGTTTACATAGTCTCGATCACCAAAGTGTTGTCCTTGCAGATGGAACCAAGCGCAGCTACTTTAGTCTACCGGCAGATTATCCCTTGGAGCAAACTGCTCTACCAATGTCCCCTTCAGCAGCGGATAGTGTCGGTGTCACAACTCAGGGGTCCTGACATGATGGTCAGTCGGATCATCGTGTAACATCCCAAAATTTTGGAATGTTTAAAAAAAATTACTAAAATTTAAAACTTTCATTTCTTATAAAAAGAAATCATCAGTAGTCAAGAAAACTAAATAAAAAGAGATTATTAAGATTTATTCAAGAAAACATTATGATATCAATTGAATCCAGCAAACTCTATTTTCAAAATTTAGTGTGAGCTTCAAATAAATATTCTAAATACTTCTTAAACCCTAACACCATATTTGTAAAGTACTTTAAATTAATTACAGTATCCCTATCCCAAAAATATTTTGGTTAATTTAAATAATTCAAAACAATATGTTTGTTTTCTTAATAAAACCCTAGGTCAATATTTATAGTCACAAAACTTTTTGAAACATCCTCTACTTTTAAAATATAGAATTGATTCAAGTGTTTGTTTTGAAAAATAGGTATGGAAAGATTTATTTTAAACATATGCAATTGTGAAATTTTACTTAATTTTATTAAGACACAAATTTCATAATTGAGACTCTGATTTAAAATATACAAAAAGTGTCAAATCATGTTATATGAAATATTTTTAATCTAAAATGTGTTGAAAATATGTGTTTGAATGTTTTAAAAGAAAGACATGGTTTTTAAAAGTTTTTAAGAATTGGTTTGAGGTAATTTGGATAAATAAAACAAAATATATAAAAGAAATAAGAAAAACAGAAAAGGTAAATGAAATGGAAAAGAAACAAAAAAAAAAGATTAGCTGGGCCGAGCCCAACACCAGCCCAGCCCCGCCTCTCTCTCCTCCTCCCTCACTGACAAGGGGCCCCACCTGTCAGGGGAGTTCATCCCTAACCTCCAGTCCACCCACGACCGAAGACGAAGTGCACGATCTCGCACACGATTTGCACCCCACGCACGACCCCGACCTCCCCCGCTCGGACGCCTACAAATCCCACGGGCTCCTCTCCATTTTCCCTCTTTCCATCCCTCCATTCGTGCCTGCTGTGCGAAGAAATTGCTCACCGGAGTAGCCATTTCCGCCGCCACGCTTGCTTGGATTCCGGCGAGGTTAGTACTTCCCGGAGCTTGAGACCCCGCGAATCCCATTCCTCACGACCTCCCGCACGCCACTGACCCCTCGTTCTATTTGTCTTGTCTCCGTAAGCTCAAGTCCGACCTCGACCCGAAGTCACCCGTTCCGCCGTACCTCCATCCGAGTTTCGCCGCCGCACCGAGAAGAAATAGAGGACATCGTGCCCTCCATCAAGTTCGTCGTGAAGAGCCGCACCCGTTCATCGTCTTCACGAGCGCAGGGGACCACCGAAGCGAGGACAACATCCACGCCCAAGCCGCCGGCCGCCGCGTCTCCATTTTCCGGCGAAGTCAGCGCCGCCAGGGTAAGGTCATCGCTCCCGAGCCCTCCGATCTTGATCCAGTGGTGTATATTAGACAACTTAACGAACCGGTACGGTCCAACCACAGCACGCCATGTAGCCCAGAGCCTTTTCTGGATTATTTCCGAATTGAATTAAATTGTATTTTAACAGAAAAGTCCCTACAACTTTGAACCATCATAACTTTTTATTCACAAAGCCAAATTTGACAAACTTTATACCATTGGAAAGCCATTGACAACTAGAATATTTTAGCACTGTCCATTTTCAAATTTGACTAGTTTAAATTTATTCAAATTTCAAATGGAAGATTTGAGTAAATTTGACCTAGGTTCAAATTCATAAATCTGAAAATTTCAAATAAGTATTTTTGGAAACCTTAGGATATGTTTAACAATGTTGCATTGTTAAAATTAATTTTTAGTAATGTCACTTCCATTTAAAAATCAGAAATCTTAATTGTGGTTTTTAACATAGCTTAAATTCTATTAACCTTATTAATTTGTTTACTTTACAAAAATAAAACAAGTAATGTATTTTGACAAGAAGTATCAAACTAAGCCTACTCAACCCCTTTTGAAATACAAACTTATAAAGATGTGTTTAAAACTTGTTGAAAACAATTCTATATAATGATATGTTGTTATATAAATCAGAGACTCAATTTGTGTAATTTAGACATAACTTAATTCTGTAAATCATGTTAATGGGAAACCTATTGCAAATGTCACTAAAAATAACTATAGTCTTAGACAAACCAACACTAAACTTCATTAGATTCATATAATTCATAAACATGTGAAGTTGATTAAAATCTTGTGACCTTCTTAAATCACCACCAAAGTTTGAAGATGGTGTTATTTCCTTTTGACAAAAGCATTGTGCAAATATTTTTAACGTGACCAAATATTACAATACCGAAACAATACTTCAACCTATTCAGATTTGAAATATTCAAATTTGATTTAGACCATCCCTTGACCACAAATGGCAAACCCTAAAGTCCTACCACATTAATTCCTTTTGTAAATTGAATTATGTGATACGACTTGACCATAAAATAAATGAACTAAAACAATTATTGATGAACGTATAATTGTGATGTATGCTTTTATGTGTTATGTGTTTGCTCGAATTGTTTGTTTATCGTATTTCTTTTTCCTCGTATAGATTGAACGGAGTGAAACCTTAATCGTTGAAAAGAGTGTGAGAAACGACAACTTCCAAAAGGCAAGTGACGCTCATAAACCACCTATTATTTTCACTATATGCATAGTAGTGTTTTTCTGTAGATATGCATGTTAGGAGTTGTGTGCAGTTCTATATTATGCTATGCTCCTATGTAGTGTTTAGCTATCCCACACTCTGAGCTTAGTAGCAAGAACACTTAGTAGGATGCTTAGCCAAGCAATGAAAAATGTTTTGACTAGTGAATAGTGAAAAATTAATGAAGTTAATTAATGAACTATCTGGGTGCTGGTTGGAGAACCATGGTGGGTGGCTACTCAGGGGGTCCATGTCTATGGTTCATGTCTATGGTAATTACCCTTGGTGGAAGCGCACAAATGTGGAATGTCACCCAGGCTTAAAGAGATTGTAGACACACCTTGCTTAGAAGCTTCCAGTGCAACCACAGGTCATATGGGCTCTGTCTTGACCACATAAGTTGCGAGACCCCGAGATCCGCGTGACCAGCAGATGTAGGGTGATAGGTGGGGATGGGTCCGCTTTATGGATTTTGGGGAATTGCTTCTGAAAGGTCTCGTCTCGGTCTTCTCTTTTCCATTTCATAAATGGGTGACATGGACGAGGGAATGATTGGGTCTTGTGGTGAAAGTGCACACCCTCTCGAGAGTTAAAACTAAGTATACTTAGCCGTGTCCCCGGTTATGGACATTTGAGCAACTAGACAGGGCAGATGTTGAAGATCTCCTCATCCCAATTTCTATAGTAAAATTTGATGGGTGAACAAGGGTTTGGGAGAGCTCACCGCTTTCTATCGGTGGTGCTCGTTGTGAGTAGTTTTCAAAGTTGTTCACCGTTTTCTATCGGTGGTACTCTTTGTTGTCAAAGGTGTTCACTGTTTTCTTTCAGTGGTACTCTTTGTCTAAGATGAAAAGTTGTTTTATAGAAGATAGGACAAAACTGGCTTTATGCAAATCAGCCTGAACTCCACCGAGCTAAATATGCATGTAGATATAGTCTTAGTAATTTTAGTTACAAAGTGTCATCTTGCCACCATAATTCAATTGTGCTGACCCAATATAGTTTGGGCTGCAACTCACCATTGCAGGACCCTCTGACGAAGAGTAAGGATTGTTAGGGTCGCGAGTCTCCAACCAACATGCCTTGCCTGTGACACATGATGAAGATGGAGCTCACTTATCCATTTGCTTTCCGATGTGTGTTTATTTCGGTTTGAGCTAGCCATGGGCTATGCACCTTGTATCGAACCCTTTTATTTCTGGATCATCGTGTAATGAATATTGATGCAATGTTTTGATATTTCATCTTAAATTGTGTGTGCTAGTAAGTCGATCCAGGGACTAGCACTATACACAGGAGGTCGCTACCTTATAATAAGGAGGGCCTTTACAGATGGTATCAGAGCACTGTGTTGCCTGTAGGTTCGTGAGCCTAGGTTTGGATTAGTATTTAGGAATACCCATAGGAAATAAAATCATATTTTATTAATTTTTGCATAAAACTTTATGTCATATTCTCATCTAATCTTTTCTCCCCAAAATATTTTATAGATGTCCAGCCTCATAGACTCACTCAAGAAAGGACCAGTGTTTATCATGACTTTGGAATGTGAAACCGAGTTCCCAAAAGTACTTAAGGAGAGTATGAAAACCATGGGATTTAATGGAGAAGCAGTTTACAAAGGATTCCCTGTAATGGATGAAGACGAAGAATACTAGTGGGTAGAATTACACTTGTATCAGGATAAAGAAGACGACCACAAGACAACGGGGCGATGGATGTTCACCAATAAAGTACAGGAAACATCATTCTTTGATGCAGCACGAAGAGCAGCTTGGAAGCCATTGAGGAACTTTCAAGGAGAATTAGGTTTAGAATGCACAATACTCAAGGATACCTCAAAGATGTGGAAAAAGAACTTGAAGAACTTAAAAAGGAGATAGAGAAGATCAATGACTTGAAGGTCCCTGTGAACCAGTTGATGGCTGACATGGTGAATGTGGATTCTGTACTATGCTATCAGGAAGACCAGATGCTGGCCAAGGATACCCAGATTTCATCAATGACGTTAAAGTATTGATCTCTGAAGAATCTTCCCACTAAGTCCATGAAGGATAAGAAGACAAAGGAAGTGCATCACTTTGTTTCCTTAGGTGAGACCACCATTTAATTAGAACTACGGTATCGTGTTAGTGTGTTGATCATACCAACTCAGGTTGTATGACAATAGTAGACTGTTGTTTGTGTCTGAACCTTGTTGCTTGATGTTTGATAGATGTTGATTGTAAAATGAATTGTCTTAAATCTGCTGTGTTTGGGTAGGATCCTTCCTTAGTACCTTTCTACCTCTACTCATCTATGCTAAACCCAATCAAATGCTTCGCCAAACTACCAAAAGCAAAGAGATGCCAATAGGAATGCAATCACTTTTAGAGACTCAGAATAAGTTGATGCAATTGATGGCCCAGAATCAAGTCAACAACCCGAATAAGGAATTACCCTCTGGATGGCAGCAGCTGTTGTGTAGCCAAACTCAAATAGTACTGATGATGTATCAGACTATGAATGCAAATGACGACAATCAGCAAGAAATAAACTATGACAACCACAAGATCCAAGAGGAGGTGGTGAAAACACCTAGAGCCTGCAAGACTTGTGGGGAAATCGGACACACTTCCAAATAATGTCAAGATGAGTGGGCTCATTTGGATGCAACCAGTGGAGCTGAGGAATACTGCACCACTCAAGTTACTTGCTTTTTGTGTGAAGGAGACATACATGTTCCAGCTCAGTGTCAACTCTACCCAATAGTACAACAAGCTAGTCGACAAGCCAGGGAGGGAATGCACCAGACTTTGAAGAATATATTTGAAGAAGAAGAAAGGAAGGGTAAGCGCAATCGAGATGTTAGTCAAATAGACTGCCACAAATGCGATGGACTAGGACATTATTCATGGTACTGCCCAGAGAAGAAGATTGGCAATACGATCGAACTCGATCAATTGCACAAAAGAATTATGGATCATACCAAGGAGGAGAATAATGCCAGAATAAAGACACAACCTAACACATCCGAAGGCACCACCAAATGTTGCTATTCATGTGAAGAAGAATGACATTTTTCTCGAGATTGCCCCAACAAGCGAACAAGATCATCATTCATAGTAGTACAATACGACCAGCATGATACAGAGACCCTATTAGCCTTGGAAAGACCTAAGAAGAAGAGAAACCTGAGCCAGATCATTTGCTACGGGTGCAAAAAAAGAAAGGACATTACATCAGTGATAGTCTAGAGGGGAAATCCAAAACTAGCGACAAGAGAGTTTGCACAAAACGAGACTTTTGTCAAGTCACTAGCTCAGAATGTAAGCACAAGGGACACTGGGCCGATATATGCCCAGAGGAGAAACATCAAAACTGCCAAGGGAAGAAGTTTAAGGAATGCCCCGCCAACCCCCACAAGAAAGACATCAGTCCTGTGATATGTTAGAAATGCAAAGTTACAGGGCACAATGCTAGTGGATGTCTTGAGAAGATGAAGAATATGTTACTAAGTGGGTCGAGCGGTAAAAAGTAAGTTCCTAATCAATTCTTTTAGTCACATGGCACTTCGATCCTAGTACATGATATGGATTTAAATGAAGGATGAATAAAGCATCACCCCACGACTCAAGTCTACCCAACAAAGAGTTATGAAACTCCAATGTGACATTTATTGAAGCCATCAGACTAGATGCATATGAGAAAATTTCTTATAAGGGTGGTAGCCCACCCAACTGTCCCAACCCCGGATATCCAAACCTATCTTTCTTTCTAGCCTTCTCGAATCTCGGGACGAGATTCCTTTTAAGGGTGGTAGTCTGTAACATCCCAAAATTTTGGAATGTTTAAAGAAAATCACTAAAATTTAAAACTTTCATTTCTTATAAAAAGAAAATCATCAGTAGTCAAGAAAACTAAATAAAAAGGGATTATTAAGATTTATTCAAAAAAACATTATGATATCAATTGAATCCAGCAAACTCTATTTTCAAAATTTATTGTGAGCTTCAAATAAATATTCTAAATACTTCTTAAACCCTAACACCATATTTGTAAAGTACTTTAAATTAATTACAGTATCCATATCGGTGGTGCTCGTTTTGAGTAGTTTTCAAAGTTGTTCACCGTTTTCTATCGGTGGTACTCTTTGTTGTCAAAGGTGTTCACTGTTTTCTATCAGTGGTACTCTTTGTCTAAGATGAAAAGTTGTTTTATAAAAGATAGGACAAAACTGGCTTTATGCAAATCAGCCTGAACTCCACCGAGCTAAATATGCATGTAGATATAGTCTTAGTAATTTTAGTTACAAAGTTTCATCTTGCCACCACAATTCAATTGTGCTGACCCAATATAGTTTGGGCTGCAACTCACCATTGCAGGACCCTCTGACGAAGAGTAAGGATTGTTAGGGTCGCGAGTCTCCAACCAACATGCCTTGCTTGTGACACATGATGAAGGTGGAGCTCACTTATCCATTTGCTTTCCGTTGTGTGATTATTTCGGTTTGAGCTAGCCATGGGCTATGCACCTTGTATCGAACCCTTTTATTTCTGGATCATCGTGTAATGAATATTGATGCAATGTTATGATATTTCATCTTAAATTGTGTGTGCTAGTAAGTCGATTCAGGGACTAGCACTATACACAGGCGGTCGCTACCTTATAATAAGGAGGGCCTTTACACATCGGCACTTCGCAGATGGCTTTGATCAGCGTCAAAGCGGCTTTGGAGGAGGCCACAGCGGGTTTTGGCACCTTTAATGCTGGTAGTGGTTTTGGTAACCAACAGCGTTTCAATCGATCGTTCACTTACCAGCGAGGTAGATACGATGGAGCCAGGGGTACATATCCGCGTGGACCGAGACCTGCTCTATCTGCTACTGTTGCTAACAATTCTAGCTCGGCCTTGAGCGAGGAGATGCTGGCGAAGGTTGTGCGGCAGGTGGCAGATGCGTTGAAGCAACCTGTAGCAACCCAAGCGGAAGGACACAAAAACCCCTCTGCAGCGACATCGGCAACCGTGGGGGGAATTGCGGCACCACTGCAACAGCAGCAGACTTGGGTTGAAAAGACTATGCCTATTGCTGTAGAGGATACAGTAGGAAAAATGGTGAAGAAATCTGACAAAGCAAGATGCTACCGTTGTGATCTTTGAGGACATCATGGTAAAGAATGTACAGTAGAGGTCTATGATATTTGTGAGAGCAAGGAGCATACTTCGGATGCATGCCCACTGTTATCTGCTCCAAAGCCTCAAGTTATTATACATGAGCTCATCAGTGAAGGGCTTATGTTTTTTGAACAGCCAATGACAGCATCTTATAAACCAAAGATTGACAACACTCGTTTGGCTATGGTGACGGTGATAGGGGGAACTGACTATCCCGAAAGTGAAAACACAGCTGCAGCGCTTGGTTCTGGAGGAACAATTTATTTGGGAGGTTGATCAGGTGGGTCAAATCGTGTTTACGGTGACGTTTCCATCCAGAAGTGAATTAGATAGGCTCCACACCTTTGGTTTATGCAGAGTGCCGAACAGTCCGTGTGAAATCACAGTGGTGCCGTGGGTGACACAAATGGAACCGATGGAATTGCTACCTCAGAAGTGGATTAGAGTTTCTGGCATACCACCAAAGGTGACAGGAGATTTCTTGGCCTTGTGGAGTTTGGGATCATTATTTGGGAAAACCATGAAGGTGGACATGAAATATACCCGCAAATATGATGTATTGCGTGTGCTTGTGGGTTGCATTGACTATACCTTGATTCCCGCGGATGGCTTGTGTACATTAAAGATGGCTTTTATAAGCTCAGTTTCAAAGTGGAGCATCCGGTAGATGTTACCAATAAAGAGGACGATGAGCCTAGGTCACCGCACGATGATGATTATGATGACCAAAATGATGAGTCTCAGAAGGAAACAAACAAAGATGGGGACAAGGGAGTTGATTTTGATACCGCTGCGATGGTAACAGATTCTAGCTCGCACCATGAGGAGGCTAAGGGGAATGAGAAAAAAGCTTCGGATGATATGCAGGAGATGAGTCCGGGTGTTGTGTTCTCGCCGATGGTTCAAAAACAGATTATTATGAAGGCCAAAACTGAGTGGCGTGAGGCAGCTGGGTTATAGTCAGTGCACACAGAAAGCAAGAACCTTCGAGAGGAGGGAGGGTACATGGGAGACACTCAGGAGTTTTTCATCCAATCCGAATTGCGCTCGGATGGGTCAAAGCGGGAGGAGGATCATGTAGATACTGAGGAGGAAACACTTGGGGATACCGATGATCTGGTTGGGCATGGTGAGTGCACACAGGAGGCTCTCATGGGGAGGTGCGAGTCCCCTCTGAGTGCATCCGCTGCTGGGGTAAACTCACCAGCGTTCTCTGTCATATCTCCAATCCCCTGACAGTTTGGTTGGGGATTTATACATGGATCGCTTCGGAAATACTTTGCCAAATCAGAGTGTGTCTAGCAGATCAACAGTGGCACCGGTGTTACATGCGGCAACACAACATTCTGAACAAGAATTACTGGCTTTCGGAGGGATGCAAGAGAGAGAAGTACGATCAAGTCAGCGGCTCCAATCCCAAGTCAATGCGAATATCCCAATTCTTGAGAGGGCAATGGACTTGGCATCGAAGAAGAATTTTATGGCTCCGATAGGTACTCCTATTTCCTCAAAGCTTTCTTTATTATCTTTTACGGATTCTGAGATTAAGTCTAGAGCGGATAGGTTGGGAATTTCATTAGGTAAATCTAGGGAACAAGTGCATGTGTCAATTGAAACTATTAAAAATGTTGAAAAGGAAAGGGAGATCATTTTCCTACAGAATTCGTTACCACCAATAACTGATGATGATGAGTCTAGCTTAGCTTTAAAAAGAGCGCAGCAGTTGAGTGAAGATCTAGAGGAGGATGAACCTGAAGGTACATGTGATCATGCGGATCATGACATACCTAAGATAAAGATCAAACAAGGTCACAAGAAAATTAATTCTGGAAATAGTGCGTCCGAAGAAGTGCTAGGATCCAAAAGCTTAAAAAGAATTAAAATGAAAGGGATGGTTTGGAACTCAGATGGTTTCGGTGACACTGCGAAACACCTCACAATAAATGAAGCGGTCAAGGAACATCGTTTAGATTTTGTTGCTATTGTAGAGACAGGGCGTTCTTCTTTTGCAACGCCCTTTTTGAAATTTCTAGCGGGGGTATGGATTTGTAGTGTACCTACACTTATAATATGGCAGATACCTGTGTATAGTGCAAATCTCTGGATCGATTCGTTTGCACACACAGTTTACGATGTAATATCACAACAAAGTATCAATTTTATTATATCGATGATCCAGACTTACAAAATATTCAATACAAGTTGCATAGCATAAAGCTAGCTTCGAAACAGTAAACAGCGGAAATACAATGGCAGTGAGTCTCCATCAACTTCATGTTGCCACAGGCGAAATCATGTTGGTTGTAGACTCGAAACCTTTAAACGAAACCTCACTCGTCATCTGATCAAATCTGCAATAAGAAAAATATTGCAACAACGTGGGTCAGATTCCATTAAAAATGGATTCTGGCAAGTGACACTATGGTGGACACTTATTGGAATAACTCTAATAGGCTATATGCATATTTGGCCGGTGGAGTTCAAGTCTATTTTGCATAAAGCCATTTTTTCCTATCTCTTTGGAAAACAATTTATTCAAATCAAGACAAGTATGACATGAAAACCATAATCTCATCTTCCCTTGTTCACACATCAAGTTTTATTTCTGAAGTTGGAATGATGAAATCCTCCGTTGACGTCCTCGTTCAGCTGCTCAATTGTCCGTTTCCGGGGACACGGCTAAGTACTTAGATTTTAACTCTGCAGAGGTTGTGCACGTTCACCATTGTACCCATTCAACCCAAACTATCATTTACACACTTATAGTGATAAGGGAAAGGAGAAGAATGAGACGAGATCTTTCAGAAGCATTTTCCCTCCCACTATGGCCTGACGCGCTCCACCTACAAACCACTACCTCCACCTGTCAGGCCGGGGCGAGTCCACGCAGCTTAGTTTATCACTCGGAGTTCTTCAGATTCCTCTGTTTCTGGGTGGCCATCCACAAGTGAATATCCCACAGGTAAATCCCCTGGGGACAACACTCAACTCATACAGCCAAGCAACCAATTCCACCCAGGTGTTTGATTATAACTCAGTAGAATTTAACATTTCATCCAAAACAGTTTTGCATAGCATCACAATTCTACTAAGTATTTTCATAGGAACCTAGACACAGGAATATAAGTAAGTCTAAACATGGCTTGCATAGCAATACTATCCTACACATGCTTATAGAAAAATAATCTACTCACGCATAGAAAAATAATAGAACTTTTATGGGGGTGTGCCACTTGCCTTTGAATGTTGTCGTTGTTCACAAACTCTTTTCAACAACGAACGTTTGCTCTCCGTTCAATCTAAACAATATAAGCAAACAACAATACAACAGTCAACAAACAACAATCATCAAACATACATGCACATACATTGTAAACAAATAAGTTTCCATAAAACTTTTAAGGAAAACATGTTATGTATGATATGCAAATTATTTCTAAGGACTAGAGATGCATGTCATGCCATGAAAATCTTTTTAAGTTTTAAGTGAAAGACAAGATTAGGAAAGAAGGAAAAGATAGAATAAAGATGTAGTTGGTCTTCCAGGCTTCATCTCCAGACTTGTAATATTCTCCTTGGTGATGTCTTGATTGAATTCTTGGTAGACTTGAATAATCTTCAGACTTGATGATTTTTGTATCACCTAGGCTAGTCTTGGATTTACTTAGTCTTCACGAAGTCTCAGAGAAGGAGGGAGAAAAGAAAGAGAGGGGAAGCAAGACTTAGAAAATATTTGTTGGTTAGTCTTCATGAACTTCTTCTTGATTTTCTTCTAAGTGCTTCTACTTCTTGAAGATATTCTTGAAGTCTTGTTTTGGCTAAGTCCTTCATTGGCCTTCTAGCTCCATGTTAAAAAAAATCCTAAGTGTCTAGTGCATAGCACTTTTCGAAAATACCAAGTTGAAAATAGTCCTAACTTAGAGAAAAATGAGGGAGGAGTTTTCCTATGAGAAGTATAACTATATAATAAAATAAGTTATACATGAAATGCACTTTTTAATCACAAGAAAGCTTCAAAATAACTTTTGTGATTTCTTTATAAATATGCATGAGGTTATAAATGCAATTTAATTAATTTCTATTTTTGCAAAATATAAATAAATAAATAAGTATAAGCTTAAAATTTTCTATGATTACTTTTTATAACAAACTTTTATAAATAGTGCTAATGGGCAGGGGACGTTTTATCAAAAAATTAGCAATTGGATTTACTCAAAATATAAATGTTTATATCAAAAGTTATGTCAAATTTACTAAATATCATATTTTAAATTTGAATAAATATAAATTTCTCAAGGTTGGAAAACAACATAACTAGCACAATCTATAGGTCATGGGCTTTTCAAAGATATTTTATTTGCAAATTTTGACCTTACAGAATTAAAACTATAATTAAAATAATGTTTTACATGTTTCTGTACATACCAAATTAGTGCACGACTAAAATACAAGTTTTTATTATACCACTATTTTCTACACATTCATACGATTCCATAGACTACAAAAACGGAGTTACGGTTGATTTAATATGAATTTTGAAAGTTATGTCTAGTCAGAAAAACGAAAATATTGAATAGGTGACCTATGACGTATTTTCTAATGGCTGCTACCCTTCATCAAGTGATATGTACGTAACAAGATAGAAGGAAGCACATCAGCATCTCACCGGCAAGAGAAGATGACGGCGGCGGTGGATCGGCCGGGCGATCGCAGGCGGACGCGGACGGTCGGCGTGTTGTGGTCGTCGGCGACGGGTGTGGACGGCGACGACGTTTCGAAATCTCCCGGACGTGAGGGAGACGACGGCGACGCGTGTATGGACACGACGGAGCGGAACACGGTGTCGGAGTTGAGCGACGATTCCCGGAGCTGCGTGGAGAGGCGGACGGAGTGGCGACGGCGACGAAGACCTTCAGGTCGAGCTCTTCCTCCACGATTTGGCTGTGGAAATGAAGCAAGAGGGGTTTTTAAAGGAGCGCACGGACGTGGGAAGGAGTAAGGACCAAGAATCGGAGGCGGGGACTCACTCTGCTCGCCGGAATCAAAAAAATACGGTGGCGGTGGAACGAAACTCCGGCTAAGAAATTGGTCGGCCTTGGGGCGTATTGAAGAGGGCTTTTGAGGGGGGATGGAGGAGGAGGTCGAGGGCTATCTATAGGAACCAACTGTGCTTGATTTGGTGCACTAATTTGCCCGCAATCAATCGGACATTAAATTCGACCAAAATCGCTCATGTTTAATGGCGGACGAAATTAGATCAATTTAGTTCATTTAAGAGAGGGCTTTTATGCGGGAATGAAAGAGGAGATCAAGCACTTTAATTAGAAACAAACGGTGCGTCATTTGGGTCTCTAAATCAACGGGAATCAATTCGGGAAGGAGGCACGGTGAGCAGTTTTCGCGTGCTGGAGCTTGAAGACGACGCTGACGTCATCATGACGTCAGCATTTTTTTCTTTTTCTTTTTCTGATTTTTCTTATTTCTTTCATAACTTTTGATTTAAGACTTCAAATCAAGTCAAATAAATTTCTAAAAATTTATAAAAATAATATCTTTGTGTTAAACCAGTTGTGGGCATGTTTTGAACACTTTTCAAAAATCAAAATTTTGAATTATTGATTAATTACAAATTTGCCACTTAATGTCAAATTTGAAAACATGGCTTAAATAATTTCGTTTTTGGCTAAATAAAATTTATAAAAATGCAACACTTATATAAGTTTAAAATTAAGTTATTTAAACTCATTTTCCAACATTAAATCATTTTTGGCTTTAGTACAATATTAAATAACATCACACATTTATTTGAAATAAAAAGGGAAATATAATTCAATCATTTTTAATTCAATTTATTTTGTGCACTATTAAGTTTTATATTAAGATAAATCAATTTAAACTTCATAACAACTTTGGAAAATATTTTAGCTTAATTCATTTCTTATTTAGAATATGTATTCATGAAGTCATTTTATGTTTTGAAAATAAATAAAAATCATTTAAGCTAATAAAATATTTATTTGGATAATTCTTTAATTATAAAATATATGAAGTTATTAAAGTTATACATTATAGGGTTGTAATTTCAACACTAGGTTTGGACTTAGTTGCAGAATAAAATCCATTTGGCAAAATAGATTATGTTTACAAAGTTTAAAAGAATAATTCTAAATATTATTTTAATTTATGAATAGCTATGGCTAGGTTATTTAAATCAAATACTTGTAAAGAAACTTTTTATTACAAGGTAAAGGTTTGAAATTTTGTAAAACATTTGTCAAATTACATATTGAGGTTTTTAGAAATACAATGGATAAATAAACTCTTTAACCTGAAACACTTTAAAAATAAAGTTTACTTGAGGTTTTTGAAATATTTAAATCTTTCAATGTGTTTGAAGTCTTTCATAGTTGGTTTTCTTATGCATTTAATATTTTATTTTAATGAGAAGAAAAGTTTTAAATTTTTGTGATTTTTGAGCATTATATAGTGTTGGGATGCTACAGGATTTTACGTGGTTTTTATCCCTCCACATGGTCGCTCAGGTGGTATGTTGGTTGGCTTTAATAACAGTACGGTTGTAGCTAATAATGTGATCACTGAAGATTTTTGCGTTAAATTCCATGTGAGAAATAAACTAGATGGTTTTAGATGGGCCTTTGTTGTAGTATACGGGGCTGCACAGGAGGCAAAGAAACCGGATTTTCTGGCTGAATTAGAGCGGGTTTGTGATGATGAAACATTACCAATGCTAGTCGGTGGAGATTTTAATATCATCCGACGACAAGAAGAGAAAAACAATTCAAACTTTAATGCAAGATGGCCTTTCTTGTTTAATGCCATAATCGAGAGTTTAAATTTAAAGGAATTACGTATGTAAGGAAGACAATATACTTGGGCTAGCAGAATGGAAACTCCAACATTTGAGAAGTTGGACCGTTTTCTAGCAAGTGTTGAATGGGAACAAAATTTTCCTTTAGTGTCTATTCATGGATGACACGTACAGGGTCTGATCATACTCCGTTGGTGTTGAACACGGGTGACCAAGCTTATTTAGGCAATTCTAGTCATTTCTCATTTGAGCTGTCCTGGATGCGCTAGGACGGGTTTGCTGAATTAATCAAAAGAGAATGGAACTCGATCCAACACGGTGATTCGCCTATTGAGAGATGGCAGAATAAAAACACTTACACCAATTCTTGTGCGAATGGGCTAAGAGTCTAAGTGGGGAGTATAAAAAACTGCGAGAAAAGTTATCCTTGCTAACTGACCAGTTAGATATAAAAGCCGAAACCACCCCTCTCATTGCGGCAGAGCGTGCTGCCAAAAAAGAGGCTGATGAAGGCTTAGCAAAACTCAGAAGAGATGAAGAATCAAAATGGGCGTAGCGGGCAAAAGTTAAATATATTCAAGAGGGGGAAGTAATAAGAGATACTTCTATATCATTGCCAACGGAAAACATAGGAAAAAGAAGATTTTTCAATTGGAGCAGGATGAGGGTACTATTGTAGGACAAAAAAACCTCAAATTCTTTATTTCGGAATATTATAGAAAACTATTCGGATCACCTATACCGAATCACTTTGCTTTGGAGGAGGGAATCACCTATACCGAATCAACAATTTACAGAGAAGGAAGTGCATGATGCTATTAATCAGATGGGGAATGACCCATGATATGCCCCAGATTTTGGCTGAGGAGAATGTCATTCTTTCAATTGCGAGAAGGCAACCTCCCACTTTATAAGTTGAATTTTGGGATCATTACCCTGGTTCCCAAAAAGGAAGATGCAAGTCGTATTGAACAATATAGACCCATATGCTTGTTAAATGTGAGTTTCAAAATCTTCATGAAAGTAGGAACTAACATAGTCACTTCGATAGCTAGCAGAGTCGTGCGTCCGACTCAAACAACTTTTATTCCCGGCAGAAATATTCTGGAAGGTGTCGTGGTACTGCACGAAACGATCCATGAGATACATAGGAAGAAAATGGATGGGGTGCTTTTTAAAATAGACTTTGAAAAGGCCTATGACAAGGTAAAATGGTCATTCATACAACAAGTATTACAGATGAAAGGATTTGCGCCTCAATGGTGTGAGTGGATTGCGAGATATATTCAGGGAGGGAGTGTCGGAATACGAGTTAATGATGATATTGGCCATTACTTTTAAAATCTAAAAGGTTTAAGACAAGGAGATCTGTTGTCACCGCTCCTTTTTAACTTAGTAGCCGATATGTTGGCAATCTTAATAGCAAGAGCTAAGGAAGATGGCCAAGTCGGCAGCTTAGTACCTCATTTTGTGGACGGAGGAGTTTCCATATTACAGTATGAGGATGATACAATATTATTTATGGAGCACGACATTGCGAAAGCCGTGAATATGAAATTAATATTGGCCGTTGGGTTAAAGATTATTTTCATAAAAGTGAATTCTATTGTTTTGGCAAAGCTAAAGATAATCAAGAAGAGTACCGTCACATATTCGGGTGTGAAATTGGTGCTTTACCTTTTAGATACTTGGGAATTCCAATACACTATCGAAAATTGTTGAATAAAGAATGGAAAAGTGTGGAAAATAGGTTTGAGAAGAAGTTAGCCTCATGGGTAGCCAAGATGTTATCATATGGAGACCGTCTTGTGCCAATTAGTTCTGTTTTGACGAGTTTACCCATGTTTTTATTATCCTTCTTTGAAATACCTAAAGGGGTGCGTAAACGTTTAGACTTTTACCATTCACGGTTTTTTTGGCAAAGTGATCAGCTCAAGCGCAAGTATAGGTTAACGAAATGGAATATTGTATGTAGGCCGAAAGATCAGGGGGGTTTAGGAATTGCGGTCCTAGAAACCAAGAATAAATGCTTGTTGAGCAAGTGGTCGTTTAAATTAACGAATGAAGAAGGTGTGTGGAAGGAGTTGTTAGTTAACAAGTATTTGGGGGGTAAGACAATCTAAACCATTTGATTCACCTTTTTGGAAGGGGCTAATGAAAATTAAGACTGAATTTTTCGAACGTGGAGAATTTATGCTGGGTAATGATGAGCAAACCCGGTTTTGGGAAGATAGGTGGTTAGGACAAGATTCATTAGCGAATGAATATCCTAACTTATATGCTCTTAGTTCCAATAAAAACTCTAGTGTAAGTGATGTACTTACCACTACACCGATACATCTTCCTTTCAGGAGAATACTAGTTGGAGGAAATAGAACTAGCTGGTTTCATCTAATAGAGAGACTAATGCGAGTAACTCTTGATAATACATTGGAGATTACAAATAATGGCATATACTCTGTAAAGTCCTATTATTTAGACTTGATCAATGGTCTGTAACATCCCAAATTTTGCAAAAATTTAAAACTTTGCATTCAAGCATCATGCAACATTGAGCATAAGAATACATCACAAAAATATTAAATAAAACTTCAATTTATAAATATAAATAGTCTATAAATTTCAAAAAGTGTTGATTTAAAACTCCTTTAACAAATAAAATTTTACCAATTTATATATGGGCAAGAATAATGTTAAAAAGTTCCATTTTCAATAACCTTTCCAAAAACATATTTTTATGAATTTTTCTGAAATGTTTTGAATAGGTTTAAAAATCATATTTGAAATCAGTATTTAAAAACAGAAAAGGTTTTAAATAAAAATAATCGAATATCTGAGTCGAGTGGGCCGTGGCCCGTAGCTATCTGCCGCGCGCACGTAGCCGAGCAGCCCGCCAGCGGCCCAGCACCCCGTGCGCTCGCTCGCAGTCGCTGACAGGTGGGACCCACCTGTCATCACCCCCGCGGAAACGTTCTTCCCCAAATCACGCCCCCCGACCCCGACAGGAAACGACGGATTTGATTCGCACGATTACGAGCGATTTACTGCTCCCCTTACCTCGCCTCCTCCCCCTACTAATACCCCTCTCCGTTCTCGTCCGATTGCCCCAAACCTCACCTCCCGAGAGCCCATAGGCTGCCCGCACGAGCTCGCGCAATCCCGCCGTCGCCGTCGGTAAGAACTCCGCCGCCCGAGCAACCCCGGCCACCTCGGACCTCCTTTCCACCTCCCTTCGCTCCCTGTGAGCCGTGCACATCGAGTTGACATGGTGGAGCGTGTGTTTTTGCAGCAAAACCCCGCCTCCGTCCACGACCGAGAGAAACCGACGCCGTGCGCAACTCCGGCGAGCTCTTCCGGGAAGACGAGGACGCTCCGGTCATCACCACCGCGCCATCGCCCTCCCCACGACGTCGCGCATCTCCTGGTGAGCTCCGTTTCCTCCTATCATCGTAGCACGCCTCGGGCGCAAACGCCGGCCATGGCTCCGCCGCGCACCGCGCGTCTCCGGTGACCGCACCGCCCGTTTTTGGTCAACGAATCGTGGACCGTTAGATCTAGATCCAATGGATCTAGATCGATTAGATCTCGCGCGTCCATTTTAATTTAGATCGGACGGCTCTCGCAGACGATCCGCGCCGAAGCGGACCAATAAGATTGCGCCACGTAGCCTAGTTAATTTCTTTTTCGTAGGAAATTTTATAAATAAAACAGAAAATAGATAAAACTTGCAAAATTCATAACTTTTGATCTGTAAGTCCAAATTTAATAAACTTTATGTCATTGGAAAGCTCTGCTCATGTAGTTTAATTCTACATCATTTGTTTTTCCCTTTGACAAATTATAAATTGAATAATTATCAGAGGAGTATTTCGGCCATTAAAATAATAACTTAAATAATAAAAATTATTTAGAAATAAATGTAATTGTTTTAAGATTGTATAAATTCCCTCTGTCCAGCAATATTAATAAATGTCCAAATTGAAGATGTCATAAAAACAATAAAAGTTGTAATTATAGAAATCAAAGTTTTACTATATTATTTCAAATTATTTAATTAATAAATAAAATAAGAAATACCTAAACATTATATTTCATTTATTAATGACAGAAAATAATAATTATTAATAAGTGTGTCTGATCATCATAGCATATCATTCATGCATACATGATTTTGTTTAGTGTTGTGATGATATGGTGTTGGTATTTATGTTATTCATTGTTTGTGCTAGATTGTGAAGATGAGGAAGGACTTGCTTGTGATTGTTATTCTTGCTGTGCTTGTTCCTCCTGTTACCAAGGCAAGTGACATTCATACAATATCCCATATTTTCCATATGCATAAGTAGTATGTTTTTGAGTAGTGTGCATGATAGGGATTTTGATTTATTTTATAATGCTAAGTTAGTTGGTATTTTTACAAATATCCTAGTAGTATGTAGCCACCCTTTTCCCTAAGCAGCCATGAAAAGATTTTATTAGTTGCTTAGCCATGCTATAAAAATGTTGCTATGATTATGGTAATGTTTCTAAGTGTTAAAATCTAAAATGAACATCTGGGTGGAATTGGTTGTTATGGTTTATGTTGAGTAGCTTTTGGGACTATGCTTGTGGTTGTCATCGCCTAAGATGAATGTCTATTCTACTTAGGGCCATGAGTATGGTGGTTGTTACCCAGAAGTACACTTGTGGACGGCCACCCAGGAGCGAAGAGATTACCAAGTCCCTCCAAGTTTAGAAGCTTCCCGTGCAACCTTTTGACAATGGGCTCTGTCTAGAATGATTAAGTTGTGGGAGTGCAACCTGTCGGCTTGACAAGCAGATGTAGAGTTGATAGGTGGAACGGGTCTTGCTAGTATGGTTGCATTCTTCTTATGAAAGTTCTTGTCTCAATTCTCTCCTTTCCATAATACACTCCGCGTGTATAGGATTTCTCGGACAAATTGAGTCTAAAGGTGAAAGTGCACAACCTCTGCAGAGTCGACAATCTGAGATCTCAGCCGTGTCCCCGGAAATGGACTACTTCGAGCAACTGGACAAGGATGGGCAGAAGAATCTCAACACTGTTTTCATAAAGTAAATTTGACTAAGGAAAGAATTTTGGGTGCACTTGGGCTTTGTCCCTCTGTGCCAAGTCTTCGAGAAATAAAAGTGTTTTACAAAATGATAGGAGAAAACTTGCTTTCTGCAAATAGCCTTCAACCCCACCAAGCCAAATATGCATATAGATGTTAGACTTGCCAGTATATTTATCCACCATAGTCACTTGCCAATACATCATTGTATTGACCTCCTTCGGGGGCTGCATATTCCAATGTGCAGGAAATTCTGATGCTGAATGATTGGCTCGAGTCTACACCCAACATGACTGCCTGTGGCGCATGCTTGAAGATGAGGCTCAATGTTATTTTGCTTTCGCTGTGAACTTTGAACTTTAGCTAGCCTTCATGGCTATGCAATTTGTAATAAAGTCATATTGGCTATTATTTTTGGATCTCGTTGTAGTAATTTAATACTTATGCAATGATACTTTATATTTTGTACTGTGGTGCTGGCAGTGATCCAGGGACTAGCACATAACACAGGTGTTCCAACTTTAATAAAAGTTGGGGTGCTACAAAATGGTATCAGAGCAAAGTGTTGCCTGTAGGTTCGAGCCCCTAGGATTGGTTAAGCCCTTTTTGGTCATAATGTTACCATCTTTGAAGTATGTTGGATTCTAATGGCATGGTGGGATGAAGCGGCCCGGGACAAACTTTACATGTCCACGTACATGAGACCTGTTCCACAATATAAGTGGCTGGCCGGGTGTCTGTCTCTCTCACTATAGTGAAAAATCCAATTTACAAAGAATTGTTAATATCTGTTGATCACCTTAGGATTTTGACTTAGTATTCCCCCTAAAGTAATAATATACTCCATAACTAGTACTTCCTTATCTTATGCGATTCTTGTTCTAATTTCCCTTCTTTCCTACCTAAAGGATGACGAGCTTTCACTTCACCACTGCGGAGGACTTCGAGAACACCCGTTTTGGATGTTATCTCCTCGACATCGGCGAGAAGATAGGGTTACCACTACCCAAAATAAAAGGCTTCATTCTGAAGAAGTTTAACAAAGAGGGTTGCTGGGGAATAAAAGCAACACAACCAGGACGTGGAGAGGAGCCCCCACTGGAGATCAAAATGGTTAGTGACTCCAAAGCTAAAGGGCTCAATCTAGTCATGCAAGATTTGATTGGGCGCCTCTGCGGACGCTACAGCCTAGAGTTGAGGGGCCACTACTCCATTTTCTTTGGAAGAAGAAACGAAGATGGAGAACCTTACCTGTATGATGTCGGAGAAAGAGGCAAGGCAAAACCCCTTAGCCTTTATTTCCAGGAGCTGGAAATCCTTGTCACCGAACTATATGAAGATCGACGCACCGAGCTCCTGAAGAACGATGAGTTATGTGCCTTACTTAAGGAGAACAAAGAGAAGGTGAAGGTTCAGGAGGAAGTGACTAAGGAACAGGAAGAGAGATTCGCTGCACAAGAGGAGAAGTACAGGAGACAAGAGAAAAGAGTTCAAGAGAAGAACAAGATCATCAGGGAACAAAAGGCAGAACTCGAGAGCAATGAAGTCGAGTTCGAGGCTGATAGTGACCTGATCAAAAGGCTTCGTACTGAGAAGAGAGTGCTGCAAGAAAAGAATCTTGCCCTGGAGAAAGAAGTAAAGGAACTCAAGGATGTACTCGCCAATGAAGGAATCGAGATACAGGAAATTGAAGAGGAGGAAGAGGATATGGTCGAGTAGTTAGTTAGTGAGACTACCATTTTTTCATACACCACATTGTCTTGATTTTGTATTGACCTACCAACTTGTGGTAAGGCAGTACCTTCCCTTGTATCCTCGGAACCTCGCGAGTTTATTTTCCAAACTTTTATATCGTTTTCCTTAAACCAAAGGTTTTGAATTGTTTGCTGATTGTTTTATGAGTGGTGTGTTGATTGATGGTGTGCTTGACTGAATTGTCTTGTGCATGGGTAAGGTTCCTCCTTATAGATCTATCTATCTTTACTCATCCATGCAAAACCCCACAGATGCCTCCACGCCGTGAACCCGACAATAGCGAAGCTATGCAACAGCTGATGGCAGCTCAAGCCCAACTGATGACTATGATGACCCAGTTCATTGCAGCAACCAACAACAACAACAACAACAACAACAACAACAACAACAACAACAACAACAACAACAACAACAACAACAACAACAACAACAACAACAACAACAACAACAACAACAACAACAACAACAACAATAACAACCAACCACCACCACCCCCACCTCCGGTGGACAGACTTGCAAGATTTCTCAGGCTTAGACCTAATAAGTTCTCCTCTGCTACTGAACCCATAGTGGCGGATGACTGGCTCCGTTCAGTCAACAAGGACTTAGTAACCTGTGAGTGTTCTGAGGCAGAAAAGGTGAGGTTCACTGCTCACCTATTAGAAGGACCTGCTGCCATGTGGTGGGAGACCTATCAGGTGACCCATCCCTTGGATGGCATGACTTGGGATGCGTTCAAGGATGGTTCCCGTAATGCTCACATCTCCTCTGGCATAATGAATCTGAAGAAGGAGGAGTTTCGTAGCTTGAGACAGGGAGGTAGAACTCTGAAGGAGTATATAGATGACTTCTGTACGCTATCAAGGTACGCACCAGAAGACATCGACACTGATGCAAAGAGGAAGGACAAATTCCTAAATGGACTTCGGGGAGAACTAAAAATACCTTTGTCTGTGGCATATGCTCCTAACTATCAGATTCTGCTAGATCAGGCAATCACCCTGGACAATAACATCAGAAAGGAAGAAAATAGGAAGAGGAAGTTTGGTGCAAGTAAAGGTAACACTGAAGTGGCTCACAAGAAACCACACACCTCAGAAGTCAGTGGCCATAAACCCTGGAACTACTCCAACAATGGTAGTGGCCAAAAGCATCATGGTCATAACCACAATGGAGGGTATAAAGGAAATAATGGTGGATTCAAGGGAAACCATCACCATGGCCATAATCATGGAAATGGTAATCCTCGTCCTAACACTGAAGGGAAGAAAGACCTGTCTAATGTGACTTTCTTCAAGTGCAAGAAGACGGGACACTATGCTACTGATTGCCCAGAGAGAAAGGCCGATGAAAATTCCAAGCCCAATCTTTTCCAGAAGGGACAAGTAAATCACCTCAACGTGGAAGAAGTTCATGATGAACCTGACGCTGTGATTGGTAAGTTCCTGCTAAATTCTTTTCCAGCATTGGTCTTATTTGATACTGGAGCATCGCATTCATTCATATCAAGAGCTTTTGTAAACAAACATGGGCTAGCCGAGGAAAGCTTAGGAAAACCTATTAGAGTGAGTTCACCTGGGGGTGAGATGATAGTAAATTCAGGCTGTAGACAGTTAGAATTAAGGATTGGAAAATACATTTTTCCAGCAGACTTGGTCATCCTAGAAACCCAAGGTTTGGATGTTATTATCGGAATGGATTGGATGACCCGTTTTGAAGGAATCATAGACTGTGCAAACAGAGCTATCACCCTCACCACCCCCGAAAAACAAAAGATTAAATTCAGATCAACTTTCGAACTTAAGAAAGTTAGGCTAAATTCTCTTAAGGGGGTTAGCCTTGGTGATGTGCTGATTGTCCAAGAGTACCCAGTTGTATTCCCAGAAGAATTACCGGGAATGCCATCCGTCCAAGTTCTTCGCCCTGGGAAGCGCCAGTCCTTTTTGTCAAAAAGAAAGATCAAACCCAGAGATTAGTCACGGACTACAGAGATATAAATGAACACACCATCAAGAACAAGTATCCGTTACCCAAGATAAATGAATTATTTGATCAACTGAAAGGTGCATGTGTGTTCTCCAAGATTGATCTTCGATCAGGATATCTCCAAATGAAAGTTAGAGAGATGGATATACCAAAAACAGCGTTTGTTACAAGATATGGCTCTTATGAGTATACCGTAATGCCATTTGGTTTAACCAATGCTCCAGCTTATTTCATGAATATGATGAATAAAGTGTTCATGGATTTTCTGGACAAGTTCGTGGTAGTGTTCATAGATGACATTCTGATCTACTCCGAGAGTCACAAATATCATGAAGAGCATTTGCGCCTAGTATTACAGAGACTACGTGAACATAAGTTATATGCCAAATTCAGCAAGTGTGAATTTTGGTTGGAACAAGTCGCATTTCTAGGACACATAGTATCCAAGGAGGGTATAGCAGTGGACCCTGAAAAGGTCTCAGCTGTAACCAATTGGGAACCACCAAAGAATGTTGGAGAATTACGAAGTTTTCTTGGTCTAGCAGGATACTACCGAAGGTTTATAGAAAACTTTTCCAAAATCGCCAAGGCACTGACAGAATTATTAAAGAAGGAGAAGAAATTTGAATGGACTGACGCGTGCGAAGCCAGTTTTCAGGAATTAAAGAAACGACTAGTTTCAGCCCCAGTTATGTGTTTACCTGATTTAGAGAAAGAATTTCAAGTATACTGTGATGATTCACGCCAAGGCCTGGGAAGTGTGCTGATGCAAGAAGGCAGAGTGGCATCTTATGCCTCTAGACAGCTCAAGAAGCATGAAACAAATTACCCCACTCATGATCTCGAGTTAGCCTCAGTAGTACATGCCCTAAAAACTTGGAGACCCTACCTAATGGGAAAAAGATGTGAAGTGTTCACTGACCACAAAAGTTTGAAGTATATTTTCACATAGAAAGAATTGAACATGAGGCAGAGAAGATGGTTAGAACTTATCAAGGATTATGACCTAAGTCTTCAATATCATCCTGGAAGGGCTAATGTAGTAGCTGATGCCCTGAGTCGTAAGGTTTACTTGAATGACCTCACGGCAGGAGAAATACCTGAGGATTTATGCAAGGCATTCAAGGACCTCCGATTGGAAGTGGTACCAGAAGGTTTTGTAGCTTCGTTGGTAGTACAACCAAATTTGATGGACAATATACGTGAAGCTCAGAAGGGAGACAAGGATATTGAAGAAATCAAAGCCAATTTGAGAGCAGGAAAAGCCAAGGGATTTCATGAAGATGAGCAAGGAACCTTGTGGTTTGAAAAACGTGTATGTGTGGCAAATGATCCTGATCTTAGGAAGTTAATTCTGCAAGAAGCCCATGAAACACCTTACTCCATTCATCCAGGAAATACCAAAATGTATATGGATGTGAAGGAGAGATTTTGGTGGAACAATCTGAAAAGAGAAATAGCAGAATATATAGCTAAATGCGATGTATGCAGTCGAGTAAAGGCTGAGCATCAGAAACCTGCAGGACTTTTGCAACCTTTGAAGGTACCGGACTGGAAGTGGGATTCTATTGGGATGGATTTCATCACCGGGTTACCAAGGACCAGATCTGGGTATGATTCTATTTGGGTTATTGTTTGTCGCTTAACCAAAATAGCTCACTTTATACCCGTGAAGACCACCTATACCAGCGCAAAGCTAGCTGATATATACATGAAGAGGATTGTGCGTTTACACGGCGTCCCCAAGAGTATCGTGTCGGATAGAGGGACCCAGTTCACTTCCCATTTTTGGAAGCAGTTGCATGAGTCACTGGGAACTAGGTTGGAGTTCAGTACGGCATTCCACCCGCAAACGGATGGTCAGACCGAAAGAGTAAACCAGATTCTAGAAGATATGTTACGAGCGTGTGTGCTTGATTATGGGTCTAGTTGGGATGACAATCTACCCTATGCCGAGTTCTCCTACAATAACAGTTATCAAGCTAGCATTGAGATGGCCCCATTTGAGGCTTTATATGGGAAGAAATGCACAACCCCATTATTGTGGAGTGGTGTAGGAGAACGAAGTTTCTTTGGACCTGATATAATCCAAGAAGCTGAAGAGAAGGTCAGATTAATTAAAGATAGATTGAAGATAGCACAGTCACGCCAGAAAAGCTACGCGGATTCTAAACATAGATAAATCGCCTACGAGGTGGGCGATAGAACCTATCTTAGAGTGTCGCCACTCAGGGGTGTAAAGAGGTTTGGAATTAAAGGAAAATTAGCACCTCGGTTTATTGGACCTTTTAAGATCATGTCCCGTAAGGGTGAGGTAGCATATGAGTTAGAATTACCCGAAACTCTGTCTGCGGTACATAATGTGTTCCATGTCAGTCAGCTGAAGAAATGTCACCCCGAAATGACGGGAGTTTCTTTAAAGGATACTGTACCCCTTGAAGAAGTACAATTGGAGAGTGACCTGACCTACGAAGAGAAACCCATCAAGATATTGCAGACCGCAGAAAGAGTCACCCGTACCAAAACCATCAAGTTTTGTAAAGTCCAATGGAACCATCACACCGAAAAAGAAGCCACCTGGGAACGAGAGGATGACCTCCGAGAAGACCATCCACACCTATTTGCTGATCTTTCTGAAGCTCGAGGGCGAGCTTCCTCTTAAGGGGGTTAGTCTGTAACATCCCAAATTTTGCAAAAATTTAAAACTTTGCATTCAAGCATCATGCAACATTGAGCATAAGAATACATCACAAAAATATTAAATAAAACTTCAATTTATAAATATAAATAGTCTATAAATTTCATAAAGTGTTTATTTAAAACTCCTTTAACAAATAAAATTTTACCAATTTATATATGGGCAAGAATAATGTTAAAAAGTTCCATTTTCAATAACCTTTCCAAAACATATTTTTATGAATTTTTCTGAAATGTTTTGAATAGGTTTAAAAATCATAGTTGAAATCAGTATTTAAAAACAGAAAATGTTTTAAATAAAAATAATCGAATTTCTGAGTCGAGTGGGCCGTGGCCCGTAGCTATCTGCCGCGCGCGCGTAGCCGAGCAGCCCGCCAGCGGCCCAGCACCCCGCGCGCTCGCTCGCAGTCGCTGACAGGTGGGACCCACCTGTCATCACCCCCGCGGAAACGTTCTTCCCCAAATCACGCCCCCCGACCCCGACAGGAAACGGCGGATTTGATTTGCACGATTACGAGCGATTTACTGCTCCCCTTACCTCGCCTCCTCCCCCTACTAATACCCCTCTCCGTTCTCGTCCGATTGCCCCAAACCTCACCTCCCGAGAGCCCATAGGCTGCCCGCACGAGCTCGCGCAATCCCGCCGTCGCCGTCGGTAAGAACTTCGCCGCCCGAGCAACCCCGGCCACCTCGGCCCTCCTTTCCACCTCCCTTCACTCCCTGTGAGCCGTGCGCATCGCGTTGACATGGTGGAGCGTGTGTTTTTGCAGCAAAACCCCGCCTCCGTCCATGACCGAGAGAAACCGACGCCGTGCGCAACTCCGGCGAGCTCTTCCGGGAAGACGAGGACGCTCCGGTCATCACCACCGCGCCATCGCCCTCCCCACGACGTCGCGCATCTCCTGTTGAGCTCCGTTTTCTCCTAGCATCGTAGCACGCCTCGGGCGCAAACGCCGGCCATGGCTCCGCCGCGCACCGCGCGTCTCTGGTGACCGCGCCGCCCGTTTTTGGTCAACGAATCGTGGACCGTTAGATCTAGATCCAATGGATCTAGATCGATTAGATCTCGCGCGTCCATTTTAATTTAGATCGGACGGCTCTCGCAGACGATCCGCGCCGAAGCGGTACCGACCAATAAGATTGCGCCACGTAGCCCAGTTAATTTCTTTTTCGCAGGAAATTTTATAAATAAAACAGAAAATAGATAAAAGTTGCAAAATTCATAACTTTTGATCTGTAAGTCCAAATTTAATAAACTTTATGTCATTGGAAAGCTCTGCTCATGTAGTTTAATTCTACATCATTTGTTTTTCCCTTTGACAAATTATAAATTGAATAATTATTAGAGGAGTATTTCGGCCATTAAAATAATAACTTAAATAATAAAAATTATTTAGAAATAAATGTAATTGTTTTAAGATTGTATAAATTCCCTCTGTCCAGCAATATTAATAAATGTCCAAATTGAAGATGTCATAAAAACAATAAAAGTTGTAATTATAGAAATCAAAGTTTTACTATATTATTTCAAATTATTTAATTAATAAATAAAATAAGAAATACCTAAACATTATATTTCATTTATTAATGACAGAAAATAAGAATTATTAATAAGTGTGTCTGATCATCATAGCATATCATTCATGCATACATGATTTTGTTTAGTGTTGTGATGATATGGTGTTGGTATTTATGTTATTCATTGTTTGTGCTAGATTGTGAAGAAGAGGAAGGACTTGCTTGTGATTGTTATTCTTGCTGTGCTTGTTCCTCCTGTTACCAAGACAAGTGACATTCATACAATATCCCATATTTTCTATATGCATAAGTAGTTTGTTTTTGAGTAGTGTGCATGATAGGGATTTTGATTTATTTTATAATGCTAAGTTAGTTGGTATTTTTACAAATATCCTAGTAGTATGTAGCCACCCTTTTCCCTAAGCAGCCATGAAAATATTTTATTAGTTGCCTAGCCATGCTATAAAAATGTTGCTATGATTATGGTAATGTTTCTAAGTGTTAAAATCTAAAATGCACATCTGGGTGGAATTGGTTGTTATGGTTTATGTTGAGTGGCTTTTGGGACTATGCTTGTGGTTGTCATCGCCTAGGATGAATGTCTATTCTACTTAGGGCCATGAGTATGGTGGTTGTTACCCAGAAGTACACTTGTGGACGGCCACCCAGGAACGAAGAGATTACCAAGTCCCTCCAAGTTTAGAAGCTTCCCGTGCAACCTTTTGACAATGGGCTCTGTCTAGAATGATTAAGTTGTGGGAGTGCAACCTATCGGCTTGACAAGCAGATGTAGAGTTGATAGGTGGAACGGGTCTTGCTAGTATGGTTGCATTCTTCTTCTGAAAGTTCTTGTCTCAATTCTCTCCTTTCCATAATACACTCCGCGTGTATAGGATTTCTCGGACAAATTGATTCTAAAGGTGAAAGTGCACAACCTCTGCAGAGTCGACAATCTGAGATCTCAGCCGTGTCCCCGGAAATGGACTACTTCGAGCAACTGGACAAGGATGGGCAGAAGAATCTCAACACTGTTTTCATAAAGTAAAATTTGACTAAGGAAAGAATTTTGGGTGCACTTGGGCTTTGTCCCTCTGTGCCAAGTCTTCGAGAAATAAAAGTGTTTTACAAAATGATAGGAGAAAACTTGCTTTCTGCAAATAGCCTTCAACCCCACCAAGCCAAATATGCATATAGATGTTAGACTTGCCAGTATATTTATCCACCATAGTCACTTGCCAATACATCATTGTATTGACCTCCTTCGGGGGCTGCATATTCCAATGTGCAGGAAATTCTGATGCTGAATGATTGGCTCGAGTCTACACCCAACATGACTGCCTGTGGCGCATGCTTGAAGATGAGGCTCAATGTTATTTTCCTTTCGCTGTGAACTTTGAACTTTAGCTAGCCTTCATGGCTATGCAATTTGTAATAAAGCCATATTGGCTATTAATTTTGGATCTCGTTGTAGTAATTTAATACTTATGCAATGATACTTTATATTTTGTACTGTGGTGCTGGCAGTGATCCAGGGACTAGCACATAACATAGGTGTTCCAACTTTAATAAAAGTTGGGGTGCTACATGGTCACACAAGATACTTACGCAAATACTTGTGGAAACTAAAGACCCCCTTGAAAATTAAGATCTTTCTGTGGTTTTTAAATAGAAAGGAGTTGCTAACGAAGGACAATTTGGCTAAGCGTCATTGGATTGGGTGTAAAAAATGTGTTTTCTGTGATGCAGAATCTGTTGAGCACCTTTTTATTTCATGTACTTTTACCAGGGATATTTCGATTAGTACATTTCACTTTTAATGTTTATCCACCAACTTGTATTGCAAATATGTTTGGATCTTGGCTAAATGGGATAGATAAAGGCACCAAGGCTCGAATTACGATTGGTGTTGCGGCCATTCTCTCGGCTATTTGGAATTGCCGTAATGACATTTTTATAATAAAAAGAATTCCTCTCACTATTTGCATGTTATCAACATGGCCTTGTACTGGGTCCGGCTGTGGTTGTACCTTCTTCCTGTGGACAAGCGTGGCCTTATGGAAGCGGGATGCACCCGTATTTTGACGGTAGTAAGAGCTATATTCTGTAAGGCTGGATGGCAGCACACTAGACGGCTAAATGTTTAGTTTTTCTTTATTTCACTGGTTGATATATATTTCCACTCTATGTGATCCATGAACTGTAAACTGAGATATTTGTGATTTGTAATAATTGCGGGCGGCTATGATGCAGAGGCTGGGATCCGCACCCCCTATTTAAAAAATATATATATTGGAATTATTCTTTCAATGGAATGCGGACTTCTTCTAGATAGTGATATATTTGTGGTGACTTCATTAAGGCCCCGCTTGGCGATTGGGATTCGCTGACTTAGATCTTGCTGACTTTGTGACAATGGCATATGGACCACATATATAACGGTCCCACATGTAAGTGACACAAAGTCACCTGACTTTGGATGGGGCAAAGTCAGCCAATCCTTACCCCCGCTTGGATGCCCTGTATTCGGGCCGGAAATGAACCAAAATATTTTACGGACCGTCGACCGTCTTTAATTTTGGCCTGCACCAGCTCCGTATTTCACATAACGGAAAAGGAAACGGGAATCCTAGCAAGCCCTAATTAGAATATGTGTGTGGTCCGATCTTCCATAGGCGCTTTCTGAGTGTGTCTGAAGTCAGTAATAAATTTCTATGTTTAGAGGTCATGTAAAAATCCTCGGTTCAATTAGAAGTACTTTATTATTATTGTTTTTGGTTAAGAAAAACGAGAGAAAATAGGATCTCTCATGTGCCGCCCGGAACAGAAAATCCAGAGTCGCCAATAGCAACACCCAATGACTCCCCTGTCGCCCTCCGCCAGCATGGGACACGGTGGCGGCGGGCCTTGGTCCCGAAGATGCTGCGACCTGAGAATGCGCCGGCGACACCCTTGACCAACTAAGGTGATGTTAATGGAGATTTTTGAGCGCGGGGGCTGGGGCGGCGCTCCTGGTCATGTAGTATAAGCAACGGCAGCCTCCGCTATGGTCGCCTCCATACAAAGGCTGATTGTGGCGAGCGAAGGCGGTGCTCCGTGGGTCTAGGATCCCTCCCAGATCCATCGGTTCCATGGCCTAGGGCCGCACGATGCCGTGGTTGGGGGCTGGGGCAGAGCCTATCTACTCGACTCGGTGGCCATCCAGCCGGCTACGGGTTAGGTGTGATGGCTATCGGTGAAAACCAAGGTCTGACTTCGGTCATGGCGGGTGATGGCGGTGTCTTCTGGGCCGGCTCTGAGGGTGGTTACCAGGTGTGGCCAACTAGGGCCCAGGCTAGAGGGGCGCACAAAAAAATTTATTCCTTCATAAATTAATTGCGACATATCTAAAAAAAATTATTGGGCTGGCATGGTCGGCTGGGCTTTTATCTCCATGACTCCATAGATGGGCTGGGCTTTTATCTCCATCGCTCCTGACTCCTGAGTGGTTGAGTCCTGATCGCTACACGCTAGACAATCTGTGCCTCAGTGCCTGTTTCTCTTCGCCTTCGGATCGGATCGTCTTCCAGTCTTCCGACGATTGCCGGATCGAGCGTCCTGCTCCGCCCTCCTCGCTCTGACTGCTCCAGGCTGCGCCCTCCGGCCCTCGACACCTCGACGGTATGTCCCCTCCGGCCCTCCCCTGATCCCCTGAAGTCCTCCACTCAATACCCTCCTCCATGCCCTCAATTGCTCCTCTCTCAATTCAACGGGAATTTGGTTACAATGCCTAAACAATTGTCCGGTGCTGCCAAAAGGAAATAAAAAAAACTAAATGATCAATTTATTGAATCACAAAGAGGTGCTATAAATAAGTACTTTACAACGGTTGAAGCAAACAATAATCATGAAAGGCAAGAAGATGAACCTAGAGAAGATGATGTTCATAATTCAAATGCAAATGTTGAGGACAATGACCAGCCCATGGACCAAAGTAAGTTTCTGTAATATTGCTATCTAACTTCATATCTATTTTCTTTGAAGTTATTAGTAAGTAACTAACTATTGTTTTTTAAATTTAAATGCAGATCCTGATAATGTTAATGTTGACAGTATGGGAGAGAAAGATGATTCTCTTTTATCTATTTATGATCCGAGCACATGGAATCATCTTGACAATCGCAAAAGGGATATTCTAATTGAAAAGGGGCCAATGAGAGAATTGGGTCTGGAGTTCCCCGAGGATAGTAACGGCAACCATTTTTCATATGTTTATTACTCCAGAAAATTAGCAAACCGTGAGATTGTCGATAGAAAGTGGTTGGTTTACAGTAAAGAAGTGGACAAAGTTTACTGTTTTTGTTGCAAGTTGTTTAAATCAAATCGACACAACTCATTGCTAGCAACTGATGGCTTGAGGGACTGGCGGCATCTCAGTGGAAGACTCACAGGACATGAGAGGAGCGTGGAGCATTTTACAAACATGAATACATGGAACGAAGTAAGGTTGAGGTTAAGCAAGAATCAAACAATCGATGATGGTATGCAGCGAGAGATTGCAAACGAAAAAGAGCGTTGGAGACAGGTTTTACTAAGAATAGTTTCTGCGGTGAAGTTTCTTGCAAAGTATCATTTGGCCTTTCGAGGATCAAATGAGAAGTTGTATCAAGCTAACAATGGTAATTTTTTGGAAACGGTTGAAATGATTGCTGAATTTGATCCTGTGATGCAAGAACATATTAGGCGCATTCAAAGTAAGGAAATACATCATCATTATCTAGGCCACAATATTCCGAATGAGTTGATTTCAGTCCTTGCCGATGCTATAAGAAAGGTAATCTTACACACCATCAAGGATGCCAAGTATTTTTCTATTATATTGGATTGTACACCGGATGTGAGCCATGAAGAACAAATGACACTAATTGTGCGTTGTGTCAATATGAAAAGCAACATTCCGAAAGTGGAGGAGTTTTCCTAGAGTTCATAAAGGTTGATGAAACATCAGGACTGGGGTTGTTTAATGTATTAATGGATACATTGGACTCTTTTGATTTGGACGTGGCTGATGTGAGAGGTCAAGGTTATGATAATGGTTCCAACATGAAGGGAAAAAATCAAGGTGTTCAGAATCGGTTGAAGAAAGTTAACCCCAAAGCTTGCCATGTGCATGTCATAGTTTGAATCTCACTCTTTGTGATATGGCAAAATCTTGTGAACAAGCTATTTCGTTTTTCGGTATTATACAACGCATATATGTACTTTTTGCACGTTCTACTAAAAGGTGGAAGATTCTGCTTGATAATGTTCCAAATTTGACGTCAAATACTCGTTGGGAGAGTCGAATAAAGAGTGTGCAACCGATAAGGTTCCAAACTTCCCAAGTAAGATCAGCTTTGAAGGAAGTAAAGAAGGCTTCAACTGATGATCCAGCTGCCGTAAGTGATGCTCAATCTTTGTTTAGTGCACTTGGGAAATTTGAGACTTTAGTTGGTATGGTTATTTGGCATGATGTTCTCTTTTCTGTAAATATGGTGAGTAAAAAGTTACAGGAAAAAATTGTGTGCATCGATGCTACTCTCAAACACATTGAAGGGGTCATTTCATATTTTTAGAAGTACAGAGATGAAGGATTCAGTTCTAGCATTGACAGTGCCAAAGCCATTGCATCGAATATGGAAATAGAGCCAATATTCCGTACAAAACGTCAAAGTAAAAGGAAGAGGCATTTTGATGAAATAAATGATGAAGAGGAAGAACTACAACTCTCAGCTATTGAATCCTTCAGGGTTACTTACTTCCTTGTCATTGTTGACACTGCAATTGCTTCATTTACTAGTCGATTTGAGAAGCTGAAGGAATTTGAAAAGGTTTTTGGTTTCTTATTCAACTCAAATACTCTCAAGTCTTTGGATGATAGCAGTCTACAGAATGCTTGCACTAATTTTGCAGAAACGTATACTCATAAAAGAAATGTGATGTTGATCTTGATGATTTTTTCTCCGAGTTAAAAGTGTTGCAACTAACTTTGCCCGACAATTTGATGTCAGCTATTGAGATTCTTCAGTTTGTTACAGCCGCAGATTGCTATCCAAATGTTTCTGTTGCCTATCGGATCCTCTTGACCATACCTGTCACTGTAGCCTCAGCTGAAAGAAGTTTCTCTAAACTGAAACTACTGAAAAATTATTTAAGATCAACTATGTCACAAGACAGATTGAATGGCTTGGCTACATGTTGTATTGAGAAGGATGTCTTGGACAACATTGATCTTGAAATTGTGCTCAACGATTTTGCATCTAGAAATGCCCGAAGAAGGTTTTTTGTGAAGAATTGAAGCATTATTTGAGGTAATCAAATTAGAAGGGAATATTATTGTTATATTTTTGCAACGTGTTTAGACTTTTGGTCGTGATATGACATTACTTAATTGCTTATATGAATTATCTATGGATGTCTTGGAAGAACAATATGTGGTTAGATCTAAACTTTTAATATTTTACATCATCTACGTAGATTATAGTAAATATAGGGGCCATTTTTTCAACCTTGCACTAGGGCACCAAATTATATAGAGCCGGGTGTTCGTCATTGCATGCATTGTCTCCTTGCTTCAGGCTGCTCAAGGGTAAACATTAGATCTGGATTGCTAGGTTTCGGATGGCGCTTTAATGCTCATTGTGCGAACACATTTTCATTTGCATGGTGATATCCAAGCCATAATTGTGAGCGTGGGTAAGGTGCGTTGGGCGAACGATTGTTTTGTAGCAGTGTTGTTGGCTAGTGGGGGAGGTGTGACTTTGTTTCCGGTGTTGTTCTTAGGGCACCGAGTTTTTATCTTTGGGGTGAAGACTAAATGTCTGTACTGTCTGGCAATGCAAACTTCTAGATGTGTTCCTTGTTGAAGTCATTGTCTGGAAGGACTTTCTCGGGTGACTTTCATGGTTAGATCGGATGACCATGATGCGTGTGCATGGTTCCCATTTTTAAGACGTCGCTATTAAAAGACATGTTTCGTAGTCCAGGTGTTGTCAATCGTGGTGGCTGCTTTTGATACATGCGAGGAGTTGACCGCTATGAAGGGGCATTTTCGGATGAGCGTAGTTAGCGGAGGGTCGTTGGAGGCGACTTGGGGGCGATTCTGGGCAATCGCCGCTGCCGACGATGACGAGGATTCTAGCTGCGTCGGGGATGCGGAGAACCCCGGCCTGCAGTCCAGCGGCGACGGGAAGGTGGTCGGTGAGGTACGGGCGGACCTCAGGTATGCATGTAGTCCATTATCGGATGCGGGAAGAACATGTACTCCGACGAGTTCAAAAGCTGCAAAGAGGTCGGCGAAACGGCAAGCACAAAGGTACGTCAATCTTCTACGGCACTCGCTGCAGTGTGTGATTCCGGCGGCGACGGGACCTCGGCGTGCGACGTCGGTCTTGGGCCGTCTTCCTTTGGGGAGGCCAGCTCCAATCAAACTGCATGTGCTTCTACCGTCAGTGCGGGTTGAGGTTGATGATGGCGGTCAGTGGGAACAAGTTCGCCGGAAAAGGAGTACTTGTCACGGCGATGCGTCACCGGAGACGATGATGAGATCCATTAGATTCGGAAATTCAAATTCAAACAGCGCACAGTTCGAACAAGGCCATGCAGGCTGGGCTTCAAAAAAAAAAGAAACTCAAACTCGGGATCGACTCGGGTTTGGGTTTCACGAACAAGAGGTAGGATCGACCTAGCCTCGTTATGTTCAGGACGTTGGAGGGCAATAGGGTTTCAGCGAAAAACCTTTTCGCCGCCACGTTGTGGTACTGTCTCCATGGCGAATAATGGAGGCGGACAAGGGTTTCCTGGAGGCGGCCGTGGTTTCAACGCTGCTCGGGGACAAGGAGGTGCGGGGCAGCCGTTCCGTCCTGTTTATGGCCGAGGCAATTACCAAGCTGGGGGTTCGAGCGGCTATGGCGGTCAAGGCGGAGGACCGCCGAGACCATCTTTCTCTGCTGGCACTAGCGGTACGGCTGGACAATCAGATCGACAAGGGTTTCAGGCCGGAGGCAATGGAGGAGGGTTCGGTACTTTCAATGATGGCTCCGGATTTGGTCAGAACAATGCCAATTCGCGGAACTTTAATAGATCGTACACCTATCAGCGGGGTGGGCGATCTGATGGAGATCGTGGAGGGAATTTTCAGCGAGGGCAGGTCAGCGCCACTGGGAATCTGAGAGTACAGCAACAACTTCCAACGGTGTTGAGCGAGGATCTGTTAGCTTCTATGGGGAAACAAGTGGCGGATGCGTTACGCCAAACTGTGGCACCATCGGAAGGGGTGTTACCTCTTGTATCGGGTGATGCTGATGGGGTCACCAAAGGGAAGACGGAGGCGGCCTCCGCAACGGCTCATGCTGCTGTTCCGCAACAAATTTGGGTAGAAAAATCTGGTTGTTCGGAGAAAGACGAGGCTCTTGCTAAAAAGCAAAAGAAAGTTAGATGTTATCGTTTCGACGAAGTGGGACGTGAAGGCAAGGAATGTACGGTGGAGGTGTGTGAAATCTGTGAGGGTAAGGAGCATTTATCTGGAACTTGCCCTCTTTTGCTAGCTCCCAAACCACAGGTTATAATTCATGGGCTGCTAACGGAGGGTTTGATGTTCTTTGAGCAGCCGATCACGGCAACATAGAAACCAAAAATTGATAATGCTAGGTTGGCTATGGTTACAGAGAAAGGTGGCATGCTTTCTATACCATAGTTGATTGTTCAATTACAACGTTTGGTGCCTACTGAGAACTTCATTTAGGATGTGATTCAAGTTGGGCATAATGTGTTCAAGGTGCCTTTTCCAGCTAAGAGCAAGTTGGAAAGGCTGGCTGTCTTTGGTAGGTGTATGGTTCCAAAATCTGATTGTGAGATCACAGTGGAATCCTGGATAGCAAAAATAGAGCCTTGGGCTGAGTTGCCAAGAAAGTGGATCCGGGTGCATGGAATACCGGCAAGACACGCGGGGGATTTCTTATCCATGTGGAGTCTAGGTTCGTTTTTTGGTAAGACTCTGAAGGTGGACATGAAATACACATGTAAGCATGGTGTGTTGCGGATTTTTGTGGGCTGCGTGGACTACACATTAATTCCAGCTTCGTGGGCTGTTTTTGTCAAGGATGGTTTTTATAAACTGAGTTTCCGAGTGGAGAAAAGGATAGATGTCTCGGATCAAGAGGATGCGGAACCATCTTCACCGAGGCCACAACATGAAGATGAGGAAGGCAATAATGGTTTGGATGAGGCATCAAGAACAAAGGAGAACGATCAAAGTGGGAAGGAGACTAACCATGAGATGATTTTAGATGATGCTCCGGTGTCAGAGGGCAAGAAAATGGATGGTGAACCCATCCCAGATAGGATGCAGGAAAATATCGGGGGAGTTGTTTTTTCGCCTATGCTTCAGCAACAAATTAAAAATGCCAAGTTGGAAATTTTAAAGAGGATAGCTAACGGAGGGGACAACCTGGACAGATCTTGCAAAAATCTGAATGCTTAGTTTGAAGTTGAGATGGCAAGGAAGCACAACTATGAACAATATGATAGTTCACAACAGAACATGGACACTGCGAGTTCATGTGCTGAAGAGACCACTAATTTGCTCGGGTTGGAGGGTAGTACTAGCAACACGTCTCATACTGCTGCGGTTGATGAGGAGTTGGTAACAGATATGAGAGAGGAGGAGGTGTTCACGTCTGGACAGGATGATGGGATAGACCAGCATTTTGTGATTGCTGATGAAAGGCAAGAGGAACCGTGTGATGGAGCTAAGGGGCGGGATGAGGATCAGATGGTTGATGAGGTCAGTGACAATGGCGATAGTTTACTGAGTGGGTCTTCATTGCATGTGGTGGCTGCGACGGCTTGTGCTCCGGATATGGTTTCGCCGGGAGGCATACTCGACAAAGACAGTACCAACTCGGCTACGCGTTTCCTCGACACTAACATACAAAATCATATGGAAAGGAGGCTCAAATGACTATACCCACTAGTGCTTGGCCGATGGCATCTTTTGTTTTTGATGGAGGAGTTTATATGGATCGACTTGGGAATCCGATAGCACCAAATTCACAGCTTTGCGGGCTAGGAGCTAGAGGAGATGAAACAATGATGACAAGACCTTTGGAGAGTGAGATTCTGGCATTTGGGGGCACGCATGAAGTGGAGGTGAGATCGAGCCAAAGGTTGAGGGAGCAGGTCAATGCGGACAGTCCTCAACTGGAGCGTGCGATGGATCTTGCTTCACGGAAGGCATCCGGTAATCCATTAGGTACATCAACTATCTCAAAGTTATCGTTTCGCTCTTTTTCTAATTCTGAAATTAAGCTTAGAGCAGATAGATTGGGTATTTCTCTTGGGAAAACTAAGGAACAAGCAGCTGGTTCTATTTCGGTTATTGTAGAATTAGAAAAGGAAAGGGAACTAGTATTCTTAAAAAAATTCTTTACCACCTGTGAATGATGATTCGGAGTCTAGTTTGGCGTTAAGAAGGGCTCATAATCTAAGTGAGGATTTAGAGGATGCTGATCTTGAGGTGTTGGAGGATGAAATACACTTGACTGAAACATTGGCCTCTATAAAAAGAAAATATAATGCTAAAGGCTTCTCCAAGCGTGCGGTGAGGAGAAGTTTTAGACTACAAAAGCTGAAAGCAAAAAGTTAATTCAAGATGAAAGGTGCGGTCTAGAATTCTGATGGTTTTGGGGACCCAGCAAAACACTTAGCTGTTAGCGAAATGGTTAGGGAACAAAAACTTGATTTTATGGCTATAATTGAGACAGGAAGGTCTTCGTTTGCGACACCTTTCCTTATTTTTTTAGCAGGGGGATCAGATTTTGTTTGGTACTGTATACCACCGAAAGGGAGGTCGGGGGGCATGCTGATTGGTTTCAACAATGCGTCGTTGTCCATTCAAAATGTTGTCTCCGTGGATTTTTGTGTTAAATTTTACTTGACATCGAAATCTGATGGTTTTCGTTGGGCGTTTGTGCTTGTTTACGGTGCGGCACAAGAGGAAAAAACCTGACTTTTTGGCTGAGTTAGTAAGAATTTGTGAAGGAAAGACACTCCCATTGTTGCTAGGAGGTGATTTTAATATAATTAGAAGACAAGCGGAAAAGAGTAAAGCGGATTATAATACTCGATGGCCTTTTATCTTCAATGCTATCATTGAGAGCTTAGATTTAAAAGATTTGCAAATGTCAGGAAGGCAATATACCTGGGTTAGTAGACGTGAAACACCAACTTATGAGAAGTTGGATCGTTTTCTAGCTAATGTTGAGTGGGAGCAGAAGTATCCACTTGTTTCGCTTCATGCTTTGTCCCGTGCGGGGTCGGATCATACGCCATTGCTGCTAGATACGGGTGATCAGGCTTTTCTAGGAAACAAAAATCATTTCTCGTTCGAGTTGTCTTGGTTGCGTCAAGAGAACTTTTATGAGTTGATTAACCGTGAGTGGAATGCGGTCCAATCCGGAACATCTCCTGTTGAGCGTTGGCAAAATAAAATAAGACATTTACGCCAATTCTTGCGAGGATGGGCAAAAGATCTTAGTGGACACTACAAAAAGTTGAGGGATAAATTGGTTTTTCTAATAAATGAATTGGATATCAAAGCTGAATCCACTCCTTTGTCTGTGACCGAGCGGGCTGCTAAAAAGGAGGCGGAGGAGGAATTAGCAAAACTTAGAAGAGATGAGGAAACTAAGTGGGCACAAAGAGCGAAAGTGAAACATATACAAGAAGGTGGGAGTAATACGAGATACTTTCATATCATTGCCAACGGTAAACATAGGAAAAAGAGAATTGTACAATTAGAACAAGATGAGGGTACTATTGTTGGTCAGGAAAATTTAAAAACATACATCTCTGAATATTACAAAGCACTATTTGGGGCGCCGGTCACAAACAATTTTTCGATGAATGAGGAGGTTATATACGATATGCCGCAAATTTCAATTGAGGAAAATAAAATTTTGACACAAGAATTCACTGAGAAAGAAGTTCTTGAGGCAATTAAACAAATGGAACATAATAAAGCTCAAGGACCAGACGGGTTCCATGCGGAGTTTTATCAAAGATTTTGGAATATTATCAAGTTTGATTTAATGGCAATGTTTGCTAAATTGCGGACAGGCAACTTGCCTTTGTTTAAATTGAACTTTGGTATCATTACTCTTTTGCCCAAAAAAGAAGATGCTAGTAAAATAGAGCAATATAGACCTATTTGTTTGCTGAATGTGAGTTTCAAAAAATTTATGAAAGTTGGTATTAACAGAGTGGCCTCTATAGCGAGTAAGGTTGTTCGTCCAACACAAACAGCTTTTATCCCGGGCAGGAATATTCTTGAGGGGGTAGTAATACTTCATGAAACGATTATTGAAATACAAAGGAAGAAATTGGATGGGGTGCTTTTTAAAATCGACTTTGAAAAGGCGTATGACAAGGTTAAATGGTCCTTTTTACAACAAGCATTACGGATGAAGGGCTTTGCATCACAGTGGTGCGACTGGATTGCACGTTTTGTTCAGGGAGGGAGTGTTGGGATTCGAGTTAATGACGATATCGGTCATTATTTCAGACACTCAAAGGGCTGCGCCAAGGAGACCCTTTGTCACCTTTACTTTTTAATCTAGTTGTTGATATGTTGGCCATTTTAATTTCTCGTGCAAAGGAGGATGGTCAAGTGGGGGGTTTAGTACCACACCTAGTTGAGGGTGGAGTTTCAGTTTTGCAGTATGCCGATGACACTATATTATTTCTTGAACATGACGTTGCGAAGGCCGTGAACATGAAATTAATACTAGCCTTTTTTGAAGAATTATCGGGCCTTAAGATTAACTTTCACAAAAGTGAACTATATTGTTTTGGGAAGGCCAAGGAGGTGCAAGAGGATTACCGCAGCATTTTTGGATGTGAGATCGGCTCACTACCATTTAGATATTTAGAGATCCCGATACATTATAGGAAGCTTTTGAATAAGGAATGGAAATGTGTGGAAGATCGGTTTGAGCAAAAATTGGCAGCATGGGTAGCAAAGATGTTGTCGTACGGAGACCGTCTTGTGCTTATTAACTCTGTGTTAACAAGCCTACCAATGTTTCTTTTGTCTTTTTTTGAAATACCTAAAAGGGTAAGAAAAAGACTAGATTATTACCGATCACGGTTTTTTTGGCAAATAGATCAACATAAGAAAAAGTATAGATTAACCAAGTGGAATATTGTTTGTAGACCCAAAGATCAAGGAGGTTTGGGTATTGCGGTGTTAGAAGTTAAAAATAAATGCCTCTTGAGTAAGTGGTTGTACAAACGTTGAATGAGGATGGGGTTTGGCAAGAGCTTTTAATTAACAAATATTTAGGTGGTAAAACGTTATCACAAGTTCAAGCTAAGCCACTAGACTCTCCGTTTTGGAAAGGTTTGATGAAACTGAAAAATGAGTTCTTCGAGCGTGGTAAATTTCTTCTAGGCAACGGGAGCAGATTCGGTTTTGGGAAGATCGATGGTTAGGACAGAATGCTCTGAGAGACGATTTACCATCTTTATATGCCATTGCTTCAAACAAGGATAGCACGGTTGTTGATGTTCTTCAAACAGTGCCTATTAACCTACCGTTTCGTCGAGTGTTGGTAGGCCGAAATAGAAGTCAGTGGTTAATTTTAGTAGAAAAACTAATGCGAGTTAATCTACTTGATGAACCTGATAAGTTTATATGGGGGATAACTTCCAATGGTGTCTATACGGTTAAGTCATTTTATGAGGACTTGTTAAACAGACATACTATATATTTGCGTAAGTATATATGGAAGTTAAAGATACCATTGAAAATTAAGATTTTCTTATGGTTTCTTAATAGAAAGGAAATATTAACAAAAGATAACTTGGTCAGAAGACAGTGGACGGGATGCATGAAATGTGTTTTTTGTGATGAGGATGAGACTGCGGAACATCTTTTTATCAAATGCACATTTGCTAGAGATATTTGGAGATTAATACACTTTACGTATAATGTATAACCTCCGACTAACATTCCAAATTTGTTTGATAGCTGGCTGAATGGGATTGATCAAGTTACAAAATCTCGCATCCGTATTGGTGTTGCGGCCATTTTGTGGGCTATTTGGAACTGCCGGAATGATATTGTTTTTAACAAGTCATCAACTATTCATTATTTGCAGGTTATTAACAAGTCGCTATATTGGATACATTTGTGGTCATACCTGCTTCCAGTGGATCAGTGTGGCCTTATGGAAGCTGGATGTACCGTATGCTTACGGTGGTTCGGGCTATTTGCAATCACCATGGCTGGCTGCATACTAGAAGGATTAAGATCTACTGAACTTTTATTTGAGTGGCTGATTTTTGTAGCCACATTGAGTGACCCTTGAATTGTAAACTTTGATATTATTGGCTTTTAATAATTGCGGAGGCTGTGTGTATCATTTTGATGCAGAGGCCGGGGATCCGCACCCTTTATCTAAAAAAAATGAAGGAGCATTTTCCCTCTTGTATTTTTTTTTGTTCTGTTGGTTGCGAGCATTTTTAAACCATTTTTTTACATTATGTTAGTGCAGTGGCTGTGTGTAACCGATGCCTACTTGATAGTATTAAATATTCTCTTTATGTAAAAACACAAATAAGGAAAATAATTTATTATTTGTAGAAAAGTATGTCCCGATGCATTGACAGATGAAACTATATTACAGCGCTAACCCTGCACACACCAGGGATCGCTATGAATGACATTGTGTATCCCTAACTTCATGGCGAAGAGATATGAAAAGTCAGATCGATGATGGCCACCAGCGTCTGAGTCTATCATTTTCCTTCTTTACTTTGTGGGGTTTGTGACCTAACAGTCAGCAACCATATAGCGACTTACATGTCTAATGCCTGCCAAATGTTGCTCAACTAAAGAGTCGCATGAGTGAGAGTTGGCTGGTTTGTATATAACTTTATGTTTCCCTCTTCTATAATGCAAAAGCAGAGCTCCTGCTGTTTACTTCAAAAAAAAAACTAAAGAGTCGCAATGGTTGGACACGTCAATCACAATGAGATATTTTTCTTTTCGAAAAAGAGCCAATGCCCCCCGGGCTCAATCACAACTACAAAAAGCTTAGGGCACCAGCTAAAGTATAAGCTATCTCGTGAGTATGTGAAAGCTCCATATGCACACTGTACACAATTCACCCATGCATATAGCCTTTTACTGACAAAACGGAGGATTTTTCTTTTAAGTGATCTAATATTGCTGCCAAACTACACCGGTTCTATCAAGGAACCATGTGCAAATAGATTGATTATCCACATCATCTGGTGAGCCAACATCTATTATTGATTCAACTTGAGCAACCTGTTCGCAGCATACAAAATGGCAACTCATGATCCACGACTTTAGTGCTACTAGCACTAGCCATGACCAAGTTACACTTTCTGGCTTTGGTTACTTCATGAACAATATCTTTCATCAAACATGAAGCTTTTCGGCGGCACAAACTGATTACCATCGAGCTAATTATTGTACCGTGAGAATCACAATTCTGATTGTGTTGTTTGTAGAGATGTTAACGCTCTCGGCTGCAAAAATAACGCTCTCGCATTTATTTCTCAGGATCATTTTTCTTCAGGTAATTTTGTTTGCGGGTTCTGGTAATTTCAGCACACCTCCATACTCTTGCTTCTTTTTAATATTTAGTACCATGCACTTGCTGTGAATCTTTAACTGAATGTGAATTGCTGTGAAATTTTATCTGAATGTGGGAGGGTCTTCCGAATTTCGCTATGACGATCAGAATATGACTGAAATGAATTGCCAAGATCATTATGGTCATTAACCGGCATTATTTGATACATTGATTGCGTACTACTTATGGCTGGCTTAGGTGTGACCTTGCTCGAGGTTATTTGATACAGTACGTACTTACTGTACACGGCAATGCAATATCTTATTCCAACTTACAAGGAGCAAAATAACAATGCAAAGTCAGTATTAAAATCTAAGAACAAATGCACCATGCAATCAATTGACTTGATAGTGACACATCTTGGACTATGGCCAGTTCAGCCATTTACTGGACTTCTCATTCTTGGTCTGCGCCAGTTCTCAGACTGAGGCTGATGTCCATACCGTTGTAGGCGAGGGGAGCGTACATCCAAGTCTCGTCAGAGCTCAAGACCTGTTCAAGAAAAGGCAAGAACGATCAGAACAATACTAGCATGCTTGAAATAACTTGTACGGTTGCAACAAAGGATTAAGAAAAAACACCCTTTCCCCCAGAATTTAAATCCATATGCCTTATTTGATATTCTCTGTATAGTTCTGGTATTTTGTTCAAATTTGAAGCTCCAAATAACACAATCCTCATCCCAACTACGCCTTTGGATAATCCGGCTCAAACTGATGACTGCCACCACGTCACAGTGACTGCTTAGTTATATCCATCCCCGTCAAAGAGAACTAGCAAACCCTCAAACAAAGGGGCGAGGAACACAAGGCCACTATTACTCATTATCAAGGTCAAACTGATAGCTTGTGTTTCTTTTCGCAGTATTATTGATAGTCAAATAATTGGAAACAAAAACAGGATTCAGTCTTATGGCACAAGCTGATGACAGCCCTGCAGCACCTGTGTCTGCGTTTCCAAGGGAACCCCTCTCTTTCAAGAGGATTCACGGATGTCAAACCCCTAGTAAGGTTCTTCTCTTTGCATCGAATTAGACCACGTGATCCACCGCTTATGTAATATGTGAAAGTACTGTGGCACTTGCTCTAACATTCTGGACGTGTCCATGGAAAATCTTGGAGAAACATTCGATGAATTCAGTGTTGCGTTTTCCAAGTACGCAAAATGAGTTGGCTACTCCCTCTGTTTCAATATGACTACACACGCACCGAAATGAGTGAACTTGAACACTAAAATACGTATATACGTACATCCGTGTTTTGAAAAGGCTAAAACATCTTATAATTTGGAGCGTAGAGAGTAGAACACAAGCAATTACCTTTATCTGCAGCTGCAGAAACTTGACGTACTGAACGGCATCCTCCAACATTGTGCTGATGTCAACCTGGAAATAGAGAAGACTAAAGTGTTAAAAGGACTGTCCATTAGCCAATAACTGAATTACTAACCAGCCAGTGAGAGCTTACTTTGGTTCCGTTGGGAATCAGCTGCTGCAGTACTCTCAGTTTCTCGTTGATCCTCTCTCTTCTCTTCTGTTGGGAAGCATCACAAATGCCATCAGAAAACATAAACATTCATAGTCTCCGATCAGATCAAGAGTAACATAACCATATATTAACCTTTGCATAAAGACTTTGCAAATTCTTTGAAGGCCGCTTGCAACCTCTGGAATTGTCATTCTCGTTCGAAACACTGGATTTCTCAGATGTGACAATCGAATCTTCCTCCGAGCTGCAGCAGGACGAGGAGCTCTGGTTCACAATGTCGGTGCTGGTGTCCTTATCGGTCAGGCTTGAACCAAGAGCCTCTGATGCCTAAGATGAATAACGTTAATGAATATGAGAACATTCAGAGGCTTTATTTCAATCACACCGCATAATTTTTCTTTCACAGTATAGTAGTCTTACCGAGGGAACCGTCCGGGATTTCTTGGTAGTCTTCTTAATCTTCTCATCCATGTGGTATTTCCTCTTGTGACCAGTAACAGCCTGATGCCTATGATCAACGCATAAGTCCATGCCAGCGTTCACCATGGGCGCTGCGGCATAGCTTTCTTCGTCAGGACGAAGGAACAAACTACTAGGCGTTTTGCTAGCTATGATGCAAGAACTGGCACTGCTATTTGGAGAACAAAAGTTGGCAGCAACATCACTGTTGCTCCAGAACATGGACTGCAGGTGAGCAATCATCTCAGACTCCTCGCTCCTTGCATCGATGGAGCTCCAAATGGATGCACACTTCGCCTCCATTCTATTGAACTTATGACTGAACCTTCAAGCGCAGCTTCTAAAACTCCTAAATTCTATTGAAAGAACTCTGGTGATGTCCTGTTGTGAGCACATAGCAGGTAGGGACATGTACATTTATACAACGTTTCAGAGAATCTTTTCAGATATATATTTGACTGAGGTTACACCCTACTCTTAATAAGAGCAGAATGACAACTAAGCAGGGTGGGTAGTAGTTTAAATCTGACGAGCAATGACCTAATACCCTCAAAATCTTCAACATCGAAGACTAGAAAGATCGCATTGGGAATCGTCTGCCCATTGAGCAATCGAAGGAGGCAATAATGACATATTGTGCCCTCCAAGGAGCACCAAGAGAACAATAATGTTATAAACTCACGGTTTAATACAGGATAATAGCAATAATAATGGTAATTGTATAATTCTATCAAGTGATTCATATGATCAGTAATAAAGTTGTGAATAGGCAAAAACAAAATATCAATTATATAAACTGATTGGGAGATGGCCAGGAATAAGAAATTTTGGGGTGGAGATAGTCATGGGAGAGAAGTGCTCACAGATCATAAATAAAATAGGGTAGATTAAAATATTTTTGCAACTGTATGTTCTTTCCTTTGTTGGAAGACTTTGCAATAGTTCCTTCAATGTGTAAGGGAATTTTGTTACATCACTTGGTACTCTTGCATGAAGGCTCCATTTTGGATTCACATTATGCAAGTTTACTTCAACTCACATGTAGCTTATGTGGTAATGAGGAGAACAGAAACTTTAGAGATATGTACTAGCATTATACATGGCAACCTTGCCAGTTGCCACGGCTGAAAACCACAATAGAAAACCTAGATGTTGAATGAAAACTCGATATTAAATAAGTAAGATGAAGTCATGAAGTCCTTATTTGGACAGCTCAAGACATGCTTAATTCCGTATTGAGTTTGTAAACGCGGTTTCCCTAAGACATCAGCACTCTAGCTGGTGTTGATAAAGATGCAGAATAATTAGCAACTAGATTCAGAAATCAGAAGAGATTGCTTTGAATATGCACCTCCAAATGGGCCAAGTTCATTATTGCCTTCGCAACATACACGCTAGCTGTTCTTTGGTTTGGTACTACCAATTAAAAGGATCATACAGAATATTCTGATTACAATCATTTGTTGAACCAATTACAACCAATTATGAATAACTTCGATGGGACTAAAAAAAGAATTGTGCAATGCATACCTGAGTTGAATAATTGAAAGGAGATCATGACTGCATAAGGAAATGGAAAACAGAAGAACAGTGCAACCAAGACTAATTAGGGATATTAAAACTGGCACAAAAACGAGCTCTCTCACGCCATCATCAACTTTCACCGTCCGAATGTCCCGAGGGCCGCTACTCTCGATATCAAATTGATGCCCTCTCGTTCGATCACATATACACGGCCCTGATGTGGCCACGTATGCAGCAGCAAAAGCAGAGGCGACTCGAGCGACGCCCCTGCCCACGACCAATGCTCCAAAAGCTCGTCGCACAGCCGCACCCATCCCCTCTTGACCTCTGCGAGTCCTTCGGGCGCCCCCGCCTTCTTCCTCATTGCGGTGAGGCCGGAGAGGGGAAGAGAGAGAGGATAGGTAGACGGTGAGCTTGGCAACGATGATGGCGAACGGCGAAAAAGGCCGAAGATTTTGGTTCCCTCCTTAGGGTCAGGGTCCTGATGCTACCTTCGTGGACTTCGTGAGGATACCAACACAGCACCACCTCTGGGATGATCTTCCCAGCGCCGCTGCCTCAACGGTTGTCTCGCATCCGCTATTTATCATTGTGGTGATGCAATCCGATCCGTCCAAGCTAGCTTGCCCAATTCCACCCACCAGCGGGGAGGGAATCTAGAGGATTTCCAAGCGAGATCCCAAAGCGACATGGTTTGCATAGTACTTATTACTGTTCGGTTGCTAAATCACAGTTTTCTTGCAACTTTTAGTGTTTCCTCGCTTCCCTTCCGTGCAGGAGTTAAGGGTGAGCCATATATAGTTTAAAAGGGATGCAAGTTAGAGGCCGAGGACAATATAAGCTCCAGCCTCAAATTCCCTGCAATAATTTTTGCAAGAGCAGCCTACTTCAGAGTGGACACTTTAATAGAATGTTGAGTTGCTAGATCCGTGCTAGACATGTTTAAAGAATTAATGTAAATTATTACACAGCAAAATATACGAAAAGATGGTTGATTAATAATTTGCATGCTTAGCCGGTTAGGTATTTTTCGATGTAGTAGAAAACTTCTAGAACTTTAGATTATCCATCTAACCACGTGTTGGTTTAATCCATTACAAGGCTGTGTGCTGAATTACGCGAGTGGTACTGGAATGAAGGGCGACGCGAGTGGCGACTCGAGTGGCGACGCGAGTGGCGACTCGAGTGGCGACCACGGCTCGTGGCCCCTCTCCGGCGGTAGGTTCTGGGCGATCTCACCGGAGGAGTCCGATGATGAGCCCTCTTATGCCTCTACGCAGGCTTCTGACTCCTCGCGTTGGCTTCGGGCGGGGCTCGGTGTGGAGAAGGTGAAGGCTCATTCGCGTTTCGACAAGAGGATGGAGAAACGGAGGAATCAGAGGATGGCGGCCATGGATCTATTATGCAAATGGCTTTTTAAGTTGTTGACTGGGGAAGGAGTTTGGCAGGAACTAATTTCAAATAAATACCTTCATTCTAAGTCTCTTTCTCAAGTGAAGCCTAAATCTACCGACTCTCCTTTTTGGAAGGGCCTCATGAAGGTCAAAGATCAGTTCTTTGATCAAGGTCACTTTATAGTTGGGAACGGTGAGTGTACCCATTTCTGAGAGGATACTTGGCTAGGGCATAAGCTATCTAGTCAATATCCTTCTCTTTATAATATTGTGCAAAGAAAAGAAATATCTGTTGCGGTAGTGTTAGCTCACGCTCCTTCGATAAACATAGGTTTTAGGAGACGTTTAAATGGTGAAAGGTGGTCAAGATGGCTTCACTTGGTTAACTGTGTGATGGATGTCTCTCTTGTAGACCAGAAAGATACCTTTGCATGGAAGTTAACAAGTAATGGGATATATACGGTCAAATCTATGTACATGGACTTCATGAGTGGTCATACTAGATTTCTACGTAGGTATCTTTGGAAAATGAAGGTTCCACTCAAAATAAAGATTTTTATGTGGTTCCTACATCGTATCCTCACAAAAGATAATTTGGCAAGACGTAATTGGGAGGGTTGTAAAAAATGTTGTTTTTGTGACCAAGACGAAACAATTCATCATCTTTTTATCACATGCCCCTTTGCAAAAATGGCATGGAGGATAGTCCACATGGCCTTTAACATTCAGCCACCAATGAGCATAGCACATTTGTTTGGCAAATGGCTAAGGGGTGATCCTAAAGCAGAGAAAGCTCAAATCCGAGTTGGAGTTTGTGCTTTACTTTGGGCAATCTGGAACATAAGAAATGATTACATCTTTAATAGAGCCAAGAAAACTTCTTTTATGCGGGTGATTCTGATGGCCTCACACTGGATCCGTACGTGGTCCTTCCTACAGTCGGAGGAGAAGCGAGCCACCATGGATTTTGGGTGCAACCGCCTGGAATTGGTTGCATCGGATTTATACAACCAGTACAGCTGGCGTTCTAATAGAAGAATTACATGCTGATGCGGCCAAAACAACATTTGCGGATGTCTTTGCTTCTGTTTAGATGGTTGATTCATGTTTCGACTTTGAGTGACCCATGATGTAATCTTGTTGTAATCAACTTTCAATAAATTAATAAAAGTCGTATGCATCAGTCGGTGCAGAGGCTGGTTGTGCCCTTTTTCTAAAAAAAAAGGATGTGTGCTGAATTCAGTGCATAACTGTATCTGCTCACTTCTCATTTCCGTTGGTGTAGGTTATTAGGTCAGGCACCTATTAACTTCCCCATGTTTGTCTCTTTTTTTCCCTCGGTTTGCTCTCTTGCGTCCAGAATTAGCAGAAGCACTTCTTCCTATTCTATATAAAAAAGACACGGTGTTGTCTTGAGTTTCTGTGTTGGCTCCAAGTATACCTGCAGCTGTAAGTTTCACGTATTCTGGAGTGTAGAACTTATATCATCTTGACATGCATTTTTTAGGGACAAAAAGAAAAGAAGTTGTATTATGTTGCTTTGGGGCTATTGTTTGGTGTTCAGATTAGGTTTCTAATTTAGTTTGATCTTTCATCCTTGTTCAGATTAGTGTTTGGTTAGAGAAATAAACCATTTCTGCAATGTTGTACCACAACTGACTAACTTGCAGAGAAACTGATGCAAAAGGAGAGGTGAATGGATATTTATTGCTGCTCCAACTAGATAAATTTCTGCAATGTTGTATCACAGTTGATTAAAAACAAAGAATTAGAGGTAATTTGTTTGTCACTCAAGAGGTGAGCGTGGTAACATTTACAGATTCACATATAATCTGCTTTCACTTCCGCCATATTAGTTATGTAGTTGTATCCGTTGTTTTCATTACATGCATCCGTTCAAGTGAATCTGCGTAATTAGAAATTTTAAGTCTTCTTTTCCACTTGACCTTCCCTAACATGCAAAAACATGATATATTTTTTACACTCTCGGATGCATGGTGCGCGAACATTCTGTTTATTGTAAGGGGTTTGTCCCTGTTTGCTGGAAATAATAAAAAAATTGCTAACATAATATAACCAGTTGTCAAGATTTCCATGTCACATAGTTGATTTTGGGCTTATGTTTTCCTTTTACTACATGATTAGCTCTTGAAAATATGTATGTGCTGGATAAATGCAACACTTACTACTTGGAGGTATGTGACCTACAAGAAAAATGTGCATGGGCTGATACGTATTTCATATCATACCATTCAAGTATGTGCTTTCGTTCATATCAGGTTTAGATGTTCATTTTCTTTGATTCAAATTGGAAATGTACAGTTATAGAAATGGTTTTGGCTTGTTTAAAATAGTTAGCATATGCTTATGGCAGTTCACTACTTGGTTCCATGTTAACATGTGGTATCTCGAGTTGACTATGGTTGTTATCTTCAATGATTTCTACCAGGTGTCAAAGGAGCCTGCTCAAGCTGAGTATCAACTTGTAAACATGGAAGCAAGCAATCTAGCATATGAGCTAGGTCATACGGAAAATTCTCTTAGATGAGCCTCCCGAAGATTATACCTCTTTTGGTAAGATGTAACAGTTATTATGAATGAATATAAGAGATATTTGTTGTAAAAATCCCTACTTGGTTCCATGCTTTATGATTTTTTTTGTATTCCATAGTTATCTAATGCGTTGGATGACTGCATTTTGGTCTGGTCATATCACTGATATAGTTATTCATATCTTCACTTATCATTTCCTGACATTCTACAATCATAATGGACGGGCGCGGCAATGCACGCCTACATGATCTAGTAGTTTTTGTAAGCAAGGCTTGTAATGCAATACCTACTTGCTTGGCCTTAGTATAAGATGCAGTCCGTAATGCGAGCAGAGCAGGAAGTGGACAAAACTATGCAAGTAAGATATTTTGGTACAGTGAAGTCATCCATTTTAATTGACAGAATATAATCTTATGTAATCAGGGTGTGTCCACAAACAATTACTCACTCGATTCTTAAATATAAGATGTTTTAGGTATTTCTCTTTTTTAAAAACGGTGGAGAAGTTTTACCCAAATCTCTCCTACCTAAAAAATAACCGGCACAAATTGGAGCCTTCTCAGGCCATTAACTTTCTTAACCGTTGGATTGATATATTTTGCTAATCACGTCCGCTTATTGAATTCCCTAGTGGACTCTACTCCCCGCATCAAATTCCCGCATCCTGATTAGTTGGGCCGGTGAACCAAACGGCCATATCGTATATGGAATCTGTTACTACATACTAATTTTACAACACTTAGGATATGTTCTTATATCTTTCAGGTAGAAGCAATAAAGAACTTTACATAGTATACTTGGATTGCACAGGATTTTTTTTTTTTTTTGATATTCTTTGGAGTAGACCTCTATTTTTTCATGATTTTCTTTTAAATTATAACAATCCTCGAATTTCGTTGTGATGTTTCAGAAAGATCTAATGCGTGCATACAAGCGACCTACGTAGTAAACAACTCAGGTGCAAATCTTATATTTTTTTCTAATTCTGATTTAGAATCAGTTTTCTAACCTCTTACTCTCTACTTTGTTCATGCAGATTTGACCAAAAGTAGTGTCGTTTTACATAATTTGGTTGTCTAATCAGTTTGTTTTCCACTGCAAGGATCAAACTTAAAACTGATCAAGTTTTGTATTGTAAATAGTGTAGCTGTAGCTACTAAAATACTATTACTTTTCTTTGGATGTAAGTATTGTGAATAAATGCTCTTAACAAAATAATAGTTTTCGTATTTCTTTTCAACCCTCTGAAATAGGAATATGTTTTCATATATATTTTATTTGTTATTTTCATCTTGGTATTGATCGAATTGATTTATTGACAAATTATTATCATTGGTTTAATATTATTCTATACTAGGCGGTTCTACATCTTAAAAATTATAAATATATTATCAAAGAGTATAAATCTACTAGTAAAATGCCCGTTGCAAACTAACTTTTTATCAGAACATTGGTCATCACAATCTGAGAAGCAAATTTATTCATAGGACCATACATACATCCTTATGCTTTGTAAAAAGCAGAGTGGTCGAACCATTTCAGGTTTGGTATGGTAATTGATATAGCATAACACAATCTTGAGTTGGCTCTTCTCTTGCAATATCTGCAGCAAACTATGAGTTTATCTCTTCAAATAAACTCACTGATAAAAATCTGAACAAAATTTGTACCGATCTTTATCAGATTCTATGGAATTAAATAAACAAATCTGAAATATGTATTTAACTTCTTATAATGTAGTATATTTGAGGAGCACCATGGAGTCATCTTCAATATTATGTAGGAGATGATTGTGAGCTCTGAAACCAATTTAAAAACCAGTGCTTCAGCTTTACTGAAAGCTCTTGTAAGTTTACTGTTACACGGATGAATCAGTGGTATATTATCTTCCTTGCAAGATTATTGATTGTATTAAAATTCAGGTACACTATATTGGCCTGAGTTCTGATCAAAAATTAAAAAGTGACAGTGAACCTTCTTTATGAGAGTAACAATAACAATAAATTTGAATATAAGTACCTAGCTGAACCAGAGTAGCCAAATGCCACACCCTCCAGTTAGCAGAGGCAGCTAGCTTTGGACTGTGTGCAAACATTTACCTCTTACCAATAAAATATGAATAAAATAAGTGAATGAAAGACATAGTGAACAAAAACAATTATTGACTAAGCTCTCCAATTTGTTTTAGAGTTCACATGAAATTTTATCTATGATGTCGTCTACTCGTCTAGTAGTCCACAAGTTCACTATTACCTAACATCTACTCCCCTTTAGTGTGTCTAGCAATAATCTCGATTCAAAAGCGACCTCCCTCCAGCCTTTGAATTGCAGTATGTATGCCATTAGAGGACTAAGAACATACGCATGCCTCTGAGTAGCCGCCAACAAAAAAAAACCCTCTAGTGTGTCTAGCAATGATCCCGGTGGTTCTTTGGGTAGAGAATCAATCACAAAAACTGCACGAACATTTACTTGGACAATCTCATCCGGGCTGTTGCCAAAAAACAGACCATGATTTTGTGAACAACAATCATGTCAGCTGAACCATCTCATAAACCCAATTTAACATTAGCTTCTTCCATGCTTCCGCAAACCAGAATGTGAGAGTGAAATTCCTTTCTAGCTTTTCTCCTGGCGTAGCCTCCTCATATTGGTCATGTTAGATACTATCAGCTTCATCTACATCCCTATATGAGTAGACGGTGACAACAATTATAGCAACACCTATAAATGACCAATTAGTCTCCCGGACTTCATGAATCATTTACCTAATAGATGGACACGGTAACCTATCTACTCTAAAAAAAAATTGGTTCCTCATTCCTCCCTTGGTTTCGTCCAACATCTGGATTTTTTTTCTTACATACAACGCCTTCTACGCTCTCCATTTAATGCTAATTCCTTACATGGCACGCAATCCCAATCGCAGTCGCAATCGCAATCAAATCATTATGCGTCGCCGCCGCCCCCTATACGGGTGTACGTGTACCGTCGTCCTGCCCGTGCGGCCTCTGCCATCCTGCAAGCGCCACATCTTTATCATCCTCTGCCGTCACCGCATGGCCGCGCCGATCTGGATGCCGTCCACGCCGACCTCTCTGAATATGGCCCCATCCAGGCCATGGTCTGCTGCCTCGCCAGCCGCGGCGGCGGGGTGCACCCTCCATGTCGCGTTCAGCTTAGGCGTCGGCCGCGTCGCCCACTTCGCCTTCCTTTAGGCCCTCTGCATTTACAAGCAAGGATGCAAGTGGGCTGGGATGTCCCGCTGCCGTCAACTCCACCAATCGGGCGTACTGTAATAGGGATTAGTGGAAATTTACGAGGTGGACACATGGGTCTGCTGGGTCCCGGTGGATAATGTGCGCAGCTATATTTCAGCTAGTAGACCCATCAGTCGATCATAACCTCCTTCACCCACGCGTGTTGTTTCCGGCATCATGTATGTACGCTACCGGGCTAATACGGGATAACTGGTACGATCACGCTAATTCCACCGGGACAACATGGGATCACACAAACGGGATGCCGGATACACAGAATTTGTTGGCCGGACGGGAGGCGGGGTTGGTGGCTGTCCCGTCCCACTTGCATCCGTATTACAAGCCGCTCCTCGATTTCTAGCATGTCAAGCTCAAGTTCGCGTCCTCGCTGCTGAGGCAGCGCCTGGGAGCTGGCCTTCACCAACAACATCGTCCAACGCCTTCTTTAAAAGCATCTGGGCAGGTCGAGGCCCTGAAAAAGGGTTGCATCCTTCAGCGCGAACTGCATCAATGATAAGGACAAGCCAAACAAGGTTACTCCAAATTACTGGTATGAACCAGATTGTGCTATACAACATATCTGAATATTATAGTGCCATCTACACTTTTGGATATTGAGTAAATCATTCTCTAACAAAAAGTGAAACAAATTTCAATAAAACCATGCCAAATTATTTGCCTGTGAATAGTATCGGTTCATAGAGTTCATAATAATATCTGCACTCGCTCCTAATTAGTAATCTTCCTCGCCAAGATTCAGAATATACTGCAAAATCAAGTCTTGGATATGATTTGCCTTTGCAAAATGCCCCTTGATTCTCAACTTGCTGTCCGCAGGAGCTTTCGGGGACTCGTATCAGACATATTTGTCGACTCTGCATAATGCAAACAGTCACGTACACAGTAATAATTTTGAATCCAATGTGACGTTTAAAAAGAAAATTTCAGGAAGAAGATCGAAGCCACATGTTTAGTGTATTATCTATAGATCAATGTGAGTTTTTGTTAACTAAATGATACATCATACAAAGGTCTACCGATGGCACTCGCACCCGTTGGGTATTGGTAGGCCTTAACCAAATCTGTAGCCGCGTCCTTATATTTTAACCATGCCCATATCCATACCCTGTCTGGGTACATATTTTGTGCCATACCCGCACCCACATGGGTATTAAAAACCCACGGGTAAACCCACAGAAAAATTCATTCATTTACAATATATAAAAAAATGGAGCGACGTGCATGCTCATTCATCCACTAATTCGGGAGGCGACACACATATATAAAAAGAAACAAGAAGGAAACATAATATATATGATAATAAACAAAACAACTCAGTCATCCAGCATGTGTGCATGACGAGCGGCTATACCCGTGGCCGAGCCGGTTACCGTGTCTACGGGAGTGTGTTCAGAGATGGCGGGATGGCTGGCGGAGGCCGGTGGCTACCTGTTTGGAGGAAGGGTAGTTCGGGGATGAGGAGCGCCGGGAGGGAGATGGACATATCAATTTAAAAGTAGTCGAGATGGGAGAGTAAACGACGTGGGTGAGAATTAGGAGGGAATTACGTAAAATATTTTCTGATGCACAATATTTTGTATTAATACATATTGATTTAGTTGATGATAGAGAATTGGAGGTTTTAATAGTGTCAAACATGTTATAAGCAAATGGTATAAGTATTTTAATGTTTCCACACTAATCGTGTCAAACATGTTAAATTCTTATGTGAAAAAAGATTGTTAAATATTATGACTTTGTAAGAATTTGATTTTATTCTTGATGTGCACAAGAATTCTAAAATTACATCTTGGCAGGATTAGTATGAAATAATTAGAATATTTGTATCCCGTTGGCTAGTGTATTATTAAAAAGGATGTTGTCTAGATAAGTAACAAAATAGACAAAAAACGTCACAACAAACACCATAACCACAACTGTAACACAATTGCTCACCCGACCACCAAACAGTTGCTCACTTATTGAAACCACGAACGGACATGACATGTGGAACACAACACTGGATAGTTAGTTTCAAAAAAAAGGATGGTAAATAATCATGGAAATTTCCTTTTGGTGTCAATCTTTTAAAAAAAAAAATTCACATCTATTAAACCAACAAAGAGTACACGATTATATCGTTTACAAAAACAAAGCTAAAATAGAAATCTATGAGATTTTCAAGCTCTTTCTTTATCCATGACACAATTTTGTACTTTTCTGAAGGCAGCCGTAGAACAACGTTGAAACCACCAAACCACATACCTGTGAATACCACCGAAGTTTCTACCTTTTTAATTTTGAGCCGCAATGCCAAAACGTTGTGTACGCACGCAGCCATTAAATTAATCAATCAACATCGGCAAGAGCACCACCACTGATATTTCAGGGACAAATAACTGAACCACGTTGTCGACGTCGTTGGGACCCGAGAGAACGAATCACCATTATCGAAAACATAGTAGCCGAGATAGATAATGCGAGAACAAACCTCCTCCTGGCAATCTTGAGAAACAATCCAAGATTGATCTGGCGAACCAAGATCTAAAGAACCATACCTAGACAAACTTAATCTTCCAAAGCCACCCATTGACGTCGAGAAGGAGGTCTCACCGACGAACGAAGCGCGGAAGATCACTTATTGCAGACGATGCCATCTCCATTGACGAAGAAGACAACAACTAAAATCAATCTCTAACATTAAAAACCCTTGTATAACGTCATGCGCAGGTCCAAGGTCCCCACCCCTCCTAGTGCCACCCTCCTAGTGCCAGAGCGACACCTAGAGGAGGTGAGGACCCGTCAATTTTTAGACGAATACAATGATAAAGATGCAGATGGCGGCGACTAGGGTTGAAAACCCTTGACCGTCGCCTTTCTTTTTCCGAGGACAGTGACAATCTTCTTTCTTGTCCTCTTGAGAGACTTCAAAACCTTTCTAATTATAACCTCTAAGACGCACAACCCGTTTCCAACTCAACAAGTCGCAACCGTGAAACTGAAATATGGAGTCCATATACGACGATCCTTACTGACTGCTTTGTCAGAACTTCTGAGGTAGGATCAGTTACAGTGCAACATTGCAACCGGGAAGCCAGCAAGTTACAGATCAAATTAGTAGCTCCCTACGCTTATGATACTGATAGCTTTTTTGTTTGGGATGGTGATCCCCTAGTAACCTTGTATGAACTTTGGATAGCCAGCAAGTATCAAACACATCTCTTTTAAGGCGGCTTGCTAGCTTTATTTGTTTTTATATATTATATGAAAAATTCAAAAAATAAACTCAACAAGTCGCAAAACTCTTTTTCAAATAGCGCCTCAGAGTTTCACATGTTGACTGATGAAATCAACAACCTTATAAACTAGAAACGTGTCTAGTGAATATAGAAAGAGACTAAAACATCTTATCTTTAAAAACAGAGGGAGTAGAAATTATAGGAGTTAGTATTTTGAGTTGCAATTCCATTCCATTTAGTTTTTAACAATTATATACAAACAATGAAAGGAACAAAAGAAAAAAAACTTGGGAGTCCCATTTGCATAAGAAAATATGATTATACAACAGGTCTCAGCTGTGTCACCCTGCTAAAAAGATGGAAAGAACAAGACGAAGTATGCCAAAATCTTTTCTCAAAAAGATTTGACAAACAGGCTCAACGCATCATTGCAGTTTCAGGATGCTTCATCCCATCTTTGCTGCTTCCATTCATTGTTATTACAGATTACAAATTTGTAACAATACTTTTTCTGATCATGTAGAAAACAATAATTGTCAGATCAGTTTCATGCCAATAATGGCAGGACTCGTGATCGGATAGACAAAATTTTAGTACCACAAATTTCAGCTCAACAACTATTGTAGCATAAACATTTGGATCACCTGTAAAAATACATTAGACATTTAGTTCCACAGAACCACAGCGAAAAATAAGTAGAAATTAGTTATCAGCTTAAGATTGGTATGGAGGGTACTGCAGCAGCTAAAAATAAGCATTAAAAACACAAGCTTTAGAGACATCCTAGTTCCACAGAACCACAGCGAAAAATAAGTAGAAATTAGTTATCAGCTTAAGATTGGTATGGAGGGTACTGCAGCAGCTAAAAATAAGCATTAAAAACACAAGCTTTAGAGACATCCCAAGCAGCATAAGAGGAAGTCTTTGAATACAAGATAATACTTCCAAGTTTGATCACAGTCACTTCAACAACCACATGGCTCTCACCAAAACTTTAACAGGTTTACTAGTATAATACTCTGAACACAAAGCTAAAGCACATAAATTAAGCCTTCAGTGAAGGATCCATTGCACTGATGCAGACAAAGATCTCAGTCACAACAGCAAAACCAAAGAGTCTTCAACGGTACTGCAATGAAGAGAAACACAAGTTGAGAGACTTTTCTGAGATAAAAGCTTCTGAATAGTAAATCACAAAACATATGTTGTTTGACGCCTTCAAAGAAACATGTTTAGAAGGACATGGGGATAGAACAAAAAATATAGCATGTACAAATGTCCTGATCAAAGCTTTATCAGACTGATTTGTTTCCAGGATCACCACAAGAGTAGATTATACATATCTCACAGTAAAAGAGGAACCCCAAAATCCTAAAGTTGAGCACTTCAAGTGAACCAGACCAAATGAATAAACTTGTTGAACAACTGCTCATGGAGTGTGATAAGTTAGAGTATACCTTGATGAAACCAATGTCCTTGGCGTTGCTGCGGAAGCACTGCCTGCAGCACATGAGACCGTACTTCCTGATCAGACCATGGGAGTTGCCACAGACCCGGCTGCAGAAAATGAACAAGCTATTAAGTTAAGAGCAAACAAATGGGCAGCTCATAACAAACTACTTCGAATTAAAAGTATTGTCTCTCAAGTAATGAAGTATGATACACATAAAGATTATGACAACAACTACACTAGAGAAATGTAAAAGGCAACTCATACTAGTATGGTGATCTTCGGTACAAATTTAATGCTTGGTTTCATGTATGTAATAGACACTAGTATCCAGATCAAGCAACACTCATATACTTGGCTGTGAACTCGCCATCATCAAAGTACATCTAGGAGATCAAGCATGGTATCCAGCACAGATAGATATGATCATGTACAAAAGCGTTTCAAGCATCGCCAGCAGACAGAATCAAAGTAGCATACAGAACACGATTTCGTAGCAAATCGCTGAATAAACTGCAACTAAATAACCAAACGATAGCTGCATAGTGAACAGATATAGCAGCACGCAGCGCTAGGAAGGAGGTATTACAATTGACACACCTAGTAGTAGCAGATAGAGCATCACAGGGAATCCACGGAGTAGTTTCATCATCCGGACTAACAGGGCGATAATTGAACGTTTCTAATTTACTACAAGGACGCAAGGAGCGTACCAGACGCGGGATCCGGGGCCGTAGTTCTTGGGGTGGGAGTTCCACACGTTGGAGTGACCCATCTTCTCCGGCTCGGGGAGCTTCCTTTCGGCTGGACGGCGGCGCGGCAGCTTCTGTGCGATTTGAGGAGCGAGGAGATGGACAGTCTATATAGGTATCAGGGCGGGGAACCCTAGCTCGGTGACCCCGCCGTTCACCGTTGGGCTGGGCCTAAGTGATCGAAGACCCGTTGGAGCTTTCACTTGTGTCCACAGGATGATGAAGCCCATATGTCTCCCTGGCCCATTCGATCCCTTGTGTATTTCCATTCTTAATTATTTTTTCTTGCTCTCTTTCAAATTGTTCTAGATGAATGAAGAGAAAATTGCATGTTAGGTTTGATGTACTTGTTGCACAAAACACAAAACACTGAAACAAAACACATATTGCAACAAACACCACGTTTTGTTTAATCTGTTACAACTAGCTCAAATAACAGTTTTAGAGAACTTAATAGATATCTAACATGTGGTTCTGGATTTTTATACCCTATACGACTAATTTGTATGGTATACAAAAGATTATACGACAATTAACAATTTTTTTGAGAAATACAAATTCAAAAATAGGCATCATAACAGTACAAAATATACAGCTTATAAATGTTAATAGCCTTAGAAAATCCATTGCGCCTTCTTAGATTATAATCGGAATCATTAAAAATAGCATCATCCTTTTGTCCCAGGTAAAGTTGGCACTAAAATTAAAAGCGGATGCACTAAAATTGATATCTCTACATGGTTCCAAGCCCAATAAGCTTGTTGACTATCACGTGCACTGGATAGTTCGAAAGCAAGGTCTACACTGGATGTGTTTCCTTTGGTTCATGACTTGAGCATTTTGGAGGATAAAGTACTAACAATATCCTCATGTTAGGAGTGTCATTCCCAACATGTAAAATCTAAGAAGGTTTATGATTAAGTAATGGATTTTCTAAGGTAATTTTAACATGTATAATCTATATATTTTATATTGTTATGTTGCCTATTTTTAATTTGTATTTCTCAAAAAAATTGTTAATGGTCATATAATGTTTTGTATAATGTACAAAATTAGTCATATATGGTATACAAATCAAGAACCACATGTTATATAAAACTGTTATTTGGGCTAGCTGCAACAGATTGAACAAAAACATGGTGTTTGCCGCAACGAGTGTTTTGTTTTTTTTCTGTGCAACAAAGGCACCAAACCTTGGTGTTGTGTGTAATTTTATCATGAATGAATGATCGGTTGTTCCAGAAACAAGGGTAAGGCTCCCCACAAGAACATATTGTAAAATGAAGTATTTTGGAACTAAAGTATTACGACGCTTTGTTTCTTTTTTGGGTGTGTGGTGTCTGTTGTTGCCCTAGCCTGTGTGTTGTTGTGTCTGCATGCGTGTATGTTGGTTGTTGCTTTATTTTTAAAGCGGGGCAAAAGTCTGTTTCTAGGAGAAAAAGAGGATCGGACCTCTTTATCGAATACTTACAAAATTAGGCTGTGTTTGTTAGCAAAGTATGTTTGAAGTATTTCAAGAATACTACAGTTTTCAGAAATACCACGGTTTTAAATACTTTGATGTGTTTGGCTATGATTAAAAAACTGTGGTATCAATATTGAAGTATTGCTCAAACAGTGATATTTTGAAGAATTGGAGAAACAACTTGAGACCTCTTTTTTCTAAAACAGAGAAACTGGAAAAACTGAAGTATCTTGTGCCCAGGCGCTCAAATACTTCAGTATAGGAATACTATGGTTTATTAAATACTTCACTACCAAACTAGGCCACTTTTTGACAATACTTTAGTTTGTAAATTATATTATTTATTGGATTTAAACACGTTAAAGTATTTATTACTTCATTATTTTCAGAAACCGAAGTATTCTCTATATACTTCAAAAATATTTTGATACCAAGCGGAGCCTAAACCGTGACTTGTTTGCATGGTTTCCTATTACAGGTAAAAAATATCAAATTCATTCTACATTGGAGTTTTCACTTGTGCATGATTCTACATTCCTGTCCGTATTTGGATTTCTCCAAAATTTGTGATATGGATATTCTTTGTAGTCCTATAATCGAGCTCTTTTACCGTGGTACTGTCGGTACCATCGAGTATAAATTTTCTAAACCGTTGATTACGACATGATTTGTTTTAGCCGTTGATTAAAATATCAAGAAGTCCACGTTCATGCATTCTTCAATCCGTGGTCGACCTTGTATCCTTGTAATCGAGCCGCCGCCCACCTCGATTTCGCTACTAGGGCAGAGACCGCCGATGCGGCGGCTACCGCCAACGACAGGTCCGTGGCGAGGGAACAGCAACACGACCACCTCCCTCTTCCTAGGCACGCGGCGAGAGGGCCGCAGCAGCCCAAGGCATGTTGGCGATTTTGGCTGTTTGAGGCGTGGTGAGCCCCAGGCGGCCTCGGGTGTGGATTGGTGAGCGCCGAATATTTCGTGTCATCCTCGGCGGTGTGGTCGGCGGGTAGCGTGCTGGGTGGTGGTTGCGGGCGGTGCTGGTCGGCATCAGCATCGTGGTGAGAGCGACCTAGTGCCTCTGCACTGGTACGGGCGAAGGACGACACACGACGGTGGATTTGACGTTAAGGTGTGGTGGCAGCTGACTAGAGCCAACCGGCAGTGCTGCCATTGCCGACTAGGGAAGCGCCTGCCGCCGCCGACTAGGCTGATCTCACTGTAAGATTGCGGAATATGTTGTATTGTATTGATATTGGATCGATTACAATGAGCCACGATGGGCTGTATATAAAGGGGTATAAGACTTGGAGACTACGGAACCTAATAGAGATAGACTTGGATTACAATCCTAATACTACCAAATATACCTAAACCGTATTGTACTCTTACATCCCCCGCAGTCGGATCGGTAGTGACGCGAACAACTGAAGCGTTGCGGACGGTCTGACTGGAGCGTAATCCGAAGTCGCCAACTGAAGAGGAGCCGAGTTGATAACCCTTGATTCCGATGTCGATGTAGCCGAGTTGTTGGCGCTGTAGTTGTGGTCGATGTTGTCGTTTGTTGAGGTAGAATTTTGCTGGAGTCGATGTAGTTGAGGTAGGCGGCACGCATTGCCAAGCTTGCCAGACTCGGGAGCGCGTCGCGGACGAAGGCACGCGCCAATGTTGCCAGTACCGGGCATGCAAAGAAAGGGACCACCATTAACCATGCGAGCCAGAGCCGGATGAAGAAGCAGTGGAGATCTCCGTGGTCGGCGCCGCGTAGCGCAGATTTTCCGCTGTTTGTTGCCGGAGTAGACGAAAAAGGAAGTTGCAACTAGTAAATTGTGCAAAAGAAAAATAGACTGCAACTCTGACGGCAAGGTTGTGGGGGCGAAGATGGCGTGGTGCTTGTTGAATACGTTTGTTGAGGTAGGCAATGTAGAGGTAGAAGATGTCAAGGTGTTGTTGACGTAGAACTTGTCGGCGATGATGACCACGAGCGTTGTTTGGTGCAGCCCTGTGTTGACGGCGAGATGATGAAAACGATTTGGTTGTGGTGGACGAAGATGGCGTGGTGGTTGTTGAAGACGTTTATTGATGTAGATAGTTGTCGATTATGTAGAGGTAGAAGATGTCGAGGTGTTGTTGGCGTAGAACTTGTCGGCGATGAAGACCACAGGCGATGTAGGTGCGGCCCGATGTTTGACGACGAGGCATGTACTCGGGAGTCAAGCACGCCATGCCGGAAAAAAACTAGCTACAAGATGCGATGCCCCAGCGGAGATCATGTAGATCGATCTCGCCGGGGGCGGCACGGCGGACAATGTGGTGGCTAAACCCTAGGCTGCGGAACGAACCGCTCTGATACCATGAAAGATTGCGCAATATGTTGTATTGTATTGATACTAGATTGATTACAATGAGCTACAGTGGGCTGTATATAAAGGGGTATAAAACTTGGAGTCTAAGAAACCTAATAGAGATAGACTTGGATTACAATCCTAATACTACCAAATATACCTAAACCGTATTGTACTCTAATATCCCCCGCAGTCGAATCGGTAGTGACGCGAACAACTGGAGCGTTGCAGACGGTCTTGACTGGAGCTACAAGATGCGATGCCCCCCAGCGGAAATCATATAGATCGATCTCGCCGGGGGCGGCGCGGCGGACAATGTGGTGGCTAAACCCTAGGCTACAGAACGAACCGCTCTGATACCATGTAAGATTGCGGAATATGTTGTATTGTATTGATACTGGATTGATTACAAGGAGTCGCGATGGGCTGTATATAAAGGGGTACAAAACTTGTAGACTACGAAACCTAATAGAGATAGACTTAGATTACAATCATAGTACTATCAAATATAACTAAACTGTATTGTACTCTAACACTCACGAGGATCATTGCCAGGGTCATCGATGCCTGCCCCTCGGTCACCATCAAGGACGACGACCTGTCTTTTTAAGGCCATCGTTTTTGGGCTCTCCGTCTACAGTCTTCTTTAAGCTAGGTGAGCTGTTGCTCCTGTCAGAATCCTCTTTTATCATGCCCTTAGCTATTTAGTGGTTGATTAAGGAAACAAATTGTTATTTATAAGTGAATCTCATGTCTAGTTTCAGAGCAACTATTCGTTGGGCCTTGCATGAATTTTTTCCTGCAGTTTTCTTCCTTAGTTTGGCTCATGGGTAGCTAGCCCGATTCAAAATATAGTTTGTACAGTATAACTAAATGTGCTTCAGTGCATTTGCAGCATTTTGGTTAATCTATTTCGCCTGGTGTGTTCGTACAGTATAACTAAATGTGTTTGTTGTGTCTGATCATACCATCTGAGGACATAGTCTTTTTGTCAGAGAACATCAATTAGATTCGTCTGGTATTTTTAAGTTCTTGTTCAGCTCTCTGAAAACAATTGTCCTTTTTTGTTTAAAAATATTTGTTAAATTGTCAATAATAAGTAATAATAAAGTCAGTGAATGGCTCAATTTGAGCAGGGTGTTTTATGTGATTAACTCTGCTCAAAAGTTGATTGTTGACCCTCTTTCTACTGACAACAAATTGCTCTTCCGTGTAATCTGACAGGCCAAGTACGGCACGGTAGACTCAAATGCCTTTTCCAACTATATGGTTGCGACTTTTTATTCAAATATCACATTAAGTATTATTTCATTGTCCAATCAGCATTATGCGCTATCGGATGTCACCTTTGCCATACAATTACTAAAGTTTTGCAGTTTGTGTGTATGAAAGCAGTCATAACAAAACTCAAGAGTGAACTTAGGTTTAAGTACAAGTTATGAATATTTTGAAGATGCTGCTCTTGTAGAAGTTGCATATCTCGTATATTCGTTAAAATTTATGCCAAGCTCATACAAGTTTGAATGTAACATATTCATAATATTATGTAGTTCATATAGTGAGTACTCATTAATTCATTCATATTCTAATGTTCTCAACAATGCAGGTTTCCAGTGTTGAATATAGATGCGGAATATTACTTGTGATGGAGAGAAGAATTGAAGAGTACTAGAATTTTCGGAAGTGGCAAGTGTGATTCATTCATGGTTCCATGATGGATGAAATTTGGGGAGCACTAAATATTTTGTAACAGCAAATCTTTCTGTTGCACTTTCTCTATGAAATTCTTGTGTTCGGTTGATGGAGGGGTACCGGTCTAGTAAGACCCTGGATCTCGGCGGATATTTCAATACGGAGAATTATCCTCTATTCCTCTTTCAATACAGAGAACTATCTGCAACAAGATGAAGCACCTGGGGAGTTTTTTTTTTTTTTTTTTAGAAAATGGGGCAAAAGCTTTGCCCCTTATATTAATTAAGAAGAGAGTTAGTACAAGAAAAAATAGAACAAGGAACCCAACAACAAAGGAAAAGATTACTCTCCCGGAACTAATTCTCCTAGACGTCTCGCCCCCGCGAGCACCCAAAGCTTTGCTTCATTCTTTATTTTGGCTAGGATGGTAAGGGGCGATGAGTGCTTATTTTTGAAGACCCGAGCATTCCTTTCATTCCATATCTCCCAAGAAGTGAGAAGGAGAAGGGAAGCCAAGCCTTTGCGGCCCGTCATGCTAGCCCACCAAACCGGTAGCGAATGGGTTGGCCATGAAGATGTGTCGAGGTCATCGAGGCCGGTCCATTCCTTCAAGTAGTTCCAAACCCTTGTCGTGAAGCGGCAATGCAAAAGGAGGTGGTCGGTGGTTTCGGGAGCCCTATGACAAAGCGGGCAAAGGTCACAATTTGGCAACCCCCTCCGTGCTAAACGATCCGCCGTCCAAATACGTTTTTGGAGGACGAGCCAAGTGAAGAATTTGGTTTTCGGAGGAGCCCAAATCTTCCAAACAAGGCGTTTCATATCGGAGGAGGGGCTTCCCAAAAATTGTGCCTTGTAGGCCGATTTAGCGGAGTATTCACCACTTGTGGTTAGGTTCCAAACAATGCTATCTTCAAGAGTTTCAACAAAGGTGAAATGTTGAATTTTGCCCCAAAGGTCAACGAACTCGCAAACGTGTTGGATGGAGAACTCCTCGCCCATTTTGATCTTGCCAATCCAAGCGTTGTGAAGAAGAGCTTGGCGAATGGTCCATTTCTTTCTAGAGGAGATGCTAAAGATTAGCGGAGCAATGTGCTTAGGCTTCTCTCCATGGAGCCAAGGGGCCTCCCAAAAAGAAGTTTTTTCCCCATTCCCAACGGTGATTGTTGTGGCGGCGTAGAAGAGGTCCATATCTTCCTTGTTGCAAGGGTTACCCAAACCGGCCCAAATCTTGTTGGGGTCCTTCCACTCGAGCCATGGCCACCTCAACCTCAACGCCCTCGCAAACTTATCCGTGTTGAGAACACCAAGCCCACCGAGGTTGGTTGGGCGCGTAACGGTTTCCCAATTAACTTTACATTGCCCACCGGAAACTTTATCGGAGGCCGCCCAAAGGAAGGCGCGCTCTATCTTGTTCAGCTTAATGGTGAGGCCCGGGGGGACCACAAGCGGCGTCAAATGGTAGATGGATTGGGAGGCCAAAACTGATTTTACTAGACTCGCGCGGCCGATGGTTGTGATGAAGCGCCCATGCCATGCGGGAATCTTACCCACACATTTGTCCTCAAGGTGTTGGAAGTCAACCTTCCGCAAGCGCCAAACGGAGAGAGGGAGCCCAAGGTAGCGCATGGGGAAGGAAGCCCGCACAACCGGTAGCCCATCAAGGACATCATCGAGATCAATATTGTCGCATTGGATAGGGACCACCGAGCTCTTTTGAAAGTTTGTGCATAGCCCCGTCACCTCTCCAAAAGAGGCAAGGATTGTGGAGAGCTTTTGGATATCATCTTTGTAGGGAGCCACGAAGATTGCCGCATCGTCCGCGTAAAGAGAGGTTCGCAAAATAGTTCCTCGCCCCCTAATTTTGTGGAGCAGCCCAAGTTGGGTGGCAACCTCAAGAAGTTGTTGCAAGGGGTCAATGGCGATGACGAAGAGGAGGGGTGACAAGGGGTCTCCTTGGCGGAGGCCGCGGCCATGGTGGATAGGTAGACCGGCCACCCCATTGAGGAGGATGCGCGAGGTTGAGGTGGAGAAGAGAGCGGTGATCCAATTCCGAAACCTAGGAGGGAAACCCCTCCTTTGGAGAAGGTCTATGATGTACTCCCAACGGATGGAGTCGAAGGCTTTGCGGATGTCCAACTTGAAGAGTAGGGTAGGAGCTTTATTCTTGTGTAGCCTCTTTGCCAAGTTTTTCACATAGAGGAAGTTATCATGGATGCTCCTTTTCTTGATGAAGGCACTTTGGGCGTGTGAGACAAGGTCATTCATGAGGGGGCCAAGCCTAAGGGATAGGATTTTGGCAATTATCTTCGCGATTGCATGGATGAGGCTAATAGGTCGATAATCGGTGATCTCTTCCGCGCCTTCTTTCTTCGGAAGGAGGACCACGTTCGTGGAGTTTAGCCAATGTAGGTTGGAGGTATGTAGGTTAGTAAAGCAATGAATCACTCGCATGACGTCGAGCTTGATTATGTCCCAACATCTCTTGAAGAAAGCGCCGGTGAAGCCATCCGGACCGGGAGCCTTATCACTAGGCATGCCATTGATCGCGCCCTTGACCTCGTCCTCCGAGATTGGAGAGTCCAAATCCTCAAGGTTCGGGTTATCAAAGTGTAGCTTATCCCAATCAAAATCACGGGTACGCGCTTCCCCCCTTCCAATGGCCGAAGTGAAATGCTCATGAACAATGGCTTCTTTTTGCTCATGCTCGGTGATCCAACCGTTGTTGTGTTTGAGGCGGTGGATGTGGTTTTTCCTTCGCCTCCAATTGACCTTTAGGTGGAAGAACTTGGTGTTGGCATCCCCCTCCTTTAGGTTCCGGACACGTGAGCATTGTTTCTTCCTTGCCCTCTCAAGAGTTGACAAGCTTAACACCTTGCGCTTAAGCCTTGCATGAAGGTTATGCTCCTCGGGGGATAGTTGTCTGGATTCTTGAGCAATATCAAGTTGTAGAATGGTAAGGAGCGCCGCGTGTAGGAGGACCTTAGGCTTGGGAAAGAGGGATCGGCTCCATCTTGCGAGGCACCCACCCAAGCGCTTGAGCTTATGGAACAAGATGTGGTAGGGTTCGTTGTGGGTGCATGGGGCATCCCAAGAAGCCTTGACAACGTCCTCAAAGCCCGGTAACCGTAGCCAAACATTCTCGAAGCGGAAGACACGAGGCTTGGGAGGACCGCTTTCGTCGGCGAGGAGGAGGGGGCAATGGTCCGAAAGAGAGGATGAGAGAGCATGGAGCACATGGGTGCCGTAGCTTATGTCCCATTCCGGATTGCAAAAAACGGCGTCAAGCTTGCAAAGGGTAGGGTTGCGCCTTCCATTACTCCAAGTGAATCTCCTATTTTGCAAGTGTATCTCGTTAAGCTCGCAAGAATTTAAGGTGTTGCGGAAGCGAGTGATTCGTCGACGGTTAACATTCCGCTTGTTTTTGTCTCGTGCTCGATGGATTTGGTTGAAGTCGCCTAGGACCAACCATCGGACCCCTTGAGGAGGCTTTTGTGCGAGGAGCTCAGAGAAGAAGTCTTCTTTACGGTTGGAGGCCGTCGGACCATAGACTGTAGTGATTCGGAAGTCGCGGTCGGAGTTGATGACGTGAACCGTGGCGGACAAGCAAAACTCATTCGCGACGACATCAGTGACTTGAATGGTAGAGTCATCCCAAAGCAGAAGCATGCCTCCTCTTGTGCCTAGAGCAGGTCTTTGCGCAAAGCCGCGCAGCCTGCTGCCTCCAATGAAGAAAGCATCAGTAGAGGACACGATCTGTAACTTTGTCTCTTGTAAACATACTAGTTGACAGGAAGATGCAGCAATGGTTTCATTGACAGTAGCTTTTCGATCATCATCATTCAAGCCTCTAACATTCCAGCACAACAAATTAATTAAGATGTCTACCATTGGGAAACAAGAAAAGCCCAACAGCAACATAGCCTAAGGCAATAAAAAATCAGAGATGGCAGCAGCGTCCGCGTCATCCATGTCCAGGCCCTGTGCACCACCATGTGCTAGGAGAGCAGCATCAACAGCTTCATCGTCCGCTGAGTCAAACTTGAACAGCGCGCGCAACGCCATGAGGACCTCTGGCGTCATCTTGTCCTTGAAGAGGATGGCGAACTCGGCGAGGGCCTGGTCCGTGATGACCTGGCCATCCTTGATGATTCCCAGTCCGCGGCAAACCAACGCCTCGGCCTGACGAGCGATCGGAGCGGCTGGGTGCTTGTTCTTGACGTGTTGGCTGGTGCGGCGCAGCGCAAAGCCACCAGCTTGATCAATGCGGTTGATCGTCATGCCGACCATGGTCATCCTCCTGGTCGTCGGTCGAGTTGTTGGGGGCGCGGTGGGTGGCGATAGCAGGGGGCTCTCACAAGGCAGGAACAGGGGCACAACGTCAGTGTCGGCGTGGCCCGGGCGCGGTGCATCCGGTGTGCGAGTCGTAGTTGTAGAGGACACAAACGGAGGCGTGACCTGCACCGGGGACACATCAAAACCAGGAGGGCGGGAGGGCGACCTGCAAAACGGGATCAGCTGAAGGCTGGGGGTGGAGCAGCGCCGGAAGGCCGCCGCCGCGGCGGAGGTGATGGCGAGGACCGGCGATGCAGATGTCTTGTAGCTGGGCGACTCTGCGGGCAGCACGGACGTGGGCGACGTGGGCGGCGTTAGGGCATCACGGGAGGCACGCCTGGCCGAGCGTGGGGAAGCATGGCGAGCTGCAGCACGGCTGCTGCGGCCGCTGTCCATCACGGGCGCGTCATCATCAGAGGAGTCGAAGTCGGTCAAGTTTCCGTCTACAGGAGGTGGGCGGGGAAGCGTGGCGGGTGCCTCGACAGCGCCCAAGGCAGCCATAGTTGAGGGGCCTGCTTCCATGGCCGCATCGTGGCGTCGCCCATCCCCGCTAGCGTAGCGGCGGCGGCTTCCATCACGGTCGCGTGGGGTCCTGGAGAGGCTTCGGCGCAGCTTGGTGCCCCAGCTCTCCTTCCCGCGACCTCCATCACGGCCACGACCATCCTCACCGCGGCGACGGTCTCGGTCTTGGTCATCTCCATCGTCGCGGCGGTCCCTGCGCGTGTCGCTCCTCTTGCTATGGTCATGGCGCGGCCTGACACCACGCCCGTCCACCTCGGCCAGCTTCCAGTGCAGGGAGCGCGGCGGCGGCGGATTCCCGTTGGTGTCCCAGGTGGAGTGGTCCTCGATGATGTCGAGGTGGATGAGCACACGGTGGCGAAGGCCGCGGCGCCCATGCGCCTGCGATTCCCCTGCTGCAGCGTTGCGAGCCGGCAGGGTCACCCACTTAATCTTGGGGATGGTGCTTGGGTTGTCTGTCCATGCCCAAGCCCCCAGCCACTCCGTGTTCTCCTTGCGCTTGGAGCGGCCGTCGATGTAGTCGAGGGAGCAGGCACGCCCAAGAACCTTTGCCACCGCCTCATCGTTCCAAGCGTACAGCGGCAGCTTCTCGATGGCGACGTGGACATGGTACTTCAAGTCAACATGGTCCGCGTTTGCCTCCAGACGCCACAACCTGACCTGGATGTTGAGGTTACCCGCGGGGAAGCTCTGTTGCGCGACGGCCGCGGCGCAGTGGTGCGGGTGGTCGAAGGTGACGAGGAATTGCTCGGGGAAGTACCGGACGACCTTGACGGAGGACGGGATGGCGTTGAAGCGGGTGGCGAAGGCGGCAGCGATGGTGGCCGTCGGGATGTCGGGGTGCAGGCCGTCAACCCACGCCACAGCGCTGTTGGAGGAGAGCAGGACAGCCTCCTGCTGCATGGAGGTTGTGTTGGCGATGACGACGAAGTCCTCCTCGGGGCGCAGCTCGGGATCACCAGGGCGCGGCATGGCGTGAGTAGCAGGAGCCGGCGCAGGGCGCGTCGTAGGTGTCGGGGCAGCGGCCTGGACAGGCTGCCAGGCGAGACGAGGCAGAGCAGTCGTGGACACCGGCGGCGACGGGAGGCGTGGTGGAGCGTGCCTCCTCGGCGACGGGCAGAACACCTCGGGCCCGGGCAGAGGTTCTTGCGGGCGGTGGTAGAGGCGAGCTTGGTGTCCGTTGCGGAAGCAGCAGCGACACTTGACGGGGTCCCTGCAGGAGCTCGCGCGATGCCCTTTTGAAAGGCAGCGGAAGCAGCGGCCCACGAGCCAGTTGGGGAGCGGAGGAGTCTGGTAGCTGGCAATGAAGGCCGGCCTTGAGGGCAAAGCCGGGCGGCGCGACGAGCGCGACAACACCATCTCCCATCCGCCATTGATGCCCATCCCGTCGTTGCAGTCGTCCTGTCGCGTCGAAGGCGGCATCACCATCTCCCAATTGCCAACGGGCTGCATTGAAGGTGAAGATCTTCCCAAATCTCGGACGCGGCTGCAGCCCCAGCCCCCACCGGCTTGAAAACGCGTGGCCGCATTAATGGCGCCTGCGGGAGGGGCTGGGTGGGCGAGGGCGAGTTGCCGGGCGGGGCCCAGGAGCTCGGGCGGAGTCTCGGGCACGGACTCGTCCGTCCCCGAGAGTGCGCGGCGCGGCGGCGACGTTGAAGACGGCGGCGTCAGATTCAGATCGGGTCCCGCCGGAGATGAAGCGTGGAGGGCAGAGGGGGCCGGGATTACCTGGGGCATGAACCCTATGGGAAGCAGCGCAGGGGGCGGCGGCAGCAGCTGGAGCGGGGTGGCCGTGGCGGCGGCGGCGGAGGCCGGCGAGCGCGCACGCGCAGGGTCGCGGGCAGCCGCAGGAGCCATTTTAAACGTGTATAGACCACCTGGGGAGTTAGGAGCTCCAGTATTACCACACTTTTGTTTCTACTAGGGAAGAGCGGGAATATCATGACCTCTCTATATATAGTCAGTTCAGTCAGATAACAGAACTTCACTCCAATTCAAAATTGATGTAATGAATTGCAGTATCATAACACAAGAATATACAAATACTTTGTTTCTGTTGGCCTCTTAGTAACACATCAGTTTCCGACTGACATCCAAACACTAGTCTCAGATATACATGAGCAAGGGACATCTTATATGCATGTGTCCAACATAAGTTAATCAAAGCTCAAAGCGGGAATGGAGATTACATAAAATGAACAGTTCAACATGAACATGGTATCATCTGTGTTAGCAAGGGCGATTGACATGCCTCAACAAAACCCCACATGCAATTTCACTCCCTCATTTCTAGAAGAACAAAACTAACAACTTAGCAGTCAAGTAGAGCTTCAGTATTTTAATTTTTAAATAGCACGGTACAAACGAAATACAAATTCATGCTGAATATGTGATAAATTTTGATAGAAATGGGCCCCATATGTTGCACAAGTATTAGACAGGTTATAACTACTACTGAAATGCGTGCTTAGCTTTATCAACACCTTCATGTAATTTTTTGCCACCAAGATCACTAATCTAGTTTCTAAATAGAAAAAGTGTAGAGAACTTTGTTTACTTAGATTCTACATGTTTCTCTACTTTTCTCCATGTGAGTTTTTGTTGTCTTAAAGGAAAACAAGTACTCCGTATTTGTGTAGTACTCCGTATATTAAGATGCAAGTTCATGTAGCTAGGAACGAGAATCTCTCTTAACTCAATCCACGCCATGCGGAATCACACAGTGGAGAATACGATACCACACGTGTGCACCCCTACCAAACTGATCGGCAATATGCCAACCGATGCTACATTTTTCTTAGTGAGAGTTTCTCACTGAGGTCCGATGCCCACTATACGGCCGCAACACCAAGGAAATGAGCGGTGCCCAAATATCCCAAACTGAATTTAGCAACACGAGAGCGCGCCCGCGTATTCTTCAGTTGGCAGGTTAATATGTATGTTCGTCGCAATTTTTTAAAGTGTGTCGACCTCACTTTCACATAAATAACACGCTGCGAAAAAACGTTAATGGTGTGGAAACTCCTGACCGTGTATCTACATTATTACAAAATCTTAAAAGGATGGCTGTAAAACTCAAATTTCATCACCAAAGCATGTGATATTGTTGGAGTATTATACACAATTTTAATGATTAATTTCAGTATATTAAACATTACTATAACAGCTATTAGCATGTTAATCTCGTAAATACTAGAAGTATTACTTAACACGAACAATAGTAAAACGTCTACAAACATAGACATACTAAATCGGCACATCCGCACGTGATGAACGTACCGAACAACTATAGATGAAGTAGTCGTAGTAGTCGTCGTAGTTGTTGTAGCAGCAGCGACGACAACAGCTTCCTGAATGCGATGGCGACGTTGTTGACGAGCAGCCTGTGAGTCCGGCGAGCGTACAGGAAGGCGAGCCGTGATGAAGAGCTTGAGAGCAGTCGCGCGGAGCGCTTCCCAAAAACCTTATTCGCCCTCTCCCGTACAGGATCACAAGGACGAGGGTTCCGGATACCTGCTGTCCCGATCGCCGGTGCACGCCGGCGCTCGGTATGGAGTAGACTACGGTGGCGGCGCAAGGCACGAGTTGGCAAATCCTAGATTGGTTCGGTTGTTCTCAGCGCACGCAGTGCCGGGCATTATATAGCGCAGCTCTTCGGAAAACCCTACGGAGTGGGCCAGGCCCACGTCACACACGTTTAGGTCGGTTGGTAACCCATGATCCGGGAGCGACCCGAACTGGTTAACCACGACGCGTCCGGCGAAACCGTTTTCCTGTACTGCAAAAATAATCTCGGCTCGGCGAGATTCCCGCAACCCGCGACGCGTCATGACGAGACGGACGGGCGGTGCGTGCGTGCGAGCGGCAGCGGAGGTGAAGGAGGATCGCATGAGAGAGCCTCATGTTCTCACAAACTTATCAAGAAGCACCACACTCCACTATATAAGCTGGTGCTACTCCTATTACACTAGAAGTCTGGGACTAAACTTAGCTCCCACTCCACTCACATGTGCTGCCACTAAATTGGGGTTTGAGATTATAGACTTGTTTATTGGGCTGCCGCATTAATGGGCTCCAAATTCTATCAATCCCCCACCGGATCTCAAATCCCATTTAGAGATGTTTGACAGACCTCGAGTCTTGTTTATATACCAGTGTTTCAGCAGAGACTGTTAAGTTGAACTTCCGCCTAGAATCTTGAGTTGCGTCTATCAGCAACTTGAACAATGTACGAACCTTGAATTGCAAGTTTGGTGCTTCTAGATTTCACACAAAATCATAACTGGTACTTAGCTGCCGGTAGACTACCCCGCGGGTGTAGCATATGCGTCGTACTACCTGGTCTCTTCATGAGTTTACTAGAGATCACCCAAATCTAATAAATTGCGACGTTTAACAATTTGACTCATATAGGTGTGTTCTTTCAAGAATGCTCTGTAGAACAACATCTTTGCTATGAATAGCCAACAGAACCACATTAAGTCATGTAGCCAACCTGCTTTATAGATATTGAGAGTTGCGCATCTTCACATAGAGAGGGTTAGGTAATAACTCTCCTCTGTCGCACCACTACCTTGTTCTTCCCAGGTCCTAATTCACGGGATCTCCGATCACATAGGTTGGGTTATCACTATGGAGTAACGCTCACGGGTCTCAACCCCATCTCCCTCGATGCACTTTCTATCACATTACGTGATAGTCCCTTTGTAAAAGGATCTACCAGGTTTTTGTCTGTTTGAATATATGAAACATATATTACTCCGGAGTTTCTCAATTTCCTGACAGACTTCAAGCGTCTTTTAACGTGTCTTGATGACTTCGCGTTATCCTTAGCACTGTTCACTTTGACAATAACCGTTTGGTTGTCACAGTTCATAAGGATGGCCGGTAATAGTTGCTCAACCACCGGCAAGTCCATCAAGAGCTCACGCAGCCATTCTACCTCAACAGAAGCTGTATCTAAAGAAGTAAGTTTTGCTTCCATGGTTGACCTCGTCTATATGGTCTGTTTGCAAGACCTCCATCATACTGCGCACACTACCAAGAATAAACGCATATCCACTTGTGGCGTAGAGCTCATCAACATCTGAGATCTAGTTCGAATCACAATATCCCTCAAGCACAGCTGGGTGCCCTGAATAGTGAATCCCATAACTCATTGTACCGTTCAGATAGTGCATGACCCTTTCAAGTGCATGCCAATGATCAGTACCCGGGTTAGACATGAACCTGCTCAATTTACTCACAGCAAAAGAGATATCAGGTCTCGTCGCGCTCGTAAGGTACATGAGTGAACCGACCACTTGAGAGTATCTTAATTGATCTCTCGTCTCTTTCTTGTTCTTTCTGAGTGTCACGTTGGGATCATAGGGTGTTGGAGAAGGCTTGCTGTCTATAAAGTCGAATTGGCTCAAGATCTTCTCAACATAGTGTGATTGCGTTAACGTAATCCCACTCTCATCCCTAATCAGCTTGATGTTCAGAATCACATCAACATGTCCCAGGTCTTTCATATCAAAGCTCTTTGGCTGGAAAGACTTGACCTCATTTATCACTATCATGCTTGTACTGAAAATTAGTATGTCGTCAATATACAAGCATAATATGACACTATCGCCCCCACCATGGCGATAATACACACACCTATCAGCCTCATTAATGGCAAAGCCCGCAGACGTTAAAGTTCTGTCAAACTTCTCATGTCATTGCTTAGGTGTTTGTTTCTGCCCGTACAAAGATTTTAACAATTTGCACACTTTCTCTTTTCACCTTTTACTACAAACCCATCAGGCTGATCCATATAGATTTCCTCTTCCAACTCTCCGTTAAGGAAAACTGTCTTTACGTCCATTTGATGAACATCATACCATAGGAGGCAGCCAGGGAAAGTAGTACACGAATGGTGGTCAGTCTAGCAACAGGTAAATAGGTGTCAAAGTAATCTTCGCCCTCATGCTGAGTGTAGCCCTTGGCTACAAGCCGTGCCTTGTACTTCTCAATAGTACCATTAGGCCTTAGCTTTTTCTTTAACACCCACTTACAACCCAGTGGTTTACAACCGTAGGGTCGTTCAGATAATTCCCAAGTTCCATTAGAAAGAATCGAGTCCATCTCATTATGGACAGCTTCTTTCCAGTCATCCGCATCAGCAGATGTGAATGTCTCTGCAATGGACGTAGGAGTACTGTCCACAAGGTACACAATGAAATCATCACCAAAAGATTTTTCAATCCTCTGTCTCTTGCTCCTTTTGGGAGCTTCATTGTCATCCTTCTCAAGGACTTCCTCAACATGTGGTTGTTCCGAATAATCAACAGATGTACTAGATTCAGTAAATATCTCAGAAGAAATCCTAGCAGTGCTATGTATATCCTTCATAGGAAACATGTTCTATAAAAATGTTGCATCACGAGATTCCATAATACTATCAACATGCATATCAGGTACCTCAGATTTAAATACTAAAAATCTATAGCCGATGCTCCGCTGAGCATAACCCAGAAAGACACAATCCATTGTCTTTGGTCTAAATTTACGTTTCTTAGGTATTGGAACATTGACTTTCGCCAAACACCCCAAGTGCGTAAATAAGAAAGTGATGGTTTTCTCCCAGACCACTCCTCGTAAGGGGTCTTCTCTTTATTCTTGTTGGGAACTCTATTCAGGACATGACACGAAGTCAATAAAGCCTCCCCCCACCATGTCTTAGATAAACCAGCAGTGTCTAACATGGCGTTCACCAAGTCAGTCAGCGTGCGGTTTTTCCTCTCAGCAACCCCGTTTGACTGGGGAGAATAGGGAGGCGTCCTCTCATGAATAATACCATGTTCCTCACAGAATACATCAAATATTTGGAGAAATACTCGCCACCACGATCCGACCTAAGACGTTTGATCTTTCTCTCTAGTTGATTTTCTACTTTGTCTTTGTAAATTTTAAAGTAGTCTAAAACTTCATCTTTAGTTTACAACAAATATATATAACAGAACCTAGTAGTATCATCAATTAAAGTCATGAAATATTTCTTTCCACCTTTTGTCAACACGCCATTCATCTCACACAGATCGGAATGTACGAGTTCCAACGGTGCTAAGTGTCTCTCCTCGGCTGCCTTGTGAGGCTTTCGAGGTTGATTTGATTGCACACAACTATGGCACTTGGAACCTTTGACAATAGTGAAATTCGGAATTAAACTCATACTGGACAACTGAGACATCAAACCAAAATTAATGTGACATAAATGAGAATGCCAAACACTGGTATCATCAGAAACACCGCCACAAATATGGTTTACTGATTTATTACAAAAATCTGAAAGTGAAAAAAGGAACAGGCCTCCGCACTCATAACCTTTACCAATAAATTGTCAAACTTTGGCACTACAACTTTATTGGACTCCAAGACTAACTTAAACCCATCTCTGCATAGAAGGGAACAGCTAACGAGATTCTTGTTCATAGTAGGGACATGTTGCACGTTCCTCAGTTGCACGATCTTCCCCGAAGTAAACTTCAGATCTACCTTGCCAACACCACGAACAGTAGCATGTGATCCATTCCCCATTAGGACGGAAGAATCCCGAGCGACCTGATAAGAAGTGAACAAAGAGATGTCAGCGCACACATGAACGTTAGCACCCGTATCAATCCACCAACATGGAGAATGAAATATTGAAAGCACAAATGGTAAATTACCATACCCATCAGTATTGCTAGCGGTCACGACGTTGACAGTCTTGGCCTTCTTCCCTTTCTTGTCTGCACGATCTGGGCAGTCCACAGAGAAGTGGCCGAGCTCTCCACAGGTATAGCAACCTAGCTTAGACTTGTTCACCATCTTCTTCTTCTTCTTCTTGAAAGAATTAGTCTTGGTAGGTACGTTGAAAGCAGACTTGTTCTTTCCTTTGTTCTTGTCGTGGTTATGGTTCTTCTGCACCATGTTGGCGCTAGACTGACCTTCACCACCTCTCTCAGCAGTGTCCTTAGCCCGAGTCTTCTCCTAAACATCAAGAGACGCTGTCAGGTTTTCAACCGATATCTCATGTCTCTTGTGTTTGAGAGTTGTGGCGAAGTTCCTCCATGACGAAGGCAACTTTGCAATAATGCACCCGACCACAAACTTGTCAGGTAAGGCACACTTAGCGGCTCAAGCTCCTGGGAATGCACTGTATCTCATGAGACTGTTCGACTACAGAACGGTTGTTAGCCATCCTGAAGTCATGAAAGCTCTCCATGATGTACGGTTCACTGCCAGCATCTGCTACACCGAACTTAGCGTTCAGTGCCTCCCAGAGCTCTTTGCCATATGTAAGCATGTACATATCAAACAGCTTGTTGCTAAGAACACTCAGAACGAGTCCCACAAAGGCAGTGTTGGTATCCTTGAACTTGTTTTGATCCTCGTTAGATATATTTCCTTCAGGCAAACCCTCACTAGCCTCGAACACTTTCAGTGATCGCAACCACAACGTGGTCTTGATCAGCCATCTCTTAAAATCCGCACCGGTTAACTTTTCCGGCTTCAGCGAATCAAATAGATGTCCCATGTTTAATTCAGGAAATTGCATATAACACATATAAGGTTTTTGGATTGTTGGAGTATTAGGCACAATTTTCATGATTAATTGCAGCATATTAAACATTACTACAACAACTACTAGCATTTTAATCTCGTAAATACTAGAAGTATTACTTAACACGAGCAGTAGCAAAACGTCTACAAACATAGACATACTAACTCGGCACATTGGCACGTGATGAACGTACCGAAAAACTATAAATGAAGTAGTCATAGTAGTTGTAGTTGTCGTCGTAGTTGTTGCAGCAGCAGTAGCGACGACAGCAGCTTCCTGAATGCGATGGCGACGTTGTTGACGAGCAGCCCGCGAGTCCGGCGAGCGTACATGAAGGCGAGCCATGATGATGAGCTTGAAAGCAGTCGCGCGGAGCGCTTCCCAAAAACCTTATTCGCCCTCTCCCGTACAGGATCATAAGGACGAGGGTTCCGGAGACCTGCTGTCCCGATCGCCGGTGCACGCCGGCACTCGGGATGGAGTAGACTACGGTCGCGGCACAAGGAACGAGTTGGCAAAACCTAGATTGGTTCGGTTGTTCTCAGCGCACGCAGTGCCGGGCATTATATAGCGCATCTCTTTGGAAAACCCTAACGGGTAAGGAGTGGGCCAGGCCCACGTCACACACGTTTAGGTCGTTGGTAACCCACGATCCGGGAGCGACCCGAAATGGTTAACCACGACACGTCCGTTGAAACCGTTTTCCTATACTGCAAAAATAATCTTGGCTCGGCGAGATTCCCGCAACCCGCGACGCGTCGTGACGAGACGGGCGGTGCGTGCGTGCGTGCGAGCGGCGACGGAGGAGGAGCGCGTGAGAGAGTCTCATGTTCTCACAAGCTTACCAAGAAGCACCATACTCCACTATATAAGCTGGTGCTACTCCTCTTACACTAGCAGTATGGGACTAAACTTACCTCCCACTCCACTCACATGTGCTGCCACTAAATTGGGCTTTGAGATTTTAAAATTGTTTATTGGGCTGCCCCACTAATGGGCTCCAAATTCTAACAATCCGCCACCAGATCTCAAATCCCATTTAGAGATGTTTGCCAGACCTCGAGTACCGGCCCACATAAAAAATATTACAGTTACTGGTTTCATATAATTTTGCTATCTGTTTGGCACCGGGTCCCACATAATTTACTATCCGCCCCACATGATTTTGGGTACCGCGGTACTGTTAGGTACCAGTAGTTTGGTACTGTCTATTTTAACACTATTAGATAGGGGTGGATAAATGGTTCCCAAAAATACCAACCACCCTAAAACTTGTATAATCAAATCAAAGAGGTGTAGAGAACTTTGTTTACTTACATTCTACATGTTTCTCTACTTTTCTCCATGTGAGTTTTTGTTGTCTTAAAGGAAAATAAGTACTCCCTATTTGTGTAGTACTACGTATATTAAGATGCAAGTTCATGTAGCTAGGAACGAGAATCTCTCTTAACTCAATCCACGCCATACGGAATCACACAGTGGAGAATACGATGCCACACGTGTGCACCCCCACCAAACTGATCGGCAATATGCCAACCGATGTCTACATTTTTCTTAGTGAGAGTTTATCGCTGAGATCCGATGCCCACTATACGGCCGCAACACCAAGGAAATGAGCGGTGCCCAAATATCCCAAACTGAATTTAGCAACACGAGAGCGCGCCGGCGTATTCTTCAGTTGGCAGGTTAATATGTATGTTCGTCGCAAATTTTTTAAAGTGTGTCAACCTCACTTTCACATAAATATCTCGCTGCGAAAAAAAGGTGATGGTGTGGAAACTCCTGACCGTGTATCTACATTATTACAAAATCTTAAAAGGATGGCTGTAAAACTCAAATTTCATCACCAAAACATGCGATATTATTAGAGTATTAGGCATAATTTTCATAATTAATTACAGTATATTAAATATTACTATAACAGTTACTAGCATGTTAATCTCGTAAATAGTAGAAGTATTACAGTAGCAAAACGTGTACAAACATAGACATACTAAATCGACACATCGGCACGTGATAAACGTACCGAACAACTGTAGATAAGGAAGTCGTAGTAGTTGTTACAACAGCAGCATCGACGACAGCAGCTTACTAAATGCAATGGCGACGTTGTTGACGAGCAGCTTCCTACACCACTAATGTGTTCCAAATTCTAACAGAGATATGTAAATTCAGCATGTTTATGTAGTGGTTTTGCTGTTTGTGCTTACAGGTTTCCTATCACCGAAATCGTGCCCTTTCTCTCCCAAAATGTATTTCAGTTTGATCTACGACTCATATGTGTGATATTTCTTGGAATATTTGGTAAACTTTGGTACCTGTAGTTTTCCACCGAAAAAATTAAGGAGAGGAAGTTTCAAACTGCAGTTTGTTCACTGAACTGAAGGAATATAAACCTAGAGATGAAGCTACTAAAAGCCATATTCATTTTGTCGTGTTAGGCCTCCAGCCAGGAAATCGACAAGTGCTGCTAGGCGATTGCCTCTTTTCTCACATGAAAAAGGCACAAGAAAAAGTATCAAGCTCTATTGACAGGTAGTAGCATCTTGAGTTGGTGTCGTCGCATCACTACAAAGCTACCTAGCCGTAAAATGAAACTAGTTGAATTCAGCGCGACAGGCCGCGCCCTCCATGATAAATATTATGTTAATGATTTGTTTCTTTTTTTAGCTGCATAATATATTTAGCAAAAAGAAGTGGGAAGTGGCAGTTTTGATTTGTATAATACATTTATCTGTATAGACATGATTTGAAGTGAAAACTAAATGCAATGCGTAGCAAGATACCTATAGGATTACATAATCATTTTAGCCTAACCAAAAACTGTCTTAGATAAAAAATACCATATCTGGAGAAATAAAGAAAGAAAATATTAAATTGATAAAAAGTCGGCAGACATGGCTGCAGTCCCTAGGTCACGCGGGCTCAACATTATTACCCTTTGTTCCTTCTTGTACTTCTATCTTTGATTTGCATTTTGCTTCACGTCTGGTACTTATATATATCATTTTGCATCTACATCCTTACCCAAAATTGAGAACTGATGCGGAGTGGTCAGTGAAAATGGTACACAACACCCGTGAACGTCACAACCAGTTAGCATAGCAAATCTCGATTTCAGGGAATATGGAAAAATTGTACCCTCAAGTAGTTAATCTGCTCTCTCAGACCCTTAAGTTGTTTTATTTTCCTCAATGCCATTTCTGATGATGCATAATAAATCTTTAATTCTTTACCAATCAAATACACAAAACCAGTTAATTCGAATCAGCCATAATCTATCCTGGCATGCCATTTGGATACTTGGATATAAGCTACTTATTCCAGCAGACTGAGTGTTGCTGAGATTTCTATAACAATACAGTAAAGTAGAAAATGGTTCATTGCAATACACAAATCAGGGCACCACACTTTAAATGTTTAAATGTTCAAGTATGTAGAGATGTGTTTACTCTTTCTTTATGGTGGCGTGTGTGGCCAGCGAGTTTATCTATCATTGTATCCAACTATTAACTCACAGAAAAGTACATAAGTTTGCTCAGATGTGCTGACAGGTGAGTAAATACAATTGCACCAATCATAACAAAAAGAAAGATTTATAAAAAAACTTACAGTGATGATAAGATAGCATAGGAGGACGGGCAGTAGTAACAAAGTTGACCAATTAAGACACTATAGCATTTGGATGTATCTTGGATTACCTCATTTGAAATAAAATGAAGGGTTATGACATTCTAGTAAGATCTATCCAATACAATCAGATTAGAAATAATTTAAGTCAACTACTTGCACAAAGTAAAATGAACGACCTTCATTACACATGTAAGAATAGATCGTGTTATTAGTTCAGCTGGTAAATGTTGATTGGACATATAGCTTAACAGAAGAATAGAAGTTTCAAGAATAGAAGTTTCAGATGCAGTTGGAAACATTCCTACCTTTTTGAAGTAGTCATGTCTGATTAGGATTCAAAAATGTTAGCTCAGCACATCACAAATTAAATAAATAGTCGTCATGGATTGGTCATGAATTATTGTAAACTGTAGCATGCTCAGTGTACAAATAGAGAGTCAATAGAACCGTGAAACACCAACAAATTATGTTGAAGGTACATTAACGTATCACCATTTCCACAGTACCACAGTAGAAAACCTGCATGAATTTGAGCAATAAAATCAAATAGAGAAAATAATGTACATTGTGCATATGTCAGCTCATAAATTGATACCACACAACGAACTAAATTTGTTTATTTATGTTCTAATACCTACTTAATATAAATCCACAATCTAGACAGATTTCTTATAATCCAGAAGCACTTCGGATTTAGATGAAACAATTGAGACAATACATTTATATTTCTTACCTTCTGGAAAGCTGACACAATCATCAACTTTGTCTTTTGGAAATATACGACCATAGTGTCATATTTATAAAACAACATTGTTCAGCCATCCTAACTCTCAATGGAAAGAGTAAACATAAAGCTGGCTGCCATCTGTCAGAAGTTTCTAGAGAATAAAATATGAGAGATGATAATCTCCAACTATTGAAGAAATAGAGAAGTAAAATATAGCTGTACTGCAACTTTTCATTAGAAACGCAATTAGCACAATAAGTAGACATAGTAAATAGGTAGAGAGTACTCGTAAATATGGATGAATAATCACCTGTGAGAGCTCACAACCTCAGCTATGCAACACAAAAATTATCGAACACTCAAGATGCATTTGTGAAGGCTCGTTATCACAAATCCAAATAAGTGTCGGTTCAAGTTTAAACAGAGGACTTTTAAATACATCAATAGTTGGATACAAATCCAAACTAAGTGCCATTTAAATTCAAACAGAGAAGTTTTTTAATAATCAATAATTAAGTGCAAGTGCATGAGAATTAAAAGTTGTCCAATTATTTTGTAGTACTAAATCTAATTTGCTAACACCGATTTAAATTTGTCGTGGTGCTATAATATTGCAGTCCAAAACTAGCGCACATACATTTGGAACATACCTCTCCCTTCCATGCCAATTATTTGGTTGTCCGACTCTATTATACTAGGGATATGGCCAGAGAAAGAAATAGCCGTACCAAACACTGCATAAAACAGGAAAAAAGCCAGAGCTAAACATGGGAGCAATACTTAGTCATTGCACAGTACTTGCTATTTGCTCCAAATCCATTGGTACAAAGGTAGGAGAGAAGAAGACTAATACCAGGCTATGGTCAGAAAAATAATAAGCTGCAGTTGCACATATAGCACCTACTTTGCTGCTTGGGATACGACTTGGCTTGTGGAAGACCTGAAAATGGAAAAATAGGCTCAGCTAGCACCAATCGTTCATATTGGCTAGCTTCTTTCACAGCAGCACTTACGGTAGAGCAGCGACTGGCTCCTGCGCCGGCCGGCCAGCCCACGGCAGGGACAGAGCGCCAGTTCCTCCCACTTCCAACACCATCCTCTTTCTTCAAGTGGTCGTTGGGTAGCTCGAGTCAGGCTTTGTTGGCGCTATTCTTGTCCATCCCCGATGCCGAGCCCCAGTTCCTCCCACTTCCAACGCCATCCTCGTTAAGGCAGAAGGGCTTCCTCCGGCGCACAGCCGGTTTGCTCCACATCGGGCACCGGAACGAAGATGCGCCGACAGCCGAGACGAAGATGTGGCCGCGCAGTGGCGACGGCTCGAGTCACCTCGAGGTCAAGCGACCTCGCCGCAGGAACTGGCGCGGGCACGGGAAGTGAGCTTGCCGTATGGAGGGAGAAGAGGAGAGAGGGCCGTGAAAGGCGGCGGTGTACACGAAGGGGAGGAGCCGGGGAGTAGATGATGGGGAAAATAAGGAGGAGTCCTGATCTAGGGATAGGGATTCTTATATATAAGGAAGGACCAATTCATAATTTGTAGCAACTGCAAGGACGTTCCTACAAAACATCCATGCGGACCGTTCGGTCGCGAGGCGAAGGGGTGGAATGAAAGCACTGTTCATTACTGTTCATAGAAACAGTAACCGAACGCTGGGAGGCCGTGAAAATCTCCCCCGTAACTAGATTTGGGGCGCGGCTTGCTGCGCGCCACCTGGTATAAAATAATTTATGAGTCCAGGTTGAACACTTTTTATCGTCATTTATATAGACAGTATTGTTTCGTTGTGGTAATGTTAAACGAAAAGGATATATTATTAATTACCGTATTTATTTTGTTATTGTAGATATCAACATCAAAATAAATAGTATTAAGAGCCAACCTAAAGACATAAATGGCAACATAGACATCAAAATAAGATAGTTGAAAGAAAAAGACAACAAATATAAAACTTTTAAAATAATATGTGAAAGAAGCAACACAAAAGCATCATATGCAACTGAAATTACAATAACCACACAAAATATTTGAAGTGTTCATTCACCGTTGAATATCATTCATTGACAAAAAGAGAAGGCCAAAGAAAAATACATAAAACCCAATAGGTTGGCTTCATAATCATAAAAATATTTGGTGACTTATTAGATTGACCATTAATACAACATCACTCGATGTCCTCACAGAGATAAGCATTAACTTATTAGATTGACCATTAATACATCAGGCACGCTGTGTCCTCACAAAGATAAAGAATTATTAAATCTTCCCCTGCAGCCCACTAGCCTTTTCATCAAACAACTTGGTAGGCAAGATTAAAAGGAATTTGTACAAACAAAGATAAATTATTAGGGGCTTAAACCAAAACTAAGTAATGGAAGAGAGAATGAGACAAATATGTAGGAACAATTCCACACCTAACTTGCTATTATAGTAATCTTAGTGCAATTTTTCTAGGCAAGAAAATGGATGGTCATTCTTTATCTAATAGGTTGTGAAGTTCCAAACATGTAAACCTTCAGTACAGATATCCACAATTTTGCAGCCCACTGTCCCAGGGCACATTAGATGACCAAGATGCCTTCAAAATATGATGGAGGATTAATCAAAAGAGGTGGCATGATATATTACTGAAACACACATAAACTTGAGCATCAAAAGGAAGATCGGTCAAACAAAAATGTAAACTGGAATTAGAGTTTCACAAAGAAAACCCCATAACTTAGCCACCAGACCAGAGGGTAAGAGAAATAAATAGGTAACCAAAACAAACCATGTCCAGATTGTTGATAGTATGAGTAATGCAAGATATATTCGTAGATAATTCTCAAATGGTGCACTGCTTGTACTTGCCATATTACACAAAACTGAATCAAAATTGTATATTAACTATATATGAGCAGAAATCAGAAAACTCTGCAAGAATATTAACAGACACACGACTATAAATTAATAGCCTACTGACTTTTCACTGCATCTATGATTTTTTACAGGTGTGATAATAACAAAGATAAAACTTCATTGATTGCAGAAAACACTACAAATAAGTGACAGAAATAGTCAGAAAGATACTAATTAAAAGTACTTACTTAGAGTGCCCAAATCTTGAATTGGAAGGCACATTTATACGACCAATAGCATTTTTGTTAGGATTGGACAGTAATTATAATCACCCAGCAGGGCAGATGAACCACAAGAAAGAGTTTAAAGGAAGCCTACATTCTGCAGAAGGAAGTGCAATCAGGCCGACACTAACAACCTGCAGAAATAAACAATGCATATGCAGTCTGTCATAGTAGATACGTTTTGCATAGGACTGGAAGAAAACAGTGGAAGCTCATCTAATTATTGTCCAAATTGGTGGGTCCTCTTAGGGTATAACCTAAGTTCAATCATATAGTAACACTCTGTAAATTGCAATTACAAAACCTAAGATAAGCATATTCCAGGGCATGAAAGAAGACATTGGCCTCCCTCATAAAGTCCAAAGCAGATGTGCAAATTCATCGAAACATTTAAGCATCGCCAAGTGGGTCATATTCGTGTAAGTAAGAATGGAACAACCTGGTGCTCCAAAATGTTTTCAGATGTAAGAATGGAACAACCGACGGAAGCACAATAATCGAGCAAAAACGCCATGGTCTAGACTATATTTTCGTATACAACTCGCCTAGTTCTATACACAATATGGAAGCACTATTCACATTTTGGCTATTAAAAAAATGCAAACCTAAGTATATCCTTTTGCATAACTAATTTATACATCATAATATCAGTGCAGCGAGTAACCACATGTGTTCGAACTACTCAACTCGCCTAGTTTCAATCTGTGTTGATGTCTCCAACTCAAGTAGAGCTGACAGAAAATGCTATAACCTAATAAGTGAAATTCAACACAACAATATGAACCAAGAATCCATATTGAAACACATAAAAGCATCAAGAGTAATACATCCTAGAGAATACATAACTTACAGATCCAAGTTGAGTTGTATGCATTCTACCACAAGCAACCTCACAATGGAAGAGTTTGGACGAGAAAGCAAGAAGCTTGATGCACGGAGATGGTGCAAAGATGCCTAGGTCGCTGGTGTTGATAGGTTGCTTGACCAAAGTTAAGCATCCCGACGGGATCTAGCTAACCTCATTTGCCTTCCCCAGCAGCAAGTGCATGGCAAATAATCATCAACACCTCTATTCGGCTCATTGACCTCATTTATCTCTTGGGTGGATCTGTAAACAATCAGAGTTAAGTAAAAATCTTAGTAACTAATTGAGAACACAAGAGTGGAAACCTGCCTATAAACTGAATTTCAAAATGATATCATACAAAGGTTGAATGTGTACATAATTAAAAGCAACATGGCTTTAAATTTGAGATTATAATCTGATGTGTGTGTCTAACAACCAATCACAAATATATTTTTCCAATGAATGACTCATATATTTAGCAATAATAGCTTGCACACGCAAGACACATAATCGAGGAAGAATTATATTTTACCAGTAAGTCATGTATTGTCGTTAAAATTCAGGAAAGATTACACCTGCAGCTAATTGAGTTGAATGAACATTACATAGATCAATGTTAACCTGCAGACCATTTGCCTCTTGATCGAACAACTTGTATGAAAAAATAGAAATAATCTGGACAAACAAAGATAAAGGAGTAGGGGTTAGACCAAAAGAAAATAGTGGAAAAGAGAATGAGACGAATCAGTAGGAACAATTGCACACCTACCTCTATATTGCAGTAAGGCTTTCCGCAATTGTTGTAGTTAAGAGAATGGATGATTCAATCCATGTCTAGTAGGCTATGAAACTCCAAAGTTTATTCACAATTTTCTTCACACTGACTCAGGGAACATTACATAACTAAGATTTCCTTCAAAATATTATGTAGGATTAATAAAAGAGGTCGCAATCTATAGTGAAGCATAAAGAAGACTTGTCAATAACTCGAATTAGAGTTTCATAGAAAAAACCCGCCAACTGAGCCATGGGACAGGGCAAGATAAATAAAAAAAGTGAAGCCAAAACAAACCATGTCTAATTTGATGATAGTTTGCGTAACGCAAGATCTATTGGTAGATAATCCTCAAATGGTGCACTGCTTGTATTTGCCATATTGCTCAAAGTAAACTATGTTTGCATACTAACTATATATAAGCAGAAATAAAAAAACCTAGCGAGAATATTGATAACAACGTGACTACGAATTTTAACATTTTACTGAGTTTTCAGTGCATCTATGATTTTTTACAGGCATAATAATAACAAAGATATACACAAAACTTCTTCGATTGCAGAAAAAAACATGAATGTACAAATAAGTGACACAAATAGACATACTAATTCAAATTGCTTACTTAGTGATCAAATAGTAAAATGGGGGGGTTGAAATTTCACAGACTACACATTTTTACAATATCAGCGAGCGAACACCAAATAAGGAACCTAGAATAACAGAATATACCCAATGTAGTTTCTTCTAATCATGACACTCATAATGCATTAGGTATGATAACATCAACAATTTCTACAAAAGAGGCAATTACGCACTGAAGCATACATCTCAGTTACCTTATTTGATGAAAAATTCGTCTTAAGCATAAGAAAAGAGCTAACTGGGATGTAGAAGCTCTTATGTCTTCAGGCTGAAATTAAATAAAATCATTTGTTTCAGCAACATCTACACTTCGCCATCAGCCCAAACATAATGGATCCGGTAGAGCAAAAAGAGAAGGACTGAAAATACTCCTAGGTTACAGAAATGTCCACAGTTTGCCATCCGCCTAAAAATAATAGATCTTGCAGAGGGAAAAGAGAAGGATTAAAAAATACTCACCAGTTGCCTGCCGGCAGGCAGGAACGACCTCGTGTCGTCAAGATCTGGAGCAGCAGTGGAGGCACAGGCACCCTTGTTCTTCCGTGCTCGACCGAGCTCGAACAACTCAAACGCGATGAAGAGGGTCCGGAGAGAGAAGAGGCGGCGGCTGGGTTCCGACCGCTGCTTCCCCAACTTCAGCCGTCACTTCCCTCACGTGTTCTTCCAAGGCACCGTTTACATAAGGTGGAGCAGCGCAGCGATGCAAGCTCGGGAGGAAAGGTGCAGGACGGAGCGGGGGCAGGAGCATGGCGGCGGCAACGCGCAAAAGCGCTTGAGAGGGAAGAGGAAGGGGTCGAGCGCCTGTGGAGGCTAGGGTTTTAGAACCCACCGCTCGAACTCCTCCCGCCGATGCAATTTTCCTAGCGATGGAGATGGCGATGACGTGACCTGCTCGATCGGATGGAGCTCCACCACCTGCTCCTCCCCGTGACGGCGCCCTGCCTCACCCGCTGGCCTCCTGTCGTTCTTCCCGGCGACGAATCAAGGGCGTGGAGAGCTCTGCACAGCAGCGGGCACATGTGTGGTCGTAGTTCCGGCGGCGTGACGAAGAGGTCGGAGCTGCGCACGGGGGCGAGGGCGGCGACGGCGAGATTGGATCGGGAGGGTTGGATCGAGCGAAAGGAAAGGGGAGAAGTGAGGGAGAGGAGCGACGGGGGTGATGGTTAGGGTTTCCAGCGGGGTAGTTTTGTTTGACCAACGGACGGCCCAGATCGATGCGGAGCAGCTTCCTCCGATCGGATGGTTCGGAGTGACCAATCGCTGAGGACAAAGCTGTGTGTACCAAGTTCTCCACCCACTAAGTCAATGACGGGTGGGCCCAAAAATAGTCAGCTAAAGTCAGCATTGAATCGGACGGTGGAGATCATCCCGGGGCGACGATCCGATGGCTCAGCACTCGAAACGGCTGTGAGGGCGCGGTGGAGAGGCGCGTATATATTTTTTAGATGTCATAAAGCTAGCCTTTATCATCCAAAACCTTACTTTTCAATTTTTTTACACACCAGTCAACCAACCAAAGATGATGCATGTATGTGTTCCAATTTTTGGCTACTGAAAAAGTGAGATGAAAAACAAGACCGGGACGAGGACTCGTTCCCTTCGTCGTTCCCGTGGGCGACGGGGAAACCCTAAGCGCCGCCAGGTCCAGGACCCTCCCCGCTTCCTCCCTCCCCTCGCCTCCGCCGGGGACGGCGTCGCCGGCCGTAGGCCGGGCGCTGGCGGCGGCGAGGCGATTCCTACTCCCTCACGCGGGGCGCTCGGTGTGGGTCGAGGGCGTCGGCGTGGGCGTCGTGGTGAACCAGGGCCACGGCGGCTCGGCTGCTCCGGCGGCGGGGCGGTCACCAGCATCCGAGCGCATCTGATTGGCGGCGGCGCTTTGAGGATGGCACATCAACCTACTCGAGGGGCCGGCCCTCAAGGCCATGGCAGCGACCCTCGTGGAGGACGACGGCTCTGGCGGTGGGGTTCGACGGTGGTGGCAGCGGGGACAACACGTGCAGCGGCCAGGGTGAGCTCGGGAGGTAGGCAGGGTTGGTGTTGCTCGGCCCAGATCTGCTCCAGGTTGGGCCCGATCTGTGTTCTATGGGCCCTAACCAGCCCACATCCATGAGCGCTCTGCAGGTTGACATCGGTGACCTTGGCGCTGCAGCGTGACGACCGGGCTAGTCGGGGCTTATCTGGCAAGGTGGGCTGATCTGGGCCTGACCGACCCTATTGTTACGTCCAGTGGGCGACCGCCACGTGCGATGGAGGATGGCGACCTCCTCCTATTGGTTCCGGATTTCGACCCTGCAGACCTTGCCTCGTCGCTGGCCTCACTCAACCATCACGTTGACTCCGCGACTTGGTGGCTCCTTGGTTTGAGGTTGCGGATGCCGGGGCGGTGGCCCTGGAAGGTGGATGTGTGTGCGACTCTGCGGCGAGCGACGTGGCAGCGGTGACGGTCATTTTCTCAGACCACATGGGTGGCGTGGAGTTGGCGGAAGGAGTTCCTGGTGCTGGCTTCGTAATGGCGGCTCCAAGATCGCGTCATGGTGGCCTGGCTCGAGACTTTCGGCGTTTCGTGGTATCGAGTGTGGTAGCAAGGAGCTTTCGGCTCTGCGCTTCGGCACCAACAACGACGATGCCTACGGGTGTTGTATCCCTCTTGGGGGCACTGTTGTGGGTGCCTTCTCTTCACTTAGAACGGTAAAAGTTGCTTCCGGGTGAAAGCTCTGCGCTTCGGCACCAACATCGACGATGCTTGCGGGTGTCGTAACCCTATTGGGGGCGTTGTTGTGGGTGCCTTCTTCGCACTAGGGCTCCGGGTGAAAACCTTGACATCTCAGTCTTAACGACGGCGGCGCTTTGCGTCGTCACCCCGTTGGGGGCGTCGTCGTGGAGCCTGAAGGGAATATGCCCTAGAGGCACTTAATAAACATAGTTTATTGGCAATATCCCAAATCGTTCATTATATACGGAAATGTCTAGGATTAAAACACTACTGGAGTGATCCTCGGCACACTCGACTGATCGATGAGTCTTACCTTTGTATTTTTCCTATACAACATCCGAGGTATTTTATCGACTGATTTTCACTCGGGAATTCTTATGCTTTGAATGTTTTTTTATTCTATCGGGTGCACGACAGTGCTCTCGATGGGAATAGCCCCCGAGATTGTGCTTTATTGCTTGCAGTAGAGGATAATCTCAATTTATGTGTTTCGTCAGTCGTATACTTTTTGCCTGCTCCCGATAGGAGATTCCCACTCGACCATTCTGTACCTTTTGCTTTGCAACTTTGCTTTCGAGATGTAAGGAGCTTTTCCTTTTTGTCAGTCATGGTATGACAACTTTTGCGTTTGTTCGTCTGGAATGATGTCATGCGTGACATCCTTGGCGTGCGAATGGAACTCTGATGGGACGTGACATAGTGGGTCCCTCTCTTTGACCGTTGTGGACGTCGGTTCAGTTCCGATTTGACCTGACGTGGCGAGATTTTCACAGACGTGATGATGACCTCCTCATTTTGCGCGCGTAGTGGGCGGCGTGGCCTGCGACAATTGTCCCCCGATTGTGCCACGCGTCGTAGTAGTTTTATTTGGATGGCTGCGATGATCTTCTAGCTTTTACCATAAGTACGGGTTTCTCCACTATGATTTGTTTTACCTTGCCATTTTCTTGCCATTTCCTTCTGCTTCATCTTCTACCTTGCGCCCGCCGTTGCTCTGTTCTTGTGTTGTCGTCCCATCTCCTCTTCTTTTCACGCCCACCAGTCACCATGGCTCCTAAGAAGAGTGCGGCGTCCTCTGCTGCTGCTGCCGCCACCGGCGAGAAAAGGAAGAAGGCGGGTGACGCCACCGCCCCCCCCCACCCCACGCTGAAGAAGGAGTCCGGCGGTTGGACTTCGTCAATCTTGACGGAGAAGTGGCTGACACTCCTTCGCAACGAAGGGCTGCTGCCACCTGCGACGGAGCTCGCCGTCCGCGCTCCGAGCAAAGAGAATCCTCCCGCGCCACTCCTCGGTGAGCAGGTGTTCTTTGCCGAATTTCTCCCTCAGGGTTTTGGTTTTCCGTTGCACGACTTTGTGCGTGGTCTTCTTTTTGCCTACGGGATACAGATCCACGATCTGGTCCCCAATGGTGTTCTGCACATTGCCTGTTTTATGTTAATGTGCGAGTGTTTCTGGGGGGTATCTCCTAGCTGGCCCCTTTGGAAGTCCATCTTCCAGGTGTGCCATATGGCCCGCAACAACCGGGTGAACCCAGTCGGGGGGTTGGCTTCCAGGTCAAGAGCGGTTGTAAATACTTCTCTTTGAAGGCAGTCGACTCCGCTCAGGGATGGAGGACCAGGTGGTTTTACGTCCCCGTGGACCAGGACGTGAAGCCAGCCTTTTCGACTGGAGGCGCTCCAAGAAGACGAAAGCCTGGGAGCACACCCTTACTCCAGTCGAAGAGCGCGAGGCTGCCCCGCTGCTGGAGAGGGTCGATAGGTTGCTAAGCACCGGTGTTACTGGTGTTCAGCTGATCTATACCTTCCTAAAGAGTCTGGTGTGTCCTCTCCAACAGCGCGTGCACCCGATGTGGGCGTATGAGGGGGTACATGACGCCACCAGGATCAGTGCCGTGGAGCTGTCGGCAAATGAGCTCGACACACTCGTGAAGTCGGTGACCAGCTATAAAGCTGAGAACACCATCGACTATGTTTTCGCCACAACTCCCTTCAGTTTGGAGAATCCCCTTCCTCAAGTAAGTTCTTTGCCTTTACTTGCATCCTTTTTGTCAACTGGATTTTGTTATCGTCTTCATATTTACTCTTGCTTTTTCTTTTGCTTTGCCTCGTGCAGGGGCATTCGACGAAGTCTTCACTTCCTCCCCTTCCTGAAGCTGGGCCTGTCGAAGAGACGGCTGTGCTGAAGGAGCGAGAGAAGTCGATAGACTCCCTGCCTGAGGCTGAATCATCTTCTTCGGAGAAATCTGAAGTTGATGGAAAAGGTGTAGGGCACCTTGAAGCTGAGGCGGCCATTGTGCCTGCTCCCAAGCGCCCCCGTCTGGCGCACTCGGGTGAAGGTGAGGGGGCAGCGGACTCCGGTGCTTCTTCACCTGTGCGGGATGTGCCACCCTTGGCCCAGCGCTTGCCGCCACCCTCCACCTACCAATCTGGCTTTGGCGGGCCCTGATTTGACTTCGACCTCACTTCCGATAAAGATGAGCGAAGGTAATTTCTTTGTCACATGAGTGTGTGTACGTTATTCGATTTGTTTGCTATGTTTTAATCTCTGGATGTCCTTCCTCTGTGTCTTTCATACTCCAGCGATGACCGGGCCGCCAGTCCTTTGGCTGCCCATACGACGACTGCCACCTCCTCTCCTGCTATAGAGGCGGTAGTCGCTCCTTCGCCACCTTCTGTTCCTGCGCCAGGAGTCGCGGCGCCCACCATGGCTGCTTTGACTGCTGCGCCTTCAACTTCTTCCATGCCTTTCTGGCTGAATCATGTAAGATTTCTTCTTTCTGTCAGTATGGTGTTCTTTTCTTTTGTGTGATGTATGCCTTATGCTTATAGCCGGCCGTAAGCGGCCTTGCTTCCTTCGGCAAGGCCTTTGCGCATTCGAAGGATGAGCGAGTCGTTCTTCGCTCTCAGCTAGACCAGCTTAACCGTAAGTCCCTATTTTTACTTTGCGCCTGCTGTCTTTATTCTTTCATGTGACCAGAGTTCTTCCCTTTTGTTTCAGGGGAGAAAGAAATTTTCGAATCCCGGTTGGCTGATGTAGAGAAAACCCTCTCCCAGGAGTCGACTGCCAAAGAAGAGCTTGATGCTCTTCCTGCTTCTGAGGGGGAGCGGGCGAAGCGACTGCTCGGTTTTGCACATTCTCTTGCGGGTAAGGATGGCATTATTTTTGTGCGAGGATTTGCTGTTGGTCTCTGCTATCTCCTTGACTCGTTTTTTGTTTTGCATCTCCCTCTTCCAGCTCTAGTTGTGTAGCGAGTGACACTTTGTCACTCGACCAAGCCATTGATCAGGTTGGGGTGACCATACAACATGCCAAGAAGTCTCTGGAGACCTCCGTCCAGACACTTGGCGTTGTTTTCAAGAAGGTGTTGTCTTCGGCTGAGGTCTCGTCGACTGTCGCGGGGTTTGCTGCGCAGCTGGGTCCCGACTCCAAGACTTTGAAGTCTTATGTGCAGGAGTTGATGGTACGCGGTTCAGATTCCACCCTCAAGCTTCTTCTTAGTCAGGGTGTGGCTGCCGACTACGAGGTTATCTTGTCTGACTTTCATAAAAGGTCGGACGGTAAGCCATCGAGTTTGAAGAAGTACGGGCCGCACGTCTCCAGCCTTGCGAAGGCCAGTATTGCGACTATGGAGCATCGCTCTGCAGTCGTTGCCGCTGCCCGTAAGGACGGGTCTGAGTCTGCTGCCCAGTCATAGGCAGCTTTTGTGAGAAATCTTTGTCTGGCTTTGTAATATGCAATGTATATTTTGCCACTTATGATATCTTTTGGGAAATAGAGCTCCTGTTTGGTCCTTGATGTGTGTTTATGTGCGTCCTTATTGTTTTGAATTATATCTTGTTTGAGACTGTGCGATTGTGTCTCAGTCGGGCATCTCCATCATTCAGAAGGATGTTGCTACGCAGGGAGAGTTCCGCTATGCTGTGCAGCTGAGTAATGACGCCCGAGTTCTTGAGTACACCAAGAAGAAGGTTGTTCAACTGGAGCAGGAGCTTAAATCAACTCGAACCGACATTGAGATTCTTCGAGGGAGGCCTTCTCTTTCCACCCAGAGAGAGAGGTATGTTCTTTATGAGATGGAGGACTAGAACAGGCAACTTGAAGGTATTTAGTGTGTCGATTTTGCTTCTTGCGTGTGTGTTTTGCGCCTAATGTCTTGTCCTTTTGCTTTGTCTTCAGTTTTTGTAAATGCTTCCCGGGCTGAAGCTGCTCGCGTTGGGGAACGTCTGGCAGATGCTACTCAAACGCCTGTCACCGGTCCACAATATTTATGGCTTGATGCATATCATGCCAATATCCTTGCCACTCTGAAGTAATGTTGGGGATATATCAACTAGGGGTATCTCCAACATGGATCAATCCGGCTAGTCCAGGGTGGCCCAAGGGTGGTAAGGCTGAAGCCTGCCGGGCGGCCCAGATAGCTGACGTACAATGAAGTAGGCGGACGGTCCAACAAGGCGTAAGGCCGAAGCCCATCAAGCCACCAAGCCCAAGACGGAAGGCGGCAACTAAGCCGGTTAGGTCTAGGACTCTGATTACTTGCCGGACAAGTACTTGCCTTGTATCCTGGGGTCTGGCCGCCTATATAAGCCGGCCACCAGGAAGCCTTTAGGGCACGCTTCAATACGCATCATACACATTGTAACCTGTTCACGGCTATTGCCTCATAGTGAATTATAGCAGCACGTAGGATCTCGCCACCGCTGCGGGATCTGAAGCTGGGTAAACTCGCCGTGTTCAATCCCGTCCTCGACGACACCAACCTTCTTCCCCACAATCCATACGTAGGCTAGAGGACCCCCGTCTCCTATCAATTATGTCGATACCACGACAGTTGGTGCCCACCGTGGGGCATAAGGTTCGTGGCGTCACGTTCCAGGCGGGAACACTTGGCGGCGTGGGCAAGCAGATCGCCGTCGGTCGCGTCACAAGGTATGGCGGCCACAGCTATGTCAACTCGGATGAGTCCTGGCTCCCGGCGGACGACTACCTTATCGGATGCGCAATCATACCGATCGGAGGGATCGACGTCTTCATCGCGTATACGCCAAAGGCGTACGGCCTACCGCGTTTCTACAACCCCACCCACCAACCCTTCGACCAAGCAGTCGACCGACAAGATGGATCTGAATCCGCCTTCTCCCAGGAGTCGGCCGAATCTGATTTCCACTTCGTCGGAGTTGTCGGACTGGGATCAGACTCCCAGCCGGAAAACAACGATCCTGAGTCAATCCTCCCTGCTCTCCAGGAGGATGCGATGTCAGATGCCGGATCCAGATCTACCGTTCAAGTCAACGTAGACTCTGACTCTGATGATGATGCTAGTCTCTTCGAAGAGAAGATCAAAACCCGCTTTTTCAGTGGTAATCCGGCTCCTTCAGAGGGCACAGCGGATACTGACATGCCTGACAAGCTGGCTATGATGGTTGTCGTCGGTCACGAGACAACCCCAGTTGCTTCGGAAACGCAAAACAAGCCGGTGGAAGATGCCGGCGACACCACTGCCGGTCAACTCATTGAAAGTTCCGACAAGGTGCTCGCAAAGAAGAAAACTAGCCTCGAGAAAGGCGGCAGCAGCAAACCCACAGATTTGCTCTCCGTCATCAAAGAAGTAGACGAGATCATGAATACTCCGGTTAATAAAGACACCCCACTCGACGAAGTGGAAGAGCTTAGGATTAACATGCTTAAGCACTCTGACTTCCTGCGAAAAAGAGAGGAGCACGTTGAGAGCCTTGTGAAGAAGATCGAGAAAGAACAGGAGAAATTGTCGGCTAAGACAAGCCGACAACTCTTCGAGGACAAAAGGTCATCAAAAAACCGCCGTGACAAGGAGCCGCCAACACGCGCAACGACAGCGGCTCAAGATCTCGGGTTCGACTGGCGTACGGCACCACAGCGCGTGGACAGAAGGGGAGATGTTGTTTTCTGCACCCCCGTCCTCAACGCGGCTTCCGCGCTAGATACCCTGGACGACAAAACTTACACGGCAGAGGAAAAGCTGGCCAATGCAAGACACTTCGTGAGCAAGGCCCTAGAACAACAAGCTCGCGCTGATTCCTACGGCCACATGGCGGATGCTCGCGGGGGAGACCTAGAGTCTAAGTCAGGAAAGTGCAAAGCTGCACCTGGCGATGACCCCGAAGGCCCGTCCGGCTCCAGTAGCCATGGCGACAAAAGGAAGGCAACGCCACCTCCAAAGAAGACGCCACCGCTAAAACCAAGGCGGGACGAGAATTCAAGGACAGGAAGCAGAGGAGACCTGCCACCTCCAGCCCAGCCAAGACGCGACAATGGCGGTAGCCGGGGCAATGGACTGCCGCCTAGGAAAGATGCCGGTAACGACCCTCCCAGGAGAGGTCGAAGTCGGTCTCCGAAGCGTAGCACCGACAACAAGAGGAAAGAGGCGGCAGAAGGGCCCAGGCGTAGCATAAGCCGGGCAGCGCAGGACGAGCCAGATGCAAACAGAGGCGCACGGCAGCTCGATCCAAAAGACGCACGACACCGCCTACAAGACATAGCAAGAGGAAAGGAGCCGCTATATTCTTGACCAAAGTGCTTTGGCGACGCCATCCGCAGAGAGCCGTTCCCTAAGGACATGACATCAGTGTCAAAAAATTGTTCTAGGTACAACGGCATCGTTAAGCCGGATTCATGGCTAGCCGACTATGCCATGGCCATAGAAATTGCCGGCGGAAGCAGCTATATTGCCGTCCGTTACCTACCTATCATGTTGGAAGGCACGGCAAGGGCTTGGATCGACAAACTTCCTGAAAAGTCTATCCATAGCTGGTACGACATGGAAAAGGTTTTCTCCCAGCACTTCCAAGGAACATACAAGCGTCCGAATACCTACACGGATTTGCAACGCTGTATCCAAAAGCCGGACGAAACCATGACAGACTTTGTCAGCCGTTGGATATCCGAAAAAGCCAACTGCCATGGTGTTTCGGACGTGCAGGCTATCCACGCCTTCTACACGGGCCTGTAGAAGAAGTCCTTGCTCCGTCATTGGCTCGTCCGCGAGCAAATCATGGACCTTGGCGAGATGCTCAACCTAGCCGTCCAATATGCGGCGGCGGATGACGACGCCCGGGACGATGATCCAGACGTCAACATCATGCTAAAACGGAACAACAAACGCAAGCAGGCGGCGGATGACAAAGCCGGATCTTCCAACGAGGTAGCTGTCGCATTCCAAGGGAATGCCGGCAAAAAGAAGTGGAAGAATAAGAAAGATAATCGCGACGCCGGCTCAGGGCCTAAGGCGGCGCGAATCACTTATGAGCAGGCAAAACTTTTGCCATGCCCTATCCACGCCTCACTTGGCAAGGTCAACCCTATGCTTAGCGAGTGTCGTTTCATGGACGACTTCAAAAAGGACCCACAGTCGGCTGGAAGTCAAAGAAGTCAAAGAAGAACGACAAGAAAGACAACAAGGAGGTCGAGGATGACGACGACATGTCTGTCTCAAGCGAGGATAACGCGGCCGCCAAGAAAAAGAAACCATATCCGAAGGTCAAAGAATCTCTCGTATGCTTTGTCGGCACACCTTCGGCTAAGGAAGATAAGGCGGAGATGCGCGAACTCAACGCGACAATGCCGGACGTCCCTCAGTATTTGAACTGGTCGGAAGCAACGATCACTTGGGACCGGTCCGACCACTATGATCACGTTCCTCACCCAGGCAAGTACGCCCTCGTCGTCGATCCCATTGTTGACAACTTCAGACTCACAAAGGTACTCATGGATGGCGGCAGCAGCCTCAACATCCTGTACTACGACACACTAAGCCGCATGAACCTGTCAGAGGATCAGCTGGACCACAGCAACCTCACTTTTCACGGCATAGTGCCCGGCAGGCAAGCAAAGTCAATGGGGAGCATTAGGCTGAAGGTAACTTTCGGACCAAAAGAGAACTACCGCTCAGAGTTCCTCCGGTTCGAAGTTGTCCCCTTCAAAAGCGCCTATCATGCAATCTTCGGACGACCGGCTTTCGCCAAATTTATGGCAAGGCCGTGCTACATATACATCAAGCTTAAAATGCCGGGGAAAACGGAACCATCACGATTTCCGGCAACTTCAAGAAAGCCAAGGAGTGTGAGCGTGGCATGGCCGCCTTCGCAGAAGCCGTCATCCACAAGGAAGAACTCGCACTACTTGAGGCGGACCCAGACAACTCCATGCCCAAGCCAAAGATTGATGTCAAGAAGACCTTTGAAGCTTCAGAAGACACCAAAAAAGCGGAACTCATCCCAGGCGACAAGTCTAAGCAAGTCGTCATCGGCTCCAACCTTGACAGCAAATAGGAAGGCGCGCTCGTCGAGTTCCTCCGTGAGAATCGTGACATCTTTGCATGGTCGCCTTCCGACATGCCTGGTGTACCGAGGGAACTCGCCGAGCACTCACTCAACGTCATTAAAGGATCCAAGCCGGTGAAGCAACCAACAAGACGCTTTGGAGATGAGAGACGCAAGGCTATAGGAAAGGAGATAAATAGGCTGAAGGCCGCCAATTTCATAAAAGAAGTTGTGCACACTGATTGGGTGGCAAATCATGTACTTGTTCCAAAGAAGAATAAAGAGCTGAGGATGTATTGACTATACCGGTGTTAACAAGTGCTGCCCAAAGGATCCCTTTGCACTGCCTAGAATTGACCAAGTCGTAGACTCCACAGCAGGCTCCGAGCTGCTTTGTTTTTTGGACGCCTACTCATGATACCATCAAATCAAGATGAGAGAGTCGGATCAGCTGAAAACATCTTTCACCACTCCATACGGGACTTTCTGCTACATCACGATGCCTTTTGGCCTGAAGAATGCAGGGGCAACATACCAGCGATGTATGCAGAATTGCCTGCACGAACAGATCGGCCGCAATGTTCACGTCTACGTAGACGACATCGCGGTGATGTCAAAAAAGAAGGCAGATCTCCTAGATGATTTGGAAGAAACTTTTCAGAATCTCCGGAGGTACCAGATGAAACTCAATCCCGCCAAGTGTGTTTTCGGCGTTCCAGCCGGCAAACTGCTCGGATTTATCGTCTCAGAACGAGGAATCGAGGTTAATCCGGAGAAGATCAAGGCCATCCAAAACATATCCAGACCTACTTGTCTAAAGGACGTGCAACGTCTACCCGGATCGGCAGCGGCCGTCAGTCGTTTCATAAGCCGCCTAGGGGAAAAGGCAATGCCTCTCTACCGGCTATTGAAGAAATCCGACAACTTTGAGTGGAAAGCAGAGGCAGACGCCGCCTTGCAACAACTTAAGGAGGCCCTCATATCCGCTCCGATATTGGCAGCACCTCGGTCACAGGAACCGATGCTGCTGTACATCGCGGCAACAGGAGCTGTTGTCAGCGTTGTCTTGGCTGTGGAAAGAAAGGAGAACGAAGCCGCGACGTATGAACAACGACCGGTCTACTTCATCAGTGAAGTATTCTCCGCCTCCAAGCAGAGGTATCCGCATTACCAAAAGCTGGCTTTTGGTGTATTCTTCGCCGCCAGAAAGCTTAGGCATTATTTCCAGGAGCACACAGTGACAGTAGTCAGCAAGGCACCGTTGGGAGACATAATCAACAATGCAGAGGCAACATGTCGAGTTGCCAAATGGGGCATCGAGCTTGCCGCCTTTGATATAGTCTATAAACCACGGACCGCCATTAAGTCTCAAGCGCTTGCAGATTTTGTCGCCGACTGGACAGAAGCCATGGAGGAAACGACACTCCCCGAGTCAGAATATTGGGTCATGCACTTTGACGGATCAAAGATGCTCAAAGGCTCGGGGTCTGGAGTCGTTCTACGCACGCCTAAAGGTGACAAGCTTAGCTACGTGTTGCCAATTCACTTTACAGCAACCAACAACGTTGCCGAGTACAAAGCTTTGCTTCATGGGTTACACGTGGCAAACGACCTCGGCATCAAAAGAATCCTCTCTTATGGCGACTCAGATTTGGTCGTGCAACAAGTAAGCATAACATGGGATGCGAAAAGCGCAACAATGGCGGCATACAGAGCCAAATTTGACGAATTCGCAAAAAACTTCATGGGCTACGAAGTCCGGCATGTTCCAAGAGCTGAGAACGAGGCGGCAGACACACTTGCCAGACTAGGGTCAGAACGCAAAAAGGTACCAAAAGATATTTTCCTGGAACATTTGCACAAGCCATCCATTAAAGGCGCCGATTTGATGGACCCCGGTGCAGAAGAACCGGTAGAAGCGGCAAGTCTCGCTGTCTACTCGATACAGCCGGATTGGACTGTCCCATATCTCGATTTTCTAATCGACAGCAAGTTGCCGGAGGACGATGAGGTGCTAAAAAGGCAGATCATAAGGCGAGCCAAGGCATTCACGATAATAAAAGGCGAGCTATATAAGCGAAGTACGTGCGGCATCTATCAGCGGTGCATACAGCCAGAAGAAGGCCAGGAAATTCTGAAAGACATACATATTGGCACCTGCGGGCATCACGCTTCCGCCAGGTCCATCGTGTCCAAAGCTTTCCGCCAAGGTTTCTACTAGCTTACCGCCAAAGAAGACGCCGAGAACATCGTAAAAACATGCAAAGGCTGCCAGTTGTACGCTCGTCAACCTCACTTACCGGCACAAGAACTCAGGACAATTCCAATCACCTGGCCGTTCGCGGTCTGGGGCTTAGACATGGTGGGTCCCTTCAAGAAGGCGAGTGGTGGGTATACCCACCTATTGGTCGCTGTCGACAGGTTCACCAAATGGGTCGAGGCTAAGCCGATCAGCAAACTTGACGCACGAACAGCCACCAATTTCCTCTGGGGAATTATCTCTCGTTTTGGAGTTCCACACAGCATTATCACTGATAATGGCAGCAACCTATCTCAAGGCGACATAGAAGAATACTGCAGTGATCTGGGTATCCGGCTTGATTTGGCATCCGTGTCACACCCTCAATCCAACGGACAAGTAGAGCGTACAAACGGCCTAGTCTTATCAGGACTTAAGCCTCGTCTCGAAGCTCCATTACACAGGGAAGCCGGCGCTTGGGCAGATGAGTTACAGTCGGTACTATGGAGTTTGCGCACAACGCCAAACAGGTCTACCAGCTACACTCCTTTCTTCTTAGTATATGGCGCTGAGGCGGTGCTACCTACCGACATGAAATACGATTCCCCAAGGCTTCAAGCCTACATCGAGCAAGACGTAGAAGGTGCAAGACAGGATAGCCTAGACCTGCTAGACGAAGAAAGAGACATCGCTCTACATCGCTCCGCCTTGTACCAGCAACAACTTCGCCGCTATCATAGCCGGAGAATGCGGAAGCGAAGCTTCAGAACAGGTGACCTGGTTCTCCGCCTAATTCAAGACAGAAAAGGCTTCCACAAGTTATCCCCGCCATGGGAAGGACCGTTTATAGTCACAAAGGCGCTGCTCAATGGTTCCTACTACCTGGCCGACATCCGTGACGAAGAAGAAAAGAAGAGGCGCATGAAGGCGGCAGGAAAAAGGGGAACCAAGCGCAAAAGAGGCATTGACAATCCGTTCGAACAAACAAGACGGCCTTGGAATATTGAGCAGCTACGTCCTTTCTACACTTAGCAATTTATAATTGTAATAAGTTATATATGATTATGAAATAAAAGTCTATGGTTCCTCATCTGTGTTGAGAAGCATGCCATCTTTTGTCTTTTCTTGCAATCATATTTCCCCTATGTATCTAAGTTACCTATTTTTCTAGCTCCGTGCAAAGGTTCAAACTGGTAGATACTTGCAGCTTTCGAGCCAACCTAAAGCAAAAATAAACTTTTTGCACCGCCTAATTCCTTTACCTCTGATTACTTATGTGTGGTTCGCCTAGTAGTATGTCTTTGACACCAACATGTTGGCTTTGGTTTCTGATCCTAAACGCATGGCTTAGCCCTGGTTGTTTCAGCTAAAGTTACCGGCTGAGGTTCGTCAACATACAAAAAGTCAAACATATAAGTCAGGGTAAAATTAAGGCGGGCCATATAAATAAGGCAACATAAAACTTGTCAGCTAGTTTCCCGCCTAGCAGAGCAACAACAAAAGTATATACAAATATTACAAGATAAAGTTGCATTGTTTCAGGGGCTGGCAAATCATGTCAGAAGGAGGCAAGGAAAGGAAACTATGGCTCGGGAGGGGGGGGGGGCGTCTACATCAGGCTTGGGGGCTGACAACTTCAGCCCCAGAACTGTCATTCCCCTCCGCCTCGGCCATGCCGGCAGCTCCAGCTTCCCCTGCGGCAGGCACAGGATGGCACCGGTAGAAGATCGAAGTATCCACCATGTCGGCAACACGCGTGGCGTAGCCGGCAACGCTGTCCAGAACAGCGGCCGGCTCGACCTCGCTGCCGTCTTCATATGTAGACGGCATGCCTTCGATGACGGCTTCTATCTCCGCCTCGGGGTAGTGCGCCATGAACAGTCCAAGCGCAGTCTTGGCACCACCCCGCGTCGCCGACTTCAGCGAGCTCTTGTGTAGCTTTGTAGCCTGCTCCAACATGTTGGGCATGTCGCTGAATTCGGTCGGTTCCTGGCTGCCGGAGGAGATGTAGAACTTGGCGGCAAACCGCTTGGACGCTGCCAAAGTCTTGGTGATCAGCTCGCCTAGACGCGCAAGGCGATCCAGGCGGGGGCCGACAACCTTGTCGTCGCCTAAACCGGCGGGAACTGTATAAAAAATGAAACCATCAGTTTGGCTCAGGCTAAGCAAAATGGCAAAATCAAATAAGGAGTGAGAAATTACCAAGGGCCGAGTTATGGAAAGCGGACAACTCAATCATATGAGCCGCCAACGCATCCTCAGCAATTTGGGCGCGAGAAGTCTGCTTGGAGATTTCCTCGGCAGCCGTCTTCTCCGCCTCCGTCAACTTCTTGCGCAGGCTATCCAGCTCACCAGTAAGCTGGCTAGATCCCTGCGCAAATTTCAGCTGCTGTGCCTCCATTCCTTCTGGTGATCCTCCTTCATCGCCAAGTTGGCGGCCGCCAAATCGTAAGCTTCATTCATAAGAGCGTGCATATCAGTGGACGCCTTCAGTATATCCTGGGCGTGGTCTAGCAGTTCTACAAATATGGATTCGCTAACTAAATGATTGACGGCAACATATGTTGAAAAGATGGCTGAAAGCAAAAAAGATCAACTCTACCTTCATCTTTTTTGCGGGCCGCCTCCAACTCGGCAATCCGCAGGTCCTTGGCCTCGCAATCCTTCTTCAGATCGCGGCACCGCCGGTTTATCTCGAATCGGGAGGAGACAAGCTCAACGTTGGCGGACAAGAGGCCCTGCAGGAAAAAGCAAAGGCATAAAACATATTGTCGAATAAGCACTAAGCCGGCAGCCAAATTTTTTGGACCTGCCATCTAAGTGCTCGGGGGAAAGACTATGTATATGCCAGAGTTATAAAAACTTACAGACAGGTCGCCCTCCAAGTCGGCGAAGGCCTGGGAGGTGAAGTTGGCAAAAGTCAAGGCTGACTCCTTGGCCTCCTTAAAGGTGGACCAAGGGTCCCTAACTTTGCCGCCTCCTGCAGTCGGGGCTGCCCTCTGGGACCCGCTGGCAGCCACCTCCAGCAACTCCTCCTTGGCGGCACACGATTGGACGGCTTCATCGGTCGTAGCCTCAGCCAAAAGAAGGGGAGTCTTGGGTGCGCGGTCAGCGGAGAAGGTCCTTGGCGGCGCGCCAGAAGCCGGAGTCTGGGGCTAGCGACGAGCATCGCCCATAAAGCTGTCGGCCCGGGGCTAGGGAGTTGGCGGCATGGTAGCAGGCGAGCTGCCTTGAGGCCGCTTACCCTTGGAAAGGAGCCTGGTCGGCAACCGGGAAGTTGCGACCCTTTCCCTGTCAATAAACAGCAAGCACAGTCAGTTGGGTGCCAATATTAAAGAAGCTCGTCGACTATTAAAGGCAGAATTGAGTACCTTCGGGGGATGTTAATTCCCGTGTTCTCGTCAAGGTTGACGAGAACCGGCTCGGTAGCCGTTGCGATCCGTTTCTTCCTCTCGGCGATCGCCGTAGAGGAAGCGGCGCCTGATGCTTTGCGCTTCTTGGTCTTCCCGGCTTCCGACTCGTAGAAGTCGGGAGCCAGGTCATCCTCCCCCAAGTCGGAGATCTGAGAAAGAAGACAAGTATTAATGGAACTCAAGTTAGCCGGCGAAGCTGTCAAAAAGGGGCAAGAAGCAAGATGTCTACCTCGATGGGAGGGTTGTCGTGGGTGTGCATGGGCATACCCTCCACCGCCTTCACCAGCCCCGCCTTGACGAGGCTGCGGAGCCGGAACGCCAGGTCAGTGACCGGCAACCTCTCTTCGCTTACGCGGAGAGAGGCCGTGGCAGTAGGCGAATACTGACACATTTTGTGCGGGCTGTACCACAGGGGGAGAATCTGCCGGCCGAGCCAGCAGATGACGGTGTCCACCCCGTCCAGCAGGGGGGGAGCCATCGTCCGGGTGAGGAATTCAATCCGCCTTTGGAAAAGGCGGAGTTCCTCCGTCAACTTGGGCACCGCCTCGTCCCAGCATGGCCTGGGCATAGGCGGCGCGTTGACAAACTCCGGGACGCCAAATTGACGGCTCGGAGCTGCCATATCTTGGCAGTAGAAGAATGTGGAGGTCCAGCACTTGACGGATTCAAGGTATGGTATCTTAGGATACCATTGGCGGCCCTGTCGGCAGTTAAAAGTGACACTGCCACAGGTTGCCAGCCCGCCGTCCGGCACGGTCTGACGCCGGCAACGAAAACAGTATCTGAAGAAGTCTAAACTAGGCCTAATACCTAGATAGACCTCGAACAGAGCTGTGAAGCCGGCTAAGACTAGAATGCTATTGGGCGCTATATTGTGGGGCTGGAGACCATAATGATCTAGCACCTCGCTAAAGAAAGCGGAAGGCGGAAGCGCCATTCCCCTAACTAGGTGGGAGGTGAGGATTACCCGTTCCCCGGCTTTCGGAGCCGAGATGACGTCTCCCAAGGCGGGTCTCCACCGGCAATCCTCCCGAGTTGGGAGGTAGCCAACGGCCTCCAGGTCTTGGAGGGTCTCCTCGTCGACGATGGAGGGAAGCCAGTAGCGTGACCCGAGGTCTGCCGCTTCCTCTTCCTCGTCGGTCGGAGCGCCTCTCGCTGCCGTCGCCGCGGCTAAGGGTGGAGGAGCCGAAGAGACCGCCGCCGGCGTGCGTGCGGCGGGAATGTGAGAAGCGACGGCGGCGACATTGCCCGTCGCCACCGTCGCAGGACGCGACGCCGCGCCGCCCATCGCCGCCGCGGACGAGGTGTCGGATGTAGGACCGCCGGACGCCGCGGAGGGGATGTTTTGACCGGTGGACATCGCCGTGAGCGGAGGTCACCGGAGGAGGACGCTCGCCGGAGTTTGCTCGGAGAAAGGTGCGGGAGAGCAAAGGGCCGAGGAGTGTAGGAGCTGGGGTGCCGAAAGGGACCGCTCGTCTCCCTATTTATAGAGCCGGGCGTAGCTTCCTGTGCAACAGTGTTTTTAGTCGGACACGTGTCCAACATCCACTGCAGCGCATGATCGCACGATCTCCACGCCTCCCCTTTTCCCGCGATTTTGTGATCATGGCGAGATTTTCGCTTAGGCCAGTTTCAAACTGTCGTGAGCCATCTAGCGATATCCGTCAACAAATATTCCCGGCGAAACTATCGGTTAGCCGTCTTTTCCCATGTTGGATAAAGGCGGCCGTGTGCCAACTTCAAGACACACTTGCCCCTTTTTTTGATTTTCAGAATGGTTCAAGTCCTGCAGCCGCCAACATTGGCAGATGAAGTATCAAGAAGAAGCCGGCGCCTGGAGAACTTCAACCTTTCTGGGGGCTAATGTTGGGGATATATCAACTAGGGGTATCTCCAACATGGATCAATCCGGCTAGTCCAGGGTGGCCCAAGGGTGGTAAGGCTGAAGCCTGCCGGGCGGCCCAGATAGCTGACGTACAAGGAAGTAGGCGGACGGTCCAAGAAGGAGTAAGGCCGAAGCCCATCAAGCCACCAAACCCAAGACGGAAGGCGGCAACTAAGCCGGTTAGGTCTAGGACTCTGATTACTTGCCGTACAAGTACTTGCCTTGTATCCTGGGGTCGGGCCGCCTATATAACCCGGCCACCAGGAAGCCTTTAGGGCACGCTTCAATATGCATCATACACATTGTAACCTGTTCACGACTATTGCCTCATAGTGAATTATAGCAGCACGTAGGATCTCGCCACCGCTGCGGGATCTGAAGCTAGGTAAACTCGCCGTGTTCAATCCCGTCCTCAACGACACCAACCTTCTTCCCCACAATCCATACGTAGGTTAGAGGACCCCCGTCTCCTATCAATTATGCCGATACCACGACAGACCGCGTGTGGTGTGGTGCCATTCTGCTGGAGCGCTGCCGGGCGGCACTTATGCGGACGAATCATGATCTATTCCCTGAGGGTCCCTAACCTCAAAGGATCCATGCTCTAGTCGACTTATTCCGTGCTCATGAACCCATTCACGCGGTTGTGACCCGTCGGGTTGTGCTTGGAGCCAACGCCGCGTTCGCATACATGAGGAGTCAAGACTCCGGGCGTTCCTCTTCTTCTTCATCTCGGTCGGAGCTTCGACTGTCGAGCGAAAACATGGAGCGGACTCTTGCTCCTGCCGAGTAGTTGATAAGCCGGGCGTGTAAGCAACTAATCGACTCCAACTTACCGTTGAAGGACGAAGATGCTTAGCCTATGTCTTTATAAGTTTTTGTGATGTATAGTATCGGGACTCAGCCCCCGAGTATAGCAAGTGGGGTTTTGTTTGTATGCTTGCTTATGATAGAAGTCCATTACTCATGTTTCCGAGGTGCTTCCTTTGCAATATCCTTTTGATGCGTGGGTTCCGAGTGTAGCCAGGATTCTCTTTTGCGTGGCTCTCAGGTTCATTGAGCTGCTTGCATTTTGTTCTTCGATACATACGCAACCCCCAAGCGTGTCCAGTAGCTGCTTCTGTGTGTTTTGTCCTTTGATGCGCAGCCCCCGAGCGTATCGAGTGACTATTTTTTGCTTTTTGCTACATGTGTAGCCCCCGAGTGTATCGAGTGGCCGTTTTTTGCTTTTTGATATATGTGCAGCCCCCGAGTGTATCGAGCGGCTGTTTTCGTTGTAACGATAAATTATGCGAGGAAAGTATGGATAATATCTTTTCTTTATAAATGTTGGCCAGCAAGTCGCCTCATTAAAAACCTTCAAGTCCCCTTAGGTACCCTGGTAAGGAAAAGAGCGCGTCTGGAACCTGCTGGTCTTTTGGATACATGAGCTTTTTGCTACATCGACTAGATGTTTTTGCTAAATGACGATGACCCTAATTGGCCATCCTCTTCGAGCTGTATGCTTCCTCTTGGTGTTGTAGCATCTTTGGTTTGTACTTTCTCTCGTATGACCTTTTTGGCTCTTGCAGTCGAAATGTCAGGGGTTCCCCGTGAAATACGTCTTTCCGTGGTAGTGTGATGTGCATGGCAGTAAAAACTTCGAGTGGCACCGCACCCTTTGCGTCTTGCTCTTTCATTTTGGGATTTTCACTTACGCTGACACAGTTTGGCACTCCTTGGCTGAAGATAGTAATGATGTGGTTTGGGTTTATCATCCTACTTGTGCCTGTCCTCACTTTATCAATCATGGCTTGATTTGTTTTGCTTGGAGGATCCTCTTGGTCTGGTTTTTGTCTGAAGATTTTTATTGCTCGAGTGGCCTGTGGGTGTCACCTTCTGATTGACCTATGGTTTATGTGCCTGAAGAAAACACCTGGCGGTACCTGCGCCTTTGCTGCTCCAATGTTTGCCAACATGTTGGCTTGTTTGTTGCGCGTGCGCGCTATATGTTGTAGCTCGCAACTGTGAAATCTTCTTTGCCACGTATCGAATTAATCCTGATATCTAGCCAGCTTGTCCATGTTCATCCTGCTTGCACCTGCCGCGTTTTGCATGATTATGCACGAGCTCCCTCGAATGATTCGTGTTGTGCTCCTGATGATCTTGCCAGTCGCATGCCTTGGAATAGGCCCTCGTAGTCGACTTCTACTTTTGATGGAGACGGGAAGTCTATCTGCAGTACATAGCTTATTCATTTCTTGTGGGGTGTTACGAGCATCATACCTGCACCTGTACCTCTGCCATTTTTTGACCCGTCAAAGTGTATTGTCCATGGTTTGGTGTGTGTGTCTTCTTGTTCTGCAAGATCGACTGTCCATATGGCGTTTACCTCATGTGATGCGGTTATGGTTGCCCGCCTCTTACGCTCTGGCTTCGTTGCCACTTCCCTCTCGACTCGCGCCTTGTCTGAGGTTTGCTTTGTTCCGAATGTCTCCGAGATCCTGCAAAAGTCTCTGTCGCAGTCTGACTTTTGGAAGTTTCCATTGACTGTGATGACTCCTTTTGGACCTGGCATTTTGAGCTCGAGGTATGCATAGTGCGGTACCTCCATGAACCTTACGAAAACCGGCCGTCCCAATACGGCGTGGTATTGTGATTTCCAGTCGACGACGTCGAAGTCGATGAGTTCGCTTCTGAAGTGGGTTGCATCCCCGAATGAGACGTCGAGTTGGATTTTCCCTTCTGGACGCATGGCTTTGCCTGGTACAATACCGTGGAAGGTGTTTATAGATTTCGAGAGATTCTCGACTGACCTGTTCATTCTTTGGAGCGTGTCTGTGAATATTATGTTGACGCCACTGCCTCCGTCCATGAATATTTTGGTCATAGTATATCCTCCGATCTGTCCTTCGAGTACTAGAGCAGCGTGTCCCGTACGATAGATGGCTGGCGGGTGATCCTTCTGATCAAAAGCGATTGTTATGTCTGATCCTCGCAAAAATTCTGTTACTGGGGGTGGAGCTAATACTGCCATATCGACGTTTCTGGTGTGGCGCTTTTATTTTCTGTTGTAGGTGCATCCCTTCTGGATCATGTACATCTGCCCTTTTGGCTGCGGATATTGAGTGTCCACATTGTGCGGTATGTGATGTATGGCGCCCGCCATCGTTATTCGCATCGTGTTGCGGCGGTGGCGGTAATGCTGCGACTGTTTGTGGAGGTGCTATGCATGCCGTTGGGGTAGCTTGTGGTTGTTCTCACTTCATCCGATTTATGTAATCCATCGCCATTTACCCGAATTCGCGGCAGCTTCCCATTGTATGATGCGACGTTAACCGTCCAGTCGCCGGATCTTTGAACATATGGAGTCCGCACTCGTCCTCCATCTTTTCTTGAAATGATTTCTTGATTCTTGACTCTGAACGTTTCTGCCAGTCTTGTCTTCTATAGCTCCCGCGCTGGTCTCGGTCGTCGCGTCTTTCGACTGGTCTATCTCGTCTATAGTTATCACTTCGTGTGTCTCGTCGATCGTCTTGTCAACTGCTTCGCCGGTCGTCTTGCTTTCTATCATCTTCACGCCGGTCGTCCTGCGAGAATCCAGCTGCTACAAATTTGACTTTGTCTTTGCTGCCGTGATCGTAGTCGCGCCTTCTTCGTTTGTCGTCCCTATCTTGGCGATCTCGACTATCGCGGTGGTCTCGACTGTCTCGTCGGTCACGATGTCGTTGCGGTGAGTGTGGAGTTTTGCTTTGAACTGCGTCTTCGCCATCTGCCCACTCGTTTGCTAGGTTCATGAGTTCCGCCATGTTTTTTGGTTTTTGTCGTCCGAGTGCCTCCCTGAAGTCTTTTCTATAGACTCCATTCGTGAAGGCGTCCATGGCTCTGTCTTCTGATATTGCGCCCACAGAGTTTCGGATGGAACTCCATCTTCTGATGTATGCTCTGAGTGTTCTTAATTCCTCGAATTTTTTCGACCTTTCGCAGAGAGGGTCGAAATATTTTATGAAGTCTTTCTTGAAGTGGTCCCAAGAGTCGTAGGTTCCTTCAGGTAAGGACTTGAGCCAGTCGCGTGTTGTTCCTTCAAGCATCAACTGTAGGTATTGTAGTGCCATCGTTGTTGTTCCTCGTTGGCATATGACTGCCAGTTTGTAATCTTCTAGCCAGCCCGAGGGTTCTTGTTTTTAGTTGAACTTCGGCATTGTTGGTAGACCAAACGTTTTTAGCAACTTGGTTTCTTGAATCCGCCGAGTGAAGCATTGTGCTCCGCATGGTCGTGCGTTGCGATTGTCGGGTTACTCGCGACTGCTTGATCTCCTAGACCTGCTCCTTGAGCGGCTTCTTGATCTGCGACGGCTTGAGCTTTTTCTGCCGCTGCTTCGCTGAGGACTGCGACGTCCTCTTGAGTGACTTCTGCTACATCCTCTCCTTCCTCCGTCTACCAGTTCTTTTGCTACGATTTCCAGGGCCTTCATTTGCTGGAGGTATCTTGCTTCAGCAGGATCCCCTGCTGGTGGTTTTCCCGCTTGGAGGTATGCCCCTATGGATATGAGGGCTCCATCTGCTGTTTTGGGTTGGATTATGCCGTTAGAGTCAACGGTCAGAAACGAGTTATCCAGGTTTCGAGTGACTTCTGCGCTTTCGTTTTCTGGGATTCTTTCGAATCTGGATCTGCGTCGTGCTTCGGTTGCACCTGTAGAACTCATAGATAGTTGTCGCCTGCGTGCGCTTGATATGCTTGCTTGCCTTCTTCGCTCCTCGAGTGTTGCTCTGTATTGTTTCAAGCGCTGCGATTCCTGCCAGTTGAAGTAGTTGTATGTTGCCAACTCGTCTGAAGTTGCGTCAGCTGGCATGATTATGCCCTCTTCACCTTTGTCACCTTTGCGGCCATCTCTGCCGTGATATCCAGAGTGGTGGTACCATCTGGTAGAGTGACTGTCCGGGGTACTCGACTGGTTGGCGATTGGCTGTGTTTTCTAATGTCTCTGCAGCTGTTGCCACGTTAACCTACTGGGTTATGTGGTAAGGATATGTGTAGTCTGAGTGTTCTTCATATGCTGCTTCGATGTCGCTATCCCACTCTATGCTTTTGTTTTTGTTTTTGCTGTTTTCGTCATTCTCTGTTTGATGCATATGTTTGTCGTAGTCGACGGCAGCGTGATGTGGAGATTGGGTCTCTGGGTTGGCGAAGTCGGTCAAACGTATGCTGTCTTCTGCAGGCTCATCATACTCGGAGAGGTGGAAGCTTTCTTCTGGAACGTTGACCTGCATATGATCGTCGACTGGGTAGATATGAAGGGTCGATTGCACTTCTTCTTCCATGAGCAAGCTAAAGTAAAGTCAGCTTGCGTAATGGCTGGAGCAGTGGAGATAGCATCTATCGTAACGACCCGAAGGGCCCAGCAAGAGGAATTGAATCTAAGCGGGTATCTCTTGTAGCGGAGGGAAGAGGCAAGCGTTCCCTGCGATCCTGCGTTTAATCTATTGTCTTCTCTTTTGTTATGAGTTGTCGTGGTGGTGTCACGGCAGATGCCATAGGATGGCTAATTTGTGGGGCCGATGGACGTTGGTGGATCCGGGGAGGGATAGCGAGCTGAAGAGCTCACGCGGGGAGGATCCCGGTAAAACCGAGATCTCCCAAGAACAAGGAACAAGATCAAAGTGCAAAGGGGAAGATCTAACAAACACAAACAAATGCACGAAGGCACACAACACACACGCGATATACCCAGGTTCAGGGCCCTCGTGAGGAGGCAACACCCCTACTCCTGCCTTTCCTCTCTATATCTTGGTGGTACAAGGACTACAACTTGCTACAAGATCCCTCAAAGGAAGGAGTACAAAGAACTAGATGAACTCAAGGTGAGAAGGAGTAAATGCTCTAAGAGTAAATGTGACTATAGCTTTGGCTCTCAAGTTGGTCTCTTGCTCTCAGGAGCAGTTATGGCGCCTTTTATAGAGCCCCGGCCAGGAGGGCCGGAAACCCTAACTTGGCTTGGCCCCACCGGACAGGCCTAGCCGGCATGCCGTCACCGGCTAGTGCGACCTAGTCGCTGGGCTATTCGGTGTAGCCCCTTCGTCATCATCTCGTTAAGGACGGCAGGCGCCGTCCTGCATCATCATTGTCCCCTTGTCAGAGACAAGACATGTCTTTGCCCATCCCGGATAGCCTTTTCCGGATTGCCGGGCTAGGCATGTCAGGTCTTGTCGTACCACGATCGTACCGGGTGACGCGCTCCCGTGCCAGGCGGGAGGTGACCATGCTTCCGTGTCAGGCGGGAGGTGACCATGCTTCCGTGTCAGGCGGAATGGTACTTCCCCCCGCGACAGACGGGAAAGCCTGCTATAGACCGTTGACGGCCTACCGGAAGCCCTCACGCCGGCTACCTCCTCGCTTGCCACTGTGAGCCTCTTCTGCATAAGATCAAGACCGAGACACATATTCCGGTTAGTTCTTACCCGGACTACCTATCCGGTAGACCCGAGTATCCCTCCATCCGGGAGTCTCCCCGGAGTCCTAGATCCGGGATCCTTCCCGGAGACGTCCGAGCTCGTCTCAGGATGAGTATCTCTAGGCCTAGCCTCCCGAAGATGTCTTAGCCTACCAGCAAAGACATCTTCGAGAAGCTAGTTCTTAGAGGAACCCCCCGCTCATGCTTGTGCTGCGATTGTGAGGGCCGGGGGTGTCTATTTATAGCTGGGAGACCTGACCCTTGCGCCTGCCAGGAGGCACTTTGTCCTCTACCAGCGCTCAGGGGTCAATCTGCCCTTTCAGCACAGCAGGAGGTGTCCCTTGCTCTCGCCAGAGGCCGGGTACTGTTGACACCTTGCTGAATTATACCGGGATCTGCCCCTACCCGGGGGGCAGCCCCCCGACACTAGTCCCCGAAGCTGGTGCTGCACAGCGACTTCGGATGATGTGCGGGGTCAGCTTTAATAACAACCATTTTCCGAGAACAAATTACACCATCCTTTTATTTCATGCCGAGATCGATTCTTCCCGAGATCTTCTTACCGAGGTCTTCCCACCGAGACTGTCTTAACCGGGAGGCGAAGCCTGCGACCGGATAGCACCATCTCAGTGAATCTCGACCGTTGATCTCCCGATAAATTCGAGACAGTGAGCCAGGGCCCACCCGACGTCCCGTCTGCGCAGAGACGCACTCGAGTGCTTCTGTGCGAGCACGCCGTCGCTTGGGTTCCCGCGCCGGGGAGCCGCATCCGATCCGGAATCCAACCGTTGGGGCCGTGTGGCCCTCGGTGTGGCCGGATCGGGCGCTCCGGATAGTGCCACGTGGCTCGCGGCACAAAACAGATTATCGGAAACCGCTCCGGAATCCCCCCCCATAAATAGGGGACCGGAACAGTTTATCTCCTTCTTCCTCTCCTTCGCACTTTCCTCCCTCGCCGTCTCGAGCGCCCCGCTGCCGCTGCATTTGCCGCTGTTCGCCGGAGCTCGGACACCGCCGCCCTCTCCGTTCGCCGGAGCCCGGACACCGTCGCCCTCGCCGAACTTCTCTTCTCCGGTGAGTTCCTCTTCTTTGCTCCGATGATTTCCTCCGTAGAGCAACCGCCCGACCCCGGCCGTGCCATAGCGCAAGTCCGGTAGAGCCGCCGCCGGTGAGCACAACCTGGGCGGCGCGCACGAGGCGCACGGCGGTGTTGTACCGACGCGGTAGGATGCAAGTCCTTCACTCGCATTGCGCCTCGCCCGAGCCTAGCGCGAGCCCTTTTTCCTTCCTTTAGTTTTGATTATTTAGCACACGGTAGATCTTCTTTCCCAGGAACCCGGTAGTGTTTAGCAGTTTGTGCTCCGACATCCTAGTTTTCGGTAGACTAACTCCGACTAACCGCCGCTGCGCCTGCAGAGTAGCTCGGATACCCCTGCGTACTTCTCCGACATGGGCGAAGAACGTACCCGGGGATGCTGGGATGGGTCCGAGACCAAGCAGTCAGATCTGGACTGGCTCTATCGGACTCACCGGATTCCTCCGGAAGTCGAGAGCCGTCTCCCGGAGGGAGAGGTTGCACCGGAACCCCAACCCGGGGAATACGTGGTATTCCTCGCGCACTTCGAGCGTGGGTTCGGGCTTCCGGCTAGCCCCTTCTTCCGCGACTTCCTCGACCTCTACGACCTCCAACCTCACCATCTTCCCGCCAACGCCATAATGATGCTCTCGGTCTTCACCACATACGCGGAGGCATATCTCGGCATCTGGCCCTTCTTGGATCTCTGGGCCAAGTATTTCATTCTGCGCCGCCAAGCCATCCCCAATCCGGATAAGAAGATAAAAGACTTAGTCGATTGCGGAGCGGCCACCATCATCCCTCGCGCGGACTCCGGATTCCCCATAGTCAAGGGACTAGAGTCCTGCCGGAAGTGGCTGCGCAGCTTCTTCTATGTGAAGAACCGGGAGCACTCGGGAGATGGTCCGGGATCCTCGAACCCGGACTTCATCAATCTGCCGGAGTTCGTTATTGGCCCTCCGCGCGAATTCCGTCTCTGGAAGAAGCTTCCGGATAATGACGAGGCCAGCTGCATGCACGACGTTCTGAACGTGCTAAATCAGAAGATGACCGGGGATGACCTCCTGCGTTGCTTCATTGTTCGCCGGGTTTGTCCCCTTCAAAACCGAGTGCACAAGATGTGCCACATGGCTGGGAACTATGACCCCACTAGGACCAGTATCTTTGGGCTAGATCACGCCGGGGTCGTCCGTCGCGTTCGAGCTATTGCCCGGACGGAGATGACGGAGGACTACTCTTGGGGGGTCATTGGGGGATCCCGGAAAAAACCATGCGACCAGGTGCTCATATCTGTCTTTCGTGCATTCGCCTTCATACATGCGTTCACCTGGACACCGACACGGCCTAATCTGTTTGCGCAGTTGTTCGAGCGTCAACTGGAAGAAGACGCCGTCCACGCCAACGGGAATTTCGTGCTGAACTTCCCGAGACCGGACGTGATGCCGAGAGAGGATCCCGACGGCGAGGACCATCTCGCCATCCCTTTCGTTAAGGCCCCGGGTAATCCTTCAACTCCAGAGGCAGTTTTCATTTCTTCGGATGATAAGGATGAGATTGACTGCCAGATTCTCGATGTTATTGACGCTCTCTCTGAACTGGGCCTCAGCAGTGGTTCCGAAACCGACAACCGGGACCAAGCGTGCCGAGAGCCGGAAGCGCGCGGCTTCCGACACCGAGGGGGCCGATAACTCCGGCAACCCCCCCAAGAAGAGCAAACCGAGTAAGCAAACGACCGAGAAGCCTGCTCGCCGCCGGAAAAGGGGTCCTCCCATCGTGGATTCCGGGTACGTTTTCCTTGCCCTATGTTATCTGACTTTGTTTTCTCCATAACTATTACTAAGACACTTCCTTTCAGGGATGCACTCGAGCTCCCGTCACCTGCTGTTCCTCCTCCTCCCGGGACTCGGACTCCCAGCCCGGCTCGGGCTTCTCCTTCACCTCCTCGCCCATCTACTCGAGGGAGTGAGCCTGCCACCTCCGGTGCCGCACCGGCTACCGCTGCGACCCCGGAAGCACATCCGGTGATCGAGGAGACCCCGGTGCAGGCCACAACCACCTCGGGAGAAGTGCTTCTTCCGGAGAGCCCGCGCCGGGTGCCCGGGCTTGAGGCAGAGATTGTTAGCCCTCGCCGGCAACCTGCGGCAAGCGGCCCTTCTCGGCCAGTCGCGACCAAGACCACCCCGGAGAAGCAGCATACAGCCTCCTCCCGGCCAGCAGATCAACTTCCCAAGTCTCGCGGCAAGATTGCTGGGCAGAAAACACCTTCTGCCCCACCCGCAGCTGCCCCGACATCCTCGGCCCGCGACTTGGTGCCGCGCACGGGTATGTTTTCGTCTTTACCACCGCCTCCCGCCGAGATCCCTACTGCTGCCTTGCGGATGTTGCGAGCAACCGTCAGTTCGTTTGTACCTTCAGGATCCCGGGACGTTGCTGCTTCCCGCGCGCCCGGCGGCTTCGGCATACGGGTTGTTGACGAATACAACCATGCCTGGCTTGCCGCCGATGCCTCCGAGACCGCGGGAGACTTGCACGCTGCAGTCCCAAGCCGCAACGCCCAAGCCCTGCATGCTCTCCAGGTGGCCGCGTTGGACGTTACTCGGGTGACCGAGGTAAGCTTGTTCTCTTTCTTTTATCAAAAAATACTTGTTCCTTCCACCATCACTAGTCCCCGAGATTGGTGCTTAGTGCTCTAGATTCCACCGAATAGCAGATCACTAGGTTCCAATCTTAGAGAAAAAATCCAGGACTCGGACACCGAGTTCCCGAGATCCTCCCAACCGGATAGGTTGCTTCAAAATTTGCTCCACCACTAGTCCCCGAGATTGGTGCTTAGTGCTCTAGATTCCACCGAATAGCAGATCACTAGGTTCCAATCTTAGAGAGAAAATCCAGGACTCGGACACCGAGCCCCGAGATCCTCCCAACCGGGTAGGTTGCTTCAAAATTTGCTCCACCACTAGTCCCCGAGATTGGTGCTTAGTGCTCTAGATTCCACCGAATAGCAGATCACTAGGTTCCAATCTTAGAGAGAAAATCCAGGACTCGGACACCGAGTCCCCGAGATCCTCCCAACCGGGTAGGTTGCTTCAAAATTTGCTCCACCACTAGTCCCCGAGATTGGTGCTTAGTGCTCTAGATTCCACCGAATAGCAGATCACTAGGTTCCAATCTTAGAGAGAAAATCCAGGACTCGGACACCGAGTCCCCGAGATCCTCCCAACCGGGTTCCTCCTTCTTTGCCTTGTTTTCCAGACTGATTCCTCCTTTTTTTGTCTTGATTTCAGGAGTGCAGCCAGAAACGTCGCAACATCTTCAACCGGGTTCTTGCTGACCTCGGTCAGTCCAAGAAATCCGAGGAGCGCCTCCGGGAGGAGCGCGATGCTGCGCGCAAGGTCTCGGTGGACCAGAAGACCGCACTTGCCACCGCGCAAGCCGAGATCGCGCGGCTCAACGGCGAGCTCGAAAAGGTCAAGGCTGCTACGGCCGACATGAAGACGCGCTTCATCGAGGCGACCAAGAAGCAGAAAGAGACCTTGGATCATTCCGAGGAGCGCGCGCACACTGCCGAGACTGAGCTTGCTCTTCTCCGGTCCCGGTCTGATACTTGGCTCCCGGAGCTCACAGTATTGAACCGGGATCTGAACAGTAAGTGGACCGACATCCCTCTTGTCTTCTCTTTGCTTTCTTTCTTGCTGTTACTCTTATGACCTAGTCGTTTGACAGCTCTTCTTTTTAAAGGAGAGTTCGAGCACTCCCGCGAGGCTGCCGCCAAAGCTGTTGCCGCCTCCCGCGAGAAGCGCGCCGGGAAGGGTCCCATCTCGGATGACTGGGACATCGAGGATCACCTCACCGCCCTGAAGGCCCGGATAGTACCTCTTCGGTCTATCGGGACTGAACTTCTCAGCGCTGCGGTCCACGTCCACGGCGCACTGTGGCCAAGCATCCGCGGGCCGCTCTCGATTCCCGAGCTCACGAACGCACTTCGGGGTGCCGGGAGGCGCATCCACGCCTGGAAGCGTTCCGGTGCGCGGGCTGGCGCGGACCAGGTCTTGACCCAAGTACTCAGCTGGTACGAAGGTCTCGATTTGGGGGCGATCCAGCGGCTGCGGACGACCTCGGCGTGGGTTAGTGACCCGGCCAAGATCCAGCAGCGACAGGAGGTGGCGCACCGCATCGCTACGTGGGCAAGTATCCGCGCCTTCACCGCCAGTGTTCTTTCTGACTCTGACTCAGAAGGTGAGGACGACGAAGAAAGCGACGCGAGCGGCGACGCGGAAGACGAGGCCCCGGAAGGAGATGACGCTGCTTCCGGTGCCGCGCCCGAGAAGGTGGTTCCTCGGGATGCAGCGACTTCGCCAAGACCCGAGGCCCCCGAGATCGAGGTGCTTCCCGAAGCCCCGAGTAGTGCTGTCGGAACCGAAGCCGAAGTCGCTCCCGCTGCTGCTCCTGCTGCTGCTGCTGCCACTGCTCCCGAGGCCGCTGCTCCCGAGGTCTCCGTCGAGAAGCCGACTTCCCCTACCGCTTGAAAAACTTAGTAGATTCGTTAAATCCCTGGGATGCCGGGTGCCATATGTAATATATACTTATACTATTTTCGTTCCGCAGCGAACTACCTATCTGAACAATTTATGCCAATGTATTCTGTTTTGAGTTCCCGACTTGCCTTTCATGTTTACCGTACTTAGGTAATTTCTGCTCTTGTCTACCATTTCGGCGTTCGACAGTCGAGTCACAAAACTCCACATACGGCATACATTACTTAGAACAACCCGAGTTCCGGCTAACCGAATTCCCGACATAAACAACAACAAAGTTACTAAAAAACAAACATGCCGGATAAGTTCCTGCTCCAAGTCCCCGAGACCATTTTCGTGTTTCCCACCTTCCCTCTCTTTGCTCTTGACTACCATTTCGGCGTTCGTCAGTCGAGTCACAAGATGATTTCACATGACATACATTACTCTGATTTTGAGAATCGGACTCGGAACTTTCCCGGCATGCACACAATATAAAAAATAGCTATCCGGCAGTCCCCGGGTTCCTTCCCGGGATGCCGGTACAAAACAATAAATAAACTTGACGAAACAGAAGTAAAAAAGAGCACAGAACCAGGCAGTCCCCGGGTTCCGGGTGCCTTACTTCCATAAATATTGAAAATTGAGGTACACATACACTGAGCCCTTTATGCGTAAAAGGGGCGAAGTAGAGCTACATTCCATGGACGCTTGGTTTCCTCACCGGATTTGTCCAGTACACCTTTCCTAGCCTCCTGTGCATCTACAAGGTAATAAGAATCATTGTGCAATGCTCTGCTTATCACAAAAGGTCCCTCCCATGGAGGTGACAGCTTATGCATCCCGGCTGTGCGTTGGATGAGCCTCAGCACCAAATCTCCTTCCCGGAATACCCTCGGGTGTACTTTCCGGCTATGATAGCGACGGAGATTCTGTTGATAAATTGCAGACCGAGATAATGCCAACTCTCTTGCCTCTTCGAGTAAATCGACATCATCTTCCCGGGCCTCCTTTGCCTCGGTCTCGGTGAACATTGTCACTCTCGGAGAATCATACTGTATGTCGGTTGGGAGTATTGCCTCAGCACCGTATACCATGAAGAATGGCGTGTAGCCGGTAGATCTATTCGGTGTAGTCCGGAGACCCCATAGCACTGCCGGTAACTCCTCTATCCAGCATCCCGGAGTTCTCAATAGTGGTTCGATCAAACGAGCTTTGATGCCGGCCAAGACCAAGGCATTTGCTCTCTCGACTTGCCCATTTGCTTCCGGGTGTGCAACTGATGCTACATCCAGCCGGATTCCCTTCTCAGCACAAAATCGAGCGAATTCCCCCACAGCAAAGTTGGTTCCATTATCCGTATCTCAAGATGATGTCTTTCAGGAATTGCACAGCGGTGTGTCCATCGCACTTCCGGATTGGCTTGACCTCTATCCACTTTGTGAATTTGCCCACCATGACAAGTATGTGTGTCATATTGCCCCTTGCCGGCTTGAATTGCCCGACCATGTCCAAACACCATACTGCGAATGGCCAAGTGATGGGGATTGTTTTCAGTGCTGACGCCGGCATGTGTATCCGGTGAGCAAATCTCTGGCATCCCCCACACTTCCGGACAATATCTTCTGCTTGCTGCAGAGTGGGCCAGTAGAACCCATGCCGGAACACCTTTGCCACCAGGGCCCGGGATGATGCATGATGTCCGCACTCCCCTTGATGTATTTCCACCAGCATCTCTTGTCCTTCTGCCGGTTCCACACATCTCTGGAGTACCTTAGTGACACTTCTCTTGTACAGCTCTTGATTGATGACAGTGTATGCTTTTGATCTTCGCAGTATTTGCCGGGCTTCCACTTCATTTTCCGGGAGAGTTCCCTCTAAGATGTAAGCTATAATGGGCTGTGCCCATCCCGGGATAGGTCGAACCGGGAATGCGGGAGCGTCTATGTCCATTGGTTCTGCCGACATCACCTCTATCATCATCTTTCTTTGCCTCTCTGAGCACTGGGACGCAGTCCCCGGGTTCGATGTTATGCTCCCGACATCTACTTCCATGGGTACGGCATCTGAACCAGGCTCCTTGGGGATGAAGATAGATTCCGACTCGGGTGAGGGTTGGATAGATGGCTTCCTCAAATGTTCCAGAGCTATTCCGGGTGGGATTGCATCCCGGGATGATCCTAGTTTGGACAAGACATCCGCTGCTTCGTTTTCTCCTCTGGGTACATGTTTGAACTCGCACCCTTCAAAAAATCCGGATATTTTCTGCACATGAAACCTGTACAAGGCCATGTTTGCATCAAGGGCATCCCAATTCCCCGATACCTGTTGTACTACGAGGTCCGAGTCACCAAAGCACTCTATCCGGCGGATGCCGATCTCCTTGGCGACGTTCAGTCCATGAACCAAGGCCTCATATTCTGCGACATTGTTGGATGCCCGAAAATGGATCTGCAGCACATACTTCAGTACATCTTGCTTTGGGGAAGTGAGGACCACTCCGGCACCCAATCCGATCTTAGCCTTTGAGCCATCGAAATGCATCCTCCAGAAATTGTAATCCGGCATCGGAGGTTCATACTGCATCTCGGCCCAGTCTACCAAAAAGTCCGGCAGCGCCTGCGACTTGATGGCATCTCGTCTCTCGTATGCCGGAGCGTACGGAGACAACTGGATGGCCCATTTGGCTACCCGGCCGCTAGCATCCTTGCAACCGATGATCTCGGCGAGTGGAGCTTCGCATACCACTGTGATCGGGTGTTCCTGAAAGTAGTGCTTGAGCTTGGTCACTGCCATGTACACCCCATATGCCATCTTCTGGTAGTGCGGGTAGTTCTGCTTGGATTCCGAGATCACCTCACTGAGGTAATACACCGGCCTCTGTATCAGCTTGCCCCCTTCTTCCCTTTCTACAACCATTGCCACACTAACTACTCGGTTGGTTGCGGCAATATACAACAGCATAGGTTCCTTGGGTAATGGGGATGCCAACACCGGTGCTGTTGAGAGCATTCTCTTCAAGTCGTTGAACGTCGCATCAGCTTGCGGGGTCCAAACAAATGTCTTGCTCTTCTTCATCAGTTGATACAAAGGCAGGGCCTTCTCCCCAAGTCGGCTCACAAACCGACTTAAGGATGCCAGACACCCGGTAAACTTCTGCACATCCTTGAGGCGCGGGCAACTTCATGCTCTCAATAGCGCGAATTTTTCCCGGGTTGACCTCGATTCCCCGACTTGAGATGAGGAAACCGAGTAACTTTCCTGCCGGAACACCAAATGTGCACTTATCCGGGTTCAACCTCATCCGGAATCTTCTTAGGTTCTTAAATGTTTCCCTCAGATCATCTATTAATGAGGCTTTTTCTTTTGTTTTTATGACTATGTCATCGACATAAACCTCGGCATTTCAGCCTATCTGGTCATGCAAGCATTTCTGCATGCATCTCTGGTATGTAGCACCAGCATTTCTCAACCCGAAAGTCATAACACGATAGCAATAAGCCCCATAAGGGGTAATGAAAGCAGTTTTCAATTGATCATCCGGATTCAAAGGTATCTGGTGAAAGCCAGAATAAGCATCTAGAAAGGTTAAAAGCTCACTCCCGGCAGTGGAGTCTATCACTTGATCTATCCGGGGCAGCGGAAAGGGGTCTTTCGGGCATGCCTTGTTGAGGTTGGTGAAGTCGATGCACATGCGCCACACCTTAAGCAGGAGGGGATCATCCTTCTTCTTCTCCACCAGGACCGGATTCGATATCCAATCCGGGTGCAGCACCTCCATGATGAATCCGGCGGCCAGCAGTATAGCCAGATGCTCCATGACAGCTGCTCTTCTCTCATCCGAGAGGCGTCTAGTCGGTTGCTTCACCGGCTTCGCATCCGGTCTAACAAATAGAGAGTGCTCAGCCAACTCCCTCGGGACGCCTTGCAGATCGTCACTCGACCACGCAAAGGGATCCCGATTCTCACGGAGGAAGTCGACGAGCTCGCCTTCCTATTTGCTGTCCAGGTTGCTGCCAATGATAACTTGGCGCTCCGGGTTGCTGGGGTCCACACACACCTTCTTGGTCTCATTGGGGGGCTGAAATGATGCCCCCTGCTCCGGGTTCACCATCCCGGGCATTCCGAGTTGGGAGGTCTTGGCCATCGCCACCACCTGCTGGATCCTCTTCTTCTCTTCCGCGATCACCAGGGATTCAGCTAAGCACGACCCCGCCGAGGCACACTCCATGGAGCGCTTGTGGTCTCCCGAGATGGTGATTACACCGTTGGGTCCCGGCATCTTCATCTTGAGGTAGCCCACGTGAGTCGAGATCATGAATTTGGCGAGGGCGGGTCTGCCGATCAGGGCGTGATATGGGCTCTCAAGGTCCACGACCTCGAACTCCAAGCTCTCGGTTCGGCAGTTCTCCCGAGTTCCGAATAGCACCTCCACCCAAATCTTTCCCATGGGCGAGCAAGAGACTCCGGGCACAATGCCGTGGAAGGTTGTCTCGGTAGGCAGCAGGGTGTTCATGGATACTCCCAGCTTCAGCATCGTGTCCTTGTACATGATGTTGATGGCACTGCCATTGTCAATCAGAACCCGGCTGAAGCGGACGTTGAGGTTGGGTCCGACAAAGGTTGGGTCCACCACCAAGGCATACGCTCCCGGCTTGGGCATAACCCGGGGGTGATCCTTCCGGCTCCAGGTGATCTCCATCTCGGACCAGTGCAAGAATTTGGGCACCGCCGGGATCACGGCATTCACCTCCAGGGCACGCTGCCGCACACTCTTTCGGTCAGTGGGCTCGGTCACAAAGACCACATAGCTCTGATGTGCCTCCCGGTAGTTGCTCTGCTGGTGTCCGGCTTGGTTACCGTTCTCGTTCCGGGTATGCACCACATTCACTGGGCGAGGTGGGGGTCCTCTCGGAGGAGGGGGAAGTCGAACTGCATTGGTCCCCGATGTCGGAGGAGGGGGTCTCGGGATATTGGGCCGAGATGCCGGAGCATTCTGCCGAATAGCTCCCGAGCTGCCTTCCTGCAACGTGCGCTGATACCAGCTGCACTGCCGAGTAGAGTGGTTTGCGGGCTTGTTAGCCTCCAGAGTGTGATAGCAGCATGGTTTGTTCAGCATTTCCTCATATGTCAGGGGCTTCTTCTGCTCCACCCAGGTCTTTTGCACCTCCTGACTCTGACCCCAAGCCGGGCCACTGGTCTTTTGACGCTGGCTGTTGCCGGCATCCTCCTGCTCCCGGGTCACTGCTGCGACATGCTGCGCGGCATGGTGGTACTCGGGCTGATTCCTCTTGTGGCCGAACTCCTGGCGATCATGGCTCCTGCTCGGTCCTGAACGCTGAGGCCCCGCATTCCTCCTGTTGGAGTCTCCGACATCCACCAGGGGTTGCATGGGATCTCCAAGCGTGTAGGTATCGGCGATGCGCATGGTTTCTGCCAAGGTTGTTGGCATCTTCCTTTGCAATTTCTGCCACAGCATAGAGCCATGCCGGCATCCCTGCGCAAACCAGGAGATGGCCTGTGCCTCCACCATTCCTTCGCAAGAGTTGCGAATATTGCTCCACCGGGTAAGGTATTCCCGGTCAGTCTCATTGCTCCTTTGCCTACATATGGCGAGCTGCTGAGGCCTGTTGGGCCTCTTGTACGTGCTGGTGAAGTTGCTGATGAATGCCTCCTCAAAGTCTAACCAGCAGTCTATACTGCCAGTTCTCAGATTGTTCAACCAGATCCGGGCTGGTCCTTCCAACATCTGTGGTACATAGCATACCGCCCATCGTCTGTTTCCACCGGCTATGCTTACTGCAGTTACATAGTCGGTTAGCCAGTCCTCCGGCTTCTTGCTACCGTCATAGGTCTTGGCACCTCGGTTGAGCTGAAAGTTCCGAACAGGAGGTTCCCGCATTATCCGAGGTCCAAAGCAGGCAGGTCCCGGAGGTCCTTGCTCTTCCACCAACTCGGATTGGTGAATCCGGTCGAGCCGGAATCTGGCGTCTGCCGGGTTCAGCTGCCTGGTTCCTATCCGAGATCCCAAGGGGTTCTCGTCTGGCTGATATCCGAGCTGCTGCAACCTCGAGTTGCCATCGTTGAGCCTGTCTTGTGCAGGGACCAGGGCCTGCTGGGGAACGGAGATGACCTCCCTCTGCGGGTTTCCCCGAACGTGAGGAGGATTCCGGGGTGGATTACCACGGCTAACCGGGTTATTGTTTCCTACACCCAGGTTACCATCCCCACGGGTACTTCCCGCCTGTCCCGAGTTACGCTGTCCGGCTTGCCCGGCTTGCTGGATACCGGCAAAGGCCGGATCATAGGTCTTTAGCTGCTTGTTCTTCCCGGAACCTCGACTCCGGCTCCGGCTCTTGCTCTTGCTCTTGCTTCTGCTCGGATGCGGGGAAGAGGCCTCCCCATCCGACTTCTGGCTGTCGGGTCTGGCTGAGTACACCTGGGATCCTGCCCCGGGGTTTTTCTTCTTGAAGGCTAGATTCTGACGATTGGCCTCAATCACCAACTCGTTTACCCTCTCCTGCTGCTTGCGTAGGGCTTCACCGGATAACCCTGCCAACTCGGCCATGGCGGCTTCGGCGGCCCTAAGGGTTTTCGCCGGTGAGCTGTACACCGGCTTCCCTGCTGAAATCCGACTTCCAGTGTTACTGGTGGTGGCTCCACCAGCCAGCTCCTCATTCACCATTCTTCCTTTCTTGCGCAGATCTGCAATGCGCTTCTCCCGGGAGTCTATCTTAGGGAATCCGTGAGCTGCATTGTACTCCCGGAGGCTAGCGCTAAGCTCGCGGCGGATCTCGGCGATCTCCTGTGCTTCAGCGAGTAGCAACTTCCGCTGCTCCTCTAATTCAGCCGAAGTGGCCTAGGTATCTGCTCCGGTAGCTACCGGTACAGCCAACTTAGCCACGAGTCCCGAGAGGGGATCCGGACGACGTCGCGGCTGGGATGACTGCGGATCACCATCTCGGGCCGCAGGCCTTTCCTGCGGGGGTTTGGCCAAACGGGGGTGGCCGTCGGTATCGCCGTCAGCGTCTTGATACTCCTCCTCGGTTGCCCCGACCATCATCACTGCGACGGAACTCGGGGGGCGACCGACACGCAGACCCCGAGCAGCGCAGAGCATGGGAGGGTCCTCAGCTTCCAGGACCACGTCCGGGTAGCTACAGACAACTTCGGTGGCCACGTAGGTGATGAAACCACCAAAGTCAATGAGACATCCGTTCACCAGGAACGGTCTGTTCCGGAAGCACCCTGCGTTGTCGCAGACGAAGTCCATCTCCCCTAGCCTTACGACTAGGCCAGAGAGAACCTGAACGTCGAAATGAACGGGGGAGCCCGTCCGGATGTGTATACCAGCCAACGCCTCTGTCAGCCCCACGGTGGGCGCCAATTGTCGTGGTGGTGTCACGGCAGATGCCATAGAATGGCTAATTTGTGGGGCCGATGGACGTTGGTGGATCCGGGGAGGGATAGCGAGCTGAAGAGCTCACGCGGGGAGGATCCCGGTAAAACCGAGATCTCCCAAGAACAAGGAACAAGATCAAAGTGCAAAAGGGAAGATCTAACAAACACAATCAAATGCACGAAGGCACACAACACACACGCGATATACCCAGGTTCAGGGCCCTCGTGAGGAGGCAACACCCCTACTCCTGCCTTTCATCTCTATATCTTGGTGGTACAAGGACTACAACTTGCTACAAGATCCCTCAAAGGAAGGAGTACAAAGAACTAGATGAACTCAAGGTGAGAAGGAGTAAATGCTCTAAGAGTAAATGTGACTATAGCTTTGGCTCTCAAGTTGGTCTCTTGCTCTCAGGAGCAGTTATGGCGCCTTTTATAGAGCCCCGGCCAGGAGGGCCGGAAACCCTAACTTGGCTTGGCCCCACCGGACAGGCCTAGCCGGCATGCCGTCACCGGCTAGTGCGACCTAGTCGCCGGGCTATCCGGTGTAGCCCCTTCGTCATCATCTTGTTAAGGACGGCAGGCGCCGTCCTGCATCATCATTTTCCCCTTGTCAGAGACAAGACATGTCTTTGCCCATCCCGGATAGCCTTTTCCGGATTGCCGGGCTAGGCATGTCAGGTCTTGTCGTACCACGATCGTACCGGGTGACGCGCTCCCGTGCCAGGCGGGAGGTGACCATGCTTCCATGTCAGGCGGGAGGTGACCATGCTTCCGTGTCAGGCGGAATGGTACTTCCCCCCGCGACAGACGGGAAAGCCTGCTATAGACAGTTGACGGCCTACCGGAAGCCCTCACGCCGGCTACCTCCTCGCTTGCCACTGTGAGCCTCTTCTGCATAAGATCAAGACCGAGACACATATTCCGGTTAGTTCTTACCCGGACTACCTATCCGGTAGACCCGAGTATCCCTCCATCCGGGAGTCTCCCCGGAGTCCTAGATCCGGGATCCTTCCCGGAGACGTCCGAGCTCGTCTCAGGATGAGTATCTCTAGGCCTAGCCTCCCGAAGATGTCTTAGCCTACCAGCAAAGACATCTTCGAGAAGCTAGTTCTTAGAGGAACCCCCCGCTCATGCTTGTGCTGCGATTGTGAGGGCCGGGGGTGTCTATTTATAGCTGGGAGACCTGACCCTTGCGCCTGCCAGGAGGCACTTTGTCCTCTACCAGCGCTCAGGGGTCAATCTGCCCTTTCAGCACAGCAGGAGGTGTCCCTTGCTCTCGCCAGAGGCCGGGTACTGTTGACACCTTGCTGAATTATACCGGGATCTGCCCCTACCCGGGGGGCAGCCCCCCGACATGAGTTGTCTTGTCTTGCAGTAGTTTGCATCTCGTTTTGCATCATGAACTCGTTGAATTCCCTTGTGGACATGGACCCTGCTATGGATGAGATCGGATCGATCTGTGATGTTGCCGCTCCAGTGCTTCCAGCCGAAGCCATCGATATGATCATGTCGTCGACTGAGGTAGTCGACGGTCCTTCCTCTTTAGGGAACTCTTCTGCCATGAACTTGTTGAATTCCACGGATGACATCGAACCCCTTGGGGATTTTGGTGGCGGGATCGGATCGACCTGTGATGAGGTATCATCCTTGTCTGTCGAAGATGCGATCTCATTCGATCTCTCCTGGAGTGGCTTAGTTGCAACCTATTCGGCTAGGTCCTGCACACAAAGCTGATAAAAAAAGTTATGTTCTCCGATAGTTTGATCAAAATCTGATTTGAGATTGGAGTAAATCTCCTGATCTTCGGGTGAGTATGGCCTGATCCTTGCTGGTGATGCTGCTTTTGGCGAGTGATCGCCTATGGTCTGAATGTGATCTGCTATTGCTGATGTGCATCCCTTTGAAGAAGTCGGCGGATCGCCGTTTGAAATTTGGACCGAAAAATCCGTAGATCCAACACTACCTATTCCCACAGACGGCGCCAATTGACGAGGGATGTTCCCATCAATACCCATGGTTACTGGCCTAGGGTAAGAGTTATGAGGTAGAGAACGCGTAGTGTTGGTAGATTCGTCGGCTGACAAGCGTGAATTACCCAGGTTCGGTGCTCTCGAGTGAGGTAAAACCCTTACTCATGCTTGTCTGTTATTGATTGTGTATATGCGGCAAGTACAGAGGTCTAGCAAGATGTCGATCTTGCTAGGGTTTGATGGTTCTTGTTGGGCGTGTCCTTTTTCAGCCACCCTCCTGTCCTTTATATAGGGGTACAGGTCTCGGGTCGAAACCGACTAGGATTACATTTATGGAAAGTACTACCGACTATGCTATCTATGGTATAAGTCTTCGACTTGGGATTCGCTTGTTGGGCTTTTTCAGCCTATTGACAATTGGGGTTTAGTCATTACGTGCACCAGGTATCCACAGGAAGGGGTACCCGTTTGGTATAACCTTGTCACCGACCCTCACTTTCGACTTAAATCATCCAGCTAGCAACCGCACCTCGCCCGACCCACTGCCTTCCTCGATCCACATAAGCAACCCACCTCGTGCGAGCAGCGAGAAGCTTCAATGGGAAAAAGGAGGCGACACCTGCGACCGAGATCCTAGCTTTGCCTGTGCGCCTGCCTCGGCATGGTCTTGTTTCCATGGAGTAGTGTGGCAGTCGTCCTTGTTCAGATGTTACATGGTCAATTCAGAAGTTCGGATTAGAGCCTGTTTGCACTGATTGAATCTGCTCCGAGTTCTCAATGTAACTAAACTTGTAGGTACATATTGTGTCGTCGCAGGAATGGGCTAATTTTCTCAACAGAGAGAGTCAGATACATGTCGATTACAGTGTGTAAGTTTATCTTTTTTGTGCCTTATTGCTCAATGGGTATTGTAGCATTGTGGTGGACTGATAGATGTGCAATCATTAGTTGCGAGCTTAGCTGCTATTTCAGATGCATCAAATGGAAGCTTCAGAAGCTAGCGACTTCCGTTTTCCTGAGCTATATATAGTAATCCATAGCACAGAGTATTAATTGAGCTTCAGTTCTTTTCTGTAGTGGAATTTATTTAATTTCAATTCATGGGTGTGGTGAAGTAATATGACCATTTGAGCTTCTGTTCTTCCATGTAACTGAATTAATTGAACTTCAGTTTGTGGGTTGTGAAGTAATATGATCATTTGAGCTTCTGTTCTTCCGTGTAAGTTAATTAATTGAACTTCAATTCATGGGTGTAGGGAAGTAATGGGCTCTATTCAACTGTTTACTGAAGAAACGCTTTTCAATTTGTATATGCAGGGCTTCAATGTGATACCCTGGCACGGTTCATCATAGGTTCCTGGTTGCTTGCTCCGGCTCCAAGTTGAACGTCATCTCCAGTTGCTGCGGTAGCCACCAGGGGAGTGGATTTCACGCTCTCTGAGCACATGAGCAAGAACTCCCCTATGTTCATTGTCGGGATCCTAGGCGACGTGGACACTGGAGGTGGCGCCGATGTGAGGCTGAATTCATTAATGAAACTAATGAGATGTTGAGTCTCTAGAGTCCTCCATTACCACCCCATCAATGAGTTTGAGCCGTTTTTCGAGACCATTGGGCCGTCAGAGCTGGGGAAGTTTTTGCCAACAGATTTGATATACCTGAATGATGCCATCGAATTGCTGGAGAATTACTAAGTACTTTGTGATTATGGCGTCCCACGAACAAAGATAATTGGTAAGGTGTACCTTGAGGCCAACGAGGTGTTTGGTTATGGACACGGTGTATTGTTCTCAAAATTGCAACAATATGAGCTGCTTGGATTAAGCCGGCCAACTATCACTAAGTTTGTAGTCTGTTGCGCCAAGCTCCTGATAGGTGAGGAGAGAAGAAGGCCAAGCTGGCTCAGACAGCTCACACGCAATGATATATTTTAGTTCATCAAGAGACTCATGTGGATTTTCCATCCATACAAATCATCTCTCGAACATTGATTTGCCCGTGGTAACGCACGGACATTTTACTAGTTCAGTATATAGATTGCTTATATCCCTAGTTTCTAGCGTATGACCGACCTGCTAGCTAGGGGCTATGTGCAATACCTTATCACTAACCGTCCAGTGCATCAAGATTGGTGCGGTTACTTGCCAAAAAGGACCCCACTTTTTTTAAATTTGTATTACTAGGTCCCTCGTTCATTACCCCAGAATCTGACCTAATACACAAATTTGTGGATCCTTTCAGAATATTTTTGGATCCTTTCAAATCCATATCCAAAGAATAAGATCTATTGGTTTCAAATTTTTATCTGTATATTTCCGGTGTAGATCTTTTCAGATGATTTGTGGATCCTTTCAAGTCTGTTGTTTTCAAATTAAATCCGTATCCAAAGAATTTGTATCTGTAAATTTCCAGTGTGGATCTTATTCCATACGAAAGAGATCCTTTTAATCCATTACAAACCTCCGGTGTAGATCTATTCAAATACAGTTTGGATCTTTCTCCAAATGAAAGGAAAGATCCTCAAGCAAAGAGATCCAATACAAAGATCCCAAGAAACAGGGTTTAGATGTTTACATTTACTTGGCGGATCATTTTGCTACCAAAGAAATCCGCATCCGAAGAAATCTGTATCCAAAGAAACATGAAAAGAAAAAAAAAGAAAAAAAAAGAAGAAAGGGCCGACGGGAGGGCGCCGATGCGCAGTCTGGAGGTAGCCGGAGGGTGGGGCCGGGGGCCGGAGAGCGCCACCTCGAGGGCGTGAGGCGCAGGAGCGTGCGCGCCGTCGGCTGGCTTCCGGGAGGGCGCCGAGGCCTCTCTGCTCGAGCTGGCGGCCGACGGAGGGCACGGCCGAGGCGCAGCCAGGATGCGGGAGGGCGCGGCCTGGTCGCCGCCGTGCTGCCTCATAATTGGGGAGGATCATGTGGGAGCCGGTTAGGGTTTCCACCCCGGTTTTGGGGTTATATACACAGCTCACGCGCAGCCGGACATAATTGCAAAACCTATAAAGTGCGGGGGTGTTTGTGTAAAATTGTGTCACGTGAATCTTGCAGCAGCTCTGGACGGAGCAGATAGGGTGCGGGCGCCAAAACGTCTGGTGAGAGGATTAATCCTGTTAGCAATGCTCGTGTTCTCACATGAGAATACAAGTACAGTAGATAATGTTGAATTAGAGGACCTTGTTATGCCGGCTATGTTGGCAAATCAAGAAGCAGGTCTCAGTTTTCAGGAACGTTGCAGAACACCTTCAGCCCAACATCTTTCCCAAGGAAATCGATCAATGGTGTAGCTCACAAGATAACAGATCAAATTAAAGATCCTCTGGGAACCCATAATTAGTTGCATTAATTCAGCTCATAGGAATAGTTCTTGCCCAACTTTGCCTGCTCGTTCAACTCTTCACCATTGTACTACACTCTGAAGTTAATTGCACCAGTGGTCTCTCAACTCGTCTGATATATGCACTTAAGTCACTCAACTGGAGAACTGAAATAGTTGATCTTTCAACTCGTCAAGTGCGCACACTCATATCCGGGACCCTACCCGTCAGATTGTTTTCCGTTGCGGGGAAGCACGCGCGGCGCACATGTTCACTTATCGTACAGTTTTTTTCGAAAACGCCCCCACACTGTTTTATGGAGAACTAAATTTGAAAACTGAATACTAATCTAAATCACGGAGTACTAATCCGCCTCTGCGATGGTGGAGAAAAATCCTATGAGACCGGGTCTCTCACCCTAGCAAGATAGACCTCTTTTGATGGCTAATACCGGTCCTTTCAAATCTCAAAGCAACCAAGCCCCACTTACCGCTTCGTTTTGATTCCCAGGGATAAATTCCCGATTCCGTGACTTTGTTTGTTTGCTCACGGTTATTTCTTTGCTGGCTGGGATTGGCATAGACTGGGGTAATGATTCAGGTCCGGTCACGTACGAACAGATTTTCTCAGCTTGCGAGCGTCCATGCAACTGGGCAGCAGCGCAACACTGGAGCAGCGGCACGACCATTCGGCGCTGTAATCTCATTGGCATCGCTATAGCGATGGCGTCGGCCGCGCCGGCATGTTCTTACTCCACTGTACCGGTTGAATGGATGTAGTTCAGTGCAGAATGTTGTGTTGATTTTGATCTGGCTTCTCAAGTAATTTAGTGCAAAATGTGCGGAAGGATAAAGACGTGTATTGAAAATGGATCAAGACAACATCCACACCGTAAATTTTTACATCTCTTAATAAAAAAATGAATCCAAACAAAATAAAAGGTAAAGACACACGGAGCTCTATCCTACTGCATTTGCCCTGTGTTCATTGTGATATGGCTGATGATCCGAATATCTGTCACCCTTGGAAACTTGTTTTACTAGTTCCTTCATTGAAATCCAATCGCCTAACAGTGGAAGGTGTTGTATTATGCCCATCAACTTGAAGTACTCCCTCTATCACAGTTTATAGAGCACGCACGTAGTTTAAAAATAAACTTTGAACATTAATTTAAGCAACAAAATTCAAATTTTATATTACAAAAATTATGTCAAAAACTTATTTTCAATATAAATCAAATGGTATAATTTTTGTAACATATAACTCATAATTTATTGACTGAATTTAAAGGTTAAACTTTTTCTTAAACTGCGTGCGTGCTCTATAAACAGGTAGTAGTAGACTTGTAAATTCTCCAGGGATAGGTGGAGCATTAAATGGAGGATAACCATCAAATGTCATGGCTGCAGCAGAGGATGGAGCTAAATCATGATAATAAACATTCCAGTGCAGTGACCCCTGATGAAGTAAAGAGAGAAAGTAAGTTATATGTCAACCAAAACATCGAATGCATAGTGCGCATATCGTTTTTCATAGTAAATGCCGAAGGTCCATTTGGATGTATAAATTCTGAAGGTCCAAGCGTATATATAAAGTCTGTAGGTCCAAGCATATGTGTTGATAATTCCTTGGTATGTGGCATCGCTGAATTTCCTTTAGCTTCCCCTACACCATGTTCTGGTCATTCTCTTGTATGAGACACAATAGATCATTCATACCGAAAACAAAAAACATACGTACCTATCTTTTTAGCAGCCTTGGCTTACCCTCTCTTCGATTTCTCAAGTGGATCTTTCGATCGCTTCTTCATCGGACCTCTTTTCCGTACAAGAGCTTCAAATGACACCGTGTATTGTTGTCAAAATTTTCATTAAATTCAGGAGAACATTCTGCGTCCTCGTTTTCATCCAAGTCCATCTTACTAAGTAAACATGCTTCAGAAGACAACTTATCAATACTGTGGTATCAAAAGAAATAAGATCTCCAAAGGAAGAATAATCCATTATGGAATTTCCATCAGCCCCGAAGAAATTAGCTATTCTACCATTGTCTTTATCTACTCGCACATCATAAAACAATGAAGGGTCATCAGATTGTTTATTCTTCAAATATTCCAATAGAGTTTCTGCATCTTCAGTTTCTAAATACTTCTTGCGCTGACTTATTATGTAATTATTGGAATCCATCTATAAGAAAGGCACATTTTCGGCTCCACCACACCATTCTTCATAAAAGCTATATATTTTAGACTGTCGTATTCCTGCTATCCGCATTTGGTTAATCATGTGCTTATCAGCATCAATCAACTGACGTTCTGATGTTAGCATGTGTGATTTGTGTGGAGTTACCATAGGATGATTGTGCTGAAGAATAACTTTCTGCATATTCCAAATGCCCTCCCGAGTGATACTGAACTGAACACGAGCCTTGCAAGACGTCCTAGTAGATACTTGTTCTTTCCTGGTCTCGTGTGTGCAATGCTTACCCTTTACCCCATCCTTACTGCAAACTAAATATCTGGCAGCTATACTACCATCAGCTCTAGATTCTGTGTGTGTCCACCTGATACGGAATCCTTTCAATTTAGCATATGCATTATAGAACTTATACGCCTCTTCTTAAAACACATCCCTTCTGTTGGCACATTTTTATATGAAGATGCAGTTTGTTTATCCTGGTAAACGCATGGAATATGCCAATGTCATCAGCCAAGTGCAATTACTTCACAACATTTGCATTTTTTATGTCCCTTAAAACTGTACACATTACCTTAGTTGGACAATTTTCTTCTCTCGTATAACCATCGATGATGACCTGTAAGTCAGGGTCATGAGTCAACATGTTGCTCCTCGTGTTGTCATTCCTCGACATCACAGGCTCCGAGAACTAATGGAAAGAGAGTCAATCAACAACTTATTAGTAACAGACTATGCACATGATGGATACTTATGATGTATTCCTTTCACACTAACCGTAAGTGAAGTACTCTTTGACGGACATGGCACTGAGATTGGCACTTGCACGTCAGGCCTCATGCTTGCCGCCATAACTGGCAGTGGCCTGAAGGAGAAGCTCGTCGATAATGACGTGAACTGTCTTGCCGCGTCGCTGCCGTCGCCAAGGTCCGACGGCGGCCTCAAGGAGCAGCTCGATGCCTCTTGCGTACTAGCTGCCGTCAATGAGATTATTTGTCTTGTCGCGTCGCCACTTCCAACAAGGCTCGGCTGTGGTGTGAAGGAGGAGCTCGATGCGTCTTGCTACGTCACCGCTGTCGACGGCAATGCCTCGTGCTGTCTTGTCTCGTCGCTACGGCCGACGAGGTCTCGCCGTGAGGACTCCATGGACGAGAGCAACGAGAGAAGCCCTAAGTGGGTAGTTAATATCTAATCATAATGGCCCACAGAGTATCTAATGAGCATCAGGGAAAAACCGCGAAGACTAGGATTCAGGAATACATGCCAGGGAATCGGAACGAACCGGAAATTGGGACTTGGATGCTTTGAGATGTGTATGGACACGAGTTAGTCATCAATGAGATCTATTTTGCTAGGGTAAGAGTGTCGGTCTCATAGGATTTTAAGGAGAAAAATCTTATGAGACTGGGTCTCTCGTCGTAGCAAGATAGACCTCATTTAATCAATTCTCAAAGCAACCAAGCCCCACTTACCGGTTCGTTTTGATTCCCAGGGATAAATTCCCGATTCTTAGCCTTTGTTTGTTTGCTCACCTTTATTTCTCTGCTGGCTGGGATTGGAACAGACTGGGGTAATGATTCAGGTTCGGTCCCGTACGAACTGATTTGCTCAGCTTGCGAGCGGCCATGCGACTGAACAGCAGCGCTACAACGGAGCGGCGGCACGGCCATTTGGTGTGCTGCTATAAATTGATGCGGAGGATTAATGCCAGCGGGCCGGCGATGACCGCGCTCCAGTTCTTAGTGTGCTGCTAGAAATTGATGCGTACAGAGCAAATCTCGTTGAGATTTCCTTATGTTTCTGTACTGCCACAGTGCCACCCCAGCGTCGTGCTCTGCTTCCAGACCTTCAAGCGGGTCTAGGATGAGCTCTGCACCGACATCCGCCGCGGCGCCCTGTCCCCCACCCGCGTCACCTCGCCGGCCGTCCAGCAGGTCGTGTCGGCGCTGCTAGAAATTGATGCGTCACCGGCAAGGCTTCCGCTAATCTCCGTACGTCATCACTGCCTCGCTGCGACCCGCGCGAACATGCTAAGGGCGTCTCCAGTGCTTATTCTCAATTTAGATATAATATGGGGTCCACCACTGTTGCTATGGTCGGGTCAAAAAGCCCACAATGCTTAAGTATTTTCGTTGGACCATAAGGTGGAGCCCACAATTATTTTTTACTCTTATCCTTACAACTGCATCGTTGTATCTGGAAGCCACACATCATACTCATCCCAAATCTCCCAATCTCTCTCATCTCTTCTGCTCGAGCCGCCCTTCAATGCCTGTAGGCAGCCGCCTACAACTGCATCGGCTACTCCGTCTCACGCCCGCTCCGGCTACTCCTCCGCCTCGCCCGCCGCCGCCGGCAAGCCCAGAACGCCGCCGCCTATTGATCTTTCTCTAGCTTCGGCCACCGCTTGCTCTTCCTCTCATGCACCTCCTGCCTCCGTTCATGGTCGCGCCCCGTGCTCGCCGCCGCCGGCAAGCCCAACGGCCACTGCCAACGATGCTCCTCCAGACGATTCTTCTCTCTGGTTTCTTCCATGCGTACTATTCGCGGGAGAGAAACTGCTTCCTCATTTTTCATGAATAGTGAAGAGAAGGGAGAGAAGTAACCGTTTGTTTATTCGCTGTGGCCGAGTCTTACCGGTATAGTCGACCTCAAGATTTTTTTGCCTAAGATCGAGTCCCACAATGCTTATTTCTTGTTATGGGAGATCTTAGAGGCTTATGGCCTTTCCTTATTCCCACATTGGAGACGCCCTAATCAAATGTTAGCGACCCTTCTACATGGCATCTGGGCCGCCACTATTGGGGCTCGGCCTGTACGGAAGCCAGATGAGGAGTGGACCATATATACTAGAGAAGTGTCTACAGGACGGCTTGGCTTGGAACGGACGGCTTCGGCCCCCTCTGCTTTTGTCTCCTCTCGTCTTCGCCTTCCTCTGGAGCTCCTCTTCTCCCTGTAATGGCTTAGACCTGAGATTCCTTGTCTTGTAATCTGATTCCATGAGATATTGATCTGTGAGAGTAGAGTGCTGTTAACATTTGGTATTCAGAGCCAGGTTGATTCATCCACGCGAGATCCCAAAAATCCCAACCAATTTCCCCCCCACAATTCGAACAAGAAACCACCCTTCTCTCAATCCATGGATTGGAAAGCTCAAATCGCCTCCTCAATCGAGACGGTCGTCCATACGTCCGTACAGGCGGGCCTCCAGAGATTGATGTATGCGTCCGTCGAGGAGCCAATGGACGAGATGGCAAGGCGTCGACGGCAATGCATCGAGCTCGCCAAAGATAGGGCGAGGCGTGACCCTATGTGGGCGGAGAAGATGGAACGGCGTCATGCTGCGTTCGCCGACGCAATGGCGACCTCGACTTCTTCCGCGTCCGCCTCCGTCAAGCCCCAGGCAGTGGTGTTGACATCGATGCTACGACGCCTGGCACCTGTTCGACGCTATGTCCAAGTCGTGCCATCACAGTGTTGGTGCCTGCGATCATTCCGTCGGCAACACCAACGCCATCCACGAGTACTGGCGTGACTACTGGCGTCATCGTCCTTGAGCGCTGCTGCTTCGAAACCGAGCCAGCGGTGGTGACCTCAACTCTGACCTCCCCGTTGGACGTCTCGGGTGCCCGCTCAACAGGGAAGAACTCCCTCACGCATGTGGATGTGGGAGCGATGTCCATCTGCAGCGACGCCGAGATTGCTTTCACGGTGCCCCTTACCCTGCTCGACCGTATACCCAGGAGGAGAGAACGATGCAATAGGAGCCATGACACTGACGTCCTCAACCCTGATGAGCGACACTCCTTTAGTGTCTGTTGTGCACGCGGAAGACATCCATATCGCAGTGCCCTACCTCAAGCCACTACTACCGTCTATGGCCATGTCTACGACGCTTGACAAACCTGAGGGACCTGACACTGCTATGACGCTTGAGGATGAGCAGCCGCTGGCTTGTGCGAGTGTGGAACGACAACTCACACTCGTTGCTGCGAGTGATGTGGCAGATGATCACAGTCTCGTCGTTGGCACGTCTCTGGTGCGACGCACTCTGTCCACACTCAGAGTCGCCGAAGATGATCACATCTTCAACGAGGCCACTCTGTTACTCAAGCTGCTAGAGTTTCAACCGCTTCAGTCCAAGGCGCAGAATGCCACTATTACCACAAGTCGTTGAGGCCATGGTCTCATGGGGTACATCAATGAATCAGTGTACAACAACTATCAGTGATATGTGTTCATGCTTTGGCTACCACACAACTAATTCTCTATCCATATCCTTGTTCCAATGGGACCCGAGGGAGCAAACAAGGATAACCAAGAATCTGGTTCCTAGCAGAGTTTTCATTTTATCTGTTGGTATTGACGAGCTGAATGAGAATTCACATGGTGATTGGGATACTTACAAGCAACCCGAGTACAACGTTGCCACCAACAAGGATGAGCTGTTCTTACCTCTCAAACTGCTAATACAATTGTCCAAGAAGAGAGAGCCTGGTATGTGTTTTGGTCTTTGTTGTGTTCCAACTTATTCAGTTTGCTTGTTGCCATGGGACCCAGGAAAGAAACCAGTGGCACTGAGAGATTCAGTCCTTAGCGGAGATATTGCTTGGGGTGCATGTGTTAAGCAATTGGTTATAGAGTTATCAGCAAGTCGGGAAGATGAATCAGATATCTGGTCATTTCTTCAGTTTGCCAAAAGTCATGGGATTCAGTTTGTGCCAGGTGATCCAGGCCAACCATTTTATGGCATCGGTACGAAGTTGACTACTGCTAGTGCAGTTGCTTGTTTACAAGAAAATTCAAGAACCAGATGTTTAATTAGCTTTAGCTTTGAGGTTGAGATGATACCAAACTGCATGGTAAAAGTAAGAGAACGGCAACCTTGGCTTGCTGGAAAGTTATTTTTATTGGTTCCTAAAGTGCTGAGAATGGCATCCGATAGTTGCCACGGGATAATGATGCTTGGAAAGGTATATTGGTCATTACCTTGTTTACAAGTATACTTGGATCTGGTACTTGCTAGTTCCATGCAGAACTTAGGTAGCTACTGCCTCACTAATGATCCTGATCAAGTAGTTCTTGATCTGATGGATTGGGAGTTTGTATGGTCCTAGTCAGTGCAACGTAGTTGGGTTCAGCTTTACCCTGCAGAATTTTTTTATCTTTTATGGCTATGGCGCTACAGAAATTCAGTGGGAGATTGTATGGCCAACTACAACGGTGTCATCATTAACTATATTAAAGCTGGACATGCTCTCTGTGTATGGAATTCGTTTGGGCACTGTTCATGCTCCATCCTAGCCACTCGCTACTTGCCACATCGTCATGTCACTGTAGAAGAGCCCTTCTACAGTACCCGCTCCTCTCCGCGCCGTCCGATCTAAATCCGACGGGCCGTGCATCCATTTATAGAAAACTACTAACCCTAGAGCCCAAGCCGTCCTCATTTACCCCCTTCATCTCGCTCCCCGCCGACGCCCCGCCCCGCCCCGGCGTCGGCCCTTCTCCTCTCTCCCCGTCGCCCCTCCTCCTCCAGTCCCCGGCACCTCCCAACACGGCCCCGACCCGACGCTCCCGCCGTCGCACGATGCGCGCGAGGGCGCGGCGCCCGTCGAGGAGACCGCCCCCATCGCCAGCTCCCCGACGCGGGTGCCTCTGCCCCGACGCTGCCTTCGCCTCGGTCGTCGCAGCCCAGCCCGCCACCGCCGCCCATCTCCAACCGCCTTTGTTGCCGCTACCGGAGGAAACATCGGCGCAACGGGCGCCCTGCTCCTGCCGTCGTCCCCTGCAGAGCCTCCGCGTCCACCCCTCCCTCCACCGCCCCCTCCACCTCTCCTCCCACCACCTTCACCGCCGCCGACGGAACTTCCGGCGCAGCAGGAGCCCTGGCAGCACATGAATACGCAGAGCAGTACGAGCAACATGGCGCCTATCATCCAGGCCTGTCCATGCACGAGACCGCCGCCTCCAACGCCGGCTCGCGATTCCGGCTGCCACCCACGCCCCGGGATGGTTGCTGATGAATCCGCCAACACCGCCGCTCCCAGGCACCATCCTCCCGGACAGCCTCTGCTGATCCCAGGTTCAGCTCAAGCGATTTATTGCTATTTTTGCAGCTTCCGTTCGTACTTCTGTTGCAGTACTAAGTTTATCTTACCCATTCTTAGGACCGCTTCCATGTGTTTGTTAAATTGACAAACAAATCACAAGAACTGGATGTGTGAATAAGATTGCTACATGTCAATCTTAGTTAATGCAGCATATGGAAATTTTGCGGGGGCACATATTTGATAAATTAACGTATAACTAAGGTACCAGGTCCGCCATCAACTGTTCTTCTATTTCTTCCCAAGGTTTATAAGGCACTGTTGGTTGCATATCCATTTGGTGTACTAAAGAGTAGTCTTATCATGGCAATATATACTACAACCATTGTTTTATAGACATTTTATCTAATTTTTTTGTTCGATCTCCTGTTAGAACTTAACTATATTAATCCAATGTCCATCGTGCTTCGTTGGTTGACTATGCAGGCTAAATCAGAGATCTCCTAGGTTGTACTATACATGGATGTTGATTTGTTATTAAAATCGAATTCAAAGGCTACGGATTTTTTTTGTACCTTTTTGCTCAATTGTTATGTGAGAGTTTATCTCGGCTCTGTTCCACATATACCCAGGATCTCAGGTATTTATCATTTTAGCATAGAAATGTATTTCTGAAGATTATGTATGTGTGTGAACGCATGCGTCTTATCAATTATTAAAAGGTTCAGTTATACATATTATGATTCTAATACATGCTTCTTATGAATAATAAATGTCCAATTATAAGCATTGTTACGAGGTTTTCCATTGAATTATACTCCTCATTCAATTTTGTTTCTTGCCTACAGGTACATACGTGAGGGTGTGGTTCTTGGAGTTAGCAAAACTAAATAAATGGTATGTTGTGCCTGATTTGAGAGTATATGCAATATGATTATTGAAATTTTTGTCATCATTGGTTTATTCATACAGCTTTTGGCCACACGAGCACGCCTGGACAACCTAATTATCTTATAGAGTATATCATATAAGACCTATGTTTCATTCATTAATCCACACGAGACTTTTTTGACTTGACGAAAGCTGGCCACTTATATGGATTGGTAATTTTGGTTTGTGGAGGTTGGGTGTTTTTACCGTCATCTGAGGTCACTTTCTCCAATTTACCATTCATGCTCCACATCTGAATTTTTGCAACAAGTGTTACAGTCCAACTTCATTTTTATTTTTGTTCTTATTGTGCATATTTCTTTCCACTCTATTTATCAAATAAAAAAGCCTCACGGTAATTAAGCCAGCTATCTCAAATCCCCTACAGGTTTTGAAAGCGTTAAAGCGTTCTTCATGGATCCAGGACTTCTAATGTGTGGCTCCTACAAAGTTTGGTATGATCTAGATTAATTATTTAAAGAAGTAGATATTAGCTCTGGGATCTTTTCCTCTTGCTCGAGACGCACTACATTCAGTTAAGAAGTATTATAATACAAAGAGCTTCAGAGTTCAGATGGTTCGGGTGCATAGACTTATAGTTGATTTCAGTTTAATTATGTACAATTATGTACGTCTTGGGTGAAGTATCTAATTCCGTTTCGGTTATGCAATCTTCCATAGCCCTTCACTGATGGTGGCCTTCGACCCGGCCGTCTGGTTCGCCGTGTGGACGCACGACGACCAGCAACACTGGCAGCTGCTTCGTATCATCAAGTGCGACATTGCTTTGAAGCCATCTCTCCGACACTGACAGCGTCGTCCGCAACACGGAGCGTGGTGGATAAGAGGCAGCGGATTAATCTTGCAGCAGGATTAGATAGGTGGAGAGGCGCACGGACGGAGGGTCCCGGTGGTGGCGGCCCTGTAGCGTGCTTATCTGTGATTCGTTCAGTGTTTCATGCATCAACGGGTTTATTTTGTCCAGGAAATTGGGTTTTCAGTTGCTTCAATTCTCGGCAGGCCCGCCTTCTAAAATTGCTTGACTTACTTACTGTTTTTTTTCTGTCCACACCTCCATGGAAAAGATTGTTTTGACCCAATTTTTTTTATGCTAATGGGTTTATGGATCTGAGCTATTGGAAGTCAATGGACTTGGGTCCGTTGGCATCAGCTTAGCAAATGCCTTGGAGTTGACAAATATTTGCTTAGTGCATTTTTTGCTTCTGCTATGATTTGAACGATAAGTGCAGTAGCAATAAATAATATATCATAAATAAATGATATGTATGAATTGAACTAAGTTTCTTGTGTTGTTTTGCCGTTGGGAAATAGTTGTGCTTTCTAGAATGTTCACAAGTCAACACTTAGGATGTGCATACCTTAGTTTGATGTTGTTTTGCCGTTGGGAGGTGAATAGGTGGTCATAAATTTTTATGTGTTTTCCAGTTTTAGGCAAGTGGAAAGTAAGTTGTCTATATGTAAACTAGATGATAAAAGTGCTAGACAATAAGGAAACTAAGCAAGAACGATAAGTAGGTAAATAATAAAGGAGAGTGAGTGGAACGAGATAACCAATTAAGAACTTGGAGACGGCGACCTTATTCCGAGTTCCATCACATAGTTGTATGTCTCGTTAGAGAGGTGTGAGTTACCACAAAGCTCAACGCCACAAAGGCCTTACCCTATTCTCCGTGAACTCGACCACAAAGGTACGAGCTCACTTTTCCACTTAGCACTCCTTTAAGGGCGGAGAAGATCCCGTACAAATTCGTGGGGCACACACCCACAACTGAATTGGGGGCTCCCACAATGATCACAAAGGTCTCAAATCCAACAAAATCAACCAAGTAAGAACCCTAGGTTTCCAAAGGAAAGCCTAACACTAGATCCTCTTGATAGAGAGGGGGAGATTCTATTTCCTTCGGTGGAGAGCTAGATCTAGGTGTTCTCCCTCACTTCACAAAAGATCAAGCGATTTGGGTGGAGGAGTAGGGAGATCCAAAACTTCAAAGCTCAGCAAGGAGAGATAATGTAGAATCGTCAACTGCTCTTGGAGAACATGAAGTTTTTAAATAGCCCCCCCCCCCCCAAAACGACCCGTTGATGTCTGAAAAAATCACTCAGCGGTACTACCGCTGAACGTTACCTAGGCAGAATTACTCTCCAGTTCCAACCGCTGAAGCTGGGGCAGCGGTACTACCGCTGGGTCCTTAGCCTTGGCACGGAACAAACACCAGCGGTACTACCGTAGTGATACCGCCTGGTATCGTAGCCTATGCCGAGAGTTTTTCTAATTCCAGCGGTACCTTCTGCGGTAGCTGGCGGTATTACCGCCACGGATATCCAACGGTTCCTAGTCAGAAGAGTTCGTCAGCAACAGCAGTACCAGAGGTACTATCATTACTTCCAGGCTAGCGGTACTACCTTTGAGCCAGTACTACCGCTGGGTCCTTAGTCAAAAAGCGAATGACACCAGTGATACTACCGGACCTCTACCATTTGGTACCGTAGGCTATGCCGAGGGTTTTTCAAGAACAAACAGAATTACACCAAATAATCCAGGGACCACTCTCTCCTTTTTCAACTCTTGATGTGACCTGTATAATCTGCAAATAACTTAGCACACCAATTAATCCTATAGATGTGTTGTCAACAATCTCTAAAATCAATTTAGAGTAAATGCACTTTCACATGTAGATTCACATCCGTTTATTTTCTTTGTATTAGGCAACATTATCATGGTCTGCTGTCCTCACCGGCGGACCTGAGGAGGGCGCAAATACCGTCAGCCCCTCCACAAGCTTGCCTTCATATTTTTCATACCAAAATTTACCGGAATTTGCCTACACTATGTCAATAGGTAGACTAGGAGTAAGCAATTTTGCGGCACACTCCTGTTCGTCGAGAACTCTTGGTACGTTTGATCCCCTCAGCAATTTTTGCAGCCATTGAAGTAATTTTTGTCGGTAATTTTCAACATTATGCAAACCGTGATCTTTAGCAGATAAGTTAACCCAAAGGGCATGATATTGAACGTGTTGGTTTACAATCTATGTCCAATTTCTCGGATCCTCATGCCACCATCCTCATGCCACTGGTGTAACAAATCAAAAAATTATGCTAAGAGTAGGTACTATTGTTTTCTATTTTCTCATTAACAATTACTTCGGGTTTTCTATTTTCTCAACTTTACATAGAGAAACCACTTTAACTAGGAGACCATATCTTAACTTATAAACGAAATAAAAAACTAACTTAGGTAACTTTGACTCGACCAAAAAACTTATATCATGAGAATTGTAACATTGCCGGCTTGCTGACGGATCCATTGATATACACGGGAATAGAGTGGTAATGGTAGTTCATTGTTTTTGCTAGCATGGAGGAAGAGTGCGAAACCTGGTTGCACTTCTTGGTGTGGAATGAAAGGATACCTCGAATGAGGTCTGAGGATGCCGACGAACCAGCTCATCTAGCCATGATGCCACCACCACGGTACATCAACAACTACCGAAATTGACTTCCTCACGAGTTTGACCAACCTGTAGAGATAACTGCGCCTCTTCCTCGCATGATGCTATAAGAAGTCATATATCTTCCACCGCCGCCAAATGCACACAACATCACAGATCTAGACAATAGGCTATAGTAATCCTACCACTTGATATTATGCTTTTAGTATTTCATCCTCCGTATGTATTAGTAGTTTTAGCATGGGGATTACGCTTCCACAGAAGCGCTGACGATGAAGACGACGTAGCCGACCTCAAGGTCGTGTAGAGGACGTAGACCTCCCAGCACCACTATCGTGGCACTCACACACATACAATGGAGACCACGACCTCCGAAGCTCCAGTCTAGGACGAGCAGCGGAAGACTTGGACCGGAACACCAACAACACGACAGCGGGCGTATGGTGGAGAGAACTCTCTCCTCGGCGCAACTCCGACAAAGGGAATCACGTAATCGAGGAGAAAATAGAGAATAATTGGGTGAATTAAAAGGCCAGGGGTGCCCCTCTATATAAAGGGACATGGGGGCTGCCAACCTCACCAGCCGGGCGGTGTGGGACTATTCCCACACCCCCAGCCGGCCAAGGTGGTGCTAGGTGGGCCCCATGTGGCCCACCTAGGGCCGTCCGAATTGGCCCCCTTCCCTTGGGGGGAACCTTCCCCCCTCATGGGCCCTCTTTGCATGAGAGGGCCCATTAAGGGTATTTTGCCTTTTAAAATTCAGGAATATATATATAATTATATTTAACTATTAATTACAATATTTAACATTAAATACATATTAAATAATTTATCCCGGCTCCGAAAACTATTTCGTCGCTGCTTGATCTCCATCGGACCATTCCCGGGACGTTTCCGGTGTTCTCTATTTGTTATTTTCCTTTCCGGTAAATATGTCGAAACCCCTTAAGTGTGTTACACTAGCGGTTCGATATAATAACAAAAATGATCGAGACACCTCTCCGATCAATGACTAATTCGTGGGCCTGGACACCTTGAATTTAATCGCTGTGATATAACAAATGACTTTTGTCGATCGAACCTAGAAGTCGAGTCTTAAACCTTTTGCCATAGCGATACTTAGCGTGTCCGAGACTCGTTCATAGATATCTCCATACCTAGCTTGATCTCGTTACCGACAACACTATCTTCTACTCATCTGTGATATTATATCCTAGTGACTTAGTCACATGTTTGCAAACTCATTTGACATAATCTCACCGAGTGGGCCCTAGAGTATCTATCCTGCTATACGGACTAGCAAATCGTGCTCTTGATCCCTCGTCTCAACATACTCCCTTCCGATATCTGAGAGGAACACCTTTATTGTCACACTATTTAAGATATGACGTTTGATGCAATCAAAGTATCTTTCAGGAATAGCAATAAGAGTTGATCTCACGGTCAAAGACGTAATGACTACATCCTACAAATATTGGGTATGTCCATCACGTTATTCTTCCAATGACATGACTCCATTGTCAACTGACATAAATGTCACATGATCGGGAAACCTCGATCATCAATTGCCCAATGAACTAGTTAGATAGAGGCTACTAGGGACCTGGTTGTTTATCTACCACACGTGCATCAATGTTTCCGCTTAATATAGTTATTGCATGGTATAAACATATAATGAACAGTTGAGATACGACGAATAAACTATCTTCATTAAGTGCCTCTAGGGCATATCTCCTTCAGTCTCCCACTTGCACTAGAGTAACACTTAATCTAGTTTACAACTTGGTAAAAGCTCAACACCCATAGCAACTTGGTGTCTGCTTGTCTCTTGGAAGAGGAATATAGTCAACAGATCTCACATATTAAGACCTATATGTGCTTTGCAACATTTCTATGTCACCTAGTTTGACATTATCCCGTATCTTACGATGACGGTGAAATATATCCTAGTGGATGGAGTGAGACTCGAACCTTCGCGTAGCATGGGTCTTAAAAGTGTAAGAGATCTATTAAGGGGAACCACATATGCTCGAAAAAAATGCTCAGTTCAATCACACTTGCTACTTCTGAAGTTACCATATATTTCTATACCTATGTAGATAATGCTACAGTGCATTCATATGCGACTTCGCAAGCTAACCATGTCTTTCTTCAAAATAAAGGACATCTCCTATATGAGATTTCTAGTCGTATGGGTCAATGTCACAACTTGCATCATCGTAACCGTTTTACGGCAAGTTGTCTTTTCCACTCTTACCCTTTACCAGAAAACATATCTTCGGTTCTCACAGACACTGAAGAATATACTTAACGTTTGTTCATTGATCCACGCAAGGATCACTCTAGAACCCGTTCTTCAACTAAGAACTTGGGTCACACCAAGTCGAGCTTTCTATCTGATAGAATCTATGTCTGAGCCATAGAGAATGTCGAACATCATTTTCTATCACTGAAAATGCCAAGATAAACTTAATATTTTACCTAGTCATACAAGCAAGAACCTTTTTGTTCGCTTGTTCTATTCTGTAACACTTCAAAATCTTAACTTAGAAAATATTCCGACCTAATGTTATTATGCCCCTTTTGATCTATACAATTATAGATCGGATGCCTAATACTCCTAACTTAATTCATCAAAAATTTAATCACTTAAATAATCATTTATATTTTACTAGAGGATCTGTATCATTCTCAATATGTCGTTACATATAAAATCATGAATGACACCTAGCTCCCACTCAAATATGCTTTCCACATATAAGATCAAGAAAAGCTACTTAGCTCCCACTCACTTCTTTGCAAATGCAAGTTTCTTCAACTATTTTGGACTACTCCAAAATCCTTTGATCCCAAATCAAAGTGAAGATTCTAGCTCCGATATGCTTGCTTCAGCCCATGAATGGACATCCGAAGTTTTCATACATGTTTAGCATCCTCAGGATCACCAAACCATTTCATTGTACTAAGTACAAATCTTTCTTAATGATACCAGTAAGAAACAAGGTTTCTGTATCCATCTATCAATTTCTTAATTCAAAAATATAGTAATTGCTAAACGACCCCGAATAGATTTGAGACAGAATCTCGTTGTGGTCAACTTTTGAATCTGTCGGAACAGTTTCATGACAAATCAATCCTTATAAGTGTCTATTCTCTCATAAAATTCCATATTCTATTAACAGCCTAGATGCCATCAAGAAGATCTCCCAAGTCATTACCTGGTAATCGTACATGGATATTATCTCGGATCATATATGACTCATAGCCATTTCTCGGACTTAGGTCTACCATATCTTCTTCGTAGTTCGTAGGTCTATCATATTCCATTAACATGAACTTCATAACAAGATTGTCATACCACACAGGGTGGAACACAATCTCGTACGCCTACGTTCTTAGTATGAGCTCAGAGCATCATGATCTTTTATCATCAGCTTCTTTCTAGTTGTGGAGCATTACTCCGGAAACACTTTTTGTTGCGCCACTCTGATGTCTGGAGAGAAAGTTCATTAACTTCGTCTTGCTCTACTTTCTTTCCCACTAATACCTTTGGACAAGAAACTATTTCTTTTGCAAGGTGTATCCCGGCAACGATTTTGCCTATGTCGTGAGACATGTACTCAACTAACTCTTTAGGTACACTACAAAGATTTATCCATTTTAGGTTTGATCACATCGAAACCCTAAATTGCTGAAACGACAATTTAGGCTAAAAGCCATGCCATCACTCATACGGTATTGTCTCCATGGATTTAAATGGTTTCCCTATTAACTAACGTGAATGTTATGTTTCTACAATATGACTCCAATGATCACAATAATTCAATAAGAGATTTATTTACCACACACTATCCGATAGAGTGCGATTACGACGTCCAAACATACCATAACACTATGTTGTTCCATGTGACGTAATTTGCGGAACTCTTCTCACAAGTCTTCCAATGATATGCCAACATTATAATTCAAATCTATTTTCTCGATCTGTTTTCCGGGAATTTGATTTTCTTGTTAAATTTATTTTCTTACTTCATTCTGAACTTGTTTGATCGGATCAAAATTTCTCGACTAACATTCCCTTAGTGAATATCCATATATCTACTCGGAATATTCATGAAGTCTATGAAATAAAGACTTCCACCGTACGTCAAAGTACTTCATTGATTCACATACACCCATATGCATGATTCTCAACAAGTTATACTCAAAACGTTCAGTAAAGTTTACGAAATAAAGGTCTCCACTACACGTTAATTACTTCATTGATCCACATACATGTATATGCATGATTATCAATAAGTTGTATGCCCGCTTTCCCAAAACGGTGTCTTAGTTATCTTGCAAGTGTCAAAAGATCAAATCTAAGGACTTGTAGATCCATCCGTATGGATCTTATTCATTGACTATAACATTGACATGACTTAAACTGTAGTGGCACATGAATGTGGTGTCTTTATTAAGTTTGTATCCTTTGGCATTAATATTATGAATGTGAGAGCTTCTACCATCTAAATTCAAATCGGCTTATGATCATTACTTTATAAATATAGGACAACGAATTTGTCACTAGCATATATGAACAATTTTCTCGCTAGAGGAGACATACTTATAATGATCATACTAACAGGCAATCATAAAAGAATTTATTCAAATGGTAGATCTAGAGGGAGAGTGTCTATGGCCATCACAACACTTTGTCTGCCATTATCAACACACATTGTCGCCTCATCCTTCCAAGCTACTCAAGTAGTAAATCTGGTTTTCGTAAAACATGACTAGTATGAAAACTTAGTCACTTCTACGAGTACTTGCTTAGGTAAAACATTCATAACATGTATATCATATATACACTATCGTCATTGATGATTTCCCGCCGATCTGTTTCATCTTCTTGATTCTTCCAACGCAATCAAGAACCATGAAGGTGAACGATTCCCCTTTCATGACATAGTCTATGACAAAGCATTTGCATCTGGCAACATTGTCTGTCATCAAGTGATCGAGCTGAGCGAGGCGTCTCAATGTCATCAAGTATGATCATATGTCATCAAGTATGGCCAATGTCATCAAGTATGCCTAGTGTCATCTAGTATGACTGCGACGTGCTCCTTCAATGTGTGTATTCTCTTCCATCTTGGTTGAGAAGAAAAACAGTCAACGTACTGATAAACTTCGTCAACCCAACTTTAGGTGTATCTTGAGTTCAACGATCATCTCATATGTTCGCGATCTAACAACTCGCACCCACGGTTGATTCTCTATGGCAGAGATCATAGCATACACTGGACAATGATAATATTATCTGCACAAAACTTGATAATCCAAATTATCCTTTTGTTAGCGGAATCTCCGGGTTTATCTCCTAGCGGGTATTGTATCACAAAAAACTAATGGTTTAAACACGGAGTATCCTCAAGCTAAAATATAAACTATGAAGTTTGGACCCAACTTTTTAATTTTCTCAATCGCAGAATTGCGCCTAATTTTAAAAGAAGGCTATTACATTGGTTAATATCTACAAAGGTTTTGCAAAACTTGAAGACTTTGTTCACAATATTTTGAGTTCTAGTATTTTAGAAAATAACTCCTAGAACTCCCACTCAAACGAATATCCCTCAAATCGCTTTCATGATTACACGATCCTCAACCATTATGCAACCCCTCTGTCGGCAACATAACTTCAAAGGTAGACATCGACATGTCAATCACAACAACTCTGTGACTTATTCTTAACCTTTCGATCACCGTGTTCCGAGGCCATGTCTGCACATGCTAGGCTCGCCAGAATAACCTTCAACGTAGTGTAAAACTGTCTTACACCCACTGTATGCGAACGATGATATGTCTGACACCCGATCGTCACCGCCTGCCTTATAACGTAGAACTTTCTTGGTGGTGCACGTTGAAGGGAGAACACCAATGGTATTTTGGAGGGATCATCTTATATTACTACCGCCATGTAACTAATAAATACTATTATATATAATCACACAATATAAGATGCACACAAAACATCAATATGTAATGCGACGTGATATGATCCTTGCACCGATGGTCTCCTTGGCGCCCACAGTTTATAAACAATTTTAATAAACCTACCTTGACCATATCACATAGCCCCTGCAAAATAAAGTTAGACGCGTTCTACTTTATCTTTTTCATATTTTACGTGGCTTGGGGCTGTCGTAAATAGAACCGCTTCATACCTACGAACTTATGAACACGACAACGATAAAATAATTGCATATTTAAGCTTCCCTTTCGGGCCCTCCATTGAAAATGCAAAGCCAACTAAATATAGAGAGACAGACACCCGCCAGCCACAGATACGGTACCAGCCGTATGTCAGTAGTGGAACCAGTCTCACTAAGTGTACGCTTAAAGTCGGTCCGGCCGCTTCATCAACTCAATGCTGTCGACACTGCAAGTGCACGCTAGAGGGTAGCAAATAAAGAACGATGTCCCCGTGACGAACACGGGTTCTAAAAGCGTACAACTATATCTACGCATAGATTGGCTCTGATACCACTGAAAGGGATCGCAGGCAGAAAACAATAATTTTCTAACAACGATAATCTTAAACTAGCCAGAATCTATACTATGCAGATATAGTAATACGGAGGAGATCGGTATACATACCCTTGTAGACCGAAAAAACGGGGATTACGCTCCTGCACAAGAGTTGACGATGAAGATGACGTAGCCGACCTCAAGGTCGTGTAGAGGACGTAGACCTCCTAGTACCACTAGTGTGACACCTCGTAGAGCCTCACACACATACGGTCGAGATGACGGGCTCCGAAGCTCTAGTTCTGAACGAGCAGCGGAAGACTTGGACCGGAACACCAACAATACGACAGCGTGCGTATGGTGGAGAGAACTCTCTCCTCGGCACAACTCCTAGAAAGGGAATCACGTAATCGAGGAGAAAATAGAGAATAAATGGGTGAATTAAAAGGCCAGGGGTGCCCCTCTATATAAAGGGACATCGGGGCTGCCAACCTCACCAGCCGGGCGGTGTGGGACAATTCCCACACCCCCAGCCGGCCAAGGTGGTGCTAGGTGGGCCCCATGTGGCCCACCTAGGGCCGGCCGAACTGGACCCCTTCCCTTGGGGGGGAACCTTCCCCCCTCATGGGCCCTCTTTGCATGAGAGGGCCCATTAAGGGTATTTTGCCTTTTAAAATTCAGGAAAAAATATATAAAATTATATTTAGCTATTAATTATTTTAATTGATATTAAATACATATTACATAATTTATCCCGGCTCCAAAAACTATTTCGTCGCTGCCCGATCTCCATCGGAGCATTCCCGGGACGTTCCCGGTGTTCTCTTTTCCTTATTTCCTTTCTAGTAAATATGTCGAAACCCCTTAAGTGTGTGATGTCTACGCACGCTTATATTCTTGTAGACAGTGTTGGGCCTCCAAGAGCAGACGTTTCTCGAACAGCAGCAAGTTTCCCTTAAGTGAATCACCCAAGGTATATCGAACTCAGGGAGGTAGAGATCAAAGATATTCCTCTCAAGCAACCCTGCAATTAAGATACGAGAAGTCTCTTGTGTCCCCAACACACCCAATACACTTGTTAGATGTATAGGTGCACTAGTTATGTGAAGAGATAGTGAAATACAAGTAATATGGATGATTATAAGTAGTAATTGCAATCTGTAATAAAAATGGCAGCAAGCAAACATGTAGCATAACTTGTTGGAAACGGTGTTTTAATGCTTAGAAACAAGGCATAGGGATCCTACTTTCACCGGTGGACAATCTCACCAATGACATCAAAGTTAAATAAATAAACACTACTCTCAAACACTCTCATGTTGGATAACAAACACCATCCATTGTGTAGGGCTACAAGAGCACCCTCAAAGTCAGAGTAAACTAACACCAACAATGTCATAAAGGGAATCACACACGGTGCACACACACTGTCACCATTACACACGTCAATAACTCCGGAGTTCATATTAAAGTAATCTCTAGAGTGCATAATACATAAAGGGTAGCATCCCATATTCAACTAGATTACAAAGCTCATGATCACATAAAGATCACATCATGGGATATAGAGATAAACCACACATCTTCCGTAGATCCCGCAGCCCCGGGGGAGAACTACTCACTCCTCATCATAGGAGTCAGCAACGGCGATGGAGATGATGGTGGAGTCGATGGAGATGACTACGGGGGCAATTCCCCGTCCCGACAGGGTGCCGGAAAAGAGACTTATGTCCCCCGAATCTTGTCGGCGATGGCGACGGCGTTCGAGACGCGTGGAGGCAAAAGTGTCTGACGTCCCGTCATTTTTAGGTCAGGGAGGTATTTATGGGCGAATGACCAAGGTCGGTGGGCGCCCGAGGGCCCCACATCGCCTCCCGGCGTGGCCATATTGGGGCCCGCATGTAACGCCCCGGGATTTCCCAAATTAGTATTTGTTTGATTTCTTTTTGCATCATCATATCCTCATGCATTTGTCATCTCATTAATTTATTGTTGCATTTAAATTCAAATGCCATAAATTTAATTAAAAATGTGTTGTTACAAATGTTTTGCAAATATTCAAACTAATGTATTAAATTGTGTATTTTTGAAACTATAAATATCTGCCAAAAGTCTATATATCCTTTTTTCTTCTATTTTGTTTTAAAACGCAAAAACAGAAAAGAATAAAACAAAAGAAATAAAAAACTAGGAAAAAAAGGTTTACCTGGGCCGAACACCCCTTTGGCCCATCTCCCCTCTGGTCCAGCCCATCCCCTCCTTGCTCCTTCTTCGTATGGACGGTCAATAGAGGAGAAAAAGCGATCGTGACTCCTCTCCCCATCTCCATGGCCCCCACCTCCACCTGCTCTCCCCTTCTTAAGGCCTCCCCCACAAGGCCCAGGAACCCTAGCCACTCTTTCCCCTCTCCCCTCGCGTCGCCGCCGCTCTCCGTCTCCTTTCTTCTTCCTCCTGATCTTTCTTCCCCCCACCGAAGCACAGCATGGCCTGAAGTTGAGCAACACCATGCAGTCCCCATAGTCGTCCTCCTCCCCTCCCGAGAACGGGTATGCAATCGCCGTGGTTTCCTGGATGTACCTGCTTAAGAGGACGACCGGGATCGCCGGAGGCGTCCACGACGACCTCAACTCCACCAGCCCCGAGCCCGTCGCCCCTCCTACCCGGACGTTTTCGTCTTGCATCCGAGCCCTCCGAGACCGCCCCGACCTTCCCCAAGGTGAGTCTGTAACATCCTAGGATTTTTCAAATTCTGAAAAATCAGAAAAATTAAAAACTTTTTGAAAACTATTTGTATGTCGATTTGAAAACAAAATTCATACATGCATTCATAATTTTCTTGCATTGTTTAGATTTGAAATTACAATGGTTGAAATACTATTTCCACTTGAAAATCTATTTGAGAAAATATTAAAAACAAAATAATGATTATGCTATTTATCATTTTTACTTTAATATTTTGATTGTAATTATTAGAAATAATTATTTTCATATGTTCACAATTGTAGTACCAAATTTTATTTAGCCATAAATAAATTAATTAAATTTCTATTTCCAAATTTGACAAAAGTGTCAAATTTGCATTAAATTAAATATTCAAATTTAATATTTTTAAAAAGTGGTCAAAACATGTCCATAATTTTTTTAAATAAAGATATGATTTTTAGAAATTTTTAGAAATTAATTTCACTTAATTCGGAGTTCTAAAACAAAAGTTATGAAGGACATAAGAAAAAAAATGAATCGGGCCCAGCCGGCCGGCCCAAACTGGGCCGAACCCAACCGTGTTTGCATCCTATCCAACTCAAACTCTGAAAATTCGTTTTTCCAACCACCTTTCATTCAAACACGTTTATCTCGAGAAATATAACTCCAAATCCGGATCCGCTTGATCCTACGCGTTCAAAACTCCGAGCCCTCTCTATTCCACCATCCCTCCGCCTATATAAACCCGCCGCCGGTATCTCTTTTATTCTTTTCGTTCCACCGAAATCCTAATTAGCGAAATAGTATTTCGTTCGTTTGACGAACAAAACCATCTCCAATCGCGACGGGGCCTTAATCATTGTTGTAGATCTTGTCGATACCTTTCCATCCCAATAAGCCTCAACTCTTTTCATCAAGCGTGGAGGAAGAATTTCGAATCGTCATCCATCAGATCTGAAGTCATATTTCTCAGATCTCTTCGCGCGCGTTGCGTCAAATCGAAATTCCTTCGGTGAAAAGGTAGATCTACTCTATATCTACAACTTTCCTGTTGAAAACTTTTTATTTTAACGTACGTCAATTTCTGTATAATACAGATCGTGTTTGATGTTGTTCGAGTAACCAAACCATCTCAAAAGTTTGGGACGACAATACGAAAGTTGTTCCCCTGATCAAGACCTTTCTTTTGCCCCAAGCCTCACCTCTTTTGGTTCAGCGAGCTGAGAGATATTCGCGTTTGAAGTTTCGGACCAGAAAGATATTTTGAGATTTGTGACCAATCTATTCATCCACTTATGTTATAATTGTGATAATTAGAAAGAGCACGTAATTTTCTACAACTTTCGTTAAGAGTATTTTTCCATCCGAGCAACTTTATTTTTGGTCAAATTCGGAGTCAAATCCCAGTCAGCCTGCCACGTCAGCGAGTCAATTCCCACGTCATATTAAATCCTAAATTTTAATATGATGATGCAAAATCCTAAATTTTAAATCTATCACTACTTTTTATTGGTTTGGTCAAATTTTACAAATAAAATATTTTTGGAAAGCTTATGACACGTAGAAACTTTTGGCATCATTACTTTTATGTTTTGTCAAATTAAAATTTGTTGAAATTCAAAAGTGGCATTAATGTTAATTTGAACATAACTTCAAATTTGAAATTTAAAATTTATCAAACTCTTTTGCTATAAATTTTAATGTCTAAGTATTGGCAGTAGTATTTTTCTACTAATTTTTGTAGAATAATTTTCTATGATTTTATAATTAATATTGATTAAATACTTTTATGTGTTGTTTTAATGATTAAAATTGATTAAACAATTATTAAAAATTATCATCTATTCGAATTATAAAGTACTCAGTCATATTATGACCACTTTGGTATTAAAATGTACTTAGAAATATTTTGCCTCTTTAAACAAAATAAATTCTTCCTTAGAAAATATTTGATAACTATTTTTCGGTAACACTCTTGCTTAGAAAAATTTCAACATCTTAAAGATGCTAAATCTTTTCTTTAGAAAATTTTAGCATCTAGAAAACTTAGTTGTTTTATTTTGTTAAGTGTTGTCCTTAGAAATAAATTGCATTGCATGCATGGCATATTTATTGTATAGTTATTGTTTTTCTCTAAGTTAGTATTATTTTTCAACATAGTGTTTTGGTAAAGTGCTATGCACTTAGACACTTGAGATTCTTAACATGAAGACTAGAAGGCCAATGAAGACTTAGCCAAGAAAAACAAAACTCCGAAGGCATCTCCAAGAAGCAAAAAACACTTAGAAGAAAATCAAGAGGAACTGCAAGAAGACCATCCCCCTTTATTTCTCTAAGTCTTTCTCTCTTTTATTTTCTTCTCTCTTAGACCTCGTGGTGGCTAAGGTATATCCAAGACCAGCCCGGGTGATATACAAATCATCAAGCCTGAAGAACCATCAAGTCTACATGATTCAGTGAAGACATCGGAGAAAGTTACAAGTCCGGAGATGAAGCCTAGAAGAAAAACTACATCTTTTCTTTATCTTTTTCCGCCATCCTATTCTTCTTTCACTTTGGGCATAAACCAAGTCCTTAGTGATTATGACCAAGTTCATAGTGATTATGACCAAGTCAGAATGCTAGTTGAAGATGAAGAAAATTACAAGGGAGTTGAAGATTTCAAGACCAAGCATGTGAAGACTTGCAGCAGCATTACAACTTATTCAAGTTGATTTATAGCCAAGTTATCCTGTCCAACCTATGACCTTGGTACTTAGTAATTTTGACTAACACACTTGCCCCGCATTAACTTAGAATAATTTCATGGCATGACATGCATCTCTAGTCCTTAAGAATATTTTTTCATATCATGCATGTCATATTTTTCTAAGTGTTGCATTTATGCTTGTCTGTTTATTTGTGGCTTGTTTGACTTGTTAGAAATTTCGGAGAGAAACGAAGACTTTTGCAACTGATACTCCTGTTCTCCCTGTTGCCAAGGCAAGTGGCACACCCTCATAAACTTTCTAAGTATTTTCTATGCATTACTTAGTGTGTTTCTTTTATGCATGTGTTGGATAGTATTGCTATGCTGAAACTACTATATCCCTTACACTAGTTGTGTCTAGAATCCTATGGGTAACTTGGTAGAAATATTGATGCTATGCTAAAGTTGTTTTGTGGAAAGTAAATTTCTACTAAGTTAAAGAAATTTCTGGGTGGATGTGGCAAGAGGATGGAGGTTAGAGTTGAGTGGCTGCTTAGGCTCATTTAGGTGGGTGCACCTGGCTAAGACCCAGGCTCATTTAGATGAGTGAACCTGAGTACGTACACTTGAGGATGGCCACCCAGGAACAAAGGGACCAACGTTTTCTCCAAGTGAAGATGCTTCCAGTGCAACCACGTGGTATAATGGCTCTGCCTTGACTTTTCCCCAAAGGTCTCGTCTCAGGCTTCTCCTTTCCTTTTCACTACATGAGGGTCAAGGACAGAAGGGTTCTTTGAGTCTCGTGGTGAAAGTGCACAACCTTTGCAGAGTGTAAAACTAAGTACTTAGCCGTGTCTCCGGTTACGGACAATCTGAGCAGTTGATCAAGGATTCAACGGAGGCTCCCAACATTCCAATTTCTAAGTTAAAAGTTGATGGGTGAACAAGGGAAGATGAGATTATGATTTTTATGCCATACTTGTCTTGATTTCAAGAAAAGTGTTTTCAAAAGTGTAGGAAAAATTGGCTTTATGCAAATTAGCCTTGAACTCCACTAGCCAAATATGCATATAGGCTATAGAGTTATTTCATTAAGTGTCCACCATAGTGTCACTTGCCAGACTCCATTTTTAATGGAATCTGACCCACTCTGTTGCAAAATTTTATTTGTTACAGGTTATTCAAATGACGAGTGAGGTTTTCGTTAAGGGATTTCGAGTCTGCAACCAACATGTTTTCGCCTGTGGCAACATGAAGATGGAGACTCATTGCTGTCTTATTTCCGCTGTTTAGTCTTTCGAAGCTAGCTTTATGCTATGCAACTTGTATTGAATATTTTGTAAGTCTGGATCATCGATGTAATAAAATTGATACTGTGTTGTGATATTACATCGTAAACTGTGTGTGCAAACGAATCGATCCAGGGATTTGCACTATACACAGGTATCTGCCTTATTAAAAGTGCATGTACGCTACAGAGCCGCACCTCCGGGACGCCTGCCCCCTCCTTCTCCCCTTGCTCCGGGTGCCTGCCTTCACACGGCACCACTGGGGATCGTCGCTGGCCGCTGCAGTTTGTCGTCGTCCTGTTTTGCCCATGATCCGAAAGTCTGAAATTTCGTTTTAGTTAACATCCGCGCTTCGGGTTATATGGAGACCGCGTCCTTTCTTAACATCGAAGAGGCCGTGGCCTAGTGGCTACGTCCGCCGTCTACTCTCGCGAGATCAAGAGATCAATCCCCACGGCCATCACCACTTTTTCCTGTTTTTTTTGTTCGATCGCCTTAAAGCCTGAAGTTGATTCTGTCAAAAATTCAGTTAACGCAGCTCTGCTGTCTTATATCCTGCTTGTTCTGAAGTTACAGAACCCGTACAGTAGTCCATTGGCTGAGCTCTTATGTACATTACTCCAACGAGCAAGCCAAGTTCGAATCCTATGCCCCGCCAAAAGTTGGCCTTTTTTCCTACTTTTTCCATATCCGGGGTACTACGTTCGTTCAGATTGCATCCAATTCTAATTCTGTCAGCAAACCGAGCTATAACCCAGTAGCAGTAGCTCTCTGTCTCTCTCCATAAAGCCAAGTTTGAATCCTTTCAGGGCAATGTCCTTTCCTTTTTACAAGTTCGAATCCTTTTAGGGCAATGTACTTTCCTTTTTATCTTTTATCTTTTGTCAAAAATATGTTGTATTGTATAATCTATAACTTTTGTTTTGCTGCTCCGATTAATATAAACTTTATATCTATTTTAATTAGAAAAATGCAAGGATTAACAATATGTCATCCTTATGTCATGTTGCATCTTTAATTTTAATTGCTTAGTGTAATTTATTTGTTGCACCTAAATAATTAAATATGGAATGTGTTCAGCTTTATTTAATTATTGCTCTATTCCATTTAATTTAATTAGATCACCCATGCCATGTGTTACCATGTTAACGCATATTTAATATTGTTGAGTAGATAAATAACTTGCACCTAAATATTAATTATCGGGGGTTGCTTTCCCGCTTAATTTGGATTAATTGCATTGTTTTGCATCTTGCCATGTCATGCATTATTCTTTTATGATCATGCTGGATCTTTTGCCGTAGTTGTAAAATGCATATTTTACGCTTTCCAATGTTTGTTGCTTCTTCGCGGATAAGACATTGATGTGTGTGAGCAATGACAAGATCTGCTTCCATGCGGGATTTCAGGCAAGCAAAGTTTGTTTGTTTACCTATACATTGTCTTTCATTCCTGCCATTGATCTCTTCTGCCCTAGTATTCGATTCTTTATCGCGATCCCATCACATGTTTATCCTGCAGTCTATACAGCTTTATCCCCACATCCCATCACCTGTTGTATGTTTATCTGTTGGCCTTGCGAGTCGTAGTGCATGCTTAGAGTTGGCTGTGCGAGTCGTCAGTTGGTCTTTTATTTCATATGCTTAGCTTGATAGATTATTCTACCTTAGTGAAATGTTGTATTATGTTGGGGTATTATAATTAAAAGATAAGGCACCGGCGGAAGGCCTTGCGAGGTCCTTTGTTCTGCTAAGTGTCGTGCTAGGAACTGAGATTTTGTTCTCGGATCCAACTTTGAGCGCAGTAACCACTTGTGGGTGGCCCAATGGAGCCCCCCTCGATTTTGACTGGAACGTCAACTTGTCCGGGAGCCGCACCTAGTTCGGGTTTTCCATTTGTCTCATATGCATCGATACTAGTGTAGTATTTTACTTTGGCGGTGTGCCTTGCTACATGCATATAGGGTGCGGCCTGTTGGTGCGGAGGGGTGTGTCCTGCGGGAATCCGCACCCTTTTGGCCGGGACCAGCATAGCTTCCGTGGCTCATTGGAGTTGTTGCGGTGAAGGAAAAGAGTTGGGTTGAGAGGCTCTAATGTTTTTGACTGGGTTGATCATGCGAGTATGGGTCCAGTAGTGCACCCCTACAGGGTAAAATCTTATCGATGAGCCGTGTCCACGGTTATGGACGACTTGGTGATGATGCTGGCTAACAACATCTAGACAACTTACACCTAATTAATGTTAATTAATCTGACTAGTAATATAGAATTACTTTCACAATAAATGGTAACTAAAACTGTTCAATGTGTGAGTTTCCCGAATTGCTTCCTCATACTTGGTTGAGGGGGTTAATCCGAGAATGAGTTATATTTGGTGTTAGTAGTAGTTGGTTATCTTATGCGCTCTCTTATCCCTCTCTAATTAGACAGAAGTTATAGCGTGTCTCTCTAGGTTGCTAATGCTGCTGCCGCTAAGTCCACCTCCCCTATATTTTGGGAGATGGTGTAGAAAGTAGGCAAGTCGGTTTTGCTTGCCAGGGAGTGCCCTGACCCTCTTTTGGGCTGTGCTTTATCTGCAGTTAACTGGTTTGAAGTCTGACGACGTTAGCTTGGGAATCCCTCCGGCTTGGCTGGGCAGGGATATGGCGCCGTTGCTTATCTTCAGAACTCTTAGTCCAATTTGCATCTTATCCGTAGTCGGATACTATTTTTGCTTCCGCTGTCATTTGAATATTTGTATTGTATCATTTGTATCCTGACTCGTTCGAGTCGTTGTTGTATATTATATATCTTCTGTTGTATTTATGGATGTATCAGAACTGTTGTAATGTTATCACAATTCCACCCACATAATGCGCATGTTTTGGCGTGCACATTATGTCTGGTGGGCGACCTAAAATCGTTATTATGTGGATTTCGGCGGAATCGCTTAAATCTACATAGTATCGATTTTCGGGCATCACACCGCGCCACCAGGTGATGTGGGCGCCTCGCGACCCCTCTTCGTCTCGTCTTCGGTACCTCGTGACGCAAATATTCCAAAAGTAATTCCAGGTTGATTTATTTCCAATTTGGCGGATATTTTCTTAAGTACTTTTCTGAAACCAAAAACAACAGAAAACAGGGAACTGGCACTATGGCATCTTGTTAATAGCTTAGTCCCAGAAAATGCATAAAACTATATAAAATGCATATAAAACATGTAATAATATGATATAACATAGCATGGAAAATAAGAAATTATGGATACGGTGGAGACGTATCAACATCCCCAAGCTTAGTTCGACTCGTCCCGAGTAGGCAAGAACGATAAAAAAAGAATAATTTCTGAAGTGACATGCTTAAACAGAATCTTGATCATATAATAATGCTTGGCATGTAAAATGAGATCAAATGAATAAAGGCTCTGGTTTATATTGATATCAAACGAGTAATAAATAAGCAAGTAGGTGAAGCAAGCAAAGCTTTCAATGATATAGTACTAGATAGCAATTAACTGTGCAAAGTAGATATTAAAGATGATTTAAGCTTCAAGCACAAGAATATAATCATCTAATGCTTCCAACAAACATGACAAATTTATGAAAGGATCAAGTCAAGTAATAGCAATATGCACGTAGAAGATCAATATATTATTTGTTCAAAAGAAACAAGCAAGCGTTCAACGTTGGTTCCTGGCACCAGGATGTTATGGCTAAGAGAATGTTAACGGAGGTTTGGAAGGCCAACGGAAGAAAGGCTCACAAAGCTGTAGATGATCATTAGACAAGAGAAAGTCATACAATCGGATGCACATGGAGCTATAAGTATATGAAAGCTCTCCAATGTAACTAGTGGGGGTGCATCCAACTTGCTTGCTCACAAAGACCTAGAGCAGTTTTGAGAAGGCTCATCATTGGGATATACAAGCCAAATTCTATAGTGTAAAGTTCCCCAAATAGTTATGCAACTAAGACATGAAAACTCTCTCATATGAAGTAAAGGTGCTAATCATGAGCACAAATGATGATCATAAATGATATGGTGCTATAACTTGAGCACAAGTGATGACTAAAAATGACATGGTGCTATAACATAAGCACAAGTGTGTGATAAAGAATAGTAATACTGCCCCCTTTTTTATTTATTTTCTTTCTCTCTTTTTTTCTTTGCTTTTTCTCTTTTTTCTAATTTTTTCCTGTTTCTCTTTTCGATGGCCTCCATGGCTCCTTTTACTTTTACCGGCAAGCATCCTAATATGAAACATGACGTATGACAACACACTAATGATGATAAAACAACATATTAATGATATAAGTAACTATATGAATGTGCCATAAGAATACATATGACAGCGGTGGCTCTGCCAGTGTAGCAGGTTATGCAGTGCTCTAGCGTAACATGGCTAAAACCACATATCAGCTTTACAGAAACACGCAAAGCAATACCTAAGTAATGAATGACAACAAGTCATGTAATGTAAGATGGATGTTGCATGACAATATATCTCGGAACAACTATGGAAATGCTGTAGTAGGTAGGTATGGTGGATGTTTTGAGGAAGATATTCAGCTTATGTGTAGGAGAACAAGATGAAGATCTCCCACGAGTTTGGATGTACCCGCGAAAAATGCACCTACTTTAAATGTGAGAAAGGGGAAAGCAAAGTACCGAAGAGGCTAGCAATATGGTGGTGGAAGTGCCTTGAAAACCGCAGTTTTAGAACTCACGAGTAAAAAGATTCCAAATAAAAAATATGATCATACAAGGCATAATGAAAATAACTCCTAGGGGTGCTGTGGCGAATGAACAAGTCACTGTTGGGGACCCGACCGTAGCGCATACCATAAAGTCATTACGGTTGCCTTAGGCAAAATAGAAGTCATATACCATTACGCAATCAACTGGAAATTTAAGTCTGGCACATTTTTCAAGTTTCTCTAGACCAACCATTTAATCATTCCACTTTACAAGACCATCATGTTTACCATTAAGCAAACTAATATCTTAAAACAACATCAATGATTCAATTGACACAATTTAATGTTCTACAAGATTAATGTATCATTTAATTATACCATCTACCACATTTAGCATTTTCTGTTCTCAACCAAACACCAATCAACATATTTAAAAGATAAACTCTCCAAGTAATTAAACAATGAGATATGAGAGTATGATATAACAAATATAACAACTCTAACAAGAGATGCATGAAAAACAAGAGCTAGAGAGCAAACAATAACATGAAAAGAATACTCAACAAATATAAGTGAAGAATACGAGTATTCATATGAAAAAGCAGAGCATGTCTCTCTCCCACACAAAGGAATGCTAAGATCTATATTTATTCAGAGAATGAAAATAACAAACACAAAAAAAACAAATAGACGCTTCAAGATAAGCACATAAGATGTGACGGAATTAAAATATAGTTTCACTAGAAAAGACCTGATAGTTTGTCGATGAAGAAGGGGATGCCTTGGCCATCCCCAAGTTTTGATGCTTGAGTCTTCTATAATTATATTGGGGTGAACCACTGGGGCATCCCCAAGCTTTGGCGTTACCATCCTCTTGATCACATTATATCATCCTTCTCTCTTGATCCTTGAAAACTTCCTCCACACCAAACTTACAGTAAACTTCATTAGAGGGTTAGTGCACAAAAAAATATGATTTTCTGTAGGAACACAATTGCTACCAATGCTACTGGACATTAGCTACAGCCACTGATACTTAATAGGATTAAAAGATCCAATTAAAATAGAAAAAGAGTCATTGCAAAATAAAATGGCAGAATCTGTCAAAAACAGAACAGTCCGTAAAGACAAAACTTTTCGAGGCACTTAACTTGCTCCGATCAGAAAACTCATAACTAATTACAGTTGCGTATACATCTGAGGACTATGAACAAAAAAGGACAGATTTTTCTGACGTTCCAGTGAATTGATATGAATTTAACGGTGAACAGCAGAAATCTGTTTCAGCACATGAATTGAATTTTAGCACCAACTTTCAACTAGAATCTTAACTTGATACAACATTGCAATAAAATAAAGATACAAAGGAATTGCTACAGAGGTAGGACAGGTCCTTGACTCAAGCAAAATAAAATAAAATAACAGGAAATAAAAGTAGGTTGTCTCCCATAAGCGCTTTTGTTTAACGCCTTTAAGCTAGGCACAAATATTCATATGATGCTCTCATAAAGATGAGAGTTGAAAAACATAGGAGATCATCAAGTGGTAAACATCAAACAAATTTAAGTCTAACCCACTTCCTATGCAAAGGAGTCTTGTGATAGAATAAATTATTGAAACATAAAGCAACTATCATAGCAACATGAAACAAATGAAATTTCAAAACTTCCAACATAAAGAGAGGAGTTTTAGTAACTTGAAAGCTTTTACACCCGTGTTTTCCTCTCTCATAATAACTTTCAGAAGCATCATTGATGAAATCCACAATATAACCATCACATGAAACATTCTTATCATGATCCATACGCATAAAAGTATCATTATCTCCCTCATATGAAAAGTTCTTCTCATTAATAACAAGGGGAGTAGGATCATCATAAAGAACTTGAACATGATAGACAAGTTGTACATTAAAAGGATTGGTTTGAGTGTTTCCTCTATAATAATGACAAGTTTCAAAAGGATAATTGTAATTATAACCCATGTCATAGTATTCTTTATAATTATCAAAGACCGGAGGCATAGTATCATCATAAGCAATAGAATAGTTATCCTCTAAAGTGTGTTTATTTGCAAACATGTCATCATTTTTAATAGAAGGGGGTGTATCAAATATATAATCATTAGTAGCAAAAGGATTTTCAAACACCTCATCCCCGAACTCAGAGCTCTCTATATCATCATGGGAAGGAACATGAATAGTATTAATAGTGCAACAATTATTAACATCATCATTTTCAGAATTATTATCCCAAGATCTTCAATATCAAAAGAAGTGTCCTTATCCCAATCATGATCACTAATATAAATAACGTGCATAGGTACATCATCAAATTCAGAATCATCAAATTCAGAATTATAAGTATAAATTGTAATAGGAGCAACAAGTTTGGGAGAAGATACCGTTTCCTCTCTCCTTTTACTCCTCTTCTTCTTCCTCTTTCCCTTTTTCTTCCTCTTTTCCTCTTTAGGAGGGAGAGGCTTGAAAGGAAGCTTCTCCACATAATCTGGTTTAGTATTAGAAACAATGGAAGAAACTTGGGAGGATTCCTCTCTTTCATTAATAAGATGAAAACACATATTAGTCCTATCATACTTTGGAAAAGTCTCATATTTTATAATATTTTGTATGTTGGTGTTAGCATGGCAATTATTAACACAATAGAGATAACATCCATGCAACAAATCATTCATATAAATATCACTCATATTTAACAAAGAAGTTTTTCTTGATATCTATTCACACCCCAAAAATAATGTTAAGTTCATCATATTGATTAGGGGTGATCATGTTATCTCTAAAATCTCCTGCAATATCTTTATGAGAACCTGAGCATTGAAATTTGAAATGACCCTCTTCATAGCAAAGTTCGCAAATAAAAGGATAGGTGGCACAAATCGTTTTACCAAGATCACTTAAAACTTTATACCAACCTCTAGTATTTTCATTCCTATGATGGATACAATATTCATCTTCAATATGATTAATTCCACAAGGTCTATGTATTCCACAAAAACTAACATGCTTATAAGAAATAGTATTTTCAGAAGTTTGAGCATGTTTATTGCAATCATTAACAACAATTTCATTTTTCCATACAATTGTCTTTGAAAGGTTCATGATACACGTCCCAATTTTCTTTAGGAACATTAATATGAGAAGCAAAGGTTCTAAAATAATCAACAATAATATGAGAATAAAGACCATATTTAGCACTAAGCTCTTGAAAACCAGCCATTTGAACACAAGACTTAATGCAATCATATTCATAGTTCATACCTGATTCTTTACCTTTGTCATTCTCCCAATCTTCAGCATTGTTTCAAATTGTTTCAAGGAGATCCCATCTAGCTTCAACCTTCTTAGTTTTGAAAGAGCCCTCCGAACAAGCATCTAGATAATCCTTACAATGTCCTGAAAGTCTTGCATAAAAATTATTAACAATTATATTATCAGGAAGCTCATGGTTAGGACATTTGAGTATTAGTGTTTTCAGCCTTCCCTAGGCTTGAGCAATGCTTTCTCCTTCAAGAGGCCAGAAACTATATATAGAACTACGATCTTTGTGAATTTCACTTGGAGGATAAAATTTAAAATAAAAGAGAGATACAACCTTCTCCCATTCAAGAGAGTGGCTATCCTTCAATAATTTATACCAACTTGCAGCTCTTCCACCAAGTGTTATAGAAAATAATTTCTTCTTAATTTTGTCCACTGCAATACCTGCACACTTGAACAACTTGCATAATTCATGTAAAAATAGCAAATGATCACCAGGATGGACAATTCCATCCCCTACATAGCGGTTATTCATAACACGTTCAATAATTTTCATAGGTATTTTAAATGGAACTATTTCTTCAGGTGGCTTAACAATATCACAAGCATCATAAGAATTATCGCATATTGGAGGCACACTATTATCAAGGTTAAATATTCCTCCAAAGCTCAGGAGGAATTTTTTTTTGTTTAAACTAGCTCCCCCAAGCTTAGGTTTTTCCACAACCTTAGCAATAATAGTGTCCAAAGAATTTATACTAATAACATTACTACCACTATTATGCAAACAAATTTCCATAGGTTTTTGAATTTTCTCTTCAAAAGTATCATGTCCTAATGCAATATAACTTTCATAAAGATCTATAATTTTGTTGTTGTTTTCCATTAGCCTAACTAGTGAAAATAAAAACAAGAAACAAAAAGTAATAACTGCAGAATCTAAAGGAGATACCTTCAAGCGCTCACCTCCCGGCAACGGCGCCAAAAAATAGCTTGATGTCTACGCATACTTCTATTCTTGTAGACAATGTTGGCCTCCAAGAGCAGACGTTTGTAGAACAGCAGCAAGTTTCCCTTAAGTGAATCACCCAAGGTATATCGAACTAAGGGAGGTAGAGGTCCAAGATATTCCTCTCAACCAACCTTGCAATTAAGATACGAGAAGTCTCTTGTGTCCCCAACACACCCAATACACTTGTCAGATGTATAGGTGCACCAGTTATGCGAAGAGATAGTGAAAAATACAAGTAATATGGATGATTATAAGTAGTAATTGCAATCTGTAATAAAAATGGCAGCAAGCAAACATGTAGCAGAACTTGTTGGAAACGATGTTTTAATGCTTATAAACAAGGCCTAGGGATCCTACTTTTACCGGTGGACATTCTCAACAATGACATCAATGTTAAATAAATAAACACTACTCTCAAACAGTCTCATATTGGATAACAAACACCATCCATTGTGTAGGGCTACAAGAGCACCCTCAAAGTCAGACTAAACTAACACCGACAATGTCATAAAGGTAATCACACACGGTGCACACACTGTCACCATTACACACGTGAATAACCCTAGATTTCATATTAAAGTAACCTCTAGAGTGCATATAGATAAAGAGTAGCATCACATATTCAACTAGATTACAAAGCTCATGATCACATAAAGATCACATCATGGGAGAGAGAGATAAACCACATGACTTCCGTAGATCCCACAGCCCCGGGGGAGAACTACTTGAGAGGAATATGCCCGAGAGGCAATAATAAAGTGGTTATTATCTTATTCCATGTTTATGATAAATGTTTATTTCTCATGCTAGAATTGTATTAATCGGAAACATTAATGCATGTGTGACTAATGAACAAATTAGAGTTTCTAGTAACGCCTCTCGTTTAACTAGCTCGTTGATTAACTGATGATCAAGGTTTCCTGATCATGAACATTAGATGTTGTTAATAATGGGATCACGTCATTAGGAGAATGATATGATGAACACACCCAAATTAAGTATAGCAATACGATCAAGTCATTAAGTTTATATTGTTGTACTGAGCATACGAAGTAACGCTAATCCTTAGACCATGAGATCATGTCAATCACTAACACCGGAAGAATGCTTTGATGACATAAAACGTCACACCGTAGCAGGGTGACCATAAAGGTGGCGTTGGGTATTCCGAAAGGATTAGTTGAGGCTCATGGATCAAGAAGTGGGATTTGTCCATCCAGATTACGGAGAGATATACTCTGGGCCCTCTCGGTGATATCACATCGACACCGCTTGCAAGCACGTGACTAGGTCACAAGGATGTCATATCACAGAACGAGTAAAGAGTACTTGTCGGGAACGAGATCGAACAAGGTATAGATGATACCAATGATCGGATCTCGGACAAGTAAAATATCGTGAGACAAAAGGAATTGGTTATGACGTTTTTGGTTCAGACTATCACAAGATTCATCGTCGAATATGTAGGAGTCATTACGGATCTCCAGATCCCGCTGTTGACTATTGATCGGAGAGGTGTCTCGATCATGTCTACATTATTCATGAACCGTAGGGTGACACACTTAAGGTTTGTCGACGCTTTTGGGTAGACACGGAGTTTCGGAGAAAAGTTTGGACAACACCGAAATTGTTTCGGATAATATTGAAATAGTTCAAGGGGTTAATTGTCAATAGTTGACAATGGTTGTTAATAGAATTAACAGATGAACCAAGGGGGTAAGTGTTAATGTTTGTAAATAGAATTAACAAATATCAAAAGGAAATGAAATTGTTTTATTTAAGAAAGAAAAACCCTTGGAATTTTTGAGCGGAGATTAAAAGAGAATGAGTGGGCATGAGTAGATGCTCCACTCACATCAAGAGGGAAGAGGTGGAGTCACCCCTAGGGGCAACGACCCAACCTCACCCCTCTCCTATATATGGAGGGGTGGGAGCTCCCTTTTGAGCACACACTTGATCCTCTCTCTCTCCTCCTGCTGCTCCACCTCTCGACCATCCGCTTGGCGAAGCCATGGTCGTTTAGTTCTCCTCCACACCACGCCGTCATGTTGTTGGAGTTCATTGGTGGTTCTACTACTTCCGCTGCCCTGCTGGATCGAGGGAACGGAGGTCGTCATCAAGCTGTACGTGTGACCGAGTACGGAGGCGCTGCCCGTTGCAGCGCACATCTTCACGATCTTGAGATCGGCGAGTGAACGACTACATCATCCACGAGAATTATTCTCGAAACGCTTACGGTCTTCGAGGGTGAGTTTCTCTTGGAATATGTTCCACTCGTTACGAGCATCTCCTAGATTAGATCTTGGCTTGTTGGTTTGTTCTCACCGTAGGATTTTTTTTGTTTTCTATGCTACGAACCCATCAGTGGTATCAGAGCCGTGTCTATGCGTAGATGCTTTGTACGGGTAGAACACATATGTGTATGTGGGCGTTGATGATCATGTTATTGCTTCCTTTGTATATTTTGTATCTTAGTGGCATAGTAGGATGAAGCGGCCCGGACTAACCTTACATGTCCACGCACATGAGACTTGTTCCACGACTGACATGCAACTTGTTTTGCATAAGTGGCTTTGCGGGTGTCTGTCTCTCCTACTATAGTTAAGATATAAAATAGAACATGTTGCTAATAATATTTTCATCACCGTTGTGGTTTCATGTTCGTAGGTAAGAACGGTTCTATCTTCGAAAGCCCTAAGCCACGTAAAATATGCAAAAATAAATTAGAGGACGTCTAACTTTTTTTTGCAGGGCATGTGATGTGATATGGTCAAAGTTACAAATTTGATGTATGAGATGATATCTTTTGTAAATTATGACAAACCGACAGGAGCCAAATGGTTGTCTTTTTAATTTATGGCCTGCGTGCTAAATATCATATCTAGATGATATGTTGTAAATTTGGAGGACAATCAAGAAGGAGGCGCCATGGACCTTGGTGCCACGCCGGTGGAATGATGGAGATCATGCCAAGATGCACAAGATGGAGATCAAGTGCAAGAAGGACCATCTCATATCACATTGTCCATGCATGTGATGTTAATCCTTTTATGCATCTTATTTTCCTTAGATCTTTGCTTAGATCGCGACGGTAGCATTATAAGATGATCCTCTCATAGTTAATATCAAGATAATAATGTGTTATTCCTTAGTATGCATCGTTAAGAAAGTTCGTCGTTTTGAAGCACCACGTGATGATCGGGTGTGATAGACTCAACGTTCGCATACAACGGGTGTAAGCCAGATTTACACACGCAAATACTACGGTTCTACTTGGCGAGGCTAGCATGTACATACATGGTCTCGGAACACGTAACCGAAAGGTAAAGCATGAGTCATATAGATGATATGATGAACATGTCGATGTTCGCCTTTGCAGCTGCACCATCTCTCGTGATGATAGGTTATTGGTGTAGTGAATTTGGTTCGTGTAATCACTGAAACGACTAGAGGGATGTTGTTTTTGAGTGGGAGTTCACGTAATAATTTTGAATTAACTTGAACTTAATTTATCATAATCTTAGTCTAAATAGTCTTTGCAAATATGTTGTAGATCATGGCACCACCTGCTTTCAATTTCAATATGTTCATGGAGAAAGAGAAACTAGCAAACAATGGAAGCAACTTCACCAATTGGGCACTTAACCTGAGGATTCTCCTCACAGCTTGTCAAAATCTCTATGTGCTTGATGCACCGCTAGGTGCCCCGCCCGCTGATGACGCTCCCGATGATGTGAAAAATGTTTTCCTGACTCAGAAGGAGTACCGCAGTGTAGTTCACTGCGGCATTCTGTATGGTTTAGAGCCGGAGCTGCGAAAACGTTTCGAGAACAGCACCGCTTTTGATACAATGGGAGAATTGAAAATGATTTTCGATACCCATGCTGCCGTAGAAAGTTATGATGCTTCCAAAAAGTTCTTTAGCTGCATGATGGAAGAGAACAACTCCGTTAGCGAGCACGTACTCAAAATGTCTGGGTACGCTGATAAGCTCATAGCCTTGGGTATATCGATCCCCAATGAGTTAGGAATTCATCGTGTTCTCCAATCACTCCCACCAAGTTACAAGAACTTTGTGATGAACTACAATATGCAAGGCATGAAGAAGACTCTCCCCGAGCTTCTGTCAATGCTCAAAACTGCTGAAGTGGAGATAATAAAGGAGCATCAAGTGTTGATGATCAATAAAACCACTAGTTTCAAGAAAGGCAAGAAAGGCAAGCCGAAGGGTAATTTCAAGAAGGGCGGCAAATTTTTTGCCGCGCCTGAGAAAAAGACCAAGGCTGGCCCTAAGCCTGACACTGAGTGCTTTTACTGCAAGGGTACTGGGCACTGGAAGCGTAATTGCCCCAAATATCTGGCGGATAAGAAGGCCGACAAAGTGAACAAAGGTATATGTCATATACACGTTATTGATGTGTACCTTACTAGTACTCGTAGTAGCGCCTGGGTATTTGATACTGTTTCGGTTGCTAACATATGTAACTCGAAACAGGAACTACGGAATAGACGACAACTAGCAAAGAATGAGGTGATGATGCACGTCGGCAATGGATCAAAGGTTGATGTGATTGCTGTCGGGACGCTACCTCTTCGTCTACCATCAGGATTAGTGATGAACCTTAATAATTGTTATTTGGTGCCTGCGTTGAGCATGAACATTATATCTGGATCTTATTTGATGCAAAACGGTTATTCATTTAAGTCTGAGAACAATGGATGTTCGATTTATGTGAATGATATCTTTCATGGGCATGCACCTATGAATAATGGTTTATTTCTTTTGAATATTGATAGTAATGATACACACATTCATAATGTGAATGCCAAAAGAATCAAGTTGAATTATGATATTGCTACGTACATGTGGCATTGCCGCTTAGGTCATATTGGTGTTAAGCGCATGAAGAAGCTCCATTCTTATGGGCTCCTAGAATCACTTGATTATGAATCATTTGAGACATGTGAACCATGCCTTATGGGCAAGATGACTAGAACCCCGTTTTCCGGCACGATGGAACGGGCGACGGATTTATTGGAAATCATAGATACCGATGTGTGTGGTCAAATGAGTGTGTCAAAGCGCGGTGGATATCATTATTTTGTTACCTTCACGGATGATTTAAGTAGATATGGATATATTTACTTAATGAAACACAAGTCTGAGACGTTCGAATTGTTCAAAGAATTTCAGAGTGAAGTGGAAAACCATCGTAACAGAAAGATCAAATTTCTGCGATCCGATCGTGGAGGTGAGTATTTGAGTTACGAGTTTGGCACACATATGAAAGAATGGTGGAATAGTTTCACAACTCACTCCTGCCGGAACACCACAGCGTAATGGTGTATCCGAACGTCGTAATCGTACTTTATTGGATATGGTTCGGTCTATGATGTCTCTAACAGATTTGCCACTATCATTTTGAGGTCATGCACTAGAGACAGCTACATTCACTTTAAATAGGGCTCCATCTAAATCCGTTGAAACGACACCATATGAACTATGGTTTGGAAACAAACCTAAGCTATCGTTTCTAAAAGTTTGAGGATGCGATGTTTATGTGAAGAAGCTTCAGCCTGATAAACTCGAACCCAAAGCGGAAACATGCATCTTCATAGGATACCCTAAAGAAACAATTGGGTACACCTTCTATCACATATCCGAAGGCAAAGTTTTCGTTGCCAAGAACGGATCCTTTTTGGAGAAGGAGTTTCTCTCAAAAGGTGTGAGTAGTAGGAAGGTAGAACTCGACGAGGTTACTGAACCTTCTCTTCTTGGAATGGTGAGTAGTGCAGCGCCGGAAATTGTTCTGGAGTTGACTTCACCAGATGAAGAGGGAACTAACGATAATCAAGATCATGAAACTCTGAAAGAGGATACAACCGTACTTCGCAGGTCAACAAGGATGCATACAGCTCCTGAACTGTACGGCAACCCCGTCATGAATGTCATGGTAGTTGATAATGATGACCCTGCGACGTATGATGAAGCAATGATGGGCTCAGATTCCAACAAATGGCAAGAAGCCATGAAATCCGAAATGGAATCCATGTACGAAAACCAAGTATGGACTTTGGTGGATTTACCCAATGACCGCAAGGCCGTTGAGAACAACTGGATTTTTAAGAAGAAAACTGACGCTGATGGTAATGTGACCGTCTATAAGGCTCGACTTGTCGCAAAAGGTTTTTGACAAGTTCAAGGAATTGACTACGAGGAGACGTTCTCTCCTGTAGCGATGCTGAAGTCTGTTAGGATTATGTTAGCAATTGCTGCATTTTTCGATTACGAAATTTGGCAAATGGATGTCAAAACTGCGTTCCTTAATGGTCACGTTCAGGAAGAGTTTTACATGGTGCAACCAAAAGGTTTTGTCGATCCGAAGGATGCTGACAAGGTATGCAAACTTCAGCGATCCATTTATGGACTGAAGCAAGCATCCCGAAGTTGGAACCTCCGCTTTGATGAAGTGATCAAAGGGTTTGGATTTGTCCAAACTTATGGAGAAGCTTGTATCTACAAGAAAGTGAGTGGGAGCTCTGTAGCATTTCTAGTACTATATGTGGATGACATATTGTTGATTGGAAATGATATAGAATTTTTGAATAGTATAAAAGGTTATTTAAACAATAGTTTTTCGATGAAGGACCTCGGTGAAGCATCGTATATATTAGGCATCAAAATATATAGAGATAGATCAAGACGCTTGATTGGGATTTCGCAAAGTACATACCTTGACAAGATTCTGAAGAAGTTCAGAATGGATGAAAGTAAGAAAGGGCTCTTACCTATGTTACAAGGAAATACATTGAGTCAGACTCAAAGTCCAGCTACATCGGAAGATAGAGAATTGATGAACAAGATCCCCAATGCCTTAGCCATAGGCTCTATCATGTATGCTATGCTATGTACAAGACCGGATGTGGCACATGCTATTAGCTTGACTAGCAGGTACCAATCTGATCCAGGTTTGGAACACTGGATGGCGGTAAAGAATATCCTAAAGTACTTAAGAAGGACTAAGGATATGTTTCTCGTGTATGGCGGTGAAGAAGAGATCGTCGCAAGATGTTACGTCGATGCTAGCTTTGACACCGATCCGGATGACTCTAAGTCACAATCTGGGTACGTATTTCTTATGAATGGAGGAGCAGTAAGCTGGAGGAGTTCCAAGCAACCCGTGGTGGCGGGATCGTCGACAGAAGCGGAATATGTTGCTGCCTCGGAGGCAGCGCAGGAAGGAGTTTGGATGAAGGAGTTCATATCCGAACTAGATGTGGTTCCAAGTGCATTGGACCCGATGGTTATCTATTGTGACAAAAATGGTGCCATAGCCAATGCTAAAGAACCAAGGTCTCACAAGAATTCCAAACATTTCAAGCGCCGTTTTCACTCCATCCATGAACATTTCAAGGATGGTGATATAAAGATTTGCAAAGTACATACGGATCTGAATGTGGCAGACCCTTTGACTAAACAACTCCCAAGGGCAAAACATGATCAACACCGGAACTCCATGGGTGTTAGGGTCATTACAATGTAATACAGATTATTGCCCCTAGTGCAAGTGGGAGACTGAAAGGAATATGCCCGAGAGGCAATAATAAAGTGGTTATTGTCTTATTCCATGTTTATGATAAATGTTTATTTCTCATGCTAGAATTGTATTAATCGGAAACATTAATGCATGTGTGACTAATGAACAAATTAGAGTTCCTAGTAACGCCTCTCGTTTAACTAGCTCGTTGATTAACTGATGATCAAGGTTTCCTGATCATGAACATTAGATGTTGTTAATAATGGGATCACGTCATTAGGAGAATGATATGATAAACTCAACCAAATTAAGTATAGCAATACGATCAAGTCATTAAGTTTATATTGTTGTACTGAGCATACAAAGTAACCCTAATCCTTACACCATGAGATCATGTCAATCACTAACACCGGAAGAATGCTTTGATGACATCAAACGTCACACCGTAAGAGGGTGACCATAAATGTGGCGTTGGGTATTCCGAAAGTATTAGTTGAGGCTCATGGATCAAGAAGTGGGATTTGTCCATCCAGATGACGGAGAGATATACTCTGGGCCCTCTCAGTGATATCACATCGACACCGCTTGCAAGCACGTGACTAGGTCACAAGGATGTCATATCACATAACCAGTAAAGAGTACTTGTCGGGAACGAGATCGAACAAGGTATAGATGATACCAATGATCGGATCTCGGACAAGTAAAATATCGCGAGAAAAAAGGAATTGGTTATGACGTTTTTGGTTCACACGATCACAAGATTCATCGTGGAGTCATTACGGATCTCCAGATCCCGCTGTTGACTATTGATCGGAGAGGTGTCTCGATCATGTCTACATTTTTCACAAACCGTAGGGTGACACACTTAAGGTTTGTCGACGCTTTTGGGTAGACACGGAGTTTCGGAGAAAAGTTTGGACAACACCGAAATTGTTTCGGGTAATATTGAAATAGTTCAAGGGGTTAATTGTCAATAGTTGACAATGGTTGTTAATAGAATTAATAGATGAACCAAGGGGGTAAGTGTTAATGTTTGTTAATAGAATTAACAAATATTAAAAGGAAATGAAATTGTTTTATTTAATAAAGAGAAACCCTTGGAATTTTTGAGTGGAGATTAAAAGAGAATGAGTGGGCATGAGTGGATGCTCCACTCACATCAAGAGGGAAGAGGTGGAGTCACCCCTAGGGGCAACGACCCAACCTCACCCCTCTCCTATATATGGAGGGGTGGGAGCTCCCTTTTGAGCACACACTTGATCCTCTCTCCCTCCTCCCGCTGCTCCACCTCTCGACCATCCGCTTGGCGAAGCCATGGTCGTTTAGTTCTCCTCCACACCACGCCGTCGTGCTGTTGGAGTTCCTTGGTGGTTCTACTACTTCCGCTGCCCCGCTGGATCGAGGGAACGGAGGTCGTCATCAAGCTGTACGTGTGACCGAGTACGGAGGCGCTGCCCGTTGCAGCGCACATCTTCACGATCTTGAGATCGGCGAGTGAACGACTACATCATCCACGAGAATTATTCTCGAAACGCTTACGGTCTTCGAGGGTGAGTTTCTCTTGGAATATGTTCCACTCGTTACGAGCATCTCCTAGATTAGATCTTGGCTTGTTGGTTTGTTCTCACCGTAGGAAATTTTTTGTTTTCTATGCTACGAACCCATCACTACTCACTTCTCATCATAGGAGTCAACAACGGCGATGGAGATGGTGGTGGAGTCGATGGAGATGGCTCCGGGGGCAATTCCCCGTCCCGACAGGGTGACGGAACAGAGACTTCTGTCACTCGAATCTTGTCGGTGATGGCGGCAGCCTTCGGGACCCGTGGAGGAAAAAGTGTCTAACGTTCCGTTGTTTTTAGGTCAGGGAGGTATTTATAGGCGAAAGACCAAGGCCGGTGGGCGCCCGAGGGCCCCACATCGCCTCCCGGCGCGACCATATTGGGGCCGCGCCACCAGGTGATGTGGGCGCCTCGCAACCCCTCTTCGTCTCGTCTTCGGTTCCTCGTGACGCAAATATTCCAATAATAATTCCAGGTTGATTTATTTCCAATTTGGCGGATATTTCCTTAAGTACTTTTCTGAAACCAAAAACAAGAGAAAACAGGGAGCTGGCACTGTGGCATCTTCTTAATAGGTTAGTCCCAGAAAATGCATAAAACTATATAAAATGCTTATAAAACATGTATAATATGATATAACATAGCATGGAACATAAGAAATAATGGATACGTTGGAGACGTATCAGTGTGTTACCCTAGCGGTTAGATATAATAGCAGACATGATCGAGACACCTCTCCGATCAATGACTAATTCATGGGCCTGGGCACCTTGAATTAATCCCTGTGATATAACGAATGACTTTTGTCAATCGAACCTAGACGTCGAGTCTTAAACCTTTTGCCATAGCGATATTTAGAGTGTCCGAGACTCATTCATAGATATCTCCATACCTAGCTTGATCTCGTTACCGACAACACTATCTTCTACTCGTCTGTGATATTATGTCCTGGTGACTTAGTCACATGTTTGGAAACTCATTTGACATAATATCACAGAGTGGGACCTAGAGTATCTATCCTACTATGTGGACAAGAAAATCCCTCTCTTGATCCCTCGTCTCAACATACTCCCTTCCAATACCCGAGAGAAACACCTTTATTGTCACACTATTTAAGATATGACGTTTGATGCAATCAAAGTATCTTTCAGGAATAGCAATAAGAGTTGATCTCACGGTCAAAGGCGTAATGACAAGGTCCTACAAATATTGGGTATGTCCATCTCGTCATTCTTCCATTGACATGACTCCATTTTCAACTGACATAAATGTCACATGATCGGGAAACCTCGATCATCAATTGCCCAGTGAGTTAGTTAGATAGAGGCTACTAGGGACCTGGTTTTTTATCTACCACACGTGCATCAATGTTTCCGCTTAATACAATTATAACATGGTATAAAACATATAATGAACAATTGAGATATGACGAATAAACTATCTTTATTGAGTGCCTCTAGGGCATATCTCCTTCATGGTTGACCTTTCCGAGTGAGGCGTGGATGGGGCATGGAAAAGCTTATCCTGCTCATAAGATATGCGTGCCGGCTTAGGGCCTGAGCCTGCGTCATGATTCTTGTTCTTCCACTTTTTCTTGACGGCATTTCCTGGGAATGCAACGGCAACGCCGTTAGATGGTCCAGTTTTTTCATCAGTCTTGGTGTGATGCTGACATCTGGGTCATGGTCTCGAGCGTCATCGTCAGCTGCCGCGTACTGGGCGGCAAGTTTAAGCATCTCGTCAAGATCCGTCACTTGCTCGCGAACGAGTCTATGATGGAGTAGGGACTTCTTTTGTAGGCCCGTGTAGAAGGCGTGGATTGCCTGAGCGTCTGAAACACCATGGCAGTTGGCCTTATTTGGGATCCATCTGCCGACAAGTCATGGTTTCGTCTGCTTTCTGAATACAGCGTTGCAAATTCGTATAGGTGTTTGGACGCTTGTATGTTCCTTGGAAGTGCTGGGAGAACACCTTTTCCATGTCGTACCAACTATGGATAGACTTTTCTGGAAGGTTGTCATTGCAAGCCCCTGCCATGTGAAGGAGATATGCCCTAGAGGAAATTAATAAAGTGTATTCTTTATCATATCTCGTTTGTTCATAATAGGTTTTTGTGTCATGCTATAACCGTATTAAGCGGAAACATTAATACGGGTGCGATGCGTAAACAACCAGGTCCCTAGTAGCCTCTACTAAGACTAGTTTCGTTGCGCGATTGATGATCGAGGTTTCCCGATCATAGGGCATGGCGCCGGTCGGCAATGGAAGTCATATCGTTGGAGAACGATGTGATGTACATACCCAGATTTGGAGGACGTAGTCGTTACGCCTTTGACCGTGAGATCAAATCTTATTGTTATTCCTGGAAGATACTTTGATCGCACCAAACGTCGTATCTTATATAGTATGACAATAACGGTGATACTTTTGGGTATCGGAAAGGAGTAGTTGAGACTAGGGGTCAAGAGCGGGATTTGCCAGTCCGCATAGCAGGATAGATACTCTCGGGCCCACTCGGTGAGATCATGTCTAATGAGCTTGCAAGCATGTGAGTAGGTCACGGACACATGAGATCATGGACGAGTAGAAGATAGCATTGTCGGTAACGAGGTCAAGCTAGGTATGGAGATATCTATGATACGACACTCGGACACGCTAAGTATCGCTATGGCAAAAGGTTTAAGACTTTGCGTTCAGGTTTGATAGATGAAAGTCATTCGTTTTATGACAGGGATTAATTCATGGGGTCCAGGCCTACGAGTTAGTCGTTGATCATAGAGGAGTCTTGATCATACCTGTTATTCTATCGAACCGCTAGGGTAACACACTTAAGGGGTTTCGACAAGACAACCGAAAAGGAAAGAGATCACCGGGAATGTCCCGGGAGTGGTCCGATGGAGATCCGGCAGCGACGAAAGAGTTTTCGGAGCTAGAATAAATTATATATAATATGTTTGATATTAATTAGTGTAATTAATATGCAAATATGATTTTATATATTTATTTTTGAATTTATTTAGGCTGATTTCCCTAAATGGCCCTTCTGGTCGAAAGAAGGCCCATGGGGGGGGGCATGGCCGGCCTAGGTGGGAAAAAAGGGGCCCACGAGGGCCGGCCCACCTGCCCATGCCGCACCAGGCATGTGGGGGTTAGTCCCACATTGCCTGGTTAGCAAGTTGGCTCCCCCCTGGGAGCCTATATAAGAAGGGGCACCCCTGGCCTTTTAATTCACCAATTAATTCCCTAATTCTCTCTTGATTTCGTGATTCCCTTTGTTGGAGTTTCGCCGAGTTGAGAGAGGGATCTCTTCCACCATAACCCGCTGCCGCGTTGCTGGTGTTCCGGTTCAAGTCTTCTGCTGCTCGTCCTGGACTGGATCTTCGGAGGCCGTCGTCTCCACCGTACGTGTGTGACGCCCTGCGAGGTGCTGCGCCAGCGGTACTCGGACGTCTGCTTCCTCTACACGACCTTGAGGTCGGCTTCATCGGTCTTCATCGGTGTAACATCCCAAATTTTGCAAAAATTTAAAACTTGCATTCAAGCATCATGCATCATTGGGCATAAAACTACATCACAAAAATATTAAATAAAACTTCAAATTATAAATATAAAATAACCTATAAATCCATAAAGTGCTTATTTAAAACTCCTTTAATAAATAAAAATTTACCAATTTATATATGGACAAGTATAATGTTAAAAAGTTCCATTTTTAATAACCTTTCCAAAACATATTTTTTTGAATTTTTCTGAAATGTTTTGAATAGGTTTAAAAATCATATTTGAAATCAGTATTTAAAAACAGAAAAGGTTTTAAATAAAAATAATTGGATTTCTGAGTCGAGTGGGCCGTGGCCCGTAGCTATCTGCCGCGCGCGCGTAGCCGATCAGCCCGCCAGCGTCCCAGCGCCCCGCGCGCTCGCTCGCAGTCGCTGACAGGTGGGACCCACCTGTCATCTCCCCCGCGGAGCCGTTCGTCCCCAAACCACGCCCACGTCTCCGACCGAAACGCCCGATTTGATTTCGTTTGAATGCGGCGATTTACTACTCCATTTACCTCGCTGTTTTCCCCTACTAAAAGCCCCCGAGCTCCTCTGTGTTTTGCCCCAAACACCTCCTCCAAAGAGCCCCTGGGCTGGCCGCTAGAGACCCCGCTTTTCCGTCGTCGCCGTCGGTGAGAACCTCGCCGTGCGCGCAACCCTAACCACCCCGTGCCGTATCGTTGCTCTCTCTCGCTTTAACTTTTCCTTGCGGATCTTTTTGACACGGTTTCGAACTCATTCCCGCAGTGCAACGCCGTGTCCGTGCTCGCCCGAGGAGAACCGCCGCCTCGTGCTACTCCGGCGAGCGATTACGCGAGGAGGAGTTCACGCCGGAGACCGCCACCTCGCCACCGTCCCCGCATCGACCTTCTCCACGTCTCGGTAAGACCCATCCATCCCGTAGGTCCCTAGGATGCGAGCGCGTGCAATGCTGGCCGTGGCACCGCCGCGGTCGGGAGTTTTTCCGGCGAACCGCGCCGCCCGCGCATGGTCTCCGTTTTCGGACCGTTGGATCTAGATCCAACGGATCTAGATCCATTTAATCCCGAGCGCTCGTCATTAAGGAGATCGGACGACCCACGCTGCCGATCCGCGTCGAATCGTTACGGACGAATCAGATCGCGCCGCGTGGCCGATTCTTTTTCTATTTCGAATAAAATTTAGAAATTAAAACAAAAAACTATTAAAACTTGCAAAATTCATAACTTTTGATCTGTAAGTCCAAAATTGATAAACTTTATGTCATTCGAAAGCTCTGCTCATGTAGTTTGTTTCTACATCATTTGTTTTTCCCTTTGACAAATTATAATTTGTATAATTATCAGAGGAGTATTTCGGCCATTTAAATAATAACTTAAATAATAAAAATGATTTAGAAATAAATGTAATTGTTTTAAGATTGTATAATTTCCCTCTGTCCAGCAATATTAATAAATGTCCAAATTGAAGATGTCATAAAAACAATAAAAGTTGTAATTATAGAAATCAAAGTTTTACTATATTATTTTAAAATTATTTAATTGATAAATAAAATAAGAAATACCTAAAAATTATATTTCATTTATTAATGACAGAAAATAAGAATTATTAATAAGTGTGTCTTATCATCATAGCATATCATTCATGCATACATTATTATGTTTAGTGTTGTGATGGTATTGTGTTGGTATTTATTTTATTCATTGTTTGTGCTAGATTGTGAAGAAGAGGAAGGACTTGCTTGTGATTGTTATTCTTGCTGTGCTCGTTCCTCCTGTTACCAAGGCAAGTGACATTCATACTAAATCCCATATTTCTATATGCATAAGTAGTATATTTTGAGTAGTGTGCATGATAGGGATTTTTGATTTATTTTATAATGCTACGTTAGTTTGTGTTTCACAAATATCCTAGTAGTGTGTAGCCACCCTTTTCCTAAGCAGCCATGAAAAGATTTTATTAGTTGCTTAGCCATGCTATAAAAATGTTTACCATGTTATGGAAATGTTTCTAAGTGTTAAAAATCTAAAATACACATCTGGGTGGAATTGGTTGATATGGTTTATGTTGAGTGGCTTTTGGGACTATGCTTGTGGTTGTCATCGCCTAGGATGAATGTCTATTCTACTTAGGGCCATGAGTATGGTGGTTGTTACCCAGAAGTACACTTGTGGATGGCCACCCAGGAACGAAGAGATTACCAAGTCCCTCCAAGTTTAGAAGCTTCCCGTGCAGCCTTTTGACAATGGGCTCTGTCTAGAACGATTAAGTTGTGGGAGTGCAACCTGTCAGCTTGACAAGCAGATGTAGAGATGATAGGTGGAACGGGTCTTGCTAGTATGGTTGCATTCTTCTTCTGAAAGTTCTTGTCTCAATTCTCTCCTTTCCATAATACACTCCACGTGTATAGGATTTCTCGGACAAATTGAGTCTAAAGGTGAAAGTGCACAACCTCTGCAGAGTCGACAATCTGAGTTCTCAGCCGTGTCCCCGGAAATGGACTACTTGAGCAACTGGACAAGGATGGGCAGAAGAATCTCAACACTTTCATAAAGTAAAATTTGACTAAGGAAATAATTGTTGGTGCACTTGGGTTTTATCCCTCAGTGCCAAGTCTTCGAGAAATAAAAGTGTTTTACAAAATGATAGGAGAAAACTTGCTTTCTGCAAATAGCCTTCAACCCCACCAAGCCAAATATGCATACAGATGTTAGACTTGCCAGAATATATCCACCATAGTCACTTGCCAATACATCATTGTATTGACCTCCTTCGGGGGCTGCATATTCCAATGTGCAGGTAATTCTGATGCTGAATGATTTTGGCTCGAGTCTACACCCAACATGACTGCCTGTGGCGCATGCTTGAAGATGAGGCCCAATGTTATTTCGCTTTCGCTGTGAACTTTGAACTTTAGCTAGCCTTCATGGCTATGCAAATTGTAATAAAGCCATATTGGCTATTATTTTTGGATCTCGTTGTAGCAATTTAATACTTATGCGATGGTACTCTATATTTTGTACTGTGGTGCTGGCAGTGATCCAGGGACTAGCACATAACACAGGTGTTCCAACTTTAATAAAAGTTGGGGTGCTACAAAATGGTATCAGAGCAAAGTGTTGCCTGTAGGTTCGAGCCCCTAGGATTGGTTAAGCCCTTTTTGGTCATAATGTTACCATCTTTGAAGTATGTTGGATTCTAACGGCATGGTGGGATGAAGCGGCCCGGGACAAACTTTACATGTCCACGTACATGAGACCTGTTCCACAATATAAGTGGCTGGCCGGGTGTCTGTCTCTCTCACTATAGTGAAAAATCCAATTTACGAAGAGTTGTTAATATCTGTAGATCACCTTAGGATTTTGACTTAGTATTCCCCCTAAATTAATAATACACTCCATAACTAGTACTTCCTTATCTTATGCAATTCTTTTTTTAATTTCCTTTCTTTCCTACCTAAAGGATGACGAGCTTTCACTTCACCACTGCGGAGGACTTCGAGAACACCCGTTTTGGCTGTGACCTCCTCGACATCGGCGAGAAGATAGAGTTACCACTACCCCAAGTAAAGGGCTTCATTCTGAAGAAGTTTAACAAAGAGGGTTGCTGGGGAATAAAAGCAACACAACCAGGACGTGGAGAGGAGCCCCCACTGGAGATCAAAATGGTTAGTGACTCCAAAGACAAAGGGCTCAATCTAGTCATGCAAGATTTGATTGGGCGCCTCTGCGGACGCTACAACATAGAGTTGAGGGGACACTACTCCATTTTCTTTGGAAGAAGAAACGAAGATGGAGAACCTTACCTGTATGATGTCGGAGAAAGAGGCAAGGCAAAACCCCTTAGCCTTTATTTCCAGGAGCTGGAAATCCTTGTCACCGAACTATATGAAGATCGACGCACCGAGCTCCTGAAGAACGATGAGTTATGTGCCTTACTTAAGGAGAACGAAGAGAAGGTGAAGGTTCAAGAGGAAGTGACTAAGGCACAGGAAGAGAGATTCGCTGCACAAGAGGAGAAGTACATGAGACAAGAGAAAAGAGTTCAAGAGAAGAACAAGATCATCAGGGAACAAAAGCCAGAACTCGAGAGCAATGAAGTCGAGTTCGAGGCTGATAGTGACTTGATCAAACGGCTTCGTACTGAGAAGAGAGAGCTGCAAGAGAAGAATCTTGCCCTGGAGAAAGAAGTAAAGGAACTCAAGGATGTACTCGCCAATGAAGGAATCGAGATACAGGAAATTGAAGAGGAGGAAGAGGATATGGTCGAGTAGTTAGTTAGTGAGACTACCATTTATCATACACCACATTGTCTTGATCTTGTATTGACCTACAACCTTGTGGTAAGGCAGTACATTCCCTTGTATCCTCGGAACCTCGTGAGTTTATTTTCCAAACTTTTATATCGTTTTCCTTAAACCAAAGGTTTTGAATTGTTTGCTGATTGTTTTATAAGTGGTGTGATGATTGATGGTGTGCTTGACTGGATTGTTTTGTGCATGGTTAAGGTTCCTCCTTATAGATCTATCTATCTTTTACTCATCCCTGAAAAAACCCCACAGATGCCTCCACGTCGTGATACCGACAACAGCGAAGCTATGCAACAGCTGATGGCAGCTCAAGCCCAACTGATGACTATGATGACCCAGTTCATTGCAGCAACCAACAACAACAACAACAACGAAAATAACAACCATCCACCACCACCCCCACCTCCTGTGGACAGACTTGCAAGATTTCTCAGGCTTAGACCTAATAAGTTCTCCTCTGCTACTGAACCCATAGTGGCGGATGACTGGCTCCGTTCAGTCAACAAGGACTTAGTAACCTGTGAGTGTTCTGAGGCAGAAAAGGTGAGGTTCACTGCTCACCTATTGGAAGGACCTGCTGCCATGTGGTGGGAGACCTATCAAGTGACCCATCCCTTGGATGGCATGACTTGGGATGCGTTCAAGGATGGTTTCCGCAGTGCTCACATCTCCTCTGGCATAATGAATCTGAAGAAGGAGGAGTTTCGTAGCTTGAGACAGGGAGGTAGAACTCTGAAGGAGCATATAGATGACTTCTGTACGCTATCAAGGTACGCACCAGAAGACATCGACACTGATGCTAAAAGGAAGGGCAAATTCCTAAATGGACTTCGGGGAGAACTAAAGATACCTTTGTCTGTGGCATATGCTCCTAACTATCAGATTTTGCTAGATCAGGCAATCACCCTGGACAATAACATCAGAAAGGAAGAGAATAGGAAGAGGAAGTTTGGTGCAAGTAAAGGTAACACTGAAGTGGCTCACAAGAAACCACACACCTCAGAAGTCAGTGGCCATAAACCCTGGAACTACTCCAACAATGGTAGTGGCCAAAAGCATCATGGTCATAACCACAATGGAGGGTATAAAGGAAATAATGGTGGGTTCAAGGGAAACCATCACCATGGCCATAATCATGGAAATGGTAATCCCCGTCCTAACACTGAAGGGAAGAAAGACCTGTCTAATGTGACTTGCTTCAAGTGCAAGAAGACGGGACACTATGCTACTGATTGCCCAGAGAGAAAGGCCGATGAAAATTCCAAGTCCAATCCTTTCCAGAAGGGACAAGTAAATCACCTCAACGTGGAAGAAGTTCATGATGAACCTGACGCTGTGATTGGTAAGTTCCTGCTCAATTCTTTTCCAGCATTGGTCTTATTTGATACTGGAGCATCGCATTCATTCATATCAAGAGCTTTTGTAAACAAACATGGGCTAGCCGAGGAAAGCTTAGGAAAACCTATTCGAGTGAGTTCACCTGGGGGTGAGATGATAGTAAATTCAGGCTGTAGGCAGTTAGAATTAAGGATTGGAAAATATCTTTTTCCAGCAGACTTAGTCATCCTAGAAACCCAAGGTTTGGATGTTATTATCGGAATGGATTGGATGACCCGTTTTGAAGGAATCATAGACTATGCAAACAGAGCTATCACCCTCACCACCCCAGAAAAACAAAAGATTAAAAATAGATCAACTTTCGAACTTAAGAAAGTTAGGCTAAATTCTCTTAAGGGGGTTAGCCTTGATGATGTGCTGATTGTCCAAGAGTACCCAGATGTATTCCCAGAAGAATTACCGGGAATGCCACCTGATAGAGATGTTGAATTTCTCATTGAACTAAAACCGGGTACCGGACCAATAGCCAAGATACCTTACCCAATGGCCGTCGATGAACTGAAAGAACTCAAGAAGCAACTGGAGGAACACCTTCTGAAAGGATTTATCCGTCCAAGTTCTTCGCCTTGGGGAGCGCCAGTTCTTTTTGTCAAAAAGAAAGATCAAACCCAGAGACTAGTCACGGACTACAGAGATATAAATGAACACACCATCAAGAACAAGTATCCGTTACCCAAGATAAATGAATTATTTGATCAATTGAAAGGTGCATGTGTGTTCTCCAAGATTGATCTTCGATCAGGATATCTCCAAATGAAGGTTAGAGAGATGGATATACCAAAAACAGCGTTTGTTACAAGATATGGCTCTTATGAGTATACAGTAATGCAATTTGGATTAACCAATGCTCCAGCTTATTTCATGAATATGATGAATAAAGTGTTCATGGATTTTCTGGACAAGTTTGTGGTAGTGTTCATAGATGACATTCTGATCTACTCCGAGAGTCACAAAGAACATGAAGAGCATTTGCGCCTAGTGTTGCAGAGACTACGTGAACATAAGTTATATGCCAAATTCAGCAAGTGTGAATTTTGGTTGGAACAAGTCGCATTCCTAGGACACATAGTATCCAATGAGGGTATAGCAGTGGATCCTGAAAAGGTTTCAGCTGTAACCAATTGGGAACCACCAAAGAATGTTGGAGAATTACGAAATTTCCTTGGTCTAGCAGGATACTACCGAAGATTTATAGAAAACTTTTCCAAAATCGCCAAGGCACTGACGGAATTATTAAAGAAGGAGAAGAAATTTGAGTGGACTGACGCATGCGAAGCTAGTTTTCAGGAATTAAAGAAACGACTAGTTTCAGCCCCTGTTCTATGCTTACCCGATTTAGAGAAAGAATTCCAAGTATACTGTGATGCTTCACGCCAAGGCCTGGGAAGTGTGCTGATGCAAGAAGGCGGAGTGGCATCTTATGCCTCTAGACAGCTCAAGAAACATGAAACAAATTATCCCACCCATGATCTCGAGTTAGCCTCAGTAGTACATTCCCTAAAAACTTGGAGACCCTACCTAATGGGAAAAAGATGTGAAGTGTTCACTGACCACAAAAGTTTGAAGTATATTTTCACACAGAAAGAATTGAACATGAGGCAGAGAAGATGGTTAGAACTTATCAAGGATTATGACGTAAGTCTCCAATACCATCCTGGAAAGGCTAATGTAGTAGCTGATGCCCTGAGTCGTAAGGTGTATTTGAATGGCCTCACGACAGGAGAAATACCTGAGGATTTATGCAAGGCATTCAAGGACCTCCGATTGGAAGTGGTACCAGATGGTTTTGTAGCCTCTATGGTAGTACAACCAAATTTGATGGATAATATACGTGAAGCTCAGAAGGGAGACAAAGATATTGAAGAAATCAAAGCCAATTTGAGAGCAGGAAAAGCCAAGGGATTTCATGAAGATGAGCAAGGAACCTTGTGGTTTGAAAAACGTGTATGTGTGGCAAATGATCCTGGTCTCAGGAAGTTAATTCTGCAAGAAGCCCATGAAACACCTTACTCCATTCATCCAGGAAATACCAAAATGTATATGGATGTGAAGGAGAGATTTTGGTGGAACAATCTGAAAAGAGAAATAGCAGAATATATAGCTAAGTGCGATGTATGCAGTCGAGTAAAGGCTGAGCATCAGAAACCAGCAGGACTTTTGCAACCTTTGAAGGTACCGGACTGGAAGTGGGATTCTATTGGGATGGATTTCATCACCGGGTTACCAAGGACCAGATCAGGGTATGATTCTATTTGGGTTATTGTTTGTCGCTTAACCAAAATAGCTCACTTTATACCCGTGAAGACCACCTATACCAGCGCAAAGCTAGCTGATATTTACATGAAGAGGATTGTGTGCTTACACGGCGTCCCCAAGAGTATCGTGTCCGATAGAGGGACCCAGTTCACCTCCCATTTTTGGAAGCAATTGCATGAGTCACTGGGAACTAGATTGGAGTTCAGTACGACATTTCACCCGCAAACGGATGGTCAGACCGAAAGAGTAAACCAGATTTTAGAAGATATGTTAAGAGCTTGTGCGCTTGATTATGGGTCTAGTTGGGATGACAATCTACCCTATGCCGAGTTCTCCTACAATAACAGTTATCAAGCTAGCATTGAGATGGCACCATTTGAGGCTTTATATGGGAAGAAATGCACCACCCCATTATTGTGGAGTGGTGTAGGAGAACGAAGTTTCTTTGGACCTGATATAATCCAAGATGCTGAAGAGAAGGTCAGATTAATTAAAGATAGGTTGAAGGTAGCACAATCACGCCAAAAAAGCTACGCGGATTCTAAACGTAGGGAAGTCGCCTACGAGGTGGGCGATAGAACCTATCTTAGAGTGTCGCCACTCAGGGGTGTGAAGAGGTTTGGAATTAAAGGAAAATTAGCACCTCGGTTTATTGGACCTTTTAAAATTCTGTCTCGTAAGGGTGAGTTGGCATATGAGTTAGAACTACCAGAAGCTCTGTCTGCGGTTCATAATGTGTTCCATGTCAGTCAGCTGAAGAAATGTCACCCCGAAATAGTGGGAGTTCCTTTAAAAGATACTGTACCCCTCGAAGAAGTACAATTGGAGAGTGACCTGACCTACGAGGAGAAACCCATCAAGATATTGCAGACCGCAGAAAGAGTCACCCGTACCAAAACCATCAAGTTTTGTAAAGTACAATGGAACCATCACACTGAGGAAGAAGCTACCTGGGAACGAGAGGACGACCTCCGAGAAGACCATCCACACCTATTTGCTGATCCTTCCGAAGCTCGAGGGCGAGCTTCCTCTTAAGGGGGTTAGTCTGTAACATCCCAAATTTTGCAAAAAATTAAAACTTGCATTCAAGCATCATGCATCATTGGGCATAAAACTACATCACAAAAATATTAAATAAAACTTCAAATTATAAATATAAAATAACCTATAAATCCATAAAGTGCTTATTTAAAACTCCTTTAATAAATAAAAATTTACCAATTTATATATGGACAAGTATAATGTTAAAAAGTTCCATTTTTAATAACCTTTCCAAAACATATTTCTGTGATTTTTTCTGAAATGTTTTGAATAGGTTTAAAAATCATATTTGAAATCCGTATTTAAAAACAGAAAAGGTTTTAAATAAAAATAATTGGATTTCTGAGTCGAGTGGGCCGTGGCCCGTAGCTATCTGCCGCGCGCGCGTAGCCGATCAGCCCGCCAGCGGCCCAGCGCCCCGCGCGCTCGCTCGCAGTCGCTGACAGGTGGGACCCACCTGTCATCTCCCCCGCGGAGCCGTTCGTCCCCAAATCACGCCCACGTCTCTGACCGAAACGCCCGATTTGATTTCGTTTGAATGCGGCGATTTACTACTCCATTTACCTCGCTGTTTTCCCCTACTAAAAGCCCCCGAGCTCCTCCGTGTTTTGCCCCAAACACCTCCTCCAAAGAGCCGCTGCGCTGGCCGCTAGAGACCCCGCTTTTCCATCGTCGCCGTCGGTGAGAACCTCGCCGTGCGCGCAACCCTAACCACCCCGTGCCGTATCGTTGCTCCCTCTCGCTTTAACTTTTCCTTGCGGAGCTATTTGACACGGTTTCGAACTCATTCCCGCAGTGCAACGCCGTGTCCGTGCTCGCCCGAGGAGAACCGCCGCCTCGTGCTACTCCGGCGAGCGATTACGCGAGGAGGAGTTCACGCCGGAGACCGCCACCTCGCCACCGTCCCCGCATCGACCTTCTCCACGTCTCGGTAAGACCCATCCATCCCGTAGGTCCCTAGGATGCGAGCGCGTGCAATGCCGGCCGTGGCACCGCCGCGGTCGGGAGTTTTTCCGGCGAACCGCGCCGCCCGCGCGTGGTCTCCGTTTTCGGACCGTTGGATCTAGATCCATTTAATCCCGAGCGCTCGTTATTAAGGAGATCGGACGGCCCACGCTGCCGATCCGCGTCGAATCGGTACGGACGAATCAGATCGCGCCGCGTGGCCGATTCTTTTTCTATTTCGAATAAAATTTAGAAATTAAAACAGAAAACTATTAAAACTTGCAAAATTCATAACTTTTGATCTGTAAGTCCAAAATTGATAAACTTTATGTCATTGGAAAGCTCTGCTCATGTAGTTTGTTTCTACATCATTTGTTTTTCCCTTTGACAAATTATAATTTTTATAATTATCAGAGGAGTATTTCGGCCATTTAAATAATAACTTAAATAATAAAAATGATTTAGAAATAAATGTAATTGTTTTAAAATTGTATAATTTCCCTCTGTCCAGCAATATTAATAAATGTCCAAATTGAAGTTTTTATAAAACCAATAAAAGTTGTAATTATAGAAATCAAAGTTTTACTATATTATTTTAAAATTATTTAATTGATAAATAAAATAAGAAATACCTAAAAATTATATTTCATTTATTAATGACAGAAAATAAGAATTATTAATAAGTGTGTCTTATCATCATAGCATATCATTCATGCATACATTATTATGTTTAGTGTTGTGATGGTATTGTGTTGGTATTTATTTTATTCATTGTTTGTGCTAGATTGTGAAGAAGAGGAAGGACTTTCTTGTGATTGTTATTCTTGCTGTGCTTGTTCCTCCTGTTACCAAGGCAAGTGACATTCATACTAAATCCCATATTTCTATATGCATAAGTAGTATATTTTGAGTAGTGTGCATGATAGGGATTTTTGATTTATTTTATAATGCTACGTTAGTTTGTGTTTCACAAATATCCTAGTAGTGTGTAGCCACCCTTTTCCTAAGCAGCCATGAAAAGATTTTATTAGTTGCTTAGCCATGCTATAAAAATGTTTACCATGTTATGGAAATGTTTCTAAGTGTTAAAAATCTAAAATACACATCTGGGTGGAATTGGTTGATTTGGTTTATGTTGAGTGGCTTTTGGGACTATGCTTGTGGTTGTCATCGCCTAGGATGAATGTCTATTCTACTTAGGGCCATGAGTATGGTGGTTGTTACCCAGAAGTACACTTGTGGATGGCCACCCAGGAACGAAGAGATTACCAAGTCCCTCCAAGTTTAGAAGCTTCCCGTGCAGCCTTTTGACAATGGGCTCTGTCTAGAACGATTAAGTTGTGGGAGTGCAACCTGTCAGCTTGACAAGCAGATGTAGAGATGATAGGTGGAACGGGTCTTGCTAGTATGGTTGCATTCTTCTTCTGAAAGTTCTTGTCTCAATTCTCTCCTTTCCATAATACACTCCGCGTGTATAGGATTTCTCGGACAAATTGAGTCTAAAGGTGAAAGTGCACAACCTCTGCAGAGTCGATAATCTGAGTTCTCAGCCGTGTCCCCGGAAATGGACTACTTGAGCAACTGGACAAGGATGGGCAGAAGAATCTCAACACTATTTTCATAAAGTAAAATTTGACTAAGGAAAGAATTGTTGGTGCACTTGGGCTTTATCCCTCGGTGCCAAGTCTTCGAGAAATAAAAGTGTTTTACAAAATGATAGGAGAAAACTTGCTTTATGCAAATAGCCTTCAACCCCACCAAGCCAAATATGCATACAGATGTTAGACTTGCCAGAATATATCCACCATAGTCACTTGCCAATACATCATTGTATTGACCTCCTTCGGGGGCTGCATATTCCAATGTGCAGGTAATTCTGATGCTGAATGATTTTGGCTCGAGTCTACACCCAACATGACTACCTGTGGCGCATGCTTGAAGATGAGGCTCAATGTTATTTCGCTTTTGCTGTGAAATTTGAACTTTAGCTAGCCTTCATGGCTATGCAAATTGTAATAAAGCCATATTGGCTATTATTTTTGGATCTCGTTGTAGCAATTTAATACTTATGCGATGGTACTCTATATTTTGTACTGTGGTGCTGGCAGTGATCCAGGGACTAGCACATAACACAGGTGTTCCAACTTTAATAAAAGTTGGGGTGCTACAATCGGCAACGTTTGTGCGGGAACGTAATCCCGCTTTCGGTCTACAAGGGTATGTATTCCGATCTCCGTTCGTACTACTATATCTGCATAGAATAGATCTTGGCATGCTTTTAGGATATCGTTGGTAGGAAATTTTTCGTTTTCTGCACACGATCCTCTTCAGTGGTATCAGAGCCGATCTATCGTAGATATAGCTGTACGCTGTTAGAACCCATGTTCTACACGGGGGCACCGTTCCTGTTATTTGCTACCCTCTAGCGTGCACTTGTGATTCCAGCGGCATTGAGTTGATGAAGCGGCCCGGACCGACTTTACGCGTACGCTTACGCGAGACTGGTTCCACTACTGACATATGGCTTGTACCGTATCTGTGGCTGGCGGGTGTCAGTTTCTCTCTCTTTAGTTGGTCTTTGCATTTTCAATGGAGGGCCCGAAAGGGATGCTTAAACATGCAATTATTGGATCGTTGTTGTGGTCATAAGGTTCATAGGTATGAAGTAGTTCTATTTACGAAAGCGCCAAGCCACGTAAAAGATGCAAAAGATAAAGTAGAAGCGTCTAACTTTATTTTGCAGGGGCTATGTGATATGGTCAAGGTAGGTTTATTAAATTGTTTATAAACTGCGGGCGCCAAGAAGACCATGGCGCAATGGACTATATCACATTGCATTACATTTGATGTTTTGTGTGCATCTTATATTGTGTGATTGTATATATAGTATATAATAGTTACACGACAGTAGCTATATAAGACGATCCCTTCAAAATACCACTAGTGTTCTCCCTCCAACGCGCACCACCAAGAAAGTTCTACGTTATGAGGCAGGCCGTGATGATCGGGTGTCAGACATTTCGTCGTTCGCATACAGTGGGTGTAAGCCATGTTGCACAAGCGTCGGCGTGGAGGTTATGGTGGCGAGCCTAGCTATGCAGATATGGCCTTGGGACAGGGAGACCGAAAGGTCGAGCACGAGTCACAAAATTGGTGTGGCGGACATTTGTCTACTCTTGAAGTTGTGCCGCCGGCTCTGATGATGAGGGGTGGTGCAATGGATGGGGGTCGTGTAATCGCTTAAACGACCAGGAGGGATGTTCGTTTGAGTGGGAGTTATGATAGTTATTTTCTAAAAATACTATAACTCAAAATTATTATGAACAAAGTCTTATGTTGTTGCAAGTTCCTTTGTAGATGTCTCACCCCTCCTTTAACCTAAACCTGTTCATTGAGAAAGAGAAGCTTAAGACCGATGAGTCTAACTTCGTGTCCTGGTTCTGCAACCTGAAGTCCATTCTTGAAACCCACAAGGTGGCCTACATCCTTGATGCCCCCTTAGGTGATCTTCCAAACACCGCCTCGGAAATCGAAAGGAATGTCCATGAGGTTAAGGCAGAGATTTCTTCTTATGTCCAGAGTGGCATGCTCTTTGCCATGGAGGCTGACCTGCAAAACCAATTCGTGAACAAGGGTGCTTATGATATAATCACTGAACTCATGATTTATTTTGCACGACAAGTCAAGGCTGAGAGGTTCGAAGCATCTGTGCTTTCCTTTTCAGCCCAGATGGAAGAGAACGGCAATATAAGCGAGCACTTAGCCAAGTTTTTTGGCTGCGTTCACCTTGTGAGTGATCTGGGAAGTGTGATCCCAGAAGAGGTGGTTATTGATATGGTGCTGATTTCTTAGCCCCCTAGCTATAAGTACGCCATCGTGGACTACGGCATGAAAGGGAAGTCAAAACCCCTGTTGGAAATCCTAAAGATGCTCGAAGTGGCCGAATTAGAAATCAAACTGGAGAAGATGGTGGTGACCATCGGATCACCTGAGCGCAACTGCCCCAAGTACCTGGAGGATAGGAAGTCTGGCAAGACGGTCGACAAAGAGCAAGGTATATTTGATATACATGTTATAGATGTGTACCTTACATCCGCCCGGAGCAACACGTGGGTATTTGATACTGGTATGTTGCTCATATATGTAACTCTCAGGAGGAGTTACAGAATAGATGGCGGCTGGCTAAGGATGAGGTGACGATGCGCGTCGGCAACGGATCGAGAGTCGACGTGGTGGCTGTCGACACGCTCCCTCTACATCTACCATCGGGATTAGTTTTGTTTTTAAATAAGTGTTATTTTGTACCATCCTTGAGTGTAAACATTATAAGTGGGTCTTGCCTGTTTCAAGACGGTTATTCATTTAAATCAGTATCAAGCAGTTGTGCTATTTATATGAATGATACCTTTTATGTTGATGCTCCCGAGAATAATGGTTTATTCTTGTTGAATCTCGATCGTAGTACTCACATCCATAACATAGAAGCCAAACGGATTAAGTGTAGTGATGATACCGCCATGTATATGTGGCATTGCCGTCTCGGTCATATTGGTGTAAAGCGCATGAAAAAACTCCACTCCGATGGACTTTTGGACTCCTTGGATTTCGGATCCCTCGATACATGCGAACCATGCCTTATGGGCAAAATGACCAAGACACCGTTCAAAGGTTTCGTTGAACGGGCGTCGGATTTATTGGGGATCATACATACAGATGTGTGTGGACCGATGAGCGTTCCGACACGCAATGGTTATCGTTACTTCGTCACCTTCACTGATGACTTGAGTAGATACGGTTATATCTACTTGATGAAACACAAGTCTGAAACTTTTGAAAAGTTTAAAGAATTTCAAAGTGAAGTTGAGAATCAGCTTAACAAGAAAATCAAGCACCACCGATCCGATCGTGGTGGCGAGTATTTGAGTTTTGAGTTTGGCACACATCTGAAGAGTTTTGGTATAGTACCCCAACTTACGCAGCCGGAACACCGCAGCGTAACGGCGTGCCCGAGCGACGTAATCGTACTCTACTGGATAATGTTCGATCTATGATGTCTCTTACCGATTTGCCCGTGTCCTTCTGGGGTTATGCGTTAGAAACAGCCGCATGCATTTTAAATAGGGCTCCGTCCAAATCCGTTGAAACGACACCGTATGAATTATGGTATGGCCAAAAGCCTAAGTTATCGTTTCTGAAGGTTTGGGGTTGTGAGGCGTATGTTAAGAAACTACAGCCCGACAAACTCGAACCGAAGTCGGAGAAAGTCGTGTTTGTAGGATATCCGCGGGAAACCGTTGGGTACACCTTCTACAACCAAGCTGAGGGCAAAACTTTTGTCGCGGAGACCGGTACCTTTCTAGAGAAGGAGTTTCTCGCGAAAGGAGTAAGTGAGAGGAAGGTAGACCTCGATGAGATCGTTGATCCTGAACTCGAGATTCCGAGTGGCGCAACAGAAGCAATTCCGGAAACGTCCTCCGTGGAAGGAGTGGGAGAAACTGTCGAGGAAAGTATTCTACCTCGTAGGTCTGGTAGATCTCGGATCGCACCAGAATGGTATGGCAACATGGTTTGCACCGTCATGTTAGTTGAAAAAGACGAACCTACGAACTACAAGGAGGCGATGACGAGTCTAGAGTCCGAGAAATGGCTTGAAGCCATGAAATCCGAAATAGGATCCATGTACGATAACAAAGTGTGGACTTTGATGGATATTCCCGAAGAGCGCAAGACCGTCGAGAATAAATGGATCTTTAAGAAGAAGACTGATGCTGATGGTAATGTGACCGTCTATAAAGCTCGGCTTGTCGCAAAAGGTTTCCGACAAGTTCATGGGATTGACTACGATGAAACTTTTTCACCGGTAGCGATGCTAAAATCTATTCGGATTTTGTTAGCAGTAGCTGCCTATTACGATTATGAAATCTGGCAGATGGACGTCAAAACAGCCTTCCTAAATGGAAACATTGAGGAAGAGATGTACATGGTAACCCCGGAAGGTTTTGTCGATCCAGGGAATGCTAACAAGGTATGCAAGCTTCAGCGATCCATCTATGGATTGAAGCAGGCATCTCGGAGCTGGAATCTTCGCTTTGATGAGGTAATCAAAGGTTTGGATTTATCCAAAATTTGGAAGAGACCTGCATTTACAAGAAAATGAGTGGGAGCTCGGTTGTGTTCTTAGCACTATATGTAGATGACATATTGCTGATTGGGAATGATGTGGAACTTCTTAATAGCGTGAAGGAATATTTAAACAGTAAATTTTCCATGAAGGACTTAGGAGAAGCTGCATACGTCTTAGGCATAAAAATCTATCGTGATAGATCAAGGCGCCTATTAGCGTTAAGTCAGAGTACTTATCTTGATAAAATACTGAAGAGTTTCGGTATGGAGAAGGCAAAGAAGGGTTCTCTTCCGGTTATCAAGAATAAAATATTGCGGAAGGCACAGTGTCCGGTAACGGAACTGGATAAGGCCGATATGACTAAACATCCTTATGCTTCAGCCATAGGACCGATCATGTATGCAATGTTGAGTACTAGACCTGATGTGGCATTAGCTCTAAATTTGACAAGCCGGTTCCAGAGTAATCCTGGAATGGAGCATTGGATTGCTGTTAAGAGCATTCTTAAGTATCTCAATAAGACAAAGGAAATGTTCCTTGTTTATGGTGGCTGCGATGAAGAACTTGGCGTAACGGGTTACATGGATGCAAGTTTCTGCTCAGACCCCGATGACTCTAAGTCACAGACATGTTATGTGTTCAAGGTGAATGGAGGCGCCGTGTGCTGGAGAAGTGGGAAGCAACCCATTGTCGCACAATCTACAATGGAGTCGGAATACATTGCTGCTTGGGAAGCCGCGAATGAAGCTGTGTGGCTGAGGAAGTTCATCATCGAACTTGGAGTATTCCCGAGCGTGCAAGACCCCGTGATCCTCTTCTGCGACAATACGGGTGCCATCGCCAACGCCAAGGAGCCAAGGTCTCACTCCACCGCCAAACACATTCTCCGACGCTTCTATGTGATACGTCAGTTCGTACAAGGAGGCGATGTGAAGATTTGCAAAGTGCATACGGATCTGAATGTGGCAGATCCGCTGACGAAGCCTCTCCCGCTTGATAAGCATGAAAAACACCAGTTAGCTATGGGTGTTAAGCTATTACCAAGTTCTAATCTAGATTAATTTGTACTCTAGTGCAAGTGGGAGACTGAAGGAGATATGCCCTAGAGGCAATTAATAAAGTGTATTCTTTATCATATCTCGTTTGTTCATAATAGGTTTTTGTGTCATGCTATAACCGTATTAAGCGGAAACATTAATACGAGTGTGATGCATAAACAACCAGGTCCCTAGTAGCCTCTACTAAGACTAGTTTCGTTGCGCGATTGATGATCGAGGTTTCCCGATCATAGGGCATGGCGCCGGTCGGCAATGGAAGTTATATCATTGGAGAACGATGTGATGGACATACCCAGATTTGGAGGACATAGTCGTTACGCCTTTGACCGTGAGATCAACTCTTATTGTTATTCCTGGAAGATACTTTGATCGCACCAAACGTCGTATCTTATATAGTATGACAATAACGGTGATACTTTTGGGTATCAGAAAGGAGTAGTTGAGACGAGGGATCAAGAGCGGGATTTGCCAGTCCGCATAGCATGATAGATACTCTCGGGCCCACTCGGTGAGATTATGTCTAATGAGTTTGCAAGCATGTGACTAGGTCACGGTGACATGAGATCATGGACGAGTAGAAGATAGCGTTGTCGGTAACGAGGTCAAGCTAGGTATGTAGATATCTATGATACGACACTCGGACACGCTAAGTATCGCAATGGCAAAAGGTTTAAGACTTTGCGTTCAAGTTTGATAGATGAAAATCATTCGTTATAGCACAGGGATTAATTCTTGGGGTCCAGGCCTACGAGTTAGTCGTTGATCATAGAGGAGTCTTGATCATACCTGTTATTATATCGAACCGCTAGGGTAACACACTTAAGGGGTTTCGACAAGACAACCAGAAAGGAAAGAGATCACCGGGAATGTCCCGGGAGGGGTCCGATGGAGATGGGGCAGCGACGAAAGATTTTTCGGAGCTAGAATAAATTATATATAATATGTTTGATATTAATTAGTGTAATTAATATGCAAATATGATTTTATATTTTATTTTAGAATTTATTTAGGCTGGTTTCCCTAAATGGGCCTTCTGGTCGAAAGAAGTCCCATGGGGGGGAAAATCCCCAAGGGAATTCGGTGGGGGGGGGGGGGGCATGGCCGGCCTAGGTGGGCAAAAAGGGCCAACCAGGGCCAGCGCACCTGCCCATGCCGCACCAGGCATGTGGGGGCATGGCCGGCCTAGGTGGGCAAAAAGGGCCAACCAGGGCCAACGCACCTGCCTATGCCGCACCAGGCACCAGGGCCTTCTGGTTAGCAAGTTGGCTCCCCCCTGGGAGCCTATATAAGAAGGGGCACCCCTGGCCTTTAATTCACCAATTAATTCCCTAATTCTCTCTCGATTTCGTGATTCCCTTTGTTGGAGTTGCGCCGAGTTGAGAGAGGGATCTCTTCCACCATAGCCCGCTGCCGCGCTGCTGGTGTTTCGGTCCAAGTCTTCCGCTGCTCGTCCTGGACTGGAGCTTCGGAGGCCGTCGTCTCCACCGTACGTGTGTGACGCCCTAGGAGGTACTGCGCTAGCGGTACTCGGAGGTCTGCTTCCTCTACACGACCTTGAGGTCGGCTTCATCGGTCTTCATCGATAATGTTTGTGCGGGAACGTAATCCCGCTTTCGGTCTACAAGGGTATGTATTCCGATCTCCGTTCGTACTACTATATCTGCATAGAATAGATCTTGGCATGCTTTTAGGATATCGTTGGTAGGAATTTTTTTGTTTTCTGCACACGATCCCCTTCACCATGCCATCCAACATGAGAGGTAGGTTGTAACATCCTAGGATTTTTCAAACTCTGAAAAATCAGAAAAATTAAAAAACTTTTTTGAAAACTATTTGTATGTCGATTTGAAAACAAAATTCATGCATGCATTCATCATTTTCTTGCATTATTTGTATTTGAAATTACAATGGTTGAAATATTATTTCCACTTGAAAACCTATCTGAGAAAATATTAAAAATAAAATAACGATTATGCTATTTATCTTATTTTACTTTAATATTTTGATTGTAATTATTAGAAATAATTATTTTCATATGTTCACAATTGTGATACCAAATTTTATTTAGCCATATATAAATTAATTAAATTTCTATTTCTAAATTTGACAGAAGTGTCAAATTTGCATTAAATCAAATATTCAAAATTAATATTTTTATAAAGTGGTCAAAACATGTCCATAAATGTTTTAAAATAAAGATATGATTTTTAGAAATTTTTAGAAATTAATTTCACTTAATTCGGAGTTCTAAAACAAAAGTTATGAAAGAATTAAGGAAAAAAAAAAACGAATCGGGCCAGCCGGCCGGCCCACGAACTAACCGAGCTCTCGTATCCAACTCAAACCCTGAAATTCGTTTTTCCAACCACCTTTCATTCAAACACGTATATCTCAAGAAATATAACTCCAAATCCGGATCCGCTTGATCCTACGCGTTCACAACTCCGAGCCCTATCTATTCCACCATCCCTCCGGCTATATAAACCCTTGTAGCCGTCGGCATATCTTTTATTCTTTTCATTCCACCGAAACCCTAATCAACGAAATATTATTTCGTTCGTTCGACGAACAAAACCATCTTCAATCGCGACGGGGCCTTAATCATTGTTGTAGATCTCATCGATACCTTTCCATCCCAATAATCCTCAACTCTTTTCATCAAGCGTGGTGGAAGAATTTCGAATCGTCATCCATCAGATCTGAAGACGTATTTCTCAGATCTCGTCGCGCTCGTTGCGTCAAATCGAAATTCTTTCGGTGAAAAGGTAGATCTACTCTATATCTACCACTTTCCTGTTGACAACTTTTTATTTTAACGTACGCAATTTTCTGTATAATACAGATCGTGTTTGATGTTATTCGAGTAACCAAACAATCTTAAAAGTTTGGGACGAGAATACGAAAGTTGTTCCCCTGATCAAGACCTTTCTTTTTCCCCAAGCCTCACCTCTTTTGGTTCAGCGAGCTGAGAGATATTCGCGTTTGAAGTTTCGGATCAGACAGGTATTTTACGATTTGTGACCAATCTATTCATCCACTTATGTTATAATTCTGATAATTAGAAAGAGCACGTAATTCTCTACAACTTTCGTTAAGAGTGTTTTTCCATCCGAGCAACTTTATTTTTGGTCAAATTCGTAGTCAAATCCCAGTCAGCCTGCCACGTCAGCAAGTCAATTCCTACGTCAGCAGTCAAAGTCAACAGTCAACCGAAGACCGGCAGTTTTGCAGAAAAATCTTAAATTTTAAATCTATCACTACTTTTTATTGGTTTGGTCAAATTTTAAAATAGTTTTGGAAAGCTTATGACACGTAGAAACTTTTGGCATCGTTACTTTTATGTTTTGTCAAATTAAAATTTGTTGAAATTCAAAAGTGGCATTAATGGTAAATTGAACATAACTTCAAATTTGAAATTTAAAACTTGTCAAACTCTTTTGATATAAATTTGAATGTCTAAATATTGGCAGTAGTATTTTTCTACTAATTTTTGTAGAATAATTTTCTATGATTTTATAATTTATATTGATTAAATACTTTTAAGTGTTGTTCTAATGATTAAAATTGATTAAAAATTTAACAAAAATTTATTTTCATCATCTATTCGAATTATAAAGTACTTAGTCATATTATAACCACTTTGGTATTAAAATGTACTTAGAAATATTTTGCCTCTTTAAACAAAATAAATTCTTTGTTAGAAAATATTGATAAATATTTTTCGACAACACTCTTCCTTAGAAAAATTTCAACATCTTAAAGATGCTAAATCTTTTCCTTAGAAAATTTTAGCATCTAGAAAACTTAGTTGTTTTATTTTGTTAAGTGTTGTCCTTAGAAATAAATTGCATTGCATGCATGACATATCTATTGTATAGTTATACTCCTTATAGGAAAACTCCTTCCTTATTTTCCCTAAGTTAGGATTATTTTCAACCTAGTGTTTTGGTAAAGTGCTATGCACTTAGACACTTAGGATTTCCAAGATGGAGCTAGAAGGCCATTGAAGGACTTAGCCAAAACAAGTTTTCAGAAGTATCTCCAAGAAGTAGAAGCACTTAGAAGAAAAATCAAGAGGAAGTTCATGAAGACCAACCATAAATATTTTCCAAGTCTTGCTCTCTCTCTCTCTTTCTTTTCTCTGAGACTTCATGAAGGACTTAGAAGAAAACACACTCTGGAAGCATCCTCAAGATGTCAAGCACTTAGAAGAAAAGTGAGAAGAAGTTCAAGAAGGCCAACCTCCCTTTTATTCTCTAAGTCTTTCTCTCTGCCTTTTCTTCTTCTCTGAGAACTCAAAATCCAAGACCAGCCTCGAGGATACAAGAACCACCAAGTTTGAAGATTTATCAAGTCTATCAAGAATTCAATCAAGACATCACCAAGGAGAATATTACAAATCTGTAGATGAAGCCTGGAGGACAACTACATATTTCCTTCTTTTCCCTCTTTCCTAATCTTGTCTTTTAGACTGAAACAAATTTTGATCATGATGTTATCATCTTTGAAGTTTGTTGGATCCTAGCGGCATAGTGAGATGAAGCGGCCTGGAGACAAACCTTACATGTCCACGTACATGAGACCTGTTCCACAATTTAAGTGGCTGGCCGGGTGTCTGTCTCTCTCACTATAGTGAATTTCCAATTTACAAAGAGTTGATAATAATTGTTGATCATCTTGAAGAAATGACTTAGTATTTTCTCTAAATATTTCTACACATCAAGACTAAGCCATTAGAGGGCTTATTCAAGATGATATAAAACAAATTATTTTATTCAACTTATGACTTTAGTCCTTAGTACTTTTGGACCAACACATTTGCCTTGCATAAACTTAAAAGATTTCCATGGCATGAAAAAGCATTTCTAGCCCTTAGGAATATTTTGCACATCATGCATAAACATATTTTCCTTAGAAAGTTTTATAAAACTTATTTATTCATCTAGTATGTGTCTGTGTGCATTGTGGAGTTGTGCTTGCTGTTGATTGTTGTATTGTTGTTTGTCTATACTGTTAGATTGAACGGAGAGTCCTGAGTATCGTTGAAAAGAGTTGTGAACAACGACAACATTCAAAGGCAAGTGGCACACCTCATAAACTTCCTATTATTTCTATATGCATTACTTAGTGTATTTTTATATGCATGTGTAGGATAGTATTGCTATGCTAAACCTGTGTAGAATTCCTTATTCCTGTGTCTAGGTTCCTATGCAATACTTAGTAGAATTATTGATGCTATGCAAATGTTGTTTTGTGAAAATCTAAATTCTACTAAGTTAAGAATGAAATACCTGGGTGGTAAGTGGTTGTATGGTTTATGTTGAGTGGCTACTCAGGTCCATGTCTATGGTTCCTGGAGTATGTACACTTGTGAATGGCCACCCAGGAACCGAGGAATCTGAAGAACTCCGAGTGACGATTGCTTCCAGTGCAGCCATTGCCATATGGGCTCTGGCTTGATTAATTATGTTGCGTGGACTCTCTCCGGCTTGAAAAGCAGATGTAGGGGGATGTTAGGTGGAACGGGTCAAGCCAGAGTGGGAGGGAAAATGCTTCTGAAAGATCTCGTCTCATTCTTCTCCTTTCCTATTCACAAATGGTGTGTAAAGGATAGTTTGGGTTGAATGGGTACAATGGTGAACGTGCACAACCTCTGCAGAGTGTAAAACTAAGTACTTAGCCGTGTCCCCGGTACGGACAATTTGAGCAGCTGATCACGGACGTCAACGGAGGATTCCATCATTCCAACTTCAGAAATAAAACTTGATGGGTGAACAAGGGAAGATGAGATTTATGGTTTTCATGCCATACTCGTCTAGATTTCAAGAAAAGTGTTTTTCAAAAGAGTAGGAAAAATTGGCTTTATGCAAATTAGCCTTGAACTTCACCAGCCAAATATGCATATAGGCTTTAGAGTTATTCCATTAAGTGTCCACCATAGTGTCACTTGCCAGACTCCATTTTTAATGGAATCTGACCCACTCTGTTGCAAAATTTTATTTGTTACAGGTTATTCAAATGACGAGTGAGGTTTCGTTTAGGGATTTCGAGTCTGCAACCAACATGTTTTCGCCTGTGGCAGCATGAAAGTTATAGAGACTCACTGCTATTGTATTTCCGCTGTTTACTTTTTCGAAGCTAGCTTTATGCTATGCAACTTGTATTGAATATTTGTAAGTCTGGATCATCGATGTAATAAAATTGATACTTTGTTGTGATATTACATCGTAAACTGTGTGTGCAAACGAATTGATCCAGGGATTTGCACTATACACAGGTATCTGCCTTATTAAAAGTGCAGGTACGCTACAGATGGTATCAGAGCACTGTGTTGCCTGTAGGTTCGAAACCCTAAGTTTGGATAGAAATAGGATCTGACCATAGGATTGAAATCTATTTATTCACTTTTCTAAAAACAAAACTTCTCATTTTATCTTCCTCATACTCTCATCTACTATCAACCTTCTAAAAACCTCTTATCTTTTTCTAGATGACCATGTTCTTATAGTCTAAGTCTGATTCTGCTGCCTCATATGGAAAAGCTACGATTAATCATGAAGTTCTGCATGCATGGAAGACCACTGAAGAACCAGGTTTCGACCAACACTTCTAAGATATCCAAGAAAGTTGAACAAGAACTTGAAGCAGTCCTGAAGGACTTAGATTTGACCACCACCAAACACAGAATGACGATATCGTGTTAGTGTATTGATCATATCAACTTGGCTATATGACAATACTAGATTGTTTGTTTGTTGTGAACCTTGTTGCTTGATGTTTGTTAGATATTGATTGATTATGTTATCGATTGGTTGCCTTGTTTTGTTTTATTGAACTAGGATTCCCCCATAAGTACAAATATTTCAACTCATTGGTTTCTAAATCAAACAGATGTCTCAACCAAATACCAATACCAATGTTTTGCATACAACTATGCGACTACTATTTGAGAACCAGAGACAGCTGTGGAAGTTGATCAATGACCACCTGCCTAAGATTGATCAACACCATAGTGAAATTGAAGAGGACCTTATGACTAAACCAAAGGCATGCAAAACTTGTGGATAGATAGGACATACGTCCAAAGAATGTCCTGATGAGTGGCCTCATGGTGATACAGGACATCTAGTTAAAGGATGCCTCACAAGTCAGGTTACTTGCTTCTTGTGTGAAGGAACAAACCATGTCCCAACCCAGTGTCAACTTTATCCCTTGGTGCAACAAGCTACCCAGCAAACCAAGGAAGGAATGCAACAGTCTCTCATGAAGACCCTGGAGGAACAAGGACATTGTTCATCGAACTGCATAAAGGAGAAGATTGGTAAGGACACTGAACCAAATCATTGTCCAAGGACGATTGAAGCTCCTGCCCAGATGGATAATGAAGTGGGAGTAAAGTCACACCCGATGATATCCAAAAGTAACTCCAAGTGTTGCTATAAGTGTAAAGGAGATCACCTGGCTCGAAGTTGTCACATCAAACGAGACTGGACTTCTTTAATTGAGATAGAATATGGCAAACAAGATTTGGAAGAACTTTTAGCCCTGGAAACACCTAAGAAGAAGAAGAAGAAGAACTTAAGCGACGTAATTTGCTTCAAATGTAAGGGCAAGGGACATTATGCTGATAAGTGCCCAGAAAAGATGAAGGAGAAATGCCTTACCCGCTCACACAAGAAAATCATCAGTCCCGTGACATGTCGCAGATGCGGAGCAACAGGACACTATGTCAGTGGCTGCCCAGAGTGGAAGAAGGATAAATCTCTCCAAGGACCGAGTGGAAAACGTGAGTGCTAAAAACTTTCTGTATCCACCACATGCCATTGTATTTGAATACTTGTACGCTCTGCATCAGAGAAATAAACAAGAATAAACAAAGTTTCTAGACTGACCACAAAAATTTCTTTTAAGGGTGGTAGCCACCTAGATAATTCAAACCCAGTCGCTTAAACCCAGAGATCTCAAACCATCCTTCTTTCTATCCTTCTAATCATAAAAATCATCCCCTACCAGTTTTCAACTTTCCATGTCAGAAATTTCATTTCCCAAAACATCCCGAGGTATCATAATCATTCAAGCATTTGCTTTGTATTTCTAGCCTCTTCGAATCTCGAGGACGAGATTCCTTTTAAGGGTGGTAGTCTGTAACATCGTAGGATTTTTCAAATTCTGAAAAATCAGAAAAATTAAAAAACTTTTTTGAAAACTATTTGTATGTCGATTTGAAAACAAAATTCATGCATGCATTCATCATTTTCTTGCATTATTTATATTTGAAATTACAATGGTTGAAATATTATTTCCACTTGAAAACCTATTTGAGAAAATATTAAAAATAAAATAACGATTATGCTATTTATCTTATTTTACTTTAATATTTTGATTGTAATTATTAGAAATAATTATTTGCATATGTTCACAATTGTTTTTTTTTGACCATGCTACCGTAAGGGAGAACCCCTACGGTGTAATTTATAGATATAAAGGTGTGTTGGGAAAACCAGAGGTTTATCCAACACAAGGTTTACAAAGCTGGTCAAAAAAACCTCAAGGAGGTAGGAAGTAAAAAGAAATGGATACAATCATCTAAGTAAATGTGTGTAAAACCCAATTCAGAAGAGGTTGGACAGAGGCCGCCTTGACCCTGTGCTGATGTATAAGCAAATCAGCCTGAAAAAGGACTTTCCAGCGATCAATAGAAGGTGGCTTGTCTTTGAAGATGAGATCATTACGTGCCCTCCAGATGTTCCAAAAACCACAGATGGCAATTTCCATGAAGCAAGGCCCTGTAAAGGATCTGTTCGCTTGGCAGAATCTATTTGAAATTGGCAGTGAGCAGTCCCAACGAACATCAATGTAGTCCCAACATTGCTTCGCAAAAGGGCAAGAGAAGAACAAATGATCACGGTTTTCCAACGTATGGGAGCTGCAAAGAACACAATCAGGACCGGAGGGAATATGCCAGTGTTTTCGGATCATAAGGTCCTTTGTATTCAGTCTATCCATCTGAAGCAGCCAAGCAAAAACCCTTAGCTTTGGAGTGCACTTTGATTTCCAGATGGCTTGGAGAGAGACATCTTGGCGAACCCTAGCAAAAAGGAAGTTATACAGTTTGCTTGCTGTGAAGACAGAGGTACCCCAAGGGAAGCATTTCTCATCGGCAAGATCAGAGATGGAAATATCATTGATGATGTACTGGAGCTGATCAAGTTCCTGAGAGGCATGTTGCGATAACGGCAGATTGAAATTTGCAAGCCGGGGGTCACTCCTCTTGGCAGCACTGACAGAGATGTCTTCATGGATGACAAAAGAGAATAGACGATCAAATTTATCACAGAGCAATTCCGAGCCACACCACATATCTTTCCAGAACAAGGTTGTAGAGCCATCGCCCACCTTGGTATTCGTAACTCCTCTGTAGAGAGGAAGCAGACTCAAAATATCCCTCCACCAAAAGGAGCCTCTAGCGGATTGAGCCTGCGGTGGTGTATCAGGATCATACAAATGCCAAACAAGGGTCACCCACGGGAGGTTCACTCGGTTGAAGAATTTGTGGAGATGTTTCATCAGCAATGCTTTGTTTTGTAATTCCAAATTGATTATCCCCAAACCACCATGTTTCTTGGGGCGACAGACAACAGACCATGCAGCTAGAGAGTTGACAGATGAGCTATCCTCCTCTTTAGCCCAGAGGCAATGACGCCTCGATCTATCAAAAAAATTCAAGACCGTCTTATGGATTTTCAGGGTGCTGAGAAAGTGGATGGGTAACGATGAGAGGACGGAATTGACAAAGGTCAGCCTGCATCCATAGTCCAAGAAACGGACACTTGCGTTCAGTTTACGTTCAACCTGGTCGATAATGGGAGACAAATCATGCACAGTCGGCCGAGAAGATCCAAGCGGGAGTCCCAGATACGTAAACGGTAGCGACCCAACATCACATCCAAAAACCGCAGCCAAACTTGCTAGACGATCAGCGTCAACGTTGATAGGCATCATACAAGATTTTGAGTAGTTCACCTTTAGACCAGTGGCAGCCGTCACAATTGTGATACCAAATTTTATTTAGCCATAAATAAATTAATTAAATTTCTATTTCCAAATTTGACAGAAGTGTCAAATTTGCATTAAATCAAATATTCAAAATTAATATTTTTAAAAAGTGGTCAAAACATGTCCATAAATATTTTAAAATAAAGATATGATTTTTAGAAATTAATTTCACTTAATTCGGAGTTCTAAAACAAAAGTTATGAAAGAATTAAAGAAAAAAAAAAACGATTCGGGCCAGCCGGCCGGCCCACGAACGAACCGAACCGAGCTATCGTATCCAACTCAAACCCTGAAATTCGTTTTTCCAACCACCTTTCATTCAAACACGTATATCTCAAGAAATATAACTCCAAATCCGGATCCGATTGATCCTACGCGTTCACAACTCCGAGCCCTATCTATTCCACCATCCCTCCGGCTATATAAACCCTTGTAACCGCCGGCATCTCTTTTACTCTTTTCGTTCCACCGAAACCCTAATCAGCGAAATAGTATTTCGTTCGTTCGACGAACAAAACCATCTCCAATCGCGATGGGGCCTTAATCATTGTTGTAGATCTCGTTCATACCTTTCCATCCCAATAATCCTCAACTCTTTTCATCATGCGTGGAGGAAGAATTTCGAATCGTCATCCATCAGATCTGAAGTCGTATTTCTCAGATCTCCTCGCGCTCGTTGCGTCAAATCGAAATTCCTTCGGTGAAAAGGTAGATCTACTCTATATCTAAAACTTTCCTGTTGACAACTTTTTATTTTAACGTACGAAAGTTTCTGTATAATACAGATCGTGTTTGATGTTATTCGAGTAACCAAACAATCTTAAAAGTTTGGGACGAGAATACGAAAGTTGTTCCCCTGATCAAGACCTTTCTTTTTCCCCAAGCCTCACCTCTTTTGGTTCAGCGAGCTGAGAGATATTCGCGTTTGAAGTTTCGGATCAGACAGGTATTTTGCGATTTGTGACCAATCTATTCATCCACTTATGTTATAATTCTGATAATTAGAAAGAGCACGTAATTCTCTATAACTTTCGTTAAGAGTGTTTTTCCATCCGAGCAACTTTATTTTTGGTCAAATCCGTAGTCAAATCCCAGTCAGCCTGCCACGTCAGCAAGTCAATTCCTACGTCAGCAGTCAAAGTCAACAGTCAACCGAAGACCGGCAGTTTTGCAGAAAAATCTTAAATTTTAAATCTATCACTACTTTTTATTGGTTTGGTCAAATTTTACAAATAAAATATTTTTGGAAAGCTTATGACACTTAGAAACTTTTGGCATCATTACTTTTATGTTTTGTCAAATTAAAATTTGTTGAAATTCAAAAGTGGCATTAATGGTAAATTGAACATAACTTCAAATTTGAAATTTAAAACTTGTCAAACTCTTTTGATATAAATTTGAATGTCTAAGTATTGGCAGTAGTATTTTTCTACTAATTTTTGTAGAATAATTTTCTATGATTTTATAATTTATATTGATTAAATACTTTTAAGTGTTGTTTTAATGATTAAAATTGATTAAAAATTTATTAAAATTTATTTTCATCATTTATTCGAATTATAAAGTACTTAGTCATATTATAACCACTTTGGTATTAAAATGTACTTAGAAATATTTTGCCTCTTTAAACAAAATAAATTCTTTGTTAGAAAATATTGATAAATATTTTTCGACAACACTCTTCCTTAGAAAAATTTCAACATCTTAAAGATGCTAAATCTTTTCCTTAGAAAATTTTAGCATCTAGAAAACTTAGTTGTTTTATTTTGTTAAGTGTTGTCCTTAGAAATAAATTGCATTGCATGCATGACATATCTATTGTATAGTTATACTCCTTATAGGAAAACTCCTTCCTTATTTTCCCTAAGTTAGGATTATTTTCAACCTAGTGTTTTGGTAAAGTGCTATGCACTTAGACACTTAGGATTTCCGAGATGGAGCTAGAAGGCCATTGAAGGACTTCGGCAAAACAAGACTTCAGAAGTATCTCCAAGAAGTAGAAGCACTTAGAAGAAAAATCAAGAGGAAGTTCATGAAGACCAACCAGAAATATTGTCCAAGTCTTGCTCTCTCTCTCTTTCTTTTCTCTGAGACTTCATGAAGGACTTAGAAGAAAACAGACTCTGGAAGCATCCTCAAGATGTCAAGCACTTAGAAGAAAAGTGAGAAGAAGTTCAAGAAGGCCAACCTCCCTTTTATTCTCTAAGTCTTTCTCTCTGCCTTTTCTTCTTCTCTGAGAACTCAAAATCCAAGACCAGCCTCGAGGATACAAGAACCACCAAGTTTGAAGATTTATCAAGTCTATCAAGAATTCAGTCAAGACATCACCAAGGAGAATATTACAAATCTGTAGATGAAGCCTGGAGGACAACTACATATTTCCTTCTTTTCCCTCTTTCCTAATCTTGTCTTTTAGACTGAAACAAATTTTGATCATGATGTTATCATCTTTGAAGTTTGTTGGATCCTAGCGGCATAGTGAGATGAAGCGGCCTGGAGACAAACCTTACATGTCCACGTACATGAGACCTGTTCCACAATTTAAGTGGCTGGCCGGGTGTCTGTCTCTCTCACTATAGTGAATTTCCAATTTACAAAGAGTTGATAATAATTGTTGATCATCTTGAAGAAATGACTTAGTATTTTCTCTAAATATTTCTACACATCAAGACTAAGCCATTAGAGGGCTTATTCAAGATGATATAAAACAAATTATTTTATTCAACTTATGACTTTAGTCCTTAGTACTTTTGGACCAACACATTTGCCTTGCATAAACTTAAAAGATTTCCATGGCATGAAAAAGCATTTCTAGCCCTTAGGAATATTTTGCACATCATGCATAAACATATTTTCCTTAGAAAGTTTTATAAAACTTATTTATTCATCTAGTATGTGTCTGTGTGCATTGTGGAGTTGTGCTTGCTGTTGATTGTTGTATTGTTGTTTGTCTATACTGTTAGATTGAACGGAGAGTCCTGAGTATCGTTGAAAAGAGTTGTGAACAACGACAACATTCAAAGGCAAGTGGCACACCTCATAAACTTCCTATTATTTCTATATGCATTACTTAGTGTATTTTTATATGCATGTGTAGGATAGTATTGCTATGCTAAACCTGTGTAGAATTCCTTATTCCTGTGTCTAGGTTCCTATGCAATACTTAGTAGAATTATTGATGCTATGCAAATGTTGTTTTGTGAAAATCTAAATTCTACTAAGTTAAGAATGAAATACCTGGGTGGTAAGTGGTTGTATGGTTTATGTTGAGTGGCTACTCAGGTCCATGTCTATGGTTCCTGGAGTATGTACACTTGTGAATGGCCACCCAGGAACCGAGGAATCTGAAGAACTCCGAGTGACGATTGCTTCCAGTGCAGCCATTGCCATATGGGCTCTGGCTTGATTAATTATGTTGCGTGGACTCTCTCCGGCTTGAAAAGCAGATGTAGGGGGATGTTAGGTGGAACGGGTCAAGCCAGAGTGGGAGGGAAAATGCTTCTGAAAGATCTCGTCTCATTCTTCTCCTTTCCTATTCACAAATGGTGTGTAAAGGATAGTTTGGGTTGAATGGGTACAATGGTGAACGTGCACAACCTCTGCAGAGTGTAAAACTAAGTACTTAGCCGTGTCCCCGGTACGGACAATTTGAGCAGCTGATCACGGACGTCAACGGAGGATTCCATCATTCCAACTTCAGAAATAAAACTTGATGGGTGAACAAGGGAAGATGAGATTTATGGTTTTCATGCCATACTCGTCTTGATTTCAAGAAAAGTGTTTTTCAAAAGAGTAGGAAAAATTGGCTTTATGCAAATTAGCCTTGAACTTCACCAGCCAAATATGCATATAGGCTTTAGAGTTATTCCATTAAGTGTCCACCATAGTGTCACTTGCCAGACTCCATTTTTAATGGAATCTGACCCACTCTGTTGCAAAATTTTATTTGTTACAGGTTATTCAAATGACGAGTGAGGTTTCGTTAAGGGATTTCGAGTCTGCAACCAACATGTTTTCGCCTTTGGCAGCATGAAAGTTATAGAGACTCACTGCTATTATATTTCCGCTGTTTACTTTTTCGAAGCTAGCTTTATGCTATGCAACTTGTATTGAATATTTGTAAGTCTGGATCATCGATGTAATAAAATTGATACTTTGTTGTGATATTACATCGTAAACTGTGTGTGCAAACGAATTGATCCAGGGATTTGCACTATACACAGGTATCTGCCTTATTAAAAGTGCAGGTACGCTACATAGGTAGTGGACCGCGATATGATTGCTTCCACCGGCAATCTCTATGGCCATGGCGTAGTTAGCTAACCATGGGTCCGGCTTTACGAGACCGTTGTACCTAGGATAGTTTTTAGACACTGATGTCATGTCCTTGGGAAACGGATCTCTACGGATGGCGTCGCCAAAGCACTTTGGACCAGAGTATAGCGGTTCCTTTCGTCTTGTGATGTCTTGTAGGCGGTGTCGTGCGTCTTCTGGGGAGAGCTGTTGTCTGCCTCTGCTGGCGTTCGGCTCATCCTGCGCTGCCCGGCTTCTGCTGCGCCTGGGCTCTTCTGCCGCCTCCCTTCTCTTGTTGGTGGCGCTGCGGGGTGGTGACCGACTTTGGTCACGACCACTCCTGGTACGGTCGTTGCCGTCATCTTTTCGAGGCGGTTGGCCATTGTTCCGGCTATCGCCATCATCTTGTCTGTGCTGGTCTGGGGGTGGCAGGTCGTCTATATTTCCTGTGCGCGAGTCCTCGTCCCGCGTTGGTTATGGCGGTGTCGTCTTCTTTGGAGGGGGCGTCGCCTTCCTTTTGTCGCCATGGCTGCTGGAGTCGGACGGGCCTTCGGGGTCAACACCATGTGCTGCTCCGCATTTTTCTGACTTGGAAACCAGATTTACCCCGCGGGCATCCGCCATGTGGCCGTAGGAGTCCGCGCGCGCTTGTTGTTCTAGGGCCTTGTTCATGAAGTGTCTTGCGTTTGCCACCTTTTCTTCTGCTGTGTAAGCATTATCATCGAGGGTAGCGAGCGCAGCAACAACGTTGAGGATAGGAGTGCAGAAAACAACATTGCCCCTTTTGTCCATACATAGTGGTGATGTGTGCCAGTCGAAACCCAAGTGTTGAGCTGCTGTGAGCTCGTAGATTGGAGGCTCCTTATCGCGGCGTTTTTTAGTTGACCTCCTCGTATCCTCGAAGAGATTTTTGTTAGTCTTACGGGACATCTTTTATTGCTTCGCCTTGATCTTCTTTGCCAGACCCTTATACGTCCATTTTGCATCACTATTTTATATCATAATTTACTTCTATTCATTGATATATTTCGAATTTAGAGATGATACTTATATTATTTCATCTATTTTGCATGATTGATGATTATTGGGGGATGGAACTCCGGAGTCTGAATTCTGCTGGAAAACCGTCATCGAGATACAATATTTGCGAAGATCAGAAGAACAAAACAAACACCTGGGAAATATCTTCCCACGAGATCATGAAGGAGGACAAAAGGGAAGCATGGGGTGGGGCCCAGGGGGCCAACACCACCTGCTGGCTCGGCTCCCAATGCTGTCACGCGAGCACCAGGTGGGGCCACCCTGGCCCACCTCTGGCCATGCCCTTTCACGTATTTCATCCCCCCGAAGACCTAAAAAATCACACGGTGTACAGAAACCATCTCCGCCGCCACCACGAGGCGGAGAAGACATAGAGAGAAAAGCTCTCCGGCAGGCTGCGTTGCCGCCGGGGAAATTCCCTCCCGGAGGGCGGAAATCGTCGCCATCATCACTGTCATCGAGCTGCACTCCATCACCATCGCCAACACCACCATCTCCACCGCCGATGGCGTCATCTCCATCGGTCCACTCCGTTCCCGCTGTAACATCTAGTGCTAAACTTCGTGTATTTGATAGGGGAAACTCTCCGGTGTTGATTACTCTTGTTATTGATGCTATTGAGTGAAACCGTTTAATTAGGGTTTATGTTCAGATTGTTATCCATCATTATGTCATCTCTGATCATGTACCATATGATGTGTGTGAGTAGTTCGTTGTGTACTTGAGGACATGAGAGAAGTTTAGATGTTAGTAGTGAACTATGTTGAGTAATATTTAATGTTTTGATATTTAAGTTGTGGTGCCATTCTTCTAGTGGTGTCATGTGAACGTGGACTACATGGAACTTCACCTTTCTGGGCCTAGGGAATGCATCGTGTGCTCTCTTATCATTTGTGGGGTTCCCGGAGTTACAGAAACCTAAACCCCCGTTGGTATTCCGATGCAAGAGGGATCATAGGATCTCAGAGTATAAGGCTATGGTCAGATTTATCTTAATTACTTTCTTGTATATGCGGATGCTTTCAAGGGGTGTAATCATAAGTATGTATTAGTTTTAGGAAGGGCGGTGCATTAGCATAGGTTCACCCACGACACTTATCTAGACACTAAAGATTAATCATCAATATGAAGGGAAAGCACTAGACATAATTCCCGTGCGTCCTCAAGAACATTTGGTCATCATAAGTAAACAAACCGGCTAGTCCTTTAGTCTCAAAAGGATTGGGCCACTCGCTGCAATTATAATTGCCGCGCTCTATTTACTCGCACTTTATTTATCTTTTAAATCAAAGTCTGCTGAAAACTTGTCTGCTAGTGTTTACAGTGAAATCGTCATCAAAACCACTTGTCAACACCTTCTGCTTCTCGTTGGGTACGACACTCTTATTTATCAAAAGTACTGCGATACACCCGCTATACTTGCGGGTCATCAAGACTATTTTCTGGCGCCGTTGCAGGGGAGTGAAGCGCTATTGGTAAGAGGAATTGGTAAGGAAAACTTCAACTGTAAGTGTTGTTTTTATTTCTGTCTCCTTATTTGCTTAATAATGGAGAGAGGAAATGTTGCTTTCCTGTTTGGCAAGTCTTCTTCCACTTCTGAGGTAGAACATGAGGCGCCACTTGATGATGTTGTGCCATTTAAAATATCTATGAAAATTATTGAACGTGTTATAAATAACCGCTATGTTGGGGATGGAACTGTCCACCCCGGTGATCATTTGCTGTATTTACATGAATTATGCGAGTTTTTCAAGTGTGCAGGTATTACAATGGACGAAGTCAAAAAGAAATTATACTCCATATCACTTGGTGGGACAGCTGCGCATTGGTATAAACTGCTAAAGAACGGGGATTCTCTTGGATGGGAGGAAACTGTACCTCTCTTTTATTCTAAATTTTATCCTCCAAGTGAATTTCACCAAGATCGGAATTCTATATATAATTTCTGGCCTCGTGATGGAGAAAGTATTGCCCAAGCTTGGGGGAGATTGAAGGCATTAATGCTCAAATGCACCATTTATGAGCTTCCTGGTAATATTCTTGTTGATAACTTCTATGCAAGACTCTCCTTTGAAGATAAAACATTATTGGATACTTCCTGTGCTGGATCATTCACTCGTAATAAGGAGTTTAAATGGGATCTTCTTGATCGTATTGAAGAAAATACTGAAGTATGGGAACACGACAAAGGTAGGGAGTCAGGTGTAAAATATGACTTTGAATGCATTAAAGCTTTCATGGATACTGATGCATTTCAAAATATTAATAGTGCTTATGGTCTTGATTCTCAAGTTGTTGCAAATTATTATAAATCATTTGCTTCCTATTTCGGTTTGCCCAAGAAGGGGTTCGAAAAATATCATGAACCTTTATAAAGATAAATCAGTTGATTCTTTAGCTAAAAGCATTGAAGTTAATATTGTTGATCATATCATTCCTGAGCCTTATATCGATAAAATTCCTTTTCCTGTTAAAGTGAAAGAACATTCTATATGGCTAGTGTGACTAATAAAAGTGATAAGAAAGCTAACGAACCTGATGAACAAATTAAATTTGAACCTTCTGTGGCTATAGTTAAAGAACTTATTTCTGAAAATGTGGGAGAAGAGTATATTATATTTTGTGATGATGCTTCTAATGTTGTCTCTCATCCTACAAAGCTAAGAAAGGCTAGTGTTCTTGTGTTATCTATTAAAATTGGCGATCATTGCTATTATGGTTTATGTGATATTGGTGCAAGTTCATGTGCTATTCCTTATGAGCTTTACTAAGAAATTATGCATGAAATTGGTCCTAGCCAACTTGAAGATATTTATGTTGTTATTCAACTTGCTAATAGAGAAACTATCTCTCCAATTGGTATTGTTAGAGATGTTGAAGTTCAATGTGGTAAGACTAAATATCCAGCTGATTTACTTATACTTGGTTCTGCTGCTAGTAAGACTTGTCCTATCATTTTTGGTAGACCTTTTCTAAATACTTGTTGTGCTTTTATAGATTGTACGAAAGATAAAATCCTTACTAAATTTTCTGGTGATTCATATAAATTTAATTTTTTGAAATTTGCTAAAACCCCTTATGAAACCGAATTACCTAATGAGGATTTTAGAGGAGAACAACTTGCTTCTATTGCTCTTGCGCCTAATAATTATATTCAGCAATTTATGGAAGATCACGAGAGTGAAACTTTTATGGAAGAAAGGAATGAACTTGAGGACATATTCCTTCGTCAACCTATTCTTAAACATAACTTAAAAGTGGAAGACTAGGGTAAAACACTTCCACCCAAAGAGGATCCTGTCTTTCATTTAAAACCTTTGCCTGATAATTTTTAGTATGCTCATCTTGATGATAAGAAAATATATCCTGTTATTATTAGCGCTAACCTTTCATGTAAAGAAGAAGAAAGATTGTTGGAAATATTAAGGAAACATCGTGGAGCTATGGGTTATACTTTGGATGATTTATAAGGGATTTCTCCTACTATATGTCAGAATTCTATTAATATGGAGCCCGATGCAAAGCCAGTTGTTGAACATGAACGCCGTTTAATACCTAAGATGAAGGAAGTGGTAAGAGATGAGGTATTAAAACTTCTTAATGCTGGTATTATTTATCTTATTGCTGATAGTAGATCGGTTAGTCATGTGCATTGTGTCCCTAAGAAAGATGGAATTACTGTTGTACCTAATGATCATGATGGGCTTATTCCTCAAAGATTAGTTGTTGGTTATAGAATGTGCATGGATTTTAGAAAGGTTAATAAAGATACTAAGAAAGATCATTATCCATTACCCTTTATTGATCAAATGTTGGAGAGATTAGCCAATAAAACTAATTTTTCCTTTCTTGATGGTTATTATGGTTTTCCTCAGATTACTGTTAAAACTCAAGATCAAGAGAAAACCACATTTACTTGTCCTTATGGTACTTATGCTTATAGGCGTATGCCTTTTGGTTTATGTAATGCTCCTGCTACTTTTCAAAGATGTATGTCTGCTATCTTTCATGCTTTTTGTGAGGAAATTGTGGAGGTGTTCATGGGCGATTTCTCCGTCTATGGCACTTATTTTGATAATTGCTTGCACAATCTTGATAAAGTTTTGCAGAGATGTGAAGAAACTAATCTTGTTCTTAATTGGGAGAAATGCCACTTTATGGTTAATGAAGGGATTGTTCTTGGACATAAAATTTCTGAAAGAGGTATTGAAATAGATAGAGCTAAAGTGGAGGCAATTGAGAAAATGCCTTGCCCCATAGATGTTAAAGGTATTCGTAGTATTCTTGGTCATGCTGGTTTATATAGAAGGTTTATCAAAGACTTTGCTAAGGTATCAAAGCCTCTTACTAATCTCTTGCAAAAAGATATTCCATTTGTTTTTGATGATGATTGTAAGGAAGCTTTTGAGACTCTTAAAAAAGCTTTAATAACTGCTCCTATTGTTCAACCACCTGATTGGAATTTACCATTTGAAATTATGTGTGATGCTAGTGATTTTGTTGTTCGTGTTGTTCTTGGACAAAGAGTAGATAAGAAATTAAATGTTATTCATTATGCTAGTAAGACTCTTGATTCTGCTCAAAAGAATTATGCTACAACTGAAAACGAATTTCTAGCTGTTGTCTTTGCTTGTGATAAATTTAGACAATACATTGTTGATTCTAAAGTTATTATTCGTACTGATCATGCTGCAATTAGATACCTTGTGGAAAATAAATATGCAAAGCCTAGTCTTATTAGATGGGTATTACTTTTGCAAGAATTTGATTTGTATATTGTATATAGGAATGGTGCTGAAAATCCTGTTGCTGATAATTTGTCTAGATTTGAAAACATTGCTTATGATCCTATGCCTGTTAATGATAGTTTTCCAAATGAACAATTTGCTACAATAAGGGTGAGTTCACGAGATAGTCCTTGGTATGCAGATTATGCTAAGTTTATTGTTTCAAAGTATTTGCCTCGAACCTTTTCAGCTCAACAAAGAAGAAAATTCTTTTATGACTTGAGGCATTATTTCTGTGATGACCCACACTTATATAAAGAAGGGGTTGATGGTATTATGCGAAGATGTGTTCCAGAATATGAACAAAAAGAGATATTGAGAAAGTGCCATAGTAGTGCTTATGGAGGACATCACGCTGCAGATAGAACCGCACAAAAGGTTTTACAATCAGGATTTTATTGGCCTATTCTTTTTAAAGATGCAAGGAAGTTTATTTTATCTTGTGATGAATGTCAACGAGTTGGTAATATCTCTAGACGTAATGAAATGCCTATGCATTATTCTCTTGTTATTGGTGAAGGGGATCGTGCGCAGAAAACAAAATTTTTCCTAGCAACGATATCCTTAAACTAGCCAAGATCTACACTATGCAGATATAGAAGTACGACGGAGATCGGAATACATACCCTACTAGACCGAATAGCGGGGATTACGCTCCCGCACAAGCGTTGACGATGAAGACGCCGTAGCCGACCTCTAGGTCGCGGAGAACTCGGCGCGACGAAGACGACGAAGATGACCCCGAGGTTGGGTGGAGGAAGTAGGCCTCCGAGTACCGCTAGCGCAGCACCTCACAGGGCGTCACACACATACGGTGGAGACGACGGCCTCCGAAGCTCCAGTCCATCACGAGCAGCAGAAGACTTGGACCGGAACACCAGCAGCTTGGCAGCGGGCTATGGTGGAAGAGATCCACCTCCTCTACTCGGCGCGGCTCCGACAACGGAACCACGAGATCGAGAGAGAAATTGGGAATTAATTGGTGAATTAAAAAGCCAGGGGTGCCCCTTCTAATATAGGCTCCCGGGGGGAGCCAACCTCCCTAGCCAGGCAATGTGGGACTATCCCACAGCCATGGTGCGGCTAGGGATGGTGCGCCGGCCCTAGGTGGGCCCCATTTGGCCCACCTAGGCCGGCCAAGCCTCCCCCACAAAATTCCCTTGAGGGTTTCCCCCCCATGGGCCTTCTTTCGACCAGAAGGCCCATTTAGGGAAATCAGCCTAAATAAATTCGAAAATAAATATATAAAATCATTTTGCATATTAATTACACTAATTAATATCAAACATAATATATATAATTTATCCTAGCTCCGAAAACTCTTTCGTCGCTGCCCGATCTCCATTGGACCCCTCCCGGGACGCTCCCGGTGATCTCTTTCCTTTCCGGTTGTCTTGTCGAAACCCCTTAAGTGTGTTACCCTAGCGGTTCGATATAATAACAGGTACGATCAAGACTCCTCTATGATCAACGACTAACTCGTAGGCCTGGACCCCATGAATTAATCCCTGTGATATAACGAATGACTTTCATCTATCAAACCTGGACGTCTAGTCTTAAACCCTTTGTCATGGTGATACTTTGCGTCTCCGAGCATCATTCTCATATATCTCCATAACTAGCATGATCTCGTTACCGACATCGCTATCTTCTACTCGTCTATGATATTATGTCAGCTGGTGACCTAGTCACATGTTTGCAAACTCATTTGACATAATCTCACCGAGTGGGCCGTAGAGTATCTATCCGGCTATGCGGACTGACAAATCCCGCTGTTGACCCCTCGTCTCAACTACCCCCTTCCGATACCCAAAAGTATCACCGTTATTGTCACACTAGATAGGATATGACGTTTGGTGCGATCAAAGTATCTTCCAGGGATAACAATAAGAGTTGATCTCATGGTCTTAAGGCGTAATGACTATGTCCTATAAATACTAGGTATGTCAATCACATCGTTACTCCTAACAATATGGCTTCCATTGCCGACCGGCGCCATGCCCTATGATCGGAAAACCTCGATCATCGATCGCGCAACGAAACTAGTCTTAGTAGAGGCTACTAGGGACCTGGTTGTTTATCTACCAAACCTGTATTAATGTTTTCGCTTAATACAGTTATAACATGGTGTAAAACATATAATGAACGATTGGGATATTGCCAAGAAAACTAAGTTTATTAAGTGCCTCTAGGCCAAATTCCCTTCAGTCTCCCACTTGCACTAGAGTAACACTTAATCTAGTTTACAACCTGGTAAAAGCTCAAAACCCATAGCATCTTGGTGCCTGCCCGCCTCGTGGAAGAGGAATACAGTCAACAGATCTCACACATTGAGACCTATATGTGCTTTGCAACACTTCTATGTCACCTAGTTTGACATCAACCCGTATCTTACGATGACGGTGAAATATATCCCAGTGGATGGAGTGAGACTCGAGCATTCGCGTGGCATGCGCCTTAAAATTCTAAGAGATCTATTAAGGGGACCACCTACGCTCGGAAAACTGCTCAGTCCAATCACACTTGCTACTTCTAAAGTCGCAATATATTTATATACCTATGTAGATTATGCGACAGTGCATTCATATGCGACTTCGCAAACTAACCATGTCTTTCTTCAAAATAAAGGACATCTCCTATATGAGATTTCTAGTCGTATGGGTCAGTGTAATAACTTGCATCATCGTAACCGCTTTACGGCAAGTTGCCATTCCACTCTTACATGTTACTAGAAAACCTATCTTCAGTTCTCATACACACTGAAGAATAAACTTAACGTTTGTTCATTGATCCACACAAGGATAACTCTCGAACCTGTTCTTTAACCAAGAACTCGGGTCACACTAAGTCGAGCTTTCAGTCTGATAGCATCTATGACTGATACATAGACAATGTCGAACATCATTTGCTATAACTGAAAATGCCAAGATAAACTTAATATTTTACCCAGTCATACAAGTAAGAACCTCTTTCTTTGCTTGTCCTATTCTGAAACACTTCAGAATCTTGACTAAGGAAATATTTCGACATAATGTTATTAAGCCCCTTCTGATCTATACAATTATAAATTGGATGCCTAATACTCCTAACTTCAGAATCTTGACTAAGAAAATTTAATCACTTAAATAATCCTTTACACTCTACTAGAGGATCTGTGTCATTCAATATGTTGTTACATACAAAATCACAAATGACACCTAGCTCCCACTCAAATATGCCTTCCACATATAAGATCAAGTAAAGCTACTTAGTTCCCACTCAAATATGCCTTTCACATATAAGATCAAGGAGAGCTACTTTGCTCCCACTCACTTCTTTGCAAATGTAGGTTTCTTCAACTATTTTGGACAACTCCAAAATCCTTTGATCACATTATCAAAGTGAAGATTCCAGCTCCGATATGCTTGCTTCAGCCCATGAATTGACCACCGAAGTTTGCATACATGTTTAGCATCCTCAGGATTACAAACCATTCTTAATTACACTATTAAGAACCATGGTTTTCTCATCCATCTATCAATTTCTCATTTGAAATTATAGTAATTGCTAAACGACCCAGAATTGATTTAGGCTTCGCCACTTGAGACAAACTCTCATGTGGTCTGTCGAAACTGTTTCACGAGAAATCGAATCGGCTCAATGTCTACTCTCTCATAAAATTCCATATACTATTAACATCCTAGATGCCATCAAGAAGATCTCCCAAGTCAATACCTGGTAATCGTATATGGATTTTATTTCGGATCACAAATGACTCATAGCCATTTCTCGGACTTAGGTCCACCATCTCTTCTTCGTAGTTCGTAGGTCTATCATATTCCATTAATATGACCTCCATAACAAGATTGTCGTAACACACAGTGTGGAACACAACCTCGTATGCCTACGCTCTTAGTATGAGCTCAGAACATCATGATCTTGAATCATTAGCTTTTTCAAGCTGTGGGGCCTGACACCGAAAACACGTTCGATTGCGCCACTCTGATGTTTGGAGAAGTAGTTCACCAACTTCGTCTTGCTCTACTTTCTTTCTCACTTATACCCTCGGACAAGAAACTATTTCTTTCGCAAGGTATATCCCGGCAAAGATTTTGCCTATGTCGTGAGACATGTACCCAACTAACTCCTTAGGTAGGGTATACTACAAAGATTAATCCATTTTAGGTTCGATTACATCGAAACACTAAATTGCTGAAACGACAATCCAGGCTCAAAAGCCATGCCATCACTCGTATGGTATTGTCTCCATGGATTCAAATGGTTTCCCTATTTGCTAACGTGAGTGTTTACGTTTCTACCATATGACTCTAATGATTACAATAATTCGGTAAGAGATTCATTTACCAGACACTATCCGATAGGGTGCGATTACGACGCCCTAACACACCATAACACTATGGTGTTCCATGCGACGTAATTTGTGGAACTCTTCTCACAAGTCTTCCAATGATGTGCCAACATTATAACTCAAATCTTCATTCCTCGATTTGCATCGCGGGAATTTGATTTTCTTGTTAAGTTTATTTCCTACTTCATTCTGAACTTAGTTTGATCGAATCAAAAATTCAGAACAACATTCCCCGGAGTGGATATCCATATATCTACTCGGAATATTCATGAAGTCTATGAAATAAAGACTTCCACTACACGTTAAAGTACTTCATTGATTTACATACACCCATATGCATGATTCTCAACAAGCTATACTAAAAACGTTCAGTGAAGTTCACGAAATAAATGTCTCCACTACCCGTCAATTACTTCATTGAACCACATACATCTACATGTATGACTATCAATAAGTTATATGCCCGTTTTCCGAAAACGGTGTCACAGTTATTTTGCAAGTGTCAAAAGATCAAATCTTAGGACTTGTAGGTCCATCCAGTGTGGAGCTAATGCATATAACATTGACATGACTAAACGGTAGTGCCACACATATGTGGTGTCTTTATTAAGTTTGTATCCTTTGGCATTAATATTATGAATGTGGGAGCTTCTACCATCTAAATTCAAACCGGCATATGATCATTACTTCAGAAATATAGGACACCAATTTGTCACTATCATGTATGAACAAGTGTCTCGCTAGAGGATACACACTCGTAACGATCATACCAACACCCGATCATAAAGAATTTATTCAAATGGTAGATCTAGAGGGAGAGTGTCTATGGCCGTCACAACAACTTGACTGCCATTATCAACACGCAATGTCGCCTCATCCTTTCAAGCTACTCAAGCAGTAAACCTGGTTTTTCACAAAACATGACTAGTTCAAGACTTAGTCACTACTGCGAGCACTTGCTTAGCTAAAACATTCATAACATGTATATCATATATACACCATCATCATTGATGACTTCCGACGATCTGTTTCATCTTCTTGATACTTCCACCGTAATCAAGAACCATGAAGGTGAACGATTCCCCTTGCATGACATAGTCTATGACAGAGGATTTGCACTTGGCAACGATGTCTGTCATCCAGTAATTGAGCTGAGCGAGGCGTCTCAATGTTCATTAATCATGAACATATGTCATTAAGTATGACCGCCACGTGCTCCCTCAATGTGTGTATTCTCTTCCATCTTGGTTGAGAAGACAATCAGTCAACGTACTGATAAACTTCATCAACTCAACGTTTGGTGTACCCCGAATTTAGCGACCATAACATATGTTCGCGATCTAAAAACTCGTACCCACCGTTGGTTCTTTATGGCAGAGATCATAGCATACACTGGACTATGATGATATCATCCGCACAAAATCCGATAATAGAAATTATCTTTTGTTAGCGGAATCTCCGGGTTTATCTCCTAGCGGGTATTGTAACACAAAGAGCTAACGGTTTAAACAAGGAGTATCCTCAAGCTAACGTATAAAACTATGAAGTTTGGACCCAACCTTTTAAGTTTCTCAATCGCAGGAATGAGCCTAATTTGGAAAGATGCTATCACAATGGTTAATATCTACAAAGGTTTAAAAAAAAGACTCTGTTCATTATATTCTGAGTTCTAGTATTTTTAAAAATAAATATCCGAACTCCCACTCAAACGAACATCCCTCCTGGTCGTTTAAGCGATTACACGACCCCCATCCATTGCACCACCCCTGATCATCAGAGCCGGCGGCACAACTTCAAGAGTAGACAAAAGTCCGCCACACCAATTTTGTGACTCGTGCTCGACCTTTCGGTCTCCCTGTTCCGAAGCCATATTTCTGAATATGCTAGGCTCGCCACCAAAAACCTCCACGCTGACGCTTGTGCAACATGGCTTACACCCACCGTATGCGAACGAAGATATGTCTGACACCCGATCATCACGGCCTGCCTCATAACGTAGAACTTTCTTGGTGGTGCGCGTTGGAGGGAGAACACTAGTGGTATTTTGAAGGGATCATCTTCTATAACTACCGCCGTGTAACTAATATATACTATATATACAATCACACAATATAAGATGCACACAAAACATCAAATGTAATGCAATGTGATATAGTCCATTGCGCCAAGGTCTTCTTGGCGCCCGCAGTTTATAAACAATTTAATAAACCTACCTTGACCATATCACATAGCCCCTGCAAAATAAAGTTAGACGCTTCTACTTTATCTTTTGCATATTTTACGTGGCTCGGGGCTTTCGTAAATAGAACCGCTTCATACCTATGAACCCTATGACCAAAACAACGATCCAATAATTGCATGTTTCAGCATCCCTTTCGGGCCCTCCATTGAAAATGCAAAGCCAACTAAAGAGAGAGAAACTGGCACCCGCCAGCCACAGATACGGTACAAGCCGTATGTCAGTAGTGGAACCAGTCTCGCGTAAGCGTACGCGTCAAGTCGGTCCGGGCCGCTTAATCAACTCGATGCCGCTGGAATCACAAGTGCACGCTAGAGGGTAGCAAATAACAGGAACGGTGCCCCCGTGCAGAACACGGGTTCTAACAGCGTACAACTATATCTACGATAGATCGGCTCTGTTACCACTGAAGGGGATCGTGTGCAAAAAACAAAAAATTTCCTAGCAACGATAGCCTTAAACTAGCCAAGATCTACACTATGCAAATATAGAAGTACGGCGGAGATCGGAATACATACCCTCGTAGACCGAATAGCGGGGATTACGCTCCCGCACAAGCGTTGACGATGAAGACGCCGTAGCCGACCTCTAGGTCACGGAGAACTCGGCGCGACGAAGACGACGAAGATGACCCCGAGGTCGGGTGGAGGAAGTAGGCCTCCGAGTACCGCTAGCGCAGCACCTCGCAGGGCGTCACACACATACAGTGGAGACGACGGCCTCCGAAGCTCCAGTCCAGAACGAGCAGCGGAAGACTTGGACCGGAACACCAGCAGCGCGGCAGCGGGCTATGGTGGAAGAGATCCCCCTCCTCTACTCGGCGCGGCTCCGACAACGGAACCACGAGATCGAGAGAGAAATTGGGAATTAATTGGTGAATTAAAAGGCCAGGGGTGCCCCTTCTTATATAGGCTCCCGGGGGGGAGCCAACCTCCCTAACCAGGCAATGTGGGACTATCCCACAGCCATGGTGCGGCTAGGGATGGTGCGCCGGCCCTAGGTGGGCCCCATTTGGCCCACCTAGGCCGGCCAAGCCTCCCCCACAAAATTCCCTTGAGGGTTCCCCCCCATGGGCCTTCTTTCGACCAGAAGGCCCATTTAGGGAAATCAGCCTAAATAAATTCGAAAATAAATATATAAAATCATATTTGCATATTAATTACACTAATTAATATCAAACATAATATATATAATTTATCCTAGCTCCGAAAACTCTTTCGTCGCTGCCCGATCTCCATCGGACCCCTCCCGGGACGCTCCCGGTGATCTCTTTCCTTTCCGGTTGTCTTGTCGAAACCCCTTAAATGTGTTACCCTAGCGGTTCTATATAATAACAGGTACGATCAAGACTCCTCTATGATCAACAACTAACTCGTGGGCCTGGACCCCATGAATTAATCCCTGTGATATAACGAATGACTTTCATCTATCAAACCTGGACGTTTAGTCTTAAACCCTTTGTCATGGCGATACTTAGCGTGTCCGAGCATCATTCTCAGATATCTCCATAACTAGCATGATCTCGTTACCGACATCGCTATCTTCTACTCGTCTATGATATTATGTCAGCTGGTGACCTAGTCACATGTTTGCAAACTCATTTGACATAATCTCACCGAGTGGGCCCTAGAGTATCTATCCGGCTATGCGGACTGACAAATCCCGCTGTTGACCCCTCGTCTCCACTACCCCCTTCCGATACCCAAAAGTATCACCGTTATTGTCACACTGGATAAGATATGACGTTTGGTGCGATCAAAGTATCTTTCAGGGATAACAATAAGAGTTGATCTCACGGTCTTAAGGCGTAATGACTATGTCCTATAAATACTGGGTATGTCCATCACATAGTTATTCCTAACGATATGACTTCCATTGCCGACCGGCGCCATGCCCTATGATCGGAAAACCTCGATCATCAATCGCGCAACGAAACTAGTCTTAGTAGAGGCTACTAGGGACCTGGTTGTTTATCTACCACACCTGTATTAATGTTTTCGCTTAATACAGTTATAGCATGGTGTAAAACATATAATGAACGATTGGGATATTGCCAAAAAACTATGTTTATTAAGTGCCTCTAGGGCAAATTCCCTTCAGTCTCCCACTTGCACTAGAGTAACACTTAATCTAGTTTACAACCTGGTAAAAGCTCAACACCCATAGCATCTTGGTGCCTGCCCGCCTCGTGGAAGAGGAATATAGTCAATAGATCTCACACATTGAGGCCTATATGTGCTTTGCAACACTTCTATGTCACCTAGTTTGACATCAACCCGTATCTTACGATGACGGTGAAATATATCCCAGTGGATGGAGTCAGACTCGAGCATTCACGTAGCATGCGCCTTAAAAGTCTAAGAGATCTATTAAGGGGACCACCTACGCTCGGAAAACTGCTGAGTCCAATCACACTTGCTACTTCTAAAGTCGCGATATATTTATATACCTATGTAGATTATGCGACAATGCATTCATATGCGACTTTGCAAACTAACCATGTCTTTCTTCAAAAAGGACATCTCCTATATGAGATTTCTAGTCGTATGGGTCAGTGTAATAACTTGTATCATCGTAACCGCTTTACGGCAAGTTGCCATTCCACTCTTACCCGTTACTAGAAAACCTATCTTCAGTTCTCATAGACACTGAAGAATAAACTTAACGTTTGTTCATTGATCCACACAAGGATCACTCTAGAACCTGTTCTTTAACCAAGAACTCGAGTCACACTAAGTCGAGCTTTTAGTCTGATAGCATCTATGACTGATACATAGACAATGTCGAACATCATTTACTATAACTGAAAATGCCAAGAAAAACTTAATATTTTACCCAGTCATACAAGTAAGAACCTCTTTCTTTGCTTGTCCTATTATGAAACACTTCAAAATATTGACTTAGGAAATATTCCGACATAATGTTATTAAGCCCCTTTCGATCTATACAATTATAAATCGGATGCCTAATACTCCTAACTTCATTTCATAGAAAATTTAATCACTTAAATAATCCTTTACACTCTACTAGAGGATCTGTGTCATTCAATATGTTGTTACATACAAAATCACAAATGACACCTAGCTCCCACTCAAATATGCCTTCCGCATATAAGATCAAGGAAAGCAACTTAGCTCCCACTCAAATATGCCTTCTGCATATAAGATCAAGGAGAGCTACTTTGCTCCCACTCACTTCTTTGCAAATGTAGGTTTCTTCAACTATTTTGGACAACTCCAAAATCCTTTGATCACATTATCAAAGTGAAGATTCCAGCTCCGATATGCTTGCTTCAGCCCATGAATGGACCACCGAAGTTTGCATACATGTTTAGCATCCTCAGGATTACAAACCTTTCTTAATTACACTATTAAAAACCATGGTTTTCTCATCCATCTATCAATTTCTCATTCGAAATTATAGTAATTGCTAAACGACCCAGAATTGATTTAGTCTTCGCCACTTGAGACGAACTCTCATGTGGTCTGTCGAAACTGTTTCACGACAAATCGAATCTGCTCAATGTCTACTCTCTCATAAAATTCCATATACTATTAACATCCTAGATTCCATCAAGAAGATCTCCCAAGTCAATACCTGGTAATCGTATATGGATTTTATTTCGGATCACAAATGACTCATAGCCATTTCTCGGACTTAGGTCCACCATCTCTTCTTCGTAGTTCGTAGGTCTATCATATTCCATTAATATGACCTCCATAACAAGATTGTCGCAACACACAGTGTGGAACACAACCTCGTATGCCTACGCTCTTAGTATGAGCTCAGAACATCATGATCTTGAATCATTAGCTTTTTCAAGCTGTGGGGCCTGACACCGAAAACACTTTCGATTGCGCCACTCTGATGTTTGGAGAAGTAGTTCACCAACTTCGTCTTGCTCTACTTTCTTTCTCACTTATACCCTCGGACAAGAAACTATTTCTTTCGCAAGGTATATACCGGCAAAGATTTTGCCTATGTCGTGAGACATGTACCCAACTAACTCCTTAGGTAGGGTATACTACAAAGATTAATCCATTTTAGGTTCGATTACATCGAAACACTAAATTGCTGAAACGACAATCCAGGCTCAAAAGCCATGCCATCACTCGTATGGTATTGTCTCCATGGATTCAAATGGTTTCCCTATTTGCTAACGTGAGTGTTTACGTTTCTACCATATGACTCTAATGATTACAATAATTCGGTAAGATATTCATTTACCACACACTATCCGATAGGGTGCGATTACGACGCCCTAACACACCATAACACTATGGTGTTCCATGCGACGTAATTTGTGGAACTCTTCTCACAAGTCTTCCAATGATGTGCCAACATTATAACTCAAATCTTCATTCCTCGATTTGCATCGCGGGAATTTGATTTTCTTGCTAAGTTTATTTCCTACTTCATTCTGAACTTCGTTTGATCGAATCAAAAATTCAGACTAACATTCCCCGGAGTGGATATCCATATATCTACTCGGAATATTCATGAAGTCTATGAAATAAACACTTCCACTACACGTTAAAGTACTTCATTGATTCACATACACCCATATGCATGATTCTCAACAAGCTATACTCAAAACGTTCAGTGAAGTTCACGAAATAAAGGTCTCCACTACCCGTCAATTACTTCATTGAACCACATACATCTACATGTATGACTATCAATAAGTTATATGCCCGTTTTCCGAAAACGGTGTCACAGTTATTTTGCAAGTGTCAAAAGATCAAATCTTAGGACTTGTAGGTCCATCCAGTGTGGAGCTAATGCATATAACATTGACATGACTAAACGGTAGTGCCACACATATGTGGTGTCTTTATTAAGTTTGTATCCTTTGGCATTAATATTATGAATGTGGGAGCTTCTACCATCTAAATTCAAACCGGCATATGATCATTACTTCAGAAATATAGGACACCAATTTGTCACTATCATGTATGAACAAGTGTCTCGCTAGAGGAGACACACTCGTAACGATCATACCAACACCCGATCATAAAGAATTTATTCAAATGGTAGATCTAGAGGGAGAGTGTCTATGGCCGTCACAACAACTTGACTGCCATTATCAACACGCAATGTCGCCTCATCCTTTCAAGCTACTCAAGCAGTAAACCTGGTTTTTCACAAAACATGACTAGTTCAAGACTTAGTCACTACTGCGAGCACTTGCTTAGCTAAAACATTCATAACATGTATATCATATATACACCATCATCATTGATGACTTCCGACGATCTGTTTCATCTTCTTGATACTTCCACCGTAATCAAGAACCATGAAGGTGAACGATTCCCCTTGCATGACATAGTCTATGACAGAGGATTTGCACTTGGCAACGATGTCTGTCATCCAGTAATTGAGCTGAGTGAGGCGTCTCAATGTTCATTAATCATGAACATATGTCATTAAGTATGACCGCCACGTGCTCCCTCAATGTGTGTATTCTCTTCCATATTGGTTGAGAAGACAATCAGTCAACGTACTGATAAACTTCATCAACCCAACGTTTGGTGTACCCCGAGTTTAGCGACCATAACATATGTTCGCGATCTAAAAACTCGTACCCACAGTTGGTTCTTTATGGCAGAGATCATAGCATACACTGGACTATGATGATATCATCCGCACAAAATCCGATAATAGAAATTATCTTTTGTTAGCGGAATCTCCGGGTTTATCTCCTAGCGGGTATTGTAACACAAAGAGCTAACGGTTTAAACAAGGAGTATCCTCAAGCTAACGTATAAAACTATGAAGTTTGGACCCAACCTTTTAAGTTTCTCAATCGCAGGAATGAGCCTAATTTGGAAAGATGCTATCACAATGGTTAATATCTACAAAGGTTTGCAAAATAGACTCTGTTCATTATATTCTGAGTTCTAGTATTTTTAAAAATAACTATCCGAACTCCCACTCAAACGAACATCCCTCCTGGTCGTTTAACCGATTACACGACCCCCATCCATTGCACCACCCCTCATCATCAGAGCCGGCGGCACAACTTCAAGAGTAGACAAAAGTCCACCACACCAATTTTCTGACTCGTGCTCGACCTTTCGGTCTCCCTGTTCCGAGGCCATATTTCTGAATATGCTAGGCTCGCCACCAAAAACCTCCACGCTGACGCTTGTGCAACATGGCTTACACCCACCGTATGCGAACGAAGATATGTCTGACACCCGATCATCACGGCCTGCCTCATAACGTAGAACTTTCTTGGTGGTGCGCGTTGGAGGGAGAACACTAGTGGTATTTTGAAGGGATCATCTTATATAACTACCGCCGTGTAACTAATATATACTATATATACAATCACACAATATAAGATGCACACAAAACATCAAATGTAATGCAATGTGATATAGTCCATTGCGCCATGGTCTTCTTGGCGCCCGCAATTTATAAACAATTTAATAAACCTACCTTGACCATATCACATAGCCCCTGCAAAATAAAGTTAGACGCTTCTACTTTATCTTTTGCATATTTTACGTGGCTCGGGGCTTTCGTAAATAGAACCGCTTCATATCTACGAACCTTATGACCAAAACAACGATCCAATAATTGCATGTTTAAGGATCCCTTTCGAGCCCTCCATTGAAAATGCAAAGCCAACTAAAGAGAGAGAAACAGGCACCCGCCAGCCACAGATACGGTACCAGCCGTATGTCAGTAGTGGAACCAGTCTCGCGTAAGCGTACGCGTAAAGTCGGTCCGGGCCGCTTCATTAACTCGATGCCGCTGGAATCACAAGTGCACGCTAGAGGGTAGCAAATAACATGAACGGTGCCCCCGTGCAGAACATGGGTTCTAACAGTGTACAACTATATCTACGATAGATCGGATATGTTACCACTGAAGGGGATCGTGTGCAAAAAACAAAATTTTCCTAGCAACGATATCCTTAAACTAGCCAAGATCTACACTATGCAGATATAGAAGTACGGCGGAGATCGGAATACATACCCTCGTAGACCGAATAGCGGGGATTACGCTCCCGCACAAGCGTTGACGATGAAGACGCCGTAGCCGACCTCTAGGTCGCGGAGAACTCGGCACGACGAAGAGGACGAAGATGACCCCGAGGTCGGGTGGAGGAAGTAGGCCTCCGAGTACCGCTAGCGCAGCACCTCGCAGGGCGTCACACACATACGGTGGAGACGACGGCCTCCGAAGCTCCAGTCCAGGACGAGCAGCGTAAGACTTGGACCGGAACACCAGCAGCGCGGCAGCGGGCTATGGTGGAAGAGATCCCCGTCCTCTACTCAGCGCGGCTCCGACAACGGAACCACGAGATCGAGAGAGAAATTGGGAATTAATTGGTGAATTAAAAGGCCAGGGGTGCCCCTTCTTATATAGGCTCCCGGGGGGAGCCAACCTCCCTAGCCAGGCAATGTGGGACTATCCCACAGCCATGGTGCGGCTAGGGATGGTGCGCCGGCCCTAGGTGGGCCCCATTTGGCCCACCTAGGCCGGCCAAGCCTCCCCCAAAAAAATCCCTTGAGGGTTTTCCCCCCATGGGCCTTCTTTCGACCAGAAGGCCCATTTAGGGAAATCAGCTTAAATAAATTCGAATATAAATATATAAAATCATATTTGCATATTAATTACACTAATTAATATAAAAAATAATATATATAATTTATCCTAGCTCCGAAAACTCTTTCGTCGCTGCCCGATCTCCATCGGACCCCTCCCGGGACGCTCCCGGTAATCTCTTTCCTTTCCGGTTGTCTTTTCGAAACCCCTTAAGTGTGTTACCCTAGCGGTTCGATATAATAACAGGTACAATCAAGACTCCTCTATGATCAACGACTAACTCGTAGGCCTGGACCCCATGAATTAATCCCTGTGATATAACGAATGACTTTCATCTATCAAAGCTGGACGTCTAGTCTTAAACCCTTTGTCATGGCGATACTTAGCGTGTCCGAGCATCATTCTCAGATATCTCCATACCTAGCATGATCTCGTTACCGACATCGCTATCTTCTACTCGTCTATGATATTATGTCAGCTGGTGACCTCGTCACATGTTTGCAAACTCATTTGACATAATCTCACCGAGTGGGCCCTAGAGTATCTATCCGGCTATGCGGACTGACAAATCCCGCTGTTGACCCCTCGTCTCAACTACCCCCTTCCGATACCCAAAAGTATCACCGTTATTGTCACACTAGATAAGATATGACGTTTGGTGCGATCAAAGTATCTTCCAGGGATAACAATAAGAGTTGATCTCACGGTCTTAAGGCGTAATGACTATGTCCTATAAATACTGGGTATGTCCATCACATCGTTACTCCTAACGATATGACTTCCATTGCCGACCGGCGCCATGCCCTATGATCGGAAAACCTCGATCATCAATCGCGCAACGAAACTAGTCTTAGTAGAGGCTACTAGGGACCTGGTTGTTTATCTACCACACCTGTATTAATGTTTTCGCTTAATACAATTATAGCATGGTGTAAAACATATAATGGACGATTGGGATATTGCCAAAAAACTATGTTTATTAAGTGCCTCTAGGGAAAATTCCCTTCAATTGGACCGTTTGATTGTTGGGGATTTGACTTCATGGGTCCTTTCCCTTCTTCAGAAGGTAATACTCATATACTTGTTGCTGTTGATTATGTTACTTAATGGGTAGAAGCTATTCCTAATAAAAGAGCTGATGGTGAAACATCATTAAAAATGCTTCAACATATTATTTTCCCTAGGTTTGGTGTTCCTAGATATCTTATGACTGATGGAGGTTCTCATTTTATTCATGGTGGTTTAAGAAAAGTTCTTGCTAAATAACGTTAATCATATAATTGCTTCAGCTTATCATCCCCAAACTAGTGGGCAAGTAGAACTATCAAATAGTGAATTAAATCTATCTTGCAAAAGACTGTTGATAGAGCGAGGAAGAATTGGGCTAGTAAATTAAATGATGCATTGTGGCCTTATAGAACTGCTTATAAAAATCCCATGCGTATGTCTCCTTACAAAATGGTTTATGGAAAAGATTTTCACTTACCTTTAGAATCAGAACACAAAGCTTATTGGGCAGTGAGAGAACTAAATAGAGATTGTGAACTTGCTGGTGAGAAAAGATTACTTAATTTGAGGTCTTTAGATGAATGGAGAACTGAAGCTTATGAAAAAGCTAAACTCTTCAAAGAAAAGTTAAAAGATGGAATGATAAGAGAACCCTTAAGAGAGAGTTTCATGTTGGTGAGAAATTTCTATTGTATAGCTCTCGTCTTAGATTCTTTGTAGGAAAATTACTCCCCAAGTGGGAAGGACCATATGTTATTGTGGAGGTCTTTCATTTGGGTGCGATAAAAATTGCTTCGCTAAAGCATGACTCTACACAAGTGGTAAATGGACAAAGACTCAAGCATTATATTTCTGGAGATTCTTAATAGGAAGATGTTCATATTATTCAAGCAATTACTCCGGAAGATCATATTAAGGAAAATATTTTTGAGTCTGCAGAACCTGATGTCGAAAAGGTACAGTTTCGGTAAGAAAAAGTTCGCGAATTTAATTTTGGGATACCTATTATTTATTTTTGGAAAATATGGAAAAATACGAGACGAAAACGAGCAGGACACGGAGTCCGAGGCGCCCACACCACGTGATGGCGCGGGGCCCATCCTTGCCACGCGAACACCAGGTGGGGAGCCCTCGGAGCTCCTCTCCTACTCGGTTTTGCCCTGTTGCCTTCCTTTTATTTCGTAAATTTTTGCTATATATTCACCCGGAGCCCCCAAGGTCCGTATATCGTGTTTTCAACGTGTTTTTGTTTCGAGTTGTTTTCTGTCAGAATTTTGTCCCTGTTTTAGAGGCATCATGGTCTCCGCCAACGGAAAGGGAAAGAAGACTTTGGAGGATGGACTTCAAGACCTCAAGCTAGAGGAAGATATCAAGAGAGAAGACGAAGAGGAAGAGGAAGAAGACATGAGTCATCACCTTCGGGCAACTGTCGCGAGCATTGGAGTGATGGATGACCCCTCCAACCACAAGATGAGCGCACAGATGAAAACCGGAGGGAGAGTTCCACGTCATCTTCTGGCTCCAAGAACATCTTCATCAAGCACCAACTACCCCTTCCACAACTTAATCCACCTGGATCAAATTGAAAAGATGCCTGAGGTGATGCGGCCAAACCTTAGGAATATAGATCTTTCTAACACTGCAGGGAAAAGGAGCTCCAAACCCGATGGGGAGTGGGGAAACAACTCCAAGAGCTGGGATTCGAAGGCTGATATATTCATGAGTCGTATTGAGCACAACATAGAGATGATTCGTGATCTTACTTACAAGGTTGACGAACTGAAGGAGTTGGTTGAGAAGCTCACAGGGGATTCTCCATCACCACCGAAGGAGTAATTCATCATCGGTATTGGCATCTCCCTTAGCTTGTTCCAAGCTTGGGGGGAGTGCCATGGTATCACCATTATCTTTCATCTTTTACCTTTTTAGTAGTGTCATATCATAAGTAGGTAAGTTATCTTATATGATGGTTTGCAATGTGGAAATATCTCTCTTTTTAGTTGGTTATCTATGTATCCCTTGGTGTGAGTTGCCGTTATGAAATATTATTGAGAAGTGTTATCATTTATTTTCTGCACACTTTATTTTAGTTTGCAACTTTTATCATGTATGATTGATCTTGTCATTAGTATTGGTAATCACTTTGGGAACATATAGTTAATCTTTTGGCTTTGGAAAACTTAGCATTGGTCAGTAGCTACAATACTTTGAGACTTAAGAGGAAAAATAATTACATGTAGAATATAGCATTCATTGATCTTTCTCACTTGTCGATGACAAGCTTAGTATTCACAACTTAAAATTGTGTGTGACTTCAAGTAAGAATTGCATGATTGTCTTTACTACATGTATGTTTGTTTGTATCCATCAACTCTTATGCGTGCTACCCAACCTTGCTAGCCAAAACCTATATCGATAGGGAATGCTTCTCATACATCTAAACCTTGAACACAAATCCTTGCCACTTGTGTCCACCATATCTACCTACTATGTGGTATTTTGCGCCATTCGAAGTAAATACTTCTTGTGCTATCTTTATTCAAAACTATCCCTTATTTGTGTCAATGTTCACTAGCTCATGTGGAAATAATAGTTGGGTTTGTTATCTTCCATACTAATTAAGTAACCCATGACTTGCATTCTACATCTGCTCGTCATTAATATTGCAAAGGGGTGGTCAGACCACTATAATATCAAAGGTTGAGTTATTCAAAAATATAGGCACTCCTCCATGGTTTGAGATTGATTCGGCTAGCCAAGTTTATGTTAGAAAGGTGGGGAGGAGTGTCATGGCTGTGAAAGTAAAGAGAAAAAGAAGATGAATATCATAAACGGCTTGTTTTAAAATTAATCGAAACCACCCCTAACTTACTTAGTATGGAAGATGACAAGAACTCTGTTACGAATCGTTGACGATGACAAACACTGCTCAAAACTCATTTTATGCTCTGCATGGGATTTCGAAAACCTATAAAACCAAAAGCTCTAGCACATGCTTGTATCTCCGCTTCCCTCTGCGAAGGGCCTATCTTTTACTTTATGTTGAGTCAGTAAACCTATCTCCTTCTATCTTAAGCAATCATTTGAGTTGATTGTGATTCAACCATTTATACATTAGTAATGTTAATCATGTCTTTCATTCTTTCTTGCTTACCACATTGTTGGCATCTAATGAATTTGATTTTTGGAGTTATCAACCAATAAAGAGGGCTGTTTTATAAACTAACCTCAATTGCTCATTGTTCTCTGACCAAGGACTAAGTTTGCCAACACCAACTACGGTTTTCTCTATGTACTTTACTGTGGTTTTCCTCTACTTGTTACAAGTTGATTTATACATGAACAAAGTTAATATCTAAGATGACTTGTGCATTTATACATGTGATGCTTCTTATCCGTATATTTTATATCGACACTTCAGTCCATAAACCTATGGTCATGTTTACCGAGTTCAACTTTCACTTGGGGACAAGCGAGGTCTAAGCTTGGGGGGAGTTGATACGTCCATTTTGCATCACTATTTTATATCATAATCTACTGCTATTCATTGATATATTTCGTATTTAGAGATGATACTTATGTTATTTCATCTATTTTGCATGATTGATGATTATTGGGGGATGGAACTCCGGAGTCTGAATTCTGCTAGAAAAGGGTCATCGAGATACAATATTTGCGAAGACCAGAAGAACAAAACAAACACCTGGGAATTATTTTCCCATGAGATCATGAAGGAGACCAAAAGGGGAGCCTGGGGTGGGGTCCAGGGGGCCCACACCACCTGCTGGCGTGGCTCCCAATGCTGCCGCGCGAGCACCCTGGCCCACCTCTGGTCGTGCGCTTTCGCGTACTTCGTACCGCCCAAGAACTACAAAATCACACGGTGTCCAGAAACCATCTCAGCACGGAGAAGACAGAGAGAGAAAAGCTCCCCGACAGGCTGCGTTGCCGTCGGGGAAATTCCCTCCCGGAGGGGGGGAATCGTTGCCATCGTCACCGTCATCGAGCTGCACTCCATCACCATCGCCAACACCACCATCTCCACCGCCGACGCCGTCATTTCCATCGGTCCACTCCGTTCCCGCTATAACATCTAGTGCTAAACTCCGTGTATTTGACAGGGGAAACTCTCCCGGTGTTGATATTCTTGTTATTGATGCTATTGAGTGAAACTGTTGAATTAGGGTTTATGTTCAGATTTTTATCCATCACTATATCATCTCTGATCATGTACCATATGATGTGGTGTGAGTAGTTCGTTGTGTTCTTGAGGACATGGGAGAAGTGTAGATGTTAGTAGTGAACTATGTTGAGTAATATTTAATGTTTTAATATTTAAGTTGTGAAGCCATTCTTCTAGTGGTGTCATGTGAACGTTGAATACATGGCACTTCACCTTTATGGGCCTAGGGGAATGCATCGTGTACTCGGTTATCATTTGTGGGGCTGCCGGAGTGACAGAAACCTAAACCTCCGTTGGCATTCCGATGCACGAGGGATCGCAGGATCTCAGAGTATAAGGCTATGGTTAGATTTATCTTAATTACTTTCTTGTATTTGTGGATGCTTGCAAGGGGTATAATCATAAGTATGTATTAGTTCTAGGAAGGGCGGTGCATTAGCATAGGTTCACCCACGACACTTATCCAAACACTAAAGATTAATCATCAATATGAAGCGAAAGCACTAGACAGAATTCCCGTGTGTTCTCAAGAACGTTTGGTTATCATAAGTAAATAATCCGGCTTGACCTTTGCTCTCAAAAGGATTGGGCCACTCGCTGCAATTATAATTGCCGCGCTCTATTTACTCGCACTTTATTTATCTGTTATATCAAAGTCTGCTGAAAACTTGTCTGCTAGTGTTTACACTGAAATCCTCATCAAAACCACTTGTCAACACCTTCTGCTCCTCATAGGGTTCGACACTCTTATTTATTTAAAGTACTGCGATACACCCCCTATACTTGTGGGGTATCAGACCCTCAACATGTTCCTCTCTTTTGTGTAGGAAATAAGAGTGCAAAAGCCTGTTTGCCGGAGTTCCTCCACTTCGCTGAGTGGAGTATCCTTGGTGTCCGGAGTCATCATTATTTCATCAATCTCCTTGATGACGGTAAGCAGGTCCTTGTCAGGTTTGCTAGTTTCGGCTTTCTTGAGACCAGACTTCTTCTTCGCGGCCACTTTGTCGGAATCAATGATCTGGCCGACATTAGTGTTGCCTGCTGGCTCTGCCGGCTTGTCCTGCGGATCGGAAGCGACTAGGGTTGTCTCGTTGCCAACGACAACCAACATAGCTAGCTTGTAAGGCATATTTGTATCCATAATAGCCTCTGAAGGCACTGGATGAGCACTAGAAAAGCAGCTTTTGACTCTCTCCTCAAAGAGACTGATAGAATCATCGGAGTCAGAATCCACGTTGACTTGAACGGTAGATATGGATCCGGCATCTGACATCGCATCCTCCTGAAGTGCAGGGAGAATTGATTCAGGATCAATGTTTTCCGGCTGGGAGTCGGATCCCAGTCCGACAACTCCGACAAAGTGGAAGTCCGATTCGGCCGACTCCTGAGAGAAGGCAAATTCAGATCCATCTTGCCGGTCGACTCCTTGGTCGAAGGGTTGGTTGGTGGGCGCGTATAAACACGGTAAGCCGTACGTCTCCGGCGTATACCCGATGAAGACGTCGATCCCTTCGATCGGCACGATTTCTCACCTGATGAGGTAGTCTTCAGCCGGGAGCCAGGACTCATATGAGTTGACATAGTTGTAGCCGTCGCATCGCGTGACGCGGCCGATAACGATCTGCTCTCCCACGCCGCCAAGTGTTCCCGCCAGGAACGCGACACTAGAAACCTTATGCCCCCATGGTGGGCGGCAACTTTCGGAGTATCGACATAGTTGATAGGAGACGGGGGTCCTCTAGCCTAAGCATGAATGTGGGGAGGAAGGCTGAAGTCATCGAGGTCTGGATTGAACACGACGAGGTTTACCTAGCTTCAGATCTCGCAGCGGGGGCGAGACCCGACGTGCTACTATAATTCACTATAGAGCAATAGTCGTGAACATGTTACAATGTATATGAGATTGTATTGAGCATGCCCTAAAGGCTCCCCGGTGGCCGGCTTATATAGGCGGTCAGGCCCCGAGATATAAGGTAAGTACTTGTCCGGCAAGTAAACAGAGTCCTAGACCTAGCCGGCATAGTTGCCGCCTTCCGTCTTGGGCTTGGTGGCTTGATGGGCTTCGGCCTTGCGCCTTCCTTGGACCGTATGCCTACTTCCTTGTACGTCCTCTACCTGGGCCACCCGACAGGCATCAGCCTTAACCACCCTTGGGCCACCCTGGACTAGCCGGATTGATCCATGTTATAGATACCCTTAGTTGGTATATCCCCAACATGAGTGACCAAATATTTCAGTTCTCCAGTTGAGTGACTTAAGTGCACATACCGGACGAGTTGAGAGACCATGGGTGCATTTAACTCTACACTCTGTATACCACATTGGTATAGACTCGGCCGATCTAATCTATCTGCTTGATAAGTCATTTCATGGCTAGTATCTTTAACTATAGATGAATATAATATGTCCAATGAATATGGTTCGAAATGAGTTGTTAAGGGCATCTCCAGTCGTTCCCCCGTGCCCCCAGGACGCGCTTTTAGCGCCGGCGCGAGCGAAAATCCACCATCCGCGCCCAGGAGTCGATTTAGTGCCGGTTAGCGCTACTTTTCGCGCTGGCGAACCCAGGACAAACCCAGCTTCTTGGGTTCCGCTTGGGGGGGGGGGGGTGGGCAAAAGGCGTGCGCGGGCCAGACCTGTCAGCGAGGGAAGGCGATTTCCCACCATAATTTTGATTTCCCCCATTTCCCCCACAAATATCTATCCCTCCCGCCCGATCCCGCCATTTCCCACAATTCTGGCCGCCATGGCTCCCGCCAAATTCACATGACCCCGAGCTGCAGTCGCCGCCGTCCCCGCCAAGAACACGCGCGTGCCGAGAGCACCGAAGGAGAAGCCGCCAAGCATGAGCAACAAAGATTAGATCGCCGAGCAGGCGCGTCGGAAGGCGGATAACATCCAGCGCCGGGGGAGGGAGAACAAGCAGCGGCAAAGGGAGTTGTCCGTGCAGCAGAGGCTGTGGGCGAAGCTGTCGCCGATGATGAAGATGTGGAGCCGCTAACCCTTGTTGCGTCTCCGGCACCGCCAACCAAGCGGAGGGGTGCCAATTCTCCTCATCCCCAGTTCCACATATGGAGCCAAGCGTCCGTCGCTTCGCCGTCGCCGCGCTGGAGCGCGTCTCCGCGCTGCTCTCCTGGGTACACAGATGCCGAACCCCATGGCGGTTTCAACCCCAACGTCCTCTTCCCCCGCCATTCACCAATAATGTACACCGGCTCGCCGGGCTACGTACCTTCACCGCCGCTACGCTGCCCGCCCCCCTTTCGCCGCGCAGTCCATGTTCGATGTGATGGCACAAGAAATCAGCTTCACCATGGACGAGATCATCACCACGGGCTTGGCGGTGGCATCCCCGGGCTTCCTGTCGGCCCCGGGTGGGGAATTTCCCACAGGCGGCATGGATTACGGCGGTGCCAGTACGAAGGAAGCGGAGTAAGAAGGAGATGAGACGTAGGTTGCCGAGGGTGCGAACGAAGGACCGGCCAAGGAAGACAACACGGGCGGCCGTCGTCCCAGGAAGGGCTCCCAGGCCGCGCACGCAAAGCCGCCCGTTGAGCCTCAAATAGAGTGGACGACCAGGGAGGACATCCTCCTCGCCGAGGCATGAAAGGCGACCAACATCGACACGATCTACGGCGCCAACCAGGCCCTAGAGAACTACTAGAAGCGTTTGAAGACGGCGTACGACGAGCGCCGAATGATCGACCCTGACTACGCCGAGTGCGTGACGGAGCGCGGCCAGAAGGCAATGGCAAACCATTGGGCACTCATGCAGACCGCCTGCAACAAGTGGCATGGTATACAAGAGGAGGTCAAACACATGCCGAAGAGCGGGGCCAATCGGGAGATGGAGCTTGTCCGGATGTTCGAGGCGTACAAGGACGACGAGAATACCGACTTCAAGTACCTTCACGTGTTCGTCGTCATCGAGGGGTGCGAGAAGTGGGACGAAGCACGCAGCACTCTGGCGAAGGTTGGCAAGGAATATGCCCCGGATGCGGCGGCTACAGGTGCGTCTGATTGTCGTCCCCCAATGGGCAACAAGAAAGCCAAAGTGGTGACAAAGGCCGCGCCCGCAGTGGCGAAGCTCCTGGCATCAATCGAGACCTGCATCGCCGACGCCCAGGCCCACGCCGCCAAAAGGGACGAGACCTCGGTGGGCGGTGGTCATGGACAACTCCAAGGTCAGGCTTGACCTCCTCAGGACCGGCACCGAGGCGAAGAAGAGGAACCACGACCTCGCCTTCGTCGTGGGGGGCGGCGATCCGGACGAGATGGACCCCGACGTAAGGGCATGGTTCATGGCACATCGCCGCCTCATCCTCAGCGACATCAGCCGGCCGGACACCACCCCAACGGGCACGACCTGCGATGGCCCGTCAAGTTCGGCCACGCCGAACGTTGAGCCTGCTGCCACTACTACGACACCATCGTCATGGAGAACGCCACTACTGCTGCGATATGCTGCCAAGTTTTATTCCCTTTAATTTGTGATGGTGATGCGGTTATTTTGACACTGGCCTAACACCTTTGTGTGCCCACTCTCCAATCCGGGCTCCGTGGGAGTTTGGAAGGATCTTCTCTTCTTTTCCTTGTGCACTTGCCAAGTGTGCGAACAATATCAGGATTACAAAATGCGTCTGTTGGTCAATAAATGATTCGAGCTTGAACAAACCACATGGCGACACGCATACTTTCGAGTATGTTTTAGCTTAGATTGTCCTCCACCCCGCACTAAATCTTTGAAAAGTACTTCTGCTTTTGACTATAAAATCAAGAATTACTCTTGCTTCATGTGCCATGTAAAAGACAAAACTGTTGTCTTGTTTTTTTTTAAAAATGCATAATGAGATCGGTCCGGTGTGTAAGGACGGATGCCATCACCTTTTCTAATAAGAGAATCAGTAACTTTTATTGAGAGAGATAAATGAGAGAAGCTACTTTGAGTAAGTATAATAGAGTCCACTCAGGCTATAAGGAAGTCCACGTCATACACATCTTAAGTGGCGGAGAGAGAAAAGAGGAAAGATAATATAGTCAGCGCTTCATCTAGCGCTCGCTGCACCACAGAAATCAAATAACTATAGCCTGTATACAGCCCAGCTAGCAATCCACAGCGGGCCGCATGTATCTAATGCAAGACCTCGACAAAGCTAGTGTGTCTTGCATGCAAGTCTCGATTGTAGACATAAAATACTTAAATATTCAATAGAGCCCAGCTAACAGCCAGCCTAATATATTCATGTTTTGCTTATGATGACTTTATAGCTGACGTGGCACGACTTTGTAGCCGGAAGTCGGCTACGCTATTTGTCATGTGATTATCGCGACATATGTTTTCGGATGAAAACTTGAGATGAGGGGTATGATGGCTTCCGACATCAAGAGCTTGTCTAATGTGGCGTCGGGAAGATAAGAATTTACCCAGATCCAGCCCCTCGTCTCGAGGTAAAGACCTACTTCCTGCGTCTGCTTTATTGATATGAGTTTGTAGGACTCGGCGCCTTAGTTTCCGGGTCTCAAGATTACAATGGGGGTATCGCTTATGACTTAAGATCTCTAGGAGCTAGGAGACCCCCTTATATAGGCGGCGGGTCTCGCTGGAGGTACAAGCCGGGGTGTGGGTTCCTACCATACCCAGACTCTACTCTAAATCCTCTAAGTCTTCGCCTTCCTTATCAGGACTCTGTCTTGTACTTGGTCTCCAGTCTTCTGGATTCTTCTTGCTTGCGGGTCAAGGTACACGTTGAGCACCGGCTCACGTGACACCCGACCCATGTTTTTATGCTTGATCCTGCCCAGACTCCTGCCAGGGTGGCTTATCTTCTATGTCGGTGGGCCTACCGGGTTATTATCCCCAGCAGTAGCCCGCAGGATAATTTGAACATCCGACTGGACATGCTTCACCTCGCACTCTTGGGCGTACTCTGGGGGAAGCCGTCAGTCCTTTTGTCCGGGTTATCCGAAATACAATAAACAACTTATTAGACAAGCATGCTCTCGGGTGTCAGTTTGGCCGACTCTTTCCGGCGGCCCATTCATAACCCAACCATCGTTTGCCGGCTTTCACTTCTCTAAGCCGTTGATTTTCTTCTTTCTTTACTCTTTCGATCAACCTTTCCGGTCAACGGCATTTTTAATGCCTATGCATGCGCGGGAATCGAGGAGACAATAACAACCTCGGGGAAGCAAAGATTCTGTCAGAGAATATCTCCTGGATAACAGATCTTGTCCCCAAAGATAATCATTATCTTTGCCTTTTACATTTTCACCCCTAGGTCAACCCCAAAGGTCTATAAATAGGGGGGCCCGGGGTGAGCAGAGGTTCACTCTCCCCCGAATTCTCTGCCTTCATCTTCCTCCTCGTGCCAGCTGCTCTCTCTTCTCTCTCTCTCTCTCTCTCTCTCTCTCTCTCTCTCTCTCTCTCTCTCTCTCTCTCTCTCTCTCTCTCTCTCTCTCGGCGCCCGAGCTCCCTGAGCGGTTCATCTTCTCATACTCAAGGTCCCGCGCAAGAACTTATCCGCACTCCGTCATTTCCTTGCGGATCTTCCTCGACCTCATCCTTCATCTGGTAAATAACTCATCTTGATCTCGCATTTCCAATACAGATTGCATCTTTCGGACGAGTTCAACCCGTGTTCATCATGTTCTTGGCATCCGCGAATCTTCTTCCTTTAACTGGATTTTCCGAGACTACTGAGATCCATTTTAGCGCACACTTCTTACTGCTTTGCGGTTTGTACATTCGTGTAAGCACGCCTTTTATCTCCACGGGATTCCCTTGATGAACTTGAGTGGTGGCCTCTGACCTCCTTTTTTCCCTTTTATTTCTCGTTAACTGGGTCCACACTGATTTTCTTGACGAACTAGCTCGGGCCTGTTGCTCTTCCACTTTGTTTCTTATTTCCTCCAATTCTTCGTGTTTTTAGATTTGTTCCGATGTACACTATTCACCGTACTTCTGTTTTCTCCCCCACATCTGGGCATTTTCTCTTCTCGGGACCTTTGCCGATGAACCGCACTGCGTTCTTCAATCTTCTCCTTTTTCAGTTATTTTCTCTTCATTCCGTAGATCCATATTAATTTCCTTTTTCTGCAATGCTTTGTTTGTAGACTCCCGGCTTTAAGCCAACATCATGGGTCTTAAGTCGGCAGCTCAACGAGTTCCAAAGAAGCTGAAGAAAACTTCCGGCGCCGGGTCATCCGGGACAGTGGCCCCAGAACGATCGAAGCGGAAGACCGGCTGTAACTGGGGGAAGTAGACCATCCGGGAGCGCAAGGTCCTGGACTTGGTCGAGCTTGACATGCTTCAAGATCGCTCGGAAGTCCATTGGCGCCTTCCCGACGAAGAAGAAACCCTGCCGCAAACCGGCCCTGGCGAGGTCGTCGTTTTCGGTGATCACATTGCCCGGGGCTTCAAACCCCGGGGTTCCCTCTTCTTCCGCCAAGACTCGGAATACTTCAAGATCCGGCCACAAGATATCACACCGAACTCGGTGCTCAACATCGGCCACTTTGTCGTCCTGTGCGAGGCCTATCTCGGTATAGCGCCCAATCTCCCACTATTTCTTGAATTCTACTGTTGTAAACCCCAGCGCGAGAACACGGAAGACCCTCTGGTCGCCTGTGCCGGGGTTACAATCCAGCGCAACCTCTTCTTCCCGGGTCTTCACTCGCACCTGAAGGACAGGTAGAAGACTTGGTTCTATTGTCGGCCTTCCACTTCTGATGGTGAGCTGGCTCTTCCCGGATTTTGCGCCGAGAGGCTCACCGTCAACGACAACATGAACTCCTCCGCCTCTCCCGAAGACCGGACGGCCATCGAGCCTCTCATCGACCGGGTTTGCACCCTTCTCGCCCATGGGCTCAGCGGCGCAGACTTGGTCAAGTGTTGGATGGGGTGGGACATTATGCCACTTGGCATCCGGCCGGGCTTGATGTGCCAGTATACCGGGTCATTGGATGACCCGATGCGCTTGAACGATAAACAGCACACCGAAGAAGTGCTGATAAGGCCATCCGGAGAATCGTCAACGAGTCTCCAGAGAGCCTTAAAAAGATGCCCTTCCGCTTTTCTCTGCCGCCAACCGCCTTCAGCCGGTATTTTGTAACTCCTATCTCTTCTTTATATTGTAACCTTTCTTGAATCGTAACCTTGAATTTCTCAGGCGGATGACCCCTGGTGGTCCGCGACCCTGACATCCGCACCCGAATCTGACGATAAGTCGGGTAATGAAGTTGAAGAAGCCGACCTTGAAGCCTGTATCGAAAAAGAAGAAGAAGAAGGTGAGTTAAACTTTATCATCCGGATCTTCCTTGAGTTACTTGACGCTGACCTCCAGGAAATCCGGTGTTCTCTTAATAAAAATGAAACCGTGTCAGATACAGTCCTCCCGTCCACAGACCCGGCTCCTCCGGCTAGCAAGAGGAGGCTCCGGTCAGATGCTGCCGAGTTAACACTTGTTGAAACTTGTCTCCTTTTCACTCTTTGATTGGAACTCAATCAACTTGTTCTATACTTCAGGAGGAAAGGGAAGCTCACTGCCAAAAGCGCCGGCTTCGATCCTCCGACTCGGACGAGCCTGTGAATGAAGGTATTCCTTACAATCCGACTCCTCGCCGGGTCAAGCGTCTACATAACCTCCCCTCTGTCCTTTATCCTTTAGCCGGGACTCAACGGGAGGCTAAGTCCCAATCTCTGTCAAATTTCGCAGATTCAAGCGATGATTTCTTTGGCGACTTTGCCGTCAATGAAGGGTAAGTTTACTGTTTCTCATACTTGCTTCAAGCGTATTCTGTCACTTTCTTCCTAACACATTGTAATTGCAGAGCTCACGCTTCCTCCATCCCTGACCAGGTCTCTGTTGAGCCGGTGGTTATTTCTCCGCCGCGCTCTCAGGGAGAAGCTGCTAAGCCGGTGTCGCGCCCGGCTTCCCCTCCCCCTGAAATCCAAGCTGCTGTGCCTCTCCGGATGTGGAGATTACCAGCTCTACGCAGGGTGATCTGCCTGCCGACTCAAGTCTCGCCAAGACCGTTGAGCCGGAGCCCGCTGCTGCCAAGCCTTCATCGGGCAAAGCCCCCATCTACAGCTCTGGCTTTCAATCGTACAAAAGTCTGGATTTATCTACTCTCTCTGGAGAATTTCATCGGCGCGTTGGGGAACATCGTCAGGCGGAGGACAGCGTTATAGCTGAACTCCAGGACAAGTTCGAGGTATCCAAATACTCCTCTCTTAGCTCCCAAGTGCCGGGTTATCAGCCTTCGATGACCCGGTGGTTTCAATAACTTGTCCTTTCTATTGTTGGATTAACTTCGATGAGTAGCTCCCGAGCGTCGGGCTTCCAGCTTGCTAGGGTCCGAGTTTCCTTTAGATTAATTCTGCTTTTTTCTTCAACTGAGTAGTCCCCAAGAGTCGAAGTAATTGCTTGCAATATTCCGGGTCTTCTTGTTGAACCTTGTATTTTCTGAATTTCAAATTGAGTAGCCCCCAGGTGTCGGGTTTCCGCCTACGACACCCTGGGACTTGTGACAATTTGGACTTCTTTTATTTGCCTAACCTTGTTGTTCTTTGATTGCTACAGAACCAAACTCGAAAACAAAATCATGTCCTTATCCTGGTGAAGGAGGAGCTCGTGCTGGAAGCCTGCAAACGTGCCGAGCTTGAGAAAAAAGTTGAAGAATTGGAAGCCAAGCTTGACCGGGCTGCTGAGGAGAGCGCCCACTTTCAACAGAAGATGGAGGAGCATAAATCCAGCTGGACTGAGCAGCGGGACAAATTGCAGGAGGACTTGAATGCCTCTGATGTCAAATTTCACAAGCTTGTCTTGTTCATTTCTGAGATGGCATCCTCGCTTTTTGGTAAGCCGGCTTTGTTCTGTTCTTTCTTTCTTACTTCTTGTACTTTTGAACTTTACCCGACTGATCTGTCTCTTATGTCTTAGGTTCCCGGAACCCAATCTGCAAGGTTGAGCCAGAGCAAAAACTGAAGGCTGTCTACACTCTTGTGCAGCAACTATATTATGGGGCTTACAAAGCTATCATGGCTTGTCATGGATGGGAGAAGCCCCCAACTACCCAGCTCAAGTTCCTGCAATCCTTGAACGTTCTTCCAGCTTGGATTGAGAATTGGCGAAGGTCGGCTGCTCGACGCTCGGCCATGCACGTGCTCGCATTGGCCAAGTCAAATTACCCGGCAATGAACACTGAGATTCTCACTCGGGGTTGGCCGGCTCTCAAGAACGATGGGACTCCCCTCACACGGGAGGACATTGTGAAGATTGATGAGTCGACCCGACATCATGCCACTCTCCTGACTCTGAGAAAATTTCAGCCCGGGTTTAGTGCTGCTGGTGCCAAGCTTCTTCCGAAGGATCCGATTACGACGAAGATGGACCCGAGTTACAGGGCGCCTCTCCCGACTGATGAAGAAGTTGCTACGGCTTCGGGGGCTTCGCTGGCTTCTACTTCAGGTGTTCAATTTCCCAGTGTGTTTTAGATATGCTGGGAGGACGCTAAAGGTCTGAGCCGAAAAAATCCAAGAAGACAGCTGGCGCGTCCGGATCAACTGCTCCAGCTCCAGCCCCCCAAGACTCCAGCCGCTCTGACTGAAACTGGCCCGACAGTATAATCCGGCTTGTATTGACTTAGATACTTTGATGTTCCTGCAAACAAATATTCTTTTGGCCTATATGGCGTGTAATAGGTTAGTTTAAACTCTTATTTAGCTATACATGTTCTGATGCGCCTTATGTGCGCCTGAAAGACTTGATTTTGCTTAATGATATCCGGCTTTGGCCGAACTCTGCAAGTATTTTGTTTGGTATTGATGACCCTTTTAGTTTCATTAGCTTTCTGCATAGGCGGCTTTCTCATGACATCTTTCGTGGTAAAACTCTATGACGATCAGGGACTTCTAAGTCCCCATGGGCGTCCTAGTCAGATTGAAAGCCGAATTTTTGGCATAAGGTCATAGTGGCGTCTTTGCCGGGTGAGAATAGCATCGAGCTAGCAGGCAAGTATAACCAAGAATATTGTGGCGTCTTTGTCGGGTCTTGAGTTTTCAACTTATAACTTCTTGTTAGTTAGCCCCCAAGACCCCTCATTATAATAAAAACAAGGATCTGAAATGAAAAACTCTTTTCTTTTAGGGGAGCCCTCCTTATTTCATTGACCATATACTATGTACATAGCTAGCAAGTCGCCTTATTAAAAACCTTCCCGTTCCCTTTGGTACCCTGGTAAGGAAAAGAGCGCGTATGAAACCTGCTGCTTTTAAGCTGAAAAAGATACATAAAAAGGTGGAGCCCTCTCATCCGGGTTCTCCCAAAGTCTATGTGTAGTATGGCCTAAGCTCTGCTATGTTCCAGGACCTGTCATTTCCTGTCATTGGGAACCTTGTATGGTCTATGTTGTTGCCAGTCAAATTAGATTGCTCTCTGATGTCCACCACGTAGTAGGACCCGTTGTGTATGTTTCCGCTGACCACGAAAGGTCCTTCCCATGGAGGAGTAAGCTTATGAAAGCCGGTCTTATTCTGAGCCAGTCTTAGAACCAAGTCTTCTTCTTGAAAAGTCCTTGATTTAACCCGGCGACTGTGGTACCGCCTCAGGTCTTGCTGATATATGGCCAATCTTCCCAAAGCTAGTTCTCTTGCCTCCTCAAGCATGTCAACTGAGCTTTGCCGGGCTTGCTCGTTTTTTCTGTGTCCACATAGTTTGCAACTCTTGGAGAATCGTGAAGGATATCACTGGGTAACACGGCCTCTGCCCCATAAACCATAAAGAAAGGGGTAAAGTCCGTTGACCTGTTTGGGGTTGTGTTGATGCTCCAAACGACTGTTGGCAAACCTTCTTCCCAACACCTGGCTGCCCTGAGTAATGGAACCCGGAGTCTTGGTTTTACACCTCTGAGGAGCTCCTGGGTTGTTCTCTCCACTTGCTCGTTTGACTGGGGGTGCAAAACTGAAGCAAGGTCAAGCCGGATCCCGTTCTCCCCGCAAAATATCTGCATGTCACCGAGTGAGAAGTTGGTCCCGTTGTCTGTGATGATGCTGTGAGGGTATCCGAATCTTTATATGATTTTCTTCAGGAACTTGACTGTTGTTGCTCCCGTGCAACTGTTGACGGCTTGAACTTCGACCCACTTTGTGAATTTATCCACGACAACCAGCAGATGTGTTTTCTTGTCGGGTGATGGCTTGAAGGGTCCTACCATATCCATACGCCATACTGCAAAGGGCCATGTTATTGGGATGGTCCTCAAATCTTGAGCCGGCACGTGGATCTGTCTCGCGTAACGCTGACATCCATAGCAAACTCGGGCTATATTTTCTGCATCTACCAAAGCCGTCAGCCAGAAGTACCCGTGTCTGTACGCCTTGGATACCATTGATCTTGTTGATGCGTGGTGTCCGCAGTCCCCTGAGTGGATTTCCTGGAAGATTTTCCGGCTTTCCTCTCGCGAGACACATCGTAGAAACACTTCTGACGTGCTCCTCTTGTATAGTTCTCCGTTGATGATGACATATGACTTAGCCTGACGTACAATCTGTCTTGCCAGTACTTTTTATTGCGGTAGCTCTTCTCTCGGTAAGTAAGCCGATACGGCTTTGTCCATGGCGGGATTTGATGTAAGGCGGCAACCAACTGGGATTCCGAGTCATCTGGGACTACTAACTCTTCTTCTGTTGGAAGCATGACTGATGGATGATATAACTCGGTTTTGAACACGTTGGGTGGCACCGGTTCTCTTCTAGAGACGATTCTTCACAAGGGGTCAGCTGCCTCGTTCTTTCTTCTATCGATGTGTTCCACTTGATACCCGGAAAAGAACGCGGCTACCTTATCAACTTCTCTTCTGTAAGCTGCTATTTTGGCGTCCTTTTGGTCGGGTTATGACTCCCTAGAATCGGGGATAGTCACTTCCTGAAGTGTAGTTCGTGAAGGGGATTGAACGCGGAGGTCAAGACCCTCGAGGGGCACGGCAACGTTGCTCGCCGGACCTAGAGACTAAACACCCACGACAGAGTTGGACACCAGCCCGTACTAGGTTCACGGCCCTCGAGAGGACGTAAGACCGCTACTCCTTCTTGTCTGTATTGAACTATGGTGGTTACAGTACAGCAGAGCTTGCCGAGGGCCCCCTTGATGCAGTTCTTGCGTGGGGAGGGAAGCGATGATCTTCCTCCTCCTGCAACCAGAGGCTATCCTACTCATCTGCGCTAGGGTTTACAACTGTCGTAGCAAGCAATTGGCCGACCTTTGCTACGATGGAGGTCTTGCCCCTTTTATAGGCGCCTCAGGCGCTCTTCTTCTGCTCGGCGTCCGAGGTGGCTCCCACACGGCAGTGGCGTGCAGGAGCAGGAGTCCACCACCGCCGGATCGTCCATGGACGTGGTCCATCATAGATAAAGTTGGGCGCCGTGGCCGACAGGCGGCCGACCGCGCAGTACTGCCCGCAGGGACGACAGTCTCTGTGGTGGAGCCCGCGATGATGTTCTCTTTGGAGGGTTGCGCCGTCCATCTACTTTATCACTAGAGTAGAAGGTCTTGGCAGTCCTGGAGCAGCGGCACAACTTTATTGACTCCTTTATCATCAAAACGGCAACGGGAGTGCGTGCGTCAGCATGTGGGCGTGGCAGAGGCCATGTGCGCCCCGCCGTACTTCCTTGGCCACGACGTTTCCCCACAGGCCTGGGGAGGCCTGTGGAGGGATTCCCGTTGACCCTCTAGGCGCGCTGGCGCCTCGGGAGGGTCTCCTGAAGCGAGGGTCCCCGTGAGGCACTCACTTCCTCTTCAAACCCTCGAGGGGAATTGCCTCTCGAGGGTCCCGCCAGGCGGCGAGGCTTGGTCCTTAGTCGTTTTGTCTGATTAGCCCGCGTGCGAGGCTTGGGGGAGTGGGCTCTTCATACCCCAGTCTCTACTGGGCCGACAGTAGCCCCCGGGCCCGTGATGGGCGCGAGTGAGCCCATGGGTTTATGCGGAGCGTCGTGGGCCCATAGTGCCCGGCCGGCCCGAGCCACGCGGCACTCAGACGAGTAACGGTTGCGCACGATCTGGGGCGTGCGTCGTGGGGGGTCCCACCACGCCCCGGTAACTGCTCCTCGAGGTGACATAAAGACCGAGCCCCGCAGCAGGGAGCCGTTTCTGTTTCCAATTCTTCTCGCAGAAGCCTCCGCCGTCTCGAGCTTTCCGCCTCCGCTCTCTCCTTCGATTTCTCCTCCTTCCGTCTTCCTCGGCACACCGAGCCCGCGACGATGAGTCCCCTCAAGAGCAAGGGCAAGGCTGCAGCGGGCTCCTCTTCCCAGGCGGGGGGTGCTGAGATAGCGCATGGCGCGGCTCTCGTGGGGGCGCGCACCGACCCTCAGGCCTTGGAGAGAATCCGCCACCTAGTTGCGGGGCGGACCAATGAACACGGCGCCAGTGCGCTTCGTTCTGCCCGGTTCGGGTGGTTCCCTCAAGGGTTCTATCCCATTTTTCTCCACACCATCACCGCCGGTCTGGTGCCCCCGTACTCGCTGCTCCTGGAGGCGGTATTGGCGTTCTACCAAATCCAGCTCCTTCATCTTCATCCAAACTCTTTACTCATCCTCTCCATTTTTGCCTACATCTACGAGGCTTATTTGGGCGTGCTCCCCTCCGTGGCGCTCTACAGGAATTTTATTCGCCGCGGTGCACGGCTGCCGGTGAGCGAACCAGGTGTGTCTCTTTCCGCATTGCGGATGGCATGGGGAGTGTATACATCCCTATGTCGTGGAGTGGGGACAAACCCGTCACGGCCGTGGTCAAGAAGGTGGACGACTTCCGTCAGAGGTGGCTCCTCATCGGCGTCAAGTCTCCCTGCGCGTTCCTGGACGTCCCGGAGGCACCGCCCGTGAAGAACTCTCATTGGGGCAAGTCTGCCCTTCGCGGAGCAGACAACGCGCACCTGGTGGGGCGTTTGGAATACCTCCGGGAGGAGGGTTTCACGGGGCAGTTGGTCGTGGCGGACTTCGTGAAGCGCCGCATTGCCCCTCTTCAGGCCCACAACCAGCCAATGTGGTGTATTCGGGCCCCTCGGACCCGATGCGGCTTCATCCTGAGGATCATGGCCTAGACGTCGTCGACACCATCTTGAGTATGCTTTTTGTATCTCCGGAGGTGCCCTGGAAGATCGCAGGCTCTGTGCAACCTCTACACCAGCTCCCCTTGGGCGATCGTTTGGACATCTTGGACGGAATGCCAGACTTCACCCCGTGTGGCCTGGCGGTGGAGATGGATTAGGTGGTTGCTCCGATGGCGCGTGTAGTTGTAGGAGCGGACTCTCCTTCATCCTCCGGTGCCTGGTGTGGCTAGGAAGGGGGCCACAATGGGAGAGATGTCCCCCTTGAGGCCCGGGCCATTCACTGACGAGGTCTGTGACATCTCGTCAGGTGATGACGTGCCTTCGTGGTGGCTCCCTCGCGCCCCGTGGAGGAGGAGGCTGAGGAGGGGGAGGCCTCCGGCGCGGAGGACTCTCCGGGAAGGCGCGGGTCCCGCACCAAGGCCGCCATGGACCGCTCTGGGACGAGGCCATCTGACGTCCCCTCCAAGAGGAAAGCGGCGGCGCCTCCGAAGGGGTCAGGCGCCAAGACCTTGCCCTCCTGGCCCTCACCAGGCCTGGCGTGGGTCGACACCGGCTCTGCTCCGTCGGGGTGAGTGCTCATGACACTTGGTCGTTTTGATTCTTGTTTTTCTCTTCGTTTTGCCCTCTCTTGAAGGTGTTTTCTTGGGTTTTTGCCAGTGATTTGGTGCCTGCGAAGCGCCGTAGGCTTCGCAAGGCTTCTGATGTGAAGAGAGCCACGGCTGAGGCCGTGGCTGACGAGGTCACGAGGTCCGTGGAGACGGCCTCCACAGGCCCCACTGAGGGTGTGCCTCAAGTGGAGGCGGCTGCACCTCAGGCGGAGGCCGCAGAGCCTCAGGCGGAGGAGGCACGAGGCACCTACACCGCCCCCCCGAGCCAATGGTGGTGGAAAACACGGAGAAGGCCTCTACTCCACCTCGCGCTCCTACTCCCCCTCGCGCGGTCACGCCTCCGCGCGAGGCAACTCCGCCGCGCGAGCCAATACCGCCGCGCGTGTCGACGCCACCGCGTGCGCCCACTCCGCCGTGCGCGCCCACGGCTCCCTTGTAGCCTGCGACGGAAGCGAGCGAGGCGCCAGCGGGCGCGAGCGTGTCTGCAGGAAGAGGTTCTTCCTTGCCTCCTCGTCCAGCTGGAGGTGATGAGCGCCCTGCTGCCGTGGGAGCCGAAGAGGACGCTGGCGCGGACGGGGGCGGAGCCCAAGCTATCCCCCCGAGCTCTCCCGGCGGTCAGGCACTAGGGGCTCGACACCGGGGCTGGGCCCTCCTCAAGCCAGGAGCTGGTCCTTCGAGGCTGGGACTGGAGCGCGGGGCGCCGCGAGGTCGCCTTTGGCCTCGTGAGGGAGTCCCTGGAGGGCTTGGAGGTGCACCTTGCCCTCGGGAACATACGGCTCGCCCATCAGCGGGAGGAGCTCGCGAAGTCGTGGGTGTCCTTCCATGCGGCGGTCGAGGCGCGCCGGCAGGAGGACTTGGCGCTGCAGGCCGCACGCGAGGAGGCCACCCGCTTCGCCAAGGAGATTCGCGAGGGGGCCATTCGCGACGCTGCAGAACTTCTCGCGCCCCTCCAAGAGGAACGTGATGCCGCTGTCGAGCTCCTGCGCGAAGCCACGACCGAGCGCGAGGCAATGGAGGGCGCGCTGGCGCAGAAGCGACGCGAGATGGGCCAACTGGAGGCCTAGCTGCTCACCGCCCACCAGGCCGCGCAGGCAACTCTGGAGGGGGACCGCAAGGGCCTTGCCGAGCGTGAGCAGCAGCTAGCCCTCGAGGAGAAGGAGCTACAACATCACGTCAAGCAAGGGCTTCAGGTGGAGCAGGACCTAGCCACCCAGCGCGAGGAGCTAGAGGCGCGCGAAGGAGACCTAGCCCAGGCGCTCTCGAAGTACGACGAGAACATCGCTGCCCAGAAGCTTGCTTATGAACGCTTCGAGCGTCGGTTCGCCGAGAAGAAGAAGGAGGCGGAGGATGCCCTTGAGGAGCGCGAGAAGCAGTTCCGGCTGGCCAAGTCTCAGGAGTACCGTGACTTGGCTCAGAAGCAGGAGAACCGCTTCAAGGCGAGGCATGCCGCAGATGCTCGGCGGATCACTGAGCTCGAGAAGACCAACTTCAAGCTGGAGACCCGTCTCAAGCGCGCCAAGGATGGTCGTCGCCGAGCGGAGGAGGCCCGCACCGAGGCAGTTCATGACCTCAACTCCTTGGCCAAGGATGTGGAGGAGCAGGTGGCTCCCGCGATGGAGCGGGCGGCGGAGGCGACGGACTCTGCCCAGGCGACCCGCGCGCTTACGAAGCAGCGCGAGCGCATGTTCGAGGCGCTGGTCACTTGGGGCAATGTGCTCCCTGCGCAGCTAGGCGCGGACGCGTCGCACAACGAGGTCTGAGGCCATGGCGATGCTGCCATGTACCTGGTCTACTTTGACCAGCTCTTCACGGCCCTCGAGGGCCCTATCGCCGAGCTTCGCGAGATGATCGAGGACGAGAGCCGGCAGCTCCTGGGGGTGTTCGTCGATCGTATCTTCACCAACCTCAGGATCCTCACGCCAGGCTTCGACCTCTCCACCATGACGGAGGCCGCCCAAGGCGAGGATGCGCACAGGGTGTCCAACTCCCTCCGCGACTAAGTCGACCCTTTCTGCAACCGCTTCAGGCGTGCGGAGGCTGCGACGGAAGACAGTGAGGAGGAGGCCACCTCTGCCTAGACCGAGGAGGGCGCCGTGGAGGAGGTCCAAGACGACGACACCTCCGCCTGAGCCACACGTCATTGCGCCTGTGTGCGCTTGTATCTGAAACAACCTTATTTTTAGACATTTGTGATCTTTTGGCCTGTAATATACTCTTATTTGCCATTTGCTTTTAGCTTGCTTGCCCCTCGAGAGGTCTCTCTGGACTCATCTTCATGTCTATTAGTTCTCTGCGTCGGTAGGACCCATCTCTTAGTGCCATGACTCCGCCTCTTCGGTATGCAGGAGCAATGACTCCGCAAGGCCGGGGGGAGTTTAGACCTAGGAGAGGTAAGAGCCCTGAGTCGCGATGCTCAAGTGCCCCCCTTAGATGTGCGAGTAGTCCATGAAGCGTAAGGGAAAGCGAAGTCGCTTGAGGGGCAAACGTGCGCTAGAGGAGAAAACGCTCTCAAGGCATGGGTGCAAGACTTAGCTTCTCGAGGTTTTCGCTCTGTAGGGGATTTTTGCCTGGCGAGGAGGTCCTCTTGAGGGATCGTTCCCGGATGCCTCCTCAGGCTTGCGGGGGGCATTTCTTCCCTGTAGATGTTAGAGGGGCGAACCCAAACGCTGGAACACGGTACAAGGGACTCGTGCGCGCTTATAGGTCCCCTCAGGCGTTCCTCACGAGGAGAGTAAGTACCAAGGTCCTCTGTAGAGATGACGTGTTTGTGGGATCTTGCGCTCCAGCCAGAGCTCAGATCATTGGATTTTGCAGTGCTGCTGGTGTGTCATTTGAGGCACTGGCACAATACTCAGCCCCCGCTGGTGAGGTACGCATGTGGAGAGATATAAGCGCACACTTCAACAAAGTAATGCGTAAATAAACTCACCACCATATATTACATAGCGGCGCCGTGGTGCTAAGTTCACTTGGGAAAGAAATTGTCTCATTATGCTTGGGGTTGCCAAGTTAATGTTTTGACCATGTCGAGGCATTGTGACCACCCATTAGTGGCAGAGACTCTCAACAGTCTGAGGTGGCTTGTTACATGGAGAGCTCGGAGAGTTGACCCTCGAGAGAAGGCTTTGGAGCTTGGAGGTTTAAGCCGTGAGCTTTTAACCTCTAGAGACAAAAAGTGCTTGGAGGTTGAGCCGTAAGCTGCCTCTTCCACCAGATGTCTTGACGTGACAATGATCACGGGCGTGACGATGATCACGTTCTGCGTTTGTTCCTTCTGGAGACAAAAAATTCTGTGAGGTTTAAGTCGTGAGCATTTAACCTCTGGAGACAAAAAATGCTTGGAGGTTGAGACGTAAGCTGCCTCTTCCGCCAGATCTCTTGACGTGACAATGATCACGGGCGTGACGATGATCAAGGGTAGAACTTGCGTAGGTGCATGATGTTCCATGGATTCTTGACGAGGATGCCGTCTTGAGTTTCGAGGCGAGCCGCGCCAGGCCTGGCGATGTGGGTGATTCTGTAGGGACCTTCCCACATCGGGGAAAGTTTGTGGAGGCCTTCCCTGGAGAGGATTTGCCTAAGAACGAGATCGCCTGCCTCCAGGGTACGCGAGCGCACGTTGCGGATGTGGTAGCGTCTCAGGTCCTGCTGGTAGTGGCCGCCCGAAGGGCGGCGCGGGGTCGTAGTCCCTCAAGGAGCAGCATGTCGTCGTTGTGGAGGTCATCTTGCTGGTCCTCATTAAAGGCAAGGACCCACGGGGATCCATGCTTTATCTCTGTGGGGAGGACTGCTTCGGCTCCATAGACGAGGGCGAACGATGTTTCCCCCGTAAGTTTGGGTGGCGTTGTGCGGATGGACCAGAGCACCTAAGTGAGCTCGTTGATCCAGCCCTTGCCGTGGCCTTTGAGGATGTCGAAGGTCCTGGTCTTTAGGCCCTTAAGGACTTCTGCATTTGCTCGCTCAGCCTGTCCGTTGCTCTGCGGATGCGCGACTGAGCCGAAGCATAGCTTGATGCCCATTCTTTCGCAGTAAGCTCTGAAGATGCCACTTGTGAATTGCGAGACATTGTCGGTGATGATGCGGTTAGGCACTCCGAAGCGGCAGACTAGGCCTCTGATGAATTTCACCGCCGCGCCTGTTGTGGTTGTGCGCGTCGCCTCCACTTCGGGCCACTTAGTGCATTTGGCGATGGCCACGAAGAGGTAGCGATATCCTCCTCGCGCTGTTGGGAAATGTCCCAGGATGTCCAGCCCCCAGACCGCGAATGGCCAGGAGAGCGGAATGGTCTGTAGCTCCAGCGCAGGTTGGTGGATTTTCTTGGCGTCGAATTGGCAGGCATAACATGCTTGGACGATGTCCACTGCATCCCGAAGTGCTTGAGGCCAGTAGAAGCCGCTCCTGAAGACTTTTCCGGCTAGGGTGCGGGCGCACGAATGGTGGCCGCATTCCCCGTTGTGGATGTCCTTGATCAGCATTTTGCCTTCTTCAGGAGGAACGCATTTGAGTGCGGTGCCGTTTGGGCGCTTGCGGTAGAGATTCCCTTCGAGAATTTTGTAAGATTTTGCTTGGCAGGCGATTTGCTCCGCTTCAACATCTTCCTCGGGAAGGATCGCTTTGTCGAGGTAGCCTTTGATCTCGTCAATCCATCCTGCTTCTTGATGCACCGCTATGAGCAACAGACGCTCCCCTGTAGGGGGCCCGCAATCTGGAGCCCCGTTTGCAGGCGGGGCGGGAGCGCTTTGTCTGTGCTTGCGGGCATGGACTCTTGTGGCTGTTTTATGGATGCGTTGACGAGTCTTTCTTAAAAGACGCTTGGCGGCTGAGCTTGCCTGTTTGATGCACGCTTGGCGATGTCATCAGCCTCTTAGTTCTCCTTTCTTGGGATGTGCATGAGCTCCATTCCCCTGAAGTGCTTCTCAAGCCTACGGACCTCTTCAAGGTATGCGGCCATGTGGTCGTCCTTTGGCTTATAGCTTTTGTTGGAGAAGTTGACGAGCAGCTGGGAGTCGCCCTTGATGAGTAGATGCTTGATGCTTAGGGCGATTGCGGTGCGTAGGCCAGGAAGCAGGCCTTCGTACTCAACGATATTGTTGGAGATCTTGTCGATTCCGAAGCACAGCTGGACCGCGTAATATAGCTTGTCGCCTGTTGGTGAGATAAGGACCACGCCAGCCCCACCGTGGCGACAAGCGAAAGCTCCGTCGAACTTCATGGTCCAGTGGCTGGGCATTTTATACCAAAAGTGCTCTTGTTCTTCTCCCAAAGGCTCTTCAGGGGTTGGGTTAGTCCATTCGGCGACGAAGTCTGGCAGCGCCCTTCCTTTGATAACCCTTGTGGTATCGAAGCGCAAATTGAATGGCTGTAGCTCTATAATCCATCCTGCGACACGATCTGTGGCATTTGGGTTGCGCAGGATTTGCGCTAGGGGAAAAGAGGTAACCACCGTGATCAGGTGCCCCTGGAAGTAGTGTCGCAGCTTTCTTGAGGCGATGAGGAGTGCGAGGAGGAGCTTCTGCTGCATCGTATACCGCTCGCGAGCATCGCGCAGTACTGTGCTGACAAAGTAGACTGGATGCTCGACAAGGATAGTTTGTGTAGCCTTGGTGTCTTCTTCCTGAAGGGGCTCCGCTAGGCCCTCAAGGGGGTTGTCCTCTGGAGGCTTGTCCTGGCCCTCGAGGGAGTTGGCCTGTGGAGGCTTTTTGGGGTCCTCGAGGGGGTTGGCCTGTGGGGGCTCTTCAGGCTCCCTAGCGGGATCATTTTGCAGCGGTTGACTTGGGGCGGGCCTCTCCTGTGGCTTTGGGCCTGGCGGTGGGTTTGTGAGGCCTGCCCTTTCGTCGAGCTCTTCCTCAGGAGGTTTTCGCTTTGGAGTGGTTGCACTCTTCTTGTGGGGTACAGGCTCTTCCCTTTCTACCACAAGGACGGCACTGGTGGTCTATGGAGTTGCTGATAGATACAACTTCAGGTGCTCGCCTGTCCTTGGGGCGACCATTACTTGTGGGCTGGCTAGGTACCTATTCAAGTCCTCAAACGCTTTTTCCGCTTCAGATGTCCACTTTAAAGTGCCTGTTCTTTTCATGATCTTGATGAACGGCAGGGCTCTTTCGCCGAATTTGGAGGTTGCATGTCCTCTATGGCCTTGATTTTGTCAGGGTTTGCCTTTATTTCCCGATGGGACACGAGGAACCCAAGCAATTTTCCTGAAGGCACTCCAAAGACGCACTTGGCGGGGTTGAGCTTGATGTTCACCTTGCGCAGGCTGGCGAAAGTCTCTTCAAGGTCCCTGAGGAGAGTGTCTCCATCTCGGGATTTTACGACAATGTCATCGACATATGGCTCGGCATTTCTCCCCATTTGCTCGCCAAGCGCTATCCTCATTAGCCTCTGGAAAGTGGCTCCGACGTTTTTTAGGCCGAAAGGCATGCATACATAGACTTACACACCGCAAGGGGTGAGGAAAGCCGTATTCTCCTCATCTTCCTTAGCCATTTTTTTCTGATGATAACCAGAGAAAGCATCGAGGAAGCAAAGGAGGTCACAGCCTGCCGTGGAGTCCACGATCTGGTCGATTCTTGGCATGGGATAAGGGTCCTTGGGGCAGGCCTTGTTTACATCAGTGTAGTCGATGCAGAGGCGGCCTCCTCCGGCGGGTTTTGGGACTACCACGCCGTTGGAAAGCCAAGTAGGGTGCACGACTTCGCGGACGACCTTTGCCGCTTTGAGCTTCTCAACCTCTTTCACGATGAATGCTTGCTTCTAGGGGACTTGTTTTCTTGCTTTTTGCTTGACGGGGCGCGCGTTTGGACACACAGCTAAGTGGTGCTCGATCACCTCCCTCGGTACACAAGACATATCTGACGGTGTCCACGCGAACATGTCAGAGTTTGCCTGGAGGAAGGTGACGAGCGCGCTTTCCTATTTGGGAGGCAGCGCGGCGCCAATGGTGAGGCTAGCCCTCGAGCCCTCAGCCCCCGAGCTGCTGGAGCTTAGAGAGACTTTCTTTGTAGCGGCTGGCTCCTGGGAGAAAAACTGCTTCTTCTTCTTGAGTCTCTCGAGAGGCTCCATGTCCTCGTCTACGGGGAATGCCATGGCGGCGGCCTTGTAGGCCGTCTCGACAGCGCGCGTAGCATCCAGGACATGTCCACGGATGGTGATTGTGCCAGCGCTGCCGGGGATCTTGACCATGTTGTAGGCATGATGCGTGACGGCCATGAATTTCACGAGCGCGGGGTAGCCGAGGATGGCATTGTACGGTAGGCCGATGTGCGCAACGTCGAAGTCGATGTGCTCGGTGCGGTAATTTTCATAGCTTCCGAAGGTGACGGCGAGCCTGACCTGCCCCAGAGGCTCGATCGAGCCGCTGGTGACTCCCGTGAAGGGCCTAGAGGGCATGAGCCGCTCGTGGGGCAGTTGAAGCTCTTCGAACGTATCTGTGGAGATAACATTCAGGCCTGCTCCACCATCAATGAGTTTCTTGGAGACAGCGACGTTGTCGATGGTGGGGCTGTAGACCAACGGGAGGGTTCCAACAGCCTTGGTGGACTTGGGGTGGTCCTGAGCGTCGAAGGCGATGGTGTACTGCGACCACTTGAGGGGCCTGGAGGTCTCGGTGCTAGGGAGGGCAGCATTGAGTTCGCGGGTGAACTGCTTGAACTGATTGTTCGACTTTGGCTCCTGCGCCCCACCGAGGATGCATGCGATGGCGCCTCTTGGGGCTTGGTAGCCACCGTCCTCCTTGTCAGGGAGATTGCCATTCTTCTCGGCATCATTGGCCTGGTTGCCAGATGTCTTCTGGTAGCCGCTCTTGCGCCGGCTCCCGCGGTAGCCACGACATCGACCGCGACCGCCACTGCCTTCTGCTTCCTCGCGCTCTTTGATCAACCTCTTGAGGTCGAAGAAAGTCTCGGTAGATTGACCGCGCCTGTTGTGGTAGATGCAGAATGGGCGGTGGTCATCTTTACTCTCTCCAGGCTCGGGAGAGTCCCTGCGGGTGCCCTTCGCGTCAGGCTCTGCCGCGAGAACCGCGGTGGCCTTGCGCTTGGGCTCCTCCTTCTTCTTCTGGCTCCTGGACCCCTCAGCGTGCTCGTCCACTCTCGAGGACATTTTGACGAAAAGGAGTCCCTCTTCAGCCTTGGCGCACTTGTCCGCCAGGTCGAACAGCTTCACCACAGAGGTGAGCTTGTCGTGGATACCCAGCTTCTCGAGCATCCTGCTATTTGTGACGCCCTCGCGGAAGGCGGCGATGACTTGGGTGTCAGGGATGTTCGGGATCTTGTTGCGCACTTGGCTGAAGCGCTGGATGTACTTGCGGAGAGTCTCATCCTTCTTCTAGACCACAGCGCGCAGGTTGTTGTGGGTGAGGGCGCGCTCGTACGTCCCTTTGAAGTTGGAGACGAACTGCTTGCAGAGCTCCTCCCAAGAGTTCACAGAGTCCTCGGGGAGGTTCAGGAGCCACGACAGCGCAGAGTCGCGAAGCGCGTGGGAGAACCAGTTGGCCATGACCTTGTCGTCTCCACCTGCAGCTTGGATGGAGGTGGTGTAGAGCTGCAGGAACTCGATGGGGTTGCTGGAGCCATCGTAGCCCTTGGGGAGAGCCGGCCTGAACTTCGGGGGCCAGACCACGCGACGCAGGGAGCCAGTGAACGCCATGCAGCCAGTGGCGTACGTGGCGACTCCGTGATGCGGCGCGCTGCGGTTCTGCTGGCCCGCTTGGCCGATCTCTTCCACGAGCCTGTTCTGGCGGTTGCGCTGGAGCTCCATCCCCACGCGAGCGTCGGGCGCGGTGCGCTGCACGATCAAGCAATCGTGCGACGAGGAGTTGTGCGAGGCAGCCCTCTGCGTCGCAGCCGGTGCAGGTCCTGGCGGAGGCGGAGGCGCGTTTGTTGCGACCGTGCCCGCGAGAGAGGGGTGCATGATGGACTGCGATAGAGCGGGGCGTGTCGTGGCGATGCCGACGAGGTGGTTGAGGCGCTCCAGCCACTGCTAGTGGGCCTCAGCGGTGGGCTGGTAGCGGAGAAAATCCTGCGCCATGAGCAGCACGGTGTGAGGCGCGGGGTCCGTCCTGCCAGGTCCAGATCCGCTCGGGCGCCGCGTCGGGTGTGACGACTGGCGTCCTCCTGGTGCTCGGAGTTGTGCTCGGGCTCCTCCGCATGAGGGCCCGAGTGGGCGCGCTCTTCACGGCGGGGTTGGCCCCGTTGTGCGCGAGTGGCCGTGGCGCCTGATGGGGCGCGTGCTCCTTCAGGCGCGCGTCGGTTGACGCAGGCGGCGCGGGTAGCGCGGGTGTTCGCCATGGCGTGGAGGCGGCTCGAAGGTCGTTGACACGCCTCAATCCCCTACCTGGCGCGCCAAATGTCGGGTTATGACTCCCTAGAATCGGGGATAGTCACTTCCTGAAGTGTAGTTCGTGAAGGGGATTGAACGCGGAGGTCAAGACCCTCTAAGGGCACGACGACGTTGCTCGCCGGACCTAGAGACGAAACACCCGCGACAGAGTTGGACACCAGCCCGTACCCAGGTTCACGGCCCTCGAGAGGAGGTAAGATCGCTACTCCTGCTTGTCTATATTGAACTATGGTGGTTACAGTACATCAGAGCTTACCAAGGGCCCCCTTGAGACAGTTCTTGCCTGGGGAGGGAAGCGACGATCTTCCTCCTCCTCCAACCAGAGGCTATCCTACTCAGCGGCGCTAGGGTTTACAAGTTTCGTAGCAAGCAATTGGCCGACCTTTGCTACGATGGAGGTCTTGCCCCTTTTATAGGCGCCTCAGGCGCTCTTCTTCTGCTCGGCGTCCGAGGTGGCTCCCACACGGCAGTGGCGTGTAGGAGCAGGAGTCCACCACTGCCGGATCGTCCATGGACACGGTCCATCATCGATAAAGATGGGCGCCGTGGCCGACAGGCGGCCGACCGCGCAGTACTGCCCGCAGCGACGACCGTCTCTGTGGTGGAGCCCGCGATTACGTTCTCTTTGGAGGGACGACATGATCCTCTTGATGTTCATCTCCGTAGCGGCTCGAAGGTCGTGTAACAAAGCCTCATACTCGGCAATGTTCTTTGTGCATGGTTCGATATCTGCACGACGTAACTCAGCTTGTCTCACTAGTAGAAAATAGCCTAACAGTCCGGTTTGTAAGGGCCTTTTGTCCCGGTTTAAAAACCGGGACTGCAGAATTGGGACTAAAGGAAAACCCCTTTAGTCCCAGTCTCGTCTGCAACCGGGACAAATAGCATCCACGTGGGCTCGCAGGCGAGCTGCTCAGGCGATGACCTTTTGTCCCGGTCTGCATTACAAATCGGGACTAAAAGTTCGAGAGGTTTTAGTTTTTTTATTTTGGTTTCTATTTTCTGTTTTATTTATGATTTAAGCTATTATTCGTATGGTACAATGACACACATCGATGCATATATTATATTACGAGTCTAAATTAAGCATACATGCATATAATTATAATATAACGAGTCAGTCGTACGAACATATTTATACATTCGATCATATATACACAAGAGTGTCTTCCGAACACGAGAATTACATGAATATCACTTTGACTTTTCATGGTATTCTCCCATTGGGGCTATGACCTCGTCAATCAAAAAACCAGCAATTTTCTCTTGAATTTATCTTAGGCGTTACTTTGCTGGGAGTGTGACTGTGAAGCCACATTCTGTATCAAATAGAAGGTCGATATGAATGTATAAATTGTCATTAACAAAATAAACTCTGAATATATATATTAATGTTGAACGTATATGTGGAGAAGTCAGCGTACTAACACACGTGCGCACGTACTCGCAAACGAAATATCCACATAGATTAGTCGCCGGTGGCTGTTTCTCGAACTTTACGAAAATAGAGTTGAATCAAATAATAATGAAGCAGGACAATCCGATATTAAAACTTGAATTAAAATGAGTACTATACTTACGGGGATTTGGTTTAAAGGTCAGCTCCGATTTGAAATGGCCACCCTCTGATCTTGTGAACCGCTTCCATACCCTACAAATAAAATGATTAAAATAGATATTAATAACTAGAACACGGGAACATAAAGAGGCCGGTATAGTGTAATAACGATTGAAATTACCTTTGGAGCATATCAATAATGCTTGCATAATACTCCAAGGTATGCGGTATTGAGTCCTCGGTCTCAATTATGCCCCGGTCAATGTGAATGTTGAAGAGAATCCAGTGGTAGCTACACACGTTCATCAACATTTAGTGAAAGCGAAAATTAATGTGTACAAGACAGTAATTAAAAACACTTTCACCTGAAGTTGTAAGGAAACAAAATAATATCTTTATAATTTTGTTGCTCCAATGTATTGAACAAGCTGTTCTCTGTTTCCTCCGGTTTCTATTGTAGGCTATGTACATGAACTCGATCCGGGTCAACGAACCCATTTTCATAATTAGGCATCCTCTTACATTCGAGAATCTTCTTTCTCCATAATAGCATATGAACGAATGTATGTAGCGAGACTTAATTAGCTAGAGACTTAATTAAGAACAGAAATAAATTAATCACTTACAAACAATAGCAGCTGATAATACATTTGTCGAGGGCATCCATATTGAATAAATGCCATAATTCATCAAAATCAATATGGATTGTCTTTTCTCCGATGAAGTAATGCTCTTCTTTATATGTAAGAGACATCATTGTTTGGCCTTCTTTTGGGCGCTCCATGTACCACTGATGTAATTTTCGCATCCTTGTAGGTAGCAGTGCCAACTCCGCCTCTGTGACCAGTTCCTTCCCCATGACAAATTGCCTTGCCAGGGGAGCCATGCTGGTTGCAACTAGGACTAGCATTTCATTAATCGTCAGACCAGGAATTTGTTCAAACCCTTCTAGTAATACAGTTGGGGATGCCACCTTCAACGGAACGATCGATTGTTTTTTCTGTTGTCCAAGCTGGGCAACGCCGGCTCTCTGCTGCCTCTTATTCTCCATGGGAGGACCCTTAGGGAGCGGTGACACTTTCTACTTAGTAGGCGGAGTCGGGCACTTTCGCTTTACTCCAATGTACTGAGTGGGCGGCGCCAAAGATCGAGTCCGCTGATGCAGCGTGGAAGATGTGGGAGCCTTAGGCGCAGATGAGGAAGCCTTAGTCGCAGAAGAGGGATTCTTACGCGTAGATGAGGGAGCCTTAGGCGTAGATGAGGGAACCTTAGGCGCAGATCGAGGCGGCGATGGTTAAGGTGGAGGTGAGGGAGCCTTAGACGCAGATCGAGGCGGCGATGGTTGAGGTGGAGTTGAGGGAGCCTTAGAAGACGATGATCGAGGTGAAGGTGAGGGTGACTTATGCGGCGATTATCGACATGCAGGTGAGGTAGCCTTAGTCGACGATGATCCAAGTGAAGGTGAGGGAGACTTAGGCGGCGATGATCAACGTGGAGGTGAGGAAGCCTTAGGGGGCGATGGTCGAGGTGAAGGTTTGTGAGCCTTAGGCGGTGATGATCGACGTGGAGGTGAGGGAGCCTTAGGCGGCGATGATGACGTGGACGTGATGGAGCATCAAACCGCGATGATCGACGTGAAGGTGAGGGAGCCTTAGTCCTTTGCTTCGAGCCTGGAAATATGATGTATTTATTTTTCCATAAAATAATTCCATGCAAGAATTCTCCCAGGGTCGACTCTCCTTCAGGGCCAGCGAAGTCAATCTCCAATGTCTCACATCCGGATAGAATTTCATCCACCCCGACATGAGCATACCCAGCTGGAATCTCGCGGCCATGCCAACGCGCTGCAGGATCAACTTTGACAGCAAAGCCGAGGGCCACCTTCATGGATATATTATTCATTGGCTGGTGTAGCTCACAATCAGTCTTCTCTTTGATATTGTCCACATGGTAGCGCTCCATCGGTGACACATCAACATGTGCATCATCAACGCTGACATGCAACATCGTGGAAGCCATGCTGCTTCTCCTGTAGTCGGGTGCGGGATCTATGTACATGTGTTCTCCCTCTGGACTGCTTGTTATTTACTCCTGCATCTGAGAATACATCGCAAAGAGCTGCACGTTCTTTGCTTCCACATTCTTCAGCCGGTCTGCCGCCTGCTGCTCCCTCCTCTTCTGTGCTCTCGCTCGGCTTCTATAAGTGTTTATGTTCTCATGAAACACTATCTTCCAAGTAACACCTCCATATCCTCGTACACGTCCTCCGTGCTCAGGCTTTTTGAGTGCCTTTGTCAGTTCGTCAATATCTCTATCAGGAACAAAAGTTCCCGCCTCCACCTCGGCTATTGCTGTTTCAAGATCCTTGAGGGGGTGTCAACACTGCTCTCTTCATCGGATCACGAAGAACCAACTCCCCTGTTTCCATATCAAACGTCATTCCATGCGCCATTAGGAAATTTCCTGTTCTTTCGGGAACTTTCTCTTTACCTAGTGATAGTCATTTTGCCTTAATTTCATCCTTAACTTTATCCCACATAGGCTTGTCACTCTTGTAGCCACCTGTCCCCAGATTATGATGATATTTCTTCAGCGCGGCATTATCCGCATTCTTTTTTGACCGTTCTTTTGCTTCTTCCCAATCCTTGTAAGTTTTGAAATCATCCCATTGAGCACGTAACCTCTCTTGAGTTCCCTTGAACTCAGGAGTAATCCTCCCGCCCTTGAAATATGTCGCCTGATGGGTTCGTAGCATAGAATTTTTTTTCCTACGGTGAGAACAAACCAACAAGCCAAGATCTACTCTAGGAGATGCTCATAAAGTGTGGAACATATTCCAAGAGAAACTCACCCTCGAAGACCGTAAGCATTTCGAGAATAATTCTCGTGGATGATGTAGTCGTTCACTTGCCGATCTCAAGATCGTGAAGATGTGCGCTGCAAAAGGCAACGCCTCCGTACTCGGTCACACGTACGGCTTGATGACGACCTCCGTGCCCTCGATCCAGCGGGGCAGCGGAAGTAGTAGAACCACCAAGGTGAAGGGAATATGCCCTAGAGGCACTTAATAAACATAGTTTATTGGCAATATCCCAATCGTTCATTATATGTTTTACACCATGCTATAACTGTATTAAGAGAAAACATTAATACAGGTGTGGTAGATAAACAACCAGGTCCCTAGTAGCCTCTACAAAGACTAGTTTCGTTGCGCGATTGATGATCGAGGTTTTCCGATCATAGGGCATGGCGCCGGTCGGCAATGGAACTCATATCGTTAGGTGTAACGATGTGATGGACATACCCAGTATTTGTAGGACATAGTCATTACGCCTTAAGACCGTGAGATCAACTCTTATTGTTATCCCTGGAAGATACTTTGATCGCACCAAACGTCATATCTTATCTAGTGTGACAATAACGGTGATACTTTTGGGTATCGGAAAGGGGTAGTTGAGACGAGGGGTCAACAGCGGGATTTGTCAGTCCGCATAGCCGGATAGATACTCTAGGGCCCACTCGGTGAGATTATGTCAAATGAGTTTGCAAACATGTGACTAGGTCACCAGCTGACATAATATCATAGACGAGTAGAAGATAGCGATGTCGGTAACGAGATCATGCTAGGTATGGAGATATCTGAGAATGATGCTCGGACACGCTAAGTATCGCCATGACAAAGGGTTTAAGACTAGACGTCCAGTTTCGATAGATGAAAGTCATTCGTTATATCACAGGGATTAATTCATGGGGTCCAGGCCTACGAGTTAGTCGTTGATCATAGAGGAGTCTTGATCGTACCTATTATTATATCGAACCGCTAGGGTAACACACTTAAGGGGTTTCGACAAGACAACCGGAAAGGAAAGAGATCACCGGGTGCGTCCCGGGAGGGGTCCGATGGAGATCGGGCAGCGACGAAAGAGTTTTCGGAGCTAGGATAAATTATATATATTATGTTTGATATTAATTAGTGTAATTAATATGCAAATATAATTTTATATATTTATTTTCGAATTTATTTAGGCTGATTTCCCTAAATGGGCCTTCTGGTCGAAAGAAGGCCCATGGGGGGGGGGGAAACCCTCAAGGGAATTTTGTGGGGGAGGCTTGGCCGGCCTAGGCGGGCCAAATGGGGCCCACCTAGGGCCGGCGCACCATCCCTAGCCGCACCATGGCTGTGGGATAGTCCCACATTGCCTGGCTAGGGAGGTTGGCTCCCCCCGGGAGCCTATATAAGAAGGGGCACCCCTGGCCTTTTAATTCACAAATTAATTCCCAATTTCTCTCTCGATCTCGTGGTTCCCTTGTCGGAGCCGCGCCGAGTAGAGGAGGGGGATCTCTTCCACCATAGCCCGCTGCCGCGCTGCTGGTGTTCCGGTCCAAGTCTTCCGCTGCTCGTCCTGGACTGGAGCTTCGGAGGCCGTCGTCTCCACCGTATGTGTGTGACGCCCTGCGAGGTGCTGCGCTAGCGGTACTCGGCGGCCTACTTCCTCCACCCGACCTCGGGGTCATCTTCGTCGTCTTCGTCGCGCCGAGTTCTCCACGACCTAGAGGTCGACTACGTCGTCTTCGTCGCCAACGCCTTGTGCGGGAGCGTAATCCCCGCTATTCGGTCTACGAGGGTATGTATTCCGATCTCCGCCGTACTTCTATATCTCCATAGTGTAGATCTTGGCAAGTTTAAGGATATCGTTGCTAGGAATTTTTTTGTTTTCTGCACACGATCCCCTTCAGTGGTATCAGAGCCGATCTATCGTAGATATAGTTGTACGCTGTTAGAACCCGTGTTCTGCACGGGGGCACCGTTCCTTTTATTTGCTACCCTCTGGCGTGCACTTGTGATTCCAGCGGCATCGAGTTGATGAAGCGGCCCGGACCGACTTTACGCGTACGCTTACGCGAAACTGGTTCCACTACTGACATACGGCTTGTACCGTATCTGTGGCTGGCGGGTGCCTGTTTCTCTCTCTTTAGTTGGCTTTGCATTTTCAATGGAGGGCCCGAAAGGGATGCTTAAACATGCAATTATTGGATCGTTGTTGTGGTCATAAGGTTCGTAGGTATGAAGCGGTTCTATTTACGGAAGCCCCAAGCCATGTAAAATATGCAAAAGATAAAGTAGAAGCGTCTAACTTTATTTTGCAGGGGCTATGTGATATGGTCAAGGTAGGTTTATTAAATTGTTTATAAACTGCGGGCGCCAAGAAGAGCATGGCGCAATGGACTTTATTGCATTACATTTGATGTTTTGTGCGCATCTTATATTGTGTGATTGTGTGTATAGTATACATTAGTTACACGGCGGTAGCTATATAAGATGATCCCTTCAAAATACCAGTAGTGTTCTCCCTCCAACGCGCACCACCACGAAAGTTCTACGTTATGAGGCAGGCCGTGATGATCAGGTGTCAGACATCTCGTCGTTCGCATACAGTGGGTGTAAGCCATGTTGCACAAGCGTCAGCGTGGAGGTTTTTGGTGGCGAGCCTAGCATATTCAGAAATATGGCCTCGGAACAGGGAGACCGAAAGGTCGAGCACGAGTCACAAAATTGGTGTGGCGGACTTTTATCTACTCTTGAAGTTGTGCCGCCGGCTCTGATGATGAGGGGTGGTGCAATGGATGGGGGTCGTGTAATCGCTTAAACGACCAGGAGGGATGTTCGTTTGAGTGGGAGTTCGGATAGTTATTTTCTAAAATACTAGAACTCAGAATATAATGAACAGAGTCTGTTTTGCAAACCTTTGTAGACATTAACCATTGTGATAGCATCTTTTTAAATTAGGCGCATTCCTGCGATTGAGAAGCTTAAAAGGTTGGGTCCAAACTTCATAGTTTTATACTTTAGCTTGAGGATACTCCTTGTTTAAATCGTTAGCTCTTTGTGTTACAATACCCGCTAGGAGATAAACCCGGAGATTCCGCTAACAAAAGATAATTTGGATTATCGGATTTTGTGCGGATGATATCATCATAGTCCAGTGTATGCTATGATCTCTGCCATAAAGAACCAACGGTGGGTACGAGTTTTTTTTTATCGCGAACATATGATATGGTCGCAAAACTCGGGGTACCCCAAACGTTGGGTTGATAAAGTTTATCAGTATGTTGACAGATTGTCTTCTCAACCAAGATGGAAGAGAATACACACATTGAGGGAGCACGTGGCGGTCATACTTAATGACATATGTTCATGATTAATGAACATTGAGATGCCTCGCTCAGCTCAATCACTGGATGACGGACATCGTTGCCAAGTGCAAATCCTCTGTCATAGACTATGTCATGCAAGGGGAATCATTCACCTTCATGGTTCTTGATTACGGTGGAAGTATCAAGAAGTTGAAACAGATCGCCGGAAGTCATCAATGATGATGGTGTATATATGATATACATGTTATGAATGTTTTAGCTAAGCAAGTGCTCGCAGTAGTGACTAAGTCTTGAACTAGTTATGTTTTGTGAAAAACCAGGTTTACTGCTTGAGTAGCTTGAAAGGATGAGGCGACATTGCGTGTTGATAACGGCAGTCAAGCTGTTGTGACGGCCATAGACACTCTCCCTCTAGATCTACCATTTGAATAAATTCTTTATGATCGGGTGTTGGTATGATCGTTACGAGTGTGTCTCCTCTAGCGAGACACTTGTTCATACATGATAGTGACAAATTGGTGTCCTATATTTATGAAGTAATGATCATATGCCGATTTGAATTTAGATGGTAGAAGCTCCCACATTCATAATATTAATGCCAAAGGATACAAACTTAATAAAGACACCACATATGTGTGGCACTACCGTTTAGTCATGTCAATGTTATATGCATTAGCTCCACACTGGATGAACCTACAAGTCCTAAGATTTGATCTTTTGACACTTGCAAAATAACTGTGACACCGTGTTCGGAAAGCGGGCATATAACTTATTGATAGTCATACATAGAGACGTATGTGGTTCAATGAAGTAATTGACGGGTAGTGGAGACCTTTATTTCGTGAACTTCACTGAACGTTTTGAGTATAGCTTGTTGAGAATCATGCATATGGGTGTATGTGAATCAATGAAGTACTTTGACGTGTAGTGGAAGTCTTTATTTCATATACTTCATGAATATTCCGAGTAGATATATGGATATCCACTCCGGGGAATGTTAGTCTGAAATTTTGATTCGATCAAACGAAGTTCAGAATTAAGTAGGAAATAAACTTAACAAGAAAATCGAATTCCCGCGATGCAAATCGAGGAAATAAAGATTTGAGTTATAATGTTGGCACATCATTGGAAGACTTGTGAGAAGAGTTCCACAAATTACATCGCATGGAACACCATAGTGTTATGGTGTGTTAGGACGTCGTAATTACACTCTATCGGATAGTGTGTGGTAAATAAATCTCTTACCGAATTATTGTGATCATTAGAGTCATATGGTAGAAACGTAAACACTCACGTTAGCAAATAGGGAAACCATTCAAATCCATGGAGACAATACCATACGAGTGATGGCATGGCTTTTGAGCCTGGATTGTCGTTTCAGCAATTTAGTGTTTCGATGTAATCGAACGTAAAATGGATTAATCTTTGTAGTATACCCTACCTAAAGAGTTAGTTGGGTACGTGTCTCACGACATAGGCAAAATCTTTGCCGGGATATACCTTGCGAAAGAAATAGTTTCTTGTCCGAGGGTATAAGTGAGAAAGAAAGTAGAGCAAGACGAAATTGGTGAACTTCTTCTCCAGACATCAGAGGGGCGCAACTGAAAGTGTGTTCGGTGTCAGGCTCCACAACTTGAAAAAGCTGATGATTCAAGATCATGATGTTCTGAGCTCATACTAAGAGCGTAGGCATACGAGGTTGTGTTCCACACTGTGTGTTACGACAATATTGCTATGAAGGTCATATTAATGGAATATGATAGACCTACTAACTACGAAGAAGAGATGGTGAACCTAAGTCCGAGAAATGGCTATGAGTCATTTATGATCCGAAATAAAATCCATGTACGATTACCAGGTATTGACTTGGGAGATCTTCTTGATGGCATCTAGGATGTTAATAGTATATGGAATTTTATGAGAGAATAGACATTGAGCAGATTCGATTTGTCGTGAAACAGTTCCGACAGACCACATGAGAGTTTGTCTCAAGTGGCGAAGCCTATATCTATTCTGGGTCGTTTAGCAATTACTATAATTTCGAATGAGAAATTGATAGATGGATGAGAAAACCATGGTTCTTAATAGTGTAATTAAGAATGGTTTGTAATCCTGAGGATGCTAAACATGTGTGCAAGCTTCGGTTGTCCATTCATGGGCAGAAGCAAGCATATCGGAGCTAGAATCTTCACTTTGATAATGTAATCAAAGGATTTTGGAGTTGTCCAAAATAGTTGAAGAAACCTACATTTGCAAAGAAGTGAGTGGGAGCAAAGTAGTTTTCCTTGATCTTATATGCGGAAGGCATATTTGAGTGGGAGCTAAGTAGCTTTCCTTGATCTTATATGCGGAAGGCATATTTGAGTGGGAGCTAGGTGTCATTCGTGATTTTGTATGTAACGACATCTTGAATGACACAGATTCTCTAGTAGAGTGTAAAGGATTATTTAAGTGATTAAATTTTCTATGAAATGAAGTTAGGAGTATTAGGCATCCGATTTATAATTGTATAGATCAGAAGGGGCTTAATAACATTAAGTCGGAGTATTTGCTAAGTCGGGATTCTGAAATGTTTCAGAAAAGGACAAGCGAAGAAAGAGGTTCTTGCTTGTATGACTAGGTAAAAGATTAAGTTAATCTTGGCTTTTTCAGTGATAGAAAATGATGTTCGACATTCTCTATGTATCAGACATAGAGTCTATCAGGCTGAAAGCTCGACTTGGTGTGACCCGAGTTCTTGGTTGAAGAACAGGTTCTAGAGTGATCCTTGTGTGGATCAATGAACAAACGCTAAGTTTATTCTTCAGTGTCTATGAGAACTGAAGATAGGTTTTCTAGTAAAGGGTAAGAGTGGAATGGCAACTTGCCATAAGCGGTTACGATGATGCAAGTTATTACACTGACCCATACGACTAGAAATCTCATATAGGAGATGTCCTTTATTTTGAAGATAGACATGGTTAGTTTGCGAAGTCGCATATGAATGCACTGTCGCACAATCTACATAGGTATAGAAATATATCGCGACTTTAGAAGTAGCAAGTGTGATTGGACTGAGCAGTTTTCCGAGCGTAGGTGGTCCCCTTAATAGATCTTTCAGACTTTTAAGGCGCATGCTACGTGAATGCTCGAGTCTCACTCCATCCACTGGGATATATTTCACCGTCATCGTAAGATACGGGTTTATGTCAAACTAGGTGACATAGAACTGTTGCAAAGCACATATAGATCTCAATGTGTGAGTTCTATTGACTGTATTCCTCTTCCACAAGGCGAGCAGGCACCAAGATGCTATGGGTGTTGAGCTTTTACCAAGTCGTAAACTAGATTAAGTGTTACTCTAGTGCAAGTGGGAGACTGAAGGGAATATTGTAATGCCCCAATCCATAAATTATACAGTGATGCTATGTGTCGGTGGTCATGCTACATAATCGAAGGTTACTGGGGTTACCACTCCCAGGCCGAGTAAACATCGGCAGGCGTGCTCGGCATGGATCATCGGCAACACAACCCTTCGATCATGCCATATCCAAAGCATATCCCTCAAAGTATAATAAAGAGACTAAGACACCAGAACACCTGGCACATGACAGACCCTACGACTCAAGATAAATATAGTTCAACTCTTCGTAGAGAAAGATAGCAAATATTACAATCCAAGGTCACAGACCCATCAGTACATCAAGCAGAAGCAAATTAAGTTGTTCTAAACAACAAGATCCAAATATGGCCTAAGAGGCCTACAGATAAACAAGCTGGTTCCTAGTTGCCCCAGGCTGCCACCCGGGAACCCCAGACTACTCGTCGATGTCAACATAGAACCCACCTTCGGGGTACGTAAAGTCCTCCTCTGAAACAAAAATAAACAAGGGTGAGTTCGACGAACTCAACAAGATTTTGAGCTATTTGCTCCATGATTGGCTCTCAAGGTTTCATAGCTGTTTTGCGTAAAGCTGATTTTATTCTTAAAAGATGACTCCAAGGCATCGACTATCAGAATATTTTCGAAGAGGGGTAAGAAGTAACTCTTTCTCTTTTGATTCACTTTCTCATCCTCTTCCACCACTGTACCTGTTCTTCAAAGGCACCTCCCCGAATCACCCTCGAGGAAGTCAACCTTACAATCGTGAGTGGTACCTTTAGTACCCAGTTTTTTAATCATTACGTTAAAGTTATTCTATGATCCCTGAATTCGTCACCAAGTCGTCCTTAACCGTGGACACGGCTTTTCGAAAAGATTTAACCCTGCAGGGGGTGTACAATGTGAAAGGCGCCAGGTTCCCGAGGGACCTCCCAGCTCCTTATCCATGCGTACCGTCCGGCCCATTGTCTGTACAACTAGCTCTCTTCCGGGGAAAGCCGGCTGGGTGGGAGCGGCTACGACCTTTACCTCGCTTTGGACTAACCCAGGATCATCAGTGACTGGGGGACAAGTTCAGTGCCTCCAACACCCTGCCCCGCGGCCACTCATTTTCCTACCACCATAATCCTCATCTCAGTCTTGGCCACCATCTCAACACACGCGCAAATGGAAAGCCAAACTAGAGGACCCTCGGCTAGTCCGACACAAGTTAGTCGGTCGACGAGGTTCCATATACCCACGCATGGTAGCACGCTCAACTTGGCTCGAAGGCGAGAACTCGCACTGAGGCGGAGAGAACGAGACTACCCACCACATCCATGTGGCCTCTCATCCCCACCTTTTAGTATTTTATTAAATATTACCACCATTTCACCACCATAATCCGCGGAATTTCCACATCTGATCCCAACATGAATATCCATCGGACCACTAAGCAGTTAACTAAGCATGGCTAAGCAACAACCTAGCAATGTAATTAATTCAGTCCATCAACACAATCCTATGGATAATAGGAGGGGAAACAGGTAGTGGCTTCGGTAACTGAATGCAACTATAGGATACTCTAATCCAATCAAATTGACATTTGGAACCGCATGCAATAATATAGTGGAGAAAAATAATTTGCATAAAGTAGGATAAGATATGCTAGAGGGTGGGGATCACGCTTGCCTTGCTCAGCAGGCGGGTAATACTGATCGTCGGGGTAATGTGGCGAGACCCCGGTTCCTTGATCTATCGATGTTTAAAAACACCGGAAAGAACACAATCAATACAAGCAATTCATATGCAATGCGCAAACACATGATGGTATGACATTTTAATGCACTGCATTATTATAACAATTATATGACTTTTAAATGAGATGCTAGGAATAATTATTCAACGATATAGGAAATATATTTTCCTCTTTGTTTTTATGCCCCCTTACCCTTTTAATTTAGGTAACATGCTTGAACTGATTTTCAATGTGTAGAACCAGTGCTTATTAGCATTTTTACTTAGAGGGTACAATTCTAGCAATTTGAGGAATTTATTATGAATTTAAACTACACCCTTTTATTTCTACCCCTTTCTTCATTTTAGCAAAACAGAAAAATACAGTAGCAGTAATGGAAGTGCAAACCATTCTATTAGATAGCATTTATTTTTCTGAGCATTTTGGTATATTATTTGCTATATTTGGATAAGTATTTTGAAAGTTATGAATTTTTGAAGTTTTAGCCAATTTCTGTCTTTTTATTAAATCGCAGGAAATTAGCCGGACGTTTTTCACCGAGGCAGAGTCTACCCGAGCCACTGACGTGCGGGGCCAGGGGCCAGGTGGCGCTGACGCGGCGTGGGGCTGGCTCAAGGTCACTGACGCGTGGGACCAGCGGCAGCGCACGCCGGAGCGCACGGCCGCGGTGGACGCCGGCGGCGAGGGGCACGGCTACGGCGCTCTACGGTGCCAGGGATCGCGCGGACGGGCGCGTTCGACGCGTACGGGTACGGGGAGCAAAACGCGGGCGGCGCCGCTACGTAAATGTCGCCGGAGCGCGGTGTGCAGCGACGGCGAGCGGCGGCCGGCGGCGAGCTACGGCGTCTACTCGTTCTAGGGGGAGAGGAGGAGCGAGGGGATGTCCGTTAGGACCGCAATCTCACCCTCGACGCGTGCGGCTGCTCGGAGGGGAGGGAGGAGGTCGAGGACGGCGGCGAGCTTGCCCGAGGCGCGGCGGCCGGAGTTGGGGAAGAAACGGACGGAGCGGTCGACTTCGCGTTCCCCGGCACGGGTCCTTCGACGGGGAGGAAGCTGGAGCTGTGGCGGTGCTAGGGGTGGTCAGGGCTGAGCTCGAGGTGGACTCCAACGACGGCGATGCGGCGGCGGAGCTCCTCTAGGGTTCGGCCATGGCGGGGTCAAAAGCAGAGGGAAAGATCGGGGGATGAGCAGAGCACGGGCTCGTGGTGGCCTTATCCACTCCAGGGCAGCAGAGGAGGAGGGGGGGGGGTCCGGGCGCGGCGCAGGAGGGGGCGACACGGCGAGCGGGTGCGACGGGGACGAGCTCCCCGGTCGCTACAGAGGAAGACGAAGGCGTTTTTGCAGAAACCCCCCTGCCCGATTTATTACTCCTCACAAACAGGTCCTTTTTCCTTTCTTTTAAAACCAGTGCACTGTTTTGATTTAATTGAGGCAGTTAAACATTTTATAAAAATTTGAGAAAATTCAGGGAGCCTCCCCATACCATGTAGAGGCACCACAAAAATTGGCTCCTCAAAATAAAATGTTTTGGTGCACTGTTGTTCATAGGTGTTAAAAGGGCATTTTGTTGATATTTCCATATGTTGCCCCTTTTATAAATTGGAGACAATGTAAATATAATAATTTGAGCTCTTAGAACTTCCTTGACAAATATGCAAGATTCAAAGTAGTTTGGTTTTAGCAAGTGCAATTATCTTCTTTTGAACTCTTGGAACTTCCTTGACAAATATGCAAGACTCAAAGTGTCTTGGTTGCAATGTTCATAAAAGTAGCAAAAATGATATGGATGCCATGATGCAATTACACAAAAGTGGAAAAATTACAGAGGTTTTCAGGTTTTAAACCTGGGGCTGTTACAATATGCCCTAGAGGCACTTAATAAACATAGTTTATTGGCAATATCCCAATCGTTCATTATATGTTTTACACCATGCTATAACTGTATTAAGCGAAAACATTAATACATGTGTGGTAGATAAACAACCAGGTCCCTAGTAGCCTCTACTAAGACTAGTTTCGTTGCGCGATTGATGATCGAGGTTTTCCGATCATAGGGCATGGCGCCGGTCGGCAATGGAAGTCATATCGTTAGGTGTAACGATGTGATGGACATACCCAGTATTTGTAGGACATAGTCATTACGCCTTAAGACCGTGAGATCAACTCTTATTGTTATCCCTGGAAGATACTTTGATCGCACCAAACGTCATATCTTATCTAGTGTGACAATAACGGTGATACTTTTGGGTATCGGAAAGGGGTAGTTGAGACGAGGGGTCAACAGCGGGATTTGTCAGTCCGCATAGCCGGATAGATACTCTAGGGCCCACTCGGTGAGATTATGTCAAATGAGTTTGCAAACATGTGACTAGGTCACCAGCTGACATAATATCATAGACGAGTAGAAGATAGCGATGTCGGTAACGAGATCATGCTAGGTATGGAGATATCTGAGAATGATGCTCGGACACGCTAAGTATCGCCATGACAAAGGGTTTAAGACTAGACGTCCAGGTTTGATAAATGAAAGTCATTCGTTATATCACAGGGATTAATTCATTGGGTCCAGGCCTACGAGTTAGTCGTTGATCATAGAGGAGTCTTGATTGTACCTGTTATTATATCGAACCGCTAGGGTAACACACTTAAGGGGTTTCGACAAGACAACCGGGAAGGAAAGAGATCACCGGGAGCGTCCCGGGAGGGGTCCGATGGAGATCGGGCAGCGACGAAAGAGTTTTCGGAGCTAGGATAAATTATATATATTATGTTTGATATTAATTATTGTAATTAATATGCAAATATGATTTTATATATTTATTTTCGAATTTATTTAGGCTGATTTCCCTAAATTGGCCTTCTGGTCGAAAGAAAGCCCATGGGGGGGGGGGGGGAAACCCTCAAGGGAATTTTGTGGGGGAGGCTTGGCCGGCCTAGGTGGGCCAAATGGGGCCCATCTAGGGCCGGCGCACCATCCCTAGCCGCACCATGGCTGTGGGATAGTCCCACATTGCCTGGCTAGGGAGGTTGGCTCCCCCCGGGAGCCTATATAAGAAGGGGCACCCCTGGCCTTTTAATTCACCAATTAATTCCCAATTTCTCTCTCGATCTCGTGGTTCCCTTGTCGGAGCCGCGCCGAGTAGAGGAGGGGGATCTCTTCCACCATAGCCCGCTGCCGCGCTGATGGTGTTCCGGTCCAAGTCTTCCGCTGCTCGTCCTGGACTGGAGCTTCGGAGGCCGTCGTCTCCACCGTATGTGTGTGACGCCCTGCGAGGTGCGGCGCTAGCGGTACTCGGAGGCCTACTTCCTCCACCCGACCTTGGGGGCATCTTCGTCGTCTTCGTCGCGCCGAGTTCTCCGCGACCTAGAGGTCGGCTACGTCGTCTTCGTCGTCAACGCTTGTGCGGGAGCGTAATCCCCGCTATTCGGTCTACGAGGGTATGTATTCCGATCTCCGCCGTACTTCTATATCTGCATAGTGTAGATCTTGGCTAGTTTAAGGATATCGTTGCTAGGAATTTTTTTGTTTTCTGCACACGATCCCCTTCACAAGGAATTCCAACGGCACGACGGCGTAGTGTGGTGGAGAACTAAACGGCCATGGCTTCGCCAAGCGGATGGCCAGAGGTGGAGCAGCGGGAGGAGGGCGAGAGGATCAAGTGTGTCCTCAAAAGGGAGCTCCCACCCCTCCATATATAGGAGAGGGGTGAGGTTGGGTCGTTGCCCCTAGGGCTGACTCCACCTCTTCCCTCTTGATGTGAGTGGAGCATCCACTCATTCTCTTTTAATCTCCACTCAAAAATTCCAAGGGTTTTTCTTTATTAAATAAAACAATTTCATTTCTTTTTAATATTTGTTAATTCTATTAACAAACATTAACACTTACCCCCTTGGTTCATCTATTAATTCTATTAACAAACATTGTCAACTATTGACAATTAACCCCTTGAACTATTTCAATATTACCCGAAACAATTTCGGTGCTGTCCAAACTTTTCTCCGAAATTCCGTGTCTACCCAAAAGCGTCGACAAACGTTAAGTGTGTCACCCTACGGTACGTGAATAATGTAGACATGATCAAAACACCTCTCCGATCAATAGTCAACAGCGGGATCTGGAGATCCGTAATGACTCCTACATATTCGACGATGAATCTTGTGATCGTGCGAACCAAAAACGTCATAACATATTCCTTTTGTCTCGCGATATTTTACTTCTCCGATATCCGATCATTGGTATCATCTATACCTTGTTCGATCTCGTTCCCGACAAGTACTCTTTACTCATTCTGTGATATGACATTCTTGTGACCTAGTCACGTGCTTGCAAGCGGTGTCGATGTGATATCACCGAGAGGGCCCATAGTATATCTCTCCGTCATCTGTATGGAAAAATCCGACTTCTTGATCCATGAGCCTCAAATAATACTTTCGGAATACCCAACGCCACCTTTATAGTCACCCTCTTACGGTGTGACGTCATTAAAGCATTCTTCCGGTGTTTAGTGATTGACATGATCTCATGGTCTAAGGATTAGGGTTACTTCGTATGCTCAGTACAACAATATAAACTTAATGACTTGATCGTATTGCTATACTTAATTTGGGTGTGTTCATCATATCATTCTTCTAATGACGTGATCTTGTTATTAACAACATCCAATGTTCATGATCAGGAAACCTTGATCATCAGTTAATCAATGAGCTAGTTAAACGAGAGGCGTTACTAGGAACTCTAATTTGTTCATTAGTCACACATGTATTAATGTATCCGATTAATACAATTCTAGCATGAGAAATAAACATTTATCATAAACATGGAATAAGATAATAACCACTTTATTATTGCCTCTCGGGCATATTCCTTTCAGTCTCCCACTTGCACTAGGGGCAATAAACCGTATTACATTGTAATGACCCTAACACCCATGGAGTTCCGGTGTTGATCATGTTTTGCCCTTGGGAGTTGTTTAGTAAAAGGGTCTGCCACATTCAGATCCGTATGTACTTTGCAAATCTTTATATCACCATCCTTGACATGCTCACGGATGGAGTGAAGACGGCGCTTGAAATGCTTGGAATTCTTGTGAGACCTTGGTTCTTTAGCATTGGCTATGGCACCATTGTTGTCACAATAGAAAACCATCGGATCCAACGCACTTGGAACCACACCTAGTTCGGATATGAACTCCTTCATCCAAACTCCTTCATGCGCTACCTCCGAGGCAACAACATATTCCGCTTCTGTTGATGATCCCGCCACCACGGGTTGCTTAGAACTCCTCCAGCTTATGCTCCTCCTTTCATAAGAAATACGTACCCAGATTGTGACTTAGAGTCATCCGGATCGGTGTCGAATCTAGCATCGATGTAACATCTTGCGATGATCTCTTCTTCACCTCCATACACGAGAAACATGTCCTTAGTCCTTCTTAAGTACTTTAGGATATTCTTTACCGCCATCCAGTGTTCCAAACCTGGATCAGATTGGTACCTGCTGGTCAAGCTAATAGCATGTGCCACATCCGGTCTTGTACATAGAATAACATACATGATAGAGCCTATGGCTGAGGCATAGGGGATCTTGTTCATCAATTCTCTATCTTCCGATGTAGCTGGACTTTGACTCTGACTCAATGTCTTTCCTTGTAACATAGGTAAGAGCCCTTTCTTACTTTCGTCCATTCTGAACTTCTTTAGAATCTTGTCAAGGTATGTACTTTGCGAAAGCCCAATTAAGCGTCTTGATCTATCTCTATAGATTTTGATGCCTAATATATACGATGCTTCACCGAGGTCCTTCATCGAAAAACTATTGTTCAAATAACCTTTTATACTATTCAACAGTTCTATATCATTTCCAATCAACAATATGTCATCCACATATAGTACTTGAAATGCTACAGAGCTCCCACTCACTTTCTTGTAGATACAAACTTCTCCATAAGTTTGGACAAATCCAAACCCTTTGATCACCTAATCAAAGCGGACGTTCCAACTCCGGGATGCTTGCTTCAGTCCATAAATGGATCGCTAGAGTTTGCATACCTTGTCAGCATCCATAGGATCGAAAAAACCTTTAGGTTGCACCATGTACAACTCTTCCTCAATGTGACCATTAAGGAACACAGTTTTGACATCCATTTGCCAGATTTCGTAATCGAAAAATGCAGCAATTGCTAACATAATCCTAACAGACTTCAGCATCGCTACAGAAGAGAAAGTCTCCTCGTAGTCAATTCCTTGAACTTGTCGAAAACCTTTTGCGACAAGTCGAGCCTTATAGACGGTCACATTACCATCAGCGTCAGTTTTCTTCTTAAAAATCCATTTGTTCTCAACGGCCTTGCGGTCATTGGGTAAGTCCACCAAAGTCCATACTTGGTTTTCGTACATGGATTCCATTTCGGATTTCATGGCTTCTAGCCATTTGTTGGAATCTGAGCCCATCATCGCTTCATCATACGTCGCAGGGTCATCATTATCAACTACCGTGACGTTCATGACGGGGTTGCCGTACAGTTCAGGAGCTGTAAGCATCCTTGTTGACCTACGAAGTACGGTAGTATCCTCTTTCGGAGTTTCATGATCTTGATTATCATTAGTTCCCTGTTCATCTGGTGAAGTCAACTCCGGAACAATTTCCGACGCTGCAATACTCGCTATTCCAAGAAGAGAAGGTTCAATGACCTCGTCGAGTTCTACCTTCCTACTACTCACACCTTTTGAGAGAAACTCTTTAGCGCCCCATCTTTTGAATAAAAATGGAACACCTGTGTTATGTGCTAGTCCCTGGATCACTGCCAGCACCACAGTACAAAATATATAGTATCATTGCATAAGTATCAAAATACTACAACGAGATCCAAAAAATAGCTAAGTATAGCTTTATTACAAGGTGCATAGTCATGAAGACTAGCTGAAATTTTCAGAGTTCACAACGAAAATAAAAGCAATGGTCCTCCTCTTCTAGCATACGCCACAAGCAGACAGGTTGGGTGTAGAATCGAGTCCAAACTCACTCCTCATCAGAATTACCTGCACATTTGAATATGCAGCCCCCGTAGGAGGTCAATACATTGAAGTATTGGCAAGTGACTATGGTGGATAAATTATGACAAGTCTAACTCTATATGCATATTTGGTTTGGTGGGGTTGTAGGCTATTTTGCGGAAAGCAAATTTTCTCCTATCTTTTGTAAAACACTTTTGTTTCTCAAAGACTTGGCACCAAGGGATGAAGCCCAAGTGCACCAACAATTCTTTCCTTAGTCAAATTTTTACTTTATGAAAACTATGAGGAGATTCTTCCGTCCTTCCTTGTCCAGTTGCTCGAAGTAGTCCATCACCGGGGACACGGCTGAGTACTCAGTTTGTCGACTCTGCAGAGGTTGTGCACTTTCACCTTGAGACTCAATTAACCCAAACATCCTATACACGCGGAGTGCATTAAGGAAAGGAGAGAATTGAGACAAGAACTTTCAGAAGAAGAATGCACCCATACTAGCAAGACCCGTTCCACCTACCAACTCTACATCTGCTTGTCAAGCTGACAGGTTGCACTCTCACAATTTAGTAATTCTAGACAGAGCCCATTGTCAAAAGGCTGCACGGGAAGCTTCTAAACTTGGAGGGACTTAGAAATCTCTTTGTTCCTGGGTGGCCGTCCACAAGTGCGCTTCTGGGTGACAACCACCATACTCATGGCCCTAAGTAGAATAGAAATTCATCCTAGGCAAAGACAACCACAAGCATGGTCCCAAAAGCCACTCAACATAAACCAAGCAACCAATTCCACCCAGGTGTGCATTTAAAGTTTTAACACTTAGCAATATTTCTATAACATGATAAGTAAACACTTTTATAGCATAGCTAAGCATCTAATAAAACTTTTGGTGGCTGCATGGGAAGGGATGGCTACACACTACTAGGATATTTTCAAAGTGTAAACTAACTTAGCATTATAAGATAGTTCAAAAATTCCCTATCATGCATACTACTTAAAAATCTACTAATAATGCCTGTAGAAAACATTGGGTAGATTATGAATGTCACTTGCGTTGGTAGCAAGAGGAACAAGCACAACAAGAATAACAATCACAAGGGCCTTCCTCCTCTTCACAATCTAGAGACAAACAATAAAACTAAATAAACATACAACACAACACTTAAAAATATCAAGACAAAATATGTATGCATGCTTGCTATGCCATGAACTTGACAAGACAAAAATAATTACCATTTTATTTCCTCTGTTATTAATGCATGAATGCAATGATCAATATTTTAATATTTCATTTACTCATTTAAAATATTGAGCATATCATAGAAGTTTAAAGTTCTAAAACCACTTTCCTTAATTCTATTATGAGAAGTTTCAAATAAAACTCATGTTACACTCTCTGGACAGAGGGCATTAATAAACTTCTAAAACAATTGTATTTGTTTGGAAAGAATTTTTATTAATTAAGTTATAGATTTAATATCCGAAAGTTAAACAATTAAATTCCGCACTTTAATATACACTAAAGGGACAAACTAATGAAACCATACTAAACTACACAAACAGAGCTTCACGTGGATATAAAATTCATCAAATTTGGATGAACAGATCAAAAGTTATGAATTTTGTAAGTTTGTAATGTTTTCTGTTTTTAAAACAATTTTTCAGCCGAAATAGAAAATTAAAGAGGCCACGCGGCGCGCTCCGATTGGATGGTACCGGTTCGCCGCGGATCGCGAACGCGAACCGTCCGATCTACTTTAAAACGGGCGCTCAGGATCGATTGCGCTTCACGCGACTCGGGCCAGAAGCGGGCGGCGCGACGCCGGAAATCATCCGAGCGCGGCGGCGCCATCGCCGGAGTTGCGGCTACAGCTAACGGAAGCAAGATCGGAGGGGGGTTTTGCTCACCACTTGTGCGGAACGTCGTGGCGAACTCTATGGCGCGGTAGGTGCGGTCGAGATGGTCTGCTCCTCCCATTGCGTGCTCGTCGGAGATGATCGGCGGACGGCGGCGTCGGGACGTCGACGGATACGTCGCCCTAGTGCATAAAAAGAGGCCGGAGCAAGCCCGTTAGGTGCGTACGAGGGCAGGGAGTCGCAGAGGGATGTTGGGGTGGTGCTCGGGGCGCCGTACTCACCGGAACGGATCGAATCGCGGCGGCGGCAATGGCGGACGACGGCGGACGGTTTCTGAGCAGCCTGGGGGCGATCTTTTAGGGTTTTGGGGTTCGGGAGGAGGCGGCGGAGGGGGGGGGTTTATATGGGGAAGGAGGGAGCGATTAAAACGCGATTTTCCAACGGATTTTGATCCGGATCGAAATAGGGTGCGGTGAGTTCGTGTTCTTCACGATTTGGGGATGAAGATGACAAGTGGGTCCCGTCTGGAAGTGAGAGAGGTGGGGAGGTGGGTTACGCGGCTGGTTTGCTGGGCCGTTTCTTCGTGCGCGCGCGGTAGATAGCAGAGGGGTTCGGCCCAGCTAGCTCGAAACACATTTTTTCTGTTTATACCTTTTCCAAACAATTTGATTTTTAAAACTTATCAAAACATTTGAGAAAAATTCATAAAAATATGTTTTGAAAAGCTAATTTAATTTAGAACTTTTTGATATCATTTTGCTAAATAAATAAAATAATAAAATACAGATTTTTATAAGGAGCTCAAATAGACCTCTTTATTGGAAACTACTTTATTTAAACTTATAATTAAAATTCAAATTACTCTTTATGTGATTTCAATGTATGCCTATATGATGCATGATGCATGAATGCAAGGTTTTAAATTTTTGAGAAATTTGGGGATGTTACAGACTAACCCCCTTAAGAAGAAGCTCGCCCTCGAGCTTCGGAAAGGTCAGCAAATAGGTGTGGGTGGTCTTCTCGGAGGTCATCCTCTCGTTCCCAGGTGGCTTCGTCCTCGGTGTGATGATTCCATTGGACCTTGCAAAACTTGATGGTTTTGGTACGGGTGACTCTTTCTGGTGTCTGCAATATCTTGATGGGCTTCTCCTCGTATGTCAGGTCACTTTCCAATTGTACCTCCTCGAGAGGTACCGTATCCTTTAAAAGAACTCCCATCATCTCGGGATGACATTTCTTCAACTGACTGACATGAAACACATTATGAACAGCAGACAGAACTTCAGGTAGTTCTAACTCATATGCCACTTCAGCTTTGCGAGAAAGAATTTTGAATGGTCCAATGAATCGAGGTGCTAACTTTCCTTTGATCCAAAATCTTTTCACACCCCGTAGTGGTGACACTCTTAAATAAGTTCTGTCACCCACTTCGTAGGTGACTTCTCTACGCTTGGAATCTGCATAGCTTTTCTGGCGTGACTGTGCGATTTTCAATCTGTCCTTAATCAGCCTGACTTTCTCTTCAGCATCCTGTATTATATCAGGCCCAAAGAAACTCCGTTCTCCTACACCACTCCACAACAGTGGGGTTGTGCATTTCTTTCCATATAAGGCTTCAAACGGTGCCGTCTCAATGCTGGCTTGGTAACTGTTGTTGTAGGAGAACTCAGTGTATGGCAAATTATCATCCCAACTAGATCCATAGTCGAGCGCACAAGCTCTTAACATATCTTCTAAAATCTGATTCACTCTTTCAGTCTGACCATCTGTTTGAGGGTGGAAAGCCGTACTGAATTCTAATCTGGTTCCCAAAGATTCGTGCAACTGCTTCCAAAAATGAGAAGTGAACTGGGTCCCCCTATCAGACACGATACTCTTAGGAATGCCGTGAAGGCACACAATTCTCTTCATGTAAATATCGGCTAGCTTTGCACTAGTATAAGTGGTCTTCACGGGTATGAAGTGAGCTATTTTGGTTAGGCGACAAACAATAACCCAAATAGAATAATAACCCGATCTGGTCCTTGGTAATCCGGTGATGAAATCCATCCCAATAGAATCCCACTTCCAATCCGGTACTTTCAAAGGTTGTAAGAGTCCTGCTGGTTTCTGATGTTCTGCCTTTACTCGACTACATACATCACACTTAGCGATGTATTCTGCTATTTCTCTTTTCAGATTATTCCACCAAAATCTCTCTTTCACATCCATATACATCTTGGTATTTCCCGGATGAATAGAATAAGGTGTCTCATGAGCTTCTTGCAGAATTAATTTCCTAATATCACGATCATTGGCCACACATACACGTTTTTCAAACCACAAAATCCCCTGCTCATCCTCATGAAATCCTTTAGCTTTTCCGGCTCTTAGATTGACTTTGATCTCCTCTATTTCCTTGTCCCCTTTCTGAGCTTCATGTATCTTGTCCATCAAAGTGGGCTGTACAACTAATGAGGTTACAAACCCTTCAGGTACTACTTCCAATCTGAGGTCCTTAAATGCCTTGCATAAATCCTCGGGTAATTCTCCTGCCGTAAGGCCATTCACATACACTTTACGACTCAGAGCATCTGCTACCACATTAGCTTTTCCCGGATGGTATTGAAGACTTAGATCATAATCTTTAATAAGTTCCAACCATCTTCTTTGTCTCATATTCAATTCCTTCTGTGTAAATATGTACTTCAAACTTTTGTGGTTCGTGAATACCTCACATCTTTTTCCCATCAGGTAGGGTCTCCAAGTTTTCAGGGCATGCACTACTGATGCTAACTCGAGATCATGAGTTGGATAATTTGCTTCATGTTTCTTGAGTTGTCTAGAGGCATAAGATGCCACTTTGCCTTCCTGCATCAACACACTTCCCAAGCCTTGGCGTGAAGCATCACAGTATACTTGGAATTCCTTCTCCAAATCAGGTAAGCATAGAACTGGGGCTGAAACCAGATGTTTCTTCAACTCCTGAAAACTGGCTTCGCATGCCTCCGTCCACTCAAATTTCTTCTCCTTCTTTAATAATTCCGTCAAGGCCTTGGAAATCTTGGAGAAGTTTTCAATGAATCGTCGGTAGTATCCTGCTAGGCCCAGAAAACTTCGTAATTCACCAACATTCTTCGGCGGTTCCCAATTAGTTACAGCTGAAACTTTTTCAGGATCCACCGTTATACCTTCCTTGGACACCACATGGCCTAAAAATCCGACTTGTTCTAACCAAAACTCACACTTGCTGTACTTGGCATACAACTTATGTTCACGTAGTCTCTGCAATACCAGACGCAAGTGCTCTTCGTGTTCTTTGTGACTCTTGGAGTAGATTAGAATATCATCTATGAACACTACCACAAACTTATCCAGAAAATCCATGAACACTTTATTCATCATATTCATGAAATAGGCTGGTGCATTGGTTAATCCAAAAGGCATTACTGTGTACTCATAAGAGCCATATCTCGTAACAAATGCAGTTTTGGGTATATCCATTTCTCTAACTTTCATTTGGAGGTACCCCGATCGAAGATCGATCTTTGAGAAAACACAAGCACCTTCTAGTTGATCAAATAGTTCATTTATCTTGGGTAACGGGTACTTGTTTTTGATAGTTTGCTCGTTTATATCTCTATAATCCGTGACTAGCCTCTGGGTTTGATCCTTCTTTTTAACAAATAAGACTGGTGCTCCCCATGGCGATGAACTTGGACGAATGAATCCCTTCTGGATATGTTCCTCTAATTGCTTCTTGAGCTCTTTCAATTCATCGACGGCCATAGGATAAGGTCTTTTAGCTATTGGTCCTGTTCCCGGCTTTAGTTTGATGAGAAACTCTACATCTCTATCGGGTGGCATTCCCGGTAGTTCCTCCGGAAAAACATCTGGGTATTCCTTGACAATAAGCACATCACCAAGGCTAACCCCCTTAAGAGAATTTAGCCTAACTTTCTTAAGTTCGAAAGTTGATCTGAACTTAATCTTCCTTTTCTCTGGGGTGGTGAGGGTGATTGCTCTATTTGCACAGTCTATGATTCCTTCAAAACGCGTCATCCAATCCATTCCGATGATAACATCCAATCCTTGGGTTTCTAGGATGACTAAGTCTGTTGGAAAGGTGTGTTTTCCGATTTGCAAGTCTAACTGCCTACACCCGGAATTTACTATCATCTCTCCTCCAGGTGAACTTACCCTAATAGGTTTTCCTAGACTTTCCTCAGCTAACCCATGTTTGTTAACAAAAGCTCTTGATATGAATGAATGAGATGCTCCAGTATCAAATAAAACTAATGTTGGAAAGGAGTTGAGCAAGAACGTACCAATCACAGCATCAGGTTCATCATGAACTTCTTCCACATTGATGTGGTTCACTTGTCCCTGTTGGAAAGGATTGGGCTTGGAATTTTCATCAGCTTTCCTCTCTGGGCATTCAGTTGCATAATGTCCTGTCTTCTTGCACTTGAAGCAGGTCACATTAGACAAGTCTTTCTTCACCTCATAGTTAGGACGGTGATTACCATTCCCATGATTATGGCCATGATGATGGTTTCCCCTGGATCCACCATTATTTCCATTGTATCCTCCATTATTTCCTTTGTATCCTCCATTGCTTCCTTTGATTCCTCCATTGTGGTTATGACCATGATGTTTTTGGCCACTACCAGTGTTGGAGTGATTCCAGGGTTTATGGCTACTGACTTCAGAGGTGTGTTGTTTCTTATATGTCCCTTCAGAATGAACCTTACTTGCACTGAACTTCCTCTTCCTATTCTCTTCCTTTCTTATGTTGTTGTCCAGGGTGATAGCTTGATCCAGCAGAGCTTGATAGTTTGGAGTATATGCCACAGACAAAGGTATCTTCAGTTCTCCCTTAAGTCCATTGAGGAACTTTTCCTTCCTCTTTGCATCAGTGTCAATGTCCTCTGGCGCATACCTTGATAGCATACAGAAGTCATCCATATACTCCTTCAGAGTTCTACCTCCTTGCCTCAAGCTGCGAAATTCCTCTTTCTTCAGGTTCATTATACCTGAGGAGATGTGAGCATTCCGGAAACCTTCCTTGAACGCATCCCAAGTCATGCCATCCAAAGGATGAGTCACTTGAAAATTCTCCCACCACAATGCTGCGGGTCCTTCCAACAGGTGTGCAGTGAACCTCACTTTTTCTGCCTCAGAACACTCACAAGTTACTAAGTCCTTGTTGACTGCACGGAGCCAATCATCCGCCACTATTGGTTCAGTAGCAGAGGAGAACTTATTAGGCCTAAGCCTTAGGAATCTAGCAAGTCTGTCCACCGGGGGTGGTGGTGGAGGTGGCGGGTTGTTGTTGTGGTTGTTGTTGTTGTTGTTGTTGTTGTTGTTGGTTGCTGCAATGAATTGAGTCATCATGTTCATCAACTGAGCTTGAGCGGCCATCAGTTGTTGCATGGCATCATCGTTGTTGGTATCACGACGAGGAGGCATCTGTAGGGTTTTCAGCATAGATGAGTGAAAGATAGACATAACTAAGAGAAGAAAAAAATCCTACCCATGCACAAAGCAACCAAGTTAACACAATCAACACTCAGAAACAACTTAAAAGGAAAAAGTCTACTTAGCAAGTCGAAACAAGCAATCTAAGTTGATTTAATAAAACAACAGAGTCTGCAAACCAAACATTCTATCATTGTCACACCACAAGTTGGAGATCAGTGTTTTAAAAAGAACGACGAACTAAACGAGGGAGAACATGGTGGTCCAACTACTAAGTCTAAACTTTGTCCATGACGTCTCCTTCATCTTCTTCGTCTTCCTCGATGGTGATGCCTTCCTTCGTAAGGATCTCCTTGTAGTCATTCACCTCCTTCTCCAAGGCCTCGTTCTTCTCATGTAACATTGTCGTCTCACGGTGCAGGGTCTCGATCGCTTCCTTCTCCAGGACTTCAATCTTCTCTTGCAGCATTCTCTTCTCACGGCGTAGAGTCTCGATCAAATCTCGATCAGCTTCGAACTCGACGTCGTTGCTCAGAATTTCATCCTTCAAGGTCTTGATCTCCTTGTTCTTGTCTCTAATTCTCTTTTCTTGATTTTGGAACTTCTTCTCTTGAGCTCGGAACTTCTCCTCTTGAGCGTTGGCCACCTCTTCTTGGGCTTCGATCTTCTTTTGAGTCTCCTTGACTTGTGCCATTATTTCATCATTCTTCAATAGCTCGTTGCGCCTATCCTCTTCGAGTTGCCAGAGGTGAAGTTCTAAGTCTCGGAGATATGGGTACAAAGGTTCTGGTTTGCTTTTGTCTTCCTCGCTAACAAGGTAAGGAATCCCATGTTCGTCACGTTGGCCAAGGTTAGAAAAGTAGTGGTCTTTTAACTCCTCCTGGAATTGCCAGCAAAGACGTCCTATTAGCTCCTGCGTGACGAGATTCAGCCCTTTCTCCAAGGAGTCACTAATCGACTTGTACTGGATGTCTTCGGTCTTGGGTTCAGTCTGGCGCCCTTGTTGATAAAGGCGAATTCCCCATAAGTCTTCTTTGTTGAAGTGCTTCAGCTGGCTTGCCTTGATGATGGGTGTTGAAAGTGCCAACAGTTCTACCAACTCTAGAAGATATCTTCCAAAGCGCATGTCCTTGAAGTCCTCCGCGGTTTGATACATGAAGAACGACATCCTTAAGTGATAAAGGTAGAGTTTGTTAAAACAAGACAAAGGTAAGATATACTAGTTGTGGTGTACTTAAGTACTTAGAGAAAAAGGAGTTCTTTTCTGAAAGGTGATCAACACTATTATCAACTCTTTGTAAGTCGGATATTCACTATAGTGAGAGAGACAGACACCCGGCCAGCCACTTATAATTGTGGAACAGGTCTCATGTACGCGGACATGTAAGGTTAGTCCCGGGCCGCTTCATCCCACTATGCCGCTAGGATCCAACATACTTCAAAGATGGTAATATTATGATCAAACAGAGGCTTAACCAATCCTAAGGGCTCGAACCTACAAGCAACACTTTTGCTCTGATATCATTTTGTAGCGCCCCATCTTTTAAATAAAAATGGACCACCTGTGTTATGTGCTAGTCCCTGGATCACTGCCAGCACCACAGTTCAAAATATATAGTATCATTGCATAAGTATCAAAATACTACAACGAGATCCAAAAAATAGCTAAGTATAGCTTTATTACAAGGTGCATAGTCATGAAGACTAGCTGAAATATTCAGAGTTCACAACGAAAATAAAAGCAATGGGCCTCCTCTTCTAGCATACGCCACAAGCAGACATGTTGGGTGTAGAATCGAGTCCAAACTCACTCCTCATCAGAATTACCTGCACATTTGAATATGCAGCCCCCGTAGGAGGTCAATACATTGAAGTATTGGCAAGTGACTATGGTGGATAAATTATGACAAGTCTAACTCTATATGCATATTTGGCTTGGTGGGGTTGTAGGCTATTTTGCGGAAAGCCAGTTTTCTCCTATCTTTTGTAAAACACTTTTGTTTCTCAAAGACTTGGCACCAAGGGATGAAGCCCAAGTGCACCAACAATTCTTTCCTTAGTCAAATTTTTACTTTATGAAAACTATGATGAGATTCTTCCGTCCTTCCTTGTCCAGTTGCTCGAAGTAGTCCATCACCGGGGACACGGCTGAGTACTCAGTTTGTCGACTCTGCAGAGGTTGTGCACTTTCACCTTGAGACTCAATTAACCCAAACATCCTATACACGCGGAGTGCATTAAGGAAAGGAGAGAATTGAGACAAGAACTTTCAGAAGAAGAATGCACCCATACTAGCAAGACCCGCTCCACCTACCAACTCTACATCTGCTTGTCAAGCTGACAGGTTGCACTCTCACAATTTAGTAATTCTAGACAGAGCCCATTGTCAAAAGGCTGCACGGGAAGCTTCTAAACTTGGAGGGACTTAGAAATCTCTTTGTTCCTGGGTGGCCGTCCACAAGTGCGCTTCTGGGTGACAACCACCATACTCATGGCCCTAAGTAGAATAGAAATTCATCCTAGGCAAAGACAACCACAAGCATGGTCCCAAAAGCCACTCAACATAAACCAAGCAACCAATTCCACCCAGGTGTGCATTTAAAGTTTTAACACTTAGCAATATTTCTATAACATGATAAGTAAACACTTTTATAGCATAGCTAAGCATCTAATAAAACTTTTGGTGGCTGCATGGGAAGGGATGGCTACACACTACTAGGATATTTTCAAAGTGTAAACTAACTTAGCATTATAAGATAGTTCAAAAATTCCCTATCATGCATACTACTTAAAAATCTACTAATAATGCATGTAGAAAACATTGGGTAGATTATGAATGTCACTTGCCTTGGTAGCAAGAGGAACAAGCACAACAAGAATAACAATCACAAGGGCCTTCCTCCGCTTCTCAATCTAGAGACAAACAATAAAACTAAATAAACATACAACACAACACTTAAAAATATCAAGACAAAATATGTATGCATGCTTGCTATGCCATGAACTTGACAAGACAAAAATAATTACCATTTTATTTCCTCTGTTATTAATGCATGAATGCAATGATCAATATTTTAATATTTCATTTACTCATTTAAAATATTGAGCATATCATAGAAGTTTAAAGTTCTAAAACCACTTTCCTTAATTCTATTATGAGAAGTTTCAAATAAAACTCATGTTACACTCTCTGGACAGAGGGCATTAATAAACTTCTAAAACAATTGTATTTGTTTGGAAAGAATTTTTATTAATTAAGTTATAGATTTAATATCCGAAAGTTAAACAATTAAATTCCGCAATTTAATATACACTAAAGGGACAAACTAATGAAACCATACTAAACTAAACAAACAGAGCTTCACGTGGATATAAAATTCATCAAATTTGGATGAACAGATCAAAAGTTATGAATTTTGTAAGTTTGTAATGTTTTCTGTTTTTAAAACAATTTTTCAGCCGAAATAGAAAATTAAAGAGGCCACGCGGCGCGCTCCGATTGGATGGTACCGGTTCGCCGCGGATCGCGAACGCGAACCGTCCGATCTACTTTAAAACGGGCGCTCAGGATCGACTGCGCTTCACGCGACTCGGGCCAGAAGCGGGCGGCGCGACGCCGGAAATCATCCGAGCGCGGCGGCGCCATCGCCGGAGTTGCGGCTACAGCTAACGGAAGCAAGATCGGAGGGGGGTTTTGCTCACCACTTGTGCGGAACATCGTGGCGAACTCTATGGCGCGGTAGGTGCGGTCGAGATGGTCTGCTCCTCCCCTTGCGTGCTCGTCGGAGATGATCGGCGCACGGCGGCGTCGGGTCGTCGACGGATACGTCGCCCTAGTGCATAAAAAGAGGCCGGAGCAAGCCCGTTAGGTGCGTACGAGGACAGGGAGTCGCAGAGGGATGTTGGGGTGGTGCTCGGGGCGCCGTACTCACCGGAACGGATCGAATCGCGGCGGCGGCAATGGCGGACGACGGCGGACGGTTTCTGAGCAGCCTGGGGGCGATCTTTTAGGGTTTTGGGGTTCGGGAGGAGGCGGCGGAGGGGGGGGTATATATGGGGAAGGAGGGAGCGATTAAAACGCGATTTTCCAACGGATTTTGATCCGGATCGAAATAGGGTTCGGTGAGTTCGTGTTCTTCACGATTTGGGGATGAAGATGACAAGTGGGTCCCGTCTGGAAGTGAGAGAGGTGGGGAGGTGGGCTACGTGGCTGGTTTGCTGGGCCGTTTCTTCGTGCGCGCGCGGCAGATAGCAGAGGGGCTCGGCCCAGCTAGCTCGAAACACATTTTTTTCTGTTTAAACCTTTTCGAAACAATTTGATTTTTAAAACTTATCAAAACATTTCAGAAAATTCATAAAAAAGCTAATTTAATTTAGAACTTTTTGATATCATTTTGCTAAATAAATAAAATAATAAAATACAGATTTTTATAAGGAGCTCAAATAGACCTCTTTATTGGAAACTACTTTATTTAAACTTATAATTAAAATTCAAATTACTCTTTATGTGATTTCAATGTATGCCTATATGATGCATGATGCATGAATGCAAGGTTTTAAATTTTTGAGAAATTTGGGGATGTTACAAACTCCTTCTCCCAAAAGGATCCGTTCTTGGCAACAAAAACTTTGCCTTTGAATCTGTGATAGAAGTTGTACCCAATTGTTTCTTTAGGGTATCCTATGAAGACGCATTTTCCGCTTTGGGTTCGAGTTTATCAGGTTGAAGCTTCTTCACATAAACATCGCATCCCCAAACTTTTAGAAACGATAGCTTAGGTTTGTTTCCAAACCATAGTTCATACGGTTGTTTTTCAACGGATTTAGATGGAGCCCTATTTAAAGTGAATGTAGCTGTCTCTAGTGCATGACCTCAAAATCATAGTGGCAAATCTGTCAGAGACATCATAGACCAAACCATATCCAATAAAGTACGATTACGACATTCGGATACACCATTACGCTGTGGTCTTCCGACATGAGTGAGTTGTGAAACTATTCCACATTCTTTCATATGTGTGCCAAACTCGTAACTCAAATATTCACCTCCACGATCGGATCGCAGAAAATTAATTTTTCTGTTACGATGGTTTTCAACTTCACTCTGAAATTCTTTGAACTTTTCGAACTTCTCCGACTTGTGTGTCATTAAGTAAATATACCCATATCTACTTAAATCATCAGTGAAGGTAACAAAATAAAGATATCCACCGCGCGCCGACACACTCATTGGACCACACACATCGGTATGTATGATTTCCAATAAATCCGTCGCCCGTTCCATCGTGCCGGAAAACGGGGTTCTAGTCATGTTGCCCATAAGGCATGGTTCACATGTTTCAAATGATTCATAATCAAGTGATTCTAGGAGCCCATCAGAATGGAGCTTCTTCATGCGCTTAACACCAATATGACCTAAGCGGCAATGCCACATGTATACAGCAATATCATCATTCAACTTGATTCTTTTGGCATTCACATTATGAATGTGTGTATCATTACTATCAAGATTCAAAAGAAATAAACCATTCTTCATAGGTGCATGACCGTAAAAGATATCATTCATATAAATCGAACATTTATTGTTCTCAGACTTAAATGAATAACCGTTTTGCATTAAACAAGATCCAGATATAATGTTCATGCTCAATGCAGGCACCAAATAACAATAATTTAGGTTCATCACTAATCCTGATGGTAGACGAAGAGGTAGCGTCCCGACAGCGATCACGTCAACCTTTGATCCATTGCCGACGCGCATCGTCACCTTATCCTTTGCTAGTTGTCGCATATTCCATAGTTCCTGTTTCGAGTTACATATACCCAGGCGCTACTTCGAGTACTAGTAAGGTACACATCAATAACATGTATATCACATATACCTTTGTTCACTTTGCCGGCCTTCTTATCCGCCAAATATTTGGGGCAGTTACGCTTACAGTGCCCACTGCCCTTGCAATAAAAGCACTCAGTGTCAGGCTTAGGGCCAGCCTTGGTCTTTTTCTCAGGTGCGGAAACAATTTTGCCGCCCTTCTTGAAATTACCCTTTGGCTTGCCTTTCTTGCCTTTCTTGAAACTAGTGGTTTTATTGATCATCAACACTTGATGCTCCTTTTTGATCTCCACTTCAGCAGTTTTGAGTATTGACAAAATCTCGGGGAGAGTCTTCTTCATGCCTTGCATATTGTAGTTCATCACAAAGTTCTTGTAACTTGGTGGGAGTGATTGGAGAACACGATGAATTCCTAGCTCATTGGGGATCGATATACACAGGGTTATGAGCTTATCGGCGTACCCAGACATTTTGAGTACGTGCTCGCTAACGGAGCTGTTCTCTTCCATCATGCAGCTAAAGAACTTTTTTGAAGCATCATAAATCTCTACGACAGCATGGGTATCGAAAATCATTTTCAATTCTCCCATTGTATCAAAAGCGGTGCTGTTCTCGAAACATTTTCGTAGCTCCGGCTCTAAACCATACAGAATGTCATAGTGAACTAAAAAAAACCATTTGGCTCCTGCCAGTTTGTCATAATTTACAAAAGGTGTAATCTCATACATCAAATTTGTAACTTTGACCATATCACATCACATGCCCTGCAAAAACAAGTTAGACGTCCTATAATTTATTTTTTGCATATTTTACGTGGCTTAGGGCTTTCGAAGATAGAACCGTTCTTACCTAAGAACATGAAACCACAACGGTGATGAAAATATTATTAGCAACCTGTTCTATGTTATATCTTAACTATAATAGGAGAGACAGACACCCGCAAAGCCACTTATGCAAAACAAGTTGCATGTCAGTCGTGGAACAAGTCTCATGTGCGTGGACATGTAAGGTTAGTCCGGGCCTCTTCATCCTACTATGCCACTAAGATACAAAATATACAAAGGAAGCAATAACATGATCATCAACGCCCAAATACACATATGTGTTCTACCCGTACAAAACATCTACGCATAGACACAGCTCTTATACCACTGATGGGTTCGTAGCATAGAAAACAAAAAAATTCCTACGGTGAGAACAAATAACAAGCCAAGATCTACTCTAGGAGATCGTAACGAGTGGAACATATTCCAAGAGAAACTCACTCTCGAAGACCATAAGCGTTTCGAGAATAATTCTTGTGGATGATGTAGTCGTTCACTTGCCGATCTCAAGATCGTGAAGATGTGCGCTGCAACGGGCAGCGCCTCCGTACTCGGTCACACGTACGGCTTGATGACGACCTCCGTTTCCTCGATCCAGCGGGGCAGAGGACGTAGTAGAACCACCAAGGAACTCCAACAGCACGACGGCGTGGTGTGGTGTTGAACTAAACGGCCATGGCTTCGCCAAGCGGATGGCTAGAGGTGGAGCAGCGGGAGGAGGGAGAGAGGATCAAGTGTGTCCTCAAAAGGGAGCTCCCACCCCTCCATATATAGGAGAGGGGTGAGGTTGGGTCGTTGCCCCTAGGGGTGACTCCACCTCTTCCCTCTTGATGTGAGTGGAGCATACACTCATGCCCACTCATTCTCTTTTAATCTCCACTAAAAAATCCCAAGGGTTTTTCTTTATTAAATAAAACAATTTCATTTCTTTTTAATATTTGTTAATTCTATTAACAAACATTAACACTTGCCCCCTTGGTTCATCTGTTAATTCTATTAACAACCATTGTAAACTATTGGCAATTAACCCCTTAACTATTTCAATATTACCCGAAACAATTTCGGTGCTGTCCAAACTTTTCTCCGAAATTCCGTGTCTACCAAAAAGCGTCGACAAACCTTAAGCGTGTCACCCTACGGTTCGTGAATAGTGTAGACATGATCGAGACACCTCTCCGATCAATATCAACAGCGGGATCTGGAGATCCGTAATGACTCCTACATATTCGACGATGAATCTTGTGATCGTGTGAACCAAAAACGTCATAACCAATTCCTTTTGTCTCGCGATATTTTACTTGTCCGAGATCCGATCATTGGTATCATCTATACCTTGTTCGATCTCGTTCCCGACAAGTACCCTTTACTCGTTCTGTGATATGACATCCTTGTGACATAGTCACGTGCTTGCAAGCGGTGTCGATGTGATATCACCGAGAGGGCCCAGAGTATATCTCTCCGTCATATGGATGGACAAATCCCACTTCTTGATCCATAAGACTCAACTAATACTTTCGGAATACCCAACGCAACCTTTATAGTCACCCTGTTACGGTGTGACGTTTGATGTCATCAAAGCATTCTTCCTGTGTTTAGTGATTGACATGATCTCATGGTCTAAAGATTAGGGTTACTTCTTATGTTTATCATATCATTCTCCTAATGACGTGATCCCGTTATTAACAACATCCAATGTTCATGATCAGGAAACCTTGATCATCAGTTAATCAACGAGCTAGTTAAACGAGAGGCGTTACTACGAACTCTAATTTGTTCATTAGTCACACATGTATTAATATTTCCGATTAATACAATTCTAGCATCAGAAATAAACATTTATCATAAACATGGAATAAGATAATAACCACTTTATTATTGCCTCTCGGGCATATTCCTTTCATCGCCCACAATCTTTTCTTGTGGTTACAGAATTGTGTGGCCATCTACTTAAGGATCCACGCCTTCACTTTGTCCATCATGGCCTTTGTTTTCTCTTGGGTGTCCATCTTCGGCAGAGTGAATTGTGATATCAGCTTCTCCCAAATAGATTTTTTTAATTCATCAGAGACAAAACTTATATTGTCGGCTCTTGCTGGCTTATTTCATTCTCGACTGGGGATGGGGATCGTATCCCGAACAAGAACTCCTACTTGATTTGTAAATGATGTCATGCTCTTTTTGGGCTCCAAAGGGATCCCATCGGCACTGACTACATCAATCCTCATGTACATATTCTCGTCCCACTTTTTGGTCGGGCCCCTTGATGAAGTGGAACATTTGTTCGATTTGGAAGTGATCAAAGACTTAAATATTTACATCGGATGACTTGCAGGTTGAGGGCCCAGCGCTATTATCGACATCAATACTTGTTTGCGGGTTGTCTCCTTGTAACAAATCTTCCAACAAGCAATACCCATCATCATTCAGATATTGTGAGCCGTCATCTACAAAGTTCTCTACATGTTCTAGTCGGCTTTCCCCTATTATGTTCAACAATGCATCTTCTCGAGCATCTCTACCGGTACCGTTGTGGTCCATAGATTCAACTATAAAGAAGAAGTATTAAATAAAGATTAAAAGTAGTAGCAACAACAACAAGAGGGACATTGAAAGTAGTAGTACCAATAAAATCAATTAGTTACAAGTCATAATAATATATATCGCATCCATAATACATCACGCTAATCCAAATGGATGTTGAACCGCCAGAAACATGCCGCGTGCGGTGAAACCCCAAAGTAAAGGAACCCATACAGGATCATAACTAATGTGAGATCCCTGAAGATGCAACCAAGCGTTGGACGGGCGGACATCCAACGCGACCATGTACTGACGGACGTGCTCGTCCTCCACCCTGACACGACAACGTACCAACTCCTCGGGGGGCGGCGTCCTCTGTACCCGTCGGGGCACACGTGACCGCCACCAAAAAAGCTCCGGGTCGACAATGGTTCCCTCATTCCTCACCAATCTGCGCACACCGGAAGGTAGCACCTTCTAGTGCCAACCCGGCAGAGCCCAGTCCCGGACATCCATAGTCCCGTCTATCTCGAACTATGAATCTTTACATTGTATAAAACATTGTAAAATTCCAAGACATTGTATAAAACATTGTAAAATTCAAAGACATTGTATAAAATTCCAACATAGTGCTAAATTCTATATTCAACTACTAAGTCCTAAAACAAATGGCTACTTAAGACACTAAAATACTATAACAATTTGCTAAGACACTAAATTCATAAATCAACTAAATTCCTAAATCAACTAAATTCAACTAAGTCCTAAATAACCTAAATTCCTAAATCAATTAAATTCATAATTCAACTAAATTTCCAAATCAATTAAATTCCTAATTCAACTAAACAAGATCGCTAAATAAACTAACACTAACCCTAACCATTTAAACAACAACTAACACTAACACTAACCCTAACACTAATAAGTGAGGGGAGAGGAATGCTCACCGGCTGCGACGACGACGACGAGCTCGGCGGGGACGGGGACGACGAGCTCGACGGCGCGGCGTTGAGGGAGACGAATAGAGGAAGCGGGGACGACGAGCTCGGCACCGGCGGAGTTGACAGACGGCGACGCGCGGCAGCGTACGGCGGCGCTCAGAAGCGGATGGCGGTGAGGCGGCGCTCGGCAGCGGACAGCGGCAAGGAGGCGCGATAATTTTGGGCAGCCTGGCGGCATCCTTGGCGGTTCCTTTTCACTATCCAGGTTCATGAATTGAACCGGGATTGCGCAGAGGGAGAATATATACCTCAGGCCATTAGTCGCGGTTCGTGGCTCCAACGGCGACTAATGGCACCGCGCGTGAAAACTTAGCGGCCGAAAACTTAGCAGGTCGCGGTTCTTTGCTCCAACCGCGACTAAAGGGGTACCTTTAGTTTTCGGCCGCTAAGTTTTCACGCGCGGTGCCACACCTTTAGTCGCGGTTCGTGGCTCCAACCGCGACTAAAGGGGTGTTTTTGCGCCAAATCTAAAACATTTTTCATTTTGCAATTTCAAAAAAGGTTGAATATACATTTGAATAAGTTCTGACCACAGATTTCGATTCTGAACAAAACTTTGAACATGAAGAGTGTTTCAATTTGAATAACTAATATAAATTAATTTTCTGATACATAAAATAATTTTATAATAATAACCATTTTTCCATTTTCAATTAAATATGAGGTATAGTCAGATCTTTTGTATTATATTTTATAATTAAACTACTAATAACTTGAAATAAAGCGGCGTGATGGCGCGGAATACATTATTACAGCTTCTGACACATAGATTTATATAAAATGTTTAACATTATTACACATCAACTAGTGTTTCTTTTTCTTATATGCGATGTGTAACCATGGAGAATCTTCATTGTTTAACCTGATAGCTGGGTCACTGTTGACTTTGAAGGGTGGGATTTCATCAAACTTATTGTAATCTTCTGACATGTCTGTCTTGTCCTCCACTCCCACTATATTTCTTTTCCCTGAAAGAACTATGTGGCGCTTGGTATGACCGGATAATGTTTTGTCTTGTTTTCTTTTCTTTTATTCAGTCTAGTAGACATATCCTTCACATAAAAAACTTGAGCCACATCATTGGCTAGGACGAATGGTTCGTTTAGGTACCCAAGATTCTGGAGATCCACTGTTGACATTCCGTACTGGGTATCTACATGTACCCCTGCCATCTTGACCTATTTGCACCGAAACAAATGGATCTTAAAAGAAGGTCCATAGTCAAGTTCCCATATCTCCTCTTTGTAACCATAATATGTGTCCTTACTTCCATCGTCGTTCGTTGCATCAAAGCGGACACCTCTATTTTGGTTGGTGCTCTTTTTATCTTGTGCCATCTATAAAATGTATTCCCATTTATCTCGTACCCTTGGAAAGTTGATATGGTCCAAGATGGTCCGCTGGCCAAGTCGAACAACTCCATGTCAATAGTGTTGTCATGCATGAGATGTGCTTGCAACCAACCGCTGAAATTTGCCTTGTGTGCTTCTGTTATCGAGGAGTCATCCATCTCCGGGTTTTTGGACCGTACAATATTTATGTGTTCCTCAATATAAGGAGCCACAAAGGTGGAATTCTGCAGAATTGTGTAATGTGGTTCAGTTAAAGAATGACCGTCCATACAGATCATTGTTTTCCTTCCGAGAGTGCCTTTCCACTCAATCTCCCCTCATGCCACGATTCAGGAACACCAATCGGCTTAAAATCAGGAATAAAGTCCACACAAAACCCAATGACCTCCTCTATTCCAAAGCCGTTGGAGATGCTTCCTTCTGGCCTAGCACGGTTATGAACATATTTCTTTAAGACTCGCATGAACCTCTCAAAGGGGAACATATTGTGTAGAAATACAGGACCAAGGATGGAAATCTCTTCGACTAGATAAACTATCAGGTGCGTCATAATATCGAAGAAGGATGGTGGGAACACCAACTGGAAACTGAAAAGACATTGAACCACATCAATCTGTAAGGTATGTAGACTCACTGGATCGATTACCTTCTGAGATGTTGCATTCAAGAATGCACATAACTTCACAATGGGCAGTTGAAACTTTCCGGTAGAAGCACCCTCAATGCAACCGGAAGCAATTGGGTCATAAGCACGTGGCAGTCATGAGACTTTAGGTTTTGGAATTTTTCTCAAACCTATTTATTATTCGTTTTATGTTTGATGAGAATCCGGATGCGACCTTCATACTACTCAGACACTCAAAAAATTTGTCCTTCTCTTCTCTCGTAAGAGTATAGCTGACAGAACCTTCAAACGACTCTTGATGGATGCCGTCCATTTCTCTCAAACGTTGTTGGTCCTCTCGTGCTCCCGGTGTATCTTTTTTATTCTTCCCACACACACCCAAGTGGGCTAGAAGGTTCAAGGAAAGATTCTATGTTACGTGCATCACGTCGATACAAGCGCGGACCTCTAGGATTTCCCAATAGGGTAGCTCCCAAAATATAGATTTTTTCCACATAAGTGCGTTTTCGTTAGCGTCATTCAGAACTTTTATTCTGCCAGGACCCTTTCCAAATATTACTTTAAAATCCTTAACCATATCAAATACATCAGCACCAGAACGAAGGGTAGGGTTCTTCCCTTTTTCCGCCTTACCAAAATGCTTGCCTTTTTTTCTTAAGGGATGATTGGGTGGAATAAAACAACGATGCCAAGGGTACTCATTCTTCCCCCCATTAGTAAAATATACACTATCAGTCTTATCTAAACAGTGTGTGCATGCATGATATCACTTGGTTGTCTGTCCTGAAAGGTTACTAAGAGCATGGCAATCATTGATGGTTACCAACAGCAACGCTCGTAGGTCAAATTTGTAACATCCCAACATTTTATAATGTTCAAAATCACTAAAATTTAAAACTTTTGTTTTGATTAAAATAAAATATTGATATGCATAAGAAAACCCACTATAAAAGACTTCAAACATATTCAAAGGGTTTAATATTTCAGATATCTCAGTTTATCTTTAATTTCAAAAGTTATTTCAAGTAAACAATTTATTATCCATTGTATTTCTTAAAACCTCAATATGTAATTTGACAAATAATTTTCAAACTTTCAAACCATTTTCCTGTAATAAAAGTTCTTTGTAAGTATTTGGTTTCAACCACTTAGCCATAGCTATGCATAAATTAAAATAATATCTTACAAGTGTTCTTTCAAACTATTTAAACATAATCTATTTTGCCAAATGGTTTTCATTCTTTTAAGTAAGTTCAAAACATAGTTTTAGAAATTACAAGTTTATAGTTTATAACTTTAAACTTCATAGATGTTATAATTAAAGAATTAACCAAATAAACATTTCATTAGCCTAAATGTTTTTCAATTATTTTCAAAACATGAAATGATTAATATAATCTATATAAGGAATACATTGAATGTAAAATCTTTTTGAAAGTTGTTTTATGAAGTTTCATATGATTTATCTTAATATAAAATATAATGGTGCACAAAATAAAATTGAATTAAAATTGAATCCAATATATTTCCTATTACTTTAAAAATATTTATATTCTATTACTTTACTAATATACCAAGAAAAAAAGTGAATGGTTACTAAAAATGAGTTTTAAATAACTTAATATCAACCATATAAGAATGTGGTAATTTCATAAATTTAATTAAATCCCAAATGAAATTATTAAATTAATATTTTCAAAATTGACCTAAATGGGCAAATTTACATTGAATATTTCAAATTAATTAATTTTAAAAAGTTTTCAAAACATACCCACTAATGTTTTAAAGCATAGATTGTAATTTACAATTTATAGAAATTAATTTGACATCATTTGGACATTTAAATCAAAAGTTATTAAGGAAATAGAAAATCAAAAAAAGAAAAAGAGAAAAACCTGACAGCGGGACCCACCTGTCGGACCACCTTCCTTCAACCTCCAGCCCAAAATTCCGGCCGAAAACTTCTCCTCCAATCCCGCCTCTAATTCGAGCTTTTGTTACGTGATTTGTTTCCCCGTGCGCGTCTTTAAATAGCTCCCGATCTCCTCCACCTTTCCCCTCTCCTTTCCCCTTGAACCGTGCCCCCAGGCCGAGCAATTTGCTCGCCGGAGTTCGTCAGCCGCCGCCGCGTTTCTCCTAATTCCGACAAGGTATGTCGATACTCGAGCGCACAAGTCACTCCTCTCCCATCCTCGCGTCCGTGTGCATCCCCTGACTCCTTTCCTCGATTCTATTCGCAGCCGAACGGAGCGTCGCGTGCTCGACCGAAGCACGCCGGCGTGGCTTCGCTTCGCCCGAGCGTAGCGGCCGTTCCGGGAAGCGGAACTCGCGACCAACCTCTTCACCGCGACACGCCGCACCTGAAGCCGCCATCCTCGTGTCCGGAGAATTGCCAGAGCAGCGTCCCCGTCCGCGCCCAAGCCGCCGCCGCCGTCTCCTTCGTCTCCGGTGACCGGAGCGCCGCCACGTTTTGGTCAATCGTTGTGAGCCCTCCGATCCCTTCCAACGGCTGAGATTATAACTTTAATTCGAACCGGTACCGTTAGATTTGGACCGTAGATCTAGATCTGGACAGCCCAGATTGAAACACTTATCCACGTCAGCGTGCACAGTCAGCATCCCAGTCAGCTGCCACGTCAGAAAAGGATTTCTTTTAATTAGATTAAATGGCAGTTTTGCAGAATAGTCCCTGGAATTAAAACATCCATAACTTTTTAACCACAACTCCAAACTTGACAAATTTTATATTTTTGGAAATCCCTTGACATGTAGAATATTTTAGATCTGTTGGAATTCAAATTTGATTTAGTTTAAAATATTCAAAATTCAATGGTGAATTTGAATATTTTTGTCATAACTTTAAATCTATAAATCCAAAAATTGCAAATAAAATTGTTTTAGAAACTTTGGAATATTTGTAACTTGATGCCTCTGTTATAATACAATTTTGAGAATTATTTTTATGATTTAAAAGTTATATGTTTAAATTGAATAACTTGAGTAATTTTGATATAACTTTCAATATAAACATTATTTTTGAATAAATTCAATTGCTATAAAATTTATTTAAATCCCCTCTGTCTATTAATACTAATTACAAAATTTTGTTATAGAAATTTAATCACATAAACCTCTGATATTATATTTAACCCTTTTATTATATTTTGCAAAATTTGAAACTAATTAAATTGTAATTATAACTTTAGGCATACTTTATAAATATCACAAAAATTAGTATTATCTTTCTTGTGATTTAAAATTGCATTTCATGCATAGCATATTTTATTTTGTACTTATATTTCCCATAAGAAAACTCCTCCCCCATTTTCTCTAAGTTAGGATTATTTTCAACTTAGCATTTTGGTAAAGTGTTATACACTTAGACACTTAGGATTTTCAACCTGGAGTTAGAAGGCCAATAAAGAACTTAGCCAAAACAAGACTTCAGAAGTATCTTCAAGGAGTAGAAGCACTTAGAAGAAAATCAAGAAGAAGTTAATGAAGACAAACTAGAAATATTTTCTAAGTCTTGCTCCCTCTCTAATTTTTTTCTCCCTTCTTCTCTGAGACTTCGTGAAGACCAAGTTAAATCCAAGACCAGCCTAGGTGATACAAAAATCATCAAGTCTGAAGATTATTCAAGTCTACCAAGAATTCAATCAAGACATCACCAAGGAGAATATTACAAGTCTGGAGATGAAGCCTCGAGGACAACTACATCTTTCTTTCTATCTTTTCCCTCTTTCCTAATCTCGTCTTTCTCTATAGACTTAAACATTTTTGATCATATTATTTCCATCTTAAAGTTTGTTGGATCCTAGCAGCATAGTGAGATGAAGCGGCCTGGAGACTAACCTTACATGTCCACGTACATGAGACCTGTTCCACAACTTAACTGGTTGGCCGGGTGTCTGTCTCTCTCACTATAGTGAATATCCAATTTACAAAGAGTTGATAATAATTGTCGATCACCTTATAGACTTAGTATTTTCCCTAAGTATTTTTTACACATCATGGCTAAGACATTAGAGTGCTTATTAAAGATGAACTATAACAAAGTATTTTATTCAACATATGACATTAGTCCTTAGTCATTTTGACACCCATTTTCGCTTTGCATTAACTTAAAATAATTTTCTTAGCATGACATACATCTCTAGTCCTTAGGAATATTTTGCACCTCATGCATAAACATATTTTTCTTAGAAGTTTTATGAAACCTGTTTGTTCACTATGTATGTGCATAAATGTTTGATGATTGCTGTTTGTTGATTGTTGTATTGTTGTTTGCTTATATTGTTTAGATTGAACGGAGAGCAAACGTTCGTTGTTGAAAAGAGTTTGTGAACAACGACAACATTCAAACGCAAGTGGCACACCTCATAAACTTCCTATTATTTCTATATGCATTACTTAGTGTATTTTTATATAAGCATGTGTAGGATAGTATTGCTATGCAAAACCTGTGTAGAAACACTTACTCCTGTGTCTAGGTTCCTATATAATACTTAGTAGATACATTAATGCTATGCAATTGATGAAAAGTTTTACAAAATGTTAAGTGACTACTCAGGGTTGTGCTCATGGTTGTCGTCGCCTAGGACGAATGTCTATTCTACTTAGGGCCGTGAGCATGGTGATTTTCACCTGAGAGTGCACATCCACTAAGTTAATGAACCTCCTGAGTGGATTGGTTGTATATGGTGGCGAAGTTGAGTGGCTACTCCGGTCCATGTCTATGGTTCCTGGAGTATGTGCACTTGGGGATGGCCACCCAGGGAACAGAGGAATCTGAAGAACTCCGAGTGACGATTGCTTCCAGTGCAGCCATTGCCATATGGGCTCTGACTTGATCGCGTGGACTCTCTCCGGCTTGACAAGCAGATGTAGGGGGATGTTAGGTGGAACGGGTCAAGCCCGCGTGGGAGGGAAAATGCTTCTGAAAGATCTCTTCTCATTCTTCTTCTTTTCCTTATCACTATAAGTGTGTAAAGGATAGTTTGGGTTGAATGGGTACAATGGTAAAAGTGCACAACCTCTGCAGAGTGTAAAACTAAGTACTTAGACGTTTCCCCGGTACGGACAATTTGAGCAGCTGATCACGGACGTCAAACAGAGGATTCCATCATTCAAACTTCAGAAATAAAAATTGATGGGTGAAGAAGGGTAGAATGAGACTGTGGTTTTCATGCCACAAATGTCTCGAATAGAAGAAACGTGTTTTCCAAAGAGTTAAGAAAAATTGGCTTTATGCAAAATAACCTTGAAATCCACCAGCCAAATATGCATATAGGATATAGAGTTATTCCATTAAGTGTCCACTACAGTGTCACTTGTCAGACTCCATTTTTAATGGAATCTGACCCACGTTGTTTCAATATTTTTCTTATTGTAGATTGTTCAGATGACGAGTGAGGTTTCGTTTAAAGGTTTCGAGTCTACAACCAACATATTTTCGCCTGTGGCAACATGAAAGTGACGGAGACTCACTGCTATTGTATTTCCGTTGTATACTCTTAACAAGCTAGCTTTATGCTATGCAACTTGTATTGAATATTTTGTAAGTCTGGATCATCGATGTAATAAAATTGATACATTGTTGTGATATTACATCGTAAACTATGTGTGCAAACGAATCGATCCAGGGATTTGCACTATACATAGATATCTGCCTTATTTTAAGTGCATGTACGCTACAAAATTCCTCCTGTTTGTACTCATCCCATGCATGTACACCTTCTTCCTGCCACAACTATAAAAATTCTTCAATTAATGGCCTGAGGTACACATCAAGGTTGTTGCCAGATTGCTTTGGTCCTTGGATGAGCAATGGAATCATAATGAACTTTCGTTTCATGCACAACCACGGTGGAAGGTTATAGATACATAGAGTCACGGGCAAGAAGCTATGACTGCTGCTCTGCTCCCCAAAAGGATTAAAGACATCTGTACTTAGACCAAACCTTAAGTTCCTTGCTTCATTTGCAAAGTTGGGAAAGGTTCTAAAATTTTTTCTCCACTGCGACCCATCAGCGGGGTGTCTCAACATCTTGTCTTTCTTATGGTCTTCCTTGTTCCATCACATCAACTTGGCATGCTCTTTGTTTCTGAACACACATTTCAACCGTGGTATTACAGGAGCAAACCACATCACCTTGGCAGGAGAAGGAGATATGTCCTAGAGGCAAATAAATAAGTAGTATTTATTGCATTATCTCATAAGTTTATAATATGTTTTTGTATTATGCTATAACTGTATTAATTGGAATTATTAATACACGTGTTATACATAGACAACCAGAGTCCCTAGTGAGCCTCTATATAAACTAGTCCATTGGGCAACAGTTGATTGAGATTCCCGATCAAGGACAATGAAGTCGGTTGACAATGAGGTCATCTTATTTGTAGAATAAGGTGATGGACATACGCAAAGTATTGCTACAAGATCGTATTACGATGTTTGTCATTTGCAATAGATAAGTAATATGATATCTTATTCCTTAGACCATGATACCGTGCTAATTGCTACTTCGTAGGGGTACTCTTAGAGCATCAAACTCGGTGAGATTGCATCTATATAGCTACGCAACTTATGACTAGGTCATGGAGATGTAATATCACAGACGAGTTAATAACCTTTGTCGGTAACGAGATACAACAGGGCATCAGATGTCTGCGGTCATATGTCGGACAAGGTAGTATCGCATAAACAAAGGGAATGAATATCATGTTTATGGTTCAACGACGATATTCGTAGAATGCATAGGGACCGTCATATGCATCCAGGTATCCCTGACGGTCATTGGCGAGCGAAGGGTCTCGACCATGTCTGGAGTGTTCTCGAACCGTAGGGTAACAAGCTTAAGGTCTTAACGACACCTGGAGAAGGTTCTGGGATATTATAGGATTTTATTGGAGAGAGAAATGATCCGGAAAGAGTTCCGGTGGTCTGGAAGGAGTTCCGGGAAGGTCTAGAATGGTTCCAGGAGTGTCCGAAAGATGTTCGGGTGGTCTGGAAATGTTTCGGGGTCACGGGAGATTAAATAGTATTTAAATATATTAAATATGAATTGATTATATTTTATATTAATTTAATTATTAATTAAATAAAGGAAAAATGGTAGCCCACCTAAATGGGCCCTAGATGGGCCCATGGGGGGAGCCGCATCAACCAAGGAGGAAGGGGGCTTGGGCCCCTAGTCTTGCTCCCTCTCTAATTTTCTCCAACACAACAACATCCTATATGTCCTCGATGAAGCATTAGGAGAAAGACCAGATGATTCTGCTAGCGAGGAGGAAGAAGATGAACTCCGTAGGCGTCGAGACATATTCATAGAAGTGGAGATCACCATGACCGTATGCCTAGCACCTGAGTTGAAAGAGTTGTTTCGACACAAGGAGCCATATGTCATGATTGATGCGATCAAAATGCACTTCAAAGATGAATTGAGGCGTCAGCAATTCAGACAGCTTAGAAAGTTCCAGACCATTCACATGGAGGAGCATACCTGTCTGAAGACTCATTTTAAGAGGTTGTATGACATCTACTTCAAGCTGACAAATGTCTTCGATTACTGGATGGCGGATTCATGTGCCATTCAGACTGTGCTGATATCTCTGCCTCCAAGCTATGAGAAACATGTGCGCGAATATGTTTTCAAGGCAGATAATATGAACTTCTACAAGTTCGTGTCCGAGTTCAAATCATTGGAAGTTGATTCCATCGAAGGAGAAATCTTCGACGCTACAGGTATATATTTGATATAAAGAATTATGAGTGTATTCGCCTCTTGATATGTGATAAAGTATTTGATACTTGTTTTGTTTATGAAACTGGTCCTGATTATTACTTATCTGTGGAGAATAATGATGTGACCAGGCGCTGGAGATGGCAATAAAGGAAGTTGATGGCCACTGGTGTTTACGTCCTCAAGTTATCATAGTTATCATTAATAGTTTTTGATAAAACCTTTTTGTAATAATGAGAAAGTGTGTTTAGTGTCTTGATTGTTACAAGACAAAGTTATTCATATATGTAATAAGACAAGTTCAGTTGTTTTACGTTATGGAACAAGCCAGTTATTTTATATTATGAATAAAGTTTTCACATCTCAATTACATTACTTGTATGATAACTGTAGCGTACCTGCACTTTAAATAAGGCAGATACCTGTGTATAGTGCAAATCCCTGGATCGATTCATTTGCACACACAGTTTACGATGTAATATCACAACAAAGCATCAATTATATTACATCGATGATCCAGAATTACAAAATATTTATACAAGTTGCATAGCGTAAAGCTAGCATTGAAAAAGTACACAGCGGAAATACAATAGCAGTGAGTCTCTATAACTTTCATGCTGCCACAGGCGAAAACATGTTGGTTGTAGACTCGAAACCTTTAACGAAACCTCACTCGTCATCTGATCACATCTTCAATAAGAAAAATATTGCAACAACGTGGGTCAGATTCCATTAAAAATGGAGTCTGGCAAGTGACACTATGGTGGACACTTATGGAATAACTCTAAAGCCTATATGCATATTTGGCTGGTGGAGCTCAAGGCTAATTTGCATAAAGCCAATTTTTCCTATCTTTTTGGAAAACACTTTTCTTAAAATCGACGAGTATGCCATGAAAACCATAAATCTCATCTTCCCTTGTTCACCCATCAAGTTTTATTTCTGAAGTTGGAATGGTGGAATCCTCCGTTGACGTCCTTGATCAGCTGCTCAAAATTGTCCGTAACCGGGGACACGGCTAAGTACTTAGTTTTACACTCTGCAGAGGTTGTGCACTTTCACCATTGTACCCATTCAACCCAAGGTATCCTTTACACACCATTTGTGATAAGGAAAGGAGAGAATGAGACGAGATCTTTCAGAAGCATTTTCCCTCCCACCTGGCTTGACCCGTTCCACCTAACATCCCCCTACATCTGCTTGTCAAGCCGGAGAGAGTCCACACAACATAATTGATCAAGCCAGAGCCCATATGGCAATGGCTGCACTGGAAGCAATCTTCACTCGGAGTTCTTCAGATTCCTCTGTTCCTGGGTGGCCATTCTCAAGTGTACATACTCTAGGAACCATAGAAATGGACCTGAGTAGCCACTCAACATAAACCATCCGACCAATTACCACCCAGGTGTTTCATTAACTTAGTGGATGTGCACTCTCAGGTAAAAATCACCATGCTCACAGCCCTAAGTAGAATAGAAATTCATCCTAGGCGAAGACAGCCATGAGCACAGTCCTGAGTAGTCACTTAACATTTTGTAAAAACCTTTCATCAATTGCATAGCATCAATATTTCTGCTAAGTATGATATAGGAACCTAGACACAGGAATAAGGGATTCTACACAGGTTTAGCATAGCAACACATGCATATAAAAATACACTAAGTAATGCATATAAAAATAGGAAGTTTATGAGGTGTGCCACTTGCCTTTGAATGTTGTCGTTGTTCACAACTCTTTTCAACGATACTCGGGACTCTCCGTTCAGTCTAAACAATACAAACAAACAATACAACAATCATAAATCAACACAACACCCACAAACAAGTTTCTTAAACTTCTAAGGAAAACATGACATGCATGATATGCAAGTTATTTCTAAGGACTAGAGGTGCAAGCCATGCCATGGAAAAACTTTTAAGTTAATGCAAGGCAATAGGTGGGTCAAGAATGACTAAGGGCTAAGGTCTTAAGTTGGATAAACATCCTTTGTTTTATATCTTCTTGAAATAGCACTCTAATGGCTTAGACATGTTGTGCCAAATACTTAGAGAAAAATACTAAGTCATTTGTTCCAAATGATTAACAATTATTATCAACTCTTTGTAAATTGGACATTCACTATAGTGAGAGAGACAGACACCCGGCCAACCACTTAATTGTGGAACAGGTCTCATGTACGTGGACATGTAAGGTTTGTTTCCAGGCCGCTTCATCCCACTATGCTGCTAGGATCCTACAACTTCAAGATGATAACATCATGATCAAAATTTGTTTAAGTCTAAAAGACAAGATTAGAAAAGAGGGAAAAGATAGAAAGAAAGTTGTAGTTGTCCTCCAGGCGTCATCTCCAGACTTGTAACTTTCTTCTGGATGATGTCTTGATTGAAGTTTTGATCTTCAGACTTGATGATTCTTGTATTCCTCGAGGCTGGTCTTGGATTTTCTTAGTCTTCATAAAGTCTCAGAGGAGAAGAAAAGACAGCGAGAGAGACTTATAGAATAAAAGGCGGTTGGCCTTCTTGAACTTCTTCTCACTTTTCTTCTAAGTGCTTGACATCTTGAGGATGCTTCCAGAGCCTGTTTTCTTCTAAGTCCTTCATGAACTTCTTCTTGATTTCCTTCTAAGTGTTTCTTCTTCTTGAAGATACTTCTGTAGTCTTGTTTTTTGGCTAAGTCCTTCATGGTCTTCCAGCTCCATGTTAAAAATTCCTAAGTGTCTATGTGTATAGCACTTTTTCCAAAATACAAGTTTGAGAATAATCCTAACCTTAGAGAAATTGGGGAGGAGTTTTCCTTATGGAAAATTTAACTATACAATATGCTATGCATGAAATGCAATTCTAAATCACAAGAAACATAGAAATAACTTTTGTGATTTCTTTATAAATATGCATGAATTTATAAATGCAATTCAAATAATTTCTAGTTTTGAAAAATATAATAAAAGGAATAATTATAAGATTAAAGTTTCCTATGTTTAAATTTTTATAACAAAATTTATAATTAGTGTTAATAGACAGAGAGCATTTAGTTAAATCTATTGCATTTGGATTTAATCAAAATAATGTTTCTATTAAAAGTTATTTAAACAAAATAGTCAAACTTATTCAAATTGAACATACAACTATGAAATAATTCAAACATTACTCAAAAATATTTTATAGCAGTGGCATTAATTTACAAATATTCTAAAGTTTCTAAAACATATTTATTTGCAATTTTTGGATTTATAGATTTAAAGTTATTACAAATATACTCAAATTCACCATTTGAAATTTGAATATTTTATACTAAGTCAAATTTGAATTTTGTCAGATCCAAAATATTCTACATGTCAAGAGCTTTCCAAATATATAAAAATTATTAGATTTGGAGTTGTGGTTAAGAAGTTATAGATATTCTAATTACAGGGATTAATCTGCAATTTTTCCAATTAAAATTAAAATAGGAAATTGATTTACACGCTGGCGCTGACTGTGCAGGCCACGTCAGCGCTGACTGGGATCGCTGACGTGGATAAGTTACAGATCTGGGCCGTCAGATCTGGATCTGACGGTCCAGATCGAATCGTACCGCTTCGTTTTAATCCATTTAATCCTGGCCGCTGAGATCGGATCGGACGTGCGAGATCTAACGGCAATAGGGGAGCGGCGCTAGGTCGCCGGAGACGGAGCGCGCGGCGGCGGCATGATCGGAAATCATGTTCCCGTTGATCTACAGCCCTAGACGTAAAGCGGAGCGTACCGTGAGGGAGAGGAGATCCAGGCGAGGTCGATGGCGTGCCCGTGGTCCTTGACGCTTCCTCGTTCCTCGGCCACACCTCGTCGGAGTTGCGCATGGCGGCGGAGAGATTCGGTGGAGCACGGATGGCTCGTTCTGCTACGCAAAAAGCTACCGCGCCATGTCAGGGAGGTGCATAGGATCGAGGGAAAGCTAAGGGGGTGGGTGAGAAGGTCTAGGTCGATTGAATCTCACCGGAAATCGTCGAAGACGCCGACGGCAATGGCGACACGGCGGGGACGATTTTGGGCAGCCTGGAGGCGATGAGCTCGGGTTTTCGGGTGCGGGAGAGGGCGGCGATGCTGGGGTATTTATGGGGCGCACGGATAAGGATTTCTCCGCAAGGAAAGGATCGGATTGATCCGATTTCGTTTTCTGTTTAGAGTTCGTTCGTGATACGATTTGGGGAAGAAGATCGGCTGACGTCACCGCTGACGTCAGCAACTTTTTTCTTTTTCTGATTTTATTTAGTTAATTCATATCTTTTGATTTAAATGTCCAAATGATGTCAAATTAATGTCTAAAAATTTGTAAAAATAATATCTTGCTGTTAAACCAGTTGTGGGTATGTTTTGAATATTTTTGAAAATTAATATTTTGATTTATTGATTAATTACAAATTTGACACTTAAAGTCAAATTTGAATTTCTATCTCATTTAAATTTTCCTTTGGCTAAAATAAATTTGTAAAAATACCCACATTTCAATATGGTTGAATTTAAGTTATTTAAACTTATTTTGCTGAAATCATTTATCTTTATTTTGGCATAATAATAAAGAACTAAATATAAAAATCTTTAGGAAATGTGAAATATAGGGTATTCGTTTTTAATTGAAAATAATTTGTGCAACCTTATATTTTATAATATGATAATGCATTTGAAACTTCATAACAACTTTGGACAAGACCTTTGTTTTAATTTTATTCTTATTTAGAATCTATTAATCCTTTCATGCTTTGAAAATAGATGAAATTCATTTAAGCAAATGAAATGTTTATTTGGCTAATTCATTAATTTAAATTCTATGAAGTTTTAAAGTTATACACTATAGGCTTATAATTTCCAAACTATATTTTCAAAACCATTTAGTAATTATATAACCTTTTGAATGATCCTGTATTTTATGAATAGATATGACTAAGTGGTTTAATTCAAATACTTATAAAGAAACTAATTTATTTAAAATAAAATGATTTTGTAGTTTGTAAAATATTTGTCAAATTATATTTTAAGGTTTTTGAAACACACTGAATAATAAAATGTTTAAACTGTGACATTTGAAATATTAAACTCATGTTTGAGGTCTTGCTTAGTTGGTTTCCTTATGCATTTAATATTTTATTTTAATAAAAAGAAAAGTTTTAAATTTTAGTGATTTTTGAACATTGCAAAATGTTGGGATGTTACAGACTACCACCCTTAAAAGGAATCTCGTCCCCGAGATTCAGAGAAGCTAGAAAAGAAAGCAAAGGCTTGAATGATTCTGATAACTCGAGATGTTTTGAGAAATGAAATTTCGGACATGGAAACTTGAAAACTTGTAGTGAAGGGGTTTTCTGATTGGAAGGATGAAAGAAAGATAGTTTGAGATCTCTGGGTTTAAGTGATTGTGTTTAAATTATCTAGGTGGCTACCACCCTTAAAAGAAAAGTTTTGTTGATAATTCAACATCCTAATGCACAACCAAAATCAAGATAAACCATTACAAACATCATCTAACTAACATCAAGCAACAAAGTTCAAACAGAAGCAACCCATACATAAAATTTCAAAATTCTTTTGAGAATTCGAACTAATCGTTTATCGAATGAAAGGTCGGGGACAAACAAAAGCAACAGTACTGCCATACCACAATTTGATAGGTCAATACTCTAAATTGATACGATAAGCTAAATAAGATAATTGGTGGTCCCTCTAACATGGTTTTGATTGCTACACTTATCCTTCCTAAATACTACGCTTGCGTTTTATTGCGTGGTTATTTGCCACAGGCGTGACTTCTTCCTCAGTTGACTCTTCAAACAGCACTTCTTCGGGGTCTTCTTCTTCTGGTCCTTCCTCCTTCGTAGCTACAGATACAGTCACATTTCTAGTGCCTTGGTCACCTCCTTCTTCAGCTACTGGCGGTGGTGGAGGTGGAATGAGTTGTGCCTCAAGCATGGCAATCTGCTCATCCTTGCCAAGGTTCTCCAAATGTAGGTCATGGGTGAGTTCCTCCAACTGACCAATAAGATTTTCAGAAGCCTGGAGTTCTTGGGTTTTTGCGTGTATGACGGCTTGTGCATGATTTGCGACGTCATGAGTCTGTTGGACTCTCCTGGTCAGACAGTTGATGAGATAATCCAAGTCTTCAAACGTCTTGTTAACGAGGGGCAGGTCCAGGCGATTTCCCGTGTGAGCCATCGAGAGACCATGTGCATTCCTCTTCCCAAAGGCACGGAAGGGCGATCCTGGTGCTAGCTTGAATTCATACTTGTAACACAAACGAGCCATTAAGTCCACCATAGCTATGTTCACTCCCTCAATCCACTCTGGGTAGTAGGTGACATAGTCCACGGGCTCGAAGTCTGGCATCGTAGGATCCGGGGTCATGATGGTGCGTATTTCCCAACGTATCCCATGGGGTATGTTGGTCTCCTCCTTCCTTCCTCGGAAATAAGGTGGTGGTAGCTTCAATGCGCTTGTCAATCTAGACAGCTGCATCCCAAAGATGAAACCCGACAAAACTCCAGCATAAGCAGTCTCAGTGTAATCTCCCATCTAGAATTTTGAACAGGTAAGAGTGTTAGAATTTAAAAGAAAGGGAAAGATGCAAGACAAGATACTTAATGTAAAACCATATTAAAGAAAAGTTCAAGATTCACTCATGTTTTGGAAACCTAGTTTAGTTAACTATTTAACCTTTGGGGTCTTAGTCCAATCCTAGGGGTTTCGAACCTACAGGCAACACAGTGCTCTGATACCATCTGTAGCGTACCTGCACTTTAAATAAGGCAGATACCTGTGTATAGTGCAAATCCCTGGATCGATTCATTTGCACACACAGTTTACGATGTAATATCACAACAAAGCATCAATTATATTACATCGATGATCCAGAATTACAAAATATTTATACAAGTTGCATAGCGTAAAGCTAGCATTGAAAAAGTACACAGCGGAAATACAATAGCAGTGAGTCTCTATAACTTTCATGCTGCCACAGGCGAAAACATGTTGGTTGTAGACTCGAAACCTTTAACGAAACCTCACTCGTCATCTGATCACATCTGCAATAAGAAAAATATTGCAACAACGTGGGTCAGATTCCATTAAAAATGGAGTCTGGCAAGTGACACTATGGTGGACACTTATGGAATAACTCTAAAGCCTATATGCATATTTGGCTGGTGGAGCTCAAGGCTAATTTGCATAAAGCCAATTTTTCCTATCTTTTTGGAAAACACTTTTCTTAAAATCGACGAGTATGCCATGAAAACCATAAATCTCATCTTCCCTTGTTCACCCATCAAGTTTTATTTCCGAAGTTGGAATGGTGGAATCCTCCGTTGACATCCTTGATCAGCTGCTCAAAATTGTCCGTAACCGGGGACACGGCTAAGTACTTAGTTTTACACTCTGCAGAGGTTGTGCACTTTCACCATTGTACCCATTCAACCCAAGGTATCCTTTACACACCATTTGTGATAAGGAAAGGAGAGAATGAGACGAGATCTTTCAGAAGCATTTTCCCTCCCACCTGGCTTGACCCGTTCCACCTAACATCCCCCTACATCTGCTTGTCAAGCCGGAGAGAGTCCACACAACATAATTGATCAAGCCAGAGCCCATATGGCAATGGCTGCACTGAAAGCAATCTTCACTCGGAGTTCTTCAGATTCCTCTGTTCCTGGGTGGCCATTCTCAAGTGTACATACTCTAGGAACCATAGAAATGGACCTGAGTAGCCACTCAACATAAACCATCCGACCAATTACCACCCAGGTGTTTCATTAACTTAGTGGATGTGCACTCTCAGGTAAAAATCACCATGCTCACAGCCCTAAGTAGAATAGAAATTCATCCTAGGCGAAGACAGCCATGAGCACAGTCCTGAGTAGTCACTTAACATTTTGTAAAAACCTTTCATCAATTGCATAGCATCAATATTTCTGCTAAGTATGATATAGGAACCTAGACACAGGAATAAGGGATTCTACACAGGTTTAGCATAGCAACACATGCATATAAAAATACACTAAGTAATGCATATAAAAATAGGAAGTTTATGAGGTGTGCCACTTGCCTTTGAATGTTGTCGTTGTTCACAACTCTTTTCAACGATACTCGGGACTCTCCGTTCAGTCTAAACAATACAAACAAACAATACAACAATCATAAATCAACACAACACCCACAAACAAGTTTCTTAAACTTCTAAGGAAAACATGACATGCATGATATGCAAGTTATTTCTAAGGACTAGAGGTGCAAGCCATGCCATGGAAAATCTTTTAAGTTAATGCAAGGCAATAGGTGGGTCAAGAATGACTAAGGGCTAAGGTCTTAAGTTGGATAAACATCCTTTGTTTTATATCTTCTTGAAATAGCACTCTAATGGCTTAGCCATGTTGTGCCAAATACTTAGAGAAAAATACTAAGTCATTTGTTCCAAATGATCAACAATTATTATCAACTCTTTGTAAATTGGACATTCACTATAGTGAGAGAGACAGACACCCGGCCAACCACTTAATTGTGGAACAGGTCTCATGTACGTGGACATGTAAGGTTTGTTTCCAGGCCGCTTCATCCCACTATGCTGCTAGGATCCAACAACTTCAAGATGATAACATCATGATCAAAATTTGTTTAAGTCTAAAAGACAAGATTAGAAAAGAGGGAAAAGATAGAAAGAAAGTTGTAGTTGTCCTCCAGGCTTCATCTCCAGACTTGTAACTTTCTTCTGGATGATGTCTTGATTGAAGTTTTGATCTTCAGACTTGATGATTCTTGTATTCCTCGAGGCTGGTCTTGGATTTACTTAGTCTTCATGAAGTCTCAGAGGAGAAGAAAAGACAGCGAGAGAGACTTAGAGAATAAAAGGGGGTTGGCCTTCTTGAACTTCTTCTCACTTTTCTTCTAAGTGCTTGACATCTTGAGGATGCTTCCAGAGCCTGTTTTCTTCTAAGTCCTTCATGAACTTCTTCTTGATTTGCTTCTAAGTGTTTCTTCTTCTTGAAGATACTTCTGTAGTCTTGTTTTTTGGCTAAGTCCTTCATGGTCTTCCAGCTCCATGTTAAAAATTCCTAAGTGTCTATGTGTATAGCACTTTTTCCAAAATACAAGTTTGAGAATAATCCTAACCTTAGAGAAATTGGGGAGGAGTTTTCCTTATGGAAAATTTAACTATACAATATGCTATGCATGAAATGCAATTCTAAATCACAAGAAACATAGAAATAACTTTCGTGATTTCTTTATAAATATGCATGAATTTATAAATGCAATTCAAATAATTTCTAGTTTTGAAAAATATAATAAAAGGAATAATTATAAGATTAAAGTTTCCTATGTTTAAATTTTTATAACAAAATTTTATAATTAGTGTTAATAGACAGAGATCATTTAGTTAAATCTATTGCATTTGGATTTAATCAAAATAATGTTTCTATTAAAAGTTATTTAAACAAAATAGTCAAACTTATTCAAATTGAACACACAACTATGAAATCATTCAAACATTACTCAAAAATATTTTATAGCAGTGGCATTAATTTACAAATATTCTAAAGTTTCTAAAACATATTTATTTGCAATTTTTGGATTTATAGATTTAAAGTTATTACAAATATACTCAAATTCACCATTTGAAATTTGAATATTTTATACTAAGTCAAATTTGAATTTTGTCAGATCCAAAATATTCTACATGTCAAGAGCTTTCCAAATATATAAAAATTATTAAATTTGGAGTTGTGGTTAAAAAGTTATAGATATTCTAATTACAGGGATTAATCTGCAATTTTTCCAATTAAAATTAAAATAGGAAATTGATTTACACGCTGGCGCTGACTGTGCAGGCCACGTCAGCGCTGACTGGGATCGCTGACGTGGATAAGTTACAGATCTGGGCCGTCAGATCTGGATCTGACGGTCCAGATCGAATCGTACCGCTTCGTTTTAATCCATCTAATCCTGGCCGCTGAGATCGGATCGGACGGGCGAGATCTAACGGCAATAGGGGAGCGGCGCTAGGTCGCCGGAGACGGAGCGCGCGGCGGCGGCATGATCGGAAATCATGTTCCCGTTGATCTACAGCCCTAGAGGTAAAGCGGAGCGTACCGTGAGGGAGAGGAGATCCAGGCGAGGTCGATGGCGTGCCCGTGGTCCTTGACGCTTCCTCGTTCCTCGGCCACACCACGTCGGAGTTGCGCACGGCGGCGGAGAGATTCGGTGGAGCACGGATGGCTCGTTCTGCTACGCAAAAAGCTACCGCGCCATGTCAGGGAGGTGCATAGGATCGAGGGAAAGCTAAGGGGGTGGGTGAGAAGGTCTAGGATTTCTCCGCAAGGAAAGGATCGGATTGATCCGATTTCGTTTTCTTTTTAGAGTTCGTTCGTGATACGATTTGGGGAAGAAGATCGGCTGACGTCACCGCTGACGTCAGCAACTTTTTTCTTTTTCTGATTTTATTTAGTTAATTCATATCTTTTGATTTAAATGTCCAAATGATGTCAAATTAATGTCTAAAAATTTGTAAAAATAATATCTTGCTGTTAAACCAGTTGTGGGTATGTTTTGAATATTTTTGAAAATTAATATTTTGATTTATTGATTAATTACAAATTTGACACTTAAAGTCAAATTTGAATTTCTATCTCATTTAAATTTTCCTTTGGCTAAAATAAATTTGTAAAAATACCCACATTTCAATATGGTTGAATTTAAGTTATTTAAACTTATTTTGCTGAAATCATTTATCTTTATTTTGGCATAATAATAAAGAACTAAATATAAAAATCTTTAGGAAATGTGAAATATAGGGTATTCGTTTTTAATTGAAAATAATTTGTGCAACCTTATATTTTATAATATGATAATGCATTTGAAACTTCATAACAACTTTGGACAAGACCTTTGTTTTAATTTTATTCTTATTTAGAATCTATTAATCCTTTCATGCTTTGAAAATAGATGAAATTCATTTAAGCAAATGAAATGTTTATTTGGCTAATTCATTAATTTAAATTCTATGAAGTTTTAAAGTTATACACTATAGGCTTATAATTTCCAAACTATATTTTGAAAACCATTTAGTAATTATATAACCTTTTGAATGATCCTGTATTTTATGAATAGATATGACTAAGTGGTTTAATTCAAATACTTATAAAGAAACTAATTTATTTAAAATAAAATGATTTTGTAGTTTGTAAAATATTTGTCAAATTATATTTTAAGGTTTTTGAAACACACTGAATAATAAAATGTTTAAACTGTGACATTTGAAATATTAAACTCATGTTTGAGGTCTTGCATAGTTGGTTTCCTTATGCATTTAATATTTTATTTTAATAAAAAGAAAAGTTTTAAATTTTAGTGATTTTTGAACATTCCAAAATGTTGGGATGTTACAATAACGTGATTAACATTCATAAAAGTGGGAATGATAAAATTATGTGTCCAAGGAATAAAAGATTTTGTTACTAGAACAAACACCATCGAATTTAATCATAAAGGCAATGTAAGAAGTAATAGATACTTTGATCTATTTAAAAGTTGCATGTGCCGAATTGATTTAAAATTAGTATCGAAGTGAAAATACTAAAGAAATTAATTAAAAGTCATATCAGATGATTATTAAATTAATTATATGGTGTATTTTGCTTTATCCGAATTCTTCTATGGTTATAGTAAATAAGTGTATTTGCATACTAAATCATGAATCTGAAATTAATTTGATAAAAGATCAAATGGGGTTTTTCAGAAGAAAGATTCCCGAATATTGTATTCGCAAGATTTGATCAAAGGACAATATTTTTGAATTATGGTTTCAACACAAAAGACTTGTGAAAATTCGTTTCACAAAATTATAATATCAGATATAGTGATATGTGAAATATTATAATCATACTCTATTTTAGATAAAGTGTGGTCTTTCAGAATATGTCTTAGAATCTCTTAATATGTTCGAAACATTATAGTCGATGTCCACTTTAGAAAATAGATGTTTTTCAACAGTAATTCGTGTGATCGACAATAGTGTCGTTATATAGATGATTATACGATAATTCAGAATATACACGAATAGTTCTTTGTAGATTACTCACATTGGATGAGAGTGTATTCCAAAACCCAATAGAAACAAAATTTGTGTTGTTGTCTATATAATTCCGAGGAAAAATTGATTTTTTGAATTATGGTTAATGGAATAAAATTATAAGCTTGAAACAAGGTGTCTGGCCTATATTCATAAAAGTAGAATATTGGAAAATTTTCCAAAAGGTATATGTCTACAAATGAAAATTTAATGATTAAGAGTGATGGAGACTTAAAAATTGTTTTCTGCTTGCAATCCTCTTCGATAAGATCATAGCATTTTCATGAAAAAAGCTTCCAAATAAGGTGTTATTATATTAATATTTGCTGTCAGGCCAAAATTTAATATTGAATATTTCGTATCTTGTTGACAGATCAAGATACACTTTATGAATACAAAGAAAGTTGAGAAAATATCAGAATACGAACATATGCTTTTGAGCCTGAAAATCCATGTTACATTTAGACGGATTAAAACAGTAAATGTTACTATAATTCTTATTAGAGGAATAAGATTAGTTAATCGTCATATAAAGTGTTATATGAGAAATGTAAATAAGAAATACGTGAAAGCATATTTTGTCAAGAAATTTATCTTGGACAAAATAAAATTTGTTGACTACATCATGCTTGAAGTCTGTGGAATTTGTATTGGTAGAATACTACAGTTCATGTTAAATTTGAATTGATGAAAGATTAATGATTTTGGTTTGACCAAAATGTCAAAATAAATTATGAATTTAAGTGGGAGTCAAGGTTAGTTTACTCGGGTAGAATATGTAAAGGACATATTTTTGAGTGGGAGCTTAGACCCTCATATGTGTAGATGACATATTTTGTGTGGGAGCTCGTGTTCTCAAATATGTGGAGACATAATTTGAGTGGGAGCCGAATTCGTCTTGTGTAAATGACACATTGTGAATTGTACCAGTAGAATTAATGAGAAAGATGAAGAGTTGAAAATATTTAAAAGATAGTGTCTATTTGGAATAGAACGGGAATTTTAAATAGACAGTCGAGTTGTTTTGGATTACATCTGAAGAGTCAGAATAGATTAAAACCAAATGATTAGTCCTTGGAAATCCAATTAATCATTAAGAGTAATGATAGACGGTAATAGTGGTTGTATGACATGTTGGTCTATTATGTGATATTAGACATCATACAGAAACCATATTATATGCTCGATAAAATATGACCCATGTTCTTAGAGGAAGAACAATTATGAAAGTAAATTTAGAATTTACTGGAAGTAGAAGTGTATTAGTTATTAGATTGACATTGAAGTGTCAAGTCTTCTACATAGGTGTGAAAGTATATATCGTGAGATTGTAAATGTTACAAGGAGTTCTCTATGACTGAGTGTGTTTGCAATGCAATTATCTAGTTAACGGAATCATAGTAAGCGCTAGGAAACAGAAGTCCCACTTAGTTACGGTATTTGCATATATGTTATTAGATAACATGATGATATCAAACAAGTTGATATCAATGAGTCGCAAAAGATTGCACACTTATGTATTGTACAGATTGTTAGTGTAACACTCTTCCACAAGCAAACATTATCATATAACGCTTAATTGATAAGGGGTTTTTGATGAAGTGAAATGCAGCTAGTTTATTTGTACTCTAGTGCAAGTGGGATACTGAAAGAGATATGCCCTAGAGGCAAATAAATAAGTAGTATTTATTGCATTATCTCATAAGTTTATAATAGGTTTTTGTATTATGCTATAACCGTATTAATCGGAATTATTAATACGCGTGTGATACATAGACAGCCAGAGTCCCTAGTGAGCCTCTATATAAACTAGCCCATTGGGCAACAGTTGATCGAGATTCCCGATCAAGGACAATGACGTCGGTTGACAATGGGGTCATCTTATTAGCAGAATAAGGTGATGGACATACGCAAAGTATTGCAACAAGATCGTATTACGATGTTTGTCATTTGCAAAGATAAGTAATATGATAGCTCATTCCTTAGACCGTGAGACCGTGCTTATTGCTACTTCGTAGGGTTACTTTGAGAGCATCAAACGTTGTGTTTTATATAGCATGACAATAATGGTGTCCATCTTGGGTATCCCGAAAGAGTATGTTGAGACGTAAGGATCAAGAGCGGGATTTGTTCATTCTTGTAATGGAAAGATACTCTAGGCCAACTCAGTGAGATTGCATCTATATAGCTGCGCAGATTATGACTAGGTCATGGAGATGTAATATCACAAACGAGGTAATAACCTTTGTCGGTAACGAGATACAACAGGGCATCCGATGTCTGCGATCATATCTCAGACAAGGTAGTATCGCAAAAACAAAGTGAATGCATATCATATTTATGGTTAAACGACGACATCGTAGAATGCACAGGGTATGCATCCAGGTATCCCTGGCGGTCATTGGCGAGCGAAGGGTCTCGACCATGTCTGGAGTGTTCTCGAACCATAGCGTAACAATCATAATGTCTTAACGACACCTAGAGAAGGTTCTGGGATATTATAGGATTTTATTGGAGAGAGAGAAATGATCCAGAAAGAGTTCCGGTGGTCAGGAAGTAGTTCCGGGAAGGTCTGGAATGGTTCCAGGAGTGTCCGAAAGATGTTCGGGTGGTCTGGAAAATGTTTCGGGGTCACGGGAGATTAAATAGTATTTAAATATATTAATTTTGAATTAATTATATTTTATATTAATTTAGTTATTAATTAAATAGTGGAGAAATGGCAGCCCACCTAAATGGGCCGTAGGAGGGCCCATGGGGGGAGCCGCACCAACCAAGGAGGAAGGGGGCTTGGGCCCCTAGTCCAATTCGGACTAGGAGAGACGGCCACACCCCCTCCCCCCTTTATATAGCAAGGTATATTAATTGGATTAATTACAGAAAATACAATTAGTATTGTAGCAGGCCGGCCAAGCTGTTTCTCCGCGCGTTTTGCCTCCTCTCTCCAGCAAAGCTATACAGTCGGGCGCCGTTGCATTGCGGGATTCTAGAAAAGTTCTACCCCTGTGATCTCAGCTGGATCTGAGTGACCAGGGGTTGTTGTTAAGCTACGTATGTTTGCGATTGCTCGGAGGCGCCACATTTGAGGAGCCTGGGCGACGTTGTCTCGCCCACCCAGCAGCCCTGCCGCTGCCCTGCCACCATCGCACCCCCCCCCCCCCCCCCGGCCGCCGGCACCACGCCACCTTCCGCCCAACGCCCGTCGATGCAGGTCATCGTCGACATCGCTGCATCATCGTCTACTTCGTCGTGCCAAGTTCTCCACGACCTTGAGGTCGGCTACGTACGACTTCATCGGCAATGCTTATGCGGGAGCAAAATCCCCGCTATCGGTCTACATGGAGGTAATGTGACCCGTTCCGCCACCGTTATCGCATGTACTAGATAAATAGATCCTGACTAGTTAGGGCGTTCTTACGCTAGAAAAAATATTGTTTTCTGCACCGGAACCCCTTTAACAGGAACCCTGTTCCTTGTGCCCTTGCCTTCAACACCTTCAGGGTCATCTCATCTCATCTTGTACCGCAATGCAGTGCATACGGGCATGCAACAAATTCACATAGTCACCGCGGTACATGATGCAGTCATTTGGGCAAGCGTGTATCTTCTCCACTTCTAATCTTAGAGGGCAGACAACCTTCTTTGCTTCATACGTACTGACGGGCAATTCGTTATCCTCTGGAAGTTTCTTTTTCATAATTTTTAGCAATTCAAATCCCTTATCGGTCACGCCGTACTCTGCCTTCAACTTCTTCTTCTTCTTGTTCTTCATTTTCGACATTTTTTGTCTCACACTGTTCAGGGAACATAGGATAGTCATCATTATTATCTTCTTCTTCGTCGTCTTCCGTCATCACCTTTATTTCTCCATGCTTGGTCCAGCATTTATAGTCGGGCATGAAACCAGAGGTATAAAGGTGGATGTGAATATCCCGTGAGTCGGGGAAATCCCTCTCGTTCTGACACTCACAACATGGACAACACATAAAACCATTATGCGTGTTTGCCTAAGCAACCTCGACAAATTCCCGCACCCTTACATGAACTCTTTCGATCTCCGGTCATTTTACATGCATTGTCGTCTCATCTACACAGAATTATATAAATAGATAGTAAGTGCTCAAATTAATATAGTGTTCATCACAATATATACAAGCGCAATCACACAATGCTAACAATAATTCTGTGTCCCAGTACGACAAAACTAGTTTGCACACTTTAAAAAACCGTACATGGAGAATATAATCGCAACTAGGAGAACAATGAAACCGAATGAGAAATATAGGAACATTTCATTTTGGAGACTCTGGATCATGTGTCCATCAATGATATCCGCCAAATCCAACTCTATTTCCCCCTTCTTTTCCACAACCATGTCTCTTTTTTTGTTCTGAGTTTTTAAATCTTGCTTCATCTTGTGGATTGTATCATTAGCTAGCCTAGCTTGTCTTTGGTCCTCCTCAAATTTTTATCGGTCTTTCTCTTCTCTCTTGTAAAATTTAATTATTCTAGGAGAACGACTTTTCCTTGTAGACAATGTTGAAACTGGACACATCCATCACGAATACCGCACTCACATACTGATTGCTAATATTTACAATTGTAAAACTTAAATTAGGAAATTTTTACCCTAAATTAAAAATTATTTTTGTATTACAGAGACGACGTGACATCTAGATGTGCTAATGATAACTCATCCGAAAAGGAGGAGTTGTTCACGATGCTGTAGGGGACCTCGCTGTTATCGACCATCGCATACGGCTACGTGGCTCGGATATGTGACATATCATTATATACGTATAAATAACTAAGTTGAGCTAAATTGAGCTATTGTTGACCTATGTTGAGCTAAGTTGACCGTATCTTCACACATATGCAATCTAGCTAGGTAGCAAAAATTTGAGCTCACACTTCCCACAAAATTACTCCTAAAGCTATATATAAATCCACCAATCTATATACCTCTAAATCATGAAATGAGCAAAAAATAGCAGTAAGAGATAATAGGATACAATAGCTAACCTTTTAGAAGGCATGAAGCTTCAAATGTTTCGCAAATTGACGGCAACGCTAATGAACTCGAGCTCCACGCAAAGAACACGAAGAAGAGCTCTCAAGCTAGCTTCTCCACACTTTGATCTAGAAAATGCAACGGCTGGCTCGGGCTTGCGGGGACGAAGCATATATAAAATGGACTTTTAGTTCCGGTTTGTTACACGAGCCGAGAATAAAACCTTTGGTCGCGGTTCATATATCCAACGGGACTTAAAGTTTGCCTGGAACCGGGACTAATAGGTTTCGACCTCGAGATGCCTTACTAGCCGTTGGAACCGAGACTAAATGTATCTTTAGTCTGGGTTCTAGCCAGGACCGGGACTGAAGGGAGTCAGGGCTCAAAACCGAAGCCCCGTTTTCTACTAGTGTCTCCTCTTGGCGAAGTTAAAACAATGCCGGCTCCCGATCCTCCAAACTGCTTTGACCCGTCAAAGTGCATAACCAAGTGCTTGATACTTGGCGCAGGGGGTAAGGGGTCAAATTCTGTCCAATGATTGATGAATTCGGCTAAAGCTTGTGATTTAATTGATGTTCTTGGCTCGTAGTTGATGTGATAAGGCCCCATCTCGATTGCCCACTTTGCTACTCTACTTGTTGCTTCTCTATTTCTGATTATTTCTGCTAAGGGAGCTGCACTAACCACTGTGATGGGGTGCTCTTGGAAGTAGTGCGGCATTTTCCAGCTTGACATGAAGACTCCAAAGACTAACTTCTGCCACTGTGGGTACCTTTGCTTAGACCCGGTTAGTGCCTCCCTGACATAATAAACCGGCCTCTGGATTGGGTACTCCTTTGCTTCTTCCTTTCTCTCCACAAAAAACACGGCGCTAACGGCTCGTGAATTTGTTGAGACGTACAACAACATCGGCTCCTTGCCCGTTGGAGCTGCTAGGAGTCGCGCTGTGGACAGTGTCTTATTCAGATCTTCAAAGGCATCATCTGCTTCCTGACCCCATACGAACTTGTCTGATTTTTTCAGCAACTTGTAAAGTGGAAATTCTTTATCTCCCATCCTTGCTATGAACCGGCTTAGGTGTAACATCCCAAACGTAAAACTTCCTAGAATGTGTGTTTGGTTGTGCAATAAAGTGTATCATCATGGCATCATTCCTTTTGTCTTGCATTTCAATTAAATAAGTTGCTTTCAAATCCAAATTCCATATTTAAATTCAAATGCATTTTCAATTAAATTCAAAGTGAAGTTTCAAAATCTTTACAAATAATTAAACCAGCAAATTAAATTTCCTATTTTAAAACTATTAAAATTGTCCAAAAGTTTTTATCATTTTTCTTCTTCTATTTTGTTTTAAAATACAAAACCAGAAAAGAAATAAAAGAAAAATAAACAGAGAAGGAAAAAACTAGAACCTGGCCGAGCTGGGCCGGCTCGGCCCACCTCAGCCCAACTCGAGCCCAAGTTCCTCCCCTTCCCCTGTCGTCTTCCTTCATACGGGGGAGAGACTTTCCACGTCGCCATGGCTCCCCCACTGTCGAGCTGCCCCCACTGGCGCCCCCTCTCCCTACTTAGCCGCCCCACGCTGCAACCCTAACCCTAGCCACCCTTTCCCTCTGCCCCCGCAGCTGCCCGCTCTCTCCCCAAGCTCACGGCATCGCCATGACAGAGATCCGATCGAGTTCGACGCCGGCGTAACCGCGCTCCTCCTCAACCTATGCTTCGCCATCGTCTGCGCCTCTTCTTCCCCTTCTTCCTCTGCAACGCCACGGACGCCAGGAGCCCCCGACGCACCGCTCCTTCCTCTCCTTCCCCGACGCCGCCGCGGACTCCGTCGTCTTCCCAAGCACCGTCCGATCGTCCTCCGGCCTCCCCGCGCCTCCTCCGCTCGCCACCAGCTCCCTCTCGGTGAGCCTCACCGGTCCCCTCTCTTTCCCCCTCCTTTCCCGTCTCCGTTTCGTCGGATTTCTCTGGCGCCGGACGAACGCACGCACGCACCACACGGACATGAACTTGTCGAGCACGAACACGGGCACCTTGTGCCTTTTCCCTTCGCGTCCGAGTATGAAAACGACACAGCCACCGTTCACGCAACCGTACACGCGCCAGAACGAACTCCAGCGCCGCCAAAATCGTGCTCGCCGGCGTGAGTTGCTCCGCCGCCGCGCCTCTATCGCTCGGCTTCCGTCAGTTTCGTCAGAAAACGAAACATCTAACATTTAAATGCTTAAAAATTAAACTAACCTAGATCTAACAAGAACACTACACTAACCTAATGGCTAGCAGCGCTTAGCACGCCCTCTCGCCCGCGCTCCCGAGTTCGAATCCCCTGGACGCAGTGGAAAAAAGCCCATTTTTGCTGCACTTGCTGATAGGTGGTCCCCCGGAGAGAGCACCGCGCGCTCGAGGCCAGTTGGGCCCACACGGCGGTCGCAGGTGTGTGTCTCCTTTCGGTGAGAAAAGTCAGAGAAGAATTCCAGGAGCTGCAAACTTACACCCGAGCCCCTGCACTTTCTGTTTTGGCGTTTGAACCCTCACTGGAACTTTTCCCATCACAGATAGGTCCTTGTCTTTTATAGAAACACCCCTAACACTTAAAATGTAATAACTTTTAATCCATAACTCCAAATAAAATAATCTTTATATGTTTTAATATCGGAAAAATGCAATGAACATCAATATGACATTCTTATGACATTTAGCATAATTTAATTTTATTTCTTAGTTTAATTTAACAAATGCAACTAAATAATTAAACATGAAATTTGTGGGGTAATAAATATATAATGCCCTAATTCCATTTAATTTGATCATATCATCTATGCCATGTCTTGCCATGTTAATGAACATTTAATTTTAAGTGTAGATAAATAATTACACCATAAACATCTCCGCTTTAATGTGACCGAATCATCGCATACCAAATTGCCACATCAATCGTTTGCGCATTTCCATGTATTGATTATGTTTCCTATTTGTCTATGTTGCTCTTCTCTAGGCAGACGACGACGTGTCTTATGCCGGTACTTTCGTCCCTTAGGTTCCAGCTTTTGTGCCGGGCCATGAGCTGCCAGGCAAGCTATTGCTAACCTGTTACAGGCTGTTTGGTTTTCACACTTGCCGTTGAACTCTGCTATCCTAGTATACGATTCATCCTAGTATACGATTCCTGAATTGCGATCCCATCACATGTTTATCCTGCAGCCTATATACCTTTATCCCCACAACTTATAACCCCTTGCATGTTTATCTGTTGGCCTTTGCGAGTCGTAGTGCATGCTTACAGTTGGTTGTGCGAGTCGTCCGTCTGTCTTTTATTCCACATGCTTAGTATGATAAAAGGCTAAGGCACCGGCGGAAGGCCTTGCGTAGTGCATTCTTAGTATGATTGTTCTACTTTAATAAAATGTTATCTTATGTGGGGTATTATAATTAAATGATAAGGCACTGTCGGAAGGCCTTGCGAGGTGCTTTGTTCTGCTAAATGTCGTCCTAGGAACTCAGTTCTTGTCCTCGGAACCAATTTTGAGCGCACTAACCACTTGTGGGTGGCCCAATGGAGCCCCCCTCGACTTTGAATGGATCTTCGGCTTGTCCATGTGTCGCAAGTAGTTCGGGTTTTCCCTTTGCTCATATGCATTTGTGTGATGATAATGATTGATGAGAGGTTATGTGATATGGGGGGTCATACAGGGGCGGTACGACGCGGATCGGACAATTCCTACCGTGGTTTGAGCCGCATGGCGGCATAGTCACAAACTAATGAGTCCGCGATTGAGATTCGGCTGGACTCCTGATGCTGGTAACAACTCATATGGGTGGCACTTGGACTTGTTGTAGTGAAGGAATGAGTCGTGTTGAGAGGCCCTAATGTTTTTGACTGGGTTGATCATGTGAGTATGGGTACAGTACTGCACCCCTGCAGGGTATAATCTTATCGACGAGCCGTGTCCACGGTTATGGACAACTTGGTGATGATGCTGGCTAATAAGATCATAGACAACTTACACCTAATCATTGTTAATTAATGTGACTAGTAATATATAATTACTTTCACAATAAATGGTAGCTAAAACTGTTCAATGTGTGAGTTTCCCGAATTGCTTCCTCATACTTGGTTGAGGGGGTTAATCCGAGAATCGGTTATAATTGGTGTTAGTTGTAGTTGTTACTGATGCGCTCTCTCATCCCTCTCTATTTTAGACGTTAGTTATAGCGTGTCTCTATTAGGTTGCTAGTGTTGCTGCCGCTAAGTCCACCTAACCCCATACTTTGAGAGTCTTTCAGTTTTGTAACTTGTTAGCTCTAGCTTGTTCGATACGCTCCGGTGTATTGACCCATTCGTGGGCCGTGGTTTTCTCTGTAGTTGAGGATACTCCGTACGACCAGGTGGGTGGCTACTACGTGGAGTTCGAAGACGAGATCTACGACGAGTAGTTAGAGTTCCCCTGGGCTTATTCCTGGTGGATTGCGTGGATGGGCCTTCTCTTTTTGTTTCGGCCTTGTACCTATTTGCATCTTGTCTGTACTCGGACCGGCATGTTTTCCGCTGCATGATGTAATGTTGGGACATGTGTCCTCTGCTTGGTGATATTCGCTGTATCTGCTCAGTGAGTGTTTTGGATATTTATTTCCTTTCTTTGTGTCTAAGGTTTATCTTGTGATTTCCACTCTGTTTCCAAACTGATTCATATACAGTGTATGTATGTTTGAAGTATACGAATTGGTAGGATTTTGGATTTCTTTCGTGCGCAATGGCGAAACGTACGTAACGTTGGGATTGCTACGAGCTGTCGGCCGATGATCCATTCTGAGCCAGGCCTGCTTTTTCCTGGGATTGGTAACCCTGGTATGCTCCTAGTTGTGTGGCCCAACCGGTATGTTTTCTTTGTGACGTATGAATCCAGGGTCTGACATTAGGGCTGTGATGCAACCTGTCAGCTTCTGGACGTCGTTCACGCACTGCGGTTTCTTGAGATCCATGATCGCCTTAATTTTTGCCGGGTTTGCCTCGATCCCTCTTTCTGAGACTATGAAACCCAGCAGCATGCCTCATGGAACCCCGAACACGCACTTAGTCGGGTTTAACTTCATCTGATACTTGCGAAGGTTGGTGAAGGTCTCCTTTAGGTCTTCTAAGAGTGACCCGGATTTCTGTGATTTGATCACAACATCATCAACATACGCGTGTACGTTGTGTCCGATCTGATTCTCGGAACACTTCTGGATGCACCTCTAAAGCACCAAAGTGTGTGATGAACGATGTATTCTCCTGATCGTCCACGTTGAGCTTGATTTGGTGATACCCGGAATATGCATCCAGGAAACATATCAACTCGCTGTCGGCTGTGGCATCGATTATCTGGTATATCCAAGGTAATGCAAAGGGGTCTTTCGGGCAAACCTTGTTCAAACTTGTGTACTCAACCCACATCCTCCACTCTACATTTTTCTTCATGACGAGGACCGGGTTAGCAAGCCTGTCGGGGGGCTACCCCCGGGTAGGGAAAAGGAAGGGACAACTTGGTCCCATTGTAAGTGAGATTGGTCCTTTGGCCAATGCCAAACGTCATTTGACCCTTTAAGGTTGTGAAGGGTTGGCCCTTGGAGGCACTCAGGAGGTGACCTTTGGGAAAGAGCAAGAGTTACGCTTTGGAGGGGGCAGGCCGTGGCACTATAAATAGACCCCCAGCCCCTCCTCCTCCTCATTCAGCCGGAGCAGAGAGTTCTCCTAAGAACCAGCTTCTCGAAGATGTCTTCGGCAGCAGGCCTAAGACATCTTCGAGCGGCTGGGCCTAGGGCCACTCTCTCCGATAAAATAGGGAGGCAGAGGCTGGTTGAGTTGAGCGGGCTATGCTATGAGTAAAGGCTAGACTGACATACACCTATGTCGGAATGACCGACATTCGCCCAGGAGTAGAGGACCCTGGACTCGACTAGAGGATTGTGCCGACTTGAAGGTGAGCCGACATAGGCCAGCCAATCCAAAGGTGGAATAATAAAATTTACGCATTGCGTAAACACCTACGTGGATAGGTGAGACATATTGTTGGCCAACTAAAAAGTGAGAAGCTTCGTTTGTCTACAATTATAGACGAGCTGGAGGCTTTAGCGGAAATGCGCCCGCTGTCTCCGCAGAGATTGATTATAAAAATAAGTCTAATGCGGAGATGGCAGTAATTCTCCGTGAAGAGGAGCTCAAATGGTACCAGAGATCGAAAGCCCAATTCATTTTGGTCGGGGATTCGAATACGAGATATTTTCATAGTATTACAAATGGCAGGCATAGAAAGAAACTCATTCATTCCCTTAATCAAGATGAGGGCATGATTGAAGGACATGAGCAACTCCAATCTTATATCAGGAGATATTATAAAAAAATTGTTAGGTGCACCCGATTTCTCAATGGATGAAACACGGACGAATGATATCCCGCAAGTTTCTGATGAGGACAACGTCCACCTTACTTCTCAGTACTCCGAGGAAGAGGTTAAAAAGGTCGTCTTCCAAATGGAACACAACAAGGCGCTAGGTCCGGATGGTTTTCCCGCTGAGGCTAGACCGACATACACCTATGTCGGAATGACCGGCATTCGCCCAGGAGCAAAGGACCCGGGACTCGACTAGAGGACTGTGCCGACTTGAAGGTGAGCCGACATAGGACAGCCGATCCAAAGGTGGAATTAAAAAATTTACGCATTGCGTATACTCCTACATGGATGGATGAGACATATGGTTGGCCAGCTAAAAATGAGAAGCTTCGTTTGTCTACAATTATAGACGAGCTGGAGGCTTTAGCGGAAATGCGCCCGCTGTCTCCGCAGAGATTGATTATAAAAATAAGTCTAATGCGGAGATGGCAGTAATTCTCCGTGAAGAGGAGCTCAAATGGTACCAGAGATCGAAAGCCCAATTCATTTTGGTCGGGGATTCGAATACGAGATATTTTCATAGTATTACAAATGGCAGGCATAGAAAGAAACTCATTCATTCCCTTAATCAAGATGAGGGCATGATTGAAGGACATGAGCAACTCCAATCTTATATCAGGAGATATTATAAAAAAATTGTTAGGTGCACCCGATTTCTCAATGGATGAAACACGGACGAATGATATCCCGCAAGTTTCTGATGAGGACAACGTCCACCTTACTTCTCAGTACTCCGAGGAAGAGGTTAAAAAGGTCGTCTTCCAAATGGAACACAACAAGGCGCTAGGTCCGGATGGTTTTCCCGCTGAGGCTAGACCGACATACACCTATGTCGGAATGACCGACATTCGCCCAGGAGCAAAGGACCCGGGACTCGACTAGAGGACTGTGCCGACTTGAAGGTGAGCCGACATAGGACAGCCGATCCAAAGGTGGAATTATAAAATTTACGCATTGCGTATACTCCGGATGGATGAGACATATGGTTGGCCAGCTAAAAATGAGAAGCTTCGTTTGTCTACAATTATAGACGAGCTGGAGGCTTTAGAGGAAATGCGATGTAGCGCCCCATCTTTTATATAAAGATGGAACGCTTGTGTTATGTGCTAGTCCCTGGATCACTGCCAGCACCACAGTACAAAATATATAGTACCATTGCATAAGTATTAAATTGCTACAACGAGATCCAAAAATAATAGCCAAGTATGGCTTTATTACAAGTTGCATAGCCATGATGGCTAGCTAAAATTCAGAGTTCACAACAAAAGCGAATAACAATGAGCCTCATCTTAAGCATGCGCCACAGGCAGACATGTTGGATGTAGACTCGAGTCCAAACTTATTCTTCATCTGAATTACCTGCACATTTGAATATGCAACCCCCGAAGGAGGTCAATACAATGAATTATTGGCAAGTGACTATGGTAGATATAAAATGAAAAGTCTAGAATCTATATGCATATTTGGCTTGGTGGGGTTGGAGGCTATTTGCAGAAAGCAAGTTTTCTCCTATCTATTGTAAAACACTTTTATTCTCAAAGACTTGGCACCAAGGGATAAAGCCCAAGTGCACCAACAATTCTTTCCTTAGTCCAATTTTACTTTATGAAAACAGTGTTGAGATTCTTCCGCCCATCCTTGTCCAGTTGCTCGAAGTAGTCCATTTCCGGGGACACGGCTAAGCTCTCAGATTGTCGACTCTGCAGAGGTTGTGCACTTTCACCTTTAGACTCAATTAACCCAAACATCCTATACACGCGGAGTGTATTCAGGAAAGGAGAGAATTGAGACAAGAACTTTCAAAAGAAGAATGCAACCATACTAGCAAGACCCGTTCCACCTACCAACTCTACATCTGCTTGTCAAGCTGACAGGTTGCACCCTCACAACTTAGTTATTCTAGACAGATCCCATTGTCAAAAGGCTGCACGGGAAGCTTCTAAACTTGGAGGGACTTGGTAATCTCTTCGTTCCTGGGTGGCCGTCCACAAGTGCACTTCTGGGTAACAACCACCATGCTCATGGCCCTAAGTAGAATAGACATTCATCCTAGGCGACGACAACCACAAGCATAGTCCCAAAAGCCACTCAACATAAACCATAACAACCAATTCCACCTAGATGTGTATTTTAAATTTTAACACTTAGAAACTTTTCTATAACATGGTAAAATTTTGTATAGCATAGCTAAGCAACTAATAAAACTTTTCATGGCTGCTTAGGAAAAGGGGTGGCTACACACTACTAGGATATTTGTAAAATATAAACTAACTTAGAATTATAAAATAAATCAAAATCCCTATCATGCATACTACTCAAAATATACTACATATGCATATAGAAAATATTGGGTATAATATGAATGTCACTTGCCTTGATAACAGGAGGAGCAAGCACAACAAGAATAACAATCACAAGCAAGTCTTTCCTCTTCTTCACAATCTAGCACAAGCAATACATAAAATAAATAACCAAACAATATCTCACAACACCAAACCTAAATATGTATGCATGCATGATATGCTATGAGTACAACCAGACCCAATTTTTAATAAGTTATACTTTCTGTTATTAGATGTATGATATGCCATTTCTAGAAATTTCTTAGTTTACTTCTCAATTAAATAATTGAAAAACATATAGCACAAATTTTGATTCTACAATTACAACGTTTATTGTTTTATGTAAATTTTCAAATAAACCCCATGTTAATATTTCTGGACAGAGGGCAATAATACAACACTATAACAATTAAATTTATTAGAAAAGCATTTTTATTATTTAAGTTATAGATTTAATAGCCGAAATACTACTCGGATAATTACACAAATTATAATTTATCAAAAGGAAAAACAAATGATGTAGAAATAATCTACACTAGCAGGGCTATCCGTGGATATAAAGTTTATCAAATTTTGACTTACAGATCAAAAGTTATGAATTTCCTAAGTTTTGCACATTTTTCTGTTTTATTAATAAAAATTCCTGCGAAAAAGAATAAAGGGGGCTACGTGGCGTAATCCCATTGGAGGGTACCGATTCGATTCGGATCGGCAGCGCAAACCGTCCGATCTCTTTTAAAACGAGCGCTCGGGATTGAATGGATCTAGATCCGTTGGATCTAGATCCAACGTTCCGGGAGCGGGGACTAAATGCGGGCGGCGCGGCTCGCCGGAAAGCTCCCGATTGCGGCGGCGCCATCAACAAAGTTGTTCTACTGCTAACGGGAAGAAGAACGGAGGGGAGCGCTTGCTCACCGATCGATGCGGACGACGAGGCGATTTCGATGGCGCGGCAGGGGCTGTCGCGGTGGTCCGCTCCTCCCTCTGTTTGCTCGTCGGAGAAGAACGGCGGACGGCGGCGTCGGGTCGTGGACGAATGCGTTGCTCTGGTGCATAAGACGAGACAAGGGCGAGCCCGTTAGGTGCACACGAGAACAAGGAGTCGCAGAGGGGGTTTTGGGGGATGCTCGGGGCGCTGTACTCACCGGGACGAGACGATTCGTGGCGGCGGCAACGGCGGAAATCGGAGATCGAGTTTAGGCGATTTCGGTGAGTAGTGGTTAGGGTTTTTATGGAGAAAACGGAGGCGTCGATGCGGAGTATATATACGGCACTCCCGGGGAAACCAATCGCGAGAAAAACGCGAAGATTTGATCGTGTTTGGATCGGACTCCGCCGGGATTTTTGCGACCGGAGGTTGAAGAATCGACGGGCTGTCCCCACACGTCAGCGAGAATAAGCGGAAGATGGGCTACGCGGGCTGGTTGCTGGGCCGCTTCCTTGCGCGCGCGGCAGATAGCGGGGTCCGGCCCGTTTTCTTTTTCTATTTCCTTTACTCGAATTAAATTATGTTTTACAATTAATTCTCACATGATTTTTAACTCAGTCAAAACATTTTAGAAAAATTCATAAAAATAGGTTTTGGAGAGATTATTAAATTTAGAACTTTTTAGTATTTATCTTGCGCAATATATAATTCGGAAAAAATATATGTATTAAAGAAGTTTTAAATGAACCACTTTAGGGAGTTAATAATATTTAAACTTATAATTAAATTTTTATTTAGTACTTATGTGCTGTAATGTTATGCCTAAATGATGAATGATGCATGGATGCAAAGTTTTAAATTTTTTGCAAATTTTGGGATGTTACATGCGCCCGCTGTCTCCTCAAGAGATTGATTATAAAAAAAGTCCAATGCGGAGATGGCAGTAATTCTCCGTGAAGAGGAGCTCAAATGGTATTAGATATCGAAAACCCAATTCATTTTGGATGGGTATTCGAATACGATATATTTTCATCGCATTGCAAATGGCAGGCATAGAAAGAAACTCATTCATTCCCTTAATGAAGATGAGGGCATGATTGAAGGACATGAGAACCTCAAATCTTATATCACGAGATATTATAAAAATTTGTTAGGTGCACCCTATTTCTCAATGGATGAAACACGGACGAATGATATCCCGCAAGTTTCTGATGAGGAGAACGTCTACCTTACTTCTCAGTACTCTGAGGAAGAGGTTAAAAAGGTCGTTTTCCAAATGGAACACAACAAGGCGCTAGGTCCGGATGGTTTTCCTGCTGAGTTTTATCAGAATTTTTGGGAGATAATCAAATTGGACTTGCTTGAGTTATTCCAAGCGTTACATGCTGGATAACTCGAGATTTTTCGCCTAAATTTTGGGGAGATCATTTTGTTTCCAAAAGTTAATGAAGCAGAAAGGATCCAACAATTTCGGCCAATCTGTCTTCTTAATGGTAGCTTCAATTTTTTTACCATAGCAACAACTATTAGGCTAAATTTCGTGGCTGATCATGTGGTACGTCCAACTCAGACGTCTTTCATGCATGGACGCAATATCCTAAACGGGGTTGTGGTTTTACATGAAACAGTTCATGAATTGCATCGGAAAAAGCATAATGGGGTAATACTCAAAATAGACTTTGAAAAGGTTTATGATAAAGTCAAGTTGTTATTTCTTCAGCAAACACTTAAAATGAAAGAGTTTTCTGATGAATGGTGTGATATGAGTCATAACTTTGTTTCGGGAGGGAGTGTAGCCATCAAATTCAATGATGACGGTTGCAAATACTTCCAAACGAAAAAGGTTTACGACAAGGCGACCCGTTATCACCGATACTATTTAATATAGTTGCTGATATGATAGCTATTATCATTGAGCGTGCTAAAACAAACGGCCAAATTGAAGGGTAATTCCTCATCTAGTTGATGGGGGATAATCTATTCTACAATATGCCAACGACATAATTCTCTTTATGGAACATGATATGGAAAAAGCGAATAACATGAAATTAATATTATCAACGTTCGAGCAGCTCTCCGGTCTTAAAATCAACGTCCATAAAAGTGAATTGTTCTGTTTTGGTGAGGCCCAAGACGTGGCTGCCCAGTATGCTGAGTTATTTGGGTGTTGGCAAGGCCAGTTTCCAATCAACTATCTAGGCATTCCGATTCATTTCAGAAGGCTTACGATCGCACAACGGAAACACGTCGAGGAAAGGCTTCAGAAAAGACTATCTAGCTGGAAAGGAAAATTATTGTCCCTAGGTGGTAGACTGGTTCTTGTTAATTCAGTTCTAACCAACATGGTACTTTACATGATTTCATTTTTCCAATTGCTAAAAGGAGTCTTATATCGATTGGATTACTTTCGATCAAGATTTTTTTGGCAAGGGGACAATAAGAAAAAGAAGTATCGACTGGCTAAATTGAGTATAGTATGCCGCCCCAAGGAATTTGGTGGTATGGGGATCCATGATCTTTAGGCCTAAAAACGGGCTTTTCTTGGTAAATGGCTGTTTACGCTATTATCCGAGGAAGGGGTTTGGCAAACTATACTAAGGAGAAAGTACATTGGAACGAATGCGGTTTCCGAGATTTCATGGAAATCAGGTGATTTGCATTTTTGGGCTGGCCTAATGGCTACGAAGATATTCTTCTTCCCATATGGTGCTTTTCCCATTAAGGATGGGTCGGAGATACGGTCCTGGGAAGATAGGTGGCTAGGTTCTGGCTCCCTCCGAGAACAGTATCCGACTTTATACAATATAGTCCTGGGATGTCACAAAAGTGACACACTTGCTAAGGTGTTGGAGACTTTCCCACCTAATGTTACGTTCAGAAGGGACCTTATTGGCCCCCGACTAGCATCTTGGAATGAGTTGCTACAACGGCTGGCTTTGGTCAACCTGTTAGAAGGGACTGATGAGTTTCGGTGGAATTTACACTAATCTGGTAAATTCACAGTGGACTCTATGTATAAAGCTTTAATCCAAACGGACGTGCCAATGGAGAATAAAAAAAACTCTGGAAGATGAAGATACCACTCAAAAAAAAAGTCTTTGCGTGGTATGTATGTTGAGTGGTGATATTAACAAAGGATAACCTTGCAAAACACAATTGGCATGAAAGTAAAAAGTGTGTATTAAGCACTTATTCTTCGAGTACAAATTTGCTAGTTCTATGTGGTCTATTATCCAGATAGGTTCTACCTTATACCCACCAACAAGCGTCGCCAATATTTTTGGTTCATGGCTCAATGGTGTGGATGATAGGTTCAAACAACTTGTTAGGGTGGCAGCAATAGCCGTAATATGTTCGCCTTTGCTCTATATAAATGACAAGGTTTTTGACGATAAAAATTGTTCTCTTATGCAGGTTATCTACCAGACTACTGTTACACTCCATTCGTGGTCTCCGTTGCAACGTGTGGAGCATCGAGAGCTATTTATGGAGGTGTGTACAAGACTGGACGATACGGCGAGAGTATTTTTATCCCAACATGGATGGCAGCATAATTTGCGGATCGGCCCTCCTACAGCTTAGGCGTTTTTACATTTTCTCATCATGATATGTAATACGTTTACCGTATTTTTTATTTACTTTAAACTTCGAATCTTGCGGCTATGTGCATCTTCGCTATGTAGAGGCCTGGTGTAATGCTTAATACTCTTTAAGTAATAATGCTCCCTTTATCGAAAAAAGTCTCTATTCATCTCTTATGTGCATGATGGAGAGGAGATCGAAGGGGAACTCGGGTGGAGTTCCCGATAGTGTCGGCAAGGCACATCTGTGTCGGGCCGAGGGTGAGTGTCCGGCATAACCATGACAGATTGGGCAAGGTATTCCAACATACCTTGTCCGGACGAGAAGTCAAGGGCAAGGACGGCGTTATCTCTGACCCAGAAGCTAAGTAACTTCCCGACTGACACGGAAGCGGAATACAGGGCAAAGTACCGCACAGACGTGACTATTCCACTGTAGCACTTACGTGCTGACAGGGGACAAGGCATGGCCAAGCCCTGTCTCGTCTCTGAAAATAAGACCATCATCAACTAGCTCGGCGCTGACAGGACTAGGTTGTGAGGACCTGACTAAGCTTACTCGGATAGCTCGGCGGCTAGGTCGGATAGGCCCCGTCGGCACTACCGTTAACCCGGAGTCCCGTCCAAGTAGACCCGGGCGAAACTCTATAATTAGTGCCATAACTCCTCCTACGGTAGGGACGCCCATAGACTGGAGTTAGACTTATTGCTCTGAGCTTCGCTCTCGCCCTCCCTCTAGCATTTAGTATTCTTGTACTCTTGGAGGAAAACATTTCAAGGAGCAACTTGCAGTTCCTGTGGCACACATATAAGAGAGGGACCGAGGCAGGAGTAGGGGTTTTACCTCCTCACGAGGGCCCTGAACCTGGGCATATCGTGTGTTTGCGTCTTTGTAGCTTTGTGTTCTTCGGTTCTTGAGTTCATCTTTCACTAGGTGTGAGTTCTAGAGCTTGCACCCGCATGTCTTCCGGAATGCAAGCCCTCCCCAGATCCCCCAGCGCACGTCCGAACCCTAACTTTAGCCACCCCGTGGCATATACCGTTGCACAACCCCGACATTTGGCGCCCACCGTGGGGCTAGAAGCGCTGGCTGGAGTTTCCATCCGGACGGGTTCCATCACTGACTCGGGGGAAAGGGTGTTGTGCGGCCTCGTCTGCAACATCGGCGCCTTCCACTTCATCAGCGACAATGCCGGCTGCTTCGTCGACATGTTGTTCCTGAGGAACAGCTGCCTCGTCATGTTCGGCAGCTTCGTCACCTACGACGCCACCAAGGTGGTCTAGGAGTACCCGACGCAGGTCATCATAGCCGCGGATCTACGCGCGATCGCCGCGGCTCGCGGCTGGCGTACCACTCGCCCCGAGAGGTACGGGATCATGATGGCCGTGACGACCGAGATCCCCGCCGAGAAGGATGCTGCGCCACCGCCCGCCCGAAAGGGGCGAACGACCAAGCAGAGGCTGGAGCGTGAGGATCCCGAGTCATCGTGCAGGCCGGTAGGACCCGAGCCACTGACCGATATAGTACAGAAGCTAGCAGTGCCGGTAGCAGAAGTGTCAGATGCGGCACAAGCTATAGGAGAGTTAGAGTCTCAGAGGAAGTTTCTGCTTAAGAAGGCCACCACTATGGCAGAGTTGAAATCTCAACTAGATAGGACTCTCCGAGAGTACAATGCTGCAGATGGATTTACCCCACTAGTAGATCACAGAGCTAGGATGGATAACTTGCGCAAAAGAGGTAGAGCCCTCAATGCCGAGTGAGGGGGAGATGAAAGAGATGGTATCACCAGTTCCAGTACTGCTCCGACTGAAGTGTCGGCTGGCAAGCCGATATATAGTTTGCCTGCCAAGACTCTTAGAGCCGCGGAAGCCGCGAGGGCCGAGCTGTCCGGGTTAACCGGAGATGTCCGGAAGAAACAACAGGACCGGGTAAATGAATTAGTCGGTATGGCAACTTGGAAGAATGAGGCTTTGCGTAAAGAAAACCCAAATACCGGCGGCTCGAAAGTGGTTCACTCGGTCAGGCAGCGCAGTGGCTCTAACAAACAGGCTTCATCTCCGCATGTCGGAGGGGACTGCGCTCAGAGTGTGAACTCCGACAGAAACAGGCAACTGCAGACATATGATCCGGAGAACGACAACAGGCAGTTGGCTGGGAAGGCTAGTGCCGACAGAGCAAGAAGCAATCCTGTTCCGGGTAACCCGCATAATCGACAGGTGAACTCGGCTGGTCGAGGTCAACCACCAAGATACCTGGTGCAGAACCCACTACCCAGGCAGCCGGAGGTGATTTATGTCCAGCAGCCACCAAACGTCAACCTGGTGGTGAACCGACACGATGATGGCAACTCGGCGATGGCGCAGGCCGGCTACCAAGCTCAGAACAATCCAGTGGGCTCTCACTTGGGGTCTCGGCAGCTTGTCCCGGGAGATGCCCGACACCGGCTTGACAAAATTTTCATGTCAGAAGCACTTGAAGAGCAAGGCCCACCTGATCCTACGTTTCGGACCCCGGATCATGAATGAGCCGCCTGTCCGACACTTTCAGCTGAATAGAGGCGCCAAGACTTATGATGGCAGCACGAAGCCAGAGGACTGGCTGACAGACTATCTATCGGCTGTGAACATTGCTGGTGGTAACCGGCGATGGGCGTTGAGGTATATCCCGCAGATGTTGGAAGGTCCGGCTCGGATCTGGCTCAACAACTTGAGAGAAGGAAGTGTGGACTGCTGGCTAGAATTTAAAGATGCTTTTGTCAGCAATTTTTCATGCACATACAAAAGACCAAACAGACCTCAGCAGCTTGCGATGTGCAAGCAGAGAGATAACGAGACTGACCAAGATTACTTAACTCGGTGGAGTACTGTCCGTAATTCCTGCGAGGGAGTTGTGGAGTCGCAGGCCATTTCATGGTTCACGCAGGGATGCTGGCATGGCTCCATATTATGGCAGAAGTTGCAGAGAGAGATGCCAGAGACTTTGGCCGAAACGATCCGCATTGCGGACAGTTGTGCACTGGGAGACCCAATGCAGCCCCTGCTTAACTCGGGAGAGTCGAGTAGCAGGTACCAGGGCAACAACAGGACCGGACCACCTCACCGAGGAGAGAATTTCGGGGTAAAGAGAAGGGAACCAGAGTACAGATTTGAAGCGCAACATGTCGCTGCAGTTGTACCAACACAGTCGGAGGCTAGCACGACACGTCGCCCAAATACGGATGGTCGAACATGGACTTAGAATCAAGAGGTAAGACCGGCATGGACGGGCCCGAGTAAGCCAGCGACATATGAGGCAATGCTGGATGGTCCTTGGAGCTTCCATACCACAGGTGTCCGCAAGACGACGAATCACTCCACCCGGAACTGCAGCTGGTATCAGCGGGCACATAGGGAAGGAGCCGGATCAGGCGGATATCAACCAAGAGGAGCACAAAGACCGCCAGCCCCAAGGCCGCCGACACAGCTTACTGGGGCAAATGCAACTCGGATACCGCCACCAGCACCAAGAGCACCTCCTCCAAGGCCGGTAAACGTGGTGAATGTCCGAGGCAGCACTCCGGCCCGAGACAGCATGAGCAGTATCCTCAAGGCGATTTCAAGGAGGCACGTCAATATTACATGATCTTCGTGACCGAGCCGACAGATAAGAGGAGTTTGTACAAGCGCAGAATGGAGGTGAATGCAGTAATGTCGGCTGTGCCGAAGTTTATGCACTGGTCCGAACAAGAGATCACTTGGAGCAGAAAAGACACTCCCCGAGTTATGCCAAACCCGGGAGGGTATGCTTTAGTCGTGGACCCGACATTCATTGCCCAACATTAAACGTGAGATTCAGCAAGGTCCTGATAGACAATGGCAGTGCCATTAACATTATGTACCAAGACACAATGGTGAAGTTGGGGATCAACATGAACATGATCCAACCAAGTAGCACGACCTTCCATGGCATCGTGCCGGGGGTATCTTATGCACCAATGGTCAACCTATGGGTAGATGTGCTATTCGGCACAAAAGATAACTACCGAACCGAAAGCATACAGTTCGAGGTCGTCGACCTGGACAATTCGTATCATGCTTTGATCGGTCGTCTAGCTTTTGCCAAGTTCACGGTGTCGACTCACATGGCATATCTGAAGATGAAGATGTCGAGACCCAATGGTATTATTACCATCTCTCATGACCACAAGCGCTCCATTGTGCCTCGGCTGGCTCTGTTTGGCAGAGTCATTGATCATTGCTGCAGAGAAGATGAAGATACACCAAGTGGTGTCCATGGCCCAAGCCACACAACTCGGCATGCCGGGTATGTCAAACCCGGAGCAGAATGCATCGTTCGAGCTGCCAAGGGAGACCAACAAGGTGAACATTGACCCGGACTGCGCGAAGTGCAAGGCCATTGTCGGCACAGGCCTGGCCGAGAAATCGGATGGCAAGCTCACTCAATTCCTCCATGAGAATCGGGATGTCTTTGCGTGGTCAAATAAGGACCTGCAAGGTGTTCCGAGTGAGTTTGCTGAGCACTCTTTATTCGTCAGACCGGATGCTAAGCCGGTGAACCGACCAACACGCCGACTCTCGGATGAAAGGAGGGCGGCGATACTGGATCATCTAGCCGTACTGCTAGCAGTTGGGTTCATCATGGAAGTGCTGCAAGTGCTGCAACCGGACTGGTTGTCTAACCCGGTCCTGGTAGAGAAAAAGAAGGATGGACCTGTACTGGCCAAGGTGTGGCGGATGTGCATCGACTTCACCAACCTGAACAAAGCATGCCCGAAGGACCCATTCCCACTACCTCAGATAGATCAAGTGACCGACTCCACGGCCGGATGTGAACTGTTGTCTTTTGTAGATGCTTATTCTGGTTTTCACCAGATTCCGCTGAACCCTAATGATCAATTGAAAACTTCTTTTATTACCCCGTACGGGGCTTATTTCAACTTTGTCATGACTTTTGGTTAGAGGAATGCTGGTGCGACTTATCGGAGATGTAGGCAAAAGTGTTTGCACAACCAAATAGGCAAGAACGTAGAAGTATATGTCGACGATACTGTGATAAAAACCAAAGAAAAATCCACCCTCATTGAGGACTTGCGAGAAACAGTCATGAACTTGAGAAGATTTCGGATGCAACTTAACCCGGATAAATGTAGCTTTGGTGTGTTGGCCGGAAAATTACTCGGTTTCCTTGTGTCAAGATGAGGTATCGAGGCTAATCCGACAAAAATCCGAGCTATAAAAAACATGAGGTTTCCGAGATCACTTAAAGATGTGCAAAAATTCCTTGGATTTTTGGCGTCCTTAAGTCGGTTCGTAAGTCGATTGGGAGAAAAGGCTTTGGCTCTGTACCAACTCATGAAAAAGAGCAACACGTCCATATGGACTACGCAAGCAGACTCGGCTTTTAGCGACTTGAAGAAAATGGTGGCAACAACTCCGATATTGGCCTCACCCTTTCCCAAAGAGCCAATGTTGTTGTACATCGCGGCAACTAACCGAGTTGTCAGTGAGGTAATGGTGGTGGAAAGAGAAGAAGGGGGCAAAACCGTGTAGAGGCCGGTGTACTATCTGAGAGAAGTAATATCGACATCCAAGCAGAACTATCCTCACTATCAAAAGATGTCATATGGTGTTTATCTGGCGGTTAAGAAACTGAACCATTACTTTCAAGAACATACAATTACTTTGGTATGTGAAGCTCCTCTCTCGGAGATCCTCGGCTGCAAAGATGCTAGCGGCCGGATAGCAAAGTGCGCCATCGAGTTGTGACCTTATGCCCCGACTTATGAAAGGCGAGACGCCATCAAGTCACAGAACCTGCCGGATTGCCTTGTGGATTGGGCTGAAATGAAATACGAACCACCTGTGCCGGATTCCAATTACTGAAAGATGCGTTTTGACGGGTCCAAGACAAAAATAGGTCTGGGCGTCGGGATAGTCCTAACATCGCCAACGCAAGACGAGTTAAAATATGTTCTGCTGATACACTTCAATGTCTCTAGTAGACTTTAGATTCATTCGTCCGTTTGTTTTGTTTTGAATTGACATAGAGAAAGATTTCTCGCGTTCTCTTATTTCAGGAATAGGTGCGAAGGCTACTTGGCAGACTATATATAAAGGAAAGTCCAATAATGTGGCCGAGTATGAGGTACTTGTGCATGGAATCAAGGTAGTTAAGGAAATCGTCATCCGTAGAGTGGAGTGTTTTGGCGACTCGGACTTGGTCATACAGCAAGTCTCGAGAAACTGGGATGCTTTAGATACAAACATGGCATCCTATCAATTTCATGTCCATATGATCTTCGAATGCTTTGAGGGATGCGAGTTCAAGCATATACCTCGGGCAGAGAATGAAGTGGCCGACATACTATCCAAGCTCGGCTCATCCAGAGATCCAATTCTGCCCGGCATAGCCTTGGAGCACTTGAGAAAGCCATCGATCAAACCTTCGCATCAATCCGAGTCAATCTTTATCCCAAAGATGCTAGTATCGGAGGCCACACCAATGGAAGTGGACGTCGGATGCGTCGTGTAGAGCTCGGGGACTACCTCATCACACTCGGGGACTACTTCGTATAGCCCCGGGACTGCATAGTGGATTTCCTACATTGTAATGTCGGTTCAACCCATGGAAATAGACGAACCACTGTTCCCCATTAGACCTATGCCGGGATGGGCTCAACCAATCATTACTTATCTATCGGAAGGAACCTTAGCCAACAATGAAGTTGAAGCCCAGCAGGTTCTACGAAGATCCAAGGCGTACACAGTGATCAACAAGGAGATGTATAAGAGAAGTGTGACGGAGGTGCTGTAACGCTGTGTGGAGCCAGAAGAAGGACGTGAGATGCTCTTGGAGATACACCAAGGCGAGTGTGGCTATCATGCTTCCTCAAGGGCGTTAGTAGCAAAGGCCTTCCGGCATGGGTTCTATTGGCCCAGTGCACTACAACATGCAAAGGATATAGTCATGAAGTGTGAGGGATGCCAGAGGTTTGCCCACAAGATACACATACCGACATTGGCACTCAAGACCATTCCCATCACTTGGCCATTCGCAGTATGGTGCTTGGATATTGTGGGACAGTTTAAATCAGCCATAGGGAATATGACTCACATGTTGGTGATGGTGGACAAGATTACAAAACTGGATAAAGGTCAAACCAATTCGGAAGTGCGATGGGCATACAGCCGTGGCTTTCCTAAAAGATATCATCTTGAGATACGGCTACCCACACAGTATCATCACCGACAATGACACCAACTTTGCTATCGGAGAATTTGCTCGATTTTGCGCTGAAAAGAGAATCTGACTTGATGTAGCCTCGGAGGCACAACCGGAAGCAACTGGACAGGTGGAGAGAGCTAATGCGTTAGTATTGGCCGACATCAAGGCTAAATCGATCGAACCACTAGTAAGAACAATAGGGTGTTGGGTAGAAGAAATACCAGCAGTACCGTGGGGCTTGAGAATAACACCGAATAGATCAACTGGGTATACACCCTTCTTTCTTGTATATGGAGTTGGGGCAGTGCTCCCAACCGACATACAGTATGTCTCGCCAAGAGTGGCTATGTATACTGAGACCGAGGCAAAAGAGGCAAGAGAGAATGACATGGATTTATTTGAAGAGGCAAGATAATTAGCACTGTCCCGGTCGGCAATATACCAACATAATCTCCGTCGATACCATAGTCGGAAGGTGACGCTCACGATGGTGTGTGGTTGGGAAACCCCAAGAGGAAGGTGTGAAGTAGTGTAGCAGCAAAATTTCCCTCAGTTATGAAACCAAGGTTATCGAATCAGTAGGAAATAAGAATTGCTCCGAGGTGTCAATGGCGTCAGAAGTTCTTGGTGGCGTGTAGTTGACGTGGGGCTTGCACACAACACAATCAAAGAATTTTGTCCGAACTCAACGGTGAGGGTGTGAATCTCACCGTCTTGCTGTAACAAAAGGATTAAACGTATGTGTGGAAGAAAGATGTTTGTTTGCAGAAAGTAACAGGTTTGCAGTTGTGGTTTTAACAGATTAAAGAGAAGGACCAGGGTCCACAGTTCACTAGTGGTGTCTCTCATAAATAATAATAACATTCATGTGGGTAAACACATTACAGCTGGACACTTGATAGAATAACGATGGGCAAACCAATGCATATACTAACGTTATGATGTCTAGTGTGAGATTCATTCGGGCATTATAACAATATACATAGACCATTCCAACTGCATCTATGACTAATAATCCACCTTCCGGTTAGCGTCCGCACCCCTTTCAGTATTAAGTTGCATGCAACTGATTATCGCCTTAAGCACTATGTGTAAAGTAAGTAAGTAACATCATACTTAGATAAAGTACTACTGTTTTATCCCTAGTAGCAACAGTAGATCTACAACCTTAGTGCTAGCTGCCATCACCCCAGATTAAATAGAGACATGAACCTACTATCGAGCATAAATACCCCCTCTTAGAGTCACAAGCATCTACTTGGCCAGAGCATACACAAGTAACAGAGAGCATGCAAGATCATTAAATAGCACACACATGATATATTATGAAGCAATAATTTTAGTACTCAATATTCATCGGATCCCAGCAAACACAAGAAGTATTACATAACGTTGATCTTGATCATGATAGGCAGCTCACAAGATCTAAACATGATAGCACAAGAGGAGAAGACAACCATCTAGCTACTGCTATGGACTCTAGTCCAAGGGTAGACTACTCACGCATCAGTCCGGAGGCGGTCATGGTGACGTAGAGCCCTCCGGTGACGATTCCCTCTCTCGGCAGGGTGCAGGGGAGAAGTTCTGATCTCTCCCAAATTGGTGTTGACGACGGCGGCGGCTCGGGACCCGTGGAGGAAAAAATGAACACCGTCACAGGGTTTTTAGTCTGGGGGTATATGTAGGCGAAAGGGCGAAGGCGGTGGAGCGCCAGGGGCCCCACACCACGTGTCGGTGCAGCTCTGGGTCCTGCTGCGCCTGGGCCAGGTGTGGGGCCCTCGGGCTCCGTCTTTGTCTCCTCTTTGGTGCTCTGGAACGTTCCCGATGAAAAACGGACTTCAAAAAAGAAATCGTTCAATTCTGAGAATATTTCTTAAGTACTTTTCTAAAACCAAAAACAACACAAAACAGGGAATTGGCACTATGGGCATCTTGTTAATAGGTTAGTCCTAGAAAATGCATAAAGTATATAAAATGCATATAAAACATGTAATAATTTGGTATAATACAGCATGTAACATAAGAAACTATAGATACGTTGGAGACGTATCAACATCGCCAAGCTTATTTCTACTCGTGTCGAGTAGGAAAGAACGATAAAAGAAGAATAATTTCTAAAGTGACATGCTTACACAATCGTGACCACGTAATAATGTAAGGCATGTAAACTAAGATCAAATGAGCAAGGGTTGTAGTTTATATTGATATCAAATGAGTAATAATTAAACAAGTAGGCAAAGCAAAGCTTTCAATGATATAGTACTAGATATCAATCAACTGTGCAAAGTAGATGCTAGAGATGATTTAAGCTTCAAGCACAAGAATATAATCATCTAATGCTTCCAACAAACATGAAAACTTTGTGAAAGGATCAAGTCAAGCAATATCAATATGCACGTAGAAAATCAATTCTTTATTTGCTCAAAAGAAACAAGCAAGCGTTCAACGTTGGTTCCTGGCACCAGGATGTTTTGGCTAAGAGAATGTTAACGGAGGTTTGGAAGGCCAATGTAAGAAAGTCTCACAAAGCTGCAAGTGATCATTAGATAAGAGGAAGTCTTACAATTGAAGCTATGCAAGGAGTAGTAATTGCCAGACAACGGATGCACATAGAGCTATAAGTATATGAAAGCTCTTCAATGGAACTAGTGGGGATGCATACAACTTGCTTGCTCAAGAAGACCTAGAGCACTTTTGAGGAGGCTCATCATTGGAGTATACAAGCCAAGTTCAATAGTGTAAAGTTCCCCACATAGTTATGCAAGAAAGACATGAAAACTCTCTCATATGGAGTAAAGGTGCTAAACACGAGCACAAATGAAGATCATAAAAGATATGGTGCTATAACATGATCACAAGTGATGACTATAAATGATATGGTGCTATAACATGAGCACAAGTGATGACTATAAATGATATGGTGCTATAACTTGAGCACAACTGTGTGATGAAGAATAGTAACGCTGCCCCATTTTTTATTTTTTTCTCTTTCTTTTTTTTTCTTTTTCTTTATCTCTTTTTGATGGCCTCCATGCCTCTTTTCACCTTTAGGGGCAAGCATCCTAATATGATGATATGACAACACACTAATGATGATATGACAACATACTGATGATACAAGTAACTAATATGAATATGACATGATATGTTTATGACAACGGTGCCTCTGCCAGTGTAGCAGGTTATGCAATGATCTAGCGTAACATGGGTAAAACCACACATCAGCTTTATAGAATCACGCAAAGCAATATATTAGTAATGAATGACAACAACTCATGTAATGTAAGATGGATGTTGCATGGAAATATATCTCGGAATAGCTATGGAAATGCTGTAGTGGGTAGGTATGGTAGATGTTTTGAGGAAGATATTTGGCTTATGTGTAGGAAAACAAGATGAAGATCTCTCACGAGTTTGGATGTACCCGCGAAGTATGCACCAACTCTCATTGTGAGAAAGGGCAATGCAAAGTACCGAAGAGGCTAGTGAAGGGGTTCCGGTGTAGAAAACAATAAATTTTCTACCGTAAGAACGCCCCAACTAGACAGGATCTATCTATCTAGTACATGCGATAACGGTGGCGGAACATGTCACATACCTCCATGTAGACCTGATACGTCTCCAACGTATCCGTAATTTCTTATGTTCCATGCTTTGTTATATAAAATTATTACATGTTTTATTTGCATTTTATATAGTTTTATGCATTTTCTGGGACTAACCTATTAACAAGATGCCACGGTGTCAGTTTCCTGTTTTCTCCTGTTTTTGGTTTCAGAAAAGTACTTAAAGAAATATCCGCCAACTTGGAAATAAATCAACCAGAAATTATTTTTGGAACATTTGCGTCACGAAGAACCGAAGACAAGACGAAGTGGGGCCGCGAGGCGGCCACAACACCTGGTGGCGCGGCCCCCACTTCCTGCCGCGCCGGGAGGTGATGTGGCGCCCTCGGGCGCCCACCGACCTAGTTCTTTCGCCTACAAATACCCCCTTGACCTAAAAATAGAGCACAATTAATCACTTTTTTCTCCACGGGCCCCGAGCCGCCGCCGTCGTCACCATCAATTCGGGAGAGATTAGAACTGCTCCTCGGCATCCTACCGGGAAGGGGAATCATCCCCGGAGGCCTCTACGTCGCCATGACCGCCTCCGGACTGATGCGTGAGTAGTCTACCTAGGACTACGGGTCCATAGCAGTAGCTAGATGGTTGTGTTCTCCTCTTGTGCTATCATCTTAAGATCTTGTGAGATGCCTATCATGATCAAGATCATCTCTATGTAATTCTCCATGTTGTGTTTGCTGGGATCCGATGAATATTGAGTATTAAAGTTATTGCTTCATAATATATCATGTGTGTGCTATTTAATGATCTTGCATGCTCTCCGTTACTTGCGTGTGCTTTGGCAAGGTAGATTCTCATAACTCCAAGAGGGGGTATTTATGCTCGATAGTGGGTTCATGTCTCTATTAAATCTGGGGCAGTTACAGAAAGCTCTAAGGTTGTAGATGTACTGTTGCTACTAGGGATAAAACGGTAATACTTTGTCTAAGGATGATGTTACTTACTTACTTTACACACAGTGCTTAAGGAGATAATCTGTTGCATGCAACTTAATACTAAAAGGGTGCGGACGCTAACTGGAAGGTGGATTATTAGTCATAGATGAGGTTGGAACGGTCTATGTATATTGTTGTAATGCCCGAATGAATCTCACACTAGACACCATATCATTAGTTTATGCATTGGGTTGCTCATCATTATTCTGTCTATTGCCTAGTTGTAATTTGTTTACCACGCATGGATGAATGTTATTATTTATGGAGAGACACCACTAGTGAACTGTGGACCCCGGTATGTAGTGTACCTGCACTTAAAATATGGCAAGGTACCTGTGTATAGTGCAAATCCCTGGATCGATTCGTTTGCACACACAGTTTACGATGCAGTATCACAACAAAGTATCAATTTTATTACATCGATGATCCAGACTGAGAAAATATTCTCTACAACTTGCATAGGGTAAAGCTAGTACTGAAAGAGTAAACAACGGAAATACAATAGCAGTGAGTCTCCATCATCTTCATGTTGCCACAGGCGAAAACATGTTGGTTGCAGACTCGAAACCTTTAAATGAAACCTCTCTTTTCATCTGAACAATTTGCAATAAGAAAAATATTGCAACAACGTGGGTCAGATTCCATAAAAAATGGAGTCTGGCAAGTGACACTATGGTGGACACTTAGTGGAATAACTCTAATAACCTATATGCATATTTGGCTGGTGGAGTTCAAGGCTATTTTGCATAAAGACATTTTTTCCTAACTCTTTGGAAAACACTTTTCTTCTATTCGAGACATCCGTGGAATGAAATCCACTGTCTCATTCTACCCTTGTTCACCCATCAAGTTTTAACTTAGAAATTGGAATGGTGGAATCCTCTGTTGACATCCTTGATCAGCTGCTCAAATTTTCCGTAGCGGCGACACGGCTAAGTACTTAGTTTTACACTCTGAAGAGGTTGTGCACGTTCACCATTGTACCCATTTAGCCCAAACTATCCTTTATACTCTGGTAGTAATAAGGAAAAGGAGAAGAATGAGACGATATCTTTCAGAAGCATTTTCCCTCCCACTCTGGCTTGACCCGTTCCACCTAACACCCTCTACATCTGCTTGTCAAGCCAGGGCGAGTCCACGCAACTTAGTTGATCAAGCTAGAGCCCATTGGCAATGGTTGCACTGGAAGCAATCTTCACTCGAAGTTCTTCAGATTCCTTTGTTCCCTGGGTGGCCATCCATAAGTGCACGTACTCAGGAACCATAGACATGGGCCTTAGTAGCCACTCAACTTCGCCTCCGTTTACAACCAATCCACCGAGGAGGTTCTTTCTTAACTTAGTAGAATTTAGATTTTCACAAAACAACATTTGCATAGCATCAATAATTCTACTAAATATTATATAGGTACGTAGACACAGGATTTGGGGAATCTGAACATGGCTTGCATAGAAATACTATCCTGCACATGCTTATATAAAAATACACTAAGTCATGCATATAGATAATAGTAGGAGGTTTATGAATGTGCCACTTGGCTTTGGATGATGTCTCTACTCATGAACTCTTTTCAACATAACTCGGGGCTCTCCGTTCAATCTAAACCATATAGACAAACAACAATACAACAATCAACATAAAACTCAACAACACAACGCATACAAACACATACATAAGTAACAAACAAATTCCATAAAACTTCTAAGGAAAATATGTCAAGCATGATGTGCAAAATATTCCTAAGGACTAGAGATGCATTTCATGCCATGGAAATATTCTAAGTTAAGTGCAAGGCAAGAATTTGGTCAAAATGATTAAGTAGCAAGGTCATAAGTTGGACAAAATACTTTGCTATAGATCATCTTGAATAAGCACTCTAATGGCTTAGTTAGGATGTGCATAAATACTTGGAGAAAATACTAAGTCTATTCTTTCAGGTGATCAACAATTATTAACAACTCTTTGTAAATTGGATATTCACTATAGTGAGAGAGACAGACACCACACCAGCAACTTAAATTGTGGAACAGGTCTCATGTATGTGGACATGTAAGGTTAGTCTTCAGGCCGCTTCATCTCACTATGCCGCTAGGATCCAACATACTTCAATGATGATAATAACATGATAAAAAATTGTTTAGGTCTAAAGAGAAACACAAGATTTAGAAAGAGGGAAAAGATAGAAAGAAAGATGTATTTGGTCTTCTAGGCTTCATCTCCAGACTTGTAACTTTCTCCTTGGTGATGTCTTGATTGAATTTTTGGTAGACTTGATAAATCTTCAGACTTGATGATTCTTGTATCACCGAGGTTGGTCTTGGATTTAACTTAGTCATCATGAGGTGTAAGAGAAGAAAGGAGAAAAAGAGGGAGGGAAAGCAAGACTTAGAAAATGTTGCTGGTGGGTCTTCGTGAACTTCTTCAAGATTTTCTTCTAAGTGCTTCTACTCCTTGAAGATACTTCTGAAGTCTTCTTTTCTTGGCTAAGTCCTTAGTTGGCCTTCTAGCTCCATGTTGAAAATTCCAAGTGTGAGTAAGTACAACTTTTTGAAAAAACTTTTGAAAATAAATCCTAACAAAATACTTAGAGAAAACTAATAGAGAAGTTTTCCTTTGAGGAGTATAACTATACAGTAAAATATGCTATGCATGAAATAAAAATTATAATCACGAGAAAGCATCATAACAACTTTTGTGATTTTTATAAATATGCATGAAGTTATAAATGCAATTTAATTAATTATGTAAAAGCAAGATATAATAAAGGGTTAATTACAATATTAAAGTTTTCTGTGATTAAACTTTTATAACAAAAATTTCTAAACAGTCCTAATGGATAGAGAGGATTTAATTTTTTTATAGCAATTGGATTTATTCAAACATAATGTTTCTATCAAAAGTTATATCAAAATTACTCAAACTATTCAAATCAATCAAATAATTGTTAAGTCGTCAAAATTAATACTCAAAAAATATTATTTAACAGGGGCATCATATTACAAATATTCTAAGATTTCTAAAACAATTTTATTTGCAAATTTTGGATTTATAGATTTAAAGTTATGACAAATATACTCAAATCATCCATTTGAAATTTGAATAATTTAAACTAAGTAAAATTTGAATTCTAACAGTGTCAAAAGATTCTACTGGTTCTAAGGATTCCAAATATATAAATTATTTGAATTTGGTAAAACAGATACAAAGTATTGATAAAAATAATATGCAGGGGGGTTTCTGTAAAACTGCCAATTAATTCGATTTAAGAAAATCGCAGAAAATCTTCTGCCTACGTGGATCCGACGTGGCGCTGACTGTGCGCCACGCGGCGCTGACTGTGCGCCACGCGGCGCTGACACGGCGCTGAGTCAGTGTACCGGTTCGATTTTAAAATGAAATAAAACGTGGCCGTAGGATTTGGATCTAGCGGCTCAGATCTAAAGGACCAGAAGTGGGCGGCGCGGCCGGCCGGAGATGCTCCGGTGATCTCCCAAACGCGGCGGCGACGCAACGGCTTCGCACGTTCTACACGATCGAGTGGATCCCTGAAAAAACCGATCATACCGTGGAGAAGGGGAGGACGAGGCGGACACGGTGGCGAAGTGGTGGTCCTCGGTGTGCCTCGGTTCTCCTTCAATTTCCTCGTTGGACTTGGCGTGGGCGGCGGCTTCCTCCTGTCGCTGACGGACACGGCGTTCTAGTGTGCAAATAAATACGGAACTAAGTCAGGGAGGGTTGTATGGATGAAACAAGGAGAAAGAAAAAGAAATGAGGTCTCGGGGTCGATGGAGTTCAGTGGAAATTGAAGAAAACGAGCGGCGGAAATGGCGGAGCTTCGAGCTCGGAACAGAGCAGCCTAGAGGCGATTAGCTTTAGGGTTTGTAGGGCAAAAGATGCGGTGGGGGCTGAGTATTTTATAGGGCCGAAACGGTGAAACAAATCGCGCAAAATCAAGGTGAGGAAATCTTGCCCGAGGCTGTCGGGCGCGTCATATCTGGCGAGAGGTTGAAGAAGCTCGGCTGACGTGTAACATCCCAAATTTCTCAAAAATTTAAAACCTTGCATTCATGCATCATGCATCATATAGGCATGACATTGAAATCACATAAAGAGTAATTTGAATTTTAATTATAAGTTTAAATAAAGTTGTTTCCAATAAAGAGGTCTATTTGAGCTCCTTATAAAAATTTGTATTTTATTATTTTATTTATTTAGCAAAATGATATCAAACAGTTCTAAATTAAATTAGCTTTTCAAAATATATTTTTATGAATTTTTCTGAAATGTTTTGATAAGTTTTAAAAATCAAATTGTTTGGAAAAGGTTTAAACAGAAAAAAAATGTGTTTCGAGCTAGCTGGGCCGAGCCCCTCTGCTATCTGCCGCGCGCGCACGAAGAAACGGCCCAGCAAACCAGCCGCGTAGCCCACCTCCCCACCTCTCTCACTTCCAGACGGGACCCACTTGTCATCTTCATCCCCAAATCGTGAAGAACACAAACTCACCGAACCCTATTTCGATCCGGATCAAAATCCGTTGGAAAATCGTGTTTTAATCGCTCCCTCCTTCCCCATATAACCCCCCCCCCCCTCCGCCGCCTCCTCCCGAATCCCAAAACCCTAAAAGATCGCCCCCAGGCTGCTCAGAAACCGTCCGCCGTCGTCCGCCATTGCCGCCGCCGCGATTCGATCCGTTCCGGTGAGTACGGCGCCCCGAGCACCACCCCAACATCCCTCTGCGACTCCCTGTCTTCGTACGCACCTAATGGGCTTGCTCCGGCCTCTTTTTATGCACCAGGGCGACGTATCCGTCGACGACCCGACGCCGCCGTCCGCCGTTCATCTCCGACGAGCACGCAAGGGGAGGAGAAGACCACCTCGACCGCACCTACCTCGCCATAGAGTTCGCCACGACGTTCCGCATCAAGTGGTGAGCAAAACCCCCTCCGATCGTGCGTCTGTTAGCCGTAGCCGCAACTCCGGCGATGGCGCCGCCGCGCTCGGATGATTTCCGGCGTCGCGCCGCCCGCTTATGGCCCGAGTCGCGTGAAGCGTTGGATCTAGATCCAATGGATCTAGATCAGTCAATCCTGAGCGCCCGTTTTAAAGTAGATCAGAGGGTTCGCGTTCGCGATCCACGGCGAACCGGTATCGTCCAATTAGATCGCGCCGCGTGGCCTCTTTAATTTTCTATTTCGGCTGAAAATTTGTTTTAAAAACAGAAAACAATACAAACTTACAAAATTCATAACTTTTGATCTGTTCATCCAAATTTGATGAATTTTATATCCACGTGAAGCTCTGTTCGTTTAGTTTAGTATGGTTTCATTACTTTGTCCCTTTAGTGTATATTAAATTGCGGAATTTAATTGCTTAGCTTTCGGATATTAAATCTATAACTTAATTAATAAAAATTCCTTCCAAATAAATCCAATTGTTTTAGAAGTTTATTAATGCCCTCTGTCCAGAGAGTGTAACATGAGTTTTATTTGAAACTTCTCATAATAGAATTAAGGAAAGTGGTTTTAGAACTTAAAACTTCTATGAGATGCTCAATATTTTAAATGAGTAAATAAAAATATTGATCATTGCATTCATGCATTAATAACAGAGGAAATAAAATGGTAATTATTTTTGTCTTGTCGAGTTCATTGCATAGCAAGCATGCATACATATTTTGTCTTGATATTTTTAAGTGTTGTGTTGTATGTTTATTTAGTTTTATTGTTTGTCTCTAGATTGTGAAGAGGAGGAAGGCCCTTGTGATTGTTATTCTTGCTGTGCTTGTTCCTCTTGCTACCAAGGCAAGTGACATTCATAATCTATCCTATGTTTTCTATATGCATTATTAGTAGATTTTGAGTAGTATGCATGATAGGGAAATTTTGAACTATCTTATAATGCTAAGTTAGTTTACACTTTGAAAATATCCTAGTAGTGTGTAGCCATCCCTCCCCATGCAGCCACCAAAAGTTTTATTAGATGCTTAGCTATGCTATAAAAGTGTTTACTTATCATGTTATAGAAATATTGCTAAGTGTTAAAACTTTAAATGCACACCTGGGTGGAATTGGTTGCTTGGTTTATGTTGAGTGGCTTATGGGACCATGCTTGTGGTTGTCTTTTCCTAGGATGAATTTCTATTCTACTTAGGGCCATGGGTATGGTGGTTGTCACCCAGAAGCGCACTTGTGGACGGCCACCCAGGAACAACAAGATTTCGAAGTCCCTCCAAGTTTAGAAGCTTCCCGTGCAGCCTTTTGACAATGGGCTCTGTCTAGAATTACTAAGTTGTGAGAGTGCAACCTGTCAGCTTGACAAGCAGATGTAGAGTTGGTAGGTGGAACGGGTCTTGCTAGTATGGTTGCATTCTTCTTCTGAAAGTTCTTGTCTCAATTCTCTCCTTTCCCTAATGCACTCCGCGTGTATAGGATGTTTGGGTTAATTGAGTCTCAAGGTGAAAGTGCACAACCTCTGCAGAGTCGACCAACTGAGTACTCAGCCGTGTCCCCGGTGATGGACTACTTCGAGCAACTGGACAAGGATGGACGGAAGAATCTCATCATAGTTTTCATAAAGTAAAAATTTGACTAAGGAAAGAATTGTTGGTGCACTTGGGCTTCATCCCTTGGTGCCAAGTCTTTGAGAAAGAAAAGTGTTTTACAAAAGATAGGAGAAAACTGTCTTTCTGCAAAATAGCCTACAACCCCACCAAGCCAAATATGCATATAGAATTAGACTTGTCATAATTTATCCACGATAGTCACTTGCCAATACTTCAATGTATTGACCTCCTACGGGGGCTGCATATTCAAATGTGCAGGTAATTCTGATGAGGAGTGAGTTTGGACTCGATTCTACACCCAACATGTCTGCTTGTGGCGTATGCTAGAAGAGGAGGCCCATTGCTTTTATTTTCGTTGTGAACTCTGAATATTTAGCTAGTCTTCATGACTATGCACTTTGTAATAAAGCTATACTTAGCTATTTTTGGATCTCGTTGTAGTAATTTGATACTTATGCAATGATACTATATATTTTGTACTATGGTGCTGGCAGTGATCCAGGGACTAGCACATAACACAGGTGTTCCATCTTTATTTAAAAGATGGGGCACTACAAAATGATATCAGAGGCAAAGTGTTGCATGTAGGTTCGAGCCCTTAGGATTGGTTAAGCCTCTTTTTTTATCATAATATTACCATCTTTGAAGTATGTTGGATCCTAGCGGCATAGTGGGATGAAGCGGCCCGGGACTAACCTTACATGTCCGCGTACATGAGACCTGTTCCACAATTATAAGTGGCTGGCCGGGTGTCTGCCTCTCTCACTATAGTGAATATCCGACTTACAAAGAGTTGATAATAGTGTTGATCACCTTTCAAAAAAGAACTCCTTTTTCTCTAAGTACTTAAGTACACCACAACTAGTATATCTTACCTTTGTCTTGTTTTAACAAACTCTACCTTTATCACTTAAGGATGTCGTTCTTCATGTATCAAACCGCGGAGGACTTCAAGGACATGCGCTTTGGAAGATATCTTCTAGAGTTGGTAGAACTGTTGGCACTTCCAACACCCATCATCAAGGCAAGCCAGCTGAAGCACTTCAACAAAGAAGACTTATGGGGAACTCAACTTTATCAACAAGGGCGCCAGACTGAACCCAAGACCGAAGACATCCAGTACAAGTCGATTAGTGACTCCTTGGAGAAAGGGCTGAATCTCGTCACGCAGGAGCTAATAGGACGTCTTTGCTGGCAATTCCAGGAGGAGTTAAAAGACCACTACTTTTCTAACCTTGGCCAACGTGACGAACATGGGATTCCTTACCTTGTTAGCGAGGAAGACAAAAGCAAACCAGAACCTTTGTACCCATATCTCCAAGACTTAGAACTTCACCTCTGGCAACTCGAAGAGGATAGGCGCAACGAGCTATTGAAGAATGATGAAATAATGGCACAAGTCAAGGAGACTCAAAAAAAGATCGAAGCCCAAGAAGAGGTGGCCAACGCTCAAGAGGAGAAGTTCCGAGCTCAAGAGAAGAAGTTCCAAAATCAAGAAAAGAGAATTAGAGACAAGAACAAGGAGATCAAGACCTTGAAGGATGAAATTCTGAGCAACGACGTCGAGTTCGAAGCTGATCGAGATTTGATCGAGACTCTACGCCGTGAGAAGAGAATGCTGCAAGAGAAGATTGAAGTCCTGGAGAAGGAAGCAATCGAGACTCTGCACCGTGAGACGACAATGTTACAGGAGAAGAATGAGGCCTTGGAGAAGGAGGTGAATGACTACAAGGAGATCCTTACGAAGGAAGGCATCACCATCGAGGAAGTCGAAGAAGATGAAGGAGACGTCATGGACGAAGTTTAGACTTAGTAGTTGGACCACCATATTCTCCCTCGTTTTGTTCGTCGTTCTTTTTAAAACATTGATCTCCAACTTGTGGTGTGACAATGATAGAATGATTGGTTTGCAGACTTGTTGTTTTATTAAATCAACTTAGAAATACTTGTTTCGATTTGCTAAGTAGACTTTTCTTTTTAAGTTGTTTTATGAGTGTTGATTGTGTTGACTTGGTTGCTTTGTGCATGGGTAGGATTTTTCTTCTCTTAGTTCTGTCTATCTTTCACTCATCTATGCTGAAAACCCTACAGATGCCTCCTCGTCGTGATACCAACAACGATGATGCCATGCAACAACTGATGGCCGCTCAAGCTCAGTTGATGAATATGATGACTCAATTCATTACAGCAACCAACAACAACAACAACAACCACAACAACAACAACCCGCCACCTCCACCACCACCCCCAGTGGACAGACTTGCTAGATTCCTAAGGCTTAGGCCTAATAAGTTCTCCTCTGCTACTGAACCAATAGTGGCGGATGATTGACTCCGTTCAGTCAACAAGGACTTAGTAACTTGTGAGTGTTCTGAGGCAGAGAAAGTGAGGTTCACTGCACACCTGTTGGAAGGACCCGCAGCATTGTGGTGGGAGAATTATCAGTGACTCATCCTTTGGATGGCATGACTTGGGATGCGTTCAAGGAAGGTTTCTGGAATGCTCACATCTCCTCAGGTATAATGAACCTGAAGAAAGAGGAATTTCACAGCTTGAGGCAAGGAGGTAGAACTCTGAAGGAGTATATGGATGACTTCTGTATGCTATCAAGGTATGCGCCAGAGGACATTGACACTGATGCAAAGAGGAAGGAAAAGTTCCTCAATGGACTTAAGGGAGAACTGAAGATACCTTTGTCTGTGGCATATACTCCAAACTATCAAGCTCTGCTGGATCAAGCTATCACCCTGGACAACAACATAAGAAAGGAAGAGAATAGGAAGAGGAAGTTCAGTGCAAGTAAGGTTCATTCTGAAGGGACATATAAGAAACAACACACCTCTGAAGCCAGTAGCCATAAACCCTGGAATCACTCCAACACTGGTAGTGGCCAAAAACATCATGGTCATAACCACAATGGAGGAATCAAAGGAAGCAATGGAGGATACAAAGGAAATAATGGAGGATACAATGGAAATAATGGTGGATCCAGGGGAAACCATCATCATGGCCATAATCATGGGAATGGTAATCACCGTCCTAACTATGAGGGGAAGAAAGACTTGTCTAATGTGACCTGCTTCAAGTGCAAGAAGACAGGACATTATGCAACTGAATGCCCAGAGAGGAAAGCTGATGAAAATTCCAAGCCCAATCCTTTCCAGAAGGGACAAGTGAACCACATCAATGTGGAAGAAGTTCATGATGAACCTGATGCTGTGATTGGTACGTTCTTGCTCAACTCCTTTCCAGCATTAGTTTTATTTGATACTGGAGCATCTCATTCATTCATATCAAGAGCTTTTGTTAACAAACATGTGTTAGCTGAGGAAAGTCTAGGAAAACCTATTAGGGTAAGTTCACCTGGAGGAGAGATGATAGTAAATTCCGGGTGTAGGCAGTTAGACTTGCAAATCGGAAAACACACCTTTCCAACAGACTTAGTCATCCTAGAAACCCAAGGATTGAATGTTATCATCGGAATGGATTGGATGACGCGTTTTGAAGGAATCATAGACTGTGCAAATAGAGCAATCACCCTCACCACCCTAGAGAAAAGGAAGATTAAGTTCAGATCAACTTTCGAACTTAAGAAAGTTAGGCTAAATTCTCTTAAGGGGGTTAGCCTTGATGATGTGCTTATTGTCAAGGAATACCCAGATGTTTTTCCGGAGAAACTACCGGGAATGCCACCCGATAGAGATGTAGAGTTTCTCATCGAACTAAAGCCGGGAACAGGACCAATAGCTAAAAGACCTTATCCTATGGCCGTCGATGAATTGAAAGAGCTCAAGAAGCAATTAGAGGAACAAATCCAGAAAGGATTCATTCGTCCAAGTTCATCGCCATGGGGAGCACCAGTCTTATTTGTTAAAAAGAAGGATCAAACCCAGAGGCTAGTCACGGATTATAGAGATATAAACGAGCAAACTATCAAAAACAAGTACCCGTTACCCAAGATAAATGAACTATTTGATCAACTAGAAGGTGCTTGTGTTTTCTCAAAGATCGATCTTCGATCGGGGTACCTCCAAATGAAAGTTAGAGAAATGGATATACCCAAAACTGCATTTGTTACGAGATATGGCTCTTATGAGTACACAGTAATGCCTTTTGGATTAACCAATGCACCAGCCTATTTCATGAATATGATGAATAAAGTGTTCATGGATTTTTTGGATAAGTTTGTGGCAGTGTTCATAGATGATATTCTAATCTACTCCAAGAGTCACAAAGAACACGAAGAGCACTTGCGTCTGGTATTGCAGAGACTACGTGAACATAAGTTGTATGCCAAGTACAGCAAGTGTGAGTTTTGGTTAGAACAAGTCGGATTTTTAGGCCATGTGGTGTCCAAGGAAGGCATAGCGGTGGATCCTGAAAAAGTTTCAGCTGTAACTAATTGGGAACCGCCGAAGAATGTTGGTGAATTACGAAGTTTTCTGGGCCTAGCAGGATACTACCGACGATTCATTAAAACTTCTCCAAGATTGCCAAGGCCTTGACGGAATTATTAAAGAAGGAGAAGAAATTTGAGTGGACGGAGGCATGCGAAGCCAGTTTTCAGGAGTTGAAGAAACGTCTGGTTTCAGCCCCAGTTTTATGCTTACCTGATTTGGAGAAGGAATTCCAAGTATACTGTGATGCTTCACGCCAAGGCTTGGGAAGTGTGTTGATGCAGGAAGGCAGAGTGGCATCTTATGCCTCTAGACAACTCAAGAAACATGAAGCAAATTATCCAACTCATGATCTCGAGTTAGCATCAGTAGTGCATGCCCTGAAAACTTGGAGACCCTACCTGATGGGAAAAAGATGTGAGGTATTCACGGACCACAAAAGTTTGAAGTACATATTTACACAGAAGGAATTGAATATGAGACAAAGAAGATGGTTGGAACTTATTAAAGATTATGATCTAAGTCTTCAATACCATCCGGGAAAAGCTAATGTGGTAGCAGATGCTCTGAGTCGTAAAGTGTATGTGAATGGCCTTACGGCAGGAGAATTACCCGAGGATTTATGCAAGGCATTTAAGGACCTCAGATTGGAAGTAGTACCTGAAGGGTTTGTAACCTCATTAGTTGTACAACCCACTTTGATGGACAAGATACATGAAGCTCAGAAAGGGGACAAGGAAATAGAGGAGAGCTAAAGGATTTCATGAGGATGAGCAGGGGATTTTGTGGTTTGAAAAACGTGTATGTGTGGCCAATGATCCTGATATTAGGAAATTAATTCTGCAAGAAGCTCATGAGACACCTTATTCTATTCATCCAGGAAATACCAAGATGTATATGGATGTGAAAGAGAGATTTTGGTGGAATAATCTGAGAAGAGAAATAGCAGAATACATCGCTAAGTGTGATGTATGTAGTCAAGTAAAGGCAGAACATCAGAAACCAGCAGGACTCTTACAACCTTTGAAAGTACCGGATTGGAAGTGGGATTCTATTGCGATGGATTTCATCATCGGATTACCAAGAACTAGATCGGGTTATGATTCTATTTGGGTTATTGTTTGTCGCCTAACCAAAATAGCTCACTTCATACCCGTGAAGACCACTTATACTAGTGCAAAGCTAGCCGATATTTACATGAAGAGAATTGTGTGTCTTCACGGCGTTCCTAAGAGTATCGTGTCTGATAGGGGGGCCCAGTTCACTTCTCATTTTTGGAAGCAGTTGCACGAATCTTTGGGAACCAGATTAGAATTCAGTACGGCTTTCCACCCGCAAACAGATGGTCAGACTGAAAGAGTGAATCAGATTTTAGAAGATATGTTAAGAGCTTGTGCGCTCGACTATGGATCTAGTTGGGATGATAATTTGCCATACGCTGAGTTCTCCTACAACAACATTTACCAAGCCAGCATTGAGATGGCACCGTTTGAAGCCTTATATGGAAAGAAATGCACAACCCCACTGTTGTGGAGTGGTGTAGGAGAACGGAGTTTCTTTGGGCCTGATATAATACAGGATGCTGAAGAGAAAGTCAGGCTGATTAAGGACAGATTGAAAATAGCAGAGTCACGCCAGAAAAGCTATGCAGATTCCAAGCGTAGAGAAGTCACCTATGAAGTGGGTGATAGAACCTCTTTAAGAGTGTCACCACTTCGGGGTGTGAAAAGGTTTGGGATCAAAGGAAAGTTAGCACCTCGATTCATTGGACCATTCAAAATTCTTTCTCGCAAAGGTGAAGTGGCATATGAGTTAGAACTACCTGAAGTTCTGTCTGCTGTTCATAATGTGTTTCATGTCAGTCAGTTGAAGAAATGTCATCCCGAGATGATGGGAGTTCCTTTAAAGGATACTGTACCTCTCGAGGAGGTACAATTGGAAAGTGACCTGACATACGAGGAGAAGCCCATCAAGATATTGCAGACAGCAGAAAGAGTCACCCGTACCAAAACCATCAAGTTTTGCAAGGTCCAGTAGAATCATCACACCGAGGACGAAGCCACCTGGGAACGAGAGGATGACCTCCGAGAAGACCACCCACACCTATTTGCTGACCTTTCCGAAGCTCGAGGGCGAGCTTCTTCTTAAGGGGGTTAGTCTGTAACATCCCAAATTTCTCAAAAATTTAAAACCTTGCATTCATGCATCATGCATCATATAGGCATGACATTGAAATCACATAAAGAGTAATTTGAATTTTAATTATAAGTTTAAATCAAGTTGTTTCCAATAAAGAGGTCTATTTGACCTCCTTATAAAAATTTGTATTTTATTATTTTATTTATTTAGCAAAATGATATCAAAAAGTTCTAAATTAAATTAGCTTTTCAAAACATATTTTTATGAGATTTTCTGAAATGTTTTGATAAGTTTTAAAAATCAAATTGTTTGGAAAAGGTTTAAACAGAAAAAATGTGTTTCGAGCTAGCTGGGCCGAGCCCCTCTGCTATCTGCCGCGCGCGCACGAAGAAACGGCCAAGCAAACCAGCCGCGTAGCCCACCTCCCCACCTCTCTCACTTCCAGACGGGACCCACTTGTCATCTTCATCCCCAAATCGTGAAGAAAACAAACTCACCGAACCCTATTTCGATCCGGATCAAAATCCGTTGGAAAATCGCGTTTTAATCGCTCCCTCCTTCCCCATATAACCCCCCCCTCCGCCGCCTCCTCCCGAACCCCAAAACCCTAAAAGATCGCCCCCAGGCTGCTCAGAAACCGTCCGCCGTCGTCCGCCATTGCCGCCGCCGCGATTCGATCCGTTCCGGTGAGTACGGCGCCCCAAGCACCACCCCAACATCCCTCTGCGACTCCCTGTCTTCGTACGCACCTAACGGGCTTGCTCCGGCCTCTTCTTATGCACCAGGGCGACGTATCCGTCGACGACCCGACGCCGCCGTCCGCCGTTCATCTCCGACGTGCACGCAAGGGGAGGAGAAGACCACCTCGACCGCACCTACCTCGCCATAGAGTTCGCCACGACGTTCCGCATCAAGTGGTGAGAAAAACCCCCTCCGATCGTGCGTCTGTTAGCCATAGCCGCAACTCCGGCGATGGCGCCGCCGTGCTCGGATGATTTCCGGCGTCGCGCCGCCCGCTTATGGCCCGAGTCGCGTGAAGCGTTGGATCTAGATCCAGTGGATCTAGATCAGTCGATCCTGAGCGCCCGTTTTAAAGTAGATCGGACGGTTCGCGTTCGCGATCCGCGGCGAACCAGTATCGTCCAATTAGATCGCGCCGCGTGGCCTCTTTAATTTTCTATTTCGGCTGAAAATTTGTTTTAAAAACAGAAAACAATACAAACTTACAAAATTCATAACTTTTGATCTGTTCATCCAAATTTGATGAATTTTATAATCACGTGAAGCTCTGTTCGTGTAGTTTAGTATGGTTTCATTAGTTTGTCCCTTTAGTGTATATTAAATTGCGGAATTTAATTTCTTAGCTTTCGGATATTAAATCTATAACTTAATTAATAAAAATTCCTTCCAAATAAATCCAATTGTTTTAGAAGTTTATTAATGCCCTCTGTCCAGAGAGTGTAACATGAGTTTTATTTGAAACTTCTCATAATAGAATTAAGGAAAGTGGTTTTAGAACTTAAAACTTCTATGAGATGCTCAATATTTTAAATGAGTAAATAAAATATTAAAATATTGATCATTGCATTCATGCATTAATAACAGAGGAAATAAAATGGTAATTATTTTTGTCTTGTCGAGTTCATTGCATAGCAAGCATGCATACATATTTTGTCTTGATATTTTTAAGTGTTGTGTTTTATGTTTATTTAGTTTTATTGTTTGTCTCTAGATTGTGAAGAGGAGGAAGGCCCTTGTGATTGTTATTCTTGTTGTGCTTGTTCCTCTTGCTACCAAGGCAAGTGACATTCATAATCTATCCTATGTTTTCTATATGCATTATTAGTAGATTTTGAGTAGTATGCATGATAGGGAAATTTTGAACTATCTTATAATGCTTAGTTAGTTTACACTTTGAAAATATCCTAGTAGTGTGTAGCCATCCCTCCCCATGCAGCCACCAAAAGTTTTATTAGATGCTTAGCTATGCTATAAAAGTGTGTACTTATCATGTTATAGAAATATTGCTAAGTGTTAAAACTTTAAATGCACACCTGGGTGGAATTGGTTGCTTGGTTTATGTTGAGTGGCTTATGGGACCATGCTTGTGGTTGTCTTTGCCTAGGATGAATTTCTATTCTACTTAGGGCCATGAGTATGGTGGTTGTCACCCAGAAGCGCACTTGTGGACGGCCACCCAGGAACAAAGAGATTTCTAAGTCCCTGAAGTTTAGAAGCTTCCCGTGCAGCCTTTTGACAATGGGCTCTATCTAGAATTACTAAGTTGTGAGAGTGCAACCTGTCAGCTTGACAAGCAGATGTAGAGTTGGTAGGTGGAACAGGTCTTGCTAGTATGGTTGCATTCTTCTTCTGAAAGTTCTTGTCTCAATTCTCTCCTTTCCTTAATGCACTCCGCGTGTATAGGATGTTTGGGTTAATTGAGTCTCAAGGTGAAAGTGCACAACGTCTGCAGAGTCGACAAACTGAGTACTCAGCCGTGTCCCCGGTGATGGACTACTTCGAGCAACTGGACAAGGATGGACGGAAGAATCTCATCATAGTTTTCATAAAGTAAAAATTTGACTAAGGAAAGAATTGTTGGTGCACTTGGGCTTCATCCCTTGGTGCCAAGTCTTTGAGAAAGAAAAGTGTTTTACAAAAGATAGGAGAAAACTGTCTTTCTGCAAAATAGCCTACAACCCCACCAAGCCAAATATGCATATAGAATTAGACTTGTCATAATTTATCCACGATAGTCACTTGCCAATACTTCAATGTATTGACCTCCTACGGGGGCTGCATATTCAAATGTGCAGGTAATTCTGATGAGGAGTGAGTTTGGACTCGATTCTACACCCAACATGTCTGCTTGTGGCGTATGCTAGAAGAGGAGGCCCATTGCTTTTATTTTCGTTGTGAACTCTGAATATTTAGCTAGTCTTCATGACTATGCACTTTGTAATAAAGCTATACTTAGCTATTTTTGGATCTCGTTGTAGTAATTTGATACTTATGCAATGATACTATATATTTTGTACTATGGTGCTGGCAGTGATCCAGGGACTAGCACATAACACAGGTGTTCCATCTTTATTTAAAAGATGGGGCGCTACATGACGTGTGGCTCCCGCCGGTCAAAGAGATAGAGAGAGAGACATAGAGAGAGAGAGAGAGAGACAGAGGTGCGGGCTACTGCTGGGGTGTTGCTATCTGCGCGCGCGGACGTTAGGCGCTGGGCTCGGCCCATTTGGTTTTTTTTGTACCGTTTTTCCTTACTGTTACAAAATTAAAGAAAGGTAATTTGAGTTGAATTGGATTGATATTATAAAAGCTAATTCAAAAAGCAGAAAAAACAATATCTATCATTTAAAACACTTATGGTTATGTTTTGAACACTTTTCAAAAATAGTAATTTTGAAATATTGCTTAAATACGAATTTGACACTTTATGTCAAATTTGAAATTAGGGCTTTATACACTTTAGTTGTGGCTAATTAAAATTTATGAAATTACCACATTATTATATGTTTGATATTAAGTTATCTTAAACTCATTTTTCAATAACTATTCAACTTTTATTTTGGTATAATAGTAGAATAACAACATATCAATATTTTAATAGAAATGGGAAATAAAATGGATTCATCTTTAGTTCAAAATATTTTGTGCACCATTATGTTTTATATTATGATAAATCATTTGAAGACTCCATAAAATATCATTCGTAAATATTCTAGATTTATTTCATTTCTTATATTGAATATATATTCATGAAAATTCCTTTTATGTTTTGCAAATTGATGAAAATAATTTAAGTTAATAAGATGCCCATTTTGATAATTCATTAATTATAAAATCTTTAAAGTTTTAAAGTTATAAACTATAGACTTGTAATTTACAAAACTATGTTTTGAATTCAGCTAAAAGGATGAAAACCATTTGGCAAATATACCATGTTTCAAATAGTTTTAAAGAACATTTTTAATTATTATTTAAGAATTTATGAATAGATATGGCTAAGTGGTTGAAATCAAATACTTATAAAGAAACTTTTTATTACATGAAAATGGTTTGAAGGTTGGTAAATCATTTGTCAAATTATATATTGAGGTTTAAGAAATACAATGGATAATATAATGTTTAACTTGAAACAACTTTTGAAAATAATTATTAATTGAGATATTTGAAATATTGAACTTTTTAAATATGCTTGAAGTCTTTTATATTTTGTTTTCTTATGCATTTTAATATTTTATTTTAATCAAAACAAAAGTTTAAATTTTTAGTGATTTTTAAACACTCCAAAATATTGGGATGTTACACGGTCCTTCTCATTAATCTGATAAAATCACAACTGCAAACCGGTTACTTTCTGCAAACATACACTCTTTTTTTCACACATACGTTTAATCCTTTGTTACAGCAAGCTAGTGAGATTGACAACCTCACTGTTAAGTTGGGGCAAAGTATCTTGATTGTTTGTGTAGGCTTCAGGTTCGTTGCTGACGCTGGTGTTGCGCCGTGCCAACGTCTCCACCAACAACTTCGAGGGAACTCTTCACTTCCTACTGGTTTGATAACCTTAGTTTCATAACTGAGCGAAACTTGCTGCTGAACTACTTCACACCTTCCTCTTGGGGTCTCCCAACAACACACCCACCGTGGGCATCAAGCATTTTTCTGGCGCCGTTGCCGGGGATTTGAGTGTTCTTCATGAGGGGAGTTTTCGCACTTCCAATCTTTTTATTTTGTTATTGTCTTGCTTAGTTTATTTTTATTATTGTATTTTTTGCTTAATATCAAAAATACAAAAAAAATAGTTACTTGCATTACTTTTCTTATTTCGGTTTTGCTATTTTATTTTCAGTTTTGTTGCTTTTGTTATTTCGGTTTGTCCTAAATTTGCTGAAAATGGGTAGTCCTGAAGTTGAAGTTCGTTCGTTTAAATAACAAGGAGGAGAAAGTTTAAAAGATGCTTGGTATAGGATAAATGATGCTCATAAAAAATGCACTAAGAAACACTCCACTTTAATCCTCCTTAGGAATTTTTATGTTGGTATCTCTAGTTGGTATAGGTATGTTCTTGCCACTCTTACGGGGGTAATTTTCTTGGAACACCTGATTTTGAAGCCTGCAATTTTATTGAAATTTTGGTAGGATCACCACCCCTTACTAAAGAAGTTAAAACTGAGATCACTTTGGAGGATATTATTAAAATGTTGGATTCTATGGAGAAAACTTTCCTTGATAATGCTAGCAAGGGTAATGAGTCAATGAATGATATTATTGGAAGAATCACTGCTTTAGAAACAAGAAACACCCTTGATACTCATAATAATATAATAGATGAATTGGAAGATGTTATGGAAACTTTAGGTTCAACAATTTCTTCTATTAAAATTAAGAAAGATAAAACTTTTGTAGGAAGGGAGCAAAAGTTCATTTATATTCCCAAACCCAAACCTCCCAATATGCCCAAAAATGATGGTTTACATAATAGGACATACTCATGGATACCAAAAACACCTGTTACTACCAACCATGTTTTGTAAGAAGTTATTGATGTTGATGCTTCATCTCTTGATAATACTTGAGTTTTACTTTGTGCCTAGCTCAAAGCCGTTAAAAAAAGCGCTTATGGGAGAACCCACTTTTATTTTCTTTTATTTTCTTTAATTTTTCTTTTGTAAAGGACTTGTCCTACCTCTTTAGCAACTCATTTGTATCTTTATTTTATTGCAATGTTGTGTCAAGTTAAGCCTCTAGTCGAAAGTTGATGTTAAAATTCAATTCCTGTGCTGAATTAGATTTCTGCTGTCCACCGTTAAATTCATAACTCCCCACTGGAACGTCAGTAAAATCTGCCACTTTTCGTGCGCAATCCTCAGATGTATACGCAACTTTAATTAGATTTGAGTTTTCTGATCTGAGAAAGTTAAGTTCCTCGGAAAAATTTGTCTTTACGGACTGTTCTTTTTTTGACAGATTCTGCCATTTTCTTTTGCAATGCCTCTTTTGCTATTTTGATTGGATCTTTTTATCCTATTAAGTATCAGTGTCTGTAGCTAATGCGAGTAGCATTGGTAGCAATTGTGTTCCTACGGAATATCATAATTTTTTGTGCACTAACCCTCTAATGAAGTTACTCTAAGTTTGGTGTGGACGAAGTTTTCAAGGATCAAGAGAGAAGGATGATATAATGTGATCAAGAGGACAGTAACACCAAAGCTTGGGGATTCCCCGGTGGTTCACCCCCAATATATTCAAGAAGACTCAAGCGTGAAAGCTTAGGGATGCCCAAGGCATCCCCTTCTTCATCGACAAACTATGATGTCCTTTCTAGTGAAACTATATTTTAATTCTGTCACATCTTATGTGCTTATCTTGAAGCGTCTGTTCATTTTTGTTTTTGATTTGTTATTTTGATTCTCTGAATAATATGGATCCTACCATTCTTTTGTGCGGGAGAGAGACACGCTCCGCTTTTCCTTATGAATACTTGTATTCTTCACTTATATTGGTTGAGTATTCTTTTCATGTTATCATTTGCTATCTAGCTCTTGTTTTCCATGCATCTCTTGTTAGAACTATTAGATTTGTTATATTATACTCTCACATTTTATTGTTTAATTACTTGGAGATTTTATCTTTTAAATAAGTTGATAGGTGTTTGGTTGAGAATAGAAAAAGCTAAATGTGGTAGATGATACAATTAAATGATACATTAATCTTGTAGATCATTGAATTGTGTCACTTTAATCATTGATTTTGTTTTGAGATATTAATTATCTAAATGGTAAACATGATGGTCTAATAAAGTGCAATGATTAAATGGTTGGTCTAGAAAAACTTGAAAACCGTGCCACACTTAAATTTCCAGTTGATTGCATAATGGTATATGACTTCTATTTGCCTAAAGCAACCTTAATGACTTTAGGTTATGCGCTACGGTCGGGGAAGCCAACGGTAACTTTGTCATTCGCCACGATCCCTATAGGAGTAATTTTCATTATGCCTTGCATGATCATATTTTTATTTGGAATCTTTTTACTTGTTAGTTCTAAAACTGCGGTTTTCATGTCACTTCCACCACCATATTGCTAGCCTCTTCGGTACTTTGCATTGCCATTTCTCACATTAAAAGTTTCTGCATTTTTTGCGGGTACATCCAAACTCGTGGGAGATCTTCATCTTGTTCTTCTAAACATAAGCCAAATATCTTCTTCAAAACATCCACCATACCTACCTACAACAGCTTTTCCATAGCTGTTCTGAGATATATTGCCATGCAACATCCATCTTACATTACATGACTTGTTGTCATTCATTAATTATTTATTGCTTTGCGTGTTTCTATAAAGCTGATGTGTGGTTTTACCCATGTTACGCTAGAGCACTGCATAACCTGCTACACTGGTAGAGGCACCGTTGTCTTATGTATTCTTATGGCACATTCATATTAGTTACTTATATCATCAGTATGTTGTTTTATCATCATTAGTGTGTTGTCATATATCATATATCATATTAGGATGCTTGCCTCTAAAAGTGAGAAGAGCCATGGAGGCCATCGAAAAGAGAAACAGAAAAAGAAAAGGGGGCAACATTACTATTCTTGTGCTCATGTTATAGCACCTTATCATCTATAGTCATCACTTGTGCTCATGTTATAGCACCATATCATTTCTGATCATTATTTGTCCTCATGTTTAGAACCTTTACTCATATGAGAGAGTTTTCATGTCTTAGTTGCATAACTACGTGGGGAACTTTACACTATATAACTTGGCTTGTATATTCCAATGATGAGCCTCCTCAAAAGTGCTCTAGGTATTCGTGAGCAAGCAAGTTGGATGCACCCCCACTAGTTCCATTGGAGAGCATTCATATACTTATAGCTCCATGTGCATCCGTTGTATGGAAATCACAACTCCTTGCATAGCTTCGATTGTATGACTTTCTCTTGTCAAATGATCATCTACAGCTTTGTGAGCCTTTCTTCCGTTGGCCTTCCAAACCTTTGTTAACATTCTCTTAGCCATAACATCCTGGTGCCAGGAACCAACGTTGAACACTTGTTTGTTTCTTTTAGACAAATAATATATTGTTCTTCTACGTGCATATTGATATTGCTTGACTTGATCCTTTCATTAAGTTGTCATGTATGTTGGAAGCATTAGATGATTATATTGTTGTGCATGAAACTTAAATCATCTTTAATATCTACTTTGCACAGTTGATTGCTATCTAGTACTATATCATTGAAAGCTTTGTTTGCTTCACTGTAGCGCCCCATCTTTTATATAAAATGGAACACCTGTGTTAAGTGCTAGTCCCTGGATCACTGCAAGCACCACAGTACAAAATATATAGTATCATTGCATAAGTATCATAATTCGAAACAGGTATTCTAGGTTGGTTAAATAAAACGGCAGAGTCTGCAAACCAAAACATTCTAACATTGTCACACCACAAGTTGGAGATCAATGTTTTAAAGACGGCGAACTAAACGAGGAATAACATGGTGGTCCAACTACTAAGTCTAAACTTCGTCCATGACGTCTCCTTCATCTTCATCGACCTCCTCGATGGTGATGCCTTCCTTCATAAGGATCTCCTTGTAGTCGTTCATCTCCTTCTCTAAGGCTTCATTCTTCTCCTGTAAATTTGTCTTCTCACGGTGTAGAGTCTCGATCGCTTCCTTCTCCTGGACTTCAATCTTCTCTTGTAGCATTCTCTTCTCATGGCGTAGAGTCTCGATTAAATCTCGATCAGCTTCGAACTCGACGTCGTTGCTCAGAATTTCATCCTTCAAGGTCTTGATCTCCTTGTGCTTGTCTCTAGTTCTCTTTTCTTGGTTTTGGAACTTCTTCTCTTGAGCTCGGAATTTCTCCTCTTGAGCGTTGGCCACCTCTTCTTGGGCGTCAATCTTCTTTTGAGTCTCCTTGACTTGGGCCATTATTTCATCATTCTTCAGCAACTCATCGCGCCTATCCTCTTCTAGTTGCCAGAGGTGAATTTCTAAGTCTTGGAGATAATGGTGCAAAGGTTCTTGTTTGTTTTTGTCTTCCTCGTTAACAAGGTACGGTATCCCGTCTTCGTCACGTTGGCCTAGGTTAGAAAAATAGTGGTCTTTTAACTCCTCCTGGAATAGCCAGCAAAGACGTCCTATTAGCTCTTGCGTGACGAGATTCAGCCCTTTCTCCAAGGAGTCACTAATCGACTTGTACTGGATGTCTTCAGTCTTGGGTTCAGTCTGGTGCCCTTGTTGAAAAAGACAAACTCCCCATAAGTCTTCTTTGTTGAAGTGCTTCAGCTGGCTTGCCTTGATGATGGGTGTTGGAAGCGCCAATAGTTCTACCATCTCCAGAAGATATCTTCCAAAACGCATGTTCTTGAAGTCCTCCGCGGTTTGATACATGAAGAACGACATCCTTAAGTTATAAGAGTAGAAATTGTTAAAGCAGAATACATAAGATAAGAAGTACTAGCCATGGTGTAATTAAGTACTTAGAGAAAATAAGGGTTCTATTCTACAAGGTGATCAACTTTATTATCAACTCTTTGTAAGTCGGATATTCACTAGAGTGAGAGAGACAGACACCCGGCCAGCCACTTATAATTGTGGGACAGGTCTCATGTACGCGGACATGTAAGGTTTGTCCCGGGCCGCTTCATCCCACTATGCCGCTAGGATCCAACATACTTCAAAGATGGTAATATTATGATCAAAAAGGGGCTTAACCAATCCTAAGGGCTCGAACCTACACGCAACACTTTGCTCTGATACCATTTTGTAGCGCCCCATCTTTTATATAAAGATGGAACATCTGTGTTAAGTGCTAGTCCCTGGATCACTGCCAGCACCACAGTACAAAATATATAGTATCATTGCATAAGTATCATAATACTACAACGAGATCCAAAAATAGCTATATATAGCTTTATTACAAAGTGCATAGTCATGAAGACTAGCTAAAATATTCAGAGTTCACAACGAAAACAAATAGCAATGAGCCTCATCTTCAAGCATGTGCCACAGGCAGACATGTTGGGTGTAGACTCGAGTAGAAACTTATTCTTCATCAGAAGTACTTGCACATTGGAATATGCAGCCCCCGAAGGAGGTCAATACAATGATTGGCAAGTGACTACGGTGGATATAAAACGACAACTCTATTCTATATGCATATTTGGCTTGGTGGAGTTGTAGGCTATTTTGCAGAAAGCAAGTTTTCTTCTATCTTTTGTAAAACACTTTTGTTTCTCAAAGACTTGGCACCAAGGGATGAAGCCCAAGTGCACCAACAATTCTTTCCTTAGTCAAATTTTACTTTATGAAAACTATGATGAGATTCTTCCGTCCATCCTTGTCCAGCTGCTCGAAGTAGTCCATCACCGGGGACACGGCGAAGTACTCCGATTGTCAACTCTGCAGAGGTTGTGCACTTTCACCTTTAGACTCAATTAACCCAAACATCCTATACACGCGGAGTGCATTAAGGAAAGGAGAGAATTGAGACAAGAACTTTCAGAAGAAGAATGCAACCATACTAGAAAGACCCGTTCCACCTACCAATTCTACATCTGCTTGTCAAGCTGACAGGTTGCACTCTCACAACTTAATTATTCTAGACAGAGCCCATTGTCAAAAGGCTGCACGGGAAAGCATCTAAAGTTGGAGGGACTTAGTAATCTCTTTGTTCCTGGGTGGCCGTCCACAAGTGCACTTCTGGGTGACAACCACCATGCTCATGACCCTTAGTAGAATAGATATTCATCCTAGGCGACGACAACCACAAGCATAGTCCCAAAAGCCACTCAACATAAACCATACCAACCAATTCCACCTAGATGTGCATTTTAAGTTTAACACTTAGAAATAATTCTATAGCATGGTATGTAAAAACTTTTATAGCATAGCTAAGCATCTAATAAAACTTTTCATGGCTGCATGGGAAAAAGGGTGGCTACACACTACTAGGATATTTGCAAAGTATAAACTAACTTAGCATTATAAAATAGTTCAAATATTCCTATCATGCATACTACTCAAAATATACTACTAATGCATATAGAAAATATTGGGTATATTATGAGCGTCACTTGCCTTGGTAACAGGAGGAGCAAGCACAACAAGAATAACAATCACAAGCAAGTCCCTCCTCTTCTTCACAATCTAGCACACGTAATACATAAAATAAATAAACACACAATACAACAATTATAACATCAAGACATAAACATGTATGCATGTATGATATGCTATGAACATCACAAAACAAACTTATTACAATTTTATTTCCTCTGTTTATTAAATGCATGAAATGCAATGAACAATATTTTATTATTTTATTTAAATAGTAAAATATTGAGAACAAATATAGCTAAATTAAGTCCTACAACCAAATTATTTAATTCATTTATGAAAAGTTTCATAAACAACTCAAGTTGCACTATCTGGACAGAGGACAAAGTACAAGGCTAAAACAATTGGATTTATTTGAAAAGCATTTTTATTATTTAAGTTATGCATTTAAAGAGCCGAAATACCAATCTGTCAAATTCTCGAAAGAAAACATACCGAAAGGGAAAACAAATGATACAGAAATAAACTACATGTCCAGGTCTATCCATGGATATAAAATTTACTAAATTTGGATAAACAGATCAAAAGTTATGCAATTTACAAGATTTAATAGCTTTCTGCTTTTAAAACCAAATTTCAGCCGAAAATAGAAAATAAAAAGGCCACGCGGCGCACTCTGATTGGACGGTACCGGTTCGCCGTGGATCGCGAACGCGAACCGTTGGATCTAAAGGAAAAAGAACGCTCCAGATCTATCTAACTTTCCGACGGGGACGGGCGGCGCCGGTGTGCCGGAAATGCTCCGACTGCGACAGAGCCATGGCCGACGTTGCAAGGGCTCGCAATGTAAGTTCCTATGGGATGATCTGATCATACCGTGATGGAGAGAGGGCCGAGGAGGAGATGATGGCGCGGCGGTGGTCGTCGGTGTTGCCTCCTCCTCCTCGAATCGCTCGTCGGAGCTACTTGCGGCGGCGGTTCCTCTCGGGCGTGGATGGAGACGGCGGCTCGCTGCGAGACAAGACACGAGACCGTGTCAAAAAGAAGCACAAGGACGAATGAAAACGAGAGGAGGGGATGAGAGGGTCCGGGGTGGCCGGGGTGCACCGTATGGTGAACTTCTCGCCGGCGGAAATGGCGGCGGCGGAAACACGACCCCGAGCAGCCTGGAGGCGGAACGGCTAGGGTTTTGGGGCGAGGAGACTGGCGGCGATGTGGGGTACTTATGGGGCGAGAGAGAGCGTGCGATAAGATCGATATCCGCTCGGTTTGGTTGGATTCGACGCGGAGTGGATCTCAGGATAAACTCGTGTTCTGTTGCTCTCTTCGCGCAGGGGGTTGAAGACGCGGGGTGGGTTCCACCCGTCAGCGAGGTGAGAGGGAAGGAAAGCTGTGAGGGCTGGATGTTGGACCGCTACTCGGCCGTGATGCAGCGCGAGTGCGGCGAATAGAAATGGGTCGGCTCAGTTGCTCTCTCTCTCTCTCTCTTTTTGTTTTTTAAATCATTTTCTATTTTCAAAACCTGATTTCAAAACTGATTTTTAAACTCAACTAAAACATTTCAGAAAAATTCGTAAAAATATGTTTTAGAAAGCTTATTAAAATTTAGAACTTTTTGATAGCATTTTGCCAAATAAATAATGTGATAAAAAAAGATTAATATAAGGAGTTCAAATAGACCTCTTTATGGAATACAAATTTATTTAAACTTATAATTAAATTTTAAATTATTCCTTATGTGATTTAAATGCCTTGCCTATATGATGAATGATGCATGACTTCAAAGTTTTAAATTTTTGAGAAATTTGGGATGTTACATTCACCTACTTGTTTATTCATTACTCGTTTGATATCAATATAAACTACAGCGCTTATTCATTTGATCTCAGTTAACATGCCTTACATTATTACATGATGAAGATTGTGTTTAAGCATGTCACTTCAGAAATTATTCTTCTTTTACCGTTCTTGCCTACTCGGGATGAGTAGAACTAAGCTTGGGGATGTTGATACGTCTCCAATGTATCCATAATTTCTTAAGTTCCATGCTATGTTATATCATATTATTACACGTTTTACATGCATTTTATATAGTTTTATGCATTTTCTGGAACTAACCTATTAACAAGATGCCACAGTGTCAGTTCCCCGTTTTCTGTTGTTTTTTGTTTCAAAAAAGTACTTAAAGAAATATCCGCCAACTTCGAAATAAATCAACCAGGAATTATTTTTGGAATATTTGTGTTGCGAATAACCAAAGACGAGACGAACAGGGGCCGCGAGGCGGCCACATCACCTGGTGGCGCGGCCCCACTTCCTGCAGCGCCGGGAGGTGAAGTTGCGCCCTCGGGCGACCACCGACCTAGGTCTTTCGCCTACAAATACCCCCTTGACGTAAACATTGCACGGTTAATCACCTTTTCCTCCACGGGTCCCGAGCCGCCGCTGTCGTCACCACCACTTCGGGAGAGATCATAACTGCTCCCCTGCACCCTGCCGGGAGGGGGAATCGTCCCCGGAGGCCTCTACGTCGCCATGACCGCCTCCGGACAGATGCGTGAGTAGTCTACCTTGGACTACGGGTCCATAGCAGTAGCTAGATGGTTGTCTTGTCCTCTTGTGCTATCATGTTTAGATCTTGTGAGCTGCCTATCATGATCAAGATCATCTTTATGTAATTCTCCATGTTGTGTTTGTTGTGATCCGATGAATATTGAGTACTAAAGTTATTGCTTCATAATATATCATGTGTGTGCTATTTAATGATCTTGCATGTTCTCTGTCACTTGTGTGTGCTTTGGACAAGTAGATGCTCGTAACTCCAAGAGGAGGTATTTATGCTCGCTAGTGGGTTCATGTCTCTATTAAATCCGGGGCAGTGATAGAAATCTCTAAGATTGTAGATGTACTGTTGCTACTAGGGATAAAATAGTAGTGCTTTGTCTAAGGATGATGTTACTTACTTACTTTACACACAGTGCTTAAGGCGATAATCTGTTGCATGCAACTTAATACCGAAAGGGTTGCGGACGCTAACCGGAAGGTGGATTATTAGTCATGTCTATGTGTATTGTTGTAATGCCCGAATGAATCTCACACTAGACACCATATCATTAGTTTATGCATTGGGTTGCTCATCATTATTCTGTCAATTCCCTAGGTGTAATTTGTTTACCACACATGGATGAATGTTATTATTAATGGAGCGACACCACTAGTGAATTGTGGACCCCGGTCCTTCTCATTAATCTGATAAAACATAACTGCAAACCTATTACATTCTGCAAACATACACTCTTTTTTTCACACATACGTTTAATCCTTTGTTACAGCAAGCCAGTGAGATTGACAACCTCACTGTTAAGTTGGGGCAAAGTATTTTGATTGTTTGTGTGCAGGCTCCACATTCGTTGTTGACGCTGGTGTTGCTCCGTGCCAACGTCTCCACCAACAACCTCGAGGGAACTCTTCATCTCCTACTGGTTCGATAACCTTGGTTTCATAACGGAGGGAAACTTGCTGCTGCACTACTTCACACCTTCCTCTTGGGGGTCTCCCAACAACACATCCACCGTGTGCATCAAGACCGATAGCGGGGATTACGCTCCCGCACAATCATTGCCGATGAAGAAATACGTAGCCGACCTCAAGGTCGCAGAGAACTTGGCGCGACGAAGTAGATGATGACGCGGCGATGTCGACGATGACCTGCGTCGACGGGCGTCTAGCGGAAGGGGCGTGGCGCCGGCGGCAGGGCAGCGACAGGGCTGCGACGGTGGCGAGACGATGTCGCCCAGGCTCCTTAAATGTGGCGCCTCCGAGCACTCACAAGCATACAAAGCTTAACAACAACCCCCGGTCACTCAGATCCAGCTGAGATCGCAGGAGTAGAACTTGTCTTGTATCCCGCAGAGCAACGACGCCCAGCGGTATAACTTTGGTGGAGAGAGAAACCAACCGGGCGGAGAAGCAGCTCGGCCGATCTAGTAGAAATTTAATTGTATTTTTGATGATTTAAACCAATTAATATGCCTTGCTAAATAAAGGGGGGAGGGGGTGTGCAAACACCTTGCCTCCCACATGTGGGACTAAAGAAATAGGAGGGGGCGGGGGTTCGGTCGGCCCTAGGACAGTCCGAATAGGACTTGGGCCCCTTCCCTTCCTAGTTGGTGCGGCTCCCCCCTCTTGGCCCTTCTTGGCCCATTTAGGTGGGCTGCCCACTTTTTCTCCATTTTAATTAATATTAAATTAATATAAGATATTATTAATTCATAATTAATATATTTACATGCTATTTAATCTCCTGTGACTCCGAAACATTTTCTGAACCACGCGAACATCTTTCGGACATTCCAGGAACCATTCTAGACCTTCCCGGAACTCCTTCCGAACCTCCGGAACTCTTTCCGGATTATTTCTCTCTCCCCATTCACTTCCTATATTATTCCAAAACATTCTCCTAGTGTCGTTAGACCTTAAGTCTTGTTACGCTACGGTTTGAGAACACTCCAGAATTGGTTGAGACCCTTCGCTCACCAATAACCGCCTGGGATACCTGGATGCATATGACGGTCCCTGTGCATTCTACGAATATCGTCATTGAACCATAAACATGATATTCAATCCCTTTGTTTCTACGATACTACCTTGTCCGGGATATGATTGTAGACATTCGATGCCCTATTGTATCTCGTTACCGACATAGGTTATTAACTCGTGTGTGATATTACTTCTCCATGACCTAGTCATCAGCTGCGCAGCTATCTACAGATGTAATCTCACCGAGTGGGCCGAGAGTATATTTCCATTACACGAATGAACAAATCCCACTCTTGATCCATACGTCTCAACATACTCTTTCGGTATACCCAAGATGGACAATGTTATTTTCATGCTATATAAGACACAACGTTTGATTCTCTCAAAGTACCCCTACGGAGTAGCAATAAATACGATCTCACGGTCTAAGGAATAAGCTATCATATTACTTCCTATTGAGAATGACAAACATTGTAATACGATCTTATTGCAATACTTTACGTATGTCCATCACCTTATTCCACTAATAAGATGGCCCCATTGTCAACCGACGTCATTGTCCATGATCAGGAATCTCGATCAACTGTTGCGCAACGGACTAGTTTATATAGAGTCTTACTAGGGACTCTGGTTGTCTATGTATCACACGTGTATTATTAATCCCGATTAATACAGTTATATCATAATACAAAAACATATTATAAACTTATGAGATAATGCGATAAATACTATTTATTTATTTGCCTCTAGGGCATATCTCCATCAGTCTCCCACTTGCACTAGAGTACAAATAAACCAGCTGCATTTTACTTCATCATAACTCCTTATCGAAGAAGCGTTATATGATAATGGTTGACTGTGGAAGAGTGTTACTCTAACAACCTGTACAATACACAATTGTATGTTCTTTTGCGATTCATTGATATAAACCTGTTTGATGTCATCATGTTATCTAATAAGATATATATGTAACATCCCAACATTATATAATGTTCAAAAATCACAAAATTTTAAAAACTTTTCTTTTCATTAAAATAAAATATTAAATGCATAAGAAAACCAACTAAGAAAGACTTCAAACATTTTGAAAGAGTTTAATATTTCAAACATTACTTTCAAAAGTTGCTTCAGGTAAACATTTTATTATCCATTGTATTTCTGAAAAACCTCAAGATGTATTTTGACAAATGTTTTACAAACCTTCAAACCGTATTCATGAAACAAAAGGTTTCATTATAAGTATTTGATTTCAACCACTTACCAATAGCAATTCATAAACTAAAATAAAAATTTCAAGTGTTATTTTAAACTTTTAAAAACATTGTCTAATTGCCAAAAGATTATTATTCATTTACCTGAGTTCAAAACATAGTTTGGATATTACAAGTCTATAGTTTATAACTTTAAAACCTCATAGATTTTATAATTACTTAACAACCCAAATAAACATTTGATTGCTTACATGATTTTCATTTATTGTCAATGCATGAACTGATTAATATATTCTATATAAGAAAAGAATTAAATTTAAAATCTTTTCTACAGTTGTTTATGAAGTTTTCAAATAAATTATCTTAATATAAAATATAATGGTGCACAAAATAAATTGAATTAAAAATGATTACATTTCATTTTCTCTTTCATTTCAAATAGTTGTAATGTGATATTTAATAATCTATTAAAGCCAAATTTTATCTACTATTGGAATATGAGTTTAAATAACTTAAATTCAAATAGTTTGAATATAGGTATTTCATAGAATTTATTTTAGCCAAAAATAAAATAAAGCAAAACCTAGTTTTAAATTTAACATAAAGTGTCAAATTTGTATTTAAGCAATATTCCAAAATATTATTTTTCAAAAATGTTCAAAACAGTCCTACAACTGGTTTAACATAAAGTCCTACAATTTGTATATAATAATTTTACAATTTTTTAGAAATTTGTTTGACCTCATTTGGAGTTATAAATCAAAAGTTATTAAGAAAATAGAAAAATCAGAAAGGGAAAAAGAAAAATCCCTGACAGCGGGACCCACCTGCCAGGGGACTTCATCCCTAACCTCTAGCCCGAAATTACGCCCCCGAATTCCTCTCCGATCCTTGCCCAAATTTGAGCGAGATTGTCGCGGATTGTTTCCCCCGCTCGGCCTATAAAACCTCCACGACCCCCTCGTCCATTTGCCCCAAACCCTAGCCACAATTACGCCGCCAGGCCGGAGAAAACGCGCGCCGGAGTTCATCTCCTCCGCCGCTGCAAATTCCTCTTCCCCGGCGAGGTGAGCAACCGTCCGACCCCGAGACCGTGCCCCTTCTCTCTATTTCGTCTCGGTGAACCTCTCTGATGTTTTGAATCTTCAAACACCGACGACTCGAGCGGGCACGCAGGTCACCGGAGTTTCTGTAGCTCCGCCCGCGCCTCCGCGCCGCTCCAGGCCGCCCGAGCAGACGCCGTCGCCACCATCCACCTCGCCGCAACGAGACGCGCCTGTTCGTTGCCTCCCCGAGCCAAGGGAGCCATTGGAGCGAGAGATTCGTCCACGCCCGAGCGCCGCTGCCGCCATCATTTTCAACTCCGGTGAGTTCCGCCGCCGGTTTTTGGTCATCTCTCCTGGACCGTTAGATTTCCATCCATCGGCCACGATAGATCCTTTTAAAGCGAACGGGTACGGGCAGATCTGGACCATCAGATCCAGATCTGATGGCCCAGATCGAATCACTTATCCACGTCGGATCCCAGTCAGCGCACAGTCAGCGCCACATCGGATCCCAGTCAGCATCCACGTGGAACTTGATTTCTTTTAATTAGAGTAAATGGCAGTTTTGCAGAAAAGCCCATGTCTATTCAAACTATTATATATTTTTCTCTATTTATCCAAATTCAAATATTTTTATATATTTGGAAAGCCCTTGACATGTAGAATATTTTGGATCTGCCAAAATTCAAATTTGACTTAGTTTAAAATATTCAAATTTCGAATGGTAAATTTGAGTATTTTTGTCATAACTTTAAATCTGTAAATTCAAAAATTGCAAATAAAATTGTTTTCGAAACTTTAGAATAATTGTAAATTGATGACGGTGCTATAAAATATTTTTGAGTAATGTTTGAATAAATTCATAGTTATATATATTTAATTTAAATAGTGTAACACCACAAATTTTGGAAGCAACAAAAACTTAATCATAAAAAGATCCAAAATTCTGAGGCCACAAAAACTTTTTGAAATGTCTTGTTAATGGATGTGCTTTCCCTTGTATGCTATGTTTGTCGAGTTGGGTTTTGGTGTTTTTGTTGATGACTTCTAAGTAACAACCATCTAAAACTCAAAACAAGTTATTATATGACCTCTGAGGTCAATGTTTTAACAAGTGAAATAGTCCACATATCTTCTCCCATTCTCTTTTTAATAAACTCAATTTTTACCCTGATGTTTTGATTTTAGCAACCACCCAAAGTATATATATCATTTGAGAGACTAACAGTTTTCCAACAAAATTATTTGTTTGCAAGACTATAAAGGACTATATAATAAGTCCTAATATATTTTGAGTTTTTATATATATGGCTCAAATTAGCAACTCTCTTTTCAGAACCCCATTTCTTTTGGTCTTGGAAATCATTTCCAAAAATGTTTGTTTAATTCCATTTCCACCAAAAATACCCTTTCTTGATTTTGTTGATCACCACCTCACTAATATAGTGGTTTAACTTAAAGTGGGAATGTTTATCTATTTGTATGTGTGGATGACCTAGATGCTATGTGCTCCAATTGTTTCCCATAAGTGTGATATTTTATGTGTGTCATGTGGGGTGTATGAGACAACATTTTAGTTATATAATTTAATTGAGATCATTCATGCTTTAAATGTTGTGTCATATGGTTGTGGTCTGTTTAACCTTTGATTATTATGTTGATTTTAGGAGAAACTCAAAGATTATCCTTTTTCAAATAAGAAACAACTATCTTCATTTCCATTAGTTTTTAGCATTTCTAGAGCATGACTATTGTAGTTTATTTCATTCATTTTGGGAATGCCACTCACCTAACCTCATCCTTATCATCTCTACTATCCACCCATAACCTTATTTAAAATATTCAAAAATGTTTGATCATTAATTCTTGATTGGGATGAGTGCTTCAATTTAAAGTGACCATATCTCTTTTATAACATAGCAACTTGCCATTTTTGTGTTTAGTGCATGTTGAACCTTTTGACCTAAACTCTTAAGCCTAATGCTTCACCCATATCCCTTCTGACCTGTCCATCTTGTCTCATATTTTTCTAGCTAAAGATTTGACTTATCCATGTTAGCAAAGTGGGCTACTCAAATCAGCCACAAATCCCATTTATCTAAAACTCACATCCCTCCCACCCCATCCTCTGGTTTTTGGTGTGTAATGTAACCCCCTCACTCCTGAAGTACCCATAGCACGACCTCCTCCAAACCCTAGCACTGTTTCTTTTTGTCTTGTTTGTTTGGACATTGTGTCGAGCAGTTGGTAGGCAGAGTAGACCTCTCCAATACCTCACCCCTTCCAACAGCCCCGCTCCATTTGCATGTGTCCCAAACGTGTTCCCGAGCGAGGCATCATTGCTCCACCGCTCCTCTCCTCCTATCCCGAGCCTTTTCCCCCTCTCTCTCTCTCGTGCCCACACCGTGTCCATGAAAACGGCCACCCACCGTGGGTTGAAACCCCGAGCCTCCTTCTCCCCTCCCAACCTTGCCCATTGCCTTCCCCTACTCTTTCTCACCCACCCCCAGCAAGATCTCCCGAGCTCTTGCTCTCCCCTGCTCAAGATCCTTGAAGAACCGAGACTCGTAGCCGTGGGCTCCCGAGGAAGAGCGCCACTGCTACCGACCCCCTCTTCTCGCCATTGTTTCTCCATCGCACTCCCCTCTGTCCAGGCCACCTCTGAGACACGCTCATTTGATTTCAGGAACTCGGGAGTCGCCGCTGGCTCGCCATGTCCGTCGAGGACGCCGTTGACCTCGCCGACGCTTCGGGTCGCGCCTTGGTGAACAGAGACCGTCCCTGACCTTCCCGTGCTCTCCTCCATCTACTGCACCCCTCACCTTTGCTGTTTTGATCCCCTAGGTGAGCTACTGGAGCCCGGCCCCTTGTCTAGGTTTTCTGCCCATGCCGGCCGGTCGAGAGGAAGAAGAAGCACCAGATCCGTCGATCTCCGGATCAACGGCCGTTTTTTAATCGTCTCTGATCTAATCCTGGCCGTATGTTTTTGATCCGGCGGCTACTTAATCCCCGCCCTGGGCGCGCAGCGCACTGGGCCGGCCTGCCTCTTGCGGCCCATCTCCGGGCAGATCCGGCCCGCCTCTTGTTTTTTTTAGATCCATATTCCCTGTTATTTTCCTGTTAGTTTAACTTCTAGATTTAATTCATTTGTGGAAGATTTGTGCATGCAAAAAATTGTGAAATAAATTTTGTAGAATAGCTATGTGTTTTATCAATCATGTGGCACTGGACCTTCTCAAAAATATATTTTTATGAGTGTGATTTTGCACCATTTACTTAATAACTTGAGTTTTATAAATCCAAATCCTGCAAACTTTAGTTCTTTGGAAAGCCAGTGAGAATAACTACCTAGATCTATAAGCCGTGCATGCAGGAGATGTGTCTAACTAAATTTATATAAAGTTTAAGCATGACATCAGTAGCTATTTGATGAATTTTAAATCTTTATTTAAAATTCTTTTTGGAGTAAATCCAATTGCATGTGGTAGATATTGGTATTAGATATCATATACTAACTTGGTAGAATTTTTCATCTTATATTTTGCTCTTGGTAGATTATTTGCTAAAACAGTAGGTTATTACACTTTAAAATGGATATTCTTATTTTCTGTTATTTGCATGTATCTAGTTTTAATTGTTTGTGCCTTGTATATTTATACAAATGGTTTAGGATTATTTTTGTGTAGAATCCATGTGTTTTGTTTATCATACCCCACTGGTTTTGTCTCAAAAATATTTAAACTTTGTGTTGCACATTAAAGCAAGTAAAAAGTATGTTCTTCACTTAAAATGGTATATCTTGAGTTGGGAGTGTCCAAATGGGGTGAATCCTAAGTCTACAGAAATCTTAAGTCAATACCTATCCATAGCAATTAACCTTGCATGTAGGAGATTCCAAAAACTGAAACTATACTCATTCGGGTTTTGAGGCCAGTAGCATTTGCATGATTTTTAGCTACTATTTGGTAATAACTTATATTGCAGATCCAATTTTCACCACTTGATATGGTTGCTAGGTGTACTGTGGTAGAAGGATTTAATGTTCTGAACATTATCTTAGGAGTTATGATTCACCTCCCAAAACAACAACATTTGGCTAATAACAGTATTAGCTTTTAATCATCTGTTCTTAGAAAATGTGAATTGTAGAAATATTACTAATCATCTTTTGAAGAACAGAACCTTAACTCAATAATAATTACTTGATTGAACCACTTTGGTAATGTTGGTGCATTATTTACTTATGTTTAGCACTATTCACTTTGTACCCTAATAATGACATCAGATGTTTTTATATGCTTTGCTTGTGGGTATGTTGGTGTGTTATGTTTTATCTCTTTAAACATCATCTTATTTATCTAATAAATGTAATAAGTTAATTCCTTGTTTTACTTGAATTGTTATGTGTTGATGTGCTTAGTAACTCATAAATCCAGAAGCTTAGGTTATCCTTTAATAGCCTTAACAAATTTCCTGAAAGTATTGCTTGTCCCTTCACTTTTGTGTTTCACATCGTTCATCTTGTTTCCTATGAGTTGCACTAATTTCATTTGTGTGTTATGAATGTGAAGGATTGTTTGGTGTCAAATACTATACAGTAATTGTTTGTGTTTTGTAATGATCGTTGAATGGTTTGTTCACTTCAAGAATTGCTGTCAACACTTGTTACCGAGTGATTGTTTGGTTTAATTATTGAAGTGGTATTAATTGCAGTGTCTTATTTAATAGGCTTAATACACCTTTTTAGCTCCTAGTCATAAACTGGTTTGGATAGAGGTGTTACCATTGTTTGTCGCTTAGTTACTTAATAGTAGGTGTTTCTTGAGTTAGTAACATGTTTGCATATGAGGGTGCTCAATGTTGGTGTTAATATTAATACTTGCTTGTGTGTTAGGATACTTTTGTCTGAAGTATTTCCTTAACAATTAATATGAAGGAGATATGCCCTAGAGGCAAATAAATAAGTAGTATTTATTGCATTATCTCATAAGTTTATAATAGGTTTGTGTATTATGCTAGAACTGTATTAATCGGAATTATTAATACATGTGTGATACATAGACAACCAGGTCCCTAGTAAGCCTCTATATGCTAGAGCTAGTCCATTGGGCAACACTTGATCGAGATTCCCGATCAAGGACAATGACGTCGGTTGACAATGGGGTCATCTTGTTAGTTGAATAAGATGATGGACATACGCAAAGTATTGCAATAAGATCGTATTAGGATGTTTGTCATTTGCAATAGATAAGATTATGATAGCTTATTCCTTAGACCGTGAGACCGTACTTATTGATGCTTCGTAGGGGTGCTATGAGAGCATCAAACGTTGTGTCTTATATAGCATGACAATAACGGTGTCCATCTTGGGTACTCCAAAAGAGCATCGAGACGTAAGGATCAAGAGCGGGATTTGTCCATTCTTGTAATGGAAAGATACTCTGGGCCCACTCGGTGATATTGCATCTATATAGCTGCGCAGCTTATGACTAGGTCATGGAGATGTAATATCGCAGACGAGTTAATAACCTTCGTCGGTAACGAGATACAACAAAGACATCGGTGTGTCTACGATCATATCTCGGAAAAAGGTAGTATCGCAGAGAGAAAGGGAATGAATGTCATATTTATGGTTCAACGACGATATTCGTAGAATGCACAGGGGTCGTCATATACTTCCAGGTATCCCTGACGGTCATTGGTGAGCGGAGTGTCTCAACCTTGTTTGGAGTGTTCTCGAACCGTAGCGTTACAAACTTAAGGTCTTAGCGACACCAGGAGATAGATTCTGGAATATTATAGGAATTTGTTGGAGAGAGAGAAATGATCCGGAAAGAGTTCCGGTGGTCCGGAAGGAGTTCCGGGGAGGTCTAGAATGGTTCCAGGAATGTCCGAAAGTTGTTCGGGTGGTTCTGAAATAGTTTCGGAGTCATGGGATATTGAATTATATATAAATATATTAATTATGAATTAATGGGATTTTTATATTAATTTAATATTAATTAAATAAAGGAAAAAGGGGGCTCCCACCTACATGGGCTCTAAGAGGGCCCAAGAAGGGGGAGCCGCACCACCCAAGGAAGGGGAGGCTTGGGCCCCCAAGTCCGAGTTGGACTAGGAGTGGGACAAGCCCAAGGGGGGTTCGGCCGAACCCCCCCTCCCCTCTCCTCCTTTAGTCCCACATGGGGGAGCCAGGGGGTTTGCACACCCCCTTCCCTCTTTATATACCAAGGCATATTAATTGGATTAATTCATTGTAAAATACAATTAATTGTATTGCAGGCCAGCCGAGCTGTTTCTCCGCCCGTTTTGCCCCCTCTCTCCACCTAAGCTATACCGCCGGGCACCGTTGCCCTGCGGGATTCCAGATAAGATCTACCCCTGCGATTTCAGCTGGATCTGAATGACCGGGGGTTGTCACTAAGCTCCGTATGTTTGTGAGTGCTCGGAGGTAACTCTTTTTGAGGATCATGGGCGATGTCGTCTTGCCCCTGCAGCCGCCGCGCCGCCTCCCCCTCTGCCGCCGGCGCACCACCCCTGGTGCCGGCGCCCCGCCTTCTTCCGCCCGACGCCCGTCGACGCAGATCATCATCGACACCCCGGCGTCATCGACTTCGTCATCGCGGCAAGTTCTCCGCGACCTCAAGGTCGGCTACGTACGACTTCATCGTCAACGCTTGTGCGGGAGCGTAATCCCCGCTATCGGTCTACATGGAGGTAATGTAACCCGTTCCGCCACCGTTATCGCATGTACTAGATAGATAGATCCTGGCTAAGTTTGGGTTTCATTCGCTAGAAAATTATTGTTTTCTGCACCGTAACCCCTTCAGTGGTATCAGAGTCGATCTATGCGTAGTACTGCCGGTACGGTTAGAACTCATGTTGAATGAGGGCGTCTTTCTTATATTTGCTACCCTCTAGCGTGCACTTGCGATGCCTTCGGTATTGAGTTGATGAAGCGGCCCAGACCGACTTTATGCGTACGCTTACGCGAGACTGGTTCCACTACTGACATACGGCTTGCACCGTATCTGTGGCTGGCGGGTGTCTGTTTCTCTCTCTCTAGTCGGCAAAGCATTTTCAATGGAGGGCCCGAAAGGGATGCTTAAACATGCAATTATACGATCGACGTTGTGGTACAAAGTTCGTAGGTAGGGAAGCGATTCTCTTACGAATAAGCCTATATGCCACGTAAAACTTGCAAAACTAAATAAAGCTAGAGGCGTCTAACTTTGTTTTGCAGAGGCGTTATTTTATGTGACATGGTTACGGTAAGTTTTGATATTACTCGTACTGTCGGAGGCAATGGAGGTCTCTGTAGACTCGGAGCCATGCCGGGGCGCCGGGGGCCAGGCACATGGCGCCATGAAGGTCCAGGCGCATCGACCATGTCACATCGCACTTCATTGCATCATTATTGTGTGCTGTTGTGTGTGCACCCTATTGATTGCTTATATGCTAGATATACAACGGTAGCATCATAAACATGATGATCCCTAACAAATACCAAAATTGTGTTCTCCCTCGTTGCGCACCACCAAGAAAGTTCTACGTTATGAGGCAGGCCGTGATGATCGGGTGTCACACATCTCGTCGTTCGCATACAGTGGGTGTAAGCCATGTTGCACGCGCAGGGTCTTCGAGGTTTGATTGGCGAGCCTAGCATATCCAGAAATATGGCCTCGGAACACGGGATGATCGAAAGATCGAGCACGAGTCACAGAGTTGTTGTGATCGACATTTTATGTCCACCTTTCAAGCTGTGCTGCCGGCCGTGATGATCGGGGGTAGCGTGGTGGATGAGGATCGTGTAATCGCCATTGTTATTTTTAGGGATAATAATCTTGGTGGGGTGTGTTTTTGGTAATGAGATTATAGACCTAAAACTCACCTATATATTATAAACTTTACCTTACCTCTTTTGCGATCACATCTGGAGACTACGGAACTACACTTCGGTTGCTTCCTCAAGAACTCGGATTCTACCTTAGAAGCCGACGGGTCCAACTTCATCAGCTGGTACATTGGTTTTAGAAACATTCTCCAAACACAACAAACATCCTATATGTCCTAGAACATTAGTTAGTAGTTAGACCAGATGATTCTGATAGCAAGGAGCAAGATGATGAGTTCCGTAAGCATCATGATATTTTCATGGAAGTGAAGGTCGTCATGAGCGTATGCCTAGCACCTGAGTTGAAAGTTGTTTCAACACATGGAGCCATATGTCGTGATTGATGCGATCAGAGGTCACTTCAAAGATGAATTGAGCAGTTCAGACAGCTTAGAAAGTTCCGGACCATTCACATGGGGAGCACACCTATCTGGAGACTCAGTTGAAGAAGTTGTGTGACATCTACTTCAGGCTTACGAATATCTACGATTTCTAGATAGCGAACTTCAGTGCAATAGAGATTGTGCTTTACCTCCTAGCTGTGAATAGCATGTGCGTGAACATGCTATAGAGACTTGATGAGCTTCTTCACATTTGTGAACAAGTTCAAATCTCTAAAAGTTGATTCCATCGAAGAAGAGTTCTTCGACGCTACGGGTATATCTGATATACGAAGATATAAATGTATTCTTATCATACTTGGTGAAAAGTATTTAATACTTGTTCTGTTTATGAAACAGTACCTGATTATCACAAGTATGCGGCAAAGGGTGACGTGACAGTGCACAAGTGATGGCAAGTTCATGCCCAGTAGTGCTCACGCCCATGAGATATCATATTAGTTATCATCAATAGTTTTTTATAAGACATTTTGTAATAGTGAGAGTGTGATCTAGTTTTGTGTCTTGAATGTTGCAGGACATAATTATTCATATAGAACAAATCAGTTGTTTTATGTTATGAAACAAAGCAGTTGTTTCATGTTATGAGTAATTTGCATCACATCTCAATTACATTATGCGTATGATATACATTTATAATAGCGGGAATGATAAAATTATGTGTCCAAAGAACAAACACCATCGAATTTAGTCATAAAGGCAATGAAAGAAGTAATGGATAATTTTGGTCCATTTAAGTATTTCGAGTGCCAAAATTGATTAAGTTTGAAATGCAGTATTGAAGTTGCAATACTAGAGGAAATTGATTGAGAGTCATTTTTAATGATTAATCAATGGTGTTATTGCATGATCCGAATTCTTCCATGATTTTGGGAAATAGGAGTATTTGCCCGATAAATTATGGAGTCTGAAATTAATTTGATAATAGATCAAATGGGGTTTTTCAGAAGAAAGATTAGTGAATATTGTATTCACAAAATTCGATCAAAGGACAATATTTTTGAATTATGGTTTCAACACAAAAGACGTGTGGAAATTTGTTTCTCGATATTATAATGTCATATATAGTGATATGTGGGGAATTATAATCATGCTCTATTTTATATAAAGTATGGTCTGTCAGAATCTGTCTTAGAATCTCCTAATATGTTCTAGACATTATAGTCGATGTCCACTTTAGAAAATGGATATTTTTCTCAACGAGAATTCGTGAGATCGACAGTAGTGTCGACATGTATATGATTACACGATAATTCGGAATATACATGAGTAGTTCTTTGTAGATTACGCGCATTGGATGAGAGTGTATTCCAAAACCAAATAGAAATAAAACTTAGTTTGTTGTCTATTTAATTCCGAGGAAAATATGATTTTTCAAATTATGGTTTATGGATTGGAATCAGAAGCTTGAAATAAAGTGTCAGACCTATGTTGGAAGGTGTTCCAAAGAGTATATGTCTGCTAATGAAAATTTGGTGATTAAGAGTGAGGGAGACTAGAAAATTGTTTGCTGCTTGCAATCCTCTTCATAAAGATCATAATATTTTCATGAAAGAAACTTCTAAATAAAGTGCTGTTATATTTAATATTGCTGTCAGGTCACAGCACTGTATTAAGTGTTTCAGATCTTGTTGACAGATCAAGGTGCACTATATGAATACAAAGAAAGTTGAGAAAATATCAGAGTACAAACAAAGGCTTTTTGAGCCTGGAAATCCAAGTTACATTTGAAAGGATTAAGAGAGTAATTGTTGCTGCAACTCTTATTAGAGGAATAAGATTGTTTAATCGTCATATAAAGTGTTATATGAGAATTGTGACTATAAGAAAGACGCGGTAGCATGTCTTGTCAAGAAATGTGTCTTGGACAAGATCAAATTTGTTGACTACATTTATGTAGACATGCTTGAAGTCTGAGGGATTTGTATTAATGTAATACTGTAGTTTGTATTAAACTCGAATTGATAATAGATCAATGATTTTGGTTTGACCAAAATGTCAATTTAAGTGGGAGTCAATGTTAGTTTACTCAGGTGGAATATGTAAAGAGCATATTTTTGAGTGGGAGCTCAGGAACTCAAATATGTGGATGACACGTTTTTGAGTGGGAGCTCGTGTTCTCAAATATGTGGAGACATAATTTGAGTGGGAGCCGAGTTCATCTTTTGTAATTAACACATTGTGAAATTGTACCAATAGAATAGGATGAAGTTGTGAAACTATTTGAAAGTTAGTGTCTATTTTGAAATAGAACGGGAATTTTAAATAGTTAGTCGAGTTGTTTTGGATTATATCTGAGGAGTCAGAATAGAATCAAAAGGATGGTCCTTTGAAATCCAATTGATCATTAAGAGTAATGATGCATGAAAGTAATGGTTGTATGACATGTGAGTCTATTATGTAATATTAGACATCATACAGAAACCATATTATCTGCTCGATGAAATATAACCGATGTTCTTGGAAGAAGAGCAGTTATAAAAGTAAATTTAGAATTTACTAGAAGTAGAGGTGTGTTAGTTGTTGGATTGACATTAGAATGTCAAGTTTTCTACATTGGTGTGAAAGTATGTAGATATAGCGAGTTTGTAATTGTTACAAGGGGCTCTCTATGGCTGAGTGTGTTTTTCAGGGCATTTATCTGGTTAGTATAATCAGAGTAAGCGCTGGGAAACAGAAGTCTCACTTAGTTACGGTATTTGCATATATGTTGTTGGACAACATGGTGATATCAAGCAAGTTGATATCAGTGAATCGCAAAAGCATGTACAATCATGGATTGTGCAGTAACACTCTTCCACAAGCAAGCATTATCAAATGATTCTTATTTGATAAGGGATTCTGATAAAGTAAAATGCAGCTAGTTTATTTGTACTCTAGTGCAAGTGGGAGACTGAAGGAGATATGCCCTAGAGGCAAATAAATAAGTAGTATTTATTGCATTATCTCATAAGTTTATAATAGGTTTGTGTATTATGCTAGAACTGTATTAATCGGAATTATTAATACACGTGTGATACATAGACAACCAGGTCCCTAGTAAGCCTCTATATGAACTAGTCCATTGGGCAACAGTTGATCGAGATTCCCGATCAAGGACAATGACGTCGGTTGACAATGGGGTCATCTTCTTTGAATAAGATGATGGACATACGCAAAGTATTGCAATAAGATCGTATTACGATGTTTGTCATTTGCAATAGATAAGATTATGATAGCTTATTCCTTAGACCGTGAGACCGTACTTATTGATGCTTCGTAGGGGTGCTTTGAGAGCATCAAACGTTGTGTCTTATATAGCATGAAAATAACGGTGTCCATCTTGGGTACTCCGAAAGAGCATCGAGACGTAAGGATCAAGAGCGGGATTTGTCCATTCTTGTAATGGAAAGATACTCTGGGCCACTCGGTGATATTGCATCTATATAGCTGCGCAGCTTATGACTAGGTCATGGAGAGGTAATATCGCAGACGAGTTAATAACCTTCGTCGGTAACGAGATACAACAAAGACATCGGTGTGTCTACGATCATATCTCGGACAAGGTAGTATCGCAGAGACAAAGGGAATGAATGTCATATTTATGGTTCAACGACGATATTCGTAGAATGCACAGGGGTCGTCATATACTTCCAGGTATCCCTGACGGTCATTGGTGAGCGGAGTGTCTCAACCTTGTCTGGAGTGTTCTCGAACCGTAGCGTAACAAACTTAAGGTCTTAGCGACACCAGGAGATAGGTTCTGGAATATTATAGGAATTTGTTGGAGAGAGAGAAATGATCCGGAAAGAGTTCCGGTGGTCCGGAAGGAGTTCCGGGGAGGTCTGGAATGGTTCCAGGAATGTCCGAAAGTTGTTCGGGTGGTTCCGAAATAGTTTCGGAGTCATGGGATATTGAATTATATATAAATATATTAATTATGAATTAATGAGATTTTTATATTAATTTAGTATTAATTAAATAAAGGAAAAATGGGGCTCCCACCTACATGGGCCCTATGAGGGCCCAAGAAGGGGGAGCCGCACCACCCAAGGAAGGGGAGGCTTGGGCCCCCTAGTCCGAGTCGGACTAGGAGTGGGACAAGCCCAAGGGGGGTTCTGACGAACCCCCCTCCCCTCTCGTTCTAATAAAATACTTGGAACCCTTTCCTCCTTTAGTCCCACATGGGGGAGCCAGGGGGTTTGCACACCCCCTTCCCCCTTTATATACCAAGGCATATTAATTGGATTAATTCATTGGAAAATACAATTAATTGTATTGTAGGCCGGCCGAGCTGTTTCTCCGCCCGTTTTGCCCCCTCTCTCCACCTAAGCTATACCGTCGGGCACCGTTGCCCTGCGGGATTCCAGATAAGATCTACCCCTGCGATTTCAGCTGGATCTGAATGACCGGGGGTTGTCGCTAAGCTCCGTATGTTTGTGAGTGCTCGGAGGTAACTCTTTTTGAGGAGCCTGGGCGACGTCGTCTCGCCACTGTAGCCACCGCGCCGCCTCCCCCTCTGCCGCCGGTGCACCACCCCTGGTGCCGGCGCCCCGCCTTCTTCCGCCCGACGCCCGTCGACGCAGATCATCGTCGACACCCCGGCGTCATCGACTTCGTCATCGCGGCAAGTTCTCCACGACCTCGAGGTCGGCTACGTACGACTTCATCGTCAACGCTTGTGCGGGAGAGTAATCCCCGCTATCGGTCTAGATGGAGGTAATGTAACCCGTTCCGCCATCGTTATCGCATGTACTAGATAGATAGATCATGGCTAAGTTAGGGTTTCATTCGCTAGAAAATTATTGTTTTCTGCACCGTAACCCCTTCATAATATACTTTTGTCTGAAGTATTTCCTTAACAATTAATATACTTTTGTCTGAATTATTTCCTAAACAATTAATATACTTTTGTCTGAAGTATTTCTTGAACTATTATGATACTTTTGTCTGAAGTATTTCCTGAACTGCTAAAATACTTTTGTCTGAAGTATTTCCCGAAACTAATATAACAGCTCTTGTTAAATGATCTAATCACCCTAAGAGACGAATTTCTTTAGTGCTCTGTTAACACTACCTTTTTAGGAAATAAGGTTGATGTGTATATCTTCTTAAATGTATATGATGTTTGTCTTAGCTCTATGGACTTTGTTGTTTGTTTTTGTTTAGCTAAAGGAGATGTTTGCTCTCGATTGTTAGCTTACTGTATTGTGCAATGCTTGTTGTTTAGTATGTCCTTGTAGCTTTGTCTTGTATTCTGAGTGTGCTTCATTTTCCTGTTTACGACGTTAGATACGATCGGGAAGGATCAGGAAGTGAGGAATGAACCGGAGGAACATCAAGATAAAGACCAAGGACATATGGCTGAGCCAGGCAAGCCCACCTCACCACCATTATGCAAATCCTACTATTTACAAAGCATGTTTTGTTTTAAAACAAAATAATGCATGTTTTACTTCTTTTGTGGCACCTTGCCACCCGAAAACTATTTTACAAAATATTGTTTGGCCAAAGTTATCTACTAGAATACTATAGGTGTTACAAAAAGAGTTTATTTGGTGAGCCTTGTTGTTGAAGGCTCCATCAAAAAGATTAAGTTTTCTAGTAGTCTACCTTCATCTACTTACCTCAAAACTATAGGATGGGAACCTTTTTGATAAAATTGTTTTACGGAGGAAAACCCGAGTTGCTCGGAGCAATCGGCGAGCAAGTGTTTTATTAAAACCCGAGTTGCTGGGAGCAATCGGAGATGTTTGCGAAAACCCGAGCTGCTGGGAGTAGTCGGAGGATTGGAAGTTGCTTTTTCAAAAAAACAAAGTACTGCCCTAGCAGCCGCTCGAACAATTAAACCGTGCAACCACACTACCTGATATGGGTAGGGCTTAGCCGGAAGCTTGTCTGTTTTAGTGTTGGAGCTCTCATACTTTCTATGGGGGCTGGGCCCTCGAAGCAGGGTTGTTGTCCGGAAGAGACAAAACACTGTTGAGGACCAACAACCGGACGATTACGGTGGGTCTCCTGACATGGCGGTGTGGCGTCCCGAGGAAAGACCAAGAGGTCTAGTGGAGCACACAGTGCCGAGGAGAACAAACCTACCGGGAGGCCCCGATACTAGGGTGGTCATAGTGGAAAGCTTTGATCGTGTTATCCGGACCCCCGCATGCTGTCATATGACGGGCCGTGGCAGACCCGGCGGAAGGATCGATTGGTGTGGGTAAAGTGTACCACCTCTGCAGAGTGTAAATCTATTCGAATAGCCGCGTCCGCGGTCATGGACGGTTGGAAAGGCCACTGATCTAGGCGTATGGGCATTTTGGTTCTTAGAAAAGAGGAAAGAAAAGGCTTTCCGGGGGAAAACAAGCAGGCATAAGTTGGTACCTGGGAGGTACGGAATTTGGGTGAGGATGATTGGTCTCGGGGAGACAATCAGTCCAATATTAAGGAAGGAAAAAGGGGTATCCCCATCCTAGTGCTTTTAAAGGTTTTACAAAATAAAGTTTTGAACTTAGATATGTCCTTGCTATATCTAAGAGAAGAGAATTCTATCTCTAAATGTTTTTCTTCAACAAAGATACAGAGATGTCGTATTCTGTATGTCTAAAATCATTGTATTCGAAAACTAAGCCCTATAGTCGTATATAGCAGCTATCCTAGTTTTCGAAAAGTGTTTTCTTGCATTATCATGAAAACTTAAGCCTTAGAGGTGGTCTTGCGAGTACGTAAATGTACTCATATGGCTGTGTCCCTGGAAATTCAAACGTCCAGGTTTTCAATGAGGAGAGATACGACAAGAAGGAGGAGTACGCCGACGACTGCGCCAACTGAGTGTCCCGCTCAACTGCTCTGTGGGAATGCGTCAAGACGTGACGAGGGCCGACACTAGTCAAAATCTTCCGCTGTACCTTAGTTCATTTTCGTCATGTGCGACAATGTTTGCAGACTGGGTCGTGTGACCAGTATTTATGTAAGTCGTATTCTATTCGAGTTGTATGATGTAACTTTGTATACCATGTTGGTTATGTGATCGCGATGCACTGATCATTGGGATCGTGATCTATTTACATAACGTGGGAATCTCTGGCTGGTAGTCAGAGGGGTCCTGACAGACTTGGTATCAGAGCCATCGTTGACCTTAGGAGACCTTAGTTAGTACGGTCGTCAGCTTAGAAAGGAAATGTTTCGATAGACCTATTTTTACAGAAATCTATTTTCTTCTAGGTATGCCTAATATGGTTTCCACTCCTCACCTATTCCCAAAAATATCTTGATCTTACCTCTCTAGTTTAAAGTATTTACAAAAGATTTTATCTACTATCTTGTTCTTGTTCAAAGCTTGTATAAACTTGACGATGAACCCAATTAAGACCTAACTAACTAGTACCAAGAAGGCGAAGTTCAGTCTCAAGATTTCAGCATACGGGATTAAGGTGGACGTCAAGTGAAGAAACAAGCTACAAAGCAACCCCTGCTTGCCGAAGCAGTCTCACTAAGACTTCAACCCCAACAATGGTACTCCAGCTGCAACTTCGACAGTCTCAAGCTTTCCAACGTGAGCCCAAGAAGATAAAATGAAGACTCCCATTAGTAGGAATGACCAAGACCCATAGGACTTCCAGGAAATGACCCTTGGTTGGATTCTCCAAACTAACGCGTTTGTTGAGTGCCCTTTCTGGTTCTATAGGTGTCTTGTGTGCTCTTTTGCTGGTATGATTGTTGTTTGTGTGTGCCTTGTTTGTTTGCTTGTTGTGTACATGTGGTTCCCTATTATCTTTCACAAGCACGCCTTGTAGGCAATACATATTAGGCACATACTTTAAGCTTGTTCAAACATCTTGATTTCTCCACACACAAACTTTTCTTACCTTTTGCCACAAATGTACCCTAATGCACTTATAAAGTTGTACTCAAAAACTTCCTAAAATGTTTTCTTTCTAATCTAACCTTTAACATGTGAGAGTTATAAACTTTTCCTCAAAAACTTCCTAAAATGCTTTTCCATCTGATCTAAACTTTAACTTGCTAGAGTTTTTAACTACACTTGGTACAAAAGAACACCTAAATAAAGCCACCCTTCATGATGTGTCGAGCCTTGCCCAATTTTAAAAAAAACTATTTAAATTACAATTATCCCATCACCAAGCTAAGGTATTAGAGTAACATCTAACACCACAGACTTTATACTAATTAACTTCTTCAGGACCTACAAACCGAGATCAGAAGAGAAGTGCCAACAGAAGTCTCATTTATAAATGACTACTCTAAAAGGCTCTAAGGTCAGTAAGAACCATTACTTTTTGAAGACTTTATGAAAACCTCAAGCGGTGACGTGCAAAGAAGATCGGCGTCAGCAACAGCGGAGACAAACAACACGGAAGGTCGTCTACATGAAGATGTGCCATGAAGCTAGTGTCTTCAGTGCCTTCTGCGTGTCAACTTAATTAACTCACCTGACCCTGACTTGAGTAATATAGAAAGAAATGACTTTTAGGCTAACTTAGATCCTATTAACCCTTGAAGACTGGTGCGAAGCTTTATGGAGCCCAAGAACCAGGGACGTCATCATCAACTTCGGTTGTCTGCTACACTGAAAGAGGACACAAATCCGGATAACATCATGAACAAGATGCAAGAACGACGAGAAGATCGAAGACTGTTGAGGTTTGATGACACCTAACATCAAGCAAGTTTAGATGTCTTTAGCAGATCTTAGCACCTTTTTTCTTATTATAAAAAGAAGAGAGTCAAGTCTGCTGACCTGACGCCCTTGTGAGGTTTGAAAGTTTTTCACGTGTGTCTAACTGCTAAACCCCTCAAGACAGCAATATATACCAGTGTCTACAACAACCCCAAGCACCGATGGGATACGACCAAGATGAAGATCATCATGTTACCGAAGAGCAACAACACCCTGAAGACGGCGACAACTTTAACCATCAACTTTAACCCTTTATGTGTGCCCCTTTTTAAGGGGGGAAGACTAATACTAGTTTTATGGGATAGTCGTGACAAAGTTGTTTCTTTGCACCCCCAAACCCTGGGTTTTTGAAGTCAATTCAACAAGAGCCCTATACCAGCATCAACCATCATGTCGACACCTTCAACAAAGACCCATGTCGCCATATTGACAAGGAGACCTCATTTGAGAATCAAGAATGCCTGAAGATGAAGGAGCATCAAACCACTAACCTTGCACTCTCTTAATACACACTTAGGAATCTCGGGACGAGATTCTGTTAAGGGGGGAAGGTCTGTAACACCCCGAATTTTGGAAGCAACAAAAACTTAATCATAAAAAGATCCAAAATTCTGAGGCGACAAAAACTTTTTGAAATGTCTTGTTAATGGATGTGCTTTCCCTTGTATGCTATGTTTGTCGAGTTGTGTTTTGGTGTTTTTGTTGATGACTTCTAAGTAACAACCATCTAAAACTCAAAACAAGTTATTATATGACCTCTGAGGTCAATGTTTTAACAAGTGAAATAGTCCACATATCTTCTCCCATTCTCTTTTTAATAAACTCTATTTTTACCCTGATGTTTTGATTATAGCAACCAACCAAAGTATATATATAATTTGAGAGACTAACAGTTTTCCAACAAAACTATTTGTTTGCAAGACTATAAAGGACTATATAATAAGTCCTAATATATTTTGAGTTTTTATATATATGGCTCAAATTAGCAACTCTCTTTTCAGAACCCCATTTCTTTTGGTCATGGAAATCATTTCCAAAAATGTTTGTTTAATTCCATTTCCACCGAAAATACCCTTTCTTGATTTTGTTGATCACCACCTCACTAATATAGTGGTTTAACTTAAAGTGGGAATGTTTATCTATTTGTATGTGTGGATGACCTAGATGCTATGTGCTCCAATTGTTTCCCATAAGTGTGATATTTTATGTGTGTCATGTAGGGTGTATGAGACAACATTTTAGTTATATAATTTAATTGAGATCATGCATGCTTTAAATGTTGTGTCATATGGTTGTGGTGTGTTTAACCTTTGATTATTATGTTGATTTTAGGAGAAACTCAAAGATTATCCTTTTTCAAATAAGAAACAACTATCTTCATTTCCATTAGTTTTTAGCTTTTCTAGAGCATGACTACTGTAGTTTATTTCATTCATTTTGGGAATGCCACTCACCTATCCTCATCATTATCATCTCTACTATCCACCCATAACCTTATTTAAAATATTCAAAAATGTTTGATCATTAATTCTTGATTGGGATGAGTGCTACAATTTAAAGTGACCATATCTCTTTTATAACATAGCAACTTGCCATTTTTGTGTTTAGTGCATGTTGAACCTTTTGACCTAAACTCTTAATCCTAATGCTTCACCCATATCCCTTCTGACCTGTCCATATTGTCTCATATTTTTCTAGCTAAAGATTTGACTTATCCATGTTAGCAAAGTGGGCTACTCAAATCAGCCACAAATCCCATTTATCTAAAACTCACATCCCTCCCACCCCATCCTCTGGTTTTTGGTGTGTAATGTAACCCCCTCACTCCTGAAGTAGCCATAGCACGACCTCCTCCAAACCCTAGCACTGTTTCTTTTTGTCTTGTTCGTTTGGACATTGTGTCGAGCAGTTGGTAGGCAGAGCAGACCTCTCCATTACCTCACCCCTTCCAACAGCCCCGCTCCATTTGCTTGTGTCCAAAACGTGTTCCCGAGCGAGGCATCATTGCTCCACCGCTCCTCTCCTCCTATCCCGAGCCTTTTCCCCCTCTCTCTCTCTCTCTCTCTCTCTCTCGTGCCCACGCCGTGTCCATGAAAACGGCCACCCACCGTGGGTTGAAACCCCGAGCCTCCTTCTCCCCTCCCAACCTTGCCCATTGCCTTCCCCTACTCTCTCTCACCCACCCCCAGCAAGATCTCCCGAGCTCTTGCTCTCCCCTGCTCAAGATGCTTGAAGAACCGAGACTCGTAGCCGTGGGCTCCTGAGGAAGAGCGCCACTGCTACCGACCCCCTCTTCTCGCCATTGTTTCTCCATCGCACTCCCCTCTGTCCAGGCCACCTCTAAGACACGCTCATTTGATTTCAGGAACTCGGGAGTCGCCGCTGGCTCGCCATGTCCGTCGAGGACGCCATTGACCTCGCCGACGCTCCGGGTCGCGCCTTGGTGAACGGAGACCGTCCCTGACCTTCCCGTGCTCTCCTCCATCTACTGCACCCCTCACCTTTTCTGTTTTGATCCCCTAGGTTAGCTACTGGAGCCCGGCCCCTTGTCTAGGTTTTCTGCCCATGTCGGCCGGTCGAGAGGAAGAAGAAGCACCAGATCCGTCGATCTCCGGATCAACGGCCGTTTTTTAATCGTCTCTGATCTAATCATGGCCTTATGTTTTTGATCCGGCGGCTACTTAATCCCCGCCCTGGGCGCGCAGTGCACTAGGCCGGCCTGCCTCTGGCGGCCCATCTCCGGACAGATCCGGCCCGCCTCTTGTTTGTTTAGATCCATATTCCCTTTTATTTTCCTGTTAGTTTACCTTCAAGCTTTAATTCATTTGTGGAAGATTTGTTCATGCAAAAATTGTGAAATAAATTCTGTAGCATAGCTATGTGTTTTATCAATCTTGTGGCACTGACCCTTCTCAAAAAAAAAAATAAGCCGTGCATGCAGGAGACTTTGCACCATTTACTTAATAACTTGAGTTTTATAAATCCAAATCCTGCAAACTTTAGTTCTTTGGAAAGCCAGTGAGAATAACTACCTAGATCTATAAGCCGTGCATGCAGGAGATCTGTCTAACTAAAGTTATATAAAGTTTAAGAATGACATCAGTAGCTATTTGATGAATTTTAAATCTTTATTTAAAATTCTTTTTGGAGTAAATCCAATTGCATGTGGTAGATATTGGTATTAGATATCATATACTAACTCGGTAGAATTTTTCATCTTATATTTTGCTCTTGGTAGATTATTTGCTAAAACAGTAGGTTATTACACTTTAAAATGGATATTCTTATTTTCTGTTATTTGCATGTATCTAGTTTTAATTTTTTGTGCCTTGTATGTTTATACAAATGGTTTAGGAGTATTTTTGTGTAGAACCCATGTGTTTTGTTTATCATACCCCACTGGTTTTGTCTCAAAAATATTTAAACTTTGTGTTGCACATTAAAGCAAGTAAAAAGTATGTTCTTCACTTAAAATGGTATATCTTGAGTTGGGAGTGTCCAAATGGGGTGAATCCTAAGTCTACAGAAATCTTAAGTCAATACCTATCCATAGCAATTAACCTTGCATGTAGGAGATTCCTAAAACTGAAACTATACTCATTCGGGTTTTGAGGCCAATAGCATTTGAATGATTTTTAGCTACTGTTTGGTAATAACTTATATCGCAAATCCAATTTTCACCACTTGATATGGTTGCTAGGTGTACTGTGGTAGAAGGATTTAATTTTCTGAACATTATCTTAGGAGTTATGATTCACCTTCCAAAACAGCAACATTTGGCTAATAACTGAAGGAGATATGCCCTAGAGGCAAATAAATAAGTAGTATTTATTGCATTATCTCATAAGTTTATAATAGGTTTGTGTGTTATGCTATAACTGTATTAATCGGAATTATTAATACACGTATGATACATAGACAACCAGGTCCCTAGCAAGCCTCTATATGAGCTAGTCCATTGGGCAACAGTTGATCGAGATTCCCGATCAAGGACAATGACGTTGGTTGACAATGGGGTCATCTTGTTAGTTGAATAAGGTGATGGACATACGCAAAGTATTGCAATAAGATCGTATTACGATGTTTGTCATTTGCAATAGATAAGAATATGATAGCTTATTCCTTAGACCGTGAGTCCGTACTTATTAATGCTTCGTAGGGGTGCTTTGAGAGCATCAAACGTTGTGTCTTATATAGCATGACACTAACGGTGTCCATCTTGGGTATTCCGAAAGAGCATCAACACGTAAGGATCAAGAGCGGGATTTGTTCATTCTTGTAATAGAAAGATACTCTGGGCCCACTTGGTGATATTGCATCTATATAGCTGCGCAGCTTATGACTAGGTCATGGAGATGTAATATCGCAGACGAGTTAATAACCTTCGTCGGTAACGAGATACAACAAAGACATCGGTGTGTCTACGATCATATCTCGGACAAGGTAGTATCGCAGAGACAAAGGGAATGAATGTCATATTTATGGTTCAACGACGATATTCGTGGAATGCACAGGGGTCGTCATATATTTCCAGGTATCCCTGACGATCATTGGTGAGCGGAGTGTCTCGACCATGTCTGGAGTGTTCTCGAACCGTAGCGTAACAAACTTAAGGTCTTAGCGACGCTAGGAGATAGGTTCTGGAATATTATAGGTTTGTGTTGGAGATAGAGAAATGATCCGGAAAGAGTTCCGGTGGTCCGGAAGGAGTTCCGGGGAGGTATGGAATGGTTCCGGGAATGTCCGAAAGTTGTTCGGGTGGTTCCGAAATAGTTTCAGAGTCATGGGATATTGAATTATATATAAATATATTAATTATGAATTAATGGGATTTTTATATTAATTTAATATTAATTAAATAAAGGAAAAAGGGGGCTCCCACCTACATGGGCCCTAAGAGGGCCCAAGAGGGGGGAGCCGCACCCCACAAGGAAGGGAGGCTTGGGCCTCCTAGTCCGAGTTGGACTAGGAGTAGGAGAAGCCCAAGGGGGGTTCGGCCGAACCCCCCCCCCCCCCCCTCCCCTCTCCTCCTTTAGTCCCACATGGGAGAGCCAAGGGGTTTGCACACCCCCTTCCCCCTTTATATACCAAGGCATATTAATTGATTTAATTCATAGGAAAATACAATTAATTCCCGATTTCTCTCTCGATCTCGTGGTTCCCAAGTTGGAGCCGCGCCGAGCTGAGGAAGGGGGATCTCTCCACCTTAGCTATACCGCAGAGCGCCGTTGCTCTGCGGGATTCCAGATAAGATCTACTCCTGCTATTTCAGCTGGATCTGAATGACCGGGAGTTGTCGCTAAGCTCCGTATGTTTGTGAGTGCTCGGAGGCAACTCTTTTGAGGAGCTTGAGCGACGTCGTCTCGCCCCCTGCAGCCGCCGCGCCTCCCTCCCCTCTGCTGCCGGCGCACCAGCCCTGGTGCTGGCGCTCTGCCTTCTTCCGCCCGACGCCCGTCGATGCAGATCATCATCGACACCCCGGCGTCATCGAATTCGACATCGCGGCAAGTTCTTCGCGACCTCGAGGTCGGCTACGTACGACTTCATCGTCAACGCTTGTGCGGGAGCGTAATCCCCGCTATCGGTCTACATGGAGGTAATGTAACCCGTTCCGCCACCGTTATCGCATGTACTAGATAGATAGATCCTGGCTAGTTAGGGTTTCGTTCGGTAGAAAAATTATTGTTTTCTGCACCGTAACCCCTTCAAAGGTATCAGAGCCGATCTATGCGTAGTACTGCTGGTACGGTTAGAACTCATGTTGAATGAGGGCGTCTTTCTTATATTTGCTACCCTCTACCTTGCACTTGCGATGCCTTCGGTATTGAGTTGATGAAGCGGCCCGGACCGACTTTACGCGTATGCTTACGCGAGACTGGTTCCACTACTGACATACGGCTTGCACCGTATATGTGGCTGGCGGGTGTCTGTTTCTCTCTCTCTAGTCGTCAAAGCATTTTCAATGGAGGGCCCGAAAGGGATGCTTAAACATGCAATTATACGACCGACGTTGTGGTACAAAGTTCGTAGTTAGGGAAGCGATTCTCTTACGAATAAGCCTATATGCCACGTAAAATTTGCAAAACTAAATAAAGCTAGAGGCGTCTAACTTTGTTTTGCAGAGGCGTTATTTTATGTGACATGGTTACGGTAAGTTTTAATGTTACTCGTACTGTCGGAGGCAATGGAGGGCTCTGTAGACTCGGAGCCATGCCGAGGCGCCGGGGGCCAGGCACATGGCGCCATGAAGGTCCAGGCGCATCGACCATGTCACATCGCACTTCATTGCATCATTATTGTGTGTTGTTGTGTGTGCATCCTATTGATTGCTTATATGCTAAATATACAACGGTAGCATCATGAATAGGATGATCCCTAACAAAATACCAAAATTGTGTTCTCCCTCGTTGCGCACCACCAAGAAATTTCTACGTTATGAGGCAGGCCGTGATGATCGGGTGTCACACATCTCGTCGTTCGCATACAGTGGGTGTAAGCCATGTTGCACGCGGAGGGTCTTCGAGGTTTGATTGGCGAGCCTAGCATACTCAGAGGTATTGCCTCGGAACACGGGAAGATCGAAAGATTGAGCACGAGTCACAGAGTTGTTGTGATCGACATGTTATGTCCACCTTTGAAGCTCTGCTGCCGGCCGTGATGATCGGGGGTAGTGTGGTGGATGAGGGTCGTGTAATCGCCATTATTATTTTTTAGGGATAATAATCTTGGTGTGGTGTGTTTTTGATAATGAGATTATGAAACTAAAACTCACCTATATATTATAAACTTATCTTACCTCTTTTGCGATCACATCTGGAGACTACGGAACTACGCTTCGGTTACTTCTTCAAGAGCTCGGATTCTACCTTGGAAGCCGACGGGTCCAACTTCATCAGCTGGTGCATTGGTTTTAGAAACATTCTCCAAACACAACAAACATCCTATATGTGCTAGAACATTAGTTAGGAGTTAGACCAGATGATTCTGATAGCAAGGAGCAAGATGATGAGTTCCGTAAGCATCATGACATGTTCATGGAAGTGACGATCGTCATGAGCGTATGCCTAGCACCTGAGTTGAAAGTTGTTTCAACACATGGAGCCATATGTCGTGATTGATGCGATCAGAGGTCACTTCAAAGATGAATTGAGTCTTGAGCAGTTCAGACAACTTAGAAAGTTCCGGACCATTCACATGGGGAGCATACCTGTCTGGAGACTCAGTTGAAGAAGTTGTGTGACATCTACTTCAGGCTTACGAATATCTACGATTTCTAGATAGCGAACTCCAGTGCAATAGAGATTGTGCTTTACCTCCTTGCTGTGAATAGCATGTGCGTGAATATGCTATAGAGACACGGTGAGCTTCTTCACATTTGTGAACAAGTTCAAATCTCTAAAAGTTGATTCATCGAAGAAGAGTTCTTCGACGCTATGGGTATATTTGATATACGAAGATATAAATGTATTCTTCTCATACTTGATGAAAAGTGCTTGATAATTGTTCTGTTTGTGAAACAGTCCCTGATTATCACAAGTATGTGGCGAAGGGTGACGTGACAGTGCACAAGTGATGGCAAGTTAATGGCCAGTAGTGCTCACGCCCTCGAGATATCATATTAGTTATCATCAATAGTTTTTGATAAGACATTTTGTAATAGTGAGAATGTGATCTAGTTTGGTGTCTTGAATGTTACAAGACATAATTATTCATATAGAACACATCAGTTGTTTTATGTTATGGAACAAAGCAGTTGTTTCATGTTATGAGTAATTTGCATCACATCTCAATTACATTATGCGTATGATATACATTTATAATAGCAGGAATGATAAAATTATGTGTCCAAAGAACAAACACCATCGAATTTAGTCATAAAGGCAATGAAAGAAGTAATGGATATTTTTGGTCCATTTAAGTATTTCGAGTGCCAAAATTGATTAAAGTTTGAAATGCAGTATTAAAGTTGCAATACTAGAGGAAATTGATTGAGAGTCATTTTTAATGATTAATCAATGGTGTTATTGCATGATCCGAATTCTTCCATGATTTTGGTAAATAGGAGTATTTGCCCGATAAATTATGGAGTCTGAAATTAATTTGATAATAGATCAAATGGGGGTTTTCAGAAGAAGATTAGTGAATATTGTATTCACAAGATTCGATCAAAGGACAATATTTTTTGAATTATGGTTTCAACACAAAAGACTTGTGGAAATTCGTTTCACAATATTATAATGTCATATATGGTGATATGTGGGGAATTATAATTATGCTCTATTTTAAATAAAGTGTGGTCTGTCAAAATCTGTGTTAGAATCTCCTAATATGTTCGAAACATTATAGTCGATGTCCACTTTAGAAAATAGATATTTTTCTCAACGAGAATTCGTGAGATCGACAGTAGTGTCGACATGTATATGATTACACGATAATTCGGTATATACATGAATAGTTCTTTGTAGATTACTCACATTGGATGAGAGTCTATTCCAAAACCAAATAGAAACAAAACTCAGTTTGTTGTCTATGTAATTCCGAGGAAAATATGAATTTTCGAATTACGGTTTATGGATTGGAATTAGAAGCTTGAAATAAAGTTTCAGACATATGTTGGAAGGTGTTCCAAAGAGTATATGTCTGCTAATGAAAATTTGGTGATTAAGAGTGAGGGAGACTAGAAAATTGTTTTCTGCTTGCAATCCTCTTCATAAAGATCATAATATTTTCATGAAAGAAACTTCTAAATAAAGTGTTGTTACATTTAATATTGCTGTCAGGTCACAGCACTGTATTAAGTATTTCAGATCTTGTTGAAAGATCAAGGTGCACTTTATGAATACAAAGAAAGTTGAGAAAATATCGGAATACGAACAAAGGCTTTTCAGCCTGGAAATCCAAGTTACATTTAAAAGGATTAAGAGAGTAATTGTTGCTGCAATTCTTATTAGAGGAATAAGATTGTTTAATCGTCATATAAAGTGTTATATGAAAATGTGACTATAAGAAAGACGCGGGAGCATGTCTTGTCAAGAAATGTGTCTTGCACAAGATCAAATTTGTTGACTACATTTATGTAGACATGCTTGAAGTCTGAGGGATTTGTATTAATGTAATACTGGAGTTTGTATTGAATTCGAATTGATAATAGATCAATGATTTTGGTTAGACCAAAATGTCGATTTAAGTGGGAGTCAAAGTTAGTTTACTCAGGTGGAATATGTACAGAACATATTTTTGAGTGGGAGCTCAGGAACTCAAATATGTAGATGACACGTTTTTGAGTTGGAGCGTGTGTTCTCAAATATGTGGAGACATAATTTGAGTGGGAGCCGAATTCATCTTGTGTTAATGACACATTGTGAAATTGTACCAGTAGAATATATAACAAGGATGAAGTTGAGAAACTATTTGAAAGTCAGTGTCTATTTTGAAATAGAACGGGAATTTTAAAATAGTTAGTCTAGTTGTTTTGGATTATGTCTGAGGAGTCAGATTAGAATCAAAAGGATGGTCCTTTGAAATCCAATTGATCATTAAGAGTAATGATGCATGAAAGTAATGGTTGTATGACATGTGGGTCTATTATGTAATATTAGACATCATACAGAAACCATATTATCTGCTCGATGAAGTATAACCGATGTTCTTGGAAGAAGAGCAGTTGTAAAAGTAAATTTGGAATTTACTGGAAGTAGAAGTGCGTTAGTTAAGGGATTGACATTTGAATGTCAAGTTTTCTACATTGGTGTGAAAGTATGTAGATATCGCGAGTTTGTAATTGTTACAAGGGGCTCTGCATGGCTGAGTGTGTTTTTCAGGGCAGTTATCTGGTTAGTATAATCAGAGTAAGCGCTGGGAAACAGATGTCTCACTTAGTTACGGTATTTGCATATATGTTGTTGGACAACATGGTGATATCAAGCTAGTTGATATCAGTGAATCGCAAAAGTTTGCACAAATCGTGTGTTGTGCAGATTGTCAGAGTAACACTCTTCCACAAGCAAGCATCATCGAATGATTCGTATTTGATAAGGGATTTTGATAAAGTAAAATGCAGCTGGTTTATTTGTACTCTAGTGCAAGTGGGAGACTGAAGGAGATATGCCCTAGAGGCAAATAAATAAGTAGTATTTATTGCATTATCTCATAAGTTTATAATATGTTTGTGTATTATGCTATAACTGTATTAATCGGAATTATTAATACACGTGTGATACATAGACAACCAGGTCCCTAGCAAGCCTCTATATGAGCTAGTCCATTGGGCAACAGTTGATCGAGATTCCCGATCAAGGACAATGACGTCGGTTGACAATGGGGTCATCTTGTTAGTTGAATAAGGTGATGGACATACGCAAAGTATTGCAATAAGATCGTATTACGATGTTTGTCATTTGCAATAGATAAGATATGATAGCTTATTCCTTAGACCGTGAGACCGTACTTGTTAATGCTTCGTAGGGGTGCTTTGAGAGCATCAAACGTTGTGTCTTATATAGCATGACAATAACGGTGTCCATCTTGGGTATTCCGAAAGAGCATCAAGACGTAAGGATCAAGAGCGGGATTTGTTCATTCTTGTAATCGAAAGATACTCTGGGCCCACTCGGTGATATTGCATCTATATAGCTGCGCAGCTTATGACTAGGTCATGGAGATGTAATATCGCAGACAAGTTAATAACCTTCGTCGGTAACGAGATACAACAAAGACATCGGTGTGTCTACGATCATATCCTGGACAAGGTAGTATCGCAGAGACAAAGTGAATGAATGTCATATTTATGGTTCAACGACGATATTCGTGGAATGCACAGGGGTCGTCATATATTTCCAGGTATCCCTGACGATCATTGGTGAGCGGAGTGTCTCGACCATGTCTGGAGTGTTCTCGAACCGTAGCGTAACAAACTTAAGGTCTTAGCGACGCTAGGAGATAGGTTCTGGAATATTATAGGTTTTTGTTGGAGAGAGAGAAATGATCCGGAAAGAGTTCCGGTGGTCCGGAAGGAGTTCCGGGGAGGTATGGAATGGTTCCGGCAATGTCCGAAAGTTGTTCGGGTGGTTCCGAAATAGTTTCGGAGTCATGGGATATTGAATTATATATAAATATATTAAATATGAATTAATGGGATTTTTATATTAATTTATTATTAATTAAATAAAGGAAAAAGGGGGCTCCCACCTACATGGGCCCTAAGAGGGCCCAAGAGGGGGGAGCCGCACCCCACAAGGAAGGGAGGCTTGGGCCTCCTAGTCCGAGTTGGACTAGGAGTTGGAGAAGCCCAAGGGGGGTTCGGCCGAACCCCCCCTCCCCTCTCCTCCTTTAGTCCCACACCGGGGAAGCCAAGGGGTTTGCACACCCCCTTCCCACTTTATATACCAAGGCATATTAATTGATTTAATTCATAGGAAAATACAATTAATTCCCGATTTCTCTCTCGATCTCGTGGTTCCCAAGTTGGAGCCGCGCCGAGCTGAGGAAGGGGGATCTCTCCACCTTAGCTATACCGCAGAGCGCCGTTGCTCTGCGGGATTCCAGATAAGATCTACTCCTGCGATTTCAGCTGGATCTGAATGACCGGGAGTTGTCGCTAAGCTCCGTATGTTTGTGAGTGCTCGGAGGCAACTCTTTTGAGGAACTTGGGCGACGTCGTCTCGCCCCCTGCAGCCGCCGCGCCTCCCTCCCCTCTGCTGCCGGCGCACCAGCCCTGGTGCTGGCGCTCTGCCTTCTTCCGCCCGACGCCCGTCGACGCAGATCATCATCGACACCCCGGCGTCATCGACTTCGACATCGCGGCAAGTTCTTCGCGACCTCGAGGTCGGCTACGTACGACTTCATCGTCAACGCTTGTGCGGGAGCGTAATCCCCGCTATCGGTCTACATGGAGGTAATGTAACCCGTTCCGCCACCGTTATCGCATGTACTAGATAGATAGATCCTGGCTAGTTAGGGTTTCGTTCGGTAGAAAAATTATTGTTTTCTGCACCGTAACCCCTTCAATAACAGTATTAGCTTTTAATCATCTGTTCTTAGCAAATGTGAATTGTAGAAATATTACTAATCATCTTTTGAAGAACAGAACCTTAACTCAATAATAATTACTTGATTGAACCACTTTGGTAATGTTGGTGCATTATTTACTTATGTTTAGCACTATTCACTTTGTACCCTAATAATGACATCATATGTTTTTATATGCTTTGCTTGTGGGTATGTTGGTGTGTTATGTTTTATCTCTTTAAACATCATCTTATTTATCTAATAAATGTAATAAGTTAATTCCCTATTTTACTTGAATTGTTATGTGTTGATGTGCTTAGTAACTCATAAATCCAGAAGCTTAGGTTATCCTTTAATAGCCTTAACAAATTTCCTGAAAGTATTGCTAGTCCCTTCACTTTTGTGTTTCACATAGTTCATCTTGTTTCCTATGAGTTGCACTAATTTCATTTGTGTGTTATGCATGTGAAGGATTGTTTGGTGTCAAATACTATACAGTAATTGTTTGTGTTTTGTAATGATCGTTGAATGGTTTGTTCACTTCAAGAATTGCTGTCAACACTTGTTACTGAGTGATTGTTTGGTTTAATTATTGAAGTGGTATTAATTGCAGTGTCTTGTTTAATAGGCTTAATACACCTTTTTAGCTCCTAGTCATAAACTGGTTTGGATAGAGGTGTTACCATTGTTTGTCGCTTAGTTACTTAATAGTAGGTGTTTCTTGAGTTAGTAACATGTTTGCATGTGAGGGTGCTCAATGTTGGTGTTAATATTAATACTTGCTTGTGTGTTAGGATACTTTTGTCTGAAGTATTTCCTTAAAAATTAATATACTTTTGTCTGAAGTATTTCCTTAACAATTAATATACTTTTGTCTGAAGTATTTCCTAAACAATTAATATACTTTTGTCTGAAGTATTTCTTGAACTATTATGATACTTTTGTCTGAAGTATTTCCTGAACTGCTAAAATGCATTTGTCTGAAGTATTTCCCGAAACTAATATAACAGCTCTTGTTAAATGATCTAATCACCCTAAGAGACAAATTTCTTTAGTGCTCTGTTAACACTACCTTTTTAGGAAATAAGGTTGATGTGTATATCTTCTTAATTATATATGATGTTTGTCTTAGCTCTATGGACTTTGTTGTTTGTTTTTGTTTAGCTAAAGGAGATGTTTGCTCTCGATTGTTAGCTTACTGTCTTGTGCAATGCTTGCTGTTTAGTATGTCCTTGTAGCTTTGTCTTGTACTCTGAGTGTGCTTCATTTTCCTGTTTACGACGTTAGATACGATCGGGAAAGATCTGGGAGTGTGGAATGAACCGGAGGAACATCAAGATCAAGACCAAGGACATATGGCTGAGCCAGGCAAGCCCACCTCACCACCATTATGCAAATCCTACTATTTACAAAGCATGTTTTGTTTTAAAACAAAATAATGCATGTTTTACTTCTTTTGTGGCACCTTGCCACCCAAAAACTATTTTACAAAATATTGTTTGGCCAAAGTTATCTACTAGAATACTATAGGTGTTACAAAAAGAGTTTATTTGGTGAGCCTTGTTGTTGAAGGCTCCATCAAAAATATTAAGTTTTCTAGTAGTCTACCTTCATCTACTTACCTCAAAACTATAGGATGGGAACCTTTTTGAAAAAATTGTTTTACGGAGGAAAACCCGAGTTGCTCGGAGCAATCGGCGAGCAAGTGTTTTATTAAGAGAGTAATTGTTGCTGCAATTCTTATTAGAGGAATAAGATTGTTTAATCGTCATATAAAGTGTTATATGAAAATGTGACTATAAGAAAGACGCGGGAGCATGTCTTGTCAAGAAATGTGTCTTGCACAAGATCAAATTTGTTGACTACATTTATGTAGACATGCTTGAAGTCTGAGGGATTTGTATTAATGTAATACTGGAGTTTGTATTGAATTCGAATTGATAATAGATCAATGATTTTGGTTAGACCAAAATGTCGATTTAAGTGGGAGTCAAAGTTAGTTTACTCAGGTGGAATATGTACAGAACATATTTTTGAGTGGGAGCTCAGGAACTCAAATATGTAGATGACACGTTTTTGAGTTGGAGCGTGTGTTCTCAAATATGTGGAGACATAATTTGAGTGGGAGCCGAATTCATCTTGTGTTAATGACACATTGTGAAATTGTACCAGTAGAATATATAACAAGGATGAAGTTGAGAAACTATTTGAAAGTCAGTGTCTATTTTGAAATAGAACGGGAATTTTAAAATAGTTAGTCTAGTTGTTTTGGATTATGTCTGAGGAGTCAGATTAGAATCAAAAGGATGGTCCTTTGAAATCCAATTGATCATTAAGAGTAATGATGCATGAAAGTAATGGTTGTATGACATGTGGGTCTATTATGTAATATTAGACATCATACAGAAACCATATTATCTGCTCGATGAAGTATAACCGATGTTCTTGGAAGAAGAGCAGTTGTAAAAGTAAATTTGGAATTTACTGGAAGTAGAAGTGCGTTAGTTAAGGGATTGACATTTGAATGTCAAGTTTTCTACATTGGTGTGAAAGTATGTAGATATCGCGAGTTTGTAATTGTTACAAGGGGCTCTGCATGGCTGAGTGTGTTTTTCAGGGCAGTTATCTGGTTAGTATAATCAGAGTAAGCGCTGGGAAACAGATGTCTCACTTAGTTACGGTATTTGCATATATGTTGTTGGACAACATGGTGATATCAAGCTAGTTGATATCAGTGAATCGCAAAAGTTTGCACAAATCGTGTGTTGTGCAGATTGTCAGAGTAACACTCTTCCACAAGCAAGCATCATCGAATGATTCGTATTTGATAAGGGATTTTGATAAAGTAAAATGCAGCTGGTTTATTTGTACTCTAGTGCAAGTGGGAGACTGAAGGAGATATGCCCTAGAGGCAAATAAATAAGTAGTATTTATTGCATTATCTCATAAGTTTATAATATGTTTGTGTATTATGCTATAACTGTATTAATCGGAATTATTAATACACGTGTGATACATAGACAACCAGGTCCCTAGCAAGCCTCTATATGAGCTAGTCCATTGGGCAACAGTTGATCGAGATTCCCGATCAAGGACAATGACGTCGGTTGACAATGGGGTCATCTTGTTAGTTGAATAAGGTGATGGACATACGCAAAGTATTGCAATAAGATCGTATTACGATGTTTGTCATTTGCAATAGATAAGATATGATAGCTTATTCCTTAGACCGTGAGACCGTACTTGTTAATGCTTCGTAGGGGTGCTTTGAGAGCATCAAACGTTGTGTCTTATATAGCATGACAATAACGGTGTCCATCTTGGGTATTCCGAAAGAGCATCAAGACGTAAGGATCAAGAGCGGGATTTGTTCATTCTTGTAATCGAAAGATACTCTGGGCCCACTCGGTGATATTGCATCTATATAGCTGCGCAGCTTATGACTAGGTCATGGAGATGTAATATCGCAGACAAGTTAATAACCTTCGTCGGTAACGAGATACAACAAAGACATCGGTGTGTCTACGATCATATCCTGGACAAGGTAGTATCGCAGAGACAAAGTGAATGAATGTCATATTTATGGTTCAACGACGATATTCGTGGAATGCACAGGGGTCGTCATATATTTCCAGGTATCCCTGACGATCATTGGTGAGCGGAGTGTCTCGACCATGTCTGGAGTGTTCTCGAACCGTAGCGTAACAAACTTAAGGTCTTAGCGACGCTAGGAGATAGGTTCTGGAATATTATAGGTTTTTGTTGGAGAGAGAGAAATGATCCGGAAAGAGTTCCGGTGGTCCGGAAGGAGTTCCGGGGAGGTATGGAATGGTTCCGGCAATGTCCGAAAGTTGTTCGGGTGGTTCCGAAATAGTTTCGGAGTCATGGGATATTGAATTATATATAAATATATTAAATATGAATTAATGGGATTTTTATATTAATTTATTATTAATTAAATAAAGGAAAAAGGGGGCTCCCACCTACATGGGCCCTAAGAGGGCCCAAGAGGGGGGAGCCGCACCCCACAAGGAAGGGAGGCTTGGGCCTCCTAGTCCGAGTTGGACTAGGAGTTGGAGAAGCCCAAGGGGGGTTCGGCCGAACCCCCCCTCCCCTCTCCTCCTTTAGTCCCACACCGGGGAAGCCAAGGGGTTTGCACACCCCCTTCCCACTTTATATACCAAGGCATATTAATTGATTTAATTCATAGGAAAATACAATTAATTCCCGATTTCTCTCTCGATCTCGTGGTTCCCAAGTTGGAGCCGCGCCGAGCTGAGGAAGGGGGATCTCTCCACCTTAGCTATACCGCAGAGCGCCGTTGCTCTGCGGGATTCCAGATAAGATCTACTCCTGCGATTTCAGCTGGATCTGAATGACCGGGAGTTGTCGCTAAGCTCCGTATGTTTGTGAGTGCTCGGAGGCAACTCTTTTGAGGAACTTGGGCGACGTCGTCTCGCCCCCTGCAGCCGCCGCGCCTCCCTCCCCTCTGCTGCCGGCGCACCAGCCCTGGTGCTGGCGCTCTGCCTTCTTCCGCCCGACGCCCGTCGACGCAGATCATCATCGACACCCCGGCGTCATCGACTTCGACATCGCGGCAAGTTCTTCGCGACCTCGAGGTCGGCTACGTACGACTTCATCGTCAACGCTTGTGCGGGAGCGTAATCCCCGCTATCGGTCTACATGGAGGTAATGTAACCCGTTCCGCCACCGTTATCGCATGTACTAGATAGATAGATCCTGGCTAGTTAGGGTTTCGTTCGGTAGAAAAATTATTGTTTTCTGCACCGTAACCCCTTCAATAACAGTATTAGCTTTTAATCATCTGTTCTTAGCAAATGTGAATTGTAGAAATATTACTAATCATCTTTTGAAGAACAGAACCTTAACTCAATAATAATTACTTGATTGAACCACTTTGGTAATGTTGGTGCATTATTTACTTATGTTTAGCACTATTCACTTTGTACCCTAATAATGACATCATATGTTTTTATATGCTTTGCTTGTGGGTATGTTGGTGTGTTATGTTTTATCTCTTTAAACATCATCTTATTTATCTAATAAATGTAATAAGTTAATTCCCTGTTTTACTTGAATTGTTATGTGTTGATGTGCTTAGTAACTCATAAATCCAGAAGCTTAGGTTATCCTTTAATAGCCTTAACAAATTTCCTGAAAGTATTGCTAGTCCCTTCACTTTTGTGTTTCACATAGTTCATCTTGTTTCCTATGAGTTGCACTAATTTCATTTGTGTGTTATGCATGTGAAGGATTGTTTGGTGTCAAATACTATACAGTAATTGTTTGTGTTTTGTAATGATCGTTGAATGGTTTGTTCACTTCAAGAATTGCTGTCAACACTTGTTACTGAGTGATTGTTTGGTTTAATTATTGAAGTGGTATTAATTGCAGTGTCTTGTTTAATAGGCTTAATACACCTTTTTAGCTCCTAGTCATAAACTGGTTTGGATAGAGGTGTTACCATTGTTTGTCGCTTAGTTACTTAATAGTAGGTGTTTCTTGAGTTAGTAACATGTTTGCATGTGAGGGTGCTCAATGTTGGTGTTAATATTAATACTTGCTTGTGTGTTAGGATACTTTTGTCTGAAGTATTTCCTTAAAAATTAATATACTTTTGTCTGAAGTATTTCCTTAACAATTAATATACTTTTGTCTGAAGTATTTCCTAAACAATTAATATACTTTTGTCTGAAGTATTTCTTTAACTATTATGATACTTTTGTCTGAAGTATTTCCTGAACTGCTAAAATGCATTTGTCTGAAGTATTTCCCGAAACTAATATAACAGCTCTTGTTAAATGATCTAATCACCCTAAGAGACGAATTTCTTTAGTGCTCTGTTAACACTACCTTTTTAGGAAATAAGGTTGATGTGTATATCTTCTTAATTATATATGATGTTTGTCTTAGCTCTATGGACTTTGTTGTTTGTTTTTGTTTAGCTAAAGGAGATGTTTGCTCTCGATTGTTAGCTTACTGTCTTGTGCAATGCTTGCTGTTTAGTATGTCCTTGTAGCTTTGTCTTGTACTCTGAGTGTGCTTCATTTTCCTGTTTACGACGTTAGATACGATCGGGAAGGATCTGGAAGTGTGGAATGAACCGGAGGAACATCAAGATCAAGACCAAGGACATATGGCTGAGCCAGGCAAGCCCACCTCACCACCATTATGCAAATCCTACTATTTACAAAGCATGTTTTGTTTTAAAACAAAATAATGCATGTTTTACTTCTTTTGTGGCACCTTGCCACCCAAAAACTATTTTACAAAATATTGTTTGGCCAAAGTTATCTACTAGAATACTATAGGTGTTACAAAAAGAGTTTATTTGGTGAGCCTTGTTGTTGAAGGCTCCATCAAAAAGATTAAGTTTTCTAGTAGTCTACCTTCATCTACTTACCTCAAAACTATAGGATGGGAACCTTTTTGATAAAATTGTTTTACGGAGGAAAACCCGAGTTGCTCGGAGCAATCGGCGAGCAAGTGTTTTATTAAAACCCGAGTTGCTGGGAGCAATCAGAGATGTTTGCGAAAACCCGAGCTGCTGGGAGTAGTCGGAGGATTGGAAGTTGTTTTAAAAAAAAAACAAAGTACTGCCCTAGCAGCCACTCGAACAATTAACCCGTGCAACCACACTACCTGACATGGGTAGGGCTTAGCCGGAAGCTTGTTTGTTTTAGTGTTGGAGCTCTCATACTTTCTATGGGGGCTGGGCCCTCGAAGCCGGGTTGTCGTCCGGAAGAGACAATACACTGTTGAGGACCAACAACCGGACGATTACGGTGGGTCTCCTGACGTGGCGGTGTGGCGTCCCGAGGAAAGACCAAGAGGTATAGTGGAGCACACAGTGCCGAGGAGAACAAACCTACCGGGAGGCTCCGATACTAGGGTGGTCATAGTGGAAAGCTTTGATCGTGTTATCCGGACCCCCGCATGCTGTCGTATGACGGGCCGTGGCAGACACGGCGGAAGGATCGATTGGTGTGGGTAAAGTGTACCACCTCTGCAGAGTGTAAATCTATTCGAATAGCCGCGTCCGCGGTCATGGACGGTTGGAAAGGCCACTGATCTAGGCGTATGGGCATTTTGGTTCTTAAAAAAGAGGAAAGAAAAGGCTTTCCGGGGGAAAACAAGCACGCATAAGTTGGTACCTGGGAGGTACGGAATTTGGGTGAGGATGATTGGTCTCGGGGAGACAATCAGTCCAATCTCAAGGAAGGAAAAAGGGGTATCCCCATCCTAGTGCTTTTTAAAGGTTTTACAAAATAAAGTTTTGAACTTAGATATGTCCTTGCTATATCTAAGAGAAGAGAATTCTATCTCTAAATGTTTTTCTTCAACAAAGATACAGAGATGTCGTATTCTCTATGTCTAAAATCATGGTATTCGAAAACTAAGCCCTATAGTCTATCCCAGTTTTCGAAAATTGTTTTCTTGCATTATCATGAAAACTTAAGCCTTAGAGGTGGTCTTGCGAGTACGTAAATGTACTCATATGGCTGTGTCCCTGGATATTCAAACGTCCAATTTTTCAATGAGGAGAGATACGACAAGAAGGAGGAGTACGCCGACGACTGCGCCAACTGACTGTCCCGCTCAACTGCTCTGTGGGAATGCGTCAAGACGTGACGAGGGCCGACGCTAGTCGAAATCTTCCGCTGTACCTAAGTTCATTTTCGTCATGTGCGACAATGTTTGCAGACTGGGTCGTGTCACCAGTATTTATGTAAGTCGTATTCTATTCGAGTTGTATGATGTAACTTTGTATACCATGTTGGTTATGTGATCGTGATGCACTGATCATTGGGATCGTGATCTATTTACATAACGTGGGCATCTCTGGCTGGTAGTCAGAGGGGTCCTCACAGACTTGGTATCAGAGCCATCGTTGACCTTAGGAGACCTTAGTTAGTACGGTCGTCAGCTTAGAAAGGAAATGTTTCGATAAAACCTATTTTTACAGAAATCTATTTTCTTCTAGGTATGCCTAATATGGTTTCCACTCCTCACCTATTCCCAAAAATATCTTGATCTTACCTCTCTAGTTTAAAGTATTTACAAAAGATTTTCTCTACTATCTTGTCCTCACAAATAGTTTAAGTATTTTCAACATAACTATTAATGGAAATACTATTTTTGATTAAATCAAATTGCTATAAATTTAATTAAATGCTCCCTTTCTATTGACACTATTTATAAAATTAAGTTATAAAAATATTAATCATACAAAACTTTAATCTTTTCATTTTACTAGATAACCTGTTGCGCCGATTGGCGCAAATGTCCGAGTTATGACAAATTTATTGACATAAGAAAAAATATTGTAACTATTCCTAAGACCAGCTCCTTGTAAAATATAAAATAAAGACTGTCTCAATTACCAATACATCAGAGTATGAGAAATACAAAGGTACTCACTCCGTTCCAATTTAATTGACTTGCTATGCACCACATATGGATGTATCTAGACATGTTACATACCTAGATACATCTACATATGCTTCATAGCAAGTCAATTAAATTGGAACGGAGGGAGTACTTAACAACAATAATACAACAACAATTTGGTTGGCAACTGGGAACATAACAAATTGGAGTTACATAAGCGGGCAGTAGCAACATCTAAACGATGCTTTAGATGGGTACCGTATTTACTGGCTGAAGAGTCATTTGTGCATGCACTGATGCACCTCATAGAATCAAGAGAAAAAATTCTTTCAGGACCTCTGATCGCAAGTGCGCCATGTCAAATAATACGGGAAAACGACAAACAAGCTGTAGATTACCCAGAATGTCCCGTGTACTGTCCCCATGCACGATCCCAAAAAAGACAAAATCGATAGTACATCACTTAACGACAATTGACGCAACAAATCTACACCTAATAACAAAAACTATTCTAGTGCAAAAACAACAGTACTCGGTACATATGTGCAGCCCAAAAATAATAGAGACAACATGTATGGGTTGTTCTAGTCCCTACATGTAAAACTGAACGATGATATGCAATTGTATGTAGAACTAATTCCTAGCCTCATTTTATACTGGCAAGGTAAGTGATGTGTTAATATCAGTCTTTGATTCCATGAGACCTTTTCAAATGTATTCTGAGAAAAAAATAGAAAAGTACGTATTCTGGGATGAAGGCACGCTCCATACAAATTCACAGCATCTATACATCAGCCAGCTAGTCACAAACTCTTTTCCATACAGTAAAGGGCAAAATTACTACTTTGAACTATCCGGTAGAAATAAAAGGATACACATTGATTCAGCAAAGAAATTAAATGCGCGCATACCATCTACGATAATTTTTTGGTACATCCACAAACTTTTTTTAATGAAAAACATACTTTTGAAATAACACTTTAATCATAGAAACATCACACGAATTAGTGAGTCATAATACATTCTACAGGTAGCCTAATGAAATAGCGGATGTAATTTTAGGACGACAAAATAAGTCTCAATTAAATCACCAAGGTAGTTAAAGCAAAAGTCCCCATTTATGACATAAATCATGTGCAGAAAGGATGTCCCTCCAATTAAACACAAAAAATGTACCTTCTCTTTATTTATCCTTCTCTCTGGCATACACAGCTACACGACCAAATAGAAACATTTAGGTAATTAGTGAACTCATGATGAACAGAAACATATATAAGATTTGTTGGGAAGAGGCTACACAATCAATAAAGCCCCTTGCTTCCAGCAGCTGACCACCAATCTTATTCAACAGTAAGATACTGAGAATACACAATATGAATAAAAAGACCAATTTGTAAACAATGCGAAGGAAGCATATAATTTACTGATGCACAAACATATCCGAAAAGGGAACTACGGATGCACAAGTATCCATGTACGATTTGCACAAATCCTTTTTTCTCTTGCAAAACGGAAAGGCACATATATCTAACATAACACGAGCATCAAAAAATTTCTAACAAGGCATCTAGACAGAGCTCACAGTCTATCAAGTGATCAAATATGTTGATCTGTCGAAGAAATAAGTAGTTCAGGTGCACCTCTGTTGCAGTAAAGAAGTATAAAGTGGCTTTAATTTGTTTTCTTACTTCCAGGATTCCACTTGAGCTCGTGAGAGAGGAGACAGAGAGAGCAGAGGAGGGATAGGCAAACCTGGAAGAACCTTGCGCTGTGCTCCCACTTGAGGTGCAACGGGATCCGCATCTCCCAGGCACGTCGAAACCGTCGCCGTCGTCGCTCTGTCCGGAGGTCGACCCCTGCTCCGTCCGGCCGTCCTGACCCCCGCTCGGTGCAGAGGCGTCGAAGCGTAGGCGGCGCAGATACGCTGAGGCGAGGGGAGAGGAGGAGACGAGGGAGAGGAGTAGCAGCATCAGCAAGAACCACGCCCGCCATCCGCTGTCGACGGAGAGGAGGAGCCCGACCGGCGCCGCCCTGGACGCAGAGGGGATGGGCAGGGGCGGGCGTGGGGGTCTCGTCCTCTCCGTCCTCGTCGTCTTTGTCGAGTCCAGGGAAGGAGGAGAAGGCGGCGGCAAGGGTTCAGAGCGCGGAGGTGGCGCGAGGTGGCGAGCTCGGGAGAGGAGAGAGGTGGACGCGCGAGACGGCGGTGCGCTCTCTTCCTGCCCTGCTTCTGCAGCGCGGCCATGGTGCGGAGGGCATGGAGATGGCGCCGCAGCAAGAGAGAGAGGAGCGAGGGGATTGGTTCACGGGAGAGAGGAAAGGGGATTGGGTATCAGTCGAGAGGGAGTGGGCACGATCTTGATAGATGACGGGTCAAGCTACGTTTTTGAAAGGACCAACAGAACAACGGGTCCAGTTGTCTGTGAAAAGTGTAGAGATAAGGTAGGTAGAAAACAGCAAAAAATGGTTACTTGCTGCACAAGCGATCGCTGGAGGAGCCGGAGTGTCCAGCAGCCTTTATAAGTTAAATTATATTCTCCAAAAATCAAAATTAATTAAATTGCAATTATAGCTAAATGCATACTTTTTAAATATCACAAATTTTGTATGATATTCTTAGGATTTAAAAGTGCATTGCATGCATGACTTATTTTCACATATAGTTATAATTCCCATAATAAAACTCCTCCCCCATTTTCTCTAAGTCAGAAATATTTTGAAAACTTAGTATTTTCAACATGGAGCTAGAAGACCAACGAAGGACTTAGCAAAAACAAGACTTCAGGAGTATCTTCAAGGAGCAAAAAGCACTTAGATGGAATTCAAGAAGAAATTCATGAAGACCAACCAGCAATATTTCCTAAGTCTTACTTCCTCTCTCTCCTATTCTAAGAAAATCAAGAAGAAGTTCAGCAGAAAGTTACAAGTATAGAGATGGTTCCTAGAAGACCAATTACATCTTTCTTCTATCTTTTCCCTCTTTCCCAATCTTGTTTTTCACTTTAGACTTACACAAATTTTGACCATGATATTATCATCTTGAAGTTGTTGGATCCTAGCGGCATAGTGAGATGAAGCGGCCTGGAGACTAACCTTACATGTCCACGTACATGAGACCTGTTCCACAATTTAAGTGGCTGGCCGGGTGTCTGTCTCTCTCACTATAGTGAATATCCAATTTACAAAGAGTTGATAATAAGTGTTGATCACATTGAAGAATATACTTAGTAATTTCTCCAAGTATTCTACACATCACGACTAGGCCATTTGAGAACTTATTCAAGATGAATTATAGCAAAGTTATTTTATCCAACTTATGACCTTAACCCTTGGTCATTTTTGGACCAACCTAATTGCCTTGCATTAACTTAAAAGATTTTCATGGCATGACATGCATCTCTAGTCCTTAGAAATATGTTGCACATGATGCATGACATATTTCCCTTGGAAATTTGTTGGTTCACTTTGTATGTGCATGTATTTTTGGTGTTGTGTTGTTTGTTGATTGTTGTACTTTATGGTTTAGATTGAACGGAGAGCAAAACGTTTGTTGTTGAAAAGAGTTTGTGAACAACGACAGCATTCAAAGGCAAGTGGCACACCCCCATAAAAGTCCTATTATTTTTCTATGCATGAGTAGATTATTTTCTATAAGCATGTGTAGGATAGTATTGCTATGCCAGCCATGTTTAGACTTCCTTATTCCTGTATCTAGGTTCCTATGAAAATACTTAGTAGAATTGTGATGCTATGCAAAACTATTTTTGATGAAATGTTAAATTCTACTAAGTTATAATCAAACACCTAGGTGGAAATTGGTTGCTTGGCTGTATGAGTTGAGTGTTGTCCCCAGGGGATTTACCTGTGGGATATTCACTTGTGGATGGCCACCCAGGAACAAAGGTATCTAAAGAACTCCGAGTGAAGATTGCTTCTCGTGCAGCCATTGCCAATATGGGCTCTGGCTTGATCAACTAAGCTGCGTGGACTCGCCCCGGCCTGACAGGTGGAGGTGGTGGTTTGTAGGTGGAGCGCGTCATGCCAGAGTGGGAGGGAAAATGCTTCTGAAAGATCTCGTCTCATTCTTCTCCTTTCCTTATCACAAATGGTGTGTAAAGGGTAAATTGGGTTGAATGGGTACAATGGTGAACGTGCACAACCTCTACAGAGTGTAAAACTAAGTACTTAGCCGTGTCCCCGGAAACGGACAATTGAGTAGCTGAACGAGGACGTCAACGGAGGATTCCACCATTCCAACTGTTAAATTAAAAACTTGATGGGAGAACAAGGGTAGAATGATACTATGGCTTTCATACCATATTTGTCTCAACAAGGTAAAGTTGTTTCAAAAAGTTAGGGAAAAACTTGCTTTCTGCAAAATAGCCTTGAGCTCCACCAGCCAAATAAGCATATAGGCTATTAGAGTTATTCCAATAAGTGTCCACCATAGTGTCACTTGCCAGACTCCATTTTTAATGGAATCTTACCCACGTTGTTGCAATATTTTTCTTATTGCAGATTTGATCAGATGACGAGTGAGGTTTCGTTTAAAGGTTTTGAGTCTACAACCAACATGTTTTTGCCTGTGGCAACATGAAGTTGATGGAGACTCACTGCCATTGTATTTCCGTTGTTTACTCTTTCGAAGCTAGCTTTATGCTATGCAACCTGTATTGAATATTTTGTAAGTCTGGATCATCGATGTAATAAAATTGATACTTTGTTGTGATATTACATCGTAAACTGTGTGTGCAAACGAATCGATCCAGGGATTTGCACTATACACAGGTATCTGCCTTATTTAAAGTGCATGTACGCTAAAGATGGTATCAGAGCACTGTGTTGCCTGTAGGTTCGAAACCCTATGTTTGGATAGAAATAGGATTTGACCATAGGATTGAAAATCTATTTTATTCACTTTTCTAAAAACAAAACTTTTCATTTTATCATATGAATTCTTCTGTTTCATTTTAATTCTAATTCTCTTTCCTCTTCAAAATTTTAGATGGGAGAGTACACTGAGACCGCGTATGCTGGAGTTTTGTCGGATTTCATCTTTGGGAGGCAGCTGTCCAGGTTGACAAGTGTATTGAAGCTACCACCGCCCTATTTCCGAGGAAGGAAGGAAGAGACCGACATACCTGATGTAACACGTTGGGAAATCCGCACAATCATGACCCCAGATCCCACGATGCCAGACTTCGAGCCCGTGGACTATGTCACCTACTACCCTGAATGGATTTAAGGAGTGAACATAGCTATGGTGGACTTGATGGCCCGATTGTGTTATAAGTATCGCAACAAGGTGGCACCAGAATTGCCCTTCCGTGCCTTTGGGAAGAGGGATGCGCATGGCCACTCAATGGCTCACATGGGAAATCGCCTGGACCTGCCCATCACTAACAAGATGTTTGAAGACTTGGATTTTCTCATGAACCGTCTGAACATAAAGGTTCAGCAAGCTTATAACATCGCAGATCATGCCTGAGCCGTCATACACGCAAAAAGCCAAGAACTCCAGACTTCTGAAACCCTTATTGGCCATATGGAGGAACTCATCCATGAACTACATTTGCATAATCTTAACAAGGATGAGCAGATCGCCACTCTTGAGGCGCACCTCCACCACCGCCAGTAGCTGAAGAAAGTGACCAAGGCACTGGAAATGTGGTAATAACCGCAGCGGTAAAGGAGGAAGAAGACCCCGAAGAGGTGCTTTCTAGAGAGTCAGTTGAGGGAGAAGTCACGCCTGTGGCGAATAACCACGCAATGAAGCGCAAGCGTGAGATTAAGGAGGAATAAGTGGAGAAATAAAAACCACGTTAGAGGGACCACCATTGATCTCATTTAGCTTATCGTATTGAATTGATGTATTGACCTATCAAATTGTGGTATGGCAGTACTATCGTTTTTATAATTCCATGACATTGGTGTGTTTTCGTTCGATAAACGATTAGTTCGATTTCTCAAAAGAAGTTTGAAAATTTTCACGTATGTGTTGCTTGTGTTTGAACCTGGTTGCTTAATGCTTGTTAGATGTTGTTTGTAATGATTTTGTATTGATCTTCTTATATAAGTAAGAACATTTTGAGAATCAACAAAACCTTTATTTTAAGGGTGGTTGCTACCCAGATAATTCAAACCAAGTTACTTAAATCCAGAGATCCCAAATCATCTTTCTTTCCAACCTCTCAATAAGAAAAATCATCCCCTGCCAGCTTTCAAGTTTTTCCATGTCAGAAATTACATTTCTCAAACCTCTCGAGTTATCATAATCATTTCAAGCAGTTGCTTTTCTTTCTAGGTTCTCCGAATCTCGGGGACGAGATTCCTTTTAAGGGTGGTAGTCTGTAACATCCCAACATTATATAATGTTCAAAAATCACAAAATTTTAAAAACTTTTCTTTTCATTAAAATAAAATATTAAATGCATAAGAAAACCAACTATGAAAGACTTCAAACATTTTGAAAGAGTTTAATATTTCAAACATTACTTTCAAAAGTTGCTTCAGGTAAACATTATATTATCCATTGTATTTCTGAAAAACCTCAAGATGTAATTTGACAAATGTTTTACAAACCTTCAAACCGTATTCATGAAACAAAAGGTTTCATTATAAGTATTTGATTTCAACCACTTAGCAATAGCAGTTCATAAACTAAATAAAAATTTCAAGTGTTATTTTAAACTTTTAAAAACATTGTCTAATTGCCAAAAGATTATTATTCATTTACCTGAGTTCAAAACATAGTTTAGATATTACAAGTCTATAGTTTATAACTTTCAAACCTCATAGATTTTATAATTACTTAACAACCCAAATAAACATTTGATTGCTTACATGATTTTCATTTATTGTCAATGCATGAATTGATTAATATATTCTATATAAGAAAACAATTAAATTTAAAATCTTTTCCAAAGTTGTTTATGTAGTTTTCAAATAAATTATCTTAATATAAAATATAATGGTGCACAAAATAAATTGAATTAAAAATGATTACATTTCATTTTCTCTTTCATTTCAAATAGTTGTAAAGTGATATTTAATAATCTATTAAAGCCAAATTTTATCTACTATTGGAATATGAGTTTAAATAACTTAAATTCAAATAGTTTAAATATAGGTATTTCATAGAATTTATTTTAGCCAAACCCAGTTTTAAATTTAACATAAAGTCTCAAATTTGTATTTAATCAATATTCCAAAATATTATTTTTCAAAAAATGTTCAAAACAGTCCAACAACTGGTTTAAAACAAAGATAATAATTTTACAAATTTTTAGAAATTTGTTTGACCTCATTTGGAGTTATAAATCAAATGTTATTAAGAAAATAGAAAAATCAGAAAAGGAAAAAGAAAAATCCGTGACAGCGGACCCACCTGCCAGGGGACTTCATCCCTAACCTCTAGCCCGAAATTACGCCCCCGAATTCCTCTCCGATCCTTGCCCAAATTCGAGCGAGATTGTCGCGGATTGTTTCCGCCGCTCGGCCTATAAAACCTCCACGACCCCCTCGTCCATTTGCCCCAAACCCTAGCCACAAATACGCCGCCAGGCCGGAGAAAACGCTCGCCGGAGTTCATCTCCTCCGCCGCCGCAAATTCCTCTTCCCCGGTGAGGTGAGCAACCGTACGACCCCGAGACCGTGCCCCTTCTCTCTATTTCGTCTCGGTGAACCTCTCTGATGTTTTGAATCTTCAAACGCCGACGACTCGAGCGGGCACGCAGGTCACCGGAGTTGATGTAGCTCCGCCCGCGCCTCTGCGCCACTCCAGGCCGCCCGAGCAGACGCCGTCGCCACCATCCACCTCGCCGCAACGAGACGCGCCTGTTCGTTGCCTCCCCGAGCCAAGGGAGCCATTGGAGCGAGAGATTCGTCCACGCCCGAGCGTCGCCGCCGCCATCGTTTTCAACTCCGGTGAGTTCCGCCGCCGGTTTTTGGTCATCTCTCCTGGACCGTTAGATTTCCATCCATCGGCCACGATAGATCCTTTTAAAGCGAACGGGTACGGGCAGATCTGGACCATCAGATCCAGATCTGACGGCCCAGATCGAATCACTTATCCACGTCAGATCCCAGTCAGCGCACAGTCAGCGCCACATCGGATCCCAGTCAGCAGCCACGTGGAACTTGATTTCTTTTAATTAGAGTAAATGGCAGTTTTGCAGAAAAGCCCCTGTCTATTCAAACTATTATATCTTTTTCTCTGTTTATCCAAATTCAAATATTTTTATATGTTTGGAAAGCCCTTGACAGGTAGAATATTTTGGATCTGCCAAAATTCAAATTTGACTTAGTTTAAAATATTCAAATTTCAAATGGTAAATTTGAGTATTTTTGTCATAACTTTAAATCTGTAAATTCAAAAATTGCAAATAAAATTGTTTTCGAAACTTTAGAATAATTGTAAATTGATGACACTGCTATAAAATATTTTTGAGTAATGTTTGAATAAATTCATAGTTATATATATTTAATTTGAATAGTTTGAGTATTTTCAACATAACTATTAATGGAAATACTATTTTTGATTAAATCAAATTGCTATAAATTGAATTAAATGCTCCCTGTCTATGAACACTATTTATAAAATTAAGTTATAAAAATATTAATCATAGAAAACTTTAATCTTTTCCTTTTATTATATTCTCCAAAAATCGAAATTAATTAAATTGCAATTATAGCTAAATGCAGACTTTATAAATATCACAAATTTTGTATGATATTCTTAGGATTTAAAAGTGCATTGCATGCATGACTTTTTTTCACATATAGTTATAATTCCCATAATAAAACTCCTCCCCCATTTTCTCTAAGTCAGAAATATTTTCAAAACTTAGTATTTTCAACATGGAGCTAGAAGACCAACGAAGGACTTTGCAAAAACAAGACTTCAGGAGTATCTTCAAGGAGCAAAAAGCACTTAGATGGAATTCAAGAAGAAATTCATGAAGACCAACCAGCAATATTTCCTAAGTCTTACTTCCTCTCTCTCCTATTCTAAGAAAATCAAGAAGAAGTTCAGCAGAAAGTTACAAGTATAGAGATGGTTCCTAGAAGACCAATTACATCTTTCTTCCATCTTTTCCCTCTTTCCCAATCTTGTTTTTCACTTTAGACTTAAACAAATTTTGACCATGCTATTATCATCTTGAAGTTGTTGGATCCTAGAGGCATTGTGAGATGAAGCGGCCTGGAGACTAACCTTACATGTCCACGTACATGAGACCTGATCCACAATTTAAGTGGCTGGCCGGGTGTCTGTCTCTCTCACTATAGTGAATATCCAATTTACAAAGAGTTGATAATAAGTGTTGATCACATTGAAGAATATACTTAGTAATTTCTCCAAGTATTCTACACATCTAGACTAGGCCATTTGAGAACTTATTCAAGATGAATTATAGCAAAGTTATTTTATCCAACTTATGACCTTAACCCTTGGTCATTTTTGGACCAACCTAATTGCCTTGCATTAACTTAAAAGATTTTCATGGCATGACATGCATCTCTAGTCCTTAGAAATATGCTGCACATCATGCTTGACATATTTCCCTTGGAAATTTGTTGGTTCACTTTGTATGTGCATGTATTTTTGGTGTTGTGTTGTTTGTTGATTGTTGTACTTTATGGTTTAGATTGAACGGAGAGCAAAACGTTTGTTGTTGAAAAGAGTTTGTGAACAACGACAGCATTCAAAGGCAAGTGGCACACCCCCATAAAAGTCCTATTATTTTTCTATGCATGAGTAGATTATTTTATATAAGCATGTGTAGGATAGTATTGCTATGGGCGCCGTATCATATGCATCCGATGGGTTTGGTGCATCCGTGCATCTAGCCAATGGATATCAATCATAGTGATAGAATTGATTCTGTCAAATTTTCCAAAAACACGCCCGCAACCTGGCCTGCAAATTTGCACAGACACCCTTATCCATGGCTACTCGCGATCGATTGCAGTTCAGATTCTGTACGGCGGCAACTCGCGGTTGAGACGGAGATCTCGCCGTACATGGTGTGTCGTGCGCCGGCGAAAGGCGCGAGGGTCGCAACTGCCATCAACCCCATCTCCTCATGATTGCCGCCTTCAACTTCCTTGCGAGGTACGCATTGACTTGATTCTCACCGGATGCATAGTCGCCGATCGATTCTAGTACTGATGTGGCTCACGTAAAGATCAAAAAGTAGTTAGCTTCGTGAGAGACTGCCAAGTAAGTCACCTCACTAATTTACATGTGCCTTCAGTCCAGAATCCTGGCGACCTTGCTCACTAGGCACTAGCATGTTTTCAGAGAAGAAATAGAGATAGATGTTCAAACTTCAGAGTACTTATGTTACGAATTGGCAATACACAAACACATACATGAAGAATAAAAGGTCGTTGTCCAAAGGATAGATTATGCATGATGTATATTAGAGCTTCTCATGTGGAAGACTAATTACGTACCAGTTTATGTTTTGTGTAGTAATGCAATCTAACAACAGCTTGCATATGGAGTTGAACGAGGCACAGTTTTGCACACCGGTAAAGAAAGCAAGTGTTCCTCTCCATGTAAGTCAATTATTCCTACTTATATTCAGTTCAGTTAATTATATACAATGGTGCTTACTGATTCTTTGTTTATGTTGAAGCGTTCATCTTTTACCCCAGAATGTGAAGAAAATATAAAGCCAAAATTAGGGATGACATTTCAAGGACTAGATGCCGCTGAGAAGTTCTACAAATATTATGCACATTAATCTGGTTTTGGAGTTCGTGTTGGACAACATAAGAAATTAGGCAATGAGCTAGTTTGCACTAAACGATATATGTGTAGCAGGGAAGGATCCAGGTGTGAGAAGAATAAAGAGATTGATGACATGTCAAAGAAAAGGCGTAAGAACACGGCCACGAGATGTTGTTGTGATGCACATATCTTTGTGAAGTTGTGTGATAATGATACCTATAAAATAGAATCGTGGATTGAGCACCATAATCATGGTCTCGTGTCACCTGATACCTACAGAAGTTAACATACACCCGCCAAATGATGTTCGTTCAATAGGGAGAAGTAAAAGAATAAGGAGAGGAAAATAGATGAATGAGGAAGAACAGAAAAAGAAGAACAAAGAAACCAAGACCAAGGTCGCCCGCTTGTGCAAGACATGCCACCAAGTAGGGTTTCATGATAGTCGCAATTGCCCAACAAAAAAGGGTCCAGAAAAAGAAGCCACAAATGTGCAAGACATGCATTTAGATGGTGGATCATGATTTTTATTCTGTCCAACTGTTTGTCACAGATTAAAGCTTTAATTTTTGTTATTCTAGTTGCAAATGAATATATCATTGCTCCTTTGAAGATGAGATGATTGCAGTCTTAGTGTTGTTTTCTTTTACTAGAAATTGTAGTCTTAGTGTTGTTTTCTTTCACTAGAAATTGCAGTCTTAGTGTCGCTTTCTTTCACTGAAAACTCAAGGAATCTGTATCTACAGCCTTGCAACAATCTATGCACTACACTACTGCCGAGAGTATCGATCTGTGAAACAATCCTCTTGTTGTATATTCACTAATCTATTTGGTAGTCACATACATAATCTGATGTACATCTACCTTACATAAGGCAAATATAACACTCAAATTTCGAATTCACCAATGCCTGCAATTGTTTGATTCTGATATTTTCACACACAACAATATGGACCTTCAATCTGCTGGAATCAACAACTGAACAAGTGAGAAGCATCATCATCATGTTAACTTGGAGGATTTGGCAAGTACATAATGGCATCATCCATGCAAAGGCCACTGAGAATGAATTAAGAGCATCACAATCTTGTTGTTCATTCATACTGGGAACTCACGTGTCACAACTCTGTTCTAATATAAACAGCTAACTCATGTGCCAAATTGTTTGGCTCTCTCACCATGTTGATCACTCGAATTTCACTAAGTACATCGCATAATAAGCTAGCATCCAGCCATGCCATCTTTCCTCTGAATCTGCACACTAGAACCTGAAGTTGGACTGATGCAGAAATTCAGACGTACAAACGATTTGGGCAAAGTTGGAATGAAATCGGATCAGCCTGCGGGCAGTCCTAGTATCCACGTACGCAACCTCCACAGGATACGTCTCGGCGCCTAGTCTTGCAGAGCTCGCCGGCGGCAGCAGCGCCGAGTATCTTCTCTAGGATCCAGTCGAGCATGTGCATGTAGGACGCCGAGTCTCTTCAAATATTTGTACTAACGGAGGGTCTTGTGGAGTTTCTCGCCAGCGTCGCCGGCCTTGAAGTCGCGCGCGGCGGAGGAAATCCAGGAGGACGGGTGCGTCCATGGTCTCGTCGCCCAGCAGAGCAAGGGTAGGGTTCGGGGATTAGACGATTAGGGGGTTGTTTGCGAAACAAAACTTTGCAAAGTTCCCTTCAACTCGACGCGAGTCACACGATTTCAATCGTTCGGCCCAAAATAAAAAGATGCATGGATACACGAAGGCAAAGGATTTCAATCGTTCGGCCCAAAATCTATGCCAGCCATGTTTAGACTTCCTTATTCATGTGTCTAGGTTCCTATGAAACTACTTTGTAGAATTGTGATGCTATGCAAAACTATTTTTGATGAAATGTTAAATTCTACTAAGTTATAATCAAACACCTGGGTGGAAATTGGTTGCTTGGCTGTATGAGTTGAGTGTTGTCCCCAGGGGATTTACCTGTGGGATATTCACTTGTGGATGGCCACCCAGAAACAAAGGTATCTGAAGAACTCCGAGTGAATATTGCTTCTCGTGCAGCCATTGCCAATATGGGCTCTGGCTTGATCAACTAAGCTGCGTGGACTCGCCCTGGCCTGACAGGTGGAGGTAGTGGTTTGTAGGTGGAGCGCGTCAGGCCAGAGTGGGAGGGAAAATGCTTCTGAAAGATCTCGTCTCATTCTTCTCCTTTCCTTATCACAAATGGTGTGTAAAGGGTAAATTGGGTTGAATGGGTACAATGGTGAACGTGCACAACCTCTGCAAAGTGTAAAACTAAGTACTTAGCCGTGTCCCCGGAAACGGACAATTGAGCAGTTGAACGAGGACGTCAACGGAGGATTCCACCATTCCAACTTTTAAATTAAAAACTTGATGGGTGAACAAGGGTAGAATGAGATTATGGCTTTCATACCAAATTTGTCTCAACAAGGTAAAGTTGTTTCAAAAAGTTAGGGAAAAACTTGCTTTCTGCAAAATAGCCTTGAGCTCCACCAGCCAAATAAGCATATAGGCTATTAGAGTTATTCCAATAAGTGTCCACCATAGTGTCACTTGCCAGACTCCATTTTTAATGGAATCTGACCCACGTTGTTGCAATATTTTTCTTATTGCAGATTTGATCAGATGACGAGTGAGGTTTTGTTTAATGGTTTCGAGTCTACAACCAACATGTTTTCGCCTGTGGCAACATGAAGTTGATGGAGACTCACTGCCATTGTATTTCCGCTATTTACTCTTTTGAAGCTAGCTTTATGCTATGCAACCTGTATTGAATATTTTGTAAGTCTGGATCATCGATGTAATAAAATTGATACTTTGTTGTGATATTACATCGTAAACTATGTGTGCAAACGAATCGATCCAGGGATTTGCACTATACACAGGTATCTGCCTTATTTAAAGTGCAGGTACGCTACAATATACAAATACCGTAACTAAGTGAGACTTATGTTTTCTAGCGCTTTCTCTGATTACGTTAACCAGACAATTTCTTTTAAAACACACTCAGTCATGGAGAACTCTTTGTAACATTTAGAATCTCGCGATATCTATATACTTTCATACCTATGTAGAAGACTTGACATTACAATGTCAATCTAATGACTAATACATTTCTACTTCTAGTAAATTCTAAATTTACTTTGATAATTGTTCTTCTTCTAAGAACATAGGTCATATTTTATCGAGCACATAATATGGTTCCTATATGATGTCTAATATCACATAATAGACCAACATATCTTATCACCACTATTATCGTGTATCATAACTCTTAATGATTAACTGGATTTCCAAGGACCATTCCTTCGGTTTTAATCTATTCTAACTCTTCAGAATCAATCCAAAACAACTCGACTAACTATTTAAAATTCCCGTTCTATTCCAAAATAGACCCTGACCTTTAAATAGTTTCACAACTTCATCTTTCTAATTAATTCTACTGGTACTATTCATGATATGTCATTTACATACCATGAATTTTACTCCCACTCAAATTATGTCACCTACACATTTGTGGACAAGAGCTCCCACTCAAAATATGTCATCTACATATACGAGGGTCTAAGCTCCCACTCAAAAATATGTCTCTCACATATTCTAATTGAGAAATCTAACTCCCACTTAAGTTTAGTAAATTCATGATTTCTTTCGACATTTTGGTCAAACCAAAATCATTTATCAATTCGAACTTAATACGACATGTAGTATTCTACTAATACATATCCCACAGACTTTCAAGCATGTCTACATTGTATGTAGTCAATAAAATTTGATTTTATCCAAGACACTTTTATTGACAAAATATGCTATGCGTTCATGTCTTTCTTATATTGCATTTCTCACATAACACTTTATATGATGATTAAGTAATCTTATTCCTCTAATAAGATTTTTAGTAACATTTACTGTTTTAATCTTTTAAATGTAACTTGGATTTTCAGACTCAAAGGCCTTTGTTCGTATTCTGATATTTTGTCAACTTTCTTTGTATTCATAAGGTATACCTTGATCTATCAACAAGATCTAAAAGTACTTAATATTAAACTGTGACCTGACAGTAAATATTAATATAACACCACCTTATTTAAAAGCTTCATGTATGAAAATACTATGATCTCTTTGAAGAGGATTGCAAGCAGAAAACAATTTTCAAGTCTGCTTCACTCTCATCATTAGATTTTTCATTTGTAGACATATTCTTTTCGGAACATATTCCAATATTCTATTTTCACGAACAATGGTCTAATACCTTATTTCAAGCTTCTAATTCCATTAACCACAAATCGAAAATCACATTTCTTTGGAATTATACAGACATCAACACAAGTTTTGCTTCTATTGGTATTTGGAATACACTCTCATGCTATGTGAGCATTCTACAAAGATCTATTCGTGTATATTCTGAATTATCGTATAATCATCTCTATTACGACACTTTTATCGATCACACAAATTACCATTGAAAAATATCTATTTTCTTAAGTGGACATCGACTATAATGTTTCGAACATATTAAGAGATTTTTAAACGAGATTATGAAAGACCATACTTTATCTAAAATAGAGTATGATTATAATATTTCACATATCACTATATCAAATATTACAATTTTGTGAAACAAATTTCCACAAGTCCTTTTTGTGTGGAAACCATAATTCAAAAATATTGTCCTTTTAATCAAATCTTGCGAATACAATACCCACTAATCTTTCTTCAGAAAACCCCTTTAATATTTTATCAAATTATTTCCAGACTCATCATTTATTATGCAAATACACATATTTACTAATAATCACAGAAGAATTCGAATTGATGAACTTTACCACTTATTTAATTTAACAATCATCTAGCATGAGTTCCTTGCATATTGACACTTCAGTATCCAATTTTAACTTTAATAAATTCGGCACATGCAACATAGATAAAAATATCTATTATTTCTTACATTGTTGTAATGATCAAATTTGGTGGTGTTTGTTCTTGTAACAAAATCATACAATTCTTGGACACATAATTTTATTATTCCGCTTTTATAAATGTACATCATACGACTAATGTAACTGAGATGTGACTAAATATAATTTTTCTCATAATATGAAACAACCGCTTTGTTCCATAATGTAAAACAACTTATTTGTTCTATTACATATATGAATAACTATTAGTTGTGACATTGAAGACACTAAACTAGATCACACTCTCACTATTACAAAAAGGTCTTATAAAAAACTATTCATGATAACTAATATGATATCTAGAGGACGTGAGCACCACAGGCCATCAACTCCATTGTTTGCCATTTCTTGCGCACTGTCACATTATCCATCTCCTCAGATATGTAATAATCAGGACCTGTTTCATAAACAGAATAAGTATCAAATACTTTTATCAAATATCATGAGACGAATACACTCATAACTTTGTATATAAAATATACCTGTAGCGTCGAAGAGCTCTTGTCGGGGGGCTTCCCCCGGGGTAGGGAAGAACTCGGGACATATCAACATTATGGCTACTGGAGATGGCCTTTGGACAGTGCAAAGGGCTGCCCCTTGGTACACTGAAGGGGTAACCTGACCTTTAGACGGTGGCTAAGGCTAGAGTGTCTTTTAGAGACGTCAAGGGTCATCTGGGGAGACTATAAATAGACCCCCAGACCCTGAGAGCGGCATAAGCTCCAGCAGTGGGTTTCTCTAAGAACCAATTTCTTGAAGAAGTCTTTGATCGTAACCTAAGACATCTTCGAGAGACTGGGCCTAGACATACTTCTCTTGTGTATCATCCCGGATACTGGTTGGAACCCGTTGTTGGCATGAGAAATCATCCGGCATGTGCTTATCTCGGATACAGCCGATATGGTCCCGCGAAGAGGAGAACCCGGGTGGCCCAACCACGTATCCCGGGTAGAGTCTAACCGGCTTATCTATGTCGGATCTGGCTATTTGTCTTTGTCATGCAGGAATGGTGTGTAGGACTCCCAGAGTGAGAAACCGACATCCGACATGTCGGGCATAGGTCAATGACTAGGGTCAGGCTTTCCGCCTGACACGGAGGAAATCATAACCCTCCTGACACGGAAGCATAGTCACCTCCCGCCTGACACGGGGGCGTGTCAGCAAGTACGATGCTGCTGCGACAAGACCGGACATGCCTAGGTCGGCAATCCGGAAAAGGCTACTAGGCATGGGCGAAGACATGTCTTGTCTCTGGCAGGAGGACAATGATGATCCAGGAATGCGCATGCGGTACTTGCCGGCATGATGACTGCAGGCTATGCCGGATAGCTCGGCGGCTAGGTCTCACTAGTCGGTGTCGACATTACCGTTCGCCAGCTTGGATCTGACCGGTGGGACCCGGTCGGAGTAGGGTTTCCGGGGGTTCTAGCAGGAACTCTATAAAAGGCGCCATAACTCCTCCTGCGGAAAGACGACCAACTTGTGTGCCAAAACTGTAGTCTCATTTACTCCTAGTCCATTTACTTCCTCTCTCTCTCTAGTTCATCTAGTTCATCACATAAAAAGCTCAAGGAGCAGCTTGTAGATCTTGTGACATCCTTATATTGAGAGGAAAGGCAAGAGTAGGGGTCTTACCTCCTCACGAGGGCCCCGAACCTGGGTATATTGTGCGTGTTGTTGTGCCTCCGTATATTTGCTTGTGGTTTGGAGATGTTTGTGTGTGTCTTGCGGTGTTCTTGAGTGTTCTTGAGGTTCTTTGTTTGCCTCCTCCCGGACTTAGCCATTATCACGTGTGTCTTGGAGTTCCATCCCGTGTGAGCTTGTCAGCTCGCTAGCCCTTCCCGGATCCACCAACGTCCATCGGCCCCACACATTAGCCATCTTATGGCATCTGCCGTGATGCTACCACGACAGTTGGCGCCCACCGTGGAGCAGACAGAGGCGTTGGCTGGTGTACAGATCCGGACGGGTTCCGGTATCCACTCCGACATCCACGTCCTCTCCGACCTCGTCGTCAGGCTCAGCGAGATGGACTTCATCAACGACAACGCTGGCTGCTTCCGGAACAGGCCGTTCCTGGCCAATGGATGCGTCATCAACTTTGGCACCTTCACCACCTTCGTCGCCACCGAGATCGTTTGCGCCTATCCGGACGTCGTGCTGGATGCCGAGGATCCCCCTGCTATCAGTCGCGCTCGCGACCAGCGTACCGATCGCCCCGCAAGATGCGTCGAGGTCATGATGGCCGGAGTACTCGAGAAAGTCTTCGAGGACGCCGCAGACGGTGACACCCATGTTGGCTAAGCTTGTGCGGCAAAACCTCCCCAGGAGAGGGAGGGCGCCCGAGATGGTGATCCTGAACCCTCCCAGCATCGCCGTAGTCTGGATCCCCTCTCGGGCCTGGTCGCTAAGTTAGCCATTCCATTGGCAGCCGGCGCGGATACCGAGGTAACCACAGCTGATTTGGAGGAACAGCAATGGTTGTTGCATGAGGAGGCTCAAGAGATCGCCAAAATCTCACGGATTCCCTAGAATAGATTCCAGGGATAAGCGCATAGATGGTTTGCGCAAGAAAGGCAGGGTTGTGAACAATGAGTTGGCTGGTGACGCCGCACCTAGCCATAGTAGAACTGCAAGTCGTGCTTCGGCCGACAAACCAGTATACAACTCGCCATCCAAAACACTTAGAGCTGCAGAGGTAGCGATGGTCGAGTTTTCCTGGCTAACCGGAGAAGCCCGGCGTAAGTAGCAGGACCGGGTTAACGATCTAGTCACTGAGGCTAGTCGGCAGAACAAGGCCTTCAAGAAGAAGAACCCGGGAATAGGTGGATCCAGGTGTTCTCGGCTATGGCCGAGAGTAACCGATCGGGGGGAGAGGCTTCCTCTCCTCATCCCAGCACAAGCCGGAGTCGGAGTGGCGGCTCCGGGAAAAACAAGCAGTTGGAGGCGTATGATCTGGCCTTTGCAGGAATACAGCAAGCCGGCTAGAACAATGTCGGTCGCGCCCAGAGCGATCATGGCAGCGGTAACCGGGGTGTAGGAAACAATAACCCGACTAGCCATGGTAATCCACCACGGAATCCGTCGCGGAATAGGGGAAACCGACAAAGAGAAGCCTCTTCTGTGCCGCAGCAAGCAGTGGTTCGGGTAGTTAACCGGCATGATGACGGTAACTCGAGGTTACAACAACTCGGGTACCTGGCAAACGAGAATCCGCTGGGATCTCGGATTGGAATTCCGCAGCTGGACCCATGTGATGCCCGGTTCAGGCTGGACCGGCTTCATCAGTTCCGAGTTGATAGAGGAGCAAGGCCCTCTGGGACCGGCATACTTTGGACCCCGGATCATGAGGGAGGCTCCGGTACGTCATTTTCAACTCAACCGGAGTGCCAAGACCTATGACGGCAGCTCTAAGCCGGAGGATTGGCTCATCGACTATGTAACTGCAGTAAGCATAGCCGGAGGAAACTGGCGCTGGGTGGTGAGAAATGTGCCGCAGATGTTGGAGGGTCCGGCCAGGATCTGGCTGAACAATCTGAGAGCTGACAGTATAGACTGTTGGTTAGACTTTGAGGAAGCCTTCATCAGCAACTTCACCTACACCTACATGAGGCCCAACAGACCTCAGCAACTTGCTATTTGCAAGCAGAGGGACAACGAGACTAACCGAGAGTTCCTTACTCGGTGGAGCAACATTCGCAACTCATGCGAAGGGGTTGTTGAGGCGCAAGCTATATCTTGGTTTGCGCAGGGATGCCAACATGGCTCCATGCTGTGGCAGGAACTGTAGAGGAAGATGCCAGCTACTTTGGTCGAGAGAATGCACATCGCTGACACATACACTCTCGGTGATCCTATGCAACCTCTGGTGGATGTGGGAGAATCGAGCAGGAGGAACTCGGGGAACCACCGTCCCGGGTCAAACAGAAATCATGAGCGCCAAGATTTCGGTCAAAAAATAAACCAGCCCGACTTCCACTATGCTTCACAGCATGTCGTGGCAGTAGGCCAAGATCAAGGGGATGCCGGCAGTGGCCAGTGTCAGAAAGTGGGTAGCCCAGCTTGGGGTCAGAGCCAAGAGGTGCAGAAGACCTGGGTGGACCAGAGGAAGCCGCTGACCTATGAGGAGATGTTGGACAAGCCCTTTTGTTACCACACTCTGGAATCCAACAAGCTAGTGAATCACCCTACCCGACAGTGCAGCTGGTACCAGCGTACGTTGAGGAAAGGTGGTGCCGGAGCAACTCGGTCGAACGTTTCGGCAGCTCGGCCGAATATCCCGAGACCTCCAGCGCCGCTGTCGGGAGCCAATGCTATCCGAGTTAACCAGCTCGCTCAGAGGCCACCGGCCCCGAGACCGGTGAACATGGTGAATGTCAGAAATGACAATGATGCCGGACCGAACACCAAGCCAGATACCAGCAGGGCAATTACCGGGAAGATCACCAGAACTATGTGGTCTTCGTGACCGAGCCCACTGACAGGAAGAGTGTGTGCCAGCGTGCACTGGAAGTGCATGTTGTGTTTCAGGCTGTGCCCGCGTTCTTTCACTGGTCAGAGATGGATATCACGTGGAGCCGGAAAGATCTCCCCCGGGTTATGCCTAAGCCGGGAGGTTATGCACTGGTGGTAAATCCGACCTTTGTCGGACCAAATCTCAACGTCTGGTTTAGCCGAGTTCTGATTTACAATGGAAGTGCCATTAACATCATGTACAAGGACAGCATGCTGAAGCGGGGAATATCCATGAACACACTGGTGCCAACCGAGACGACTTTCCATGGCATTGTGTCGGGGGTCTCTTGTTCTCCTATGGACAAGATATGGGTTGACGTATTGTTCGGTACTCGGGAGAACTGCAGAACCGAGAGCTTGGAATTCGAGGTGGTGGATCTCGAAAGTTCATACCATGCCCTGATCGGCAGACCAACCCTGACCAAGTTCATGATCTCCACTCACATGGGCTACCTGAAGATGAAGATGCCGGGTCCAAATGGCGTGATCACCATCTCGGGTGACCACAAGCGCTCCATAGAGTGTGCATCTACCGGCTCAACTTTGGCCGAGTCCCTCGTCATTGCTGAAGAAAAAAAGAGGATCCAACAAGTGGTCACGCTAGCCAAGACGTCACAACTCGGCATGCCCGGGATAGGTGAACTCGGAGCAGACTGCCTCGTTCCAGGCACCCAAGGAGACCAAGAAGGTGGAGATTGACCGGCCAACCCCGAGCACCGGGTTATCATTGGCAACAACCTGGACATCAAATAGAAAGGCGAGCTCGTCGACTTCCTCCGTGAGAATCGAGATGCTTTAGCTTGGTCGAATGACGACTTGCAAGGTGTGCCGAAGGAGTTGGCCGAGCACTCTTTGTTCGTCAGGCCAGCTGCAAAGCCGGTGAAGCAACCGACTAGGCGCCTCTCAGATGAGAGAAGGGCGACAATCATGGAGCATCTTGCCGTACTACTCGCCGCCGGATTCGTGATGGAAGTGCTGCATCCGGACTGGATATCTAATTTGGTCCTGGTTGAGAAGAAGAAAGATGATCCATCTAGCTCAAGGTGTGGTGCATCTGTATCGACTTCACCAATCTCAACAAGGCTTGCCCGAAGGACCCCTTTCCACTCCCCCGGATAGATCATGTGATAGACTCCACTGTCGGGTGTGAGCTTTTGACTTTTTAGATGCTTATTATGGTTTCCACCAGATACCTTCGAACCCGGATGATCAATTGAAAACTGCTTTTATTACCCCATATGGGGCTTATTGCTATCGTGTCATGACTTTTGGTTTGAGAAATGCTGGTGCTGCATACCAGAGATGTATGCAAAAATGCTTGCATGACCAGAAAGGCCGGAATGCCGAGGTCCATGTCGATGACATAGTCATAAAAACAAAAGAAAAATCTACTCCGATCGATGATCTGAAAAAGACATTGAAAAACTTAAGAAAGTTCCGGATGAAACTGAACCCGGATAAATGTACATTCGGTGTCCCGGCGGGGAAGTTATTCGGTTTCCTAATATCAAGTCGGGGAATTGAGGTCAATCCGAGCAAGATAAGTGCGATAGAAAGCATGAAGCTGCCGAGACGTCTCAAGGATGTGTAGAAATTCACTGGTTGCCTAGCATCCCTAAGTCGGTTTGTAAGCCTTTCCCTTGTATTAGTTGATGAAAAAGAGCAAAACTTTTGTATGAACCCCGCAAGCTGATGCGGCGTTCAATGACTTGAAGAAAATGCTCTCAACAGCACTAGTGTTGGCATACCCATTGCCCAAGGAACCCATGTTGCTATATATCGCAGCTACTAATCGGGTAGTAAGTGCGGCAATAGTGGTGGAAAGAGAAGAAGGGGACAAGTTGGTACAGAGACCGGTATACTATCCGAGTGACGTGATTTCCACCTCCAAGCAGAACAACTGCACTACCAGAAGATGGCACATGGGGTGTACTTGGCCGTTACCAAGCTCAAGCACTACGTCCAAGAGCACCCAATCACGGTGGTATGTCAAGCCCCTCTTGCCGAGATCATTGGCTGCAAAGATGCAAGCGGCCGAGTTGCCAAATGGGTCATCCAGCTATCTCCGTATGCTCCGACATACGAGAGGCGAGACGCCATTAAGTCGCAGGCGATGCCTGACTTCTTGGTGAACCGGGCCGAGATGCAGTATGAACCCCTACTTCCCGACTTCAATTTTTGGAAGATGCATTTCGATGGTTCCAAGGCAAATATCGGGTTCGGTGTCGGAGTTGTCCTCACCTCACCGAAGCAGGATGTGCTGAAGTATGTACTTTTGGGCATCTAACAATGTGGCCGAGTACGAAACACTGGTGCATGGGCTCAATGTCGCCAAGGAAAATTGTATTCGCCGGATAGAGTGCTTTGGTGATTCCGACTTGGTGGTGCAGCTGGTGTCGGGGAACTAGGATGCAATTGATGCCAACATGGCATCATACCGGTTTCATGTGCAGAAGATATACGGATGTTTTGAAGGCTGCGAGTTCAAGCACATACCCAGAGGAGGAAATGAAGCCGCATATGTGTTGTCCAAGTTGGGTTATCTCGGGATGCTATCCCACCCGGCATCGCTCTGGAGCACCTAAGGAAGCCCTCCATCCAGCCCACCCGAGCCGGAGTCCATCTTTATTCCAAAGGATCCGGAATCCGAAGATGTGCCCATGGATGTGGAAGTCGGGAGCACCTCAATGAACCTGGGGACTTGGCATGGCATGCAAGCAGAAGTGATGTCGGCTGAGCCAATGGACATAGATGCTACTACATTTCCTGTGCGACCAGTGCCGGGTTGGGCGCAACCCATCATGGCGTACATCGCAGAGGGCAACTTGCCAGAGAACGAGGTGGAAGCCAGACAAGTGCTGCAAAGATCCAAGGCCTACACCATTATCAACCAAGATCTCTACCAGAGAAGTGTCACCGAGGTGCTGCAGAGATGTGTTGAGCCGGAAGAAGGGAAAGAGATGCTGCTGGAGATCCATCAAGGAGAGTGTGGGCACCATGATTCATCCCGGGCATTGGTTGCAAAGGTGTTCCGGCATGGGTTCTATTGGCTCACAAACTTGCAGCAGGCAGAAGACATTTTCTGGACGAGTGGAGGATGCTAGAGATTCACCCACAAGATACATATGTCGGCTTCAGCATTGAAGACTATTCCTATCACTTGGCAATTTGCTGTATGGTGCTTGGACATGGTAGGACAGTTCAAGCCGGCACGAGGCAACATGACTCACATGCTAGTGATGGTGGACAAGTTGACCAAATGGATAGAAGTCAAGCCAATCCGGAAATGTGACAGGCACACCTCGGTCTCATTCTTGAAAGATATCATTTTGAGGTATGGCTACCCGCACAACATCATCACGGATAATGGCACCAATTTTGCGGTAGGGGAGTTTGCTCGGTTCTGTGCAGAGAAGAGAATTCGGCTTGATGTGGCCTTGGTGGCTCTCCCGGAAGCAAATGGGCAAGTCGAGAGAGCAAATGCCTTGGTGTTAGCCGGCATCAAAGCTCGATTGATCGAGCCACTATTGAGAACTCCGGGGTGTTGGATAGAGGAGATACTGGCAATGATATGTGTTCTCCGGACCACACCTAACAGATCCACCGGGTATACGCCATTCTTCATGGTGTATGGTGCAGAGGCAGTACTACCAACCGACATCCAATATGACTCACCAAGAGTCACAATGTTCACAGAGACCGAGCAAAAGAAGCCCGAGAGAATGATGTTGATCTGCTGGAAGAAGCAAGGGAATTGGCATTGTCTCGGTCCGCAATCTATCAGCAGGACCTTCGACGCTATCATAGCCGAAAGATGCATCCCCGAGTATTCCGGGAAGGAGATCTGGTGCTGAGGCTTATACAACGCACTATCGACATGCATAAACTTTCACCTCCTTGGGAGGGGCCTTTTGTTGTAAGCAAAGCGTTGCACAACGATTCTTATTACCTTGTAGACGCGCAAGAGGCTAGAAAAGGTGTAATGGATAAAGCCGGTGAGGAGACCAAACGGCCATGGAATGTAGCTCTACTCCGCCCCTTTTACACATAAAGGGCGTAGTGTATGTATCTCGGTCTCTTATTAATGAAATGTCCGCACCCCGAGAAGTTACTCGGGGGACTGCCTCGCTCAATTTATGGTTGTGGTTGTCAAATTGCATGTCGGCATCCTCGGGAGGAACTCGGGGACTGCCTCTTTATTTTGGTATTATCTTGTATTATTTGCATGTCGGCAACCCAGAGAGGAACTCGGGGATTGCCTTGTCTTTCATTACTTATATTTGTCGTATGCCGGAAACTGTCAACCCGGTTTTAGAGCCAAGGTACTGTATGCCATTTGAAATAATCTTGTGGCTTGAAATGACGAACGCCGAAATGGTAGTCAAGAGCAGAGAGCATCGAATGTGGTGAACACGAAAACAAACTCGGGGACTTGATTTGAAAGTTTTTATGGCATGTGTTTTACTAACCTGGTTTTTAATTATGTTTGTTATGTCGGATAACTTTGAACTCGAACTCGGAGATTTGTTAGTATTGTATGCTGTAAACGTGGTTTCGTGACTCGACTGTCGAACGCCTGTATGGTAGACAAGAGCAGAAATCAGCTAACTATGGTAAGCAAGAAAGTGAACCCGGGGACATGGTGCGAAATAAACCGACATAATCTGCTACTTGTTAAGACAAAAGTCAACCGAGATAGCATAATAATCTACTTAACTGTATATTACATGTGTACCCGGCATTCCGGGGATTTAATGTTTAGATGGCAGAATGTTTTCAGGCATAAGACAGGACGGGGTTCGGGCTAAACCCGAGTTCTTTAAGACATAGGGGGAGATGCCGGCTTCTCGACATTGTCGGGGGCGCTTGTCTTGGGCACGATCTTGTCGGCTTCGACGGTGCCATTTGGAGCGGGTACGGTTTTCTCGGCAGGCGCCGCATCGGGAGATACGATGTCGGCGACAACCTCCCGGGTCGCGGTGTCGGTCGCCGTCGCAGGTTCACCGACTTCCTTGCCAGCACCAGCTTCGAACATCTCGGGCTCCGAACCCGCGGTACCCTCACCGGCATCATCGGCATAGTCTGACTCATTGTGTGATTCCACGAGGCTTGTGATGAAGGAGTCGGGATCTGCCCAGCTCGCGAGCCTATGCGCCGTCTCTTGCCGCAGTTTGATCTTTGCGGGATCCGTATTACACGGCGAGACGATGCACAGGGTCTTGATCACCGCCAAGTCAAGACCCTCATACCAGCTCAGCACTTGCTGCAGAACTTGGTCGGCACCGGCGCGAGCAGATGACTGCTTCCAAGCATTCAACCGGGTTTCGACATCCTGCAGAGACACGGCCAAGTCGGTAACCGAGGGCGGGGCGACAACACCTAGCCATAACGCACCATGCGCATGGACGGCTGCGCTGACGAGCCGGGTCCCAATGGTCTTGAGGGGGACTATTCGGGCCTTTAGCGCAATATTGTGGTCATCCATGTCCCACGCATCAGAAGTTGGACCTTTCCCTGCCCTTTTCTGCCGAGCGGCCATGATGGCAAGATTGGCAGCTTCTCGCGAGTGTTCGAAGTGCCCTTTAGAAAGAAGAACTGTCACCAAAACAAGTCATAAGGAGATGTCGGAGCATAGGAAGACGGAAGGAGGAAGTCGAAAACATTTACTGTTCATCTCCCGGTTGATGCCGGTGAGCTCGGTCAGCCAGACATCATGGTTGGACCAGAGAAGGGCTAGCTCGGTTTCGGCCGCGTTGGTGCGTTCAGCGGACTGGTCTAGAGTCTGATTATGCTTCTTGCTGGCTTCAACGAAGCCTCTCTTCAGCTCGTCAGCAACAGTCTTGGCTGTGTCGAGTTCAGCGCTTAGCCGCACGATCTCGGCCTACCCCTCGGCAAGCGCGGACTTTTGAGCCACAGTGATCTTGCGCGCGACATCCCTTTCCTGCTGCAGCTTCTCTTGCGCCCTTTTGGCCTGGCCGAAGTCGGCGAGGAGTGTATGGAAAATGTTGCTGGGTTTCTTGGCGCCTCCTGGAAAATTATAAATCTGACATCAATATCGGGGACTTTGGTTCGGCAAGAGATGATAAAATTTCTTCAAGAGTCACGCTCAGAGATCTACTACTCGGTGGAGTTTTGAAACCCCAAGCACGAGTCTTGGGGACTGGAGATTGAAGTTTTTTCAAGATTCTCGCTTTGTGATCTACTCCTCGGTTGAGTTTCAATCGCTAAGCACCAATCTCGGGGACTGATATTTGAGATAAGAGACTTACATCCGCTACCCGGGTAGCTTCCAGAACCGCCACCTGGAGCGCATGCATTGTCTGCACACTCCGACTTGAACCAGCAGCGTGTCGGTCTCCCGAGACGGTGGACGCAGGCTCGGCGGCATCGGCAGCAACCCACGTCGCGTTGTAGTCGTCAACCGTGCTCAACCGGCGACGGTCGCGGTGCCCAGTGGACCGGATACCCGAGATCCTGCAGGGACAACTGCGCCAACGGAAGATCGCAAATCTTGAAGATCAGCAGTGGGAACAACGATGGGAGTTGGAGGCAGACCGGAATGCTTACCCAGAGAAGAAGAGGTCTTGGTAAGACTCAAGTCCTGAGTCTGCGATCTCGGGGTCGCGCTGGACTTGATGGGCGCCGACTTCCGGGTTGTCGGTTGGATGGGCTGTTTCCCGGCTTGGGAATATGGCGGCGGTGTAGACTTGGCCGGTTGCTGCTTCGGTGGCGGGGACTTCTGTGGAACGAGGCGCGGCACCATCCGAGGCACGACCTGGCGCGGCGGGCTTGCTAGAACCTGCTCGGTCACAGGAGAAGGTGGTCGTTGTGGTTGCTCCAGGATGACCGTGGTCTCGGCGATCGCAGGGTGTGCGCCCGAGATCCTGGTGAAGGCTCCGGCATCCAAGTCGGGCGCGTCCTGGGCATCCGCCTGAGCAGTGACCGAAGTCGGGTGGCCGACATACCACCGCGAGCGACGTGGCGGTGAATGGGCAGCCCGAGTTGGGCTCGGGGACTCGGAATCCCTACCCGGGCAGCGGGATCCTTCCGATTGAGGAATCAAGGGCCGCCCTGCAAGAATAAGAAGCAAGGAAGTCAGATCAGAAAGGATCTCAGGAAAAATCCGGGTTAGGCAACACAGATGAACGTTAACTTACCAAGTGGTCACAGTCGAGGGGCCTCGCTTCTCGCGGCCAGCCATATCGCCCGGCCTCTTGCCGGTCTTAGCCTTTTGGGCGGCCGTGCTCGAGGTCCCGGCATGCACGGTCTCGAACGCAGCACGCTTGCGGACCTCGGCCCACTTGGGCGAGGTGGTGGGAACCGGGACCACTGGTAGAGCAAAGTTGAGAGGCAAGCATCAATTACATCGAGTATTCGGCATTCGTCATCGTCATGCTCGTTAGAGTAAACTCAGATAGGTTCTTGAGTTGAAGGCTAACCCGGGGCAGGAGCACGGGCCAAGGGAATCGATAGGTGATCCTCGCCGTCGGGATCCTCCGCAGGCATGACCTCCGGTTCCGGGAAGTCCTCCGCGAAGGTGTTGTTGGCGTGAACCGAGTCCTCCTCGATTTGCCGCTGAAACAACAACAGTAAAAACAACAGTGTGGTTAAGAAATGACCAGTGTCGACGCGACATGGATGTCGATCTAAGAACACGCACGCACCACTTCAGCGGGAACTTTCCGGGTGCAGGGGCGCAGTCCCCATTTCCAATCTTCTTTCATATCGGTTCGAGCGATAGCTCAGACTTGGCGCTAAACGTCGGCTTTGTCCAACCCGAAGATGGTGGTCCGGGTTATGTCATATAGGCCACTTATGTGGCACATCTTGTGTACCCGGGCCCGGAGCAAACAAACCTGGCGGCTGATTAAGGTCCTCTAGAGGTCATCTGCCGTCATGTCCTCCGCGATAACGGAGAGGACCTCGTGCATCTTCACGACCTCCTCAGAATCAGGAGCTCTGACCTAAAGACGGAAGTCGGTTGGAGGGCCCATAGCAAACTCCGGCAGATTAAGGTAATCCGGAGCAGCAGAATTCGAATACCCTTCCGGGGCGGCCGGGTTCCGCACGTAGAAGAAGCTAAGTTGCCACTTCCGGCAAGACTCCAGACCCGAGATCTTTGGGAATCCGGTATCGCCGCGAGGAATGATTGTCGCAGCATCGCAAGCGACCAATTCCTTAACTTTGGAACCTAGGTTGGGAATAACCTGGCGGCGGAGGAGGTAGTATTTGGCCCACAGATTGACAAAGGGCTAAATGCCAAGATATCCCTCCATGTAAGAAATGATGGCGGAGAGCACGGTGATGGCGTTGGCAGGGAAGTGATGTGGTTGGAGGTTGTAAGTGTCCAAGAAGGACCGAAAGAATTCGCTGGCCGGAAGGCCAAACCCGCGCTCGAAGTGGGTGACGAACACCACTCATTCGCCGGGTTGTGGGGTGGGCTCGGTCTCACCCGCGGGAAGTCGGCTCTCAACTTTGGGGGGAATCCGGTGTGTCCGATACAGCCAATCGAGATCGTCTTGGCTGGCCTCGGATCCTCCCACCCTCCTCGCACACTCTCAGTGGCCATCTCGGTGGCCTCCGAAGTCATGTCGGAGCTAATCTGCAGTCGGAATGGTCCGTTAGTCGGATCAACAAGTGGGAAGTAAAGAGGATCTCGGGCTAAAAACTACGTCTAATTACCGGCATCCTATCGGACAGATCTAGCGGAGCAAAACAAATGGAAAGTTAATGGCGCATAAACTAGGATTCTATGAGTTCGAGACGAACAGAGCAGCGATGGAGAAAACCAACCCCGTGGCACGGCCCGAGCCACTATACTAACCCTAGCAATTGCCAGAGACGCTCCACAGTGCGTAGCAAAGAAGATCTACCGCGCCTGTTCGTGTCCAATTCGTGGTTGTTCTTGATGAACACCAACCGCCGCGGCCATGGATCGATCTAGAAGAAATATCGGGAGACGTACCGGGGAAGATGGAGTTGCTGCGGCGCGGGAAAGGCGAGGACCAATGATGACAGCGGAGGACACGGTCGGCGGCCTTGGGCGCTCCGACGAAGCTCTACGGCGGCGTCGGAGTGCTCGGTGTACGTGCGGGGAGAAGGATAGGAAATGGTGAAGAAGAAGAAGGCGATCCCCCGTTCCCCCTATTTATGGGGAACCCCGGCGGGCGGTTTCCATTTTTCCGCCCACGGCGTCCGAAATCGTGAGTGCGATCATGGTGCGTCGATGGCCACACGTGGCGGCATCCATCACCGCACGATCGGCCACACCGGAGGCCACAGGATTGCAACGGTTTCCGTGGCGATCTGGTGCGAAGGCGGGTGCGAGAACGGAAGCGGCGCGCCACCGAGTCAAAGCACTCAAGTGTATTGCTGACATGACGTCCTCGCGTGGGGCTGGCTGACAGCTTGAGCGTGTCGGGCATGAGACTCAAAATATTCGTCACCATTCAAACTGATGGGTATTAGCCGAGGTGTGCTAAGTTGGTTCCTCCGAGATAATCCATCTCATCTTGACCGATCTCGGGTGGAGCGTGTCGGCAAAGGATATCCCATTAGCAAAGATTGAGGGATTTGACTTTGAGCTTGTGGTTTATCTTTTTTGAACCTGATGCCGCACTTCACCTAAAGTTGTAGAACAGCACCAGCTTCGGGGACTAGTGTCAGGGGGCTGCCCCCGGGGTAGGGCAGAACCCGGTACATATCAGCATTATGGCTACAGATGATGGCCTTTGGACAGTGCAAAGGGCTGCCCCTTGGTGCACTTAAGGGGCAACCTGACCTTTCGACGGTGGCTAAGGCTAGAGTGTCTTTTGGAAACGTCAGGGGTCATCTTGGGAGACTATAAATAGACCCCCAGACCCTGCTAGCGGCATAAGCATCGGCAGAGGGTTCTCTAAGAACAGGTTTCTCGAAGATGTCTTTGGTCGTAACCTAAGACATCTTCGAGAGACTTGGCCTAGAGATACTTCTCTTGTGTAGCATCCTGGATACTAGCTGGAACCCGGTGTTGGCATGAGAAATCATCTGGCATGTGCTTATCTCGGATACAACCAATATGGTCCCGGGTAGAGGAGAACCCAGGTGGCCCGACCACGTATCCCGGGTAGAGTCTAGCCGGCTTACCTATGTTGGATCTGGCTATTTGTCTTTGTCATGCAGGAATGGTGTGTAGGACTCCCGGATTGAGAAACCGACATCCTACATGTCGGGCAGAGGTCAATGAGAAGGGTCGGGCTTTCCGCCTGACATGGAGGAAATCATATCCCTCCTGACAAGGAAGCATAGTCACCTCCCGCCTGACACGGGGGCGTGTCAGCCGGTACGACGCCGCTGCGACAAGACCGGACATGCCTAGGCCGGCAATCCGGAAAAGGCTACTAGGCATGGGCGAAGACATGTCTTGTCTCTGACAGGGGGACAATAATGATCCAGGACAGCACCTGCGGTACTTGCTGGCATGATGACTGCAGGCTATGCCGGATAGCTCGGCAGCTAGGTTGCACTAGCCGGTGTCGACATTACCGTTGGCCAGCTCGGATCTGACCGGTCGGACCCGGTCGGATTAGGGTTTCCGGGGGTTCCGACAGGAACTCTATAAAAGGCGCCATAACTCCTCCTGTGGAGAGACGACCAACTTGTGTGCCAAAACTATAGTCTCATTTACTCCTAGTGCATTTACTTCCTCTCTCTCTCTCTCTATAGTTCATCTAGTTCATCACAGAAACAGCTCAAGGAGCAGCTTGTAGATCTCATGACACCCTTATATTGAAAGGTAGGAGTAGGGGTCTTACCTCCTCACGAGGGCCCCAAACCTGCGTATATCGTGTGTGTTGTTGTGCCTCCGTATATTTGCTTGTGGTTTTGAGATGTTTGTGTGTGTCTTGCAGTGTTCTTGAGTGTTCTTTGTTTTCCTCCTCCCGGACTTAGCCATTATCGCGTGTGTCTTGGAGTTCCTTCCTGTGTGAGCTTCTCAGCTCGCTAGCCCTCCTCGGATCCACCAGCGTCCATCGGCCCCACACATTAGCCATCCTATGGCATCTGCCGAACTTGTTCACGAACGTGAAGAAGCTCATCGTGTCTCTTTTTACAGCATATTCACGCACATGCTCTTCATAGCTAGGAGGCAGAAATACAAGCGCAGTCTCTATTTCACTAGAGTCCGCTATCCAGAAATCATAAACATTCGTGAGTTTGAAGTAGATGTCATACAATTTATTCAAATGAGTTTCCAGACAGGTATGTTCCTCCATGTGAAGGGTTTGGAACTTTCTTAGCTGTCTGAACTGCTCAAACTTCATTTCATCTTTGAAGTGCGTCTTGATCGCATCACTCGTGTCATAAGGCTCCATGTGTCGAAACTGCATTTTCAACTCTGATCGCAAGCTTACGGTCATGACGGACTCCACTTCTATGGAAATGTCACGACGCTTACGGAACTCATCATCTTCCTCCTCGCTAGCAGAATCATTTGGTCTATCTCCTGACTTTTGTTCTAGGACATATAGGATGTTGTTGTGTATGAGAATCTCCCTAAGTTTGTTGTAACATAAGATGAAGTTGGACCCATCGGCTTGCAAGTTGGAGGCCGAACTCCTAAGGAAGTAACCGAAGTAGAGTTCCGTCTACAGATATGATCGCAAAGAGGCAAGGTTAAGTTTATAAAATATGTGAGTTTTAGTTTATAATCAAATTATTAAACACACTCCACTAAAATTATTATCCCTTCAATAATCTCAGCGATATACGACCACCATCCACTATACCACCCCCGATCGTCACGGACGGCGGCACAACTTCAGAAGTGGACATAAAATGTCGATCACAACAACTCTATGAGTCATGCTCGATCTTTCGATCCTCCCGTGTTCCAAGGCCATATCTGCATATGGTAGGCTCTCCAATCAAACCTCGAATATTTTGCGCGTGCAACATGGCTTACACCCACTGTATGCGAACGACGAAATGTATGACATCCGATAGTCACGGCCTGCCTGATAACGTAGAACTTTCTTGGTGGGGCACAACGAGGGAGAACACAATTTTGGTATTTGTTAGGGATCATCCTATTTTGAAGCTACCGTTGGATATCTAACATATAAGCAATCAACACGATGCACACACAACAACACAACATCAAATAATATAATGAAGTGCGATGTGACATGTTTGTTGCGCGTGGACCTCCATGGCGCCGAGATCCTGGTCCGGGCGCCCCGACATGGCTCCGAGTCTACGGTGCCCTCCTTTGCCTCCGACAGTACAAGTAATATCAAACCTACCGCAACCATGTCTTATAAAATAACGCCTCTGTAAAACAAAGTTAGACGCCTCTACCTTTATTTAGTTTTGCAAGTTTTACATGGCTTGAAGGCTTATTCGCAAGAGAACCGTTTCCCTACGTACGAACTTTGTACCACAACGTCGATCATATAATTGCATATTTAAGCATCCCTTTCGGACCCTCCATTGAAAATGCTTTGCCGACTAGAGAGAGAGAGACAGACACCCCCCAGCCACAGATACGGTACAAGCCGTATGTCAGTAGTGGAACCAATCTCGCGTAAGCGTACGGGTAAAGTCGGTCCAAGCCGCTTCATCAACGCAATACCTAAGCCATCGCAAGTGCATGCTAGAGGGTAGCAAATATAAGAAAGACGTCCTCATTCAACAAGGGTTCTAACCGTACCAGCAGTACTACGCATAGATCGTTTTTGATACCACTGAAGGGGTTCCGATGCAGAAAACAATATTATTTCTAGCGAAAGAATGCCCTAACTAGCCAGGATGTATTTATCTAGTACATGGGATAACGGTGGCGGAATAGGTCACATACCTCCATGTAGAACGATAGCGGGGATTTTGTTCCTGCACAAGCGTTGCCGATGAAGCCGTACGTAGCCGACCTCAAGGTCGCGGAGAACTTGGCGCGACGAAGTAGATGATGACACGGTGATGTCGACGATGACCTGCGTCGACGGGCGTCCAGTGGAAGGTGCGTGGCGCCGGCGGCTGGGGGGGTGGCGCCGGCGACAGGGCAGCGACAGGGCAGCGACAGGGCTGCGATGGTGGCGATACGATGTCACCCAGGCTCCTCAAATGTGGCGCCTCCGAGCACTCACAAGAATATGGAGGTTAACAACAACCCCCGGTCAACGGCGCCTAACGGTATAGCTTTGGTGGAGAGAGAAAGCCAAACGGGCGGAGAAATATCTCGGCCGGCCTGGTACAAATTTAATTGTATTTTTGATGATTTATACCAATTAATATGCCTTGCTATATAAAGGGGGGAGGGGGTGTGCAAACACCTTGCCTCCCCCATGTGGGACTAAAGGAATAGGAGGGGAGGGGGGTTTGGCCGGCCCTAGGCCAGTCCGAATAGGACATGGGCAGCCCACTTTTTCTTCTTTTTAATTGATATTAAATTAAAATAAAATATAATTAATATATTTACATACTATTTAATCTCCCATGACTCAAAAACATTTTCCGAACTACCCGAACATCTTTCAGACATTCCCGGAACCATTCCAGACCTTCCCGGAACTCCTTCCGGACCACCGAAACTCTTTCCGGATTATTTCTCTCTCTCCATTCACTTCCTATACTATTCCAAAACATTCTCCTAGTGTCGTTAAGACCATAAGTCTTGTTACGCTACGATTCGAGAACACTCCAGACATGGTCGAGACCCTTCGCTCGCCAATGACCGCTAGGGATACCTGGATGCATATGACGGTCCATGTGCATTCCACGAAAATTGTCGTTGAACCATAAACATGAATTCATTCCCTTTGTTTCTACGATACTACCTTGTCCGAGATATGATCGTAGACATCTGATGCCCTGTTGTATCTCGTTACTGACATAGGTTATTATCTCGTCTGTGATATTACATCTCCATGACCTAGTCATCAGCTGCGCAGCTATATACAAGTGTAATCTCACCGAGTGGGCCCAGAGTAACTTTCCAATACACGAATGAACAAATCCCGCTCTTGGTCCATACGTCTGAACATACTCTTTCGGGATACCCAAGATGGACACCGTTATTGTCATGCTATATAAGACACAATGTTTGATGGTCTCAAAGTACCCCTACGGAGTAGAAATAAATACGATCTCACGGTCTAAGGAATAAGTTATCATATTTCTTCCTATTGCAAATGACAAACATTGTAATACGATCTTATTGTAATACTTTGCGTATATACATCACCTTATCGCACTAATAAGATGACCCCATTGTCAACCGACGTCATTGTCCATGATCGGGAATCTCGATCAACTGTTGCCCAACGGACTAATTTATATAGAGGCTTACTAGGGACTCTAGTTGTCTATGTATCACACGTGTATTAATGATTCCGATTAATATAGTTATATCATAATACAAAAACATATTATAAACTTATGAGATAATGCGATAAATACTATTTATTTATTTGCCTCTAGGGCATATCTCTTTCAGCTAGCAATATGGTGGTGGAAGTGCCATGAAAACCACAGTTTTAGAACTCACAAGTAAAAGATTCCATATAAAAATATAATCTTACAAGGCATAATGAAAATCACTCCAAGAGGTATCGTGGCAAATGACATAGTCACTGTTGGCTTCCCCGACCGTAGCGCATAACATTGTCATTACGGTTGACTTAGGCAAATAGAAGTCATATATCATTATGTAATCAACTGGAAATTTAAATGTGACACAGCTTCAAGTTGTTCTAGACCAACCATTCATCATTCCACTTTACGAAACCATCATGTTTACCACTAAGCAAATTATTATCTCAAAACAACATCAATGATTCAAGTGACACAATTTAATGATCTACAAGATTATGTATCATTTAGTTATACCATCTACCACATTTAGCATTTTTTGTTCTCAACCAACCACCAATCAACTTATTTAAAAGATAAACTCTCGAAGTAATTGAACAATGAGATATGATAGTATGATATAATAAAGCTCACATCTCTTAGCAAGAGATGCATTAAAAACAAGAGCTAGGAAGCAAACAATAGATAAAGAAGAATAGTCAACAAATATAAGTGGAGAATACGAGTATTCATAAGAAAAAGCGGAGCGTGTCTCTCTCCCACACAAGAATTCTAGGATCCATTTTATTCAGAAAATGAGAAGAAAAAACATACGCTTTAAGCAAGCACATAAGATGTGACAGACTTAAAATATAGTTTCACTAGAAAGGACCTGATAATTTGTTGATGAAGAAGGGGATGCCTTGGCCATCCCCAAGCTTTGACGCATGAGTCTTTTGACATATGTTGGGGGTGAACCACTGGGGCATCCCCAAGCTTTGGATTTACTATCCTCTTGATCACATTATATCATCCTTGTCTCTTGATCCTTGAAAACTTTCTTCACACCAAACTTAGAGTAAACTTCATTAGAGGGTTAGTGCATGAAAAATTATGATATTCCATAGGAAAAATTGCTACCAATGCTACTGGAAATTAGCTACAGCCACTGATACTTAATAATAGATACAATCAAAATAGCAAAAGAGGCATTGCAAAATAAATGGCAGAATCTGTCAAAAACAGAATAGTTCGTAAATACAATTTTTTTCGAGGCACTTAACTTTCTTAGATCAGAAAACTCAAAAGTAATGAAAGTTGCATATATATCTGAGGATTACGCACAAAAAAGGGCAGATTACTTCGATTTGTCTGTGAAGAGTTACAAATTAAATTGTGGACAGTAGAAAACTGTTTTTGCGCAGGAATCCAAATTTAGCATCAACTTTCAACTAGAGGCTTAACTTGACACAACATTGCAATAAAATAAAGATACAAAGGAATTGCTACAGAGGTAGGACAAGTCTTTGAAACAATAAATAAAGTAACTGGAATTAAAAGTGGGTTGTCTCCCATAAGCGCTTTTGCTTAACGCCTTTGAGCTAGGCATAAAAAGCAAAACTCAAGTATTATTGAGAGATAAAGCATCAACATCAATAATTTCCTCTAAGACATGGTTGGTTTTAATAGATGTTTTTGGTATCCATGAGTGTATCCTATTATGTAAACCATCACTTTTACACATATTGGGAGGTTTGGGTTTGGGAATATAAATGAAATTTTGCTCCCTTCCTACAAAAGCCTTATCTTTCTTAGTTTTAATAGAGGCGAAGGTTGAACTCAAAGTTACCATAGCATCTTCTAATTCATCAATTCTATGATTATGAGTTCAACGGTGTTGCTAGTTTCTAAAGCAGTGATTCTTCCATTCATATCATTTATTGATTCATTACCCTTGCTAGCATTATAAAGAAAAGTTTTCTCCATAGAATCCAACCTTTTAATAATATCTTCCAAATTGATCTCATATTTATCATATACCAAGCATATTTTAAACTTTCTCCTCCTTGTTGTTTAAATGAACGGACTTCAACTCCAGGACTACCCATTTTCAGCAAATTTTAATGAAACCGAGATAACAATAATAGCAAAACTAAAAATTAAAATAACAAACCCAAACAAACAAAGTAATGCAAGTAACTAATTGTTTTGTATTTTTGATATTAAGCAAACCAGACAATAATAAAAACAAACCAAGCAAGACAATAGCAAAATAAAAAGATTGGAAGTGCGAAAACTCCCCTCAAAGTGAAATGCTCAAATCCCCGGCAACGGCGCTAGAAATTCTTGATTTCTGGTGCTAATGTTGACGGGGAATATGAAAGTCTTCTCACCAAAGGAATACCAATCTCCCCGGCAAAGGCGCCAGAAATTCTTGATGCTCACGGTGGTGTGTGGTTGGGAAACCGCAAGAGGAAGGTGTGAAGTAATGTAGCAGCAAGATTTCCCTCAGTTATGAAAGCAAGGTTATCGAACCAGTAGGAAATAAAAATTCCCCCGAGGTGTATATGGCGCTAGAAGTTCTTGGTGGCGTGTAGTTGACGTGGGGCCTGCACACAACACAATCAAAGTATTTTGTCCCAACTCAACAGTGAGGGTGTCAATCCCACCGGCTTGCTGTATCGTATGTGCGAAAGAAAGATGTTTGTTTGCAGAAAGTAACAGGTTTGCAGTTGTGGTTTTATCAGATTAAAGACAAGGACCAGGGCCCACAGTTCACTAGTGGTGTCTCTCCATAAATAACAATAACATTCATGCGGGCAAACAAATTACAGATGGGCAACTGATAGAATCATCATGAGCAAACCAATGCATATACCAACGTTATGATGTCTAGTGTGAGATTCATTCGGGCATCACAACAATATACATAGACCGTTCCAACCTCATCTATGACTAATAATCCACCTTCCGGTTAGCGTCCGCACCCCTTTCAGTATTAAGTTGCATACAACAGATTATCTGTAACATCCCAACATTTTGGAATGTTCAAAAATCACTAAAATTTAAAACTTTTGTTTTGATTAAAATTATATATTAAAATGCATAGGAAAACTAACTATAAAAGATTTCAACCAATTTGAAAAAGTCTATTATTTCAAAATTTTCATTGTGTCATTATTTTCAAAAGTTATTTCCAGTTAAACATTAAATTATCCATTGTATTTCAAAAACCTTAATATATAATTTGACAAATGTTTTATAAAGTAAAAACCATTTTATTTTAAGTAAATAGTTTACTTATAAGTAATTGATTTAAAACACTTAGCCTTAGCTATAAATAAATTAAAATAATAATTCCAAGTGTTATTTTAAACTATTTAAAACATTGTCTATTTGCCAAAAGATTATTATTCATTTACCTGAGTTCAAAACATAATTTGGATATTACAAGTCTATAGTTTGTAACTTAAAACCTCATAGATTTTATAATTACTTAACAACCCAAATAAACATTTCATTAGCTTAAATGATTTTCATTTATTTTCAAAACATAAAATGACTTTCATGAATATATTTTCTATATAAGAAATGAAGTAAAACTAAAATATTTTCCAAAGTTGTTATGAAACTTCAATTGATTTATCTTAATATAAAACTTAATGGTGCACAAAATATTTTGAATTAAAAAAATGTGTGATGTTATTTAATATTGTCCTAAAGCCAAAAATGATTTAATGTTGGAAAATGAGTTTAAATAACTTTATTTTAAACTTATATAAGTGTTTTATTTTTATAAATTTTATTTAGCCAAAAACGAAATTATTTAAGCCATGTTTTCAAATTTGATATTAAGTGGTAAATTTGTAATTAATCAATAATTCAAAATTTTGATTTTTGAAAAGTGTTCAAAACATGCCCACAACTGGTTTAACACAAAGATATTAGTTTTACAAATTTTTAGAAATTTATTTGACTTGATTTGGAGTATTAAATCAAAAGTTATGAAAGAAATAAGAAAAAACAGGAAAAAAATGCTGACGTCATGATGACGTCAGCGTCGTCTTCAAGCTCCAGCACGCTCGCACGCAAAAATTTCTCCCGTGGCCTCTTCCCGAATTGATTCCCGTTGATTTAGAGCCCCAAATAACGCACTGTTTGTTTCTAATTAAAGCACTTAATCTCCTCTTTCATTCCCCCATAAAAGCCCTCTCTTAAAAGCCCTAAATTGCTCTAATTTCGTCCGCCATTAAACATGGGTGTTTTTGGTCGAAATTAATGTCCGGTTGATTGCGGGCAAATTACTGCACCAAATCAAGCACCGTCGGATTCTATATAAAGCCCTCGACCTCCTCCTCCATTCCCCCCCAAAAGCCCTCTCCAATACGCCCCCAGGCCGACGAATTTCTTCATCGGAGTTCCGCTCGACCGCCACCGTATTCCTTTGATTCCGGCGAGCAGAGTGAGTCCCCGCCGCCGATTCTTGGTCCTTACTCTTTCCCACGTCCGTGTGCTCCTTTAAACACCCTCCTTGCTTCATTTCCACAGCCAAATCGTGGAGGCCGAGCTCGACCCGAAGGTCAACGTCGCCGTCGCCACTCCGTCCGCCTCTCCACGCAGCTCCGGGAATCGCCGCTCAACTCCGACACCGTCTTCCGCTCCGCCGTGTCCATATGCGCGTCGCCGTCGTCTCCCTCGCGTCCGGGAGCTTCCGAAACGTCGTCGTCGTCCACACCCGTCGCCGACGACCACAGCACGCCGACCGTCCGCGTCCGCCCGCGATCGCCCGGCCGATCCACCGCCGCCGTCATCTTCTCTCGCCGGTGAGATGCTGATGTGCTTCCTTCTATCTTGTTACGTACATATCACTTGATGAAGGGTAGCAGCCATTATAAAAAACGTCATAGGTCACCTATTCAATATTTTCGTTTTTCTGACTAGACATAACTTCCAAAATTCATATTAAATCAACCGTAATTCCGTTTTTGATGTTTTTGTAGTCTATGGAATCGTATGAACGTGTAGAAAATAGTGGTATAATAAAAACTTGTATTTTAGTCGTGCACTAACTTGATATTTACAGAAACATGTAAAACATTATTTTAATTATAGTTTTAATTATGTAAGGTTAAAATTTGTAAATAAAATATCTTTGAAAAGCCCATGACCTATAGATTGTGCTAGTTCTGTTGTTTTCCAACCTTGAGAAATTTAGATTTTATCAAATTTAAAATATGATATTTAGTAAATTTGACATAACTTTTGATATAAACATTAATTTTGAGTAAATCCAATTGCTAATTTTTTTAATAAAACGTCCCCTACCCATTAGCGCTATTTATATAAGTTTGTTATAAAAATTTAATCATAGAAAACTTTAAGCTTATATTTATTTCTTTATTTATATTTTGCAAAAATAGACATTAATTAAATTGCATTTATAACCTCATGCATATTTATAAAGATATCACAAAAGTTATTTTGAAGCTTTCTTGTGATTAAAAAGTGCATTTCATGTATAACTTATTTTATTATATAGTTATACTTCTCATAGGAAAACTCCTCCCTCATTTTTCTCTAAGTTAGGACTATTTTCAACTTGGTATTTTGGAAAAGTGCTATGCACTAGACACTTAGGATTTTTTTTAACATGGAGCTAGAAGGCCAATAAAGGACTTAGCCAAAACAAGACTTCAAGAATATCTTCAAGGAGTAGAAGCACTTAGAAGAAAATCAAGAAGAAGTTCATGAAGACTAACCAACAAATATTTTCTAAGTCTTGCTTCCCCTCTCTTTCTTTTCTCCATCCTTATCTGAGACTTCGTGAAGACTAAGTAAATCCAAGACCAGCCTAGGTGATACAAAAATCATCAAGTCTGAAGATTATTCAAGTCTACCAATAATTCAATCAAGACATCACCAAGGAGAATATTACAAGTCTGGAGATGAAGCCTGGAAGACCAACTACATCTTTATTCTATCTTTTCCCTCTTTCCTAATCTTGTCTTTCACTTAAGACTTAAAAATATTTTCACGGCATGACATGCATCTCTAGTCCTTAGAAATAATTTGCATATCATACATAACATGTTTTCCTTAAAAGTTTTATGGAAACTTATTTGTTCACTATGTATGTGCATGTATGTTTGATGATTGTTGTTTGTTGATTGTTGTATTGTTGTTTGCTTATATTGTTTAGATTGAACGGAGAGCAAACGTTTGTTGTTGAAAAGAGTTTGTGAACAACGACAACATTCAAAGGCAAGTGGCACACCCCCATAAAAGTCCTATTATTTTTCTATGCATGAGTAGATTATTTTTTCTATAAGCATGTGTAGGATAGTATTTTTAGGCAAGCCATGTTTAGACTTCCTTATTCCCGTGTCTAGGTTCCTATGAAAATACTTAGTAGAATTGTGATGCTATGGAAAACTGTTTTTGATGAAATGTTAAATTCTACTAAGTTATAATCAAACACCTGGGTGGAATTGGTTGCTTGGCTGTATGAGTTGAGTGTTGTCCCCAGGGGATTTAGCTGTGAGATATTCACTTGTGGATGGCCACCCAGGAACAGAGGAATCTGAAGAACTCCGAGTGAAGATTGCTTCTCGTGCAGCCATTGCCAATATGGGCTCTGGCTTGATCAACTAAGCTGCGTGGACTCGCCCCGACCTGACAGGTGGAGGTAGTGGTTTGTAGGTGGAGTGCGTCAGGCCAGAGTGGGAGGGAAAATGTTTCTGAAAGATCTCGTCTAATTCTTCTCCTTTCCCTTATCACTATAAGTGTGTAAATGATAGTTTGGGTTGAATAGGTACAATGGTGAACGTGCACAACCTCTGCAGAGTTAAAATCTAAGTACTTAGCCGTGTCCCCGGAAACGGACAATTGAGCAGCTGAACGAGGACGTCAACGGAGGATTCCATCATTCCAACTTCAGAAATAAAATTTGATAGGTGAACAAGGGAAGATGAGATTATGGTTTTCATGCCATACTTGTCTTGATTTGAAGAAAGTGTTTTCCAAAGAGATAGGAAAAATTGGCTTTATGCAAAATAGCCTTGAACTCCACCAGCCAAATATGCATATAGGCTATTAGAGTTATTGCAGTAAGTGTCCACCATAGTGTCACTTGCCAGACTCCATTTTTTATGGAATTTGACCCATGTTGTTGCAATATTTTTCTTATTGCAGATTTGATCAGATGACGAGTGAGGTTTCGTTTAAAGGTTTCGAGTCTACAACCAACATGTTTTCGCCTGTGGCAACATGAAGTTCATGGAGACTCACTGGCATTGTATTTTCGCAGTTTACTCTTTCGAAGCTAGCTTTATGCTATGCAACTTGTATTGAATATTTTGTAAGTCTGGATCATCGATGTAATAAAATTGATACTTTGTTGTGATATTACATCGTAAACTGTGTGTGCAAACGAATCGATCCAGGGATTTGCACTATACACAGGTATCTGCCATATTATAAGTGCAGGTACGCTACAGATGGTATCATAGCACTGTGTTGCCTGTAGGTTTGAAACCCTAGGTTTGGATAGGAATAGCATTTGACCATAGGATTAAAAATCTATTTTATTCACTTTTCTAAAAACAAAACTTTTCATTTTATCTTCCTCAGACTCCCAGCTACTATCAACCTTCTGAAAATACCTTATCTTTTTCTAGATGACCATGTTCTTGTAGTCTAAGTCTGATTCTACTGCTTCATATAGAAAAGTTTCAATTCAACATGAAGTTCTACATGCATGGAAGACCACTGAAGAAACAAGATTTGGCCAACACTTCTAAGATATCCAAGAAAGTTGAACAAGAACTTGAAGCGCTCACGAAGGAGGTAGATTTGACCACCACCTAAATAGAATGACGATATCGTGTTAGTGTATTGATCATATCAACTTGGCTATATGAAAATACTAGATTGTTTGTTTGTTGTGAACCTTGTTGCTTGATGTTTCTTAGATGTTGATTGAATATGTTATAGATTGGTTGCCTTGTTTTGTTTTATTGAACTAGGATTCCTTCATAGAACAAATAATTCAACTCATTGCTTTCTAAACCAAACAGATGTCTCACCCCAATACCAACACCAATGTTTTGCATACAACTATGCAACTACTATTAGAGAACCAGAGTCAGCTGTGGAAGTTGATCAATGACCAACTGCCTAAGATTGATCAAAACCATAGTGATTTTAAAGAGAACCTCATGACCAAACTAAAGGCATGCAAAACTTGTGGAGAGATAGGACATACGTCCAAAGAATGTTCTGATGAGTGGCCCCATGGTCATACCATACGTCCAGTTAAAGGATGCCTCACAAGTCAGGTTACTTGCTTCCTGTGTGAAGGAACAAACCATGTCCCAATTTAGTGTCAACTTTATCCCATGGTGCAACAAGCTAACCAGCAAACCAAGGAAGGAATGCAACAGTCTCTCATGAAGACCCTGGAGGAACAAGGACAAAAGGTTAAATCCAAGAAAGATCTTAGCCACATAAGTGGCTACAAGTGCAAAGAAAAGGGCCACTATGTCAGTGGCTGCCCTCAGAGGAAGAAGGATAAATCTCTCCAAGGACCGAGTGGAAAACGTGAGTGCTAAAATTTCTGTATCCACCACATGCCATTGTATTTTGAATACTTGTACGCTCTACATCAAAGAAATAAAAAAATTAAACAAAGTTCCTAGACTGACCACAAAAATTTCTTTTAAGGGTGGTAGCCACCCAGATAATTCTAACACAGCTGCCTTAAACCCAGAGATCCCAAACCATCTTTCTTTCGAGCCTTCCCAATCCGAAAAATCATTCCCTGCCAGCTTTTGAGTTCCATGTCAGAAAATTTCATTTCTTGAAACCTCTCGAGTTATCATAATCCTTCCAAGAAGTTGCTTTTCTTTCTAGCCTCTCTGAATCTCGGGGACGAGATTCCTTTTAAGGGTGGTAGTCTGTAACATCCCAACATTTTGGAATGTTCGAAAATCACTAAAATTTAAAACTTTTGTTTTGATTAAAATAAAATATTAAAATGCATACGAAAACTAACTATAAAAGATTTCAACCAATTTGAAAAAGTCTATTATTTCAAAATTTCCATTGTGTCATTATTTTCAAAAGTTATTTCCAATTAAACATTAAATTATCCATTGTATGTCAATAGTTTTATAAAGTACAAACCATTTTATTTTAAGTAAATAGTTTACTTATAAGTAATTGATTTCAACCACTTAGCCTTAGCTATAAATAAATTAAAATAATAATTACAAGTGTTATTTTAAACTATTGAAAACATTGTCTATTTGCCAAAAGATTATTATTCATTTACCTGAGTTCAAAACATAATTTGGATATTACAAGTCTATAGTTTATAACTTAAAACCTCATAGATTTTATAATTACTTAACAACCCAAATAAACATTTCATTAGCTTAAATGATTTTCATTTATTTTCTGTAACGCCCCGGGTTTTCCCAAATTAGTATTTGTTTGTTTTTCTTTTTTTGCATCATCATATCATCGTGTCATTGCATTTGTCATCGCATTAATTTAAATTGTTGCATTTAAATTCAAACTCCATTTAAATTATTTTCCCCTTTTAAATCTAAATACAAATCAAATTAATTTAAATGTGGTATTTAAATTCTTTTTAAATATTCAAACTAATATATTAAATTGTGTATTTTGAAAATAATAATTATTTGACAAAAGTTATATATCTTTTCTTCTTCTATTTTATTTTAAAAACATAAAACATAATTGAATTAAATAGAAGAAATAAAAATGGCAGAGAAGGAAAACAAAATAACCTCCTGGGCCAAAAAAAAACCCAACACCCAGCCCACCTCCTGGCCCACTCCCTCATCCCCTTCCTCCTCCAGTTCACGACAGAGAGCTTTACACCGTGGCCATGGCCATGCCCCACTGCCCCCATGTGCCTCACCTTTCCCATCCTACATAGCTGGCCCTGCTCCCCCTCCTGAACCCTAACCCTACTCATCCCTCTCCATCCGCCGCTGCCCCCTCGATCCCCTCCTATCTTCTTCGTCTCCAACGAGAAAAATACCACCGAAGAACCACGCCGCCCCCCCGCAGCTCTGGCGCCGTCGAGGGCAAGCAGAGGATCCCGGCAGCTCCGCATCGTCGTCCACGTCCTCCCCGCGCAAGGTATCGCACCGAGGGTCGACGTAGCCGACGAGTTCTTCCTCATCTTCTTTCACGCCGGCGGAGCAACTCCGGTGGAATTCGCGGGCCCAGCACCTCCCCCCGCTTCTTCGCTCGTTTCGGTGTCGGAATCGTCGAATTGGTGCACGACTTCCCTCGGGTCGCCATGGCCGTGCCCGAGAGCTTCAAGCTCCTTTTTTTTGCCTGTGGTCCTCGCCCCCCGAACCGCACGGCACACTCAACCCCAGCAACCGCACTGCATCCCGCACGCACACGCACGAGAAACGCCGCCCGATTCGTGGTCGACGCCGGCCAATTGGCTCCGCCGTGCGCCTCGGCTCGATGTTTCTTCAGTTCGTCAGAAACTGGTGCGTTTCAGTTTCGTCAGGAAACTTAACACTCGATCTAACACTTAAACAAACAAACCCCTCTCCTATCACCAACACGCACTCAACCCAGTAGTCAACAGCGCCGATCCACGCCCTTTCGCTCGCGAGTTCGATCCCCCGTGGGCGCGATGAATAAAAAAACCCCACCTTTTTATTGTTTGATGCCCACTGACATGCGGGCGCCGTTGGTAAGTTACCGCAGAGGCCAGCGCACCCACGCCACCATGGCGCTCGGACCCACTGGACAGCCTCACGGGTGAGTTCTTCTCCGGTGAGAAAAGTCCAGAGGGACTGGACTTCTTACACCGAGCCCCCTGTTCTTTCTGTTTTGCACAGAGAACCCTAACAGAACATGTTTCATCACAGACAAGCCCGTGGCCTTTTGCAGAAAACACGCTAACTTTAGTATGTTAATAACTTTTAATCTATAATTCCAAATTTAATAATTTTTATATGTTTTAATATCAGAAAAATGCAAGGAATATTAATATGACATTCATATGCCATTTTGCATCATTTAATTTTATTGTTTTGTTTAAATTAACAAATGCAACTAAATAATTAAATATGGAATGTGTTGGGCAAATATTTAATTAATGCCCTATTCCATTTACTTTAATTAGATCATCCATGCCATGTGTTGCCATGTTAACCAACATTTAATATTATTGCTAAATAAATAACTTGCACCTAAATATTAATTGTCGGGGTTGCTTTCCCGCTTAATTTGAATTAATTGCATTTGTTTTGCATCTTGCCATGTCGTGCATCATTCTCATATGATCATGCTGGATCTTCTGCTGTAGTTATAAATTGCATCTTTTACGCTTTCTAGTGTTTGTTGGTTCTTCACGGATAAGACGTTGAGATGTGTGAGCAACGACAAGATCTGCTTCCATGCGGGATTCCAGGCAAGCAAAGTTTGCTTGTTTACCTATACATTGTCTTTCATTCGTGCCGTTGATCTCTGCTACCCTAGTATTCGATTCTTTATCGCGATCCCATCACATGTTATCCTGCAGCCGATACAGCTTTATCCCCACATCCCATCACCTGTTGTATGTTTACCTGTTAGCCTTGCGAGTCGTAGTGCATGCTTAGAATTGGTTGTGCGAGTCGTCAGTTGGTCTTTTATTTCATATGCTTAGCTTGATAGATTATTCTACCTTAATAAAATGTTATATTATATTGGGGTAATATAATTAAAAGATAAGGCACCGGCGGAAGGCCTTGCGAGGTGCTTTGTTCTGCTAAGTGTCGACCTAGGAACTGAGATCTTGCTCCCCTAATCCAAGACTGAGCGCACTAACCACTTGTGGGAGGCCCTATGGAGCCCCCCTCGACTTTGACTGGAACTTCAACTTGTCCGGGAGCCACACCTAGTTCGGGTTTTCCATTTGTCTCATATGCATTGATGATACTAGTGTAGTATTTTACTTTGGCGGTGTGCCTTGTTACATGCATATAGGGCGCGGACTGTTGGTGCGGAGGGGTGTGTCCTGCGGGAGTCCGCACCCTTTTGGCCGGGACCAGCATAGCTCCCGTGGCTCCTGGACTAGTTGCGGTGAAGGAAAAGAGTTGGGTTGAAAGGCCCTAATGTTTTTGACTGGGTTGATCATGCGAGTATGGGTCCAGTAGTGCACCCCTGCAGGGTATAATCTTATCGATGAGCCGCGCCCGCGGTTATGGACAACTTGGTGCGTTGCCGACTAATGAGATCTAGACAACTTACACCTAAATAATGTTAATTAATTTGACTAGTAATATAGAATTACTTTCACAATGAATGGTAACTAAAATTGTTCAATGTCTGAGTTTCTCGAATTGCTTCCTCATGTTTGGTTGAGGGGGTTAATCCGAGAATGGGTTATGATTGGTGTTAGTAGTAGTTGTTTACTTATGCGCTTTCTTATCCCTCTCTAATTAGACGGAAGTTGTAGCGTGTCTCTTTAGGTTGCTAGTGCTGCTGCTGCTAAGTCCACCTCCCCTATATTTTGGGAGATGGTGTAGAAAGTAGGCAAGTCGGTTTTGCTTGCCAGGGAGTGCCCTGACCCTCTTTTGGGTTATGCTTTATGTGCAGTCAACAGGTTTGAAGGTCAGACGACGTTAGCTTGGGAATCCCTCCGGCTTGGCTGGGCAGGAATATGGCGCCATTGCTTATCTTCAGGACTCTTAGTCCAATTTTCTTCTTATCCGTAGTCGGATACTATTTTTACTTCCGCTGTCATTTGTATCTTTGTATTGTAACATCTGTATCTTGACTCGTTCGAGGTGTTGTATTTATATCTTCTGTTGTATTTGTGGATGTATCGGAACTGTTGTAATGATATCACAATTCCACCCACATAATGCGCATGTTTCGGCGTGCACATTATGTCTGGTGGGCGACCTAAAATGGTTATTATGCGGATTTCGGCGGTAGCGCTTAAATCAACATAGTACCGATTTTAGGGCGTCACATTTTCAAAACATAAAATGACTTTCATGAATATATTTTCTATATAAGAAATGAAGTAAAACTAAAATATTTTCCAAAGCTGTTATGAAATTTCAATTGAGTTATCTTAATATAAAACTTAATGTTGCACAAAATATTTTGAATTAAAAAATGAATACATTATATTTCCCTTTTCATTTCAAATAAATGTGTGATGCTATTTAATATTGAACTAAAGCCAAAAATGATTTAATGTTGGAAAATGAGTTTAAATAACTTAATTTTAAACTTATATAATTGTTGTATTTTTTAAAATTTTGTTTAGCCAAAAACGAAATTATTTAAGCCATGTTTTCAAATTTGACATTAAGTGGCAAATTTGTAATTAATCAATAATTCAAAGTTTTGATTTTTGAAAAGTGTTCAAAACATGCCCACAACTGGTTTAACACAAAGATATTATTTTTACAAATTTTTAGAAATTTATTTGACTTGATTTGGAGTCTTAAATCAAAAGTTATGAAAGAAATAAGAAAAAATCAGAAAAAACAAAAAAATGCTGACGTCATGATGACGTCAGCGTCGCTTCAAGCTCCAGCCCGCACGCGAAAATTTCTCCCGTGCCCTTTTCCCGAATTGATTCCCGTTGATTTAGAGCACCAAATAACGCACCGTTTGCTTCGAATAGAAGCACTTGATCTCGTCTTTCATTCCCCCATAAAATCCCTCTCTTAAACGTCCTAAATTGCTCTAATTTCGTTCTTCATTAAACATGGGCGTTTTTGGTCGAAATTAATGTCCGGTTGATTGCGGGCAAATTACTGCACCAAATCAAGCACCGTCGGATTCTATATAAAGCCCTCGACCTCCTCCTCCATTCCCCCCCAAAAGCCCTCTCCAATACGCCCACAGGCCGACGAATTTGTTCGCCGGAGTTCCGTTCGACCGCCACCGTATTCCTTTGATTCCGGCGAGCAGAGTGAGTCCCCGCCGCCGATTCTTGGTCCTTACTCTTTCCCACGTCCGTGCGCTGCTTTAAACACCCTCCTTGTTTCATTTCCACAGCCAAATCGTGCAGGCCGAGCTCGACCCGATGGTCAACGTCGCCGTCGCCACTCCGTCCGCCTCTCCATGCAGCTCCGGGAATCGCCGCTCAACTCTTACACCGTCTTCCGCTCCGCCGTGTCCAGCTGCGCGTCGCCGTCGTCTCCCTCGCGTCCGGGAGCTTCCGAAACGTCGTCGCCGACGACCACAGCACGCCGATCGTCCGCGTCCGCCTGCGATCGCCCGACCGATCCACTGCCGCCGTCATCTTCTCTCGCCGGTGAGATGCTGATGTGCTTCCTTCTATCTTGTTACGTACATATCACTTGATGAAGGGTAGTAGCCATTAGAAAAAACGTCATAGGTCACCTATTCAATATTTTCTTTTTCTGACTAGACATAACTTTCAAAATTCATATTAAATCAACCGTAACTCCATTTTTGATGTTTTGTAGTCTATGGAATCGTATGAACATGTACAAAATAGTGGTATAATAAAAACTTATATTTTAGTCGTGCACTAACTTGGTATTTACAGAAACATGTAAAACATTATTTTAATTATAGTTTTAATTCTGTAAGGTCAAAATTTGTAAATAAAATATCTTTAAAAAGCCCATGACCTATAGATTATGCTAGTTCTGTTGTTTTCCAACCTTGAGAAATTTAGATTTTTTCAAATTTAAAATATGATATTTAGTAAATTTGACAAACTTTTGATATAAACATTAATTTTGAGTAAATCCAATTGCTAATTTTTTTTATAAAACGTCCCCTGCCCATTAGCACTATTTATAAAAGTTTGTTATAAAAATTTAATCATAGAAAACTTTAAGATTATATATTTTTCTTTATTTATATTTTGCAAAAATAGAAATTAATTAAATTGCATTTATAACCTCATCATATTTATAAAGAAATCAGCTGGTTTTCCGCGAAATCTATTTCAGTAGAGCGTATGATGTCGATGGAAAAGTTATTTTGAAGCTTTCTTGTGATTAAAAAGTGCATTTCATGTATAACTTATTTTATTATATAGTTATACTTCTCATAGGAAAAACTCCTCCCTCATTTTCTCTAAGTTAGGAGTATTTTCAACTTGTTATTTTGGAAAAGTGCTATGCACTAGACACTTAGGATTTTTTTAAACATGGATCTAGAAGGCCAATGAAGGACTTAGCCAAAACAAGACTTCAAGAATATCTTCAAGGAGTAGAAGCACTTAGAAGAAAATCAAGAAGAAGTTCATGAAGACTAACCAACAAATATTTTCTAAGTCTTGCTTCCCCTCTCTTTCTTTTCTCCCTCCTTCTCTGAGACTTCGTGAAGACTAAGTAAATCCAAGACCAGCCTAGGTGATACAAAAATCATCAAGTCTGAAGATTATTCAAGTCTACCAAGAATTCAATCAAGACATCACCAAGGAGAATATTACAAGTCTGGAGATGAAGCCTAGAAGACCCACTACATCTTTATTCTATATTTTCCCTCTTTCCTAATCTTGTCTTTCACTTAAGACTTAAAAATATTTTCATGGCATGACATGCATCTCTAGTCCTTAGAAATAATTTGCATATCATACATAACATGTTTTCCTTAAAAGTTTTATGGAAACTTATTTGTTCACTATGTATGTGCATGTATGTTTGATGATTGTTGTTTGTTGATTGTTGTATTGTTGTTTGCTTATATTGTTTAGATTGAACGGAGAGCAAACGTTCGTTGTTGAAAAGAGTTTGTGAACAACGACAACATTCAAAGGCAAGTGGCACACCCCCATAGAAGTCCTATTATTTTTCTATGCATGAGTAGATTATTTTTCTATAACCATGTGTAGGATAGTATTGTTATGCAAGCCATGTTTAGACTTCCTTATTCCTGTGTCTAGGTTCCTATGAAAATACTTAGTAGAAAAGTGATGCTATGCAAAACAGTTTTTGATGAAATGTTAAATTCTACTAAGTTATAATCAAACACCTGGGTGGAATTGGTTGCTTGGATGTATGAGTTGAGTGTTGTCCCCAGGGGATTTAGCTGTGGGATATTCACTTGTGGATGGCCACCCAGGAACAGAGGAATATGAAGAACTCCGAGTGAAGATTGCTTCTCGTGCAGCCATTGCCAATATGGGCTCTGGCTTGATCAACTAAGCTGCATGGGCTCGCCCCGGCCTAACAGGTGGAGGTAGTCGTTTGTAGGTGGAGTGCGTCAGGCCAGAGTGGGAGGGAAAATGCTTCTGAAAGATCTCGTCTCATTCTTCCCCTTTCCCTTATCACTATAAGTGTGTAAATGATAGTTTGGGTTGAATAGGTACAGTGGTGAACGTGCACAACCTCTGCAGAGTTAAAATCTAAGTACTTAGCCGTGTCCCCGGAAACGGACAATTGAGCAGCTGAACGAGGACGTCAACGGAGGATTCCATCATTCCAACTTCAGCAATAAAACTTGATGGGTGAACAAGGGAAGATGAGATTATGGTTTTCATGCCATACTTGTCTTGATTTGAAGAAAGTGTTTTCCAAAGAGATAGGAAAAATTGGCTTTATGCAAAACAGCCTTGAACTCCACCAGCCAAATATGCATATAGGCTATTAGAGTTATTCCAATAAGTGTCCACCATAGTGTCACTTGCCAGACTCCATTTTTAATGGAATCTGACCCACGTTGTTGCAATATTTTTCTTATTGCAGATTTGATCAGATGACGAGTGAGGTTTCGTTTAAAGGTTTTGAGTCTACAACCAACATGTTTTCGCCTGTGGCAACATGAAATTGATGGAGACTCACTGTCATTGTATTTCCGCTGTGTACTCTTTCGAAGCTAGCTTTATGCTATGCAAATTGTATTGAATATTTTGTAAGTCTGGATCATCGATGTAATAAAATTGATACTTTGTTGTGATATTACATCGTAAACTGTGTGTGCAAACGAATCGATCCAGTGATTTGCACTATACATAGGTATTTGCCATATGATAAGTGCATGTACGCTACAGATGGTATCAGAGCACTGTGTTGCCTGTAGGTTTGAAACCCTATGTAACACCCCAATTTTCTCAGTCTTAGTAATTGTGGTGTTATCCTAGATTTTTCTTCTCAACCTTAGCTAAAACTTTGTGTGTGTAGAATTTTTGAGTCATGATTTAATTTGTTTGCACACCTTATGCTTGTTGTGCTCCACTAGCCTTCCATGATAATTGAAAACACTAAAACCTCAACAACAAAATTAAAATATCAACTATTAGGATCTTCATGGTTGTTAAAACATAGCCAAACTAGGAGCAAATATTAAGCAAACCATAAATGGTTTTTGACATGCATCTGAAACATTTTGGTCTAAGGAACCTATAGTTTCACACCCTGTTCCAAATTTTCTCAAAAGAACTTGTTTTCACATAAATATCACTAGTTTAAGTATGCATCAAATATCAATGACCATTAGCTCTTCTTTTCTTTTCTGATTTTATTTGTCTCATCTGTTATTTAGGGAATTAATAAGTAAACACTAATTTTTTCAAATTCTACCATTAGCTAGTGTTTGTTCATCTTTTGTTTTGAATTTTCAAATTCAAAATATTCCTTAGGATTTTCAAAAGAAGAGATTGGAGGAGAAGAAGAACCTAATCTAACCGAACCCTATCTAACCCTCCTCGATCTCTCTCTCTCTCTCTCAATCATCTCTGCTGGGGAAGAAGGGGACAACACCCCCTGCCCTACCCCACCTGCCAGCCCCTCTCTTCTCTCCCTCTTCCACTCATCTCCTTCACTTTACCACTCCGGCCAACCCGAGCCCCCTCCCTCGTTTTCTACTGGCTCAACCCCGTCATCCCGACCACCATCTCTCCTGCCTCCCTCCACCGCCCTGGAGAAACAATCAGCCCACTCCTCCACCCTCCCCAAACCACTCCTGTCCGAAGAGAGCTCAAAACCGCCCCCTGGTTTTGAAGCTGTGTCCAGCCACGCCCTCCCCCTTTAAATCGTTGCTCGAGACCCTCCCACACCTCCTCTACTCACCCATTCCACCCTCGCCCAAAACCGCGTCCTCTCTCGTGCTCTGGAAGAAGAAAACGTCGCCGGTGACCGAGCTCTTCCCACGACCCTCACCGTCGATCTTCTCCACCTTTCTTTGCCATTTTTGGCTCCTCGAGCGCGTCTCGACGAGACCTAATTTCCCCTACCCTCCTTTTCATGATTAGGTGCCCGTAGGCGTCACGTTCGTCCACGACCTGAGAAGATCGCCGCCGCCGTTGCCATGGACTCCGACACCGCCGGAGGAAGCTGAGGACACCGTCGTGCACGCCGTCGTCTCCTCCGTCAGCCCCAGTCCTTCCCCTGGCCTCGCTCGGCCTCTGGTGAGCGCTCGTTGCCGCCCTCCTTCTCCTCCGCGTCTGGTTCATCCGCGCCGCGTCGCGAGGAGGACGACGACCGTGAACCGTAGATCGCAATATCTACGGCCAGGTTTGAACCTCACCGTGCGCGCGCGATCTCGCGCGAGTGGGCCTGCCCAGTTCGGTCCCCCGCGCTGCTCCGTGTGGTCGCTAGGCCGATTCGGCCCAGATCCGGCCGCTCGGCCCTTTTTCTTTTTAGAAAATCATTTTCTGTTAATATTTCCAGAGAATCTTTAGTCTAGCTTTTATTCATTTGTGGTAAACCCAGAGTTGCTAAAATGATGGGATTAATTTTGTAACATGCATGCACGTTTACTTAACCATGTGGCTTTGGATTTGTTCCAAAATGTGTTTCCTGTTGTGTGTTAAAATATATATAGTAAAAAGTACCTATTTCACCATTTGTTTAATAACTTGTGTTTTATAAATCCAAATCATGCAATCTTGGATCTGTTGGAAAGCTTGTAAAAATGTCTACCTAGATTGGTAAATCTTGAATGCAGGAGATTACTCTAGCAAAAGTAGTTTCTAGTCTAAGAATAACATCAGTAGATGTTTGGTGATTTTTAATTCTTAAGTAAAAACACTTTTTGAGGTAAATCCACTTGGAAGGGTTAGATATGAGTTGGAAGTATCATGTGCCACAATGGTAGATTTTTCATGAAAATATTTATTATTTATTGGGCAAATCTCTGAAAAATAGGGAAATAATCTCTTAAAATGCATTTCTGAAATTTCAGAGATTATTGCATGTCTAGTTTTGTTTGGTTGAGCCTTGTTGTTGAAGGCTCCATCAAAAAGATTAAGTTTTCTTGTAGTGAACTCTTATTTCCTTACCTCAAAACTTTAGGATGGGAACCCATTTGACAAAACTGTTTTACGGAGGAAAACCCGAGTTGCTGGGAGCAATCGGCGAGCAAGTGTTTTATTAAAACCCGAGTTGCTGGGAGCACTCGGAGATGTTTGCGAAAACCCGAGCTGCTGAGAGTAGTCGGAGGAGAAAGTGTTTTGAAAAACAAAGTGTGACCCTAGCTGCCGCCCGAACAATTAACCTGTGCAGCCACACTACCTGACATGGGTAGGGCTTAGCCGGAAGCTTCTATGTTTTAGTGTTGGCGCTCTCATACTTTCTATGAGGGCTGGGCCCTCGAAGCCGTGTTGTTGTCCGGAAGAGACAATACACTGCTGCGGATCAGCAGTCGGACGATTACGGCAGGTCTCCTGACGTGGCGGTGTGGCATCCCGAGGAAAGACCAAGAGGTCTAGTGGAGCACACGGTGCCGAGGAGAACCAACCTACCAGGAGGCCCCGATACTAGGGTGGTCATAGTGAAAAGCTTTGATCATGTTATCCGGACCCCCGCATGCTATTGTATGATGGGCCGTGGCAGACACGTCGGAAGGACTTATTGGTGTGGGTAAAGTGTACAACCTCTGCAGAGTGTAAATCTATTCTAATAGCCGCGTCCGCGGTCATGGACGGTTGGAAAGGTCCCACTAGGCATGCTGACTTTTTATGGTTTTCGAAAGAGAAGTGTTTTCGAAGGAAGCAAGTAGTCAACAAAGTGGTACCTGGGAGGTACAGAATTTGGGTGAGGATGATTGGTCTCGGGGAGATAATCAGTTCGATCTCAAGTCAGGAAAAAGGGTTACCCCTATCCTAGTGTTTTGATAAACTTTTACAAAAGAAAGTTTTGAACTTGGATATGTCCTTGCTATATCTAAGGGAAGAGAATTCTATCTCTAAATGTTTTTCTTCAACAAAGATATAGAGATGTCGCATTCTAGAGAAGAGAATTCTATATCTAAATGTTTTTCTTCAACAAAGATATAGAGATGTCGTATTCTCTATGCTTGAAATCATTGTATTCGAAAATAAGCCATGTGGTTGTATAAAGGAGCTTTCCCAGTTTTCGAAATGTGTTTTCTTGCATTATCATGAAAACTTAAGCCCTAGGGGTGGTCTTGCGAGTACGTAATTGTACTCATATGCCTTTGTCCCTGGATATTCAAATGTCCAGATTATAATGAGGAGGCCTACGTCGAGGAGGAGGTGTATGACCACGACTACGCCACTTAGCTGTCACCGGTCAACTGCACTTGTGGGATCAGCGCTCGGAGATGTTAAGAGCCGTCGCTAGCCACGAGCTTCCGCTATCTTAGTTAATTCCGTCCTGCGTGACGAGGTTTGTTGACTTGGGTCGTATGACCGTCTATGTGTTGTAAGTCTTTTATTCGTACGACTTGAATGATGTAACTCTTTGATACCAATGTTGGTTATGTGATTGCGATGCACTGATCATTGGGATCGTGATCTTTTACATAACGTGGGCATCTCAGACTTGTTTCGAGGGGTCCTTACAGACTTGGTATCAGAGCCATCGTTGACCTTAGGAGACTTTAGCTAGGTTGGACGTCGACGTCACGCAAATATGTTTTTCCTAAAAGTCTAGGAGAAATACTTAAAATGTGCAGAATATACTGTTATCCCCTCCCCTCTGTTGTTGGTTACTGATTAATATTATATATGCATTAAACCTCATGTTTTTACCTGTTTAAAATTTTACGCATCGTTCACTAATTCAACCTCCATTTAAAATTTTGTGTAGATGACCGGAGAGTTCTCGTCGTCGATTCAGTTGGGAGCTGTGCCCGACACTGGAGTTTCGCGTCTGTTCCAGGCAGACCTACTCCAGCTGACTAGGCACCTGAGGCGTCCGCTACCTGAGCTGCTGATAGGACGCTGTCTACCCATGGTTGGGGACGAGATGTCCTGAACCGTGAGGTGCATCCTTCGAGGGCCCCTGGTGCCACCCTTCGCCGAGGAGCTGATTAAGGATGCCCTCGCATCTACTCAGATGGGGGCATTCGTCACCGTGTTGCGGAGAGCTCTAGCTCGCTTGGTGTATGCTCACAGTACCGAGCTGAGCGGCACCCGTTTCGATTTTTACTCTGGCCTGGACGAGCAGAGTAACCCTGTGCCTCCGCGTCCCCACCCCACTCTCGGGAACCACTTGGCCGAGCTGGGACTCCTCGTCGAGTACACCCAGTCCCAGCTGGTCACTAGTCGTTTCGAGAGTGATCTTCACCGTCTGAATCACGACGGTGCTGAGGTGCGGATCTCGGCAGCTGAGCTGAGGATCGAGGACCTGGAGACGCAACTCAAGGCGTCTCAGGACAAGCTGAAGACCGTGGAGCTGAAGCTCAAGACCTCAGAGGAGCGTCTAGTGGAGTCCCAGGCAGAGCTGAAGAAGGAGCGCAAGGAGCGTCGTTCCGTCTCTGCGCGTTTCCAGACTACTCGCTTCTACAAGTTCCATCTCGACGGTATGGTTGACATGCTCCGGTCGACCATTGACGACCGCGACGAGAGGATTAGCGAGCTGGAGAGCGAGGTGGAGGCGCTGAGTAAGGAGAACGATGATATGTTGCCTGATGATGAGGACCCTATGGAGGATATGGACATGGAGCCTGAGAGTGGACAGGACGACGACGACCTTCGAGGCGAGGACGGTGAGGACTCGGGAGCTGTGATGTCCGAGGACGAGGACCCCGACGAGCCACCTTTCGACAGTGATGCTGCCGTGGACGTGGAGTAGCTAGTTGCGTAGTAACTTTTGGGTTAGGGCCGAACCATCGCGATAAGTGGATGCGATTGTGTGGTCTAGTTAGTATGAGTGTGTGTTTGAACTATTGTAAGACTATGTCAGTTCGGGTGTTGTGGTTGTGAACTATGTGATGATGCTTTTGGAAGCTTGTTATGGAGTGGCTCTTGTCTTACTTTGAGAAATGTCTTGCTAAAATTTATATGCTGCTGTGTCTGATTGATGAACCCTTTTTCCTAAAAACCTGTTTTAAAAATTCTAGTAAGGTTATTAATGTGTGTTTTAATCTGAAATTCAGAATGGCTAGGGATCCTCCACCCCCACCACCCGAGCCATCTATGGCTCAAGTGCTACGTCTTCTCCTGGAGGATCGTGAGGCAGCTCGCACTGAGAGGAATGCCAACCTTGCCACCCTACAACATCTTGCTCAGATTGCCGTCAACCAGAATGGCGGCCAAGGAAATGGGGAACCCCGCTCCAAACTTCGGGACTTTCAGAACACCAACCCGCCAGTCTTCTCCAAAAGTGAAGTACCCCTGGATGCGGATGATTGGATCCGTACCCTCGAGAACAACCTGAGAGTCGCCCAAGTGGGTGACCACGAGAAGGTGGTCTACGCCACTCATTACCTCTCTGGGCCTGCCCGAGCCTGGTGGGAAGCCATTCGTGCTCTGTTGCCACCGGAGGAAGTTGTGGCTTGGGCGGCTTTCAAGACCAAGTTCTTGAAGCGTTATGTGCCCTCCCGACTCGTCGGTATTATGCGAGAGAAGTTCCTGCAGCTCAAGAAAGGCGGGATGTCTATGAGTGAGTACTTGGAGAAGTTCACTTCTTTAGCAAGGTATGCGCCCACCGATACCGATATCGAGGACAAGAAGAAGGAGAGGTTCCTGAACGGGCTTCATGACGAGATGCAGTGCATTCTGGTGGTGATGCCTTTCACCGACCTGGAGTCCCTTGCGGATGCTGCCATTATGATGGAGCACAAGCGCAAGGCTTCGTTTGACAACCGCAAGCGTCGCCAGCAAATGCAGCAAGGCAGCAGCAGCCCAGCCGGGAGTTACCCCCGTCCGCGCCCTTCACCTCCACCAAGGCCTTCTTATCCATCGTCAAGGCCTCCAACTTTTGGACCAAGACCCAGCTACTTCCCTCGCCCGCCTGCACCTCGCCCTGGAGGTGGTTCCAACCCAGGCCTCAACTTTAATAGGCCGCCTGCTCCGAAGCCCACAGGAGGATGTTTCACTTGTGGACAACCTGGACATTTCTCGCGGGATTGTCCCACTAGACAGCCCGCCGGTGGTCGCCCTAATGCGACAAAGATGAACCAAGGGCCACCCCGTCCACCAGGAGGCAAGAACCCGTATCCCAAGAAAGCGGCCCCTGTCACCCGAGGCCATCTGAATCATATCAGTGCAGAAGAAGTTCAGGAGGCGCCAGATCTGGTTATGGGTACGTTCCCTGTCAACTCAGTTCCTGCCTCAGTTTTGTTTGATTCAGGAGCTTCCCATTCCTTCGTTACGGAGCCGTTTGTTAGGAAGAGTGGTATGGTTCCAACTTTGATGCATCGTCCTATGAGGGTGCAAATTCCGGGGGCCACTACCAAGGCCCTTTTGTCATGCAAGGAGACTCATGTGGAAATTCAGGGAGCCCGATTCCATGCAGACTTGGTGGTCTTAGGAAATCAAGGGATCGAAGTGGTGTTAGGGATGAATTGGATGGCAGTCAACCGGGGGAAAATTTATTGCACCAACAAGTCTGTCACACTAACCACCCCGGAAGGAGAGGAGATTACACACTTCTCGACCCAATACTCCACCACGGGTCATTTCCACAAAAGCGTTGCTGGATCCATTTTGGAAGAGGTACCGGTCGTGTGTGATTACCCGGATGTTTTTCCCGAGGAGTTACCCGGTATGCCGCCAGATCGGGATATCGAGTTCATCATTGAGTTGGTACCCGGTACTGGCCCTATAGCTCAAAAACCCTACCGGATGAACCCCGAAGAGTTGGTGGAACGGAAGAAGCAGTTGGATGACCTGTTTAGAAAAGGGATGATTCGCCCTAGTGCGTCACCCTGGGGGTCACCAATCATCTTCGTGGATAAAAGGGACGGTACCACTCGCTTGTGTGTGGATTACCGTAAGCTGAATGATGTGACTATTAAAAAAAGTATCCTCTACCCAAAATTGAGGATCTTTTTGATCATCTTAACGGAGCCCGAGTCTTCTCTAAGATCGATCTCCGCACCGGACACCATCAGCTGAAAGTTAGAGAATCTGACATCCCTAAGACAGCCTTCATCACTCGTTATGGGTTGTTTGAGTATACGGTGATGTCCTTCGGCCTAACTAATTCCCCTGCCTACTTCATGAACCTGATGAACAAGGTGTTCATGGAATACTTGGATAAGTTTGTAGTTGTCTTCATCGATAACATCCTGATTTATTCCAAGTCAGAAGAGGAGTATGAAGAGCATCTGAGGTTGGTTCTCGGTACCCTGCGAGAACACCAGTTGTATGCTAAGTTCAGTAAGTGCCATTTTTGGTTAAAAGAAGTAGGTTTTCTTGGCCATGTTATCTCAGCGGGAGGGATATCTGTAGATCCTACCCACATCAAGTCCATCCTTGAATTCCCAACCCCCACCAACCAAACCGAAGTGAGGTCCATCCTTGGATTAGCAGGTTATTACCGCAAGTTTGTTGAAGGGTTTTCGAGCATCGCCAAGCCCCTTACTCAACTTCTGAAGAAGGACCAGAAGTTTATCTGGACCGACAAATGTGAAGCCAGCTTCCAGGAACTAAAAAAGCGCCTTACCACCGCACCTATTTTTAACCATGCCTGATGTGACCAAAGATTTCGTGGTTTATTGCGATGCCTCCAAACTTGGACTTGGATGTGTCCTTATGCAAGAGGGCAAAGTGATTTCCTACTCGTCGCGACAACTCCGCAAGCATGAACAGAATTACCCCACCCATGACCTAGAGCTTGCTGCAGTGGTCCATGCGCTCAAGACTTGGTGACACTTTCTGATGGGCAACCGCTGCGAAATTTACACCGATCACAAGAGCCTGAAGTACATATTCACCGAGAGGGATTTGAACATGAGGCAGCGAAGATGGATAGAACTCATCAAAGATTATGACTTGGACATCCATTACCACCCTGGAAAGGCTAACGTTGTAGCTGATGCCCTTAGCCGTCAGCCGTGTTCATTCAACTCCATGATCAAGATTCGGCAGCCAGAACTCTGGGAAGAGCTTGATCAGATGGGTATAGAAGTGGTCAGTTGTGGGGCAGTCGATCAACTCCTGTTGCAACCCACCTTATGGGAGCAGATCAAGAAAGCACAGAAGGGTCACGAAAGCATTGAGGGCATCAAGCGAAGATTGGACAAAGAGGAAGTCACAGGATTCACCATCGACCCTGCCGGCATTCTTTGGTACACGGGACGCATCTGCGTACCGCCGGACCCTGTTTTGAAGCAAATAATTATGAAGGAGGCCCACGAGACTTTGTACTCTATCCACCCTGGTGGAACCAAGATGTACCAGGATTTGAAAAAGAATTTCTGGTGGCATGGCATGAAACGCGAGATTGCACTCTTCGTCCAGAACTGCGACATCTGCCAAAGAATCAAAGCAGAACACCAGCGACCAGCTGGATTACTCCAACCTCTTAAGATGCCTGAGTGGAAATGGGATTAGATCGGCATGGATTTTATCACTGGATTACCCTGATCCAATCGCGGGCATGACGCTATTTGGGTTATTGTGGATCGACTCACCAAGGTGGCACATTTTCTCCCGGTGAGCACTCGTCATCGATCTGATCAACCTGCGGACCTTTACATGTCGCGCATCGTCAGCCTTCATGGGATACCTAAGACTATCGTATCAGATCGGGGAACCCAATTCACTTCTCGATTTTGGACTAAGCTTCATGAGGAGCTCGGAACCAAACTCTTTTTCAGTACCGCATATCACCCTCAGACAGGAGGACAAACGGAAAGGGTCAACCAGATCTTAGAGGATATGCTTCGATCCTGTGTATTAGCTTATGGGGCCAAGTGGGAGAGTTGTTTGCCGTTTGCTGAATTCTCTTACAACAACAGCTACCAAGCTAGTCTGAAGATGGCACCATTCGAGGCTTTGTACGGACGGAGGTGCCGTACTCCTTTGAACTGGTCGCAAACGGGAGACATCCAAATTTTTGGGGTTGACACTCTGAGGGAAGCCGAAGAGCAACTTCAACTTATCCACGACCGTCTTAAGGCCGCACAGTCCAGACAGAAAAGTTACGCAGATTCCAGGAGGCGTGAACTCAACTTCAAGGAAGGAGATATGGTATACCTCCATGTTACTCCACTCAAGGTAATGCAGCGTTTTCATGTGAAGGGGAAGTTAGCACCAAGGTATATAGGTCCCTTTAGAATCGTCAGTCGAAGAGGAGAAGTATCTTACCAGCTAGACCTGACGCCTCCTCTGTCGGAATTTCAAGACGTGTTTCATGTGTCCCTGCTCCGGAAGTGCCTGCAAGTTCCAGGTGGGACTCATTCATATCAGGAGGTAGATCATCGCACCATTGATCTCAATCATGATATCACCTATTGAGAACGACCACTTCGTGTTCTCGCTGAAGACGTCTGTCTGACACGGAGGCGGAAGATCAGATTCCTGAGGATCCAGTGGAGCAACCATTCGGAGGAAGAAGCCACCTGGGAGCGTGAAGATTATTTGGAGCGTGAATTTCCTGGTTTTCTTTCTTCTTCAAATCTCGAATCTCGGGGACGAGATTCTCCTAAGGGGGGAAGGTCTGTAACACCCCAATTTTCTCAGCCTTAGTTATTGTGGTGTTATCCTAGATTTTTCTTCTCAACCTTAGCTAAAACTTTGTGTGTGTAGAATTTTTGAGTCATGATTTAATTTTTTTGCACACCTTATGCTTGTTTTGCTCCACTAGCCTTCCATGATAATTGAAAACACTAAAACCTCAACAACAAAATTAAAATATCAACTATTAGGATCTTCATGGTTGTTAAAACTTAGCCAAACTAGGAGAAAATATTAAGCAAACCATAAATGGTTTTTGACATGCATCTGAACCATTTTGGTCTTAGGAATCTATAGTTTCACACCCTGTTCCAAATTTTCTCAAAAGAAATTGTTTGCACATAAATATCACTAGTTTAAGTATGCATCGAATATCAATGACCATTAGCTCTTCTTTTCTTTTCTGATTTTATTTCTCTCATCTGTTATTTAGGGAATTAATAAGTAAACACTAAATTTATCAAATTCTACCATTAGCTAGTGTGTGTTCATATTTTGTTTTGAAGTTTCAAATTCAAAATATTCCTTAGGATTTTCAAAAGAAGAGATTGGAGGAGAAGAAGAACCTAATCTAACCGAACCCTATCTAACCCTCCTCGATCTCTCTCTCTCTCTCTCAATCATCTCTTCTGGGGAAGAAGGGGACAGCACCCCCCTGCCCTACCCCACCTGCCAGCCCCTCTCTTCTTTCCCTCTTCCACTCATCTCCTTCACTTTACCACTCCGGCCAACCCGAGCCCCCTCCCTCGTTTTCTACTGGCTCAACCCCGTCATCCCGACCACAATCTCTCCTGCCTCCCTCCACCGCCCTGGAGAACCAATCATCCCACTCCTCCACCCTCCCCAAACCACTCCTGTCCGAAGAGAGCTCAAAACCGGCCTCTGGTTTTGAAGCTGTGTCCAGCTACGCCTTCCCCCTTTAAATCGTTGCTCGAGACCCTCCCACAACTCCTCTACTCACCCATACCACCCTCGCCCAAAACCGCGTCCTCTCTCGTGCTCTGGAAGAAGAAAACGTCACCGGTGACCGAGCTCTTCCCACGACCCTCACCGTCGATCCTCTCCACCTTTCTCTGCCATTTTAGCTCCTCGAGCGCGTCTCGACGAGACCTAATTTCCCCTACCCTCCTTTTCATGTTTAGGTGCCCGTAGGCGTCACGTTCGTCCACGGCCCAAGAAGATCGCCGCCGCTGTCGCCATGGACTCCGGCACCGCCCGAGGAAGCTGAGGACACCATCGTGCACGCCGTCGTCTCCTCCGTCGGCCCCTGTCCTTCCCCTGGCCTCGCTCGGCATCTGGTGAGCGCTCGTTGCCGCCCTCCTTCTCCTCCGCGTCTGGTTCGTCCGCGCCGCGTCGCGAGGAGGACGACGACCGTGAACCGTAGATCGCAAGATCTACGGCTAGGTTTGAACCTCACCGTGCGCGCGCGATCTCGCGCGAGTTGTCCGGCCCAGTTCGGTCCCCCGCGCTGCTCCGCGTGGTCGCTGGGCCGATTCGGCCCAGATCCGGCCGCTCGGCCCTTTTTCTTTTTAGAAAATCATTTTCTGTTAATATTTCCAGAGAATCTTTAGTCTAGCTTTTATTCATTTGTGGTAAATCCAAAGTTGCTAAAATGATGGGATTAATTTTGTAACATGCATGCACGTTTTCTTAACCATGTGGCTTTGGATTTGTTCCAAAATGTGTTTCCGGTTGTGTGTTAAAATAGATCTAGTAAAAAGTACCTATTTCACCATTTGTTTAATTACTTGTGTTTTATAAATCCAAATCATGCAATCTTGGATCTGTTCGAAAGCTTGTAAAAATGTCTATCTAGATTGGTAAATCTTGCATGCAGGAGATTATTCTAGCAAAAGTTGTTTCTAGTCTAAGTATAACATCGGTAGATGTTTGGTGATTTTTAATTCTTAAATAAAAACACTTTTTGAGGTGAATCCACTTGGAAGGGTTAGATATGAGTTAGAAGTATCATGTGCCACAAAGGTAGATGTTTCCTGAAAATATTTATTATTTATTAGGCAAATCTCTGAACAACAGGGAAATAATCTCTTAAAATGCATTTCTGAAATTTCAGAGATTATTGCATGTCTAGTTTTGTTTGGTTGAGCCACTTTTGTCCCTAGATTAATGTTTGGGATATTTTTGTGGGATAGCCACATGTTTTATCTAACTCACCCCACTGGTTTGGCACAAAAATAATCCATATTATTTTCTGTACATAAATAATAGTCAGAAGTATATGTTATCTTAAAACAAGGACTACTTGAGCTAGGAGTATCCAAATTAGATGAATAAAATCTCCACTTAAAGAGAAAACTCATATCTCACCAGAAAAATTAATTATGCATACACGAGATCTATAAAACTGAATCTATCTTCTCATTAAGTTTGACATCAGTAGGTCTTATCTGATTTTTGATTATTATTTGGTGATAGATTTTCATGCTCAGCTAATTTTCAGAGCTCCATATGATAGTTAGGAGTCATGTGGTAGAAGGGTTTAATTTTAGGAGCAGTACCTTAGGAGTTTTGCCTTTTTCATGTAAACAGCCCTTGGTGAGTATTTAAATGCATCAGTTGTATGCTCTTTTTGTGATGCTTGTTGTTGCTCTGTTTGTGATGCTTGTTGTTGGTGATTATACTTTAGATTGTTATCAACTTGCAGTTTAGGATTTACACTAGCTTCGTTTGTTTCGTTTTCATGTTACGGTAGAACCGCAAACCGAATAGGAGCAGTACGAGGTAGCTGAGCACAACTACGAAGAAGAACAAGACCAGGGACAGTACTCTGAGCAAGGAAAGCCACCTCACCAATATAATGAATCCTATTATTTTTATCAAGCATATTTTGTTTCAAAACAAAATAATGCATGTTCTATTTCTTTGTGGTACCTTGCCACCCAAAAACTATTTATTTGTACAAATTATTGTTTGGCCAAGGTTATCTACTAGAATATTATAGGTGTTACAAAAGGAGTTTAGTTGGTGAGCCTTGTTGTTGAAGGCTCCATCAAAAAGATTAAGTTTTCTAGTAGTGAACTCTTATTTGCTTACCTCAAAACTTTAGGATGGGAACCCATTTGATAAAACTGTTTTACGGAGGAAAACCCGAGTTGCTGGGAGCAATCGGTGAGCAAGTGTTTTATTAAAACCCGAGTTGCTGGGAGCACTCGGAGATGTTTGCGAAAACCCGAGCTGCTGGGAGTAGTCGGAGGAGAAAGTGTTTTGAAAAACAAGGTGTGACCCTAGCTGCCGCCGAACAATTAACCCGTGCAGCCACACTACCTGACATGGGTAGGGCTTAGCCGGAAGCTAGTATGTTTTAGTGTTGGGGCTCTCATAATTTCTATGAGGGCTGGGCCCTCGAAGCCGGGTTGTCGTCCGGAAGAGACAATACACTACTGCGGATCAGTAGCCGGACGATTACGGCAGGTCTCCTGACGTGGCGGTGTGGCATCCCGAGGAAAGACCAAGAGGTCTAGTGGAGCACACGGTGCCGAGGAGAACAAACCTACCGGGAGGCCCCGATACTAGGGTGGTCATAGTGAAAAGCCTTGATCGTGTTATCTGGACCCCCGCATGCTATTGTATGATGGGTCGTGGCAGACACGGCGGAAGGACTGATTGGTGTGGGTAAAGTGTACAACCTCTGCAGAGTGTAAATCTATTCGAATAGCCGCGTCCACGGTCATGGACGGTTGGAAAGGTCCCACTAGGCATGCTGGTTGTTTTATGGTTTTCGAAAGAGAAGTGTTTTCGAAGGAAGCAAGTAGTCAACAAAGTGGTACCTGGGAGGTACGGAATTTAGGTGAGGATGATTGGTCTCGGGGAGACAATCAGTTCGATCTCAAGTCAGGAAAAAGGGTTACCCCTATCCTAGTGTTTTGATAAACTTTTTCAAAAGAAAGTTTTGAACTTGGATATGTCCTTGCTATATCTAAGAGAAGAGAATTCTAGATGTCGCATTGTAGAGAAGAGAATTATATCTCTAAATGTTTTTCTTCAACAAAGATATAGAGATGTCGTATTCTCTATGCTTGAAATCATTGTATTTGAAAATAAGCCCTGTAGTTGTATAAAAGAGCCTTCCCAGTTTTTGAAATGTGTTTTCTTGCATTATCATGAAAACTTAAGCCCTAGAGGTGGTCTTGCGAGTACGTAATTATACTCATATGGCTTTGTCCCTGGATATTCAAATGTCCAGATTATAATGAGGAGGCCTACGTCGAGGAGGAGGTGTATGATGACGATTACGCCACTTAGCTGTCACCGGTCAACTGCACTTGTGGGATCAGCGCTCGGAGATGTTAAGAGCCGTTGCTAACCAGGAGCTTCCGCTATCTTAGTTAATTCCGTCCTGCCTGACGAGGTTTGTTGACTTGGGTCGTATGACCGTCTATGTGTTGTAAGACTTTTATTCGTACGACTTGAATGATGTAACTCTTTGATACCTATGTTGGTTATGTGATTGCGATGCACTGATCATTGGGATCGTGATCTTTTACATAACGTGGGCATCTCGGACTTGTTTCGAGGGGTCCTTACACCCTAGGTTTGGATAGGAATAGGATTTAACCATAGGATTGAAAATCTATTTTATTCACTTTTCTAAAAACAAAACTTTTTATTTTATCTTCCTCGTACTCTCAGCTACTATCAACCTTGTAAAAATACCTTATCTTTTTCTAGATGACCATGTTCTTGTAGTCTAAGTCTGATTCTACTGCTTCATATAGAAAAGTTTCAATTCAACATGAAGTTCTACATGCATGGAAGACCACTGAAGAAACAGGATTTGGCCAACACTTCTAAGATATCCAAGAAAGTTGAACAAGAACTTGAAGCGCTCACGAAGGAGGTAGATTTGACCACCACCTAAATAGAATGACGATATCGTGTTAGTGTATTGATCATATCAACTTGGCTATATGACAATACTAGATTGTTTGTTTGTTGTGAACCTTGTTGCTTGATGTTTCTTAGATGTTGATTGAATATGTTATAGATTAGTTGCCTTGTTTTGTTTTATTGAACTAGGATTCCTCCATAGTACAAATAATTCAACTCATTGCTTTCTAAACCAAACAGATGTCTCACCCCAATACCAACACCAATGTTTTCCATACAACTATGCAACTACTGTTAGAGAACCGGAGTCAGCTGTGGAAGTTGATCAATGACCAACTACCTAAGATTGATCAAAACCATAGTGATTTTGAAGAGAACCTCATGACCAAACTAAAGGCATGCAAAACTTGTGGAGAGATAGGACATACGTCCAAAGAATGTTCTGATGAGTGGCCCCATGGTCATACCATACGTCCAGTTAAAGAAAGCCTCACAAGTCAGGTTACTTGCTTCCTGTGTGAAGGAACAAACCATGTCCCAATTCAGTGTCAACTTTATCCCATTGTGCAACAAGCTAACCAGCAAACCAAGGAAGGAATGCAACAGTCTCTCATGAAGACCCTAGAGGAACAAGGACAAAAGGTTAAATCCAAGAAAGATCTTAGCCACATAAGTGGCTACAAGTGCAAAGAAAAGGGACACTATGTCAGTGGCTGCCCTGAGAGGAAGAAGGATAAATCTCTCCAAGGACCGAGTGGAAAACGTGAGTGCTAAAATTTCTGTATCCACCACATGCCATTGTATTTTGAATACTTGTACGCTCTACATCAAAGAAATAAACAAGATTAAACAAAGTTCCTAGACTGACCACAAAAAATTCTTTTAAGGGTGGTAGCCACCCAGATAATTCTAACCCAGCTGCCTAAAACCCAGAGATCCCAAACCATCTTTCTTTCGAGCCTTCCCAATCAGAAAAAACATCCCTGCCAGCTTTCGAGTTCCATGTCAGAAAATTTCATTTCTTGAAACCTCTCGAGTTATCATAATCCTTCCAAGCAGTTGCTTTTATTTCTAGCCTCTCCGAATCTCGGGGACGAGATTCCTTCTAAGGGTGGTAGTCTGTAACATCCCAACATTTTGGAATGTTCAAAAATCACTAAAATTTAAAACTTTTGATTTGATTAAAATAATAAAATACTAAAATTGATACTTTGTTGTGATATTACATCGTAAACTGTGTGTGCAAACGAATCGATCCAGGGATTTGCACTATACACAGGTATCTGCCATATTATAAGTGCAGGTACACTACATTATCGCCTTAAGCACTGTGTGTAAAGTAAGTAAAAACATCATCCTTTGACAAAGTACTACTATTTTATCCCTAGTAGCAACAGTACAACTACAACCTTAGAGCTAGCTGTCACCACCCCAGATTAAATAGAGACATTTACCTACTATCGAGCATAAATACCCCCTCTTGGAGTCACAAGCATCTACTTTGCCAGAGCATACACAAGTAACGGAGCGCATGCAAGATCATTAAATATCACACACATGATATATTATGAAGCAATAACTTTAGTACTCAATATTCATCGGATCCCAGCAAATACAACATGAAATATTACATAACGGTGATCTTGATCATGATAGGCAGCTCACAAGATATAAACATGATAGCACAAGAGGAGAAGACAACCATCAAGCTACTGCTATGAACCCGTAGTCCAAGGGTAGAATACTCACGCATAAGTCCGAAGGCGGGCATGGTGACATAGAGCCCTCCGGTGACGATCCCCTCTCCCGACAGGGTGCCGGGAGAAGTTCTGATCTCTCCCGAATTGGTTTTGACGATGGCGGCGGCTCGGCACCCGTGGAGAAAAAAATGAACACCGTCCTAGGGTTTTAAGTCTAGGGGGGTATATGTAGGCAAAACGGCGAAGGCGATGGAGCGCTAGGGGCCCCACACCACGTGTCGGCGTGGCTCTAGGTCCTACCGCGCCTGGACTAGGTGTGGGCCCCTCGGTCTACGTCTCCTCTTCGGTGCTCTGGAACGTTCCCGGTGAAAAACGGATTTCAGAAAAGAAATCGTTCAATTTCGAGAATATTTCCTTAAGTACTTTTCTGAAACCAAAAACAGCAGAAAACAAGAAACTGGCACTGTGGCATCTTGTTAATAGCTTAGTCCAAGAAAATGCATAAACTATATAAAATGCATATAAAACATGTAATAACTTGGTTAATATAGCATGGAACATATGAAATTATAAATACGTTGGAGACGTATCAGAAGGTCCACCCACGGGTGTTCAAAGAAGGAGACTGTGTCTTGAGGTTGATACAAAGGACTGCCGGAATGCACAAATTGTCGCCTCCATGGGAGTGTCCATTTGTTGTAAGAAGGGCCTTGCTCCACGATTCATACTACCTTGTAGATGCACAGGAAGCCAAGAAAGAAGTGATGGACAGGTCGGGAGAAGAAACCAATAGGCCATGGAATATAGCTCTACTTTGCCCCTTTTACACATAAAGGGCGCAGCGTATGTCTCTAAGTTTATAAGGAATGAAATGTCGGCACTTCGAGTTGAACTCAGGGACTGCCTTGTTTGTCTATGTCTGTGTTTTTCTTACAATTTTTATAGTATGACTTTTTGTATGCCGGCACTCCGACTTGAAACTCGGGGACTGCCTTGTATGTTTGTGTGTATGCTTTACTTATGTCGTCCATATGTCGAATAAAATTTGACCTCATTCCAAAGGGCAAGTATTGTATGCTATATGATGAGATCTTGTGACTCGACTGACAAACACCTAAAAGGTAGTCAAGAGGAGAGACTACGAAACATAGTGGACACGAAAACGGACTCGGGGACTCGGTCCAAACTCTATTCGGCATATGTTGATTTTACTAACCCTTTTTTTAACTATTTTTCTTTGTGTCGAATAACTTTAAGCCAAACCTCAAAAGTTTACGAGTATTGTATGCCGTGAATGGCGATTTTGTGACTGGACTGTCAGACAACGAAATGGCAGACAAGAGAAAAAGTCGCCAAGTATGGTAAACATTAAGTAAACTTGGGGACTTGGTGCAAAGGAGTTCAACACCAAGTCTTGTTTGATAACTTAGCAAAATAAACATGATTGTTCTGAGCAACTACTTAAAAGTATATATTACATTTGCACCCGGCATTCCAGGGATTTGACGAATTCAAACTTAAAGTTTATGTAGTGGGCCCAGAGGCACTGGTATCGGCAGCGGGCGTCTCAGCTGTCGAGGTGGAGTTGGGGCAGCAGTGGCGGATGTCAGGGCCAATGGAGTCTCGGTGGCGGCCGGCTGGGCGTCGCCGGTCGCTACTGGGTTTGTAGTGTCGGTCACAACCGACATGGGAGTGTCATATGTAGCTGGCTCGACAAGGACAATGGACGCAGGCGTGGAGATCTTGGCGGGCTCCTCGGTGGAAGCGTCGGTTGCAGCCGACGTTGCAATGTCGGTAGCAACCGACTTCGTGAGGTCGGTACTTTGCTCGGCGCCCGATGAAGGAGTCTGGACCACCGGCACTTCCTCAGCAGTCCCGGGGACTTCTTCGAAAGTCTCGGGGACTTCACCCTCGGCGTCTTGATCAACAGGTTCCTCGCCGTCAAGCCTGGCTTCGTCACCAAGCTCACTATTCTAATAGTCCTCGTCATCAGAATATGTGTTGCCATCGACAAACTAATGAGGTTGAGAATAGCGCGCCATATAGTCGGCAGTGTCTTGGCGGAGAGCAATCTTGGTGGGCTCTGTGATCCAAGGAGATCCTTCCCGCTGCGTCCGCACTTGCTCTAAATAGATCCCTTCGTACCAAGACAGCACGAAGGCAAAGCTTGGTTAGCACCGACACGAGCCGCAAAAGATCGCCATTCCGGAGCCGGCTCTCAGCCTTCTTCAACCCCTCAGCTAAGTCGGCAACGTTCTCCGGAGAGATCCAGCCCGGCCACAGAAGCCGGTGCGCTTTTATGCCGGCGTCAAGCAGCTCGGTACCAATGAGCTTGAGAGGAGTAACCTACGCATTCAGATCAATCAGGTGGTCCTCGACATCCCACTCAGAGGAACTGGGACCGGCTTCGGCGTGCTTGCCTCGAGTCTTCTCAACAACTTTAAGAGCTGCAGCTTGAGAGTGCTCAAAAAATACTGAACGAAGAGCTGTGACAGAGTTAATTCACATTCCTACTTAGGAGTCAGTATCGAAAAAAAAGAGCTTGAAGATACAGAGAAGTTGGTTAGGAAACTTACTATCCATCTGTCGGAGTAACGACATAGTTGATAGAAGACGGGGGTCCTCTAGCCTATGGATGGATGTGGGGAAGATGGCTGGAGTCGTCGAGGTCGGGATTGAACACGGCAAGTTTACCTAGCTTCAGATCTCGCAGCGGTGGCGAGACCCTACGTGCTGCTATAATTCACTATAAGGTAATATCCGTGAACAGGTTACAATGTATATGATGCGTACTGGAGCGTGTCCTAAAGGCTTCTCGCTGGCCGGCTTATATAGGCGGCCAGACCCCGGGTTACAATATAAGTACTTGTCCGGCAAGTAAACAGAGTCCTTGACCTAGCCGGCTTAGTTGCCGCTTTCCGTCTTGGGCTTGGTGGCTTGATGGGTTTCGGCCTTCCGCCTTCCTTGGACCATCCGCCTACTTCCTTGTACGTCAGCTATCTGGTCCTCCCGACAGGCATCAGCCTTACCACCCTTAGGCCACCCTGGACTAGCCGGATTGATCCATGCCAGAGATACCCCCAATTGGTATATCCCCAACATTAGCCCCCGGAAAGGTTGAAGTTCTCCAGGTGTCGGCTTGTTCTTGATCTTCATTCTTCAATGTTGGCGACTGCAGAACTTGAACCTTTCTGAACATAATGGGGAATCGTATGCCAGAAAGAGTTCTGGCATACGACCGCCTTTATTCGACATGGAAAAGACGGCTTAGCTTAACTTGTCGGATAGCTTTTTAAGAAAGCCTGATCCTTGACGGCTAGTCAAACTTATAGTTGACAGATGGCGTCGTTTGGTCCACGCCAGTTTGAAACCAAACGGAACGAAATAATGTTATGATTGCAAAATCATGGGAAAAGAGGAGTCGTGGAGATCGTGTGATCGTGTGCTGCTTCGTGGCCTTCGGTATGATCGCCACGTGTCCGGCTTTTCGAGCCGTTGCACGGATCGCAACGCCCGGCCTATATATAGGGAGGCGAGCCGTCCTTCTTCTTCCTCTGCACTCACTCTTTCTCTCCCGCTCTTGTCTCTTGCTCTCCTCGAGCACTTCACCACCTCCGAGCCAAAACTCCGGCGACCACCTCGACTCCGGCGTCCTCGCGCATGATGATGGCCTCCGACCCGAAGATAACTACGGTGGCGACGGCGAGCGGATCCGAGACGGAGCCCATCGCAACGACGACGATGGGTGACGCTGTCTTGCATTCCGCGACGGTGCGCGCTGGCACTTCTTCTTCCGCACCTTCTTCATCTACTCCGGTCATGCCCAGCCGTGGGGCGGCGACCTCCGCGCCCTCGTTTTCAACCATTCCGGCGGCTGGCAACGCGGCCTTCGACGGCGAGGAGGAGCCCGCAGACCTAGGGTCACACTACTGGCTCCCCTCTTCGGTGGACGATGAAGTCCTAAAGGATCTGGAGGAGGTCGGCTACCTGCCAACCCAGGACGACTGCGGTTGGCGGTCCGCCTTTGGCGACATCGTCCTGGCCCCGAAAGCCGGCGAGCGGGTAATCCTCACCTCCCATCTTGTTAGGGGAATTGCTTTGCCGCCTTCCACCGTTTTTAGTGAGGTGCAAGATCATTATGGCCTTCAGCCCCACAACATAGCGCCCAATAGCATACTTGTCCAAGCCGGCTTCACAGCTCTATTTAAGGGCTATCTAGGCATTAAACCTAGTTTAGACTTCTTTTGATTCTGTTTTCGTTGAAGGCGTCAAACTGTGTCAGACGGAGGTCTGTCAACCTGTGGCAGTGTTACTTTCAACTACCGCCAAGGGCGTCAATGGTATCCCAAGATACCTTATAGTGAGTCCATCAAAGGTTGGACCTCCACCTTCTTCTATTGCCGGGATATGGCAGCAGCCGGCCGCCAGTTCGGCATTCGGGAGTTCGTCAACGCGCCACCAACACCCAAGCCATGCTGGGACGAGGCGGTCCCCAAGTTGACAGAGGAGCTCCGTCTTGTGCAAAGGCAGATAGAGTTCCTCACCAGGACGATGGTCGCTCCGTTGCTTGACGGGGTAGATAAGGTGCTTTGCTGGCTGTCCCGGCAGATTCTACCTCTACGGTACAACCCGTACAAGATGTGTCATTATTCGCCTACTGACACGGCTCCTCTTCGCGTGAGCGAGAAGGAGTTACCAGCTGTCGAATTGGTGACCCGACTTCGCAGCCTTTTGCGTTTGTGAAGGCGGTGGAGGGTGTCCCCATGCACACCCACAACAACCCTGCCCTCGAGGTAAGCACTTTGCGTTTTCCCTTTTTTGACGGCTTTGTTAGCTTGTGTTAGGCTCCCTTAACACTTGCTTTCTTGGTTTATGCAGCTCTCTGCTTTAGGGGAGAAGAACCTGGCTCCCGCCTTTTACGAACCGGGAGGCGGTAAAACCAAGAAACGCAAGGCGTTCAATGCGTCTTCCTCTATGGTTAATGTCGAGAGGAAGAAACGTGCCACACCGGCACTGGGCCGGTGCTCGTCAATGATGACAAAAATGCGGGGATTAACACCCCCGAAGGTAAACGTCTCCGCCTTATTTGCTTGTCGGTCCTCTTCGTTGCTGGTGTTCATCTGGCTAACCATATCTTGTTGCCAGGGATCGGGTCGCGACTTCCAAGTTGCCGGCCAAGTCCCTGCTGGTCAGGGGAAATCAGCCCCATGGCACTTCTCCTGCAACCATGCCGCCACCTCCACAGCCCCAGGTCGGCGGGTTTATGAGCGATGCTCGTATGTGGCATGAGCCCCAGGCTCCGGCTTCAAATCCTCCGCCAAGAACCTCCTCGACTGGCCGTGCTGCCAGCTTCCCTTCTCGTTCGGCTGAGGCTGCGGCCAATGATGTCGACCAATCACGCATTTCCTAGGAGGATTGTTGGAGGAGGTTGTCGGTGGGCCGCCAAGGGCAGCCCCAGCTTCCGAGGGCGGGAAGGTCAGGGACCCCTGGGCGTCCCTGACGGACGCCAAGGAGGCATCCTTGTCCTTCGCCGATTTTGCCGCCAAGTCCTTCGCCTATTTGGAGGGCGATATTGCGTTAAGTTGTTATTTTGGCAATACTAGCATGTACTGTCATCCCCCCTGAGCACTTTGATGGCAATACGAATATTGTCGGCTAAGTGGTTTTGACATTGTCGTATATTGTTGGCTGTTTTTCACAGGGCGTCCTGTAACATCCCAATATTCTGGAATGTTTAAAAATCACTAAAATTTAAAACTTTTGTTTATTAAAATAAAATATTAAAATGCATAAGAAAACCAACTATAAAAGACTTCAAGCATATTGAAAAAGTTTATTAATTCAAATATCTCAAGTAATCACTATTTTTCAAAACTTGTTCAAGTTAAACATTTTATTATCCATATTATTTCTTAAACCTCAATTTATAATTTGACAAATTAATTACCAACTCCAAACCATTTTCATATAATAAAAGGTTTCTTTTTAAATAATTGATTTCAACCACTTAGCCATAGCTATTCACTAATTAAAATAATATTTACCAATGTTCTTTTAAACCATTTAAAACATGATCTATTTGCCAATTGGTTTTCATTCTTTTAACTAAGATCAATTTTTTTTGGGAAATTACAAGTCTGTAGTTTATAACTTTAAAACTTCATAAATTTAAATTAATGAATTATCCAAATAGAAATTTCATTAACTTAAATGATTTTCATTTATTTTCAAAACATAAAATGAATTTCATGAATATATTCAATATATGAAATGAAATAAATCTATAATCCTTTCCAAAGGTATGTTATGGAGTATCAATTTTTATATGGATGAAATTTAATTAGACTTTAATTTAAAATTTGATATTAAGTATCAAATTAGTATTAAACCAATAATTCAAAATTATTAATTTTAAAAAGTTTTCAAAACATGCACACTAATGTTTTAAAACATAGATATGAATATTACAAATTTATAGAAATTTGTTTGAATTCATTTGGAACCTTAAATCAAAAGTTATAAAGAAAAGAGAAAATCAGAAAAAGAAAAAAGAAAAATCCCTGACAGGCGGGACCCACCTGTCAGGAGGTCGTCTTCAACCTCTAGCCCATGATTTCTGGCCGAAACTCCTCCTCCGATTTCGGCTCGATTCCGAGCGTGTATTGCGCAATTTGTTTCCCCCTGTGCCCCCTTATAACCAACCCGACACCGCTTCTTTCCCCTCTCATCCCTCTCCGTTTTACGCCGCCAAGCCGCCGTATTAGCTCGCCGGACACCGCCATAGCCGCCGTCGTCCTTTGCTTTTTCCGGTGAGCCCCGACACTCCGAGCCCCTCTCATCCCTCCCCCTCGCTTCCCCTTGCTCTTGCGCATCTGCTTGACGTGGCGTGGTACTTTTTTTTCACAGCAGATCGAGTGATCGGTGTGCGACCGGAAGCTCCGTCCGCCGTCGCGTCTCCGGCGGAGGATAGCCGTCAATCGGAGCACCTGCACCACCCGCCACCGTCTCCGCCGCCCCGCACCGCGCCATAGCCTCCTCGAGTCTGGGAGAGGATGTAGCGACCGGAGCATCTCCACCCGAGCCGAACGCCGCCGTGCGCTCCGTCTCCAGCGACCAGAAGCGCCGCCCGGTGAGTATCCTCTCCCAGATCCGTCCGATCTAAGTTTAACGGCCCAGATTAGATTCATTAAATCGAATCGGTATTATAGATCTAAACAGTCAGATCCAGATCCAACGACCTAGATCCCTCCACTTATCCACGTCAGCGGATCCAGTCAGCTGCCATGTCGTTGCCTCGTCAGTGTCCAGTCAGCGCTGACGTGGAAATGAATTTCTCGATTTAGTTTAATTTGGCAGTTTTGCGGAAACACCCCAACTTATTAAAATTATTATAACTTTTTACTCACATATCCAAATTAAAATATTTTTGTATATTTGGAAAGTACTTGACATGTACAATATTTTACATCTGTTAGAATGCAAATTTGACTTAGTGTAAAATATTCAAATTTCAAATGGATGATTTGAGTATATTTGTCATAAATTCAAATCTATAAATCCAAAAATTGCATGTAAAATTGTTTTAGAAACTTTGGAATATTTGTAATATGATGCCTGTGTTATAAAATATTTTTGAGTATTATTTTCACGAGTTAATAGTTGTATTTGAATAGTTTGACTATTTTTGACATAACTACTAATAGAAACATTATTTTTGATAAAATCCAATTGCTATAAATTTATTTAAATCTCCTCTGTCTATTAACATCATTTATAAAATTTTGTTATAAAAATTTAATCATAGAAAACTTTAATCTTATATTTATCCCTTTTATTATATTTTGCAAAAATAGAAATTAATTAAATTGCATTTATAGCCGCATGCAAATTTTATAAATAACATAAAGATGAGTATGATGTTTCTAATAATTAAAAAGTGCATTGCATGCATAACATATTTTATTATATAGTTATACTCCTCATAGGAAAACTCCTCCCTCATTTTCTCTAAGTTAGGATTATTTTCAACTTACTATTTTGGTAAAGTGCTATGCACTTAGACACTTAGGATTTTCAAAATGGAGCTAGAAGACCAATGAAGGACTTAGCCAAGAAAAGAAGACTTCAGAAGTATCTTCAAGGAGTAGAAGCACTAAGAAGAAAACCAAGAAGAAGTTCATGAAGACCAACAAGAAATATTTTCTAAGTCTTGCTTCCTCTCTCTGTCTCTCTTTTCTCCCTTCTTCTCTTATACCTCACGATGACTAAGTTATATTCAAGAACAACCTGGAGGCTATCAACACTATCAAGTCTTTAGAGCCATCAAGTCTACAAAATTGCAATGAAGTCATCACATCAAGAAGAAAAGGAAGCAAGGAGAATATTCTACATCTTTATTTCTATCTTTTCCCTCTTTTATAATCTTGTCTTTCACTTTAGACATAAACAATTTTTGATCATGTTATTACCATCTTGAAGTTTGTTGGATCCTAGCGGCATAGTGAAATGAAGCGGCCTGGAGACTAACCTTACATGTCCACGTACATGAGACTTGTTCCACAACTTAAGTGGCTGGCCAGGTGTCTGTCTCTCTCACTATAGTGAATATCCAATTTACAAAGATTTGTTAATAGTTGTTGATCACCTTGAAGAATAGAGTTAGTATTTTCTCTAAGTAGTTATCCACATCATGACTAAGTCATTAGAGTGCTTATTCAAGATGATTTATAACAAAGTTATTTTGTCCAACTTACGGCCTTAGTCCTTGGTCATTTTTGACCAACATAATTGCCTTGCATTAACTTAGAAGATTTTCATGACATGCATCTCTAGTCCGTAGAAATATTTTGCACATCATGCATAAACATATTTTCCTTAGAAATTTTATAAAACTTGTTTGTTCATTGGGTATGTGTTTGTATGCATTGTGTAGTTGTGTTTTATGTTGATTGGTGTATTGTTGTTTGTCTATACTATTAGATTGAATGGAGAGCTCCGAATAACGTTGAAAAGAGTTTGTGAGCAAAGACATCATTCAAAGGCAAGTGGCACACCTCATAAACCTCCTTCTATTTTCTATATACATTACTTAGTGTATTTTTGTATAAGCATGTGTAGGATAGTATTGCTATGCTAAACCTGTGTAGAAATTCCTTACTCATGTGTCTAGGTTCCTATGCAATACTTACTAGAATTATTGATGCTATGCAAATGTTGTTTGGTGAAATCTAAATTCTACTAAGTTAAGAAAGAAACACCTGGGTGGTAAGTGTTTTATGGTTTATGTTTAGTGGCTACTCAGGCCCATGTCTATGGTTCCTGGAGTATGTGCACTTGTGAACGGCCACCTAGGAACAGAGGAATCTGAAGAACTCCGAGTGACGATTGCTTCCAGTGCAGCCATTGCCATATGGGCTCTGGCTTGATCAATTATGTTGTGTGGACTCTCCCTGGTTTGACAAGAATATGTAGAGGGTGTTAGGTGGAATGGGTCTAGCCAGAGTGGAAGGGAAAATGCTTCTGAAAGATCTCGTCTCATTCTTCTCCTTTTCCTTATCACTATAAGTGTGTAAAGGATAGTTTGGGTTGAATGGGTACAATGGTGAACGTGCACAACCTCTGCAGAGTGTGAAACTAAGTACTTAGCCGTGTCCCCGGTAGGATTCCACCATTCCAACTTCAAAAATAAAACTTGATGGGTGAACAAGGGTAGAATGAGACAGTGGATTTCATGCCACAAATGTCTCGAATAGAAGAAAAGGGTTTTTCAAAGAGTTAGGAAAAATTTGCTTTATGCAAAATAGCCTTGAACTCCACCAGCCAAATATGCATATAGGTTATTAGAGTTATTCCTCTAAGTGTCCACCATAGTGTCACTTGCCAGACTCCATTTTTAATGGAATCTGACCCACGTTGTTGCAATATTTTTCTTATTGCAAATTGATCAGATGACGAGTGAGGTTTCGTTTAAAGGTTTCGAGTCTACAACCAACATGTTTTCGCCTGTGGCAACATGAAGATGATGGAGACTCACTGCTATTTATTTCCGTTGTGTACTTTTTTAGTGCTAGCTTTATGCTATGCAACTTGTATTGAATATTTTGTAAGTCTGGATCATCGATGTAAGTAATCAAAAGTAAAGGAATTAGGCGGCGCAAAAAGTTGAATTTTGCTTTGGTTTGGCTCGAAAATTGTAAGTATCTACCAGTTTGAACCTTTGCACAGAGCTAGAAATTAGGTAACTTGGATACATAAGGGTATATGATTGCAAGAAAAGACAAAAGATGGCATGATTCTCAACACAGAGGAGGAACCATAGACTTTTATTTCATAATCATATAACTTATTACCATTATAAATTGCTAAGTGTAGAAATGATATAGCTGCTCAATGTTCCAAGGCCGCCTTGTTTGCTTTAACGGGTCGTCAATGCCTTGTTTTCCCTTGGTCCTCTCCTTCATGTCTGCTTCTTGCGCCTTTGCTTTTCTTCTGCGTCTCGGATGTCGGACAAGTAGTAGGAACCATTGAGCAATCCTTTGTGACTATAAACGGTCCTTCCCATGGCGGGGATAACTATTGCAAGCCTTTTCTGTCTTAATTAGGCGGAGAACCAGCTCACTTGTTATGAAGCTTCGCTTCCGCACTCTCCGGCTATCATAGCGGCGAAGTTGCTGCTGATACAAGGCGGAGCGATGGAGAGCAACGTCTATTTCTTCATCCAACAAGTCTAGGCTATCCTGTCTTGCATCCTCTACTTCTTGCTCGATGTAGGCTTGAACTCGTTGGGAATCGTATTTCATTTCGGTGGGTAGCACCGCCTCTGCGCCATATACTAAGAAGAAAGGAGTGTAGCCGGTAGATATGTTTGGCGTTGTACGCAAGCTCCAGAGTACGGACTGTAACTCATCTGCCCAAGCGCCAGCTTCCTTATGTAATGGAGCTTTGAGACGAGGCTTAAGTCCTGAGAGGACGAGGTCGTTTGTACGCTCTACTTGTCCATTTGATAGAGGGTGTGACACGGATGCCAAATAAGTCGGATGCCTAGATCATTGCAGTATTCTTCGATGTCGCCTTGAGACAAGTTGCTTCCATTATTTGTTATAATGATGTGTGGAACCTCAAACCGAGAGATAATTCTCCGAAGGAAATTGGTGGTTGTTCATGCGTCAAGTTTGCTGATCGGCTTGGCTTCGACCCATTTAGTGAACTTGTCAACAGTAACCAATAGGTGGGTGTATCCACCTCGTGCCTTCTTGAAGGGACCAACCATGTCTAAGCCCCAGACCGCGAACGGCCAGGTGATTTGGATTGTCATGAGTTCTTGTGCCGGCAAATGGGGTTGGCGGGCGTACAATTGGCAGCCTTTGCATGTTTTCACGATGTGCTCAGCGTCTTCTTTGGCGGTCAGCCAGTAGAAACCTTGGCGGAAAGCTTTGGATACAATGGACCTGGCGGAGGTGTAATGCCCGCATGTGCCAATGTGTATATCCTTCAGGATTTCCCGACCTTCTTCTGGCAATATGCACCGCTGATAGGTGACGCACGTGCTTCGCTTATATAGCTCGCTTTTGATAATTGTGAATGCTTTTGCTCGCCTTATGATCTGCGTTTTCAACACCGCATCTTCTTCCGGCAACTTTTGGTCGACTAGAAAGTCGAGATAGGGGACAATCCAATCTGGCTGGACAAGGTAAACGGCAAGACTTGCCACTTCTACCGGTTCTTCTGCATCGGGGTCCAACAAGTCGGCCCCTTTAATGGACGGCTTGTGCAGATGTTCCAGGAAAATGTCCTTTGGCACTTTTTTGTGTTCTGACCCTAGTCTTGCGAGGGTATCCACCGCCTCGTTTTCAGCTCTTGGAATATGCCAGACTTCGTACCCCATGAAACTTTTGGCGAATTCGTCAACCTTGCCTCTGTATGCCGCCATTGTTGCGCTTTTCGCATCCCATGTGCCGCTTACTTGTTGTGCGACTAAGTTGGAGTCACCATAACAGAGGATTATTTTGACGCCGAGATTGTTTGCCACATGTAGCTCGTGAAGCAAAGTTTCGTGTTCTGCTACGTTGTTGGTTGCTGTGAAATGGATCTGCAACACATAGGTAAGCTTATCGCCTTTTGGCGTGCGCAAGACAACCCCAGCCCCCGAGCCTTTGAGCATCTTTGATCCGTGAAAGTGCATGACCCAATATTCTGACTTGGGGAGTACTGTTTCCTCCATGGCCTATGTCCAGTCGGCAAGAAATTCAGCTAGTGCTTGAGTCTTGATGGCTGTCCGTGGTTTGTAGACTATATCAAAGGCGGCAAGCTCGATGCCTCACTTGGCGACTCGGCCTGTTGCCTCTGCGTTGTTGATTTTTTCTCCCAACGGTGCCCTGCTGAATACTGTCTCTGTGTGCTCCTGGAAATAATGCCTAAGCTTTCTGGCGGCGAAGACACTCCATAAGCCAGCTTCTGGTAATGTGGATACCTTTGCTTGGAGGCGGAGAAGACTTCACTGATGAAGTAGACCAGACGTTGCTCAGAAGTCGTGGGTTCGCTTTCCTTTCTTTTCACAGCCAGGACAACACTGACAACTGCACCAGTTGCCGCGATGCAGAGCAGCATTGGTTCCTGTGATCGAGATGCTGCCAATATGGGAGTGGGAGTTAGTGCCTCCTTTAGTTGCTGTAAGGCGGCATCTGCTTCTGTTGCCCACTCGAAGTTGTCGGATTTCTTCAATAGCCGGTAGAGAGGCATGGCCTTTTCTCCAAGGCGGCATATGAAACGACTGACGGCTGCTGATGAACCGGCTAAGCGTTGCACGTCCTTCGGACAAGTTGGTCTGGATATGTTTTGGATAGCCTTGATATTCTCCGGATTGACTTTGATCCCTCGTTCGGAGACGATAAAGCCAAGTAGTTTGCCGGCTAAAACACAGAAAACGCATTTTGGCAGGATTGAGCTTCATCTGGTATTTCTGGAGATTCTGAAAAGTTTCTCCCAAGTCCTCTAGGAGATCCGGCTTCTTTTTCGACATCACTTCAATGTCATGAACGTAGACATGAACATTGCGACCGATCTATTCGTGCAGGCAATTTTGCATACAGCGCTGGTATGTTGCCCCTGCATTCTTCAGGCCAAAAGGTATCGTTATGTAGCAGAAAGTCCCATAAGGAGTGGTGAAAGATGTCATCAGTTGATCTGACTCCCTCATCTTGATTTGGTGGTATCCTGAGTAGGCGTCTAGAAAACAAAGTAGCTCGGAGCCTGCTGTGAAGTCTACGACTTGATCGATTCTAGGCAGTGCAAAGGGATCCTTTGGGCAACACTTGTTAACACTGGTATAGTCGATACACATCCTTAGCTCTTTATTCTTCTTTGGAACAAGTACAGGATTTGCCACCCAATCGGTGTGTACAACTTCTTTAATGAAATTAGCGTCCCTCAGCCTATTTATCTCCTTCCCTATAGCCTTGCGTCTCTCGTCACCAAAGCGCATAGTTGCTTGCTTCACCGGCTTGGACCCCTTGACAATATTGAGCGAGTGCTCGGCAAGATCCCTCGGTACACCAGGCATGTCGAATGGCGACCATTCAAAGATTTAACGATTCTCACGGAGGAACTCGACGAGCGCGCCTTCCTATTTGTTGTCCAAGTTGGACCTGATGACCACTTGCTTGGACTTGTCGCCTAGTGTGAGGTCAGAATTCTTGGTGTCTTCTGAAGCTTCAAAGGTTTTCTTGATATCAACTTTTGGCTTGGGCATGGAGTTGTCTGGGTCCGCCTTAAGTTGTATGAGCTCTTCTTTGTGGATAATGGCTTCTGCATAGGCGGCCATACCACGCTCGCACTCCTTAGCTTTCTTGAAGTTGCTAGAAACCATAACGGTTCCATGTTCCCCCGGCCTTTTAAGCTTGCTGTAGATATAGCACGGCCTTGCCATGAACTTGGCAAAAGCCGATCGTCCGAAGATAGGTTGATTGGCACTTTTGAAGGGGACAACTTCAAACCGGAGGAAATCTGAGCGGTAGTTCTCTTCTGGTGCGAAAATTAGCTTCAGCCTGATGCTTCCCATTGACTTTGCTTTCCTGCCGGGCACTATTGCATGAAAAGTGAGGTTGTTATGGTCAAGCTGATCCTCAGACAAATTCATGCGGCTTAGTATGTGGTAGTACATGATGTTGAGCCTGCTGCCGCCATCCTTGAGTACTTTTGTGAGCCTGAAGTTGTCGACAATGGGATCGACAACAAGGGCGTATTTGCCTCGGTGGGGGACATAATCAGGGTGGTCGGACCGATCCCAAGTGATTGCCGCCTCGGACTAGTTCAAATACTGGGGGACGTCTAGCATCGCGTTGAGTTCGCGCATGTCTGCCTTGTCTGCCTTGGCCGAAGGTGTGCCGACAAAGCACACGAGTGACTCTTTGACCTTCAGGTACGGCTTCTTTTTCTTGGCGGAGGCGTCATCATCGCTTGAGATTGACATTGAGTCGTCATCCTTGCTGCCTTTCTTGTCGAACTTCTTTGACTTCTTTGATTTCCAGCCAACAGTGGGGTCCTTTTTGAAGTCGTCCATGAAGCGGCATTCGCTAAGCATATGGTTGACCTTGCCAAGAGAGGTGTGGATAGGGCATGGCAGAATTTTTGCCTGCTCGTAAGTGATGCGTGTCGCCTTAGGGCCTGAGTCGGCGTCACGGTTCTTGTTTTTCCACTTCTTTTTGCCGGTGTTTCCTGGGAACGCGACGGCAACCTTGTTAGATGGCCCAGCTTTTTTTATGTTGCTTGTTTGCGCTTGTTGTTCCGCCTTGGCACGATTCTGACATACGGATCATCGTCACGGGCGTCATCGTCTACTGCCACATATTGGGCAGCGAGGTTGAGCATCACGCCAAGGTCCGTGACTTGTTCGCGGACGAGTCTATGACGGAGTAAGGACTTCTTGTGCAGGCCCGTGTAAAAGGCATGGATAGCCTGAGCGTGCGAAACACCATGGCAGTTGGCATTCTCTGAGATCCATCGGCTGACAAAGTCTGTCATGGTTTCGTCCGGCTTCTGAACACAGTGTTGCAAATCCGTGTAGGTGTTTCGACGCTTGTATGTTCCTTGGAAGTGCTGGGAGAACACCTTTTCCATGTCGTACCAAGTGTGGATAGACTTTTCTGGAAGGTTGTCGATCCAAGCCCTTGTCGTGCCTTCCAACATGAGAGGTAGGTAGCAGACGGCAATGTGATTGCTTCCGTCGGCAATCTCTATGGCCATGGCATAGTCGGCTAGCCATGAGTCCGGCTTAACGAGGCCGTTGTACCTAGGAAAATTTTTAAACACTTATGTCATATCCTTGGAAAACGGATGGCATCGCAAAAGCACTTTGGACCAGAGTATAGAGGCTCATTTCCTCTTGCTATGTCTTGTAGGTGGTGCCGTGCGTCTTCTAGAGCGAGCTGTTGTCCGCCTCTGTTGGCGTTCGACTCATCCTGCGCTGCCCGGCTTGTGCTACGCCTGGGCCCATCTGCCGCCTCCTTCCTCTTGTTGCTAGTGCTGCGTGGCGGGGACCGACTTCGTCCTCTCCTGGGAGGGTCGTTACCGTCATCTTTTCTAGGCGGCTGGCCATTGTTCTGGCTACCGCCATCGCCGCTCCTAGGCTGAGCTAGATGTGGCAGGTCACCTCTGCTTCCTGTCCGCGAATGTTTGTCCCGCCTAGGTTTTGGCGGTGGCGTCTTCTTTGGAGCTGGCGTCGCTTTCGTTTTGTCGCCATGTCTACAAGAGCCGGACAGGCCTTCGGGGTCAGCATCGGGTGCTGCTCTGCATTTCTCCGACATGGATTTCAGAGCTCCCCCGCGGGCATCCGCCATATGGCCATAGGAGTCGGCGCGAGCTTGTTGTTCTAGGGCCTTGTTCATGAAGTGTCTTGCATTGGCCACCTTTTCTTCCGCTGTGTAAGCCTTGTCATCGAGGGTATCGAGCGCAGCAGCAGCGTTGACGATTGAGGTGCAAAAAACGACATCCCCCTTCTGTCCGTGCGTTGTGGTGTTGTGCGCCAGTCGAAACCCAGATGTTGAGCTGCTGTGGTCGCATAGATTGGCGGCTCTTTGTTACGGCGGTTTTGTGTTGACCTTTTCTTATCTTCAAAGAGCTTCTTGTTGGTCTTTCCCGACATCTTTTCCTGCTGTTTTTTTATCCTCTTCGCAAGTCCCTCAACGTGCTCCTCTCTTTGGCGTAGGAAATCAGAGTGTAAAAGCATGTTACGCCTTAGTTCTTCCACTTCTTCGAGTTGGGTATCTTTGGTGACCGGAGTGTTCATGATTTCGTCAACTTCCTTGAGGACGGAGAGCAAATCCGTAGGTTTGCTGCTGCCGCTTTTTCGAGACCAGCTTTCTTTTTCGCGTGCACCTTGTCGGAACCGTCAACTATTTGACCGACATTGGTGTTGCCGGCAGGTTCCTCCGGCTTATCTTGTGAATCAGAAGCAACTGGGTTGTCTCGTTGCTGATAACAACCATCATAGCCAGCTTGTCAGGCATATCTATATCCTTTGTGTACTCTGAAGGAACTGGATTAGCACTCGAAAAGCAGCTTTTCACTCACTCTTCGAAGAGACTAGCATCATCATCGGAATCAGAATCCACGTTGATTTGAACGGTAGATCTGGATCCAGCATCTGATACCACGTCCTCCTAAAGAGCAGGAAGGATCGATTCAGGATCGTTGTTTTCCGGCTAGGAGTCGGATCCCAGTCCGACAACTCCGACGAAGTGGAAGTCAGATCCAGCCGACTCCTGAGAGAAGGCAGATTCAGATCCATCTTGCCGGTCGAAGGGTTTGTGGGTGGGGTTGTAGAAGCGCGGTGACGGGGTGTAAACCCGACAAATCCCCCAGTTAGGTACCTTGGGTTTCGTATAGAGAGAAGTATGGCGGCTGGTGGTTCCGGACGGCTGAGAAGTAAGGATTTACCCAGGTTCGGCGCCTTATTGTGAGGTAAAGACCTACTCCTGCTTGTGTGATCTGGTATTGATGATAGATACATGGTGGCCTTGATGGCCATGTAGGTGAGACGTAGTCTCTCTAGGCCTTGATGGCTATTTTCTATCTATTGTGGGCATATCTTTTTGTCTACCCCTCCATGTCTTTATATATGGAGCCAGGGGGGTTTTACACGAGAGTCCTAGTAGACTACGAATAGGAGTCCTTGTCTTGTCCTTAAAGTTATTTCCTTAGCAGCTTCTTGGTCTTCATTGGGCCACCCGGTGGGCCTCCTCTTCATTATACGTTATAGTGGGGGTACCCGGAAGGTATACCCACGTCAGTAGCCCACGAGTGCCTGGTCGACTCGAAGAGTCGGGCAGGGACTCATCACTTCCTAGATCCTTAGGTCCTCCTTATGCTTCATGTTTGGTTGGAGTTTTTAGTAGGTATTGATACGCCTCCAGCGTATCCATAATTTCTTGTGTTCCACGCTATGTTATATCATGTTATTACATGTTTTATATGCATTTTATATAGTTTTATGCATTTTCTGGGACTAACCTATTAACAAGATGCCACAGTGCCAGTTCCCTGTTTTCTGCTGTTTTTGGTTTCAGAAAATATCTTAAGGAAATATCCGCCAAATTAAAAACGAGTCAACCAGAAATTATTTTTGGAATATTTGCGTCCAGGAAAACCGAAGACGATACGAAGTGGGGCCGTGAGGCCGCCACATCACCTGGTGGCGCGGCCCCCACTTCCTGCCGTGCCGGGAGGTGATGTGGCGCCTCGGGCGCCCACCGACCTTGGTCTTTCGCCTACAAATACCCCCTTGACCTAAAAACAGAGCACGATTAATCACTTTTTCCTCCACGGGTCCCAATCCGCCGTCGTCTTCACCACCACTTCGGGAGAGATCAGAACTGCTCAACGGCACCCTGCCAGGAGGGGGAATCGTCCCCGGAGGCCTCAACCTCGCCATGACCGCCTCCGGACTGATGCGTGAGTAGTCTACCTTTGACTACGGGTCCATAGCAGTAGCTAGATGGTTGTCTTCTCCTCTTGTGCTATCATGTTTAGATCTTGTGAGCTGTCTATCATGACAAAGATCATCTTTATGTAATTGTCCATGTTGTGTTTGCTGGGATCCGATGAATATTGAGTACTAAAGTTATTGCTTCATAATATATCATATGTGTGCTATTTAATGATCTTGCATGCTCTCCGTTACTTGTGTATGGTTTGGCCAAGTAGATGCTCGTAACTCTAAGAGGGGGTATTTATGCTCGATAGTGGGTTCATGTCTCTATTAAATTTGGGGCAGTGTCAGAAATCTCTAAGGTTGTAAATGTACTGTTGCTACTAGGGATAAAACAATAGTACTTTGTAAAGGATGATGTTACTTACTTCCTTTACACGCAGTGCTTAAAGCGATAATCTGTTGCATGCAACTTAATACTGAAAGGGCTGCAGACGCTAACCAGAAGGTGGATTATTAGTCATAGATGTAGTTGGAACGGTCCATATATATTGTTGTAATGCGCGAATGAATCTCACACAAGACACCATATCATTAGTATATGCATTGGGTAGCTCATCATTATTCTGTCAATTGCCTAGCTGTAAGTTGTTTACCACGCTTGGATGAATGTTATTATTATTTATGGAGACACACCACAAGTGATTTGTGGACCCCGGTCCTTCTGATTAATCTGATAAAAGCACAACTGCAAACCTGTTACTTTCAGCAAACATCACTCTTTCTTCCACACATACATTAATCCTTTCGTTACAGCAAGCCGGTGGGATTGACACCCTCACCGTTGAGGTGGGGCAAAATACTTTGATTGTGTTGTGTGCAGATTCCACGTCAACTACCTCAGGCCCTTTTCTGGCGCCGGTGATACCTCGAGGGAATTCTTTGTCTCCTACTGGTTTAATAACCTTGGTTTCATACTGAGGGAAACTTGCTGATGCATTACGTCACACCCACCGACACACCCACCGTGTGCATCAAGCATTTTTTCTGGCGCCGTTGCCAGGGAGATAAAGATTCACTGCGAGGGGAGTTTTCGCACTTCCAATCTTTTTATTTTGTTATTGTCTTGCTTGGTTTATTTTTATCACTGTCTTGTTTGCTTAATATCAAAAATACAAAAAATATTACTTCCTTGCATTACTTTTTATGTTTCGGTTTAGTTATTCATTTTCAGTTTTGTTACTTTTGTTATTTCAGTTTAGTAATATTTTTCCTATTTTGTTATTTCGGTTTGTTATTTTAAATTGCTAAAATGAGTTCCGTTGAAAATACTAAGTTGTGTGACTTTACAAGCACCAACAATAATGATTTTATATGCACATGTAAAGGCCCTCCTTATTATAAGGTAGCGACCTCCTGTGTATAGTGCGAGTCCCTGGATCGACTTGCTAGCACACACAGTTTATGATGAAATACCATAACATTGTATCAATATTCATTACACGATGATCAAGAAATAAAAGGGTTCGATACAAGGTGCATAGCCCATAGCTAGCTCAAACCGAAATAAACACTCAGCGGAAAGCAAATGCCTAAGTGAGCACCATTTTCATCACGTGCCACAGGCAAGACATGTTGGTTGGAGACTCGTGACCCTATCAATCCTTACTCCTTTTCTGAGGGTCCTGCAATGGTGAGTTGCAGCCCAAACTATATTGGGTCAGCACAATTGAATTGTCGTGGCAAGATGACACTTTATAGCTAAAATTACTAAAACTATATCTACATGCATATTTGTCTCGGTGGAGTTTGAGGCTGATTTGCATAAAGCCAGCTTGGTCCTATCATTTATAAAACAACTTTTCATCTTAGACAAAGAGTACCACTGATAGAAGACAGTGAACACCTTTGACAACAAAGAGTACCACCGATAGAAAACGGTGAACAACTTTGAAAACTACTCACAACGAACACCACCGTTAGAAAGCCGTGAGCTCTCCCAAACCCTTGTTCACCCATCAAATTTTATTAAAGAAATTGGGATGAGGAGATCTTCAACATCTGCCCTGTCTAGTTTCTCAAATGTCCATGACCGGGGATACGGCTAAGCATACTTAGTTTTTACTCTCCAGAGGGTGTGCACTTTCACCACAAGACCCAATCATTCCCTCGTCCATGTCACTCAATTATGAAATGGAAAAGAGAAGACCGAGACGAGACCTTTCCGAAGCAATTCCCCAAAATCCATAAAGCGGACCCATCCCCACCTATCACCCTATATCTGCTGGTCACGTGGATCTCGCGGTCTCGCAACTTATATGGTCAAGTCAGAGCCCATATGACTTGTGGATGCACTGGAAGCTACTAAGCAAGGTGCGTCTACAATCTCTTTAACCTGAGTGACTTTCCACATTTGTGCGCTTCCACCAAGGGTAATTACCATAGACATGAACCATATACATGGACCCCCTGAGTAGCCACCCACCATGGTTCTCCAACCAACACCCAGGTAGTTAATTAATTAACTTTATTAATTTTTTTACTATCCAACTAGTCAAAACATTTTTCATTGCTTGGCTAAGCATCCTACTAAGTGTTCTTGCTTCTAAGCTCAAGGTTGGGAATAGCTAAACACTACATAGGAGCATAGCATAACATAGTAACTGCACACAACTCCTAACATGCATACTATAGAAAAACACTACTATGCATATAGTGAAAATAATAGGTGGTTTATGACTGTCACTTGCCTTTTGGAATTTGTCGTTTCTCACACTCTTTTCAACGAATAACGTTTCACTCTGTTCAATCTATACGAAGAAAGAGAAGTACAATAAACAAGCAATTCGAAACAAACAAATAACACAATAATGTAGATAATTGTTTTATCGTCAAGTCTTATCACATAATTTAATTTACAAAAGGAATTAATATGTTAGGACTTAGGGTTTGCCACTTATGGTCGAGGGATGGTCTAAATCAAATTTGGACATTTTAAATCTGAATAGGTTGAAGTATTGTTTCAATATTGTAATGTTTGGTAATGTTCAAAATATTTCCACAATACTTTTATCAAGAGTAAAATAACACCATTTTCAAACTATGGTTGTGATTTAAGAAGGTGAAAATATTTTGAATCAAATTCACCTATTTATGATTCATATGGGACTAAGCAAGTTCAGTATTGGTTTATCTAGAACTAAAGTTATTTTAGTGACATTTTGCAAAAGGTTTCATATTAAAATGATTTATAGAATTTAAGTTATAACAAAATTACACAAATTGAGTCTCTGATTTATAAATCAACATATCAATAGATAAAATTATTTCTAGCAATGGCATGATGTACAACTAGTTGAAAGGTTTCTAAAAACATTTTATTTGCATTTTTAGGATTTAAGAATTTGAACTTAGGTCAAATTTACTCAAATCATCCATTTGAAAATTGAATGAATTTGAATTAGTCAAATTTGAATTGAACAGCGATAAAAGATTCTACATGTCAAAGGCTTTCCAATGGTATAAAGTTTGTCAAATTTGGCTTTGTGGATAAAAAGTTATGATGGTTGAAAGTGGCAGGGGCTTTTTTGATAAACTACCATTTAATTCCATTCGGAATAAAATTCCAGAATTAGACCGGACACGTGGCGTGTTGTGATTGGCTGAAACTAGGGTTAACAGGGACCGTTGGATTGCACTTAAAATGAACGCACCGGATCATATAGTACCTTTTCGAGACGGAGCTGATCATGGTCGTACGTGCAGGATCGAACGGTTGTTGTTGTGTTAACCAAAACCCAGCGGCGGGCTTCGCCGGAAAATGGCCGTGCGGTGGCCGGCGGCTCGGCTGCAGGCAGGGAAGGCGCTCCAGTGGCGTTCCACTCGGGGAGGACACGGGGAGACACGGCGCGGCAAGGTGGCGGCGATGGAGTGATCTTCGACGAGGGGGGCGTCCGGGAGCAGCCGTAGGAGATGGACGGAGTCACGGCAGCGCCGGTGAGCTTTGGGTGGGCTTGCCCCGCTCTATTTACTGCATGTAAAAATATTGCAGAACTTGAGCTGATGCGCGTCGACATAGGGAAGATTACAAGGAGGTAATAGGGCGCTGAGAGGTGCTCACCTCGCCGGAAAAGCAAATCGACGGCCGCGGAAAGGGCGGACGCCGGCGAGCGATTCACGCAGACAGGTGTCTCGATTCGAGATGGGGAACGAGGGGAAAAGGAGAGGATCTCGTGGGCTTTGTAGTGGTCTACGCGGAAGAGGTTGGGGTCTTGCGAGGCGTGCATATCGTGCGCGAGATCGTGGAGGTCGTGGCTTCGTGGGGAGTTGCTGGAGGTAGGTGATGACTCGGGCTGACAGGTGGTCCCCACCTGTCGGTGAGAGAGAGAGGAGAGACTGAGAGAGGGCCGCGGCTGGGCTGGTGTTGGGCTCGGCCCAGTAACCTTTTTTCTGGTTCTTTTATTTTTTCTTTTCTGTTTTCTTATTTATTAATTATCTTTTATTTTACTAATCAGAAAGAGCTCAAACTAATTTCTCTAGTTTTGTAATAATCATATCTTTCATTTAAAACAAACATATACATGTTTCTAACTTTTCAATTGTGACACCTTTGAATAAAGTAATTTGACATATTTTGGCAAAAAATAAAATTTGAAAAAAATTAGAGTTTTATTGAAGGAATTTTGAGTCTTTGTAAAATCAAGAAACTTTCACAAATTCAAATGTTTAAATTAAATCCTTCCAAATCCATTTTCAAATCAAACACCTGAATCAACTATATTTTAAAAATAGAGAATGTCTCAAATAGTTTCTTCTCTTCATAAATATTGTCTTAGGGTTCAATATGAACCTAGGTACAATATTTAGAATTATATAATTTAGCCAAAACCATTTTAGAAATGGGAATAATTTAATAACTTGAAGTACTTTGTAAGTATGTTTTAGGGTTTAATAAATGTTTAGAATATTTATTTATAGTTCAACACTCAAGTTTAAAAATAAAGTTTACTTGATTGAAATAACATCATACTACTTTTGAATAAACTTAATAATCCTTTTTAGTAGTCCTTCTTGGATATTGATGATTTTATTTTATTATGAGAATAAAAGTTTGTAAATTTTAGTGATTTCTAAACATCTCAAAATATTGGGATGTTATAGACTACAACCCTTAAAAGGAATCTCGTCCCGAGATTCGATGAGGCTAGAAAGAAAGATAGGTTTGGATATCCGGGTTAGGGAAATTGGGCGGGCTACCACCCTTAAAAGAAAACTTTCATGTGTATCTAGACCGCTGGCTTCAATAAATGTCATATTGGATTTCATAACTCTTTGTTGGGTAGACTTGAGTCGTTGGGTGATGCTTCATTCATCCTTCATTCACATCCTGGAAGCGTGCGGCACCAGCACTCGTGCGTACGTGCAACGATGACACGATCATGCAGTCTTTAGACTTTTGACTTCGGTCTTGTTAGTTCAGGATATTTTATGGCTCTCCCACCTCTCCCGAGCTCTGGCGACTCCCTAGGCGATGGCGATGGCGGCGCCACCACCCTGTAGGATTCCTCTTCCACGGTCAGGGCAGCGATGGATCCCTTCAACGATCCTTCATCCATTGCTCATCAGTTGGATTTCTCTCTGGGTCACAGATTCAGATCTAAGGTCCGTGATCTTTTCTCCACCTCGGTTAACCCCGACTCCTCCTCCTCCCATCGCTTCTTTCTGGTGGTGTCATTTGGTCGTGCTTGTTTCCGATTGAGTTCTCTGAATGTTAGTTTGGCCCTATCTGCTTCGCTCGGGGTTGCTTATGATGAGATTGATCTAGTCTGCTTATCTTCTCGGGTTTTCAAATTCTCGGTATGTTCTAAAGCTGTGGGCTTTCTGATTCACAACTTGAGATCTGTGGTTTGTGATCAGTTCATCTGTTATTTTCACCTATGGGGTCGTGGCGGACCCAATTGGCAGCGAGAAGAGGTTAGGTGGATCAAAGAAACTGAGGCTGAATGGACAGCGGTGGACTATTCACGTCGATCACCTAATACTCATGCATCTCAGCATTTGGTTTCCTCGGTGTTTCATCGGATTACTAAGGCTCTAGATCCAAAACCTTCAACTACCCCACTTTCAGGTGCTAATTCAGTTCCTCTTGGCTGTCGTCCTCCTGTGGATGTTCATCACCATGATCCGCTACCACCTGAGATTGGTTCTAGGGTTCTTCGTGATCCGGTTTCTAGGCGGGATTCTCGCGATTCAATTTCCTTACCAAATACTCATTGGGTCCCTATTCAGCAGCCCTATGGGCCTTCCCGGCCTGCTAACCCTGAGGATCAGGTTATTCGCAGTCAGAGGGTTAACGATACTCAAGCCCAGAAGCAGTCTACTCAGCAACCCATTGGGCCTTCTGACCTAGTGCATCCAGTTAATCATGTTGATTATAATGATACGATTACTGACAATCAGGCGCCTAAACAGTTTTGTTCCCGCTGTTTAGACCCAAGGCATTTAAGGAAATCTTGCTGCAATCAAATCCGATGCCGACTATGTTGGTTTTATGGTCATATTTCCAAATTCTGTTACTCAAGATTTAACCATAAACGGATTTATCGGCCGATCGGAAAAGTTCTGGACTCTGCTCCTTTAATAAATCAGAGGGTTGTCGTCTCGCCTCCCACCGACCAAACCCTCGTCCTCCACTAGAACAGCTCCGGCGACTCCGCCAACTCCACCCGCCACCGCATTGCTCTGTCCATCCTCTGCGTCGAGATGGCAAACTATCCCTGCGACCCAGTGCCTCATCTCCCTCCGGGGGCGGGTTTTGTGCCTTTCAATCCTCTACGGCCACAACGTGGCTACGTCATCCTTGGTGGTTCCCTGCCGGCGGTTTGCGACGACTGGGCCATTGTTAACCTGGAGCCTGAGCCTGACCTGACTCACTTTGAAAGTACGGAAGTCTTGATCAGAGCCCAGCTTGAGCAGCGTCAGTTTGAGATTAAACATATTAGCCGATGTGCAATGAGCACGACTCTTGTTAGGTTTGATGGGGTTATTGATCGGGATACTGCAATTAGGTCCAGCCCTTATTTTATCGGTGATTCAGTTATGAGGATCACTGAGCATGATAGAGGCAGAAACTATAGGTCCACAACCTTTACCCATGATATCTGGTTGATGCTTCTGAACTATCCGATTGAATGTTGGGATTTAAAGTCGATTGTCACTACTTTAGCACCCTATGGCAGATTCTTGATCTGGAACAGAGATGATAATAACAAGGCTAGAATTATCGCTAAGATTAGAGCCTATGATATTGATAAGATCCTAGGGAGCATTGTGATTATTCAGAACTACAGTGATGAGGGCAATGGTGGTAGCTGGACTTGCCCTTGTGTGATTCTGAATACCAAGATGATTGGTGCTGTAGCTGGGGATGAAGACCCTTTACCACCAGATGGGGAAAATCCTCATCCTATCCCCATTATAGTTGATGACTTTGGGTTCTGGCATACCGAGAATGAGGGACCTGCTGTCGATCATGTTCCAGCTCCTGTTAACAATGATGAACCGCAACTTGCCACCCCTCCTCAGAGCCCTGGAGCACTGCAAGAGAATTTACAGCCGATTGATCCTGTTGTTGTGAACCTGGTTGCCCATGTTCAGGATTTTGTTGAAGTTGCTGATCAAGTTCCTGATGATCCTGTGCAGATTCAAGAGGCTCCCATTGTTGCACCTGAGACAGTTTTAGCTTCACAGAGCCCCCATGTTGCTGCAGTTGATGACTCAATTGTTGCACCTCTGAATCTTCATGTTTCAGTCTCTGTATCTGCTGAATATCCTGTATCCATTTTGCCACTCACTGCCTCATCTAGTAGGGATGCCCAGATCAGCTCCCCCAAACTCACTATAGCCAGAAATAGGAAACTTAAGGAGAAAGCTCCTAACACTGTGGACTCGGTCAGGAGAAGTTCCAGGCTGGCCAAGCTGAAGGGAGGCTTCAAGGATGGTGGGCCAAAGCAAACCTGCGAGTTGGACGACTCCGACGAGGAGGAGAACATCTATCATGCCCAGGTGTTGAACACTGAAGCTCCACCACCGCCTCACCTGCCTCTTGATCTGCTTCAAGCTCTGGGCACTGGTCCCTGTCAGATGCACCCTACGGATGTATCTGAGGATGCATTAGATTATGACAGTACCAATGATAGCATTGAATAAGTATTATCGGGTGGAGGTCTTCACAATGGAGAGTTATCATGTTACACTTTATGTTATTCTGTTCTCCCTGCTACTCCTATACTTTGTTAAGTCTGGTTATGTATTTTGGCACTACTCTCGATGTGTGAGACCCTTTGTTCTGCTTTATATTGTGGTCTACTACTGCCTATTCCTATGTTTATGGTTAACCTGTCCTTGGACTTGGTTGTCTGATATATTGGGTATTTTGGTATCTATGTGTTGCTGCTGGTTGCTTAGTCTTGCATTTATGGCTTGGGCATGTTTGATCATCTTCAGCGATTGGAGCTACAGTTGGAGTGTTTGTTCATTTGCTATATGTGAGCATTATTTATGTTCACTGTCACCTGCCTTATTTCACGAAAGGGATTATTGGTTTAGTCCTGTTTGTGTAGCTCACGTTGGTGAACCTGCTTGCTTTGCTCCTGTTTCTTGTTTGGGCTTATTATTTCTGCCCAATAGTACCTCTCTCTACATTTGTTTCCAATGAGTAGAAACTGGACAGTATTTGATTGGAATCTCAGAGGGGTTAATTCCCAGCTACGATGGGATGATATTAGACAGAAAATTGATGAATCCAACTGCAACATCATCTGTATGCAAGAAACTAAACGTGAATATTTTGACCACAGTTACCTGAGAAAGTTTTGTCCTCGTCGGTTTGATCAGTTTGCTTATTCGCCTTCAGTTGGCAGCTCTGGAGGTATTATCACTATTTGGAACAGTGCTCTGTTTGATGGTCAGCAAATTAGAGTCTCACGTTTCCATGCCACTGTTCAGCTGGTTTGTAAACTCAGTGCACATGTCTGGTATCTTACTAATGTGTATGGCCCCACCATTGCTGAAGATAGATCTCGTTTCATTGATTGGTTAGAAAACATTGATACCACACCCATGCATCTTTAGATGATCTTGGGAGACTTTAACCTTCTAAGAAGGCCTGAAGATAGGAATAGAGGTGGGGGTAACATTAATAATATGCTGCTGTTTAACAGAATCATTTCTCAGCACGATCTAGTGGAAGTATCTCTCAAAGGTCGCGCTTACACCTGGTCGAATATGCAGGCTGACCCACTGCTTGAAAAGTTTGTAACATCCCAACAATTTATAAAATGCAAAAATCACTAAAATTTAAAACTTTTCTTTTTATTAAAATAAAATATTAAATGTATAAAGAAACCAACTATGAAAGACTTCAAACTTGAGTTAATATTTCAAATGTCACAGTTTAAAACATTTTATTATCCACTGTGTTTCAAAAACCTTAAAATATAATTTGACAAATATTTTACAAACTACAATCCATTTTATTTTAAATAAATTAGTTTCTTTATAAGTATTTGAATTAAACCACTTAGCCATATCTATTCATAAATACAAGATTATTCAAAATGGTATATAATTACTAAATGGTTTTCATTCCTTTAACTATGTTCAAATATAGTTTGGAAATTATAAGCCTATAGTGTATAACTTTAAAACTGCATAGAATTTAAATTAATGAATTAGCCAAATAAACAATTCATTTGCTTAAATGGAGTTCATCTATTTTTCAAAGCATGAAATGATTAATAGATTCTAAAATAAGAATAAAATCAAAACAAAGGTCTTGTCCAAAGTTGTTATGAAGTTTCAAATACATTATCATATTATAAAATATAATGTTGCACAAAATATTTTTAATTAAAAATGAATACCTTATACTCCACATTTTCTAAACATTATTAATATTTAGTTCCTTAATATCATGCCAAAATAAAGAAGAATGATATCAGCAAAACAAGTTTAAATAACTTAACTCCAAACATAGTTGAATATAGGTATTTCATATAAATTATTTAGCCAAAATTAAAATTTATTAAACCCAAGTTTAAATTAAACATAAAGTGTTTATTTTTACATTTAAGCAATAGTTGAAATTATTATTTTTGAAAAATATTCAAAACACTCCCACAATTGGTTTAACAGAGAGATAATGATTTTACAAATTTTTAGAATCTAATTTGAGTTGAATTGGAGTTATATTTTAAAAGTTATTTTAAAATACAGAAAACAGAAAATGAATTGTCAAAAAAAAAAAGAAGGAGAAGAGCAGTCGAGCCAGTGGGCCGAAGCCCATTTCTTTCTCTCCCGCGCGCGCAGCTCGCCTTGCCCTAGCAGAAGCCCATCTTCTTCCTCCTCTCACTGACGCGCGGGACCCACTCGTCATCCCCCTCCTCCCGTATCTTAACCAAACTGTTCTTGAGATCGATCCGGATACGATGTAATACGCCGCGATTCTCGCAGGGAGAAGTTCTCCTGATGCCCCCCCCCCATATAAACCCACCTCCGCCGTTTCCCCCGCACCCAAAAACCCTAGCTTCATCGCCCAAAGGCTGCTCAGATCGAACCGCCACCGTCCGCCATTGCCGCCACGGAGTTCTTCCGATTACGGTAGTTACCGACCACCTCGAGCTCTCCCCCCTCGCTCTTTCTTCTTATTTCTCTTGCGCGCATCTTCCTGACTTGGTCCCGTATTTGTTGGTGCACCAGAACGAGCGATTCATCCCCGGCCGAAGTTCACCGCCGCCATCTTCGTCTCCGACGAGCCACGGGAGGCGAACCGAGAAGCTCCGACCACCCCTACTTCGCCACTGGACCCGCCGCGACTCCCTCTCCACTTCGGTACACTTGCCTGTCCCCGCCCATCCTAAAATCGCCTAGAACGACCGTAGCCGACGCGTCGCCGCCGTCGATCGAGGTCGCCGGAGCAACTCCGGTGGAAAAACCGCCGCCGGATTTGGTCCTTTAGATCTGGACCGTCAGATCTCGATCTGACGGCCACTGTCTTATGATTTTTACCGAACCGGTACCAACGAATCAGAACGCGCCACGTCGATGCCCCGTCAGCGCACAGTCAGCGCTGACGTGTAAAATCCTTTCCACGATTTAATCAATTGGCAGATTTGCTGAAAAACCCCTGTCTATTCAAACTATCATATCTTTTTCCTTGTTTATCCAAATTCAAATATTTTTATATATTTGGAAAGCTCTTGACATGTAGATTATTTTAGATCGGCCAAAATTCAAATTTGAATTAGTGTAAAATATTCAAATTTCAAATGGTGAATTTGAGTATATTTGTAATAACTTTAAATCTATAAATCCAAAAATTGCAAATAAATATGTTTTAGAAACTTTAGAATATTTGTAAATTAATGCCACTGCTATAAAATATTTTTGAGTAATTTTTGAATGATTTCATAGTTGTGTGTTCAAATTTGAATAAGTTTGACTATTTTGTTTAATTAACTTTTAATAGAAACATTATTTTTGATTAAATCCAATTGCAATAGATTTAATTAAATGCTCTCTGTCTATTAACACTAATTATAAAATTTTGTTATAAAAATTTAATCATAGGAAACTTTAATCTTATAATTATTCCTTTTATTATATTTTCCAAAATCAGAAATTAATTTAATTGCATTTATAAATTCATGCATATTTATAAAGAAATCACAAAAGTTATTTTTATGTTTCTTGTGATTAAAAATTTCATTTCATTCATAGCATATTTTATTCTCATAAGAAAACCCCTCTTCATTAGTTTTCTCTAAGTTAGAAAATAATTTCAACTTAGCATTTTTGTGAAGTGCTACAATTAGACACTTAGTAATTTTCAACATGGAGCTGGAAGACCAATGAAGGACTTAGCCAAAAACAAGACTTCAGAAGTATCTTCAAGGAGAAGAAACACTTAGAAGAAAATCAAGAAGAAGTTCATGAAGGACTTAGAAGAAAACAGACTCTGGAAGCATCCCAAAGATGTCAAGCACTTGGAAGAAAAGTGAGAAGAAGTTCAAGAAGGCCAACCCCCTTTTATTCTCTAAGTCTCTCTCTCTGTCTTTTCTTCCCCTCTTAGACTTCAAGAAGACTAAGTAAATCCAAGACCAGCCTCGAGGATACAAGAATCATCAAGTCTGAAGATTCATCAAGACTACCAAGAGCTCAATCAAAACATCATCCAGAAGAAAGTTACAAGTCTGGAGAGGAAGCCTGGAGGACAACTACATCTTTCTTTCTGTCTTTTCCCTCTTTCCTAATCTTGTCTTTTAGACTTAAACAAATTTTGATCATGATGTTATCATCTTGAAGTTGTTGGATCCTAGCAGCATAGTGAGATGAAGCGGCCTGGAAACAAACCTTACATGTCCACGTACATGAGACCTGTTCCACAATTTAAGTGGCTGGCCGGGTGTCTGTCTCTCTCACTTTAGCAAATATCCAATTTACAAAGAGTTGATAACAATTGTTGATCACCTTGAAGAATAAACTTAGTATTTTTCTCTAAGTATTTGGCACATCATGGCTAAGCCATTAGAGTGCTAGTTTAAAGATGATATAAAACAAAGTATTTTTATCCAACTCAAGACCTTAGTCCTTAGTCATTCTTGACCCACCTATTATCCTTGCATTAACTTAAGAGATTTTCATAGCATAACATGTATCTCTAGTCCTTAGAAATAATTTGCATATCATGCATGACATGTTTTCCTTAGAAGTTTTACAAAACTTGTTTGTTCACTAGATATGAGCATGTATGTTTGTTGATTGTTGTATTGTTGCTTGTCTATACTGTTAGATTGAACGGAGAGTCCCGAGTATCGTTGAAAAGAGTTGTGAACAACGACAACATTCAAAGGCAAGTGGCACACCTCATAAACTTCCTATTTCTATATGCATTACTTAGTGTATTTTTATATGCATGTGTTGCTATGCTAAACCTTTGTAGAATCCCTTATACCTGTGTCTAGGTTCCTATGCAATACTTAGTAGAATTATTGATGCTATGCAAATGTTGTTTTGTGAAAATCTAAATTCTACTAAGTTAAGAATGAAACACCTGGGTGGTAAGTGGTTGCATGGTTTATGTTGAGTGGCTACACAGGTCCATGTCTATGGTTCCTGTAGTATGTACACTTGTGAATGGCCACCCAGGAACCGAGGAATCTGAAGAACTCCGAGTGACGATTGCTTCCAGTGCAGCCATTGCCATATGGGCTCTGGCTTGATCAATTATGTTGCGTGGACTCTTTCCGGCTTGACAAGCAGATGTAGGGGGGGTGTTAGGTGGAACGGGTCAAGCCAGGTGGGAGGGAAAATGCTTCTGAAAGATCTCGTCTCATTCTCTCCTTCCCTTATCACAAATGGTGTGTAAAGGATACCTTGGGTTGAATGGGTACAATGGTGAAAGTGCACAACCTCTGCAGAGTTAAAACTAAGTACTTAGCCGTGTCCCCGGTACGGACAATTTGAGCAGCTGATCACGGACATCAACGGAGGATTCCATCATTCCAACTTCAGAAGTAAAACTTGATGGGTGAACAAGGGAAGATGAGATTTATGGTTTTCATGCCATACTCGTCGATTTCAAGAAAAGTGTTTTCAAAAGAGTAGGAAAAATTGGCTATATGCAAATTAGCCTTGAACTCCACCAGCCAAATATGCATATAGGCTTTAGAGTTATTCCATTAAGTGTCCACCATAGTGTCACTTGCCAGACTCCATTTTTAATGGAATCTGACCCACGTTGTTGCAATATTTTTCTTATTGCAGATTTGATCAGATGACAGGTGAGGTTTCGTTTAAAGGTTTCGAGTCTACAACCAACATGTTTTCGCCTGTGGCAGCATGAAAGTTATAGAGACTCACTGCTATTGTATTTCCGCTGTGTACTTTTTCAATGCTAGCTTTACGCTATGCAACTTGTATCAAATATTTTGTAATTCTGGATCATCGATGTAATATAATTGATGCTTTGTTGTGATATTACATCGTAAACTGTGTGTGCAAATGAATCGATCCAGGGATTTGCACTATACACAGGTATCTGCCTTATTTAAAGTGCAGGTACGCTACAAAGTTAGACTGGATTTTCACCTCTCCTGGCTGGACCACCACATTCCCCAATACATTGGCTACTCCATTAGCCAGACTTTCTTCAGACCATATCCCTATCAAAATCCAAATTAACACTTCTATCCCTAAGGTCCATTTGTTCAGATTTGAGGATTACTGGATGGACTTCCCTGGATTTATTGGGGCAGTGGTAAAAAATTGGCAGTATATTGGGAGCTTTAAAAATGCTGCTCAGGACATCTCTGCTAGATTTAAGTCACTTAGATATGGTTTGAAGAAATGGAGTAAACAAATCTTGCAGCTCAGTAAAATTATTCAATCTTGCAGCTTTGTTCTTGCTTTGCTGGATGGTTTGGAGGATCAGAGACAGTTATCTATCTTTGAGACTAACTTCAGACTTGCACTTAAATCTCATTTGATAAAGCTGTTAGAAGCTAAGCGCATTTATTGGAGATCTAGGGCGAAAATCAGATGGGCCAATTTGGGTGCTGAGAACACCAGTTTTTTCCACACATTTGCGACCAAGAGCTACAGGAGTAATTTTATTGCTTGTCTTAGGACAGAAGATGACAGATTGGCCTGTGATCATGAGGAAAAGGCTGCCATTATTTGGCATTCATTTAAAAACATAATTGGTTGTTCTGATAATCCTGTTATGCTATTTGATCTGCAGAGAAGTGTTAACCCTAATGTCATAGTGGATTTTGATCAGCTGGAGGTCCCCTTCACCATCGAAGAGATTGATGGGATTGTGAAGGATATGCCAGCAAATAAGTCACCAGGTCCTCATGGGTTTAATGGTGCTTTTCTCAAGAAATGTTGGCCACAGATTAAAACTCAGTTCTATGATCTTTGCTTCAAATTTTTTGAAGGGAACTTTAACATCCAGAGTATTAACTCAGCATTCATCACTCTGATTCCTAAGAAATCTAGTCCTGAATCTGTCAATAATTTCAGACCTATCTCTTTGGTTAGCCTCACACTTAAATTTCTGACTAAGTTGCTTGCTAACAGAATGCAGAAAGTGATTGTCTCACTCATTCATAAGAACCAATATGGTTTTATTAAAACCAGGAATATCCAGGACTGTCTTGCGTGGGCCTTTGAATACATTCACCTTTGTCAGAAGTCCAAAAAGAAGATTGTTATTCTTAAACTGGATTTCGAAAAGGCCTTTGATAAAGTGGAGTACAGTGCCATCCTGGCTATGCCGAAGCATCTTGGATTTGGGATTTAATGGATCAAATGGATTGAGGTTGTTCTTCGGTCAGCATCTGCGTCTGTCTTGCTCAATGGGGTTCCTGGAAAAAAAATCTTATGCAAAAGAGGAGTACGACAAGGTGATCCACTCTCACCACTACCCTTTGTCTCTACAGCCGAGTTACTACAGTATGTGGTAAATGATGTCTGGAGAAATGGCCAACTTGATCTGCCTCTGGATTGTTCTTTTGGTTTAGATTACCCCAGTATCCAATATGCTGATGATACCTTGTTGATAATGCCAGCTTGCTCTACTCAACTGAGAAGGTTGAAAGTGCTACTTGAAAATTTTGCTGCCTCTACTGGCCTCAAGGTTAATTTTCAGAAATCCTCTTTAGTGCCACTTAACATCAGTTCTGTCCTTAGCTCTGAGTTGGCTACTGTACTTGGTTGCAAAGTTGAATCTCTGCCTTTCCCTTATCTTGGTCTACCAATGGGTACCACTAAACCAAGAATGGAATATCTGATTGGCATTATACACAGGATTGACAGGAGGTTAGTTGGTATTGCAGATACTCTGTCCTATGATGGTAGACTCATTGTGGTTAAATCCATTATTCAAGCTATACCAAATTTTGCTATGTGTACACTCAAACTACCCCTGGGGTTTCTAGACTATATTGAAGGTTCCACCAGGGGGTTCTTTTGGGCTGGAAAGGACATCAATAAAAAGGGCAAATGCCTTGTTAAATGGGCTGAGGTTTGTAAACCTAAGGAGGCTGGTGGTCTGGGTGTGCTGAGTTTAAGGACTCAAAATGTGGCTTTGCTGATGAAACATCTGTTCAAATTCATGAATAAACACGATACACCATGGGTTCAGCTAGTTTGGCATGCCCATTATTCTGACAAGATGCCACAGAATGCTTCCCCATGTGGATCTTTTTGGTGGAAAGATTGCTTGAAAATAATGAACACTTTCATTGATATTGCTGCTTGTAATCCAGGTGATGGATCCACTATTCGTATGTGGATGGATAAGTGGTCAGATGAGATCCTAAGAGTGCACATGCCACAACTTTGTTCCTTTGCCAAAGATCAGAATATTTCCCTTCAGAAAGCAGTTGGGGTATTTAACAATGATATATTTGAATTGTTCCACACTCCTATATCCATGATAGCCTCTCAGCAATGTGACCAACTTGGGCAGCTTCTGCAATCTTATCCTGATTCCATTGAGCCTGATAAATGGACCATGAGAGAGCAGAATAAAAATTACTCTTGTAAAAGAGTTTATAATGTGATCACCCCTCTCAGTCATGCACCTCCTCCAATGAGATGGATCTGGAAATCTTGCGTACTTTCCAAACATAAGATTTTTTTCTAGCTTCTCCTGAAGGACAGGTTGAACACGAGGGAATTGCTTGCCAGAAAAAATTTCCAAATTGAAACTTATACTTGTGAGCTTTGCGAGGATGGTTTATCTGAGGATCTTGCCCATCTATTCTTTGAGTGTGACTTTAGCAAGAATTTTTGGCTCAAGCTGAATTTTGAATGGGATACAGACCTGGATTTGATTAACATGTTGATTGATGCCAAGAGGAGATATAAACTTATTTGTTTCAAGGAGTCTTTGATTGTGGGATGCTGGAGCATTTGGACTCACAGGAATAAGTGCATTTTTGATCACCAGCCTATTGATCTGGATGTTTGTTTCCTTGATTTTGTTGATTCCTTTTCGCTTATTAGACATAGAGCCAAACCCTCACTTAAAGAGGGTATGACCCAATGGGTTGACACATTATGAACTTCTGTATGTTCCTGTATCCTTTGTTTTGTTGAGAAAATAGAAAATTAAACACATTATGAACTTCTGGATTTTCCCTACTGTTTTGTGCCTAAAAAAATCCATAGCATGTACTAGCATCAAAGTGTCATGTGGCTAAAAGAATTGATTAGGAACTTACTTTTCACCGCTCGACCCACTTAGTAACTTATTCTTCATCTTCTCAGGACATCCACTAGCATAGTGCCCTGTATCTTTGCATTTGTAACATATCACATGACTGATATCTTTCTTGTGGGAGTTGGCGGGGCATTCCTTAAACTTCTTCCCTTGGCAATTTATATGTTTCCCCTCTGGGCATTTATCGGCCCAGTGTCCCTTGTGCTTACATTCTGAGCTAGTGACTTGGCAAAAGTCTCGTTTTATGCAAACGCTCTTGTCGCTAGTATTGGATTTCCCCTCTAAACAATCACTGATGTAATGTCCTTCCTTTTTGCACCCGTAGCAAATGAGCTGGCTCAGGTTTCTCTTCTTCTTAGGTCTTTCCAAGGCTAATAGGGTCTCTGTATCCCGCTGGTCGTATTGTACTATCATGGATGATGATCTTGTTCGCTTGTTCGGACAATCTCGAGAAAAATGTTCGTCCTCTTCACATGAATAGCAACATTTGGTGGTGCCTTTGGATGTGTTAGATTGTGTCTTGATTCTGGCCTTATTCTCCTCCTTGGTATGATCATAATTCTTTTCTGAAATTGCTCGAGTTCGTTCACATTGCCAATCTTCTTCTCTTGGTAGAACCATGAATAATGTCCTAATCCTTCGCATTTGTGCTAGACTACTTGACTAACATCTCTCTCGTGCTTACCCTTCTTTTCTTGTTCTTCAAATGTATTCTTCAAAGTCTGGTGCATTCCCTCCCTGACTTGTCGACTAACTTGTTGTACTATGGGGTAGAGTTGACACTGAGCTGGAACATGTATGTCTCCTTCACACAAAAAGCAAGTAACTTGAGTGGTGCAGTATTCCTCAGCTGCACTGGTTGCATCCAAATGAGGCCACTCATCTTGACATTCTTTGGAAGTGTGTCCAATTTCCCCACAAGTCTTAAAGGCTCTAGGTGTTTTCACCATCTCCTCTTTGATCTTCTGGTTGTCATAGTTTATTTCTAGTTGATTACCGTCCTCGGTGTCCATAGTCTGACATATCATCTGTACTATTTGAGTTTGGCTATACAACAACTTTTGCCATCCAGGGGTAACTCCTTATTGGGGTTGTTGACTTGATTCTGGGCCATCAGTTGCATCAACTTATTCTGAGTCTCTAGAAGTAATTGCATTGCTATTGGCATCTCATTGCTTTTGGTAGTTTGGTGAAGCATCTGATTGGGTTTAGCATAGATGAGTAGAGGTAGAAATGTACTAAGGGATGATCCTATCAAACACCACACATCAATGTAAATCATCTTTACGAACAATATCTAACAAACATCAAGCAACAAGGTTCAGACACAAACAACAGTCTACTATTGTCATACAACCTGAGTCTGTATGATCAACACACTAACACGATATCGTAGTTCTAATTAAATTGTAGTCTGATCTAAGGAAACAAATTGATGCACTTCCTTGTCTTCTTATCCTTCATGGACTTAGTGCGATAATTTTTCAGAGATCAATACTTTTACTTCATTGATGAAATCTGGGTATCCTTGGCCAACATCTGGTTTTCCTGATTCCATAGATTAGAATCCACATCCACCATGTCAATCATCAACTGGTTCACAGGGGCCTTCAAGTCATTGGTCTTCTCTATCTCCTTTTTAAGTTCTTCAAGTTCTTTTTCCACATCTTTGAGGTATCCTTGAGTATTGCGCATTCTAAATCTAATTCTCCTTGAAATTCCTCAGTGGCCCTCCAAGCTGCTCTTCGTGCTACATCAAAGAATGATGTTTCCAGTACTTTATTGGTGAACATCCATTGTCTCGTTGTCTTGTGGTCGTCTTCTTTATCCTGATACAAGTGTAATTCTACCCACCAGTATTCTTGGTCTTCATCCATTACAGGGAATCCTTTTGTAAACTGCTTCTCCACTTAATCCCATGGTCTTCATACTCTCCTTAAGTACTTTTGGAAACTCAGTTTCACATTCCAAAGTCATGGTAAACACCGATCCTTTCTTGAGTGAGTTTATGAGGATGGACATCTATAAATAAGAGAAGACATTTAGAAGGATGTGTAACAGATTAGAGTATGAGGAAAGATGTATATTTTTTTAAGAAGGAATAAAATATAATTTTGTATTCCTAAGGTCTTTTCCTGTTTCTATTCCAAACCTAGGGTCACGAACCTACATGCAACACTGTGCTCTTATACCATCTGTAAAGGCCCTCCTTATTATAAGGTAGCGACCTCCTGTGTATAGTGCTTGTCCCTGGATCGACTTGCTAGCACACACAGTTTATGATGAAATACCATAACATTGTATCAATATTCATTACACGATGATATAGAAATAAAAGGGTTAGATACAAGGTGCATAGCCCATAGCTAGCTCAAACCGAAATAAACACACATCAGAAAGCAAATGGCTAAGTGAGCTCCATCTTCATCGCGTGCCACAGGCAAGGCATGTTGGTTGGAGACTCGTGACCCTATCAATCTTTACTCCTCGTCTGAGGGTCCTGCAAGTGTGAGTTGCAGCCCAAACTATATTGGGTCAGCACAATTGAATTGTGGTGGCAAGATGACACTTTGTAGCTAAAATTACTAAAACTATATCTACATGCATATTTGGCTCGGTGGAGTTTGAGGCTGATTTGCATAAATTCAGTTTTGTCCTTTCATTTATAAAACAACTTTTCATCTTAGACAAAGAGTACTATTGATAGAAGACAGTGAACATCTTTGACAACAAAGAGTACCACCTATAGAAAACGGTGAACAACTTTGAAAACTACTCACAACGAGCACCACCGATAGAAAGCGGTGAGCTCTCCCAAACCCTCACCCATAAAATTTTATTAAAGAAATTGGGATGAGGAGATCTTCAACATCTGCCCTGTCTAGTTGCTCAAATGTCCATGACCAGGGACACGACTAAGCATACTTAGTTTTTACTCTCGAGAGCGAGTGCACTTTCACCACAAGACCCAATCATTCCCTCGTTCATGTCACTCAATTATGAAATGGAAAAGAGAAGTCCGAGATGAGACATTTCCGAAGCAATTCCCGAAAATCCATAAAGCGGACCCATCCCCACCTATCACCCTACATTTGCTGGTCACGTGGATCTCGGGTTCTCGCAACTTATATGGTCAAGACAGAGCCCATATGACTTGTGGCTGCACTGGAAGCGACTAAGCAAGGTGCGTCTACAATCTTTGTAAGCCTGGGTGACTTTCCACATTTGTGCGCTTCCACCAAGGGTAATTACCATAGACATGGACCATAGACATGGACCTCCTGAGTAGCCACCCACCATGGTTCTCCAACCAGCACCTAGGTAGTTCATTAATTAACTTTTTTTTTTTTTACTATCCAACTAGTCAAAACATTTTTCATTGCTTGGCTAAGCATCCTACTAAGTGTTCTTGCTTCTAAGCTCAGGGTGGGAAATAGCTAAACACTACATAGGAGCATAGCATAATATAGTAACTGTACACAACTCCTAACATGCATACTATAGAAAAACACTACTATGCATATAGTGAAAATAATAGGTGGAAAATTATAGGTGGTTTATGAGTGTCACTTGCCTTGTGGAAGTTGTCGTTTCTCACACTCTTTTCAACGAATAACGTTTCACTCCGTTCAATCTATACGAGGAAAGAGAAGTACAATAAACAAGCAATTCGAACAAACAAATAACACATAAAATCATACATCACAATAATGTGTTCATCAATAGTTATTTTATGTAGTTAATTTATTTTATGGTCAAGTCTTATCACATAATTCAATTTACAAAAGGAATTAATATTTTAGGACTTAGGGTTTGCCATTTATGGTCGAGGGATGGTCTAAATCAAATTTGGACATTTCAAATCTGAATATGTTGAAGTATTGTTTCAATATTGTAATGTTTGGTAATGTTCAAAATATTTCCCAATGCTTTTATCAAGAGTAAAATAACACCATTTTCAAACTACGGTTGTGATTTAAGAAGGTCAAAAAAATTTAAATCAAATTCACCTATTTATGATTCATATGGGACTAACAAGTTAAGTATTGGTTTATCTAGAACTAGAGTTATTTTAGTGACATTTTGCAAAAGGTTTCATATTAAAATGATTTATAGAATTTAAGTTATAACAAAATTACACAAATTGAGTCTATGATTTATTAATCAACATATCAATAGATAAAATTATTTATATCTATGGCATGATGTACTACTAGTTGAAAGGTTTCTAAAAACATTTTATTTGCATTTTTAGGATTTAAGAATTTGAACTTAGGTCAAATTTACTCAAATCATCCATTTGAAATTTGAATGAATTTGAACTAGTCAAATTTGAAATTGAACAGGGATAAAATATTCTACATTTCAAAGGCTTTCCAATGGTATAAAGTTTGTCAAATTTGGCTTTGTGGATAAAAAGTTATAATGGTTCAAAGTGGCAGGGTCTTTTCTGCTAAACTACCATCTAATTCCATTCGGAATAAAATTCCAGAATTAGACTGGACACGTGGCGTGCTGTGATTGGCTGAAACGTTAACATGGACTGTTGGATTGCACTTGAAATTAACGCACCGGATCGTACCGTACCTTTTCGAGACGGAGCTGATCGTGGCCGTACGTGCAGGATCGAACGGTTGTTGTTGTTTTAACCAAAACCCGGCGGCGGGCTTCGCCGGAATATGGCTGTGCGATGGTCGACGGCTCGGCCGCAGGCAGGGAAGGTGCTCCAGTGGCGTTCCTGACTCATTGAGGACACGAGGAGGCGCGGCGCGGCAAGGTGGCGACGATGGAGTGGTCTTCGACCTGGGGGGGCGTCCGGGAGCAGCCGGACGGAGTAACGGCAGCGCCGGTGAGCTTCGGGAGGGCTTGCCCCGCTCTATTTACTGCATGTAAAAATATTGCAGAACTTGAGCAGATGCGCGTCGACATAGGGAAGATTACAGGTAGCTAATAGGCGCTGGGAGTTGCTCACCTCGCCGGAAAAGCAAATCGACGGCCGGGGAAAGGGCGGACGCCGGCGAGCGATTCACGCAGATAGGCGTCTCGATTCGAGATGGGGAATGAGGGGAAAAGGAGAGGATATCGTGGGCTTTGTAGAGGTCTGCGCGGAAGAGGTCGGGTAGAACAGCCCGTAGTTCCTCTCCGACGCCGGGCCGGGCTTCATGTTCTGGTTGAAGAGCGCGAACACGAACACGTCCACCGGCACGCCGGGCTTCAGCGGCGTGCCCTGCCCCATCGCGATCCGCTGCATGAGGTTCCCGTTGTACGCCGCCGCGTTCTGCACGCTGGCGCCCACCTCGTCCTCGTCCCCTTTCGACGGCCAACCCGTTTTCGAGATCTTCACGCCGATGTCCGTGTGCCCCATGGCCTTCATCGCCGCGTACACCCCGTCGATCTACGCGTACAGCATGTTGTCGTACACCAACGCGCCGTCGCGCACGCCGGCGTTCGGCTGGAACAGCACGTAGGACAGCGACACGCTGTCGGGGTCGCCCTTGTATGCGAAGAACAGGTAGGCGTTGAACAGGAACGGGGACCCGTCTTGCTGTGGAACTCCAGCAGCGGCTTGATGTACGGCACGAAGCCCTCCTGGAAGGCGCCGGAGGACGGCGGGAATCTGCTGGTGAGCACGGCGGCCGAGTGCGCCGACGACACCGTCACCTGCCCGCCCAGCCCGGCCGCCACCAGCGCGTCGTGCACCGCCTGCATGGCGGGCACCAGGTTCGCCGCCATGCCCATGTCGTTGTTGCCGAACACCTCGTTGCCGACGGTGATGCAGGTGATGCGCGTCGCCGGGATGAAGGGCTGCACGTGCTGCGACACCCCCTGCCGGGCGGCGCCGGGGGTGGTGGCCATCGTCTGCAGGTTCTCGTTGCCCACCGCGGTGATGAACTTCACGCCCGTGTTGGCGAACACCGTCAGCACCTTGGGGTCCGCGTCGTACAGCTTCACCTTGTTCACGTTCATCGACTGCAGGAGCCACGCCACCCGCGTCGGGTCCGGCAGGTTGTTGGCCATCTGCCCGTAGTTGATGCCGAACTTTTGCTGCGCCGACACCGTGGCCACTGCAAATAATTAAGCACACCGAAAGATTAACAACAGCGAGCAATCAAATCATGTTGATTAAATTATCTCGCAAGTACTACTGTATAGGAGGAGTATCTTCGATCTTTTGGAAATCGAATTTCCTTTTTCGAACAGAGCCATGGAATACTTTAGGTCGGTCGTCCCTTTCTCGTCATCAAGTTGCAGAAACTAGTCGAGCAGAAATAGACTACCTACTGCTTGAATTGATAATGCAATCAGGTGGGATTATCAATAAGGACATTATACTACTACACCAGCAGAGAAGAAGGGTCAATTCGCAAGTGTAAGGTTAAACCATTGGTGACGCGCGCCGTTTCAACACATCCTGAGTCGGATACATGCGTACGCGTAAAGTCGGTCCGGGCCGCTTCATCAACTCGATGCCGCTGGAATCACAAGTGCATGCTAGAGGGCAGCAAATAACAGGAACGGTGCCCCCATGCAGAACACGGGTTATAACAGCGTACAGCTATATCTACGATAGATCGGCTCTGATACCACTGAAGGGGATCGCAGGCAGAAAACAACAAATTTGCTAGCAACGGTATCCTTAAAACATGCCAAGATCTATTCTATGCATATATAGTAGTACGGCGGAGCTCGGAAAACATACCCTCGTTGACTGAATAGCGGGGATTACGCTCCCGCACAAGCGTTGACGATGAAGACGACGTAGCCGACCTCTAGGTCGCGAAGAACTCGGCGCGACGAAGACGGCGAAGATGACCTCGAGGTCGGGTGGAGGAAGTAGGACTCCAAGTACCTCTAGCGAAGCACCTCGCAGGGCGTTACATACATACGGTGGAGACGACGGCCTCCAAAGCTCCAGTACAGGACGAGGAGCGGAAAACTTGGACCGGAACACCAGCAGCGCGGCAGCAGGCTATGGTGCAGAGAGAACTCTCATCCTCCTCGACGCAACTCCGACAAAGGGAATCAGGAGATCGAGGAGAAATCGAGAATTAATTGGATGAATTAAAAGGCCAGGGGTGCCCCTTCTTATATAGGCTCCCGGGGGGAGCCAACCTTCCTATCCAGGCAATGTGGTACTACCCCACATGCCCCATTTGGCCCACCGAGGCCGGCCAAGCCTCCCCACCAAATTCCCTTGAGGGTCCCCCCCCCCCCCCTGGGCCTTCTTTCCACCAGAAGGCCCATTTAGAGAAGTCAGACTAAATAAATTCGAAAACAAATATATAAAATCATATTTAAATACTAATTACACTAATTAATATCAAACATATTATAGATAATTTATTCTAGCTCCGAAAACTATTTCGTCGCTGCTCAATCTCCATCGGACCATTCCCGGGACGTTCCCGGTGATCTCTTTCCTTTCCGGTTGTCTTGTAGAAACCCCTTAAGTGTCTGACCCTAGCGGTTTGATATAATAACAGACATGATCGAGACTCCTCTCCGATCAATGACTAACTCGTAGGCCTGGACCCCATGAATTAATCTCTGTGATATAACGATGACTTTCATCTATCAAACCTGGACGTCTAGGCTTAAACCTTTTGTCATAGCGACACTTAGCGTGTCCGAGTATCATTCTCAGATATCTCCATACCTAGCATAATCTCGTTACCGACATTGCTATCTTCTACTCGTCTATGATATTATGTCAGCTAGTGACCTAGTCACATGCTTGCAAACTCATTTAACATAATCTCACCGAGTGTGCCCTAGAGTATCTATCCGACTATACGGACTGAAAAATCCCGCTGTTGACCCCTCGTCTCAACTACCCCCTTCCGATACCAAAAAGTATCACCGTTATTGTCATACTAAATAAGATATGACGTTTTGTGCAATCAAAGTATCTTCCAGGAATAACAATAAGAGTTGGTCTCACGGTCAAAGGCGTAATGAATACCTACAAATATGGGTATGTCCATCACATCGTTACACCAACAATATGACTTTCATTGCCGACCGGCGCCATGCCCTATGATCGGGAAACCTCGATCATCGATCGCGCAATGAAACTAGTCTTAGTAGAGGCTACTAGGGACCTGGTTGTTTATCTACCACACCTGTATTAATGTTTCCGCGTAATACAGTTATAGCATAGTATAAAACATATAATGAACAATTGGGATATTAGCAATAAACTATGTTTATTAAGTGCCTCTAGGGCATATTCCCTTCAGGTTGAAGTACCGGCGAGCGCAGGAGTCCTTCTCCTTGTGACCGAGAGTCCTTGGGCGGGACCTCGGTGGACTCTATGTTTGGGCGGGAGGTCGTCGTAGCGGTCGAGGCAGACTTGGTCGGAGCAGGGGGAGTCGGAGGCAAGTCGGTCGCGGGAGTAGAACGTGGGGGCAAGTTCGTGACCCAGATCAGACTCGCACGTTCTGTACCGCCAGTGTCGGCGGCTGTGCGTCTCGAAGCACCTGAGTCCAATTCGAACGCGGCACTGCAGCAAAGAGGTCAGGAGAAACTTAGGTCAGAAAGCAGGTATGTCGGGCAAGAGAAAAAGATGAACATCAGAGGCTAAGACAAAAACTACATACCCGGTGGAGGTCGGAAGCTTCCGCTGGGCGGATCTCTTAACTGTGGCCTTAGTCTTCTTGGCTGCAAGTGCAGCAGCCTCCGGGTTGGTCGAGGTGGAAGTGCCGGTGGCAGCGCGTTTGCGCGTGGTTCCCGCGGCATTCAATGCAACTGGTGTCGAAGAGGTCAGGTAAGCATAGTCCAGAGGAGTGGCAGGAGTAATCTCTAGCAACACACAATCGTCATCATCCGACCAGTCTTATAAGACGGAGCGGGTTGGGGGCTTACCCGCAGCAGCAACACGGGGTGCCGGGATGGACAAATGGTCCTCGTCATCCTGGTCTTCTGTGGAAGGCGTAGTCAGGACAGGGAGGTCGGGCTGCCACTTCCCTTCACCGTACTAGACAGCCACCTCAATTTGACGATCAAATCGCTAAGGAGAAAGCAAAGGAAAGTCAAACCATCACTAAAGGTTGTGAGCAAAAAACCGACTTAAGTTTATCCAGACAGTAAAATGTGTCAGGAGATATAAAAGGAAACTTACTTGTTTCGGTGGGCTGGAGCGGCTGTGAGGACTCATGCCCCACTCCCAGTCATCACCCATCTCGGTCTGAGCGATGGCCCGGACGCGCCTATGAACGACAATCTTGTCCAACTCAAAGGTGCTGACCCGAGACGGGTCGTACTAGCCACTCATGTGGCAGATCTTGTGAGCTCGGGATTGGAGGGGGCAAACTCGGCGGACGATGAAAGTCCACAGAAGATCGTCGGCGGTCAGCTTCTTATGGATGGTGAGGAGGTACTTGTAGATCGTATTGATCTCCGCGACGGTATGTTTCGGATGCAACGCCCAGTTAAGTTGGGCACTGGGGGTCTCGATGCGAAACTCGAGGAGGTTGATGTAGTTTACGGCGGTGGCCTCGCCTACTGGCTCTGGGTTGCGCACGTAGAAGAAGCTCCTTTGACATTTCCGGCAAGATTCAAGTCCTGTGATCTTGGGAAAGTTGACGAACTTCCGGACGGTGACGGTGGCCGCTCCGCAGGCAATCATATCCTTCTGCTTGACTCCCGGGATTGGGACATTTTTGCCTCCGGAGCTGGAAGTACTTGGCCCAAAGATTCACTATGGGCCAGAGACCGAGATAAGCCTCGGAGAAGGAGACAAAGGCGGAGAGGGCCGTAGTAGAGTTGGCTGGAAGGTGATGAGGCTGGAGGTCGAAGGTCTCGAGAAAGGAGCTGAAGAAACGGTTGGCTGGAAGGCCAAAGCCGCGTTCGAAGTGGGCAAAAAAACAACCTGTTCCCCGGCTAGGGGCTGGGGTTCGTTCTCGTCCTTCGGCAGCCGACACAAAACTTGATCCGGGATGCGACGCAAACGGCGTAGCCACGCGATGTCTTTCTGATCGGTGTCTAACCCCTCCCAGCCACCCCGAGTTCCATCGGCGGCCATGTCGGTTGGCTCAGATTATTGGCTTGAGGACATACCGGGGGAAACCTGCAAGAAGGAACCGAGTTAAGCACCGACATATAGAGATAAGTCAGAGCGGGTCGACATAAGGGCTAAGACTGATAAGTCGGGCATAAACAGCCTACTGTCGGATAAACCAGAGAAAGAGGATCTAGAGGAGCAGTAATAAATCTCGATAAATATGGGAAGTAAGATACTAGGAAGGGGATAAACCGCAACCCTAACGAAGCAAATCTCATCAAATATAGGATGTATCGATCTACACAACAACAGCGATAAGAATCTAGGCTAGGGAATGTGAATACCTCTATCATTACACGAAACTATGAGCCCTAATCTTCTCTAGAAGCCAAGATCCGAACAAGAACATCGGCGGCAGAGATGAACAAGCATGAACGAACCACCGAGAACTTGGATTTATTGCGGATAGAAATCTTACCGGAGACAAGTTGAGGCACGGTCGACGTACTCGTGCTAGCATGGAGGCGCGGTCGCCGCGACGGAGGAGGTGAGAAGGCAAGGAAGAGGAAATGGAGAAGGAAGAGGAAGAGGAACAAGAGGACCCGTAGCCATATTTAAGGAGGAGAGGGAATGGCGGTTGATACGTCTCCAACGTATCTATAATTTCTTTTGTTCCATGCTATATTATATCATGTTATTACATGTTTTATATGCTTTTATATAGTTTTATGCATTTTCTGGGACTAACCTATTAACAAGATGCCAAAGTGCCAGTTCCCTGTTTTCTGCTGTTTTTGGTTTCAGAAAAGTACTTAAGAAAATATTCTCGGAATTGGACAAGTTTTATCCTGGAATTGATTTTGGATTATGACCGTTCGAGAACACCGAAGACGAGACGGAGGAGGGGACTGAGCCGCCTTCATCAGGTAAGGAGCCCTCGGCCCTCCACCGACCTCGCCCTTTCACCTATAAGTACCCCCTCCCCCCCCCCCCCCCCAACTTAAGAATCGCAAGATGTTCATTATTTCGTCCACGGGTCCCGAGCGCCGCCGCCATCAAAGACAAGATTCGGGGGACAAAAGTCTCTGTTCCGGCACCCTGCCGGGACGGTGAATTGCCCCAGAAGCCATCTCCATCACCGTTTCTGACTCCTACGATGAGGAGTGAGTAGTTCTCCCCCGCGGCTGCGAGATCTATGGTAGCCATGTGGTCCATCTCTCTCTCCCATGATGTGATCTATTATGTGATCATGAGCTTTGTAATCTAGTTGAATATGTGATGCTACTCTTTATCTATTATGCACTCTAGAGGTTACTTTAATATGAACTCCGGGATTATTCACGGTTGTAACGGTGACAGTGTGTGCACCGTGTGTGATTCCTTTATGAAGTTGTTGGTGTTAGTTTAGTCTGACTTTGAGGGTGCTCTTGTAGACCTACACAATGAATGGTGTTTTTTATCCAACATGAGAGTGTTTGAGAGTAGTGTTTATTTATTTAACTTTGATGTCATTGTTGAGAATGTCCACTCGTGAAAGTAGAATCCCTAGAACTTGTTTCTAAGCATTAAAACACTGTTTCCAACAAGTTCTGCTACATGTTTGCTTGCTGGCAATTTTACTACAGATTGCAATTTCTACTTATAATCATCCATATTACTTGTATTTCACTATCTCTTCGCATAACTAGTGCACCTATACTCTGACAAGTGTATTGGGTGTGTTGGCGACACAAGAGACTTCTCGTTTCTTAATTGCAGGGTTGTTCGAGAGGGTTATCTTTGACCTCTACCTCCCTGAGTTCGATATACCTTGGGTGATTCACTTAAGGGAAACTTGTTGCTGTTCTATAAACCTCTCCTATTGGAGGCCCAACACTGTCTACAAGAATAGAAGTGTGCGTAGACATCAAGCTATTTTCTGGCGCCGTTGCCGGGGAGGTGAGCGCTTGAAGATATCTCCTTTATATTCTGCAGTTATTACTTTTAGTTTCTTGTTTTTATTTTTATTAGTTAGGCTAATGGAAAACAACAAAAATTGGAGATCTTTATGAAATTTATATTGCATTAGGACATGATACTTTTGAAGAGAAAATTAAAAAACCTATGGAAGTTTGTTTGCATAATAGTGGTAGTAATGTTATTAGTATAAATTCTTTGGACACTATTATTGCTAAGCCGTGGAAAAACCTAAGCTTGAGGAGCTAGTTTAAACAAAAACAATCTTTTTTGCTCCTCAGCTTTGGAGGAATTATGTAGACTTGATAATGCTTTACCTCCAATATGTGATAATTCTAATGATGCTTATGATATTCTAAATCCACCTGAAGAAATAGTGTCATTTAAAATACCTATGAAAATTATTAATCGTGTTATGAATAACCGCTATGTAGGTGATGGAACTGTCTATCCTGGTGACCATTTGCTATTTTTACATGAATTATGCGAGTTGTTCAAGTGTGTAGGTATTTCAATGGACAAAGTTAAGAAGAAATTATTTTCTATATCACTCGGTGGAAGAGCTGCGCATTGGTATAAATTGTTGAAGGATAGGCACTCTCTTGAATGGGAGGAGGTTGTATCTCTCTTTTATTTTAAATTTTATCCTCCAAGTGAGATTCACCAAGATCATAATTCTATATATAATTTCTGGCCTCTTGAAGGAGAAAGCATTGCTCAAGCCTGGGGAAGGCTGAAAACATTAATACTCAAATGTCCTAACCATGAGCTTTCGGATAATATAATTGTTAATAATTTTTATGCAAGGCTTTCAGGACATTGCAAGGATTATCTAGATGCCTGTTCGGAGGGCTCTTTCGGAAGTAAGAAGGATGAAGCTAGATGGAATCTCCTTGAAACAATTCGAACAATGCTGAAGACTGAAAGAATCAGGTATAAACTATGAATATAATTGCATTAAGTCTTATGTTGAAACTGCTGATTTTCAAGAGCTTAATGCTAAATATGGTCTTGATTCTCATATTATTGTTAATTATTTTAGAACCTTTGCTTCTCATATTAATGTTCCTAAAGAAAATTGCGACGTGTATCATGAACCTTTCAAAGACACTTGCCTGGAAAATGAAATTGTTGTTAACGATTGCAATAAACATGCTCAAACTTCTGAGAATGCTAAGTTGATATGTCTCCAACGTATCTATAATTTCTTATGTTCCATGCTATATTATACCATGTTATTACATGTTTTATATGCATTTTATATAGTTTTATGCATTTTCTTGGACAAACCTATTAACAAGATGCCAAAGTGCCAGTTCCCTGTTTTCTGCTGTTTTTGGTTTCAGAAAAGTACTTAAGGAAATATTCTCGGAATTGGACAAATTTTATCCTGGAATTATTTTTGGATTATGATCATTCGAGAACACCGAAGACGAGACGGAGGAGGGGACGGAGCCACCCTCATCAGGTCCTGGCACGACCCCACTTCTGGCCGCGGAGCATGTGGTGAGGAGCCCTCGGCCCTCCAGCGACCTCGCCCTTTCGCCTATTAGTACCCCCATGCCCCCCGGAACCTAAAAATCGCACGATGTTCATTATTTCCTCCACGGGTCCCGAGTGCCGCCGCCATCGAAGACAAGATTCGGGGGACATAAGTCTCTGTTTTGGCACCCTACCGGGCGGGGAATTGCCCCGGGAGGCAAGGAATCGGCGGAATTTGGCTGCCCCATGCTCGTCGTCTCCAAGTCCGGCCGCCGGCCTCCACGCATGATTCCGACGGATTCTGGCGTCTCCTCGCTTCCTCGAGCCTTCCACGAGCCACATGTTGCCTCTCTGATCATCCTCGTTCCCTCCTTTGGCTCCCTTGTTGTCTTGTTGCTCGGGCCGCCGTGAGAGCTCTCGGGCCACCGTGTGAGCTCGTCGACGGACCAGCTTTGGCGACCTATTCCGAGCGGCGCCACCAGTTTCTGGCTCCCCGCTCTCCCTTGCGTGCAACCCGCGTGGTCGCACGGCCCCTCGTTCACTTCTCCGCCTGATTGGTGATCGACAAGGAGTGAAGCTCCATTGATGACGTCATGCGACATCATCGCTCCTTTTCTTTTTATTTTCCGAAATTTAAATTATTTTCTGTAATTGATTAAAACATGACAGGCGGGTTCTGTTTGTCAGAAATTTAATCTTTTCCAAAATAATTTTCAGTATTTGATAAAAAATCTGACATGTGGGTCCAATTCATTTATTTAATTTCACAAATATTTTAAATTGATTCCAAATTGTTTAATCTTTGGAAATTCCTAAGTAATTCATTTGAAATCAGAAAAAAGTGATCAATATATCAAAATTTGCAGAAAAATGAGATCTATCTAATTAAACCCAAATCATGCATATTTGGACAACTTTAAACCATGTTTATAATAGGATATCAAATTACAACTTTTTTTAAAATATGAAGTTTGTCGAATGGCACTTGTCGGGCATCACACTCCGTTTAAAATGTTCTTCCCTCTGTAGGATTTACATTTCAATCCTCTAACTTGTCATGTCATGCATTTGTGCGCATTCTATGCCATGGATGAATGTTGTTTCTCGTTTCTTTTTCGGTGTTTCATTTTTCGCGGTAGAATGCAAATCCGAAGTGAAGATTGGCAATAATGAAGACCAGTGATGGATCATCGACGACATACTCAAGTAGGAATCTGTGAAGAGTTATTCTTGGTTATCTCGATTAAGTGAAACCGAAGATTTCCAATTGCTATATATCTTGTTATCGAAGAGCAAGGCAAGCATAACCTCTGATCTGCACATATAAGATTCCAAAAGGATTTTATTATGGTGTTATGCATACGGTTCAAATATGATTTTGCGTTTATTTAGAGTGTCACTTGTGATGCACCGCCGCTTACACATGGTTAGTTATTCCTTTTGCATCCAGTCGAAAAGATTGTGGTGGAATGAATATACATGATTTATTTATTATCTCTAAAGACTTGGACGAGAGGCCATAGTGGGATTGTTGTGGGTTGTCTCGTTCTTGTTGACACTACGAACTGAGTTCCTGGGTTTGGAACCAAGACTTCGTATGCCCACATAGGACTCGTTCCTCCCTCGACCCCAACTTGACTAGTCTACTAAGTGAAGCCACTAGTTCGAGTTTTCCATTTGCGTGTGAGGTACAAAGAAAAGAAAGATTGAAAATTATTAGGGCTGGGGCGATAGGGCTGCGGTCCATATGTTGACCCTGGCAACCCGCACTAGGGACCGCTGCGCGTGGTCAGACCTACTGTTGTGGCTCATGGATATAGGCGAAGCTTGGAAAAGTCCGTGGCCAACCCTTCTGCCGGCACTCCCCGGAAGAGTGCTAATAGCTGGCTTATCGGTTGGTTGGCATGTGTGGGAAGTTCCACACCCTGCAGGGTAAATCTTTCGGAAAGCCGTGTCCACGGTTATGGACGACTTGGTACCTTATTTCGGTGATCATAGACAACTATAATCTAATTATAAAACTTGTCAACTAAGGGAGGATTGCTTCCTCGGCTTGAGCGAGGGGGTGATTCTAGTGGGTGCTACAACTCATGATGATCTGGTGGAGACTGGAGATGTGGATTAAGTAAGTGTTTTAGTTCCTTATCTCTTTTTAAAAGTCTACTGATGCGAGATTCTCTCCTCCCTCGATTTGTAAACAAAGTAGGCTTTATGCAAAATACATTCATTCATACTCTATGGACGAGCAGATATATAATAGGTTAAATAAGTCTTGTTGAGTACCTCATATACTTAGCCTTGCGCAATTATTTGGACAGGTGTGTTTTTTGGACATCGACATCGACGAGTAGGTTGGGGTTCCCAGACGGCAGCCTGGAATCTATGGACTGGGACGTCACTGTTATGCTTTGGCCTCTTAGGCCTTTTGCTAGTTTTGCTATGTGTAATAGCATAATTTTCCTTCCGTTGTATTGGTGATTGACAGGTCAGTGACCTTATTTTCGTGATATTTGCTTCTTCGCTCTACTAAGAGCTTAATATATTGCTTCTTGTTTTGAAGGGTCTTTGTTGTGCTACCGATCTTAACTGTTGGTTTTTGAGATCTAGGTTAGGCTTATCCCACATTAAGGTCTTGGATTTGTCTAGCTTGGCTCTTGGGGGGGGGGGCTACAGGTTTTGGTATCAGAGTAGGACCGTCTGTAGGAAAACCTTTCTACTGGTCGATGTTGAGTCTAGTGATTATGAAAACTATCTGAAAGCTAAAATTATTTGTAAAATCTGAGTAGATTTATTTTTACTCCTTGTCTGGTATCGCTCTATTTCTAGGTCACCTTACCTTGTTTTGGTTGAAAACATTTCCTCCCTCTTTCTCTTGGTCATTCAAAATATAGGTGCATCAAGTGCAGGTCGTTTTTCAGCCAAGCTGACCTCGTGTTTAGTTTTCTAGAGTCGATGTGTTCTTTCACTCGTATTTTTCTTGGTTACGTGAGATATTTCTTCCCTCGTGGTCTCTCAACTTTGTCGATTTGACCTCATTCTATTCTAATCTTCGAGGTTTCTTTCACCTTGAAGATCTCTTTTCCATCCTTTGATACTTTGGAGCTGAGTTGGTCTCTGAAGCTATCTCGTGATTACTACATCATTGTGCCTTTGTGTCACTCGAGTGGTAGTTACTCTTTCTTTTGGTTTTCACCCTTGGACTTGAACAAAAGGTCCCAGATTGTGCTGTTGGTGGTGTGTTCAGTCATGTGGGTTGTTAGCCATGTGATGCTCACTCTATCAGTACATGATGTTGATCTTTAACCCAGGATCCGCTTTATTGATCCCTGAGAAATGCTTGCTACCTCAGAAGGGCTAGTAATGTCAGTTCTAGCTAGCCTTCCGGTTGGTGGTTTTCTCGTGATCGACTTGCGACATCCAAGGTTTCCCCTTCCACTAGCTTTGGCAAAGGTTCTGTCATGGAACCAAAAGGATCCCGACAAGAGTGCTCTTTATGAGTCCCACATCTAAGTTGGTGACTCTGCCACACCTTTCTTATCGGAACAAGTTAATGTATGCTAACTTGGTCATCTACATCTCATGATTTTTCTGAGCATGTTCTTCTCTTCTAGCATGTTCCAACCAGTGTATGCCACTTGGCATCCAAGTTTTAAATGTACATTGGTTTACTAATGCATGATGCTCTTGTGGTCCGTCGTGTCATTCCACTTTGGGATGTCAAGGAGAAACAAACTCCCGTACCTCGTCCATGTGTAGGACCAGGTCAAAGTGTTGTAGTCCACATATCAAGATGCTTCGTCTGCTTCTGTTCTGTTCCATCTTAAGGTATCACACTCTTATATATCAAGAGGTTGTGTTGTGTCTCATGACTTATTGATGAAGTGATGCTTTTACATGTCCTTACTCACGCTTTTCTCCTAGTTGCTCGTGCCCGGGAATGCTACGGTGTGTGTATTGATGTGTGATACGTCTCCAACGTTTCCATAATTTCTTGTGTTCCATACTATGTTATATCATGTTATTACATGTTTTATATGGATTTTATATAGTTTTATGCATTTTCTGGGACTAACCTATTAACAAGATGCCATAGTGCCAGTTCCCTATTTTCTGCTATTTTTTGTTTCACAAAAGCTCTTAAGGAAATATCCGCCAAATTGGAAACGAGTCAACCAAGAATTATTTTTGGAATATATGCGTCCAGGAAAACCGAAGACGAGACGAAGTGGGGCCACGAGGCCGCCACATCGCCTCGTGGCGCGGGTCGCATGCCTGTCGCGTCGGGAGGTGGTGTGGCGCCCTCGGGCGCCCACCGACCTAGGTCTTTCGCCCATATAAACCCCTGACCTAAAAACAGGGGTCGGTTGAACACTTTTTCCTCCACGGGTCCCGAGCCGCCGCCGTCGTCAACACCAATACGGGAGAGATAAGAACTGCTCCCCGGCACCCTGCCGGGAGGGGGAATCGTCCCTGGAGGCCTCTACGTCGCCATGACCGCCTCCGGACTTACGCGTGAGTAGTCTACCTTGGACTACGGGTCAATAGCGGTAGCTAGATGGTTATCTTCTCCTCTTGTGCTATCATGTTTAGATACTCTGAGCTGCCTATCATGATCAAGATCATCTTTATGTAATTCTCCATGTTGTGTTTGCTGGGATCCGATGAATATTGAGTACTAAAGTTATTGCTTCATAATATATCTTGTGTGTGCTAGTTAATGATCTTGCTTGCTCTCCGTTACTTGTGTGTGCTTTGGCCAAGTAGATGCTCGTAACTCCAAGAGGGGGTATTTATGCTCGATAGTGGGTTCATGTCTCTATTAAATCTGGGGCAGTGACAGAAAGCTCTAAGGTTGTAGATATATTGTTTCTACTAGGGATAGAACAGTAGTACTTTGTCTAAGGATGATGTTACTTACTTACTTTACGCACATTGCTTAAGGCGATAATCTGTTGCATGCAACTTAATACTGAAAGGGAGTCGGACGCTAACTGGAAGGTGGATTAGTAGTCATAGATGCGGTTGGAATGGTCTATGTATCTTGTTGTAATGCCCGAATGAATCTCACACTAGACACCATATCATTAGTATATGCTTTGGGTTGCTTATCATTATTCTGTCAATTTCTTAGCTGTAATTTTTTTACTAAGCATGGATGAATGTTATTATTATTTATGGAGAGACACCACTAGTGAACTGACCCGGTCCTTCTCATTAATCTGATAAAACTACAACTACAAACCTGTTACTTTCTGCAAACATAAATCTTTCTTCCACACATACGTTTAATCCTTTGTTACAACAAGCAGGTGAGATTGACAACCTCACTGTTAATTTGGGGCAAAGTATCTTGATTGTTTGTGTGCAGGCTCCACGTTCGTTATTGACGCTGGTATTGCGTCGTGTCAACGTCGCCGCCAACAACCTCAAGTGAACATTCATCTCCTACTGGTTCGATAACCTTGGTTTCATACTGAGGGAAACTTGCTGCTGCACTACTTCACACCTTCCTCTTGGCGTCTCATAACAACACACCCATCGTGTGCATCAAGCAATTTCTGGCGCCGTTGCTGGGGATTTGATAATTCACTGTGAGGGTCGCACTTCATATCTTTTTATTTTTGTTATTGTCTTGCTTAGTTTATTTTTATTACTGTCTTGTTTGCTTAATATCAAAAATACAAAAAAATTAGTTACTTGCATTACTTTTTATATTTCGTTTTAGTCATTTATTTTCAGTTTTGTTGCTTTATTTATTTCGGTTTGTCAAGTACTTCTTGAATTTTGTTATTACGGTTTGTAAATTAAATTGCTGAAATGAGTTCCGCTGAAAACACTAAGTTGTGTGACTTTACAAGCACCAACAATAATGATTTTATATGCACACCTATTGCTCCACATGCATCTAAAACTGAGTTCTTTGAAATTAAATCTGCTTTATTGAATCTTGTTATGAGAGAGCAATTCTCTGGTGTTATTTCTGATGATGCTGCTGCCCATCTAAATAACTTTGTTGAATTATGTGAAATGCAAAAAAATAAGGATATAGATGGTGATATTATAAAACTGAAATTATTTCCTTTCTCTTTGAGAGGAAGAGCTAAAGAATCGTTGCTTTCATTGCCTAGGAATAGTATTGATTCATGGATTAAATGCAAAGATGCTTTCATTGGAAAATACTATCCTCTTGCTAAGATTATTTATCTAAGAAGTTGCATCATGATTTTTAAACAACTTGATAATGAACATGTTGCTCAAGCTTGGGAAAGAATTAAATCTTTGATAAAGAATTGCCCTACCTATGGACTGACTGCTTGGATGATCATCCAAACCTTTTATGCAGGACTGAATTTTTCTTCAAGAAACTTATTGGATTCAGCTGCGGGAGGTACCTTTATGTCCATCACTTTGGGGGCTGCAACAAAACTCTTGGATGATATGATGGTAAATTATTCTGAATGGCATACGGAGAGGACACATCAAGGTAAGAAGGTAAATTTTGTTGAAGAAACTTCCTCCTTGAGTGAAAAGATTGATATTATTATGTCTATGCTTGCTAGTGGTAAATCGAATATTGATCTCAATAATGTTCCCTTAGCTTCTTTAGTTGCACGAGAAGAGCATGTTGATGTAAACTTTATTAAAAGCAACAATCTTAACAACAATGCATATAGGAACAACTATGGTAACAATAACTATAAGCCATATTTTTCGAATAATGGTAACTCTTATGGTAATTCTTATGTTAAAATACCTAGTGAGGAAAGGATTCTAGAAATTGAGAAAGCTACTAAAGTTTATGCAAAGTCAATATGAGAAAAATAAATTTTTCACTAAAACCATGGAAGAACTATCTAATATGATAAGAAACATTATTCATCAAATGGAAAATTTAAATAGGGAGATTTCGGGTCTCCAAGAAAAAATGACTAATGTTGAAACATGTATTTCCTCTATGTCTACAGCCCAATCTTCTTTAATTAATAAAACGGCTGCTAAACCTGAAAATATAGATAATAATCCTTTTGCTACTGGTAATGCCATCCAAGTTCAAATTGATGAAAATGTTAAATTAATGGCTCAATTACGTGTTAGATGGGAAAGAGAGATAGAATTAGAGATAGAGGCTAATATTGTTAAAGTTTTTACTATTACTACCTCTGAAAATAATGGTGTTTCACATGCTAGTAAGTCTCGTACTATCCATGGTAACATAGTTGGGTTAGGAAACGTCTCCTCTACTTCCTCCAAAAATTTAAAATTGCCTAAAACTCCTGAAACTGGAGTTGATAAAAGTGATGAAAATGTTAAGAACATGAGAGAAAGTGGTTCGGTTTGCTTTGATGATAATAATTTTGATTTTTATAATTGTAATATCTCTGAAGTTATTAAGTTCTTGCAAAAATTGGCCGCAATTCTTTATGCTAGCTCTCTTAATTTGGCTTTTACTACTCATATTACAAATGATCTCATCAAAGCTAGGGAAGATAAATTAAAACTTGAAGCTTCTATCCCTAAGAAGTTAGAAGATGGTTGGGAGCCCATCATTAAGATTAAGGTAGATAAATTTGGTTGCAATGCTTTGTGTGACCTTGGTGCAAGTATTTCTGTTATGCCTAAAAAGCTCTATGATATGTTTGATTTGCCACCATTGGAACATTGTTGTTTAGATGTTTTTCTTGCTGATAATGCTTTGAAGAAACCTTTGGGGAGGATCAATGATATCCCTATTATGGTTAATAATAATATGTTCCCCGTTGATTTTATTGTCTTGGACATTGAATGCAATCCATCTTGTCCAATTGTGTTGGGACGACCCTTTCTGAGAACTGTGGGTGCAATTATTGATATGAAAGAAGGTACCATCAAGTAGCAATTCCCACTCAAGAAAGGTATGAAACACTTTCCTAGGAAAATAATTAAGCTACCTTTTGATTCTATTGTTCATTCAAACTATGGTATTGATGCTTCATCTCTTGATAATAGTTGAGTTTCACTTTGTGCCTAGCTCAAAGGCGTTAAACAAAAGCGCTTATGGGAGACAACCCACTTTTATTTTCTGTCATTTTAATTTATATTGCTTGTGTCAAGGACTTGCCCTACCTCTGTAGCAATTCTTTTGTATCTTTTTTTTATTCCAATGTTGTGTCAAGTTAAGCCTCTAGTCGAAAGTTTATGTTAAAATTCAATTCCTATGCTGAAACAGATTTCTGCTGTCCACCGTAAAATCCATATCTTCCTATTGGAACGTCAGTTAAATCTTCCCTTTTTGTATGTAATCCTCAGATGTATACGCAACTTTCATTAGTTTTGAGTTTTCTGGTCTAAGCAAGCTAAGTGCCTTGAAAAAATTTGTCTTTACGTATTGTTGTGTTTTTGCAAGATTCTGCCATTTTATTTTGCAATGCCTCTTTTTCTATTTGATTGGATATTTTTATCCTTTTAAGTATCAATGGCTGTAGCTAATGTCCAATAGCATTGGTAGAAATTGTGTTGCTACAGAATATCATAATATTTTGTGCACTAAACTCTAATAAAGTTACTCCAAGTTTTGTGCGGAGAAAGTTTTCAAGGATCAAGAGAGAAGGATGATATAATGTGATCAAGAGTATAGTAAAGACAAACCTTGGGGATGCCCCGGTGGTTCACCCCAATATAATTCAAGAAGACTCAGGCGTCAAAGCTTGGGGATGCCCACGCACCCCCTTCTTCATCGACAAACTATCAGGTCCTCTCTAGTGAAACTATATTTTAATTCTGTCACATCTTATGTGCTTATCTTGAAGCTTCTGTTTGCTTTTGTTTTTTATTTTCATTCTCTGAATAAATATGGATCCTAGCATTCTTTTGTGTGGGAGAGAGACACGCTCCGCTTTTTCATATGAATACTCGTATTCTTCACTTATATTCGTTGAGTATTCGTCTTTTGTTACCGTTTGCTCTCTAGCTCTTGTTCATGCATCTCTTGTTAGAGGTTTTAACTTTGTTATATTATACTCTCTTATATCATTGTTTAAATACTTGGAGAGTTTATCTTTTAAATAAGTTGATTGGTGATTGGTGTTTGGTATAATTAAATGATACATTAATCTTGTAGATCATTAAATTGTGTCACTTGAATCATTGATGTCGTTTTGAGATATTAATTTGCTTAATGGTAAACATGATGGTTTAGTAAAGTGAAATGATTAAATGGTTTGTATAGAGAAACTTGAAAACTGTGCCACGCTTAAATTTCCATTTGATTGCATAATGGTATATGACTTCTATTTGCCGAAGGCAACAGTGACTTGTTCATTTGCCACAGCACTCCTAGGAGTAATTTTCATTATGCCTCGTATGATCATATTTTTATTTGGAATCTTTTTACTTGTGAGTTCTAAAACTGCGGTTTTCATGGCACTTCCACCACCATATTGCTATCCTCTTCGGTACTTTGCTTTGCCCTTTCTCACATTGAGAGTAGGTGCATTTTTCGCCGGTACATCCAAACTCGTGGGAGATCTTCATCTTGTTCTCCTGCACATAAGCCAAACATCTTCCTCAAAACATCCATCATACCTACCTACTACAGCATTTCCATAGCTGTTCCAAGATATATTGCCATGCAACATCCATCTTACATTACATGACTTGTTGTCATTCACTACTTATTTATAGCTTTGCGTGTTTCTATAACCTGCTACACTGGCAGAGGCACCGTTGTCATATGCATTCTTATGGCACATTCATATTAGTTACTTGTATCATTAGTATGTTGTTTTATCATCATTAGTGTGTTGTGATACATCATGTATCATATTAGGATGCTAGCCCCTAAAAGTGAAAAGATGCTAGTCCCTAAAAGTGAAAAGAGCCATGGAGGCCAACGAAAAGAGAAATAGAAAAAGAAAGAAAAAGAAAAAATAGAAAAAAGAGAAAAGAGATAAGAAAAAAGAAAGAAATAAAGAAATAAAAAGGGGGCAGCCTTACTATTCTTTATCACACACTTGTGCTTATGTTTCAGCACCATATCATCTATAATCATCACTTGTGCTCATGTTATAGCACCATATCATTTGTGATCATAATTTGTGCTCATGTTTAGCACCTTTACTCCATATGAGAGAGTTTTCATGTCTTAGTTGCATAACTATGTGGGGAACTTTACACTATAGAACTTGGCTTGTATATTCCAATGATGAGCCTCCTCAAAAGTGATCTTGGTCTTCGTGAGAAAGCAAGTTGGATGCACCCCCACTAGTTCCATTGGAGAGGTTATCATATACTTATAGCTCCATGTGCATCCGTTGTATGGCAATCACTACTCCTTGCATAGCTTCGATTGTATTACTTTCTCTTGTCTAATGATTGTAGCGCCCCATCTTTTATTAAAGATGGAACACCTATGTTAAGTGCTAGTCCCTGGATCACTGCTAGCACCACAGTACAAAATATAAAGTATCAATGCATTAGTATCAAATTACTACAACGAGATCCAAAAAAAATAGTTAAGTATAGCTTTATTACAAAGTGCATAGCCATGAAGGCTAGCTAGAATGTTCAGAGTTCACAACAAACGCAAATAACAATGAGCCTCATCTTCAAGCATGCGCCACAGGCAGACATGTTGGGTGTAGACTCGAGTCCAAACTTATTCTTCATCTGAAGTACCTGCACATTTGAATATGCAGCCCCCGAAGGAGGTCAATACAATGAAGTATTGGCAAGTGACTATGGTGGATAATAAACGATATGCATATTTGGCTTGGTGGAGTTGTAGGCTATTTTTGCAGAAAGCTAGTTTTCTCCTATCTTCTGTAAAACACTTTTGTTTTTCAAGGACTTGGCACCAAGGGATGAAGCCCAAGTGCACCAACATTTCTTTCCTTGTCAAATTTTACTTCATGAAAACGGTGTTGAGACTCTTCCGTCTGTTGGGGATATATCAACTAGGGGTATAACCAACATGGATCAATCCGGCTAGTCCAGGGTGGCCCAAGGGTGGTAAGGCCGAGGCCTGCCGGGCGGCCCAGATAGCTGACGTACAAGGAAGTAGGCGGACGGTCCAAGGAAGGCGGAAGGCCGAAGCCCATCAAGCCACCGAGCCCAAGAAGGAAGGCGGCAACTAAGCCGGCTAGGTCTAGGACTCTGTTTACTTGCCGGACAAGTACTTACCTTGTACCCTGGGGTCTGGCCGCCTATATAAGCCGGCCACCAGGGAGCCTTTAGGGCAGAGACAACTACAATAGGCATCATACCCATTGTAACCTGTTCACGGCTATTGCCTCATAGTGAATTATAGCAGCACGTAGGATCTCGCCACCGCGGTGGGATCCGAAGCTGGGTAAACTCGCCGTGTTCAATCCCGTCCTCGACGACACCAACCTTCTTCCCCACAATCCATACGTAGGCTAGAGGACCCCCGTCTCCTATCAAATATGCCGATACCACGACAGTTGGCGCCCACCGTGGGGCATAAGGTTCCTGGCGTCACGTTCCAGGCGGGAACACTTGGCGGCGTGGGCAAGCAGATCGCCGTCGGTCGCGTCACAAGGTATGGCGGCCATAGCTACGTCAACTCGGATGAGTCCTGGCTCCCGGCGGACGACTACCTTATCGGATGCGCAATCGTGCCGATCGGAGGGATCGACGTCTTCATCGGGTACACGCCAGAGGCGTACGGCCTACCGCGTTTCTACAACCCCACCCACCAACCTTTCGACCAAGCAGTCGACCGGCAAGATGGATCTGAATCCGCCTTCTCCCAGGAGTCGGCGGAATCTGATTTCCACTTTGTCGGAGTTGTCGGACTGGGATCCGACTCCCAGCCGGAAAACAACGATCCTGAGTCAATCCTCCCTGCTCTACAGGAGGATGCGATGTCAGATGCCGGATCCAGATCTACCGTTCAAGTCAACATAGACTCTGACTCCGATGATGATGCTAGTCTCTTCGAAGAGAAGATCAAAACCCGCTTTTCCAGTGGTAATCCGGCTCCCTCAGAGGGTACAGCGGATACGCACATGCCTGACAAGCTGGCTATGATGGTTGTTGTCGGTCACGAGACAACCCCAGCTACTTCGGAGGCGCAGAACAAACCGGCAGAAGATGCCGGCGACACCACCGCCGGCCAACTCATTGAAAGTTCCGACAAGGTGCGCGCCAAGAAGAAAGCTGGCCTCGAGAAAGGCGGCAGCAGCAAACCCACGGATTTGCTCTCCGTCATCAAAGAAGTAGACGAGATCATGAATACTCCGGTGAACAAAGATACCCCACTCGACGCAGTGGAAGAGCTTAGGCTTAACATGCTTAAGCACTCTGACTTCCTGAGAAAAAGAGAGGAGCACGTTGAGAGCCTTGCGAAGAAGATCGAGACAGAACAGGAGAAGATGTCGGCCAAAACAAGCCGGCAACTCTTCGAGGAGAAAAGGTCATCAAAAAAGCTCGCGCTGATTCCTACGGCCATATGGCAGAAGCTCGCGGGGGAGACCTAGAGTCTAAGTCGGGAAAGTGCCATGGCGACAAAAGGAAAGCAACGCCACCTCCAAAGAAGACGCCACCGCCAAAGCCAAGGCGGGACGAGCACTCAAGGACAGGAAGCAGAGGAGACCTGCGACCTTTACCCCAGCCAAGACGCGATAATGGCGGTAGCCGGAGCAACAGGCGGCCGCCTAGAAAGGATGTCGGCAACGACCCTCCAAGGAGAGGCCGCAGCCGATCTCCGCAGCGTAGCACTGGCAGCAAGAAGAGAGAGGAGGTAGAAGGGCCCAGGCGCAGCATAAGCCGGGCAGCGCTAAACGAGCCGGACGCGAACAGAGGCGCACGGCAGCTCGATCCAAAAGACACACGACATCGCCTACAAGACATAGCAAGAGGAAAGGAACCGCTATACTCTGGACCAAAGTGCTTCGGTGACGCCATCCGCAGAGAGCCGTTCCCCAAGGACATGACATCAGTGTCAAAAAACTGTTCTAGGTACAACGGCCTCGTTAAGCCGGACTCATGGCTATCCGATTATGCCATGGCCATAGAAATTGCCAGCGGGAGCAGCCATATTGCCGTCCGCTACCTACCTCTCATGTTGGAAGGCACGGCAAGAGCTTGGATCGACAACCTTCCTGAAAAGTCCATCCATAGCTGGTACGACATGGAAAAGGTTTTCTCCCAGCACTTCCAAGGAACATACAAGCGTCCAAATACCTACACGGATTTGCAGCGCTGTATCCAAAAGTCGGACGAAACCATGACAGATTTTGTCAGCCGTTGGATATCCGAAAAAGCCAACTGTCATGGTGTTTCGGACGCACAGGCTATCCATGCCTTCTACACGGGCCTACAGAAGAAGTCCTTGCTCCGTCATAGGCTCGTCCGCGAGCAAATCACGGACCTTGGTGAGATGCTCAACCTGGCCGCCCAGTACGCGGCGGCAGATGACGACGCCCGGGACGATGACCCAGACGTCAACATCATACCAAAGCGGAACAACAAACGCAAGCAGGCGGCGGATGACAAAGCCGGGCCTTCCAATGAGGTAGCCGCAGCATTCCAAGGGAACGCCGGCAAAAAGAAGTGGAAGAATAAGAAAGATAGTCGCGAAGCCGGCTCAGGGCCTAAGGCGGCGAGAATCACTTATGAACAGGCAAAACTTTTGCCATGTCCCATCCACGCCTCATTGGGCAAGGTCAACCATATGCTTGGCGAGTGTCGTTTCATGGACGACTTCAAAAAGGATCCCACAGTCGGCTGGAAGTCCAAGAAGTCAAAGAAGAACGACAAGAAAGACAGCAAGGAGGATGAGGATGACGACGACATGTCTATCTCAAGCGAAGATGACGCAGCCGCCAAGAAAAAGAAGCCATACCCGAAGGTCAAAGAATCTCTTGTGTGCTTTGTCAGCACGCCTTCGGCTAAGGCGGAAATGCGCGAACTCAACGCGACAATGCCGGACGTCCCTCAGTACTTGAACTGGTCTGAGGCAACAATCACTTGGGACCGGTCCGACCACCCTGATCACGTTCCTCACCCAGGCAAGTACGCCCTTGTCGTCGATCCCATTGTCGACAACTTCAGACTCACAAAGGTACTTATGGATGGCGGCAGCAGCCTCAACATCCTGTACTACGACACACTAAGCCGCATGAACCTATCAGAAGGTCACCTGGACCACAGCAACCTCACCTGTCATGGCATAGTGCCCGGCAGGCAAGCAAAGTCAATGGGGAGCATCAGGCTGAAGGTAACTTTCGGACCTAAAGAGAACTACCGCTCAGAATTCCTTCGGTTCGAAGTTTTCCCCTTCAAAAGCGCCTATCATGCAATCTTCGGACGACCGGCTTTCGCCAAGTTCATGGCAAGGCCGTGCTACATATACAGCAAGCTTAAAATGCCGTGGGAAAACGGAACCATCACGATTTCCGGCAACTTCAAGAAAGCCAAGGAGTGCGAGCGTGGCATGGCCGCCTTCGCAGAAGCCGTCATCCACAAGGAAGAACTCGCGCTGCTCGGGGCGGATTCAGACAACTCCATGCCAAAGCCAAAGATGGATGTCAAGAAGACCTTCGAAGCGTCAGAAGACACCAAAAAGGCGGACCTCATCCCAGGTGACAAGTCTAAGCAAGTTGTCATCGGCTCCAACCTTGACAGCAAATAGGAAGGCGCGCTTGTCGAGTTCCTCCGTGAGAATCGTGACATCTTTGCATGGTCGCCTTCCGACATTCCTGGTGTACCGAGGGAACTTGCCGAGCACTCGCTCAACGTCATAAAAGGATCCAAGCCGGTGAAGCAAGCAACAAGACGCTTTGGAGATGAGAGACGCAAGGCTATAGGAAAGGAGATAAATAGGCTGAAGGCCGCCAATTTCATAAAAGAAGTTGTACACACCGATTGGGTGGCAAATCCTGTACTTGTCCCAAAGAAGAATAAAGAGCTGAGGATGTGTATTGACTATACCGGTGTTAACAAGTGCTGCCCTAAGGATCCCTTTGCGCTGCCTAGAATTGACCAAGTCGTAGACTCCACAGCAGGCTCCGAGCTGCTTTGTTTTCTGGACGCCTACTCAGGATACCACCAAATCAAGATGAGAGAGTCAGATCAGCTGAAAACATCTTTCACAACTCCATATGGGACTTTCTGCTACATTACAAAGCCTTTCGGCCTGAAGAACGCAGGGGCAACATACCAGCGTTGTATGTAAAATTGACTGCATGAACAGATCGGCCGTAATGTTCACGTCTATGTAGACGACATCGCGATAATGTCAAAAAACAAAAGCAGATCTCCTAGAGGACTTGGAAGAAACTTTTCAGAATCTCCGGAGGTATCAAATGAAACTCAATCCCGCCAAGTGCGTTTTCGGCGTTCCAGCCGGCAAACTGCTCGGTTTTATCGTCTCAGAACGAGGGATCGAGGTTAACCCGGAGAAGATCAAGGCCATCCAAAACATATCCAGACCTACTTGTCTGAAGGACGTGCAGCGCCTAGCCGGATCGGCGGCAGCCGTCAGTCATTTCATAAGCCGCCTAGGAGAAAAGGCAATGCCTCTCTACCGGCTATTGAAGAAATCCGACAACTTCGAGTGGACAGCAGAGGCAGATGCCGCCTTGCAACAACTTAAGGAGGCCCTCATATCCGCTCCGATATTGGCAGCACCTCGATCACAGGAACCAATGCTGCTGTACATCGCGGCAACAGGAGTTGTTGTCAGCGTTGTCTTGGCTGTGGAAAGAAAGGAGAACGAAGCCGCGACGTGTGAGCAGCGACCGGTCTACTTCATCAGTGAAGTATTCTCCGCTTCCAAGCAGAGGTATCCGCATTACCAAAAGCTGGCTTATGGCGTATTCTTTGCCGCCAGAAAGCTTAGGCATTACTTCCAGGAACACACAGTGACGGTAGTCAGCAAGGCACCGTTGGGAGACATAATCAACAATGCACATGCAACAGGTCGAGTTGCCAAATGGGGCATCGAACTTGCCGCTTTTGATATAGTCTATAAACCACGGACCGCCATTAAGTCTCAAGCGCTTGCAGACTTTGTCGCCGACTGGGCAGAGGCAATGGAGGAAACAACACTCCCCGAATCAGAATATTGGGTCATGCACTTTGACGGATCAAAGATGCTCAAAGGCTCGGGGGCTGGGGTCGTTCTACGCACGCCTAAAGGTGACAAGCTTAGCTACGTATTACAAATCCACTTCACAACAACCAACAATGTTGCCGAATACGAAGCCTTGCTTCACGGGTTACACGTGGCAAACGACCTAGGCGTCAAAAGAATCCTCTGTTATGGCGACTCAGATCTGGTCGCGCAGCAAGTAAGCGGAACATGGGATGCGAAAAGCGCAACAATGGCAGCTTACAGAGCCAAAGTTGACGAATTCGCAAAAAAATTCGTAGGCTACGAAGTCCGGCATGTTCCAAGAGCTGAGAACGAGGCGGCGGACACACTTGCAAGACTTGGATCGGAACGCAAAAAGGTACCAAAAGATATCTTCCTGGAGCATTTGCACAAGCAATCCATTAAAGGCGCCGATTTGATGGACCCCGACTCAGAAGAACCGGTAGAAGCGGCAAGTCTCGTTGCCTACTTAACACAACCGGATTGGACAGTCCCATATCTCGATTTTCTAATCGACAAAAAGTTGCCGGAGGACGATGAGGTGCTAAAGAGGCAGATCATAAGGCGAGCCAAGGCATTCACGATAATAAAAGGCGAGCTATACAAGCGAAGCACTTGTGGCATCTATCAGCGGTGCATACAGCCGGAAGAAGGCCGGGAAATTCTAAGAGATATACATATTGGCACCTGCGGGCATCATGCTTCCGCTAGGTCCATTGTATCCAAACCTTTCCGCCAAGGTTTCTACTGGCTCACCGCCAAAGAAGACGCCGAGAACATCGTAAAGACATGCAAAGGCTGCCAGTTGTACGCTCGCCAACCTCATTTGCCAGCACAGGAGCTAAGGACGATCCCAATCACCTGGCCGTTCGCGGTCTGGGGCTTAGACATGGTGGGTCCCTTCAAAAAGGCGCGCGGTGGGTACACTCACCTATTGGTCGCTGTCGACAAGTTCACCAAATGGGTCGAGGCTAAACCGATCAGCAAACTTGACGCACGAACAGCCACCAATTTTCTCTGGGGAATTATCTCTCGGTTTGGAGTTCCACACAGCATTATCACCGATAATGGCAGCAATCTGTCCCAAGGCGACATAGAAGAATACTGCAGCGATCTGGGCATCCGGCTTGATTTGGCATCCGTGTCACACCCTCAATCCAATGGACAAGTAGAGCGTACAAACGGCCTAGTCTTATCAGGACTTAAGCCTCGTCTCGAAGCTCCATTACACAGGGCAGCCGGTGCATGGGCAGACGAGTTACAGTCGGTACTGTGGAGTTTGCGCACAACGCCAAACAGGTCTACCGGCTACACTCCCTTCTTCTTAGTATATGGCGTTGAGGCAGTGCTACCTACCGACATGAAGTACGACTCCCCAAGAGTTCAAGCCTACATCGAGCAAGATGTAGAAGGTGCAAGACAGGATAGCCTAGACCTGCTAGACGAAGAAAGAGACGTCGCTCTCCATCGCTCCGCCTTGTATCAGCAACAACTTCGCCGCTATCATAGCCGGAGAGTGCGGAAGCGAAGCTTCAGAACAGGTGACCTGGTTCTGCGCCTAATTCAAGACAGAAAAGGCTTGCACAAGTTATCCCCGCCATGGGAAGGACCGTTTATAGTCACAAAGGCGCTGCTCAATGGTTCCTACTACCTAGCCGACATCCGCGACGAAGACGAAAAGAAAAGGCGCAAGAAGGCGGCAGGAAAAAGGGGAACCAAGCGCAAGAAATTCATTGACGATCCATTCGAGCAAACAAGACGGCCTTGGAATATTGAGCAGCTACGTCCTTTCTACACTTAGCAATTTATAATTGTAATAAGTTAAATATGGTTATGAAATAAAAGTCTATGGTTCCTCATCTGTGTTGAGATGCATGTCATCTTTTGTCTTTTCTTGCAATCATATTTCCCCTATGTATCTAAGTTACCTATTTTCTAGCTCCGTGCAAAGGTTCAAACTGGTAGATACTTGCAGCTTTCGAGCCAACCCAAAGCAAAAACAAACTTTTTGCGCCGCCTAATTCCTTTACTTCTGATTACTTATATGTGGTTCGCCTAGTAGTATGTCTTTGACACCAACATGTTGGCTTTGGTCTCTGATTCTAAACAAATGGTCTAGCCCTGGTTGTTTCAGCTAAAGTTACCGGCTGAGGTTTCGTCAACATACAAAAAGTCAAGCATATAAGTCAGGGTAAAATTAAGGCGGGCCACATAAATACAGACAAAATAAAACTTGTCAGCTAGTTTCCGCCCAGCAAAGCAGCAACAAAAGTATATACAAATATTACAAGTCAATGTTGCATTGTTTCAGGGGCCGACAAGTAAGGCTGATAGAAGGCAAGGACAGAAAAGATATGGCTCGGGGGAGCGTCTACATCAGACTTGGGGGCTGACAACCTCAGCCCCGGAACTATCACTCCCCTCAGCCTCGGCCGCGCCGGCAGCTTCAGCTTCCTCTCCGCCAGGCACAGGATGGCGCCGGTAGAAGATGGAAGTGTCCACCATGTCGGCAACCCGCGTGGCATAGCCGGCAACGCTGTCCAGAACAGCGGCCGGCTCAACCTCGCTACCGTCTTCATATGTTGACGGCATGCCTTCGGTGACGGCTTCTATCTCCGCCTCGGGGTAGTGCGCCATGAACAACCCAAGGGCGGTCTTGGCTCCACCCCGTGCCGCCGACTTCAGCGAGCTTTTGTGCAATTTGGTCGCCTGCTCCAAGATAGCGGGCACGTCGCTGAACTCGGTCGGCTCCTGGCTGTCGGACGAAGTGAAGAACTTGGCGGCAAACCGCTTGGACGCCGCCAAAGTTTCGGTGATCAGTTCGCCTAGACGCGCAAGGCGATCCAGGCGGGGGCTGACAACCTTCTCATCGCCTAAACCGGCGGGAACTGCATCAAAAATAAAGCCATTAGTTTGGCTCAGGCTAAAGCAACATGACATAATCAAAAAAGGAGCAAGAAATTACCAAGGACCGAGTTATGGAAAGCAGACAACTCAATCATATGAGTTGCCAGCGCGTCCTCCGCAGTTTGGGCGCGAGAAGTCTGCTTGGAGATTTCCTCCGCATCCGTCTTCTCCGCCTCCGCCAACTTGTTGCGCAGGCTTTCCAGCTCACCAGTAAGCTGGCTAGATTCCTGCGCAAACTTGAGTTGCTGGGCCTCCATCTCCTGTCGATGAGCCTCCTTCAACTCCAAGTTGGCGGCCGCCAAGTCTGAAGCTTCATTCATAAGAGCTTGCATATCAGTGGACGCCTTCAGGATATCCTGGGCGTGGTCTAGCAGTTCTACAAATATGGATTCGCTAAACTACATGATTGACGGAAACATAAGTCGAAAGCATAGTTGAAGGCGAAAAGGATAAACCCTACCTTCATCTTTTTTGCGGGCCGCCTCCAATTCGGCAATCCGCAGGTCCTTGGCCTCGCACTCCTTCTTCAGGTCGCGGCAGCGTCGGTTTATCCCGACTCGGGAGGAGACAAGCTCGACGTTGGCGGACACAAGGCCCTGCAAGACAAAACAAAGGCATATAACATATTGTCGAATAACCACTAAGCCGGCAGTCAAAATTTCTTTTGACTTGCCATCTAAGTGCTCGGGGGAAACGCTATGTATATGCCGGAGTGGTAAGAACTTACAGATAAGTCGCCCTCCAAGTCGGTAAAGGCCTGCGAGGCGAAGTTGGCAAAAGCCAAGGTCGACTCCTTGGCCTCCTTAAAGGTGGACCAAGGGTCCCTGACCTTGCCGCCTCCCGCAGCCGCGGCTGCCCTCCGAGACCTGCCGGCAGACGACTCCAGCAACCCTTCGTTGGCGGCGCGCGATTGAGCGGCATCATCGGCCGTAGCCTCAGCCAGCAGTAGGGGAGTTTTTGGCGCGCGGTCGGCGGAAGGAGCCCTTGGTGGAGCGCCTGAAGCCGGAGCTGGGGGCTGACGACGAGCGTCACCCATAAAGCTACCGGCGTGGAGCTGAGGAGTTGGCGGCACGGTGGCCGGCGAGCCGCTTTGCGGCCGCTTTCCTTTGCCAAGAAGCCTGGTCGTCAACCGGGAGGTTGCGACCCTTTCCCTGTCAACAAAAAGCAAGCACAGTCAATTGGCCAGTATTGAAAAGGTTTGCCGTCTGGTAAAGGCAGAATTGAGTACCTTCGGGGGATGTTAATCCCCGCGTTCTCACCAATGTTGGCGAGAGTCGGCTCGGTAGCCGACGCGATCCGTTTCTTCCTCTCGGCATTCGCCGTAGAGGAAGCAGCGCCGGACGCCTTGCGCTTCTTCGTCTTCCCGGCTTCCGACTCGTAGAAGTCGGGAGCCAGGTCATCCTCCCTCAACTCGGAGAGCTGAAAAAGAAGACATGTTAAAGGAACTCAATCCTAGCCGGCAAAGCTATCAAACAAGGGGCAAAGGAAGAAAATATTTACCTCGAGGGGAGGGTTGTCGTGGGTGTGCATGGGCACGCCCTCAGCCGCCTTCACCGACCCCGCCTTGACGAGGCTGCGGAGCCGGAATGCCAGGTCGGCGACCGGCAATATCTCTTCGCTCACGCGAAGAGAGGCTGTGTCAGTAGGCGAATACTGACACATCTTGTGCGGGCTGTACCGCCGGGGGAGGATTTGCCGGCCGAGCCAACAAATGACGGTGTCGACCCCATCCAGCTGAGGGGGAGCCATCGTCCTCGTGAGGAATTCAATCCACCTTTGAATAAGGCGGAGTTCCTCCGTCAACTTGGGCACCGCCTCGTCCAAGCATGGTCGAGACATGGGTGGCGCGTTGACGAATGCCGGGATGCCAACTTGGCGGCCCGGCGCTGCCATATCTTGCAGTAGAAGAACGTGGAGGTCCATTCCTTGACGGACTCGAGGTATGGTATCTTGGGATACCATTGGCGGCCCTGGCGGCAGTTGAAGGTGATGCTGCCGTAGGTTGCCAGCCCGTCGTCCGGCACCGTCTGTCGCCGGCAACGGAAGCAGTATCTGAAGAAGTCTAAACTAGGCCTAATACCTAGGTAGCCTTCGAACAGAGCTGTGAAGCCGGCTAAGACTAATATACTATTGGGTGCAATGTTGTGGGGCTGGAGCCCGTAGTGATCCAAAACCTCGCTAAAAAAGGCGGAAGGCGGAAGCGCCATTCCCCTAACAAGATGGGAGGTAAGGATTACCCGCTCTCCGGCTTCCGGGGCCGGGATGATGTCTCCAAAGGCGGCCCTCCACCGGCAATCCTCCCGAGTGGGGAGGTAGCCGATAGCCTCCAAATCTTGGAGGGCGTCTTCGTCGACGATGGAAGGTAGCCAGTAGCGGGACCCAAGGTCCGACGCATCTTCTTCCTCGTCGCCGGGGGCGCACGCCGTCGCCATCGCCGTGGTGGTCGGTGGAGGAGCCGAAGAGCCCGCCGCTGGCGTGCGCGTGGTAGAAGCCCGAGGGACGATGGCGGTGACATTGCCCGCCGTCGCCGCCGCCGCGGGACGGGTTATTGCGCCGCCCATCGACGTCGCGAGCGCGGCCTCGGTCGCCGGACCGCTCGACGCCGTCGAGAAGGTTGGGCCGGTGGACATCGCCGCAAGAAAAAGGTCGTCGGAGGAGAGGAGTTCGCCGGAGCTCGTTCGGAGGCAAGGAGCGAAGAAGAGGAAGAGGCAAGAGCGTACGGAGAGCAAAGGCTGGGTAAAGAAAATGGACCGTTTGGCTACCTATTTATAGGGCCAGGCGTTGCTCCCTGTGCAACGGCGTTTTTAGTCGGACATGTGTCCAGCATCCGTTGCAGCCCATGATTGCACGATCTCCACGCCTCCTCTTTTCCCGCAATTTGTGATCGTGGCGAGATTACCGCCTAGGCTGTTTTCAAACTGTCGTGAGCCGGCTGGGTGGAAACCGTCAAGAAGAATGCTCGGCAAAGATTGCCGAGTAGCCGTCTTTTCCCATGATGGATAAAGGCGGCCGCATGTCAGCATCAGGACATGCATGCCTTCTTAATTTTCAGAATGGTTCAAGTCCTGCAGCCGCCAACATTGGCAGATAAAGAACCAAGAAGAAGTCGGCGCCTGGAGAACTTCAACCTTTCTGGGGGCTAATGTTGGGGATATATCAACTAGGGGTATAACCAACATGGATCAATCCGGCTAGTCCAGGGTGGCCCAAGGGTGGTAAGGCCGAGGCCTGCCGGGCGGCCCAGATAGCTGACGTACAAGGAAGTAGGCGGACGGTCCAAGGAAGGCGGAAGGCCGAAGCCCATCAAGCCACCGAGCCCAAGACGGAAGGCGGCAACTAAGCCGGCTAGGTCTAGGACTCTGTTTACTTGCCGGACAAGTACTTACCTTGTACCCTGGGGTCTGGCCGCCTATATAAGCCGGCCACCAGGGAGCCTTTAGGGCAGAGACAACTACAATAGGCATCATACCCATTGTAACCTGTTCACGGCTATTGCCTCATAGTGAATTATAGCAGCACGTAGGATCTCGCCACTGCTGTGGGATCCGAAGCTGGGTAAACTCGCCGTGTTCAGTCCCGTCCTCGACGACACCAACCTTCTTCCCCACAATCCATACGTAGGCTAGAGGACCCCCGTCTCCTATCAAATATGCCGATACCACGACACCGTCCATCCTTGTCCAGCTGCTCGAAGTAGTCCATCACCGGGGACACGGCTAAGTACTCAGATTGTCGACTCTGCAGAGCTTATACACTTTCACCTTTAGACTCAGTTAACCCAAACATCCTATACACGCGGAGTGCATTAAGGAAGGGAGAGAACTGAGACAAGAACTTTCAGAAGAAGAATTCAACCATACTAGCAAGACCAGTTCCACCTACCAACTCTACATCTGCTTGTCAAGCTGGCAGGTTGAACTCTCACAACTTAATTGTTATAGACAGAGCCCATTGTCAAAAGGGCGCACGGGAAGCATCTAAACTTGGAGGGACTTAGTAATCTCTTTGTTCCTGGGTGGTCATCCACAAGTGCACCTTTGGGTGAAAACCACCATGCTCGTGGCCCTAAGTAGAATAAAATTCATCCTAGGCGAAGACAACTACACGCATAGTCCCAAATAGTCACTCAACATAAACCATACCAACCAATCAACCCAGGTGTGTATTTTTACGTTTAACACTTAGAAAAATCTGTCCATAACATAGCATGTAAAAAAATTTATAGCGGCGCTAAGCATCTAATAAAACTTTTAAATGGCTGCATGGTAAAGGATGGCTACACACTACTAGGAATTTTGTATTGCATAAAACTAACTTAGCATAATGAAAATAATCCAAGATTCCTATCATGCATACTACTCAAAATATACTACTAATGCATATAGGAAAATATTGGGTAGTTCATGAATGTCACTTGGCTTGGTAACAGGAGGAGCAAGCACAACAAGAATAACAATGACAAGCAAATCCTCCCTCCTCTTCACAATCTAGCACAAGCAATACATAAAATAAATAAATACACACACATTACAACACTTAAACACCCAAAACATAAACATGTATGCATGCATGATATGCTATGAGTATAACAAAACACACTTATTAACATTTTATACTTTCTGTTATTAAATGCATGAAATGCAATTTCCAGAAATTTCTTATTTAATTATTAATTAAATATTGGAAAACAATTTAGCAAAATAAAGTTCCACAACTACATACTTTCATTCTTTTATGAATTTTTTTAAATAAAACACATGTTGAACTTTCTAGACAGAGGACAATAATACAAATCTTAAACAATTAAATTTATTAAAAAAGCATTTTTATTATTTAAGTTATGAATTTAAATAGCCGAAATATTAATCTGATAATTAGACGAATTAAAAGTCATCAAGCGGAAAAACAAATGATGCAGCAATAAACTACACTAGCAGGGCTATCCGTGGATATAAAAATTATCAAATTTGGACTTACAGAACAAAAGATATGAATTTTCCAAGTTTTACATATTTTCTGTTTTTATTTACTAAATTCTGCCGAAATTAGAAAAAGAAGGGGCTACGTGGTCTGATCTAATTGGTCGATAACGTTTCGACTCGGATCAGCGTGGAAGCCGTACGATCTAAATAACAACGGATGCGCCAGATTGATCGATCTAGATCTGTTGGATCTAGATCCAACGGTCCAGAAGTAGAGGCCAAAAACGGGCGGCGCCGTCACCGGAATCTCTCCGACCGCGGCGTAGCCATCGCCGGAATCGCGCAAGAAGGGGACCGGGGGGGGGGGGGGGTGGGGAATCGTTACCGAGCAGTGCATGGCGACGTGCCGAAGATGATGGCGCGACGGTGGCTTCACGGGCTCCTTCTCCTCTCCTCAGGTCCTGGCCGAAGCGGACGGCGGCGTCGGTCGTGGACGAAGACGACAAATGGCTGCGATTCATGACACGAGGCTAAGTCACAAACGTGCGCAATGAAAAAGGGAATCAAAGAGGGGAGAGGGGAGGGTCCGGCGTGACCGGGGTATCCCGTACGGTGCGGTTTACGGCGGCGGTGGTGGCGGAGCTCCGAGCTCGTTCTCGAGCAGCCCGGCGGCGGAAGTGGCTAGGGTTTAGGGCGAGGAGACTGGCGGCGGGGTGGGGTTTAGTAGGGGGGGTGCAGGGAGCAAACCGTGCACGAATTTTGCTTGGAAATAACGGTCGGCTTCGATTCGAATCGCGCGCGATCTCTGGCGGGAGGTTGAAGAACCTAACACGTGGGCCCCACCTGTCAGCGAGAGGGAGAGAGAGGAGGGCTGCGTGGGCTGGTTTGCTGGGCCGAACGTAGCGCGCGCGCGGTAGATATCCGTGGCCTCGGCCCAATTGGCTCAAATAAAACGTTTATCTTTTAATCAAATGTTTTTCTGTTTTTCAAACGTGATTTCAAAAATGATTTTTAAACTTAACCAAAACATTTCAGAAAAATTCATAAAAATATGTTTTGGAAAGCTTATTAAATTTAGAACCTTTTAGTATCATACTTGCCTATCAAATAATTTGATAAAAAGAAATATTATAAGGAGTACAAATAAAGAACTTTATGCAATTATAATTTATTTAAACTTATAATTAAATTTTTATTTAGTCCTTATATGATTTAAATGTCATGCCTATATGATGAATGATGCATGAATGCAAAGTTTTAAATTTTCAAAAAAATTGGGATGTTACAGACTAACCCCCTTAAGAGGAAGCTCGCCCTCGAGCTTCGGAAAGGTCAGCAAATAGGTGAGGATGGTCTTCTCGAAGGCCATCTTCTCGTTCCCAAGTGGCTTCTTCCACGGTGTGATGATTCCACTGAACCTTGCAGAACTTGATGGTTTTGGTACGGGTGACTCTTTCTACTGTCTATAATACCTTGATGGGCTTCTCTTCATATGTCAGGTCACTCTCCAATTTTACTTCCTCGAGGGGTACAGTATCCTTTAAAGGAACTCCCATCATCTCGGGATGATATTTCTTCAACTGACTAACATGGAACAAATTATGGACAACAGATAAAACTTCTGGCAGTTCTAACTCATATGCCACTTCACCTTTGCGAGAAAGCATTTTGAATGGTCCAATGAATCGAGATGCTAACTTTCCTTTGATTCCAAACCTTTTTACACCCCGAAGTGGTGACACTCTAAGATAGGCTCTATCACCCACCCCGTAGGTGACCTCTCTACGCTTGGAATCTCCATAGCTTTTCTGTCATGACTGTGCTATCTTCAATCTATCCTTGATCAGTCTGACCTTCTCTTAAGCATCTTGGATTATATCAGGTCCAAAGAAACTCCGTTCTCCTACACCACTCCACAACGACGGGGTACTGCATTTCTTTCCTTATAAGGCTTCAAACGGTGCCATCTCAATGCTGGCTTGGTAACTGTTATTGTAGAATAACTCAGCGTATGGTAGATTATCATCCCAGCTAGATCCATAATCGAGTGCACAAGTTCTTAACATATCTTCTAGAATCTGATTAACTCTCTCGGTCTGACCATCTGTTTGCGGATGAAAGGCCGTGCTGAATTCCAATCTGGTTCCTAGTGATTCATGCAACTGTTTCCAAAAATGAGATGTGAATTGGGTTCCTCTATCAGACACGATACTCTTGGGAACGCCATGAAGGCACACAATTCTTTTTATGTAAATTTCGGCTAACTTAGCACTTGTATATGTGGTCTTCACGGGTATAAAGTGAGCTATTTTTGTCAGACGGCAAACAATAACCCAAATAGAATCTTAACCCGATTTTGTCCTTGGTAAACTGGTGATGAAATCCATTTCAATAGAATCCCACTTCCAGTCCAGCACTTTCAAAGGTTGTAGAAGTTCTGCTGGCTTCTGATGTTCTTCTTTTACTCGAGTGCATACATCACACTTTGCGATATATTCTGCTATTTCTCTCTTCAGATTGTTCCACCAAAATCTCTCCTTCACATCCATATACATCTTAGTATTTCTCGGATGGATGGAATAAGGTGTCTCGTGGGCTTCTTGCAGAATTAACTTCCTAAGATCGGGATCATTGGCCACACATACACGTTTTTCAAACCACAAGGTTCCTTGCTCATCTTCGTGAAATCCCTTAGCTTTTCCTGCTCTCAGATTGACTTTGATTTCTTCTATATCTTTGTCTCCCTTCTGAGCTTCGCGTATCTTGTCCATCAAAGTTGGTTGCACTACTAATGAGGCTACAAAACCTTCGGGTACCACTTCCGATCTGAGGTCCTTGAATGCATTGCATAAATCCTCAGGTATTTCTCCTGTTGTGAGGCCATTCACATACACCTTACGACTCAGGGCATCTGCTACCACATTAGCCTTTCCCGGATGGTATTGGAGACTTAAATAATAATCTTTGATAAGTTCCAACCATCTTCTTTATCTCATGTTTAATTCCTTCTGAGTGAAAATATACTTCAAACTTTTGTGGTCAGTGAATACTTCACATCTTTTCCCCATCAGATAGGGTCTCCATGTCTTCAGGGCATGTACTACTGATGCTAATTCGAGATCGTGGGTAGGATAATTTGCTTCGTGTTTCTTGAGCTGTCTAGAGGCATAAGATGCCACTCTGCCTTCCTGCATCAATACACTTCCCAGGCCTTGGCGTGAAGCATCACAGTACACTTGGAATTCCTTTTCTAAATCAGGTAAGCATAGAACTGGGGCTGAAACTAGACGTTTATTCAATTCCTCAAAACTGGCTTCACATGACTCAGTCCACTCGAACTTCTTCTCCTTCTTCAATAATTCCATCAAGGCCTTGGCAATCTTGGAAAAGTTTTCAATGAATCTTCGGTAGTATCCTGTTAGACCAAGAAAACTCCGTAATTCTCCCACATTCTTTGGTGGCTCCCAATTAGTTACAGCTGAAACTTTTTCAGGATCCACCGCTATACCCTCCTTGGACACCACATGGCCTAGAAATCCAACTTGTTCTAACCAGAACTCACATTTGCTGTATTTGGCAAACAACTTATGTTCACCTAGTCTCTGCAATACCAGACGCAAAGGCTCTTCATGTTCTTTGTGACTCTTGGAGTAGATTAAAATATCATCGATGAAAACTACAACAAACTTAGCCAGAAAATCCATGAAACCTTTATTCATCATATTCAGGTATCAGGTTGGAGCATTGGTTAATCCAAAGGGCATTACTATGTACTCATAGGAGCCATATCTCGTAACAAATGCAGTCTTGGGTATATCTATTTCTCTAACTTTCATTTGGAGGTACCCTGATCGAAGATCGATCTTTGAGAATACACAAGCACCTTCCAGTTGGTCAAATAGTTCATTAATCTTGGGTGACGGGTACTTGTTTTTGATAGTTTGCTCATTTATATCCCTGTAGTCCGTGACTAGCCTCTGGGTTTGATCTTTCTTTTTAACAAATAAGACTGGTGCTCCCCATGGCGATGAACTTGGACAAATAAATCCTTTCTGAATGTGTTCCTCCAGTTGCTTCTTGAGCTCTTTCAGTTCATCAACGGCCATAGGATATGGTGTTTAAGCTATTGGTCCAGTACCTGGTTTCACTTCGATGAGGAACTCTACATCTCTATCGGGTGGCATTCCTGGTAGCTCTTCCGGAAAAACATCTGGGTATTCCTTGACAATAAGCACATCACCAAGGCTAACCCCCTTAAGAAAATTTAGCCTAACGTTATTAAGTTCGAAAGTTGAACTGAACTTAAATGTTCTTTTTCTCTGGGTTGGTGAGGGTGATTGCTCTATTTTCAGAGTCTATGATTCCTTTAAAACGAGTCATCCAATCCATTCCGATGATAACATCCAAGCCTTGGGTTTCTAGGATGACTAAGTCCGTTGGAAAAATGTGCTTACCAATCTTTAAGTCTAACTGTCTACACCCAGAATTTACTATCATCTCTCCTCCAGGTGAACTTACTCTAATAGGTTTTCCTAGGCTTTCCTCAGCTAGCCCATGTTTGTTTACAAAAGCTCTTGATATGAATGAATGCGATGCTCCAGTATCAAATAAGACTAATGCTCGAAAAGAATTGAGCAAGAACGTACCAATCACAGCATCAGGTTCATCATGCACTTCTTCCACATTGATCTAGTTCACTTGTCCCTTCTGGAAAGGATTGGGCTTGGAATTTTCATCAGCCTTTCTCTCTGGGCAGTCAGTTGCATAATGCCCCGTATTCTTGCACTTGAAGCAAGTGACATCAGACAAGTCTTTCTTCCCTTCATAGTTAGGACGGTGATGACCATTTCCATGATTATGGCCATGGTGATGGTTTCCCTTGAATCCTCCATTATTGCCTTTGTATCCTCCATTGTTTCCTTTGTATCCTCCATTGCTTCCTTTGTATCCTCCATTATGGTTATGACCATGATGCCTTTGGCCACTACCGTTGTTGGAGTGATTCCATGGTTTATGCCCACTGCCTTCAGAGGTGTGTTGTCTCTTGTGCATTCCCTCAGAATGAACCTTACTTGCAATGAACTTCCTCTTCCTGTTCTCTTCCTTTCTTTTGTTGTTGTCCAAAGTGATTTCTTGATCCAACAGAGCTTGATAGTTAGGAGCATAGGCCACATACAAGGGTATCTTCAGTTCTCCCTTAAGTCCATTGAGGAATTTTTCCTTCCTCTTAGCATCAGTGTCAATGTCTTCTAGCGCATAACTTGATAGCATACAGAAATCATCCATATACTCCTTCAGAGTTCTACCTCCCTGCCTCAAGCTGCGAAATTCTTCTTTCTTCAGGTTCATTATGCCAGAGGAAATGTGAGCATTTTGAAAACCCTCCTTGAAGGCATCCCAAGTCATGCCCTCTAGAGGATGAGTCACTTGATAAGTCTCCCACCACAGTGCAGCGGGTCCGTCCATCAGGTGTGTAGTGAACCTCACCTTCTCTGGCTCAGAATACTCACAAGTCACTAAGTCCTTGTTGACTGAGCGAAGCCAGTCGTCAGCCACTATATGTTCAGTAGCAAACGAGAACTTATTAGGCCTAAGCCTTAGGAATCTAGCAAGTCTGTCCACTGGAGATGGTGGTGGTGGAGGTGGCGGGTTGTGGTTGTTGTTGTTGTTGGTTGCTGCAATGAACTGAGTCATCATAGTCATCAGTTGAGCTTGAGCGACCATCAGCTGCTGCATGGCATCATTGTTGTCGGGATCACGACGAGGAGGCATCTGTGGAGTTTTCAGCATGGATGAGTAAAAGATAGATAGAACTAAAAGAAGGAAAATCCTACCCATGCACAAAACAACCAAGTCAAGCAATCAACAATCAAAAAACAACTTAAAATTTACTTCCTTAGCAATTCGAAAAAGGCATTCTAGGTAGATTAAATAAAACGACAAAGTCTTCAAACCAAAACATTCTAACATTGTCATACCACAAGTTGGAGATCAATGTTTAAAAAAACGGCGAGCTAAACGAGAACAAAACATGGTGGTCCAACTACTAAGTCTAATTTTCGTCCATGACATCTCCTTCATCTTCTTCGACCTCCTCGATGGTGATGCCTTCCTTCATGAGGATCTCCTTGTAGTCGTTCACCTCCTTCTCTAAAGCTTCATTCTTCTCCTGTAGCATCGTCTTCTCACGACGCAGAGTCTTGATCGCTTCCTTCTCTAGGGCTTCAATCTTCTCTTGTAGCATTCTCTTCTCGCAGCGCAGAGTCTCGATCAGATCTCGATCAGGCTCGAACTCGACGACGTTGCTCAGAATTTCATCCTTCAAGTTTTTAATCTCCTTGTTCTTGTCTCTAATTCTCTTCCCTTGATTTTGGAACTTCTTCTCTTGAGCCCGGAATTTCTCCTTCTGAGCGTTGGCCACTTCTTCTTGAGCGTCAATCTTCTTTTGAGTCTCCTTGACTTGGGCAATTATTTCATCATTCTTCAGCAACTCATCGCGCCTATCTTCTTCTAGTTGCCAGAGGTGAATTTCTAAGTCTTGAAGATAAGGATGTAAAGGATCTGGTTTGCTTTTGTCTTCCTCATTTACAAGGTAGGGTATCCCATCTTCATCACGTTGGCCTAGGATAAAAAACAAGTAGTCCTTTAACTCCTCCTAGAATTGCCCACAAAGACGTCCTATTAGCTCCTGCGTGACGAGATTAAGTGTTTTCTCCAAGGAGTCACTAATCGACTTGTATTGGATGTCTTCAGTCTTGGGTTCAGTCTGGCGCCCGAATTGCATGATGCGAACTCCGCATAAGCCATCCTTGTTGAAGTGCTTCAGCGGACTTGCCTTGATGATGGGTGTTGGAAGCCCCAGTAGTTCCACCAACTCCAGAAGATATCTTCCAAAATGCATGTTCTTGAAGTTCTCCGCGGTTTGATACATTAAGAACAACATCCTTAAGTTATAAGAGTAAAAATTGTTAAAATAGAATACATAAGGTAACAAGTACTAGTCATGATTAAATAAGTACTTAGAGAAAATAAGGGTTCTATTCTACAAGGTGACCAGCGCTATTATCAACTCTTTGTAAATTGGATATTCAGTATAGTGAGAGAGACAGACACCCGGCCAGCCACTTATAATTGTGTAGTGACCTCACCTCTTATTATAAGGTGGAAGTCCCTGTGTTAATGTGCTAGTCCCTGGATCAAATGCTAGCACCACAGTTTATGATGTATATCATGCAAAAGTGTCAAATACTTTATTAAATCGCATGATCCAGTGTTACAAATATCTCTTACAACTTGCATAACCTAAAAAGGCTAGCAAAATTCCAAGAGCAGCAGCAGAAAATAGTAGATACAATGAGCCTCATCATCTTCTTGTGCCACGGGCAAATCATGTTGGTTGTAGACTCGAAATACTATCGAATGCTCACTCGTCGTCTGTCGAATCTGCAAGGTTTAGTTGCAGCCCAGTTATAAAGGGTCAGCACAATTGAATTGTGGTGGCAAGTGATACTATGGTGGATATAAATGGCAAGACTAAAACTACATGCATATTTGGCTGGTGGAGTTCAAGGCTGATTTGCGTAAAGCCAATTTTGTCCTATATTTGTAAAGACATTTTCATCTTCGCAAAGAGTACCACCGATAGACATCAGTGAACGTCTTTACCAAACTATAATTAATGAGTACCACTGATAGACATCAGTGAACCTTAACCCTTGTTCACCCATCTCAAGTTTTATTTTGAAAATTGAATGAAGAGATTTTCAGTAGACAGCCTTGTGAAGTCACTCAACGTCCGATGTCGGGGACAGGGCTAAGATCTTAGGTTTTAAATCTCGAGAGTGTGTGCACTTTCACCATTAGACTCAATCAACCCAAACTATCCTCTACACTCATTTAGTGAGAAGGAAAAGGATAAGATCAAGACGAGACTTTTCAGAAGTTTCTTTCGCATGATCATACTAAGAGATTACCACCATCCTATCACCCCTACCACCATCAATCTCTTGACCCAGGTCCACATCAACTTACTCCATCAAGACAGAGCCCATATTGACCAATGGTTGCACGATAAGCAACTATACTCAGTGTAAACTTAAATCTCATAGCCCTGGGTGGCCTTCCACAAGTGAGCAAACTCAGGCCGCCGTAGACCCGACCCTTGAGTAGCCACTCAACTTGAAACCTCCTCGATCAAACCAATCCACCCAGGCGGTAAATTAATTTAGTGGAATTTTCACTTATCACATCTACCATTAAACAATCATTTTTGCAGCATGTACTTCCACTAAATTACAATAGGTTACTACCAAGGTGGTCATATGGATATCCTAAAAAGGTTTGCATAGAATAATATATAATAGTAGTAAACCTATCATGCATACTACTGAAAAACACTAATAATGCAGTAGGTAAAAATAGTAGGTCTTTTATGGTATCACTTGCCTGATGAATGTTGTCGTTTCTCAGAAGTCACATGGACAGGACCATACCTGGCGTACATACTGCATCAGAAGCTGCCAGCGGACCCAGTCGAAGCAAAGCACATCATCAGGCGCTCCAAAAGTTTCACCGTCATCAACGGGGAGCTCTACAAGAGAAGTATCTCGGGAATCCTGCAGAGGTGCATAGACCCAGTCGACGGCCAAGCCATCCTACTTGACATGCACGCGGGTATCTGCAGGCATCATGCCAGCAGTCGAGCACTGGTGGCCAAAGCACTACGAGCCGGGTTCTACTGGTTAACAGCCATGCAGGACGCCGAAGATCTAGTAAGGAAATGCCCAGGGTGCCAAGAGTTTGCCAACAAGCCACACGCGCCAGCATCAGAGCTCAAGACAATACCGCTAGCCTGGCCCTTCGCCCAATGGGGGCTAGACATGGTGGGCCCGCTGAAGAAATCATCACCCGGAGGGCATACTCACCTCCTGGTCGCAGTCGACAAGTTCACTAAGTGGATTGAAGCCGCACCCATCACAAGTTTGACTGCATCATCAGCGGTCAACTTCATCAGGTCCATCATCTTCAGGTTCGGAGTGCCGAACGGGATCATCACAGACAACGGCTCGAACTTCACAACCGAAGAATTCAAAGACTTCTGCTCAGAGCAAGGTATCAAACTCAGCTATGCATCCGTCTCACACCCGCAATCCAATGGGCAAGTGGAGAAGGCCAACGGTTTAGTCTGCAGCGGCATCAAGAAGCGACTGCGTGTGCCACTCAGGCGCGCAGCGGGCGCATGGGTCGAAGAACTGCCGTCAGTCCTCTGGAGTCTGCGGACCACGCCCAACAGATCCACCCAATACACTTCATTCTTCATGGTGTACGGTGCAGAAGCAGTCCTACCCTGCGACATCAAGTTTGACGCACCACGGGTGGTCGCCTACGACGAGTCAGATGCAGAAGAGGCACTCGAAGACAGCATGGACATATTGGACGAAGCACGCGACATCGCTCTGGCGCGAAACCAGCAAGACCTGCGCAACTATCACGGACGAAGATTGAGACCAAGAGCCTTCGTCGCAGGTGACCTGGTCCTTCGCCTCAAACAGAAAAAAGTGCACAAGCTCGCCTCCCCATGGGAGGGTCCGTACATTGTCACAGAGGCGATTGGCAACAGAGCATATCGCTTAAAGGACTCGAAGACAGGAGCAGCCTACATCAGCCCGTGGAACATTGCACAACTCCGGCGGTTCTATGCTTAGTCGAATCAACCATTGTAACAAGGATAGCATGTCAAAGCGGCAGGTTTCAGACGCACTCTTTCCCTTACCAGGGTACCTGATGGGACTGGAAGAGTTTTAATGAGGCGGCCTGTTCGCAGCAATCAATAAAGTGATTTGAAGAAAATGTTGTTCACTCTACCTTCTCAGTCAAGACAAACAAAAAATCCTAGGCCGCCACTCGATTCACTCGGGGGCTGCGCCACACAGGTTGAAATAAAAGTCTAGGCCGCCACTCGAACCACTCGGGGGCTGCGCCAAAACAGGCACAACTCAAATATCTTAGGCCTCTATCTGACTTACTCGGGAGATGCGCCACACAGGTTGAAATAAAAGTCTAGGCCGCCACTCGAACAAACTCGGGGGCTGCGCCAAACAGGCACAACTCAAAAATCCTAGGCCTCTACCCGACTTACTCGGGAGATGCGCTGCACAGGTCAAGTCCAAAATCCTAGGTCGCCACCCGACGCACTTGGGGGCTGCACCCCACAGGTCACACTTGAAAAGCCTAGGCCGCCACTCGAACCACTCGGGGGCTGCGCCAAACAGGCACAACTCAAAAATCCTAGGCCCTACCTGACTTACTCGGGAGGTGCGCCGCACAGGTCAAGTCCAAAATCCTAGGTCGCCACCCGAAATACTCGGGGGCTGCACCTCATAGGTCACACTTGAAAATTCCTAGGCCGCCACTCGAATTACTCGGGGGCTGCGCCATACAGGCTTCACTGAAGAAATCCTAGGTCGCAACCCGAGCTACTCGGGGGCTGCGCCATACAGGTCAAGTCCAAAACCCTAAATCGCCACCCGATACAATCGGTAGCCGCAGTACATAGGTCTCACTTGAAAGAATCCTAGGACGCCACTCGACTCACTCGGGGGCTGCGCCACACAGGTTCACAACGCAGGCTTAGGCCGTCACCCAAGGTACTTGGGGGCTAGCCACACAAGTCAAAACAGAAGAAAATACTCGCACAGTAATGAAAACAATTTCACTCGTTGCTCGAGAATTCTTCTAATTTCATATACTGTCATTTACATTGGCATAGTCGCCACATTAACTAACCCTATACAGCAGAAGAAAACTACTCTTAGTCTGCAGGCTCGGCCTTCGGCGCCCCGAGCGGGCCTACAAGGCGCTCGCTATGCTTCTGCACCTGTTCAATCATCTGGCGCGCAGCCGCCAGGGAATCAGCGTACTCGACATCGCCAGGCAATCCACCCATCAGTGTCTCCAACGGAAGGTTGGGCCGGTGCAGCCGAACGTACGCCGGAGCCGCATTCGCCCCGGCGACAAGCTGAGCGTGGACGATCTCCTTCAGAGCATCGCCATCACGGAACCTCTCGAGCAAGGTAGCCAGCCCATGCGGCTGCCCATTGTGCGGGAAGTAGACGCGATGGATATGCCACAGGGTCTTCCGGCAATTCTCCAAAAGAACAGCCGCACGCCAGGTTCGGTCGAGCATGCGAGCAAGGATGCGCCCTCGCGACTTGTTCACCCAGAATTGACGAGCTTCGTGAGAGTCGCCAGACGCCTCCCGGGTAACGCGCTCCTCAACACGATCCCGCTCAGCCTCCCAATCTGGGTTCACGCTGCATACACAAGCCAGAAGTCAGAACCAGCAAATTCCAACAAGCAAAGGCAGCCGCAGAGGGTACCAACCTTGAAGCTGCCGACTGATGAGATCGATCTCCCCGATCAGAAAATCTTTGTGTTGGGAAAAACCCGCAGTCGGATGCGACCTGGAGCGCTGCAAGAGCAGCTCGGTATTCTTCAAGGTAGCCTCAACCTCAACCACCTTATTCTTCAAATAAGTGATTATGCGCTGGTCGTTCGCACTTCGCGGAGGAGCCGGGGCAGCTTGGCGACGGCGAGCACCTGAAGAAGATCCCCCGCCACTTGGTCCAGCAGCAGAAGCAGAAGACGTGCCGCCGTGCAAGTCAGTCTGTCATGAACGTGCAGAATCAATACCAATATACGACTGATCAGCATAGACAAATATGATGGGAAGAAACATTCAATTTCAGCCAGAGTACTGTCAAAGGCCAGAGGACCCGACAAAATATCGATCGACAGTAATTACAAAGCAAAAGTTATCAGTACATGAAACTGCGACTGCTAAGCCCCTACAACTACTCCTGGGCAACAGACTCCGACTGCAAGCGACTCTTCCGAGCAGCAGCCACCCCAGTCGCCTTGGCCAGCGCCCTCTCGAAGGTAGACACAAGCGTCACAGTAAGCTGTGCAGCCCGCACTTTAACTCCGCCTAAGGATGCGGTCCGGCCATCAGGCCTACGGGGGAAGCCGCTGACGACCTTCTCGAAGTCGCCCTGAATTTGGTGGCCTAGGAGGAGCTGGAAGGTGAGCTCGGAGCCGCGTACCGTCTGCGTCCGAGTGAACTCGGCGAGGGTGGTCGCGTCATCCTCAAACGGAGCAGCAAGGGCGTCCACGGCAGTCGGCGGCGGGTTGCTTGGGAAGATGTTACGGTGCACCGTCGTAAGGGCTCCCGTCGACTTCTTCAGCGCATCTGTTGACTTCTTCAGCGCATCAGACGCATACGCACAGACACGGTCTAGGAAGCCGACAGCCGTCGCCAAGTCGACGGTGTCACTCGACGAGCCCTCCTCAGGAGCTCCACCGCATGTCTCTGTGCAAAAAAGTCAAACATCAGACATAGGCAAAAGCAACAACGCAGTAGGCATCAAGCCAAAACCTACCCCCAAGAGCACCGGCGAGGGAAAGAAGGCGGTCGACTTGAGTCTTCTCTTGCTCAACCCGCACCCGCTCCCGCTCCTGGAACTCGTGGAGAGCCTTGTCAAGCTCACCCTGACTCCGAATCTTCAACTCAAGCTCAGCAACCCGCTTATCAGCCCGGTCAAGGGGAGCGCGAAGCTGGTCCCTCTCCTTTTCCAGGCGAACATAAGCAGCGGTTGCATCAAGTTGCTGGCGGTAGTAGGGCTGAAACAAAAGCAAGGAATTAATAAAGTTGCGGGTGACTCTACTAGTCACCCACACCTTCGGGGGCTACTCCCATCGGGAGCGCTGATCGCGCACCCGATGAAAATTCAAGACTACAAGCACAAGTACAAAGGACTTACGTGGTCTAGAAGGTCGGCATCAACGGAAGACGACGGAGGAGCGCGACTCGAAGACATGATGACAGCAGGTTGCGTGCGCTCCTCGGCTGCCACCCGGGTCACCAGTTCGGTCGAAGGGGCAGATGTGTGCTCCACTTCACGACAAGGGGAGTGGACATCGCCGGAACAACGGCTGAAGCAAAATAGTACAATGACCAACTAAAGGATTGGAACTACAAAAGACAACTCGAAGTCAACAAAGTACTAACCTGGTGGTCTCGAGTTCATCATCACTCCCCAAGGAGACAGACGGTAGCCGCGCGAACGCGCGCGGTGGCGCGGAGTTGACAGGGGGAACAACCAGGGGCTCGCTCCAGCTACCTGGGGACCGCGCACCCAACGACGTCGCGGCGACTTCTTCTGGATCAGCTTCCGCACCCCTTGCGGGCGACGAAGCGGTCGCAGAGTCACCGCCGCTCCGACGCTTCTGCCTCTTCCGCGCGGGTTCCTCATCATCATTATCATCCTCCACTTCGTCGTTGGGGGAGACAGCGGACGGAAGCTCGTCGTCGTCGTCATCCTCCTCCACAACCCTCGACTCGTTGTCTGATCCATTTTCGGGGAGGGGAGGAAGGCTGACCAGCTGAGATCGACCCTGAAGCAAGTAGACGCAAGTCGAATTAAGACGCAGGATCGCAAGTCAAGGAGAAGCAAAGAGAACAAGTCAGGAACATTACCTCAGGAACAGGGTTCGATGCCCCGTAAGCAGTAACCGGGCACTTGATGTTGCAGGTAACCGCGACTCGGAGGTTGGTGATGGACCTCACCTTGGCTTCCACCTCCTCGTCGTCAAGTGGCTCAGTGCTGACGCCCTCGACGGCCCACATCGGGTAGGGCCTAGCACTGAGCGGTTGCACCCGAAGACGGAAGAAGGTGGCCATCAAGAAGACGCCACCCGCTTCGCGCCCAAGGGTCTTGGTGAGGTCGCGTAGCAGGCCCAGCAGAGGTCGCGCGGCTTCCTTCTCCTCCGCAGCTAGCGGGTGCGACCAGGCGTGGGTCTTCCGCAGCCCGCGCCCGCTGTCGAATGCCGCCAGGCTGTCCTGGCTCGACTGGACGTAGAACCACTTCTTGCGCCACCCCTGGACGGAGTCCGACTTCTTCATCTGGAAGTACGCGGTGTCACCGCGCACTTGGATTCCGAAGCCGCCCACGGGGTATGGCAACCCGCTCTTCCCGACGTTCTTGCGAACGAGGAAGAGCGACTTCCACAGCGCCCAGTGGGGCGAGACACTCAGAAAGCACTCGCAAAGCACAATAAAGCCCGTGATGCTCAGAACGCCATTGGGGGTTCAGATCCATGATCTGAACCCCATAGGCATACAAGAGACCGCGCACAAAATCGTGCAAGGGGAACCCGAAGCCCCGCGGAAGGAAATCCACGAAGCATACGCGTTCCCCATCCCGGGGTGTGGGGTAAACTTCTTTGCCAGGAGCGCGTACCTGGACTTGATCAGCAGGAGGAAGAAGACCTTGAGCACGGAGGAGTTCGACCTCCACCTTCTTCATCGACGACCTCTGCCAGTCGCCGTCGGGCTTCTTCATCAGCCCGGCTTCGTCGGTGGCGGCGGAGGAACCAGCGGCAGTCTTCGGCTTGCCCATGGCTTCGCGGGGCAGCACAAGGTGCGCGGACAAATAGCACAGAGCTCTGGTGAGGGCGAGAATGACAGAAGGCGGAGGAAAGGAGGCGCGGACGAATGGAGAAGACGATGCCCTCGCGCTGCGGCGCAGTACTTATGCCTCAGCAAAGTCAATCTCAGTCCTCCGTCGCGCAGCGGTTCAGAGCATCTTCATCCCGCCGTCCACGTGTCAAGCAAAGTGGCCAACCGTCGCCGCCAACTTCCTCCATTACGCACGAGAATCGAGGCGTCATCATCGTGCGCAAAAATTTCGCGCCCAGTTCGGAAACGTGAAACCTGCTGACGGCGGTCAGCGCTGCCAGTGGGCTCCGCCATGTCACGTCCCATCGGGCGCAGAGGTGTGCAAGGAAACGTAAGCAGCGACGTCAACAAGCCAACGGCTCCAAACAACTGGACATCGAGATAACTCGAATGCAAGATTCAAGTGGTAGGCTTCTAAGCTGAAACAACTGAAGACAATGCGCTGGTCAAGGAACCTGAAATGTCTATTCGGGTGACGAAGAAAGTCGAGTAAGCTCCCGCAGCCGAATCAGATCTACAAGTAAGCCAACAGGACGAATAGAAACAAGCTTCACATGAAGAACAGGACAAAGTAATTCGACTACAAAGGTTACTCCCATCGGGTTCAAGCTCAAGATCAAGCAATCCAATGGCTCGTCCAGGAGGAGGAAGTCCTTTGCCCGACGCTGCGCTTCGACCAAGCACTCGGGGGCTACTGACGTGGGGCTTCCTTTCGACTAGCCCACGATGAGGCTACCTGGGCCGCGCCAAGCATGGAAGCCCACAGAAGGCCCACTCGGGTACCACGTATCCTAGTCCAACTCGGTTAGGTCTTGTAACCTGCCATATTTATACCAACCGCCCGAGACCTGGCTACCTATAAAGCCAGGAGGGTTGCCCGTCCTAGAGAACACGCTCATAGCCACCACCACAAACCCTAGCGAGATCGCAATCTCGCCATTGTAATCGCTACTCGCATCAATAATCAGACAAGCAGGAGTAGGGTGTTATCCTCCGGGAGCCTGAACCTGGGTAAAACCTTGCTTGTCAGCCGTCGTGATCACCAACACCTTTCTCTCTCCCCATCAATCAATCCGGGGTGCACAACCCTGGGATTTGCCGAGTTACCACCTCATTAGAGACCCTCCCGCAGATGAAGCCTCTGATGATGAGAAGAAGGTCTTCCAGACCAAATCGGAGGATCCCGCCTTTGTCTAGAGTGGCATGCACTATGCCATGGAAGCCGACATGCAGAAGCGCTTTGAGAAGATGAGCGCCTTTGAGATAATTTCTGATATCAAGGCTGTATTTGCGTCACAGGCTAAGGCTGAGAGATATGAATCTTCTGAGCTTTTCTTCTCTGCCAAGATGGAGGAACATAGCAATGTGAGCGAGCACATGGTCAAGATGTCTGGCTACGCTCAACGCCTGAACGCTCTAGAATGCAAGATTCCCGATGAGCTGACGACTGATAGGGTGCTGCAATCGTTGCCCCCTAGCTATAAAGGCTTCGTCATGAACTACAACATGCAGGGCATGGCTAAGTCCCTGGGTGAAGTGTTCGTGATGCTCAAGACTGCTGATGTGGAGATCAAGAAGGAGCACACACTGTTGATGGTCAACAAAACCGTCGATTTCAAGAAATCCGGTGGCAAGGAAAAGAAGAGCCGGAAGTCCAGGAGGGAGGGAAAATTGGTTGCCAAGCCCAAGACTCCCAAATCTGGTCCCAAAGCTGGCGTGGAGTGCTTCTACTGCAAGGGAAAAGGTCACTGAAGCGCAACTACCCCAAGTACCTGGAGGACAGGAAAGCTGGCAAGATAGTCGACAAAGAGCAAGGTATATTTGATATTCATGTTATAGATGTGTACCTTTCATCCGCCCGTAGCAACACTTTGGTATTTGATACTGTTTATGTTACTCATTTTTGAAACTCTTAGGAGGAGTTGCGGAATAAGAGGTGGCTGGCTAAGGATGAGGTGACGCTGCGCGTCGGCAACGGATCGAGAATCGACGTGGTGGCTGTCAGCACGCTCCCTCTACATCTACCATCGGGATTAGTTTTGGTTTTAAATAAGTGTTATTTTGTACCATACTTGAGTGTAAACATTATCAATGGGTCTTGCCTGTTACAAGACGGTTATTCATTTAAATCTGTTTCAAGTGGTTGCATTATTTCAATTAATGATATCTTTTATGTTGATGCTCCCGAGAGTAATGGTTTATTTTTGTTGAATCTCGATCGTAGTACTCACATCCATAACATAGATGCCAAAAGGATTAAGTGTAGTGATGATACCGCCATGTATATGTGGCATTGCCGTCTCGTTCATATTGGTGTAAAGCGCATGAAGAAACTCCACACAGATGGACTTTTGGACTCGTTGGATTTTGGATCCCTTGATACATGCGAGCCATGCCTTATGGGCAAAATGACCAAGACACCGTTCAAAGGTTTCGTTGAACGGGCGTCGGACTTGTTGGGGGTCATACATACAGATGTGTGTGGACCAATGAGCGTATCGACACACAATGGTTATCGTTACTTCGTCACCTTCACCGATGACTTGAGTAGATACGGTTATATCTATTTGATGAAACACAAGTCTGAAACTTTTAAAAAGTTCAAAGAATTTCAAAGTGAAGTTGAAAATCAGCTTAGCAAGAAAATCAAGCACCTCCGATCCGATCGTGGTGGAGAGTATTTGAATTTTGAGTTTGGCACACATCTGAAGGTCTGTGGCATAGTGCCACAACTTACGCCTGCCGGAACACCGCAACGTAACGTCGTGTCCGAGCAACGTAATCGTACTCTATTGGATAGTGTCTGATATATGATGTCTCTTACCGATTTGCCCGTATCCTTCTGGGTTATGCGTTAGAAACAACCGCATTCATTTTAAATAGGGCTCCATCCAAATCCGTAGCAACGACACGGTATGAATTATGTTATGGCAAGAAGCCTAAGTTATCGTTTCTAAAGGTTTGGGGTTGTGAGGCGTATGTTAAGAAACTACAGCCCGACAAACTCGAGCCGAAGTCGGAAAAAGTCGTCTTTGTAGGATATCTGTGGGAAACCGTAGGATACACCTTCTACAACCAAGCTGAGGGAAAAACGTTTGTCGCGGAGACCGGTACCTTTCTAGAGTAGGAGTTTCTCGCGAAAGGAGTAAGTGGGAGGAAGGTAGACCTCGATGAAATCATTGATCTTGAACTCGAAATTCCGAGTAACGCAACGGAATCTGTTCCGAAAACGTCCTCCACAGATAGAGTGGGAGAAACTATCGAGCAAAGTATTCTACCTCGTAGGTCTGGTAGATCTCGTATCGCACCAGAATGGTATGGCAACATGGTTTGCACCGTCATGTTAATTGAACAGGACGAACCTACGAACTACAAGGAGGCAATGATGAGTCTAGAGTCTGAGAAATGGCGAGAAGCCATGAAATCCGAAATAGAATCCATGTATGATAACAAAGTGTGGACTTTGATGGATATTCCCGAAGGGCGCAAGGCCGTCGAGAATAAATGGATCTTCAAGAAGAAGACTGATGTTGATAGTAATGTGACCGTCTATAAAGCTCGACTTGTCGCAAAAGGTTTCTGACAAGTTCATGGGATTGACTACGATGAAACTTTTTCACCGGTAGCGATGCTGAAGTCTATTTGGATTTTGTTAGCAGCTGCTGCATATTACGATTATGAAATATGGCAGATGGATGTCAAAACAACCTTCCTAAATGAAAACATTGAGAAAGAGTTGTACATGGTACAACCGGAAGGTTTTGTGAATCCAGAAAATGCTGGCAAGGTATGCAAGTTTCAACGCTCCATTTATGGATTGAAGCAAGCATCTCGGAGCTGGAATCTTCGCTTTGATGAGGTGATCAAAGGTTTTGGATTTGTCCAAAATTTGGAAGAGACCTGCATTTACAAGAAAAATGAGTGGGAGCTCGGTTGTGTTCTTAGCACTATATGTAGATGACATATTGCTGATTGGGGATGATGTGGAACTTCTGAATAGCGTGAAGAATTATTTAAACAGTAAATTTTCCATCAAGGACTTAGGAGAAGCTGCATACGTCTTAGGCATTAAAATCTATCATGATATATCAAAACGTCTATTAGCGTTGAGTCAGAGTACTTGTCTTGATAAAATACTGAAGCGTTTCGGTATGGAGATGGCAAAGAATGGTTCTCAGCCAGTTATCAAGAATAAAACATTACGAAAGGCACAGTGTCCGGTAACGGAACAGGGTAAGGCAAAAATGACTAAACATCCTTATGCATCAGCCATAGGATCGATTATGTATGCAATGTTAAGTATTAGACCTGATGTGGCATTGGCTCTAAGTTTGACAAGCCGTTTCCAGAGTAATCCAGGAATGACGCATTGGATTGTTGTTAAGAGCATTCTTAAGTATATCAATAAGACAAAGGAAATGTTCCTTGTCTATGGTGGTTGCGATGAAGAACTTGGCATAACAGGTTACGTTGATGCAAGTTTCTGCTCAGACCCTGATGACTCTAAGTCATAGAGAGGTTTTGTGTTCAAGGTTAATGGAGGCGCCGTGTGCTGGAGAAGTGGGAAGCAACCCATCGTCGCGCAATCTACAATGGAGTCGGAGTACATTGTTGCTTGCGAAGCCGCGAATGAAGCTGTGTGGCTAAGGACGTTCATCATTGAACTTGGAGTGTTCCCAAGCGCGCAAGACCCCGTGATCCTCCTCTGCGACAATACAAGTGCCATTGCTAACGCCAAGGAGCCAAGGTCTCACTCCACCACCAAACACATTCTCTAACGCTTCCATGTGATACGACCGTACGTACAAGGAGGCAAAGTAAATATTTGCAAAGTGCATACAGATCTGAATGTGGTAGATCCCCTGACGAAGGCTCTTCTGCTTGACAAGCATGAAACACACCAAGTAGCTATGGGTGTTAAGATTTTACCAAGTTGTAATCTAGATTAATTAGTACTTTAGTGCAAGTGGGAGACTGAAGGAGATATGCCCTAGAGGCAATTCATAAAGTGTATTTCTTTATCATATCTCGTTTGTTCATAATACGTTTTTGTGTCATGCTATAATCGTATTAAGCGGAAACATTAATATGGGTGTGATGCGTAAACAACCAGGTCCCTAGTAGACTCTACTAAGGCTAGTTTCGGTGCGTGATTGATGATCGAGGTTTCGCGATCATAGGGCATGGCGCCAGTCGGCAATGAAAGTCATACCGTTGGTGGAACGATGTGATGGACATACCCATATTTTGTAGGACATAGTCATTACGCCTTCGACCGTGAGATCAACTCTTATTGTTATTCTTGGAAGATACTTTGATCGCACCAAACGTCGTATCTTATATAGTATGACAATAACGGTGATACTTTTGGGTATCGGAAGGGCGTAGTTGAGACGAGGGGTCAAGAGCGGGTCTTCATCGTCAACGTTCGTGCGGGAACGTAATCCCCGCTTTTGGTCTACAAGGGTATGTATTCCGATCTCCGTTCGTACTACTATATCTGCATAGAATAGATGTTGGCATGTTTTGAGGATATCGTTGCTAGGATTTTTTTTATTTTCTGCCTACGATCCCCTTCATGGAGCCCACGCGCTTCCTGCACCGGCGCCTCCATCGGTCGATCTGGATGCTCTGAATCGCATCGAGCCGGTGTGGCGTGACGAGCTCCTCGATGGTCGCCATCGTTTCGAGCGCGCCGGCCTAGGAAACGGCAACGACAACGCATCTTCCCGTTCCGTCTTCGCCTTGGACGGCAGCCGCGAGCGCGTCTAAGAAGGACGGACACTTCCGTGAGAATCATGTCCATGGTGAGCGACGACCCGACGTCAACGACGCGAGCGACGCTGTATCTTCCACGCGACGTCCCGACGTCAACGGCCGCGGCGCCGGGGCTGCTGGATCCTGTGGAGGTAGGGCTGGCGGGAGCCAGGGGCAGATGGCACGCGGTGGTGGCCGGAACGGGGGCTGAGTTGGGCGGTGGTGCATCGAAAGGAGCAAGCCGGGTGGGTTGGTCAACCACGCGAGATAATGAGAGATACAGTTGTGGCCGGGAGGATTTTAAGCCGGTGGGGGAGGAAAAGAGGAATAACGGGTCCAGTGCGCTTAACAGTTATGAGACGCCGTTAAAAATATCTACGGTGGAAATTGTCCTATATAGAGCAACCAACGGTGACCTGCACGTGCGTAGCTATCACCATGGACAGCCAGCTATTTTGCATATATATAACTCAGCTATTCAGAAAATGGTTCCTGAATAACTGTTCAGGAATTCCTGAATAACTATTCAGGAACCTTTCTGAACTTCATGCAACAAGTCAGTGAACTTCATCGCGTTCGGATCTGAACTTCTTGACGGACTATAAAAATTCTCAGAAACTTCTCTGTATGTGTGTCTGAACTTCTCGGGTATCCGTCCATTTGAACTACTTTTTTCTGCCTCTGAACTTCGGTTCTTGTGTAAGAGAACCTCTTGACGAAACACTGTTTTCACGGATTTTTCTGTTTCAGTACAGTATTTTGGTTGTTGTTTTCGAACCATTTGTCGGATTGATGCAAATGAGACGCCGTTGGAAAGGTATGGAAAAAGCGCATCTTTGCTAACTCAGGTCAATTTTCGTAATTCCTGACGGATTAAGAGCAGTTTCAAAAATAAAACAATGTTTTTGCGGACTTTTTTGTTTCAGTGCTTTATTTTGGTTGTTTTTTTCAAATCGTTTGTCGGATTGATGCAAATGGCACGCCGTTGGAAAGGTATGAAAAAAGCGCATCTTAGCTACCTCTGGTCACATTTTGTAATTCCTTACGGATTAAGAGCAGTTTTAAAAATAAAGTTTCTGTTTCAGGAACCGGTTCTTAGAACAGAACATTTTTCTGAACTTCTTGCACAAAGCGAGCTAACTCCATCTCGGACGAACTCCTGAAATTCTCAATAATTTATTCTATATGCGTCTCTGAACTTCACGGCCATCCTCTTACGACGTTTTTTGTTTCCATGCCATTGAACTATTTTAATTGTGTCTATGAAATTCAATGTATGTGTAAATGAACCTCTGGACGCGGTCTAGAAATTTTTATTTTTTAGGACATTTCTGTGTTTTATGTTACCGGACTACCTTAATTATGACTTCAAGTTTCTATAGTTTGAACTTCCGCTATATGAACTACCTTTAATTGTGCCTCTAAACTTTGGTGCTAGCGTAACTGAACTTCCAAACGAGTTAACAAATTCCTATTTGTTTCAGAACATTTCTATTTTCACGCTACTGAACTGCTAATGAACTATTTTAGTTGTGCCTCTGAACTTTGGTTCTTATGTAAGTGAACTTCCACTGAACCAGGAAACTTCAATACTTTTTCTGAATGAACTTCATCTGATTAGTAACTGAACTTTTTTGGCAAAGAAGATGAACTTCATACGAAGAAAAACAAATCAAACACCACACAACAGCATGACAAATCGAACTCCATGGAATTGGTTCTGAACTTCATCAGCTGAAAATGAAAATTGAAATCCATCTAGAGAACATCTGGAGTAGCATCACAATAGCCGCGGCCAGCATCTGGAGTAGCTTCGAAGATTGAGGGACTACCGTGTCTGCCACATGTGAACTCCGGCAGGCCAACCACGGCCAGAAATTGAGCGTCGAAGGTGGGGCCCATCTCGGTCGGCCGGAAGACAGGGATCCCTGCCATGTTTACCACGGAGGTATTTGTGGGGATGGAAAGTTTAGTGATTGGAGGGGATTTGGTGAATCCCCCATTTCACCCAATCACCAAATTTCCCCAGATTTCCCATTCTTTTCTAAATTCCTCTTGTTTACTTCTATTTCTAGGGATGGGAGAGTATTGTGGCCATACTGTGCAAATTGTATTTGTCGAATCGCGTGGCTCCTATGGAATCCTGTGGAATCGCGTGGCTCCTGGTGGTGCTTCCAGACGATCTCATGGCTAATCAACGATAGCTTCAGTTTTGAGCGGGCATGAGCTGAGCAGCCGCCGAAGAGGGTGCAGACGACAGCGACGTCCTGGCACTGGTCCGCAGCACCCGCGCTGCCGCCGCGTCGCCGAGACCACAACGAGCTCGTCGATGGTCCGTAGCACCCGCGCCGCCGCTACGCCGAGCCCCGCGAGCCGCTGCTGCCGCGCGCTTGGGTTAGCCCACTGGCCAGCCGCGCGAGCTCCGCGCCCACGGCCGTCCCGCGTCTGGGTCACCTCTGATTTTCGCTGCGGCCGTCGCGCAGGAAAATTCCCCGAGAAAACACGAGCTTGCCCTCGCGTGTGTGATTGAGGTGTGTGGAGGGCTTTTGGGTCGGGATCTTTGGGGGTGGGCCGGGAAGTTCCACGAGAACACACGCGAGGTAAACGGCCTTTTGGGGAATATTCGGGAATTGTGGATGGGCCGGGAATTTCCCTCCTGAACCCCAAAAAAATCTCCGTGGTAAACAAGGCCCCAGGGTGGCGCGCGGCAGAGGTCGGCCCTCACAGGACGGCGAGGTTAGGGGCCCTCGCGTTGATGGGGGACGAGCGGCGCTGTGCGCAGCACCTAGGCGCGTGGGTTGTGGGGTGCGCGGCCGTTGTCGGGGAAGGGGAGGGGTGCGCGGCCGCCGGGAGGAGAGGAGCGGCGCGTGGCTGGTGAGGAAGGGGAGGCGCGCGCGGTCGCGGCAAGAAGGTCGGGGGCGGCTGCGGGAGGCGCGCGGGGGCGGCGAGCTCGCTTGGGGGGCGCACGGCCGTGGAGTACGGCGGCCTCACCGGGAGGGGCACGGGGGCGGCGAGCACGCTTGCGAGGCGCGCGGCGGCATTCTGACCGCGGAGAACGGCGACCTCGCCGGGGAGCAGGACGCCGGTAGGGTGGGCGGGGGCGCTGTAGAGGAGATGGAGGCAGGTGGGAGATTGGGGTGGTAAGGTTTTTTTAATGGGGGTTCGGTGCCCAGTTTTGAATCACATTAATAGTAGTTTCCTAATGGACGTCCTAATGGACTAATGGACGTCCTAATGGACGTAGGTTCCTAAATAGGGGTGGTTGCTGAATAGTCCTGCCCTAATTAATATATAGGATATATTCATACTACACCCGGATGTAACTACACCACATGTGTTTCATAAATGTATGAAGTATCTATCATACCGGGAGATATGTTATATGTAGTATGAAGTATATAATGCTATTTTAGTACGATACTTATTTTTTGGTAGTATGTAAAAAAATTCTACATACTTCTTTTTTATATGTACATATGACGATATTTCGAGTATATATTGTAAAATATTAAGACCATTGCAATTTTTTTCTTAAAACTTGTTTTGGAGTATCTTAGATATAGTATATAAAAATACTCAAACCGATAAATTATGACAAATACTTCCGCGAGTTGGTATATGAGACGTAGGTGTAGTTACACGCAGAAGTAGAAAGCATTTAACCTATATATATGCAAAATGTTTTCCTACCATGGTGGCTAGCTACCCTCCCCCCACCCCCTCCGTTGGATCCCACCCAAGTAGATTGCGAGAGTATGGAATCCGTGATCTATCCCAAACATGGAGTTAGCGCCCGCCGCCACCGTCTATTGTCGGCCCTAGCCTTGCTTGAGAGTTTCTTATATCGTTTTCCAACTGCACCGGTGATCGCGGAACGGCATCGTACGAAGGTTCTTTTTTTAAATCATGTTCGGCTGCTCACTAGATACGAAGACCACCTTGGTGTAATCTTAGTCGGAGCAGCCAACCTGCATCCAGCTGCCATTCTTGTCGCCCTCTTCTTCTTCCTCCACAATTTTTCTCCCGGCCCTTCTTCATCCTTCGCAACTACTCATACCCGCCACTCCCCCAAATTGGTTTCTCTACCCCCCGTGATCTCCTGCGCAGGGACGAGATGAGCTGCGTTCGATCTTCATGGAACGCAAGGAAGGCGCGCACCAAGGGTGGTGTTATCTATCCTGGAGAATCTAGTCGTTCTGGCCAAGATAAGAGTTCGTATGCCTTTGCACACTTGATAGTTGAGTTCAATAGGATAGTCGAATTGTTCACTGTCAAGCAGTTCGAGCTCGCCAAATCCACCGGTTTCACCTCCTTCGCAGAAGCGATACACCCCGTCCAATTCGACAGACAGTTCACTTCATGGCTCCTTGCCAAGGTGCACTCTGTCAACAAATCTATAGGGCCCGTCGCCGGTAGGAAGCTTTATTGTTCTCTAACCACGTTACAGACGTGTTCGGTCTCCAAGAATCTGGGAAAGATGTTTGGGACGCCTCGTTGGACAAGTCTCAGGCAATGAGGGAGAAGGTTATGGATTTCATTGCCATGGACGACATGAACACATCACCTAGGTTAGCGGCAACCAGGTTGCTCCGTTCATTAGCAGGCAAGGAGATGGACAAGGCCGATGAAGAACCCTTCACGGTGGCCTTTGTGGTTTATGTAGTTAGCTTGCTCTGTGACAGCAAGAACCCAGGGGAGTCTGAATCTGTCAACTACTGGCAGGCTTTATCAGACCCAGAGATTATCCATACGTTCAACTGGGCGAGCTACATCATTGAGTCCGTCCTCTCAGCCAGCTCGTCTGCGAAGATGGCCGCTAGGACCAACACCACATACATGCCTCCTGCGGGGACAGCCCTATTTCTTCAGGTTCCTATGGCAGGCACATACAACCTTTATACGCATTCCTCTAATTTAGTTTTTTCCAGCTATGACTGATTTGATTCTTTCAGGTTTTCTACCTCGACAACATGCAGTATGGCGACATATCGTTGCCTAAGAGCGGTAGACCAAGGTTTGAACATTACGATGTGCAAACGCTTGCTAAACAAATCCTGGCGGAAACAGTTGGCCTACGGGGGCAGTCACCATCCAGGGTTTTTGGTGCCGGCAAGGTGAGCATAAAATCCATTTATTTGCTATGCAGTACCCAAAACACTTACGACATTAACATTATCTGGAAATTCGAAGGATAACTTATCGTTCGACCAAACTAAGAGGTGACACTCATGGCTCTACATTTTCATTTCAGGTTAGGAAGGATGGAGAGGTCGTCTACAGACGAGGTTTTGCACAACGCAACACAACGTCCCCGAAAACCAAATCGCCACACCAGAAAAGAAACAGGGGGGAGCATGTTCTGTCCACTCCAAAACAAATTGGTTCTACGCCATCTCCAATTAACATACGGCTTGCTACCCTCGGCCACGATGCCATACCTTAGTCTCCTTTAACATGTTCTCCACCTTGGGTTGCCGATCTTTTCTGGGATGTCTAACAATGTGTACTGTTGTTTTGTCGACAGACAAACATGCACCTACTGCTAGCTATCAAAGCGCACAAGGCACGTTGCTTAAAAATAGTTGCAAATGCGAGAAAATCAATCGACGATGAGTGCGACAAACTTGTTCTTGAGTTCACCAGGATTACAAAAATCGCGGAACTTGAAGAAACACAGGATTGTCCAGCTAATGTGTTGTTAGCGAGGAGTTAGCAGCCTCTCCAAGCCAACCGCACACACCTTCCACGACACCCCTGTCGGGTGCAGGTTAGTGATCTAAGTTTTAAAAAACATGCATAGCCTCTCCCCTACCATATAGGGCCCGAGGAACAAAAACTCGGTATGTTCAATGTCGGATTTCTTAAACTCTTCGACACAGAATCATCCGTCAGAGTGCAAGGACAACGCTTCGGAGGCTGTGACCCACCACCATTTTCATTTGGGCCAGATTTTGATGACACACCAAACAAATCGAGCCACCAACACCAAACCATGCCTATATCACCACTAGGACCCAGCCCACCAAGAAAATACAGGTGCAGCTACAGCCCATCCGTATCACCTCTATCAGCTAGCAAGCAGAAATCAGGCCAGTTCCTGTTTAACAAAAGATCATCGGCCCTAATTAACCTTAACCAAAATGTACCAGAATTAGAGTTCACGCAATCACCTACAAACAAGAAACAAGTCGAGGAAGGACTCATAGCATGCCCTCCAGTAGACACCTCCCGACGCACATCTGTTCACAAAAGAAGGGCAGCTGATGTTTTCTACCGTTGGTCTCTCTCAGGACAACGAGACCCGAACAGGTTAGGAAAGAACTACTGACATCTAATCTTTACACTATGGATACTACCATAGTGATGTAAGGTCCATGTAATTTTTCATTAATAAGGTTACAAACGGGGTCGAACTCATCTCAACATGTCTACTTAAATCAATCAAATGAAGCCCTGATTGAGATTCATTTATCTGCCAAACACTTTTTTTCTTTGCAGGTTTTGGATACGACACGGATCGCCTAAATTCATCGAGATCTCAGCACACCAACTAACGGAGCAATTCCAAGAAAATGGGAAGATGCAGCCGGATACATGTGATATCCTGCAATGGGTAGGAAAACACATCTCGAATGATGTATCCAAGTGCATGCTGGTAGGGACCCTCCCTCACCATGTATGCCAATTAGTTAACGAAACTGCAAAACCTAACTACGAGATAGTCTCCACACTGATTAAATTTCTATATTTCATGTTCTATTAAATCAAGACACTAGTTATTGTCGAGAACCATTGGGCGGGGTATGTGTGGGACATGAAAAGGAGGCAGCTGGCAATTTACTCCCCGGGTAACAAAACGGGAGAATGGTATGCTTACGAAAAGCTCATAACCCTGCTCACAAATGCAATCTGTAATTCAAACGTTCTTCGATGGATGGATTGTGGACTGGGACAACTGGGCGACCATTTACACATGATTCAACAAAAACTTCTAAAAAATGCCCCCAGAGTGAGCTCTCCATCCCTCTACTTCTTTCAAATATTGCATTGTCCTATACGCCGAACCTGACGTTTTTTTAAACATGCTTTTTACCCTTTTCAGCCACGATTATGGACCAGAAACTATGCACTTCCTACGAACATTTGATGGGTTAAAACAAGGAAACAAACTAATAGAGGTGAGGCTATTTAATTCATGCTTTACCTGCCGGTTTTCATGGTTTCATGGGTCCAAAAAATGTACTCCACTATTAAGGTTGACCAACTATTGTTCTAGTCTAACTTTCTCATTTTTTACTAGTATAATGCATATCTCCGTCCCATCACAGCAAAACATGGATTGCGCCAGCCCAGCCGAACTACTATTCGACATGCTACACATGAAAAACAATACTGGATCTCTGCCGGGGGAATTCATACAGGTGATCGACGAATGATGAACATCTACCAGAAGCCCCTGAAAATAATGCGACCACTTTCCCACATGTCTACTATACTATTACCCCTGTTCTGTAAACATACTCTTGCTCCCTATGGAGGATAGAACTGAATTTATCCAGCCCATGTTAATGTATGGCTCACTTATTTTATTTGCGTGAACATGCAAAACTTCAGTATCGGGGCTACTTATATGTTAAAAAACACCGGCTTAAAAATTTAAATTCATCGACTGTTTCATTTTTTCTAAAAAAGACAAGTATTTAATACAACCGAACATTGGCGAGATCAGTAAGGGTCTGTTTCAATATTAGGCAAAATAATAATACACTCAACCTGTTTACCATGAAACAAAATCGGACTACAAATGGATTTGCAAATACACCAGAGCTCGCCAAGTTATGTCCCCCCCTCCGGCTTCAATTTTTAACGGGACCTTTAGTGGCCCTTATCAACCCTGTAACCGTGCCACCACCGGCACCACAACCTACCGCGCGCTCTTTCAAATTAAAAAAAAACTATCATAGCACGCTCTACTGAGATACGGATCCGAAACACTAGTGGAAAATGGAGCTTAGGTTCACCCCTTTAGTCCCAAATTAAATTTGGACCGGGACTAAAGGGGTGGAAGCTCCGAGGTGTAATTTTTTCGGGACCTTTGGTCCCGGTTCTTGCCACGAACCGGGACCAAAGGGTATCCACATGCAATGGCAGGCGCGGGGCCCAGCGCCAGCAACCTTTAGTCCCGGTTGGTGTTATGAACCGGGACTAATAATTCGGCTATAATGCCACCTTCTTCCTACCCGAGCTCACCATTTTCTCAGCTCAACCCGAGCTCACCATTTTCAACTCCATTTCATCTCCATTTTCTCAAAGAAAATTCACCATTTGGCAAGATTGAAGCCACCCCACGGTTAGCCTCTTCATCCTCTTTCCGGCATTGCTTATTTAGCTCATTTTGCTCATTTCAATTTTTTTGTGCAAGCAAGGTGTTCGATGCCTAAGTTATGATCTCATTTGTGTATATGTGCAATTTGTTCTCAAACTAAAATAATGATTTATGTGTTTTAGTGTGGTGAGGAGCCTTATCGACGTCGATCGCCCGCGCCGTCCCGTCACCACCTCGGTGAGCCTCTATATTTTATTTTATTTTAAAAACGTAGCTTTTATGATTTAGATGCATAGTTACTACTTGTATAATTTTCTAACTTGTATTATATGTATAGTGTCATGGTTCTGATATCCGTCCCCGTCGGTCCTCGTCCGGTCTATGATTCGGATGTGGTATATTTTCAAAACTATTTATTTCATTCTATGTTTCTGACAATTATGGCGACCAACTTGACATAGAATTATTTTTATCTAGGAGGTAGTTGAACCAGAAATTGAACCTGACCCTATTGTCGAGTTTTTGGATAAAGAAAACAATGATTTGAAAGCAAAATTGAAAAGAAGTGAAGCTCTTTATCTTCAATGCTTAGAAGATAAGATGAAATTAGAGCTCAAACTTGCCGACGTGGTCGATGGTAACGAGATCAAGATGGATGCAATGCGCTTGAAGATAAAAAGGATTAGAAAATATGCCATTAATCGGGAGGCTTGGTATCATTATGCTGTGGGTTCAGTATTTACCTTAGTTGCGATTTTGATCGCATTTGTTGTTGGATTTAAATTCTTTAGATAATTTTTATATTTGTTTCAGTTAATGTATGTTTTATGAGAACTATGTATTACCGCTTGTCAATACTCTACTCTTATTTTAATGGATGACATTGTATTAATTAATTTGCTCTTACATATTATTTATGACAGTAGTGTAATAATGGGGTTCGATATACTTTTATGTAATACAGATGAACCGACAATGGATGTACGGTGACCGATGTTGTCCTGAGTTCATTGATGGCATGCATAATTTTCTCCATATGGCTGAGGCAAACAAGCCGAAGAACGGTTTTATTCGTTGTCCATGTGGTGCCTGCAAGAATATGAGTGATCACTCTACCTCAAAAGTCATTCACTCACACCTCTTGCATAATGGTTTTATGCCTGGTTATTATTGTTGGACCAAGCACGGAGAAACAGGGGTTATCATGGAACAAAATGAAGAAGAGGAGGATAATGACAAGTATCCTTGGTTCAGTGATACTACAATGGGAGAAGACGAAACTGAAGAAGATCCCATTATTGATGAGCCCGACGATGATCTTCGTCGGGCCATTCGTGATGCACAAATGGACTGTGGAAGTGAAAACGAAAGGTTGAAGTTGGAGCGTATGTTAGCTGATCACGCCAAATTGTTGTACCCAACTTGTCAAAATGACCAGAAAAAGCTAGGTACCACACTTGAATTGTTGCAATGGAAGGCAGAGAATGGTACTTCTGACAAGGGATTTGAAAATTTGTTAAAAATAGTTAAGAAGATGCTTCCAAAGGATAACGAATTGCCGTCTAGTACGTATGAAGCAAAGAAGGTGGTATGCCCTCTAGGATTAGAGGTGCATAAGATACACGCTTGCATTAATGACTGCATCCTCTACCGTGGTGAGCACGAAAAATTGAATGCATGTCCTGTATGCGGTGCTTTGCGGTATAAGATCGGGCGAGATGACCCTGGTGATGTTGAGGGCGAGCCGCGCCCCAGGAAGAGGATTCCTGCAAAGGTGATGTGGTATGCTCCTATAATACCACGGTTGAAACGTTTGTTCAGCAATAGAGAGCATGCCAAGTTGTTGCGTTGGCACAAAGAAGATCGTAAAAAAGACTTGATGTTGAGACACCCCGCGGATGGGTCCCAGTGGAGAAAAATTGACAGAGAGTTCCCGACATTTTCAGATGACGCAAGGAACTTAAGATTTGTCCTAAGTACAGATGGCTTTAATCCTTTTGGAGAGCAGAGCTCCAGTCACAGCACTTGGCCCGTGACTCTATGTATCTATAACCTTCCTCCTTGGCTGTGCATGAAGCGGAAGTACATTATGATGCCCGTGCTCATTCAAGGCCCGAAGCAACCTGGCAACGACATTGATGTGTACCTCATGCCATTAGTTGAAGAACTTTTGCAGTTGTGGTGTGAGGAAGGTGTATGTGTGTGGGATGAGCACAAACTGGAGGAATTTAATCTACGAGCTTTGCTTTTTGTAACCATCAATGATTGGCCTGCTCTAGGCAACATTTCAGGACAGTCAAACACGGGATACAATGCATGCACGCACTGTTTAGCTGAGACTGATAGTATACATTTAGGTAACAAGAATGTGTACCTAGGTCATCGTCGGTTTCTTGTACCCAAGCATCCGTTAAGGAAGAAAGGCAAGCATTACAAAGGTGAGGCAGATCATCGGCCGAGGCCTACCCGCCCTTCTAGTTCTGCTATACATGATATGGTCAAGGATTTAAATGTAATCTTTGGAAAGGGTCCTGGCGGTCTCACTGTTCCGAATGACGCAAACAACCACGTACCCATGTGGAAGAAGAAATCTATATTTTGGGAGCTGCCATATTGGATAATGCTAGAGATTCACTCTGCAATCGACGTGATGCACGTGACAAAGAACATTTGTTGCAATTTGCTAAACTTCTTAGGCGTGTATGGGAAGTAAAAAGATGGGAAGTCAAAAAAAGGTACACCGAAAGGAAGGCAGACCCATCAACGTATGAGCGAAGAGATGCATCGAGACGATACTCATTCAGAGAATCAGCCAGGTCCTGCAAGCTACGCTCTTACTAAAGAAGAGAAGAAAATATTTTTTGAGTGCCTTCGCAGTATGAAGGTTCCATCTGGCTTCTCATCAAATATAAAAGGAATAATAAACATGGCAGAGCAAAAATTTCAGAATCTAAAGTCTCATGACTGTCACGTGATTATGACACAATTACTTCCGGTTGCATTGAGAGGGCTTCTACCGGAAAATGTTCGAGAACCCATTTTGAAGCTATGTGCATTTCTCAATGCAATTTCTCAGAAGGTCATCAATCCACTAACTCTAAAAAATTTAGAGAAGGATGTGGTCCAATGTCTTGTCAGCTTCGAGTTGGTGTTCCCACCAACCTTCTTCAATATTATGACGCACCTTGTAGTCCACCTAGTCGAAGAGATTTCTGTTCTCGGTTCTGTATTTTTACACAACATGTTCCCCTTTGAGAGGTTCATGGGAGTCTTAAAAAAATATGTGCATAACCGGGCTAGGCCAGAAGGAAGCATCGTCAAGGGTTATGGAACAGAGGAGGTCATTGAGTTTTGTGTAGATTTTATTCCTGATCTGAAGCCGATCGGTGTTCCTGAATCACGTCATGAGGGGAGACTGCATGGAAAAGGCACCCTTGGAAAGAAAGCAACAATATGTCAAGACGGGGATTCTTTCACTCAAGCACACGACACCGTTCTACATAATTCCAGTTTGGTGGGTCCGTATGTCGAGGAACACAAGAATGTTTTACGCTCCAAGTACCCGGAGAAATCTGAAGATTGTATTGATGGAGAACACATGAAGACTTTCAGCAGTTGGTTAAAAAGACGTCTCATTAATGACACCAATGTTGAAGAACAGCTATACTTGTTGGCCACATCACCAGCTTCAACTATATTGACTTTTCAAGGGTACGAGATAAATGGAAATATATTTTACACAGCCAAACAAGATAAAAAGAGCACCAACCAAAACAGTGGAGTACGCTTTGATGCAACAAACTGCAACGGGACAAAGGACACATATTATGGTTACATAGAGCAGATATGGGAACTTGACTATGGACCTACTTTTAAGGTCCCTTTGTTCAAGTGCAAATGGTTCAACCTACGAGGCGTTGTAGAGGTAGACCCACGATACGGAATGACTACAGTGGATCTCAACAATCTTTCGTACGAGAATGAACCATTCGTCCTAGCCAGTGAAGTTTCTCAGGTTTTCTATGTGAAAGACATGTCTACCCTACCGAAAAAAAAGAAAAGATAAGCAAGCGAGTACATCATACGATGAGCCAAAGCGCCACATAGTTCTTTCAGGGAAAAGAGTCATTGTGGGAGTGGAGGACAAGACAGACATGTCAGAAGATTACGATAAGTTTCATGACATTCCGCCCTTTAAAGTCAACACTGATCCAAGTATCAAGTTAAATGAAGAAGATTGTCCATGGTTACGGCGCAATCGGAAGAACAAGTAAACACTAGAGAGGGATATTATTGTTGATGTGTAATATCCGAATGTTTTGTATCAGAAGAACAAGTGAACTGAAGTATTTTGTAGATGCATGGAACAAAACACACGATTTCACCTGCATACAGCCCAACGGTGGCTCGTGAGTGCCTGCATATGAAATGCACCGTTGGACGTATGCAGGGAATCCGAATGCTTTGTATTCTGTCGATGAAGTAGAATGAGGAGACAATGACTGCCGAACATGTTCAAGAGGGGGCTATATATAGGGTCATGTGACTCACGAACTGGTCATGCTAGTGCCCATCCAACAGCTCAGAATCTCTCAAAAGAAACACATCTCTTCATCCAACGGCTCACAAGTGCTTAAAAGAAACACACGATCCATGTGCTTCTTTAATCCCGGTTGGTGTTACCAACCGAGACTAAAGAAGCACATGGATCATGTGTTTCTTTCTAGTGCTTGTGAGACGTTGGATCTGAGGTGTGTTTCTTTTGAGAGATTCTGAGCTGTTGGATCAGCAGTATCACGACCACTTCGTGACCCACATGACTCGGTTGTTGTTACCAACCGGGACTAAAGAAGCACACGTACCTTATATATATCCCCCCTCCCGGACATGTTCAACACTCAGTGTCTACTCATTGTAGTTCATTTAGGCAGCACACGGGTAGCAGAGAGCACTCAGTGAAGGCTGAAGGTGAACCCTCCCCTCGGCAGAGGCATCTCTGGGCAACCAGCGGCAAGACGTCTCTGATGATCTGCGACCGTTTCAAACGGTTGCAGATCATCAGAGATGTCTTGTCGGACGGTTGTAGATCATCAGAGATGTCTTGCCACGGTCATTTGGCTTGGCTTGAAATGACCATAACTTGGTCATTTGGCTTGAAACTTCTAGATGTTCAAGGATTTGATTTTTTGAGGTGTTTATCATTTTTCCTAGCAACTAGTACACATATAAGGAGCCCATGCCAAAGGATTTGATTTTTTGAGGTGTTTATCACTTTATTACATTTTTCTTAAAAACGATCAAAACGGTCGCTACGACTAATCATCGGAAGAGGTGATATTTTCTAGAACTATCAATGTTTCTGTGATATAACCACTAGTTGTGTACCTTAAAATGATTTTTCCAAAAGTTTCAGACCAAACTATCAAATAGGTGTAGTTCAAATTTGAATTACTTTCGATAAATCAACATAAACTCAATTAACTAGGGGAAATTAGTTAGAACTGTAAGAAAAAACTCATACTTGGGGATCATCCATCATATGTGCACCACTCTTAGTGAAAAATAGTTGGGTGCCATTTGGAATCATATTTTCTGTACTCACTTCACAAAAAACCTCATTTTTTGCACTCAAAAAAAGGAAAATGATATTTATGAAAATAATTTGAAGAATCCCTTTGGCATGGTTGTTTAATATACCAATATGCACCTATGTGTGGAGTATGATATCTTTATCACAAACTATGTCGTCGAAATGACCATAACTTGGTCATTTGGCTTGAAACTTCTAGATGTTCATACATGATAGACCTTTTTGTGAAGACTTTTTTTGCAAATATAGGCAAAAATCAAGTTTATCATTTTTCCTAGCAACTAGTACACATATAAGGAGCCCATGCCAAAGGATTTGATTTTTTGAGGTGTTTATCACTTTATTACATTTTTTCTTAAAAACGATCAAAACGGTCGCTACGACTAATCATCGGAAGAGGTGATATTTTCTAGAACTATCAATGTTTCTGTGATATAACCACTAGTTGTGTACCTTAAAATGATTTTTCCAAAAGTTTCAGACCAAACTATCAAATAGTTGTAGTTCAAATTTGAATTACTTTCGATAAATCAACATAAACTCAATTAACTAGGGGAAATTAGTTAGAATTGTAAGAAAAAACTCATACTTGGGATCATCCATCATATGTGCACCACTCTTAGTGAAAAATAATTGGGTGCCATTTGGAATCATATTTTATGTACTCACTTCACAAAAAACCTCATTTTTTGCACTCAAAAAAAGGAAAATGATATTTATGAAAATAATTTGAAGAATCCCTTTGGCATGGTTGTTTAATATACCAATATGCACCTATTTGTGGAGTATGAGATCTTTATCACAAACTATGTCGTCGAAATGACCATAACTTGGTCATTTGGCTTGAAACTTCTAGATGTTCATACATGATAGACCTTTTTGTGAAGACTGTTTTTGCAAATGTAGGCAAAAATCAAGTTTATCATTTTTCCTAGCAACTAGTACACATATAAGGAGCCCATGCCAAATGATTTGATTTTTTGAGGTGTTTATCACTTTATTACATTTTTTCTTAAAAACGATCAAAACGGTCGGTATGACTAATCATCGGAAGAGGTGATATTTTCTAGAACTATTAATGTTTCTGTGATATAACCACTAGTTGTGTACCTTAAAATGATTTTTCCAAAAGTTTCAGACCAAACTATCAAATAGTTGTAGTTCAAATTTGAATTACTTTCGATAAATCAACATAAACTCAATTAATTAGGGAAAAATAGCTATAATTCTAAGAAAAAACTCAAACTTGGGGATCATCCATCATATGTGCACCACTCTTAGTGAAAAATAATTGGGTGCCATTTGGAATCATATTTTATGTACTTACTTCACAAAAAACCTTAAAACATAGAAAATAATATTTATGATATAATTTGAAGAAATCATCTTGGCATCTTAAAATGTTAGAAAATATAAAACAAAACATAAAAATAAGCTAGAAACCAAAACAATTCAAAAAATAAGTAAACCAAAATAAGAAATAGAAAAGTAAGCAATTCAAACAATTTAAAAGAAAACAGAAACAAAAATCAGTAAAAAGAAATAAGGAAAAAAGAAGCTTTAGTCTCGGTTGGTAACACCAACCGAGACTAAAGAGTTAAAGAGGCGCTCTGGGCTCCAGCCAGAACCCTTTAGTCGCGGTTGGTAACTCCAACCACGACTAAAGACCCTTTAGTCTCGGTTCGTGGCTAGAACCGAGACTAAAGGTCCTTCCGCGCCGGTTTTCGTCGCCCTACCGCTCAAATTTTTCTTATCTTTCCCAAATCTTCCAAAGCGCCGTCGCCTCCCGCTCCGCCGCGCCGTCGCCCTGCCGCCCCGCCGCGCCGTCGCCCTGCCGCTCGCCGCGCCGTCGCCCTGTCGCTCGCCTCGCCGTCGCAACTAGTGCTCGCCGCGCCGCGCGTCGCCCTGCCGCTCGCCGCGCCGTCGCCCTGCCGCTCCGACGCGCCGCCGCGTCGTCTGCTACGCCGCGACGCCCCTACAACGCCGGTATGCCTAGTTCAGTCCCCTCCCTCCCCTAGCTAGCTTCCACGCCGCCCTCCGGGTTAGGGCATTAGGGTTAGGGTTAGGGCATTAGGTCATTAGATGGAAACTCGAATGCCTATATGAAAACAATGGTTCAGTTTAGTTGCAGATAATTGTATCCTCTGTTTCAATAATTGAGCTAGCATCACCAAGAATGATTACTTCCCTAATATTGATGTTTATGGTGGATTCAATTTCAGCAAATAATCAAGATGAATATGATATTTTCAGTCCACCTATTATTGAGGATAAAGTTTATTATGATTATGATATGCATCCTATATATGATGATTATAATGATTGTTATGAATGTTTTACTCCCACTATCACTAATAAGAAGGATTTTACTTATGTGGAGAGTATTAATACTTTTATGCTTGTAGATCATGAAAGACATGCTCTATGTGATAGTTATATTGCTGGATTTTTTCATGATGCTACTGAAAGTTATTATGAGAAGGGAAAACATGGTTCTAAATATTTCAATATTATTCCATACACATAATGAAGGCAATGTTATTATGCTACTTGCTTTGTGTTCCAATGATTTATTTTCTTACAAGATCCCAATGCATAGGAAGTGGGTTAGAATCAAGTATGTTTCATATTTCCCCTCGATGCTCTCTTTTGCGTTTTAATCATTATTCCTGTGTGAGCATCATTAAAACTATCATGGCTGTCTAGAAAACAGATTCCTGATCTTTACTGGGAAAAAGGTATAAAATCACAGAAAAGGAAAATTGACTTGATATTTTACGACCGAAATATTCAGTTATTAATACACATTTCATTAGTTCGAAGTTTTCTGATTTGAGCACCGTAAGTGCCTCTGAAAATTCACTCTTTACGGGTTGTCCAGTTTTTGACATATTATGGCTTTATTTTGCATTACTCTCATTACTTGTGTTTTGTGTGGTTCTTTTGATCAAGGAGCAATACACAACCTTAGTAACAATAGCTAATGTTTAGAATCAACTCATGATATGTCTTTGCTGTACTTACTGTTTGTGTATGTATCAGATGAGGCTTTTTATGAACTTCGGTCGACTCATGCGTTTATTTGCTAACTTGTTGTGTTTGACTCTTATATCTCTCTGTGACTCAATGCTAATTTGATTGATATACAATTCATTATACAACTTGCAGGAGGTCTGCTGCTCGGGTCCTTGTGTGCACGGCTTTTCAGGAGGTCTTGCTCCTTGCCGAGGTTGTGCCGCTCCTCCTCGTCGTTGCCTCGATTTCAGGTGTAAAAGACATGCCTATATGATCCAGTAGTAAAGAAAATCCGAACTATTTGTATATAAAGCTGATGGAATTCTAGATTCCTCGATATGTCTACAACATGTATATAAAGCTGATGGAATTTAAAGTTGTTGGAGAACTTGAGGTCTGAAGATGAGATATTGCCTTCATTATGTGTATGGAATTTGGGTTGCAGATATTTGTTTGAACTGTGATGTGAGTTAGCAGAGGTCTGAAATTAAATCTTAGACCTTTTGTGTGTTAGATATGCAAATTGAGATGATTGTAATATATATAATATATATGACCCAGTTGTATCAGCTGCTTCCTCCCAGTTTTATTTATGAGAATTACACTTGGGTGCATTAGTTTGACATGCTTGAGTAGTAAACAGGTACATTGTAATTTATAAAATATTTTAAACAATCATTCAACCCAATATTCATATTCTTGTTATTTATAGGATTTCATACTTGTATCTTTTTTAGAATAAATCTAAACTTGATTGCAAATTTGATTGATTGCAGGTACATTTGAGCTATGGAGCACTTGCGAGACGAGCAGATAGAAGAAGCACAATTTCAACGAGACGAAGAGATGGAAGACCAAATGGAACAACTTATTTTTAATGATGCCCGAGCTGGAGGAGATGTAGATGATTATGATTTCGACCAATTTTTGAACGACTTTGGAATCGAGTCACAAGACTTTGATGTGGTGATAGCAAACTCCGGCGGAGAGGTGTATATGTGTTTATAATAAATATGGCGATATGTTGTTGTTAACTACATGCATTTATTAACGACTTATTTTTCTTTTAGCCATCCGGATCGAGCCAATCTGCAAAAAAGCAGCCACCATGTGCTCCTCGAGGCAAGGCAAAAAGAATGACGAGCGAGGATCCAAAGTTACCGATTGAGGAAATTGCTGATTCCGGCGAACCGCTCGAACCAAAACAGAACCGCAACAAATTTATAAGTCAAGCTGGAGTTATTGTTAGGGACATGATCCCAATCAGCATACGCGAATGGAATAAGCCGGCGGTCGCATATGTGGACGACCCATGTTATGTCCACCAAGTTCTTAAGGATTTGGTCTATAACACGCTGTTGTCATATTTCACCCTCCCGCCAGATCTCTCTAAAGTGAAGAAGGACAACCTCAAGAGGTGGACTCTTATTAAGATGGCGGAACAATTCCGGAACTGGAAGAAAAAGTTATGGAATCAATATGTAGAAACAAAAGAAGTGCCATATTTCAGTGGAGCACAAGGGAAGAAGTTAGAATCTGAATGGGTGGCGTTTAAGGCGTATAGGGAATCACCTATGGCTGTGTCCCGATCGAAGATAAATAAATTGAATGCTAAGCTGAAGGAACACCACCATACATTGGGGACAGGTGGCTACAAGAGCGCCATTCCTAAGTGGTTAGCCTATGAAGAAAAACTGCTTCAATCAGGGGTCCGTCCACAGACACTTGACTGGCCCGAGAGGTCGAAATTCTGGTTGTTCGCGCATGGGGCAATGTTGGACCCTAAAACCGGAGAGATTGTTGGAAGGGGAAAATGGAAGGTTCTCATGGAGCGTATAAAAAAGAAGCTTGAAGAAGCAATTAATGATGTTCGCAATGGTGTGTTCAAACCCGATAGAGAGGATGACGAGCTGACACGGGCACTGGGGAATCCTGAACATGTTGGACGAGCTCGAGGCTTTCCTGGCGGTGCTACGTTTAAGACTGCATGGCCGGAATCCGCTCACACTTATAGAAGCCGTAGCAGAGGTAAGAAGAAGGAGGCCGACCGGATATTACAATTGGAACGTGAAATGAAGGAGCAACGGGCGGAAATAAAAGCATTGAAGGAGCAAAGAACGGAAGCTCAGGAGCGGCACCAATTAGACCATGAAGCGCATGCCGCCCCATCTCAGCGTAGAAGCAGCGTTGGTTCCACGCGTCAGGGCGACGTTGGTGCCTACCCAGTGGATGACATCACAGAGCCTACAGGTTGTGAGCTACATATAGCAATGCGAAACATAACTTTGAAGGTGGCGGTGGGGCAAGCTTTAGTAATTCAACCTGGAGAACTCTACCATTGTGGTCAAATTCCAGATGGCTACGCTCGTGTCGGGGTGGACGAAATTATGCCGGGATTTGAATCCTTGGAACTTGAGTTACCTGGAGGTGACGAGGAGAAAACGTTGGCAGACGTCAAGCATGCCTTCGCCCTATGGCCCAAGAAATACATCGTCCTTCCAGAACAAGCAAAGTCCACTCCTCGTTCTAGGAGTCCAGCTCACCAGCCAAGTCCACTCTTCCTCGAGAGGGATCAAAGACGGAGTCCATCTCCACCCCATCAGCAAAGCCCACACCTCCCCGATAGGGACCCCAGCCCGAGTCCATCTCCAGCTCAACAGCAAAGCCAACCGCCCCCCGAGAGGGTTCCTAGCGTGAGGCCATCGCAGTCTGTGCCAGTCCGCCAGAATGTTAAGTCGCTCTCGAGTAGGCGCCAGTCTGGTTCTCCTGTTAGGAAGAAACCTAGAAAGCAGAAAACACCGCCGCCTACTCCAAAGTTACCTTGGGAGAGAACCGTCGAGGAAAACGATATCGCATGCAAAGAACATACGGATGCCTGGCTTGCTGGCGTGAAACAGAAAGCGTTAGCGAAACAATTGCCTCCTGCAAAATTTACTGCCGGAATTCCTCAGGAAAAACTTGACCGTTGCATCGATGCCCTATACAACCCCCCACCATCGCCGCCAACAGACTATGATCGCAACATTGGTAAGTCATATGACGAAGAGATGGATGATCGATCGAAAAAAGGGAAACAAGTTGCCCAACTCGGAGAACAAGACGCACAGTCGGCCCCCCCGCTCAAGGTGCTTGATGACAGAGTTCTCAAAAACATCAATGTGCGGGAGCTGGTATATTCGGGAGATGATATCCCCTTCGCGGATGTTGTTCGTACTTATGTTCACGGGGAGAATTTTGTTGACGGCGACTTACCCACAAGAATGCGTCAATTTCAAACCTGGTACAAGGATACCGTAAAGGAGACGGATAAAGTCGCTCTCCAGATGGCAGTTAAGGAAGAGCATTATTTCCAAGAATACTCCGTTGTCCTTTACTTTGCCGAAATCTTTCAGTTATACAATCTCCGGGCCCTCGATAAAAACATCATAAGTTCATATTGTCTGTAAGTCATCTATTTCTGTAATTTAATGTTTTAATTAGCTCTACTCGTTCATTGTCTGTGATAATCCTCTCTATAATATTTTGTGTGCTTTATTACGCAGAATGAAGATGCTCGAATGCAAGAAGAAGAAAATCAACCACATTGGGTTAATTGACCCCTCTATAATGCATGAAGATAACATAATTGATCCACTAGTTAACAAGGATACACCGGGGAATTTGCTAATGTTTTTCAAGCGACAAGCTTACAAAAAATATATATTATGGCCTTACAACTTCAAGTGAGTGTTACTGCTTATTACACATTCTATTTTTCTCACCCGATGTTAAGTTTAATTGATTAGTTATGCATGACTATTTATAAACGTGCGCAGCTACCACTACATTCTTATCGTTATTGACTTGCGGAAAGGAGAAATTGTTGTCCTCGACTCGTTAAGAAGATGCCCTAAACAATACAAGACCTGTTTTGATTTGGTGGCAAGGTACTTTTTTTTCTTATCGCATCTTTCGTTCATTTCCTAATATCAAGGAATTTATGACTCATTCATTCAGTTTCTTGTCATGCAGCGTTTGGAAAATGTTCCTCGCGGAACATCCGAACAGTGGATGGCCAGAGAAACTGCGCTGGCGTACTAACGATGTAAGTAGTACTATAACTAGGCCCATGCACCATTATCATACTTTATTATTATTTGATTAAATTTTATTCTTCTATAGACTTGTCTTAAACAGCCAACCGGTACTGATCTATGTGGATTCTTTGTTTGCGAGTACATGCACACTGTGGTCAACGAGAGTTTGAAGAGCAAAAGAAGTATCGAAGTACGTAAAGCTCTAGTCACAACATTATTTTTGTATTATCAATCGTGATGAGTTTTATTCATTTCATATCTCATGTATTCATTGTGATATCATTTTTTTACAGTTGGGAAGAAAGCGCAACGAGCTACCAATAAAGACCCGCTTCAGGGCAATTGCAGAGGAGTTGACGGGATTTTACCTCACCGATGTCATACCGGAGACCGGAGAGTACCACTATGTTGACTAGTCCGGACATGTAATATATAGTGATCTCCATGTAACAAAATATTTCTAAGTCTCTGGAACCGGGAAACATGATATTCATGTACCACGCGTAGTTAAATGTGTATGTGTTATCAACACATGATCTTCATGTAATTGTATATATGCATGATGCAACTTCATCTAGGTTCGTATAATAATTTATACGTGTTTTTCGCCCATCGAAGCTGTAGCATCCGAAACCCCTACCCCCGACGCATCGACATGGTACCATCCGAAACCCCCTACCATCACACATCGACTATAGTATCGACGTGGTACCATCCAAAACCCCCTACCGTCACGCATCGACGTGGTACCATCCGAAACACCTACCCAGAAAACCGGTAGAAATAAAAAAAAGTAAACCCTGAAATGAAAAAAGCAAAACCCTGAAATTTAAAAAAAAATAAAAACCCTAGTCCCGGTTCGTATTACGAACCGGGACTAAAGGGTTCGCCCCCCGCACGCCCTGCCGCGGCCACGTGCGTTGCGCTCATTGGGGGGGCTCCGGTCCCGGTTCGTGTTAAACCGAGACCAAAGGGTCCGGGGGCTCTAGTCCCGGCCTGACAGTCCCGGTTGCTACACCGGGACTACAGGACCTCTGAAACCGGGACTAGAGCCCCGATTTCCACTAGTGAAATTACGATATTTCATTACTTGCCACCACAAATCTGCTCACACCTGACTTGAGAACTTCACATCCTAGGCCTGCCCCGCCCACAGCATGCCCTAGCTACAAAAGACGCTATACCGTCTTAACACGACGTACAGCAAAATAGAGAAATGTACTACACAAAGAAACCATTACATTGCAACACCCCCAAACTACCCCCGACTAATCAATACAAAATTGTTACAGTACATAATTCGTACAGCCGGTGCAATGTAATGGTTTCGCATCCGATTTGTTACTATAATTGAAAAATATCTAGGAACAAAAAAGGTTTCAAGAATCGCTCATCCTTTGCCTTAGGTCGAAACCATAGCTACATAAACAAAATAATCTTACTAGTAAGTATCATTTGGGCAACCGCACACACACCCGCCATCACCCCCCAAATACCAAACAGGTCAGATACAAATGAGTACTTTAACTTACAACTCTTTCGTTCAAATGGTCCGTCTAAGCTTATTTGTAGGCCTTTATGCTAGGGATTTGTAGTTCGGCTTTCTAGCGTCAAGTGAGAATGGGGTAACTGATGCTATACTAAATATAAAAAATCGCTTCAAGTGCATTCGCATCTTACCATTTAACACATCTTCTAAAATTTAATACAGTAATATCCTTCTAAACTAGTCGTATAACTTAAGGATGTGCTCGGAAACAAGGAAATGACTACGACATGGTCTACATGGAACCAACCTACTTATTGAATTCCCCGTCCTCTCCTACGTGGCTGCAAAACCATGGCAATGAACGGGTGGGGCGACAATCCCTTGGTTGGAGTTCGAGGAGAAAGGGTTGGAGCATAGCGGCTACAGGAATTATCTGGCAAGGGGCGGGCAAGAGGCGGCGCGCCACCGCCGCGGGCAGCGTGCAGCGGGCATGGGGCGGGGCACCCTCGCATGCTAGCTCACCAGCTGTTGCTGCTGCTCCATAGTCAGGCAGGGTGCGGGGCACCAACACCGGCGTCACGTGTTCCAAGCGTTCGGCGACGCATTGTGGTCGGGGAAGGGACGTAGATCGGGTAACCGGGCTGGTTATTAAGCCCGGAGTTGAATTGTTTGGTATTTTTTTAATCTATAAGGGGTGGCAGTTTAAAAAAGGTGCCCACCTAACAACGTCAGAGGAAGAGGCTAGATGTGCGTGCGTGGGTGACCTCGGCGAACTCGCTCCATACCGGGCATAGTTCTTGCCGGAATACTTCGGACTAGCACAAGTGTGTAAATTTGTCCACATCCAACCATGGCATCAATTCAAGATTCAAATCTTAAAAGTACCACCTACAACACATCTAAGCAAAACAACCACTTAAAATTAAGTACACAAATAAAAAACCACAAACGGTAGTTGAACTTAAGCGTAAAGTACAAACGGGGCTCTAGTCCCGGTTTCAGAGGGGTACCATATTTGTGGTGGCAAGTAATGAAATATCGTAATTTCACTAGTGGAAATCGGGGCCCATATTTCACAAAACCCATCACACAGACGGGTACTAGCACAAACTAATGACATGGGCCAGACTGGCGAAAACATGAATGAAAAATACAAGTTTGTTCAACAAATTCCAAAACGACACTAAGATTACACAAAATGATTTATAACGACTAAGACTAGAATTAGAGGCACAAATCGCCGACCCAACCACGCGACGAAAAGTATACATGAGACTTAGCTGACTACAATTATCAGAAGAATAGAATCAACTCAGGTGGGGGTTTGCTACCAAAACTTCCAAGCCCATCGCCCACAAAACAATCTACGGTGTTTAGGTCTAAGCCACAAGCCCGGCTTGCATCCCCTCCAACCTTAGCTGCCTTGAGCTTCTTGAATTTGATCTTTGAGCGGCCCTCTTTTCCTGTATGGGTACGCATGTGCCCACCAAGGGAATTACCATAGGGAAAAACTCGACCGCAAGGCTCGCAACGGTGGATCCAGGTTGCCCTCTCCGAAGAAAGCTTCGCCGCCTTCTGAGCAGCAGCAGACGACTTCCACCCAATACCGCGGATGTCCTCGTAATAGTGGCGACGCTTGTGTCCGCCCAGCGACCGACCTGTAGAAAACACCAGGCCGCAAGGCTGGCAGCGGTATACCTGCTGTTCTCCAGAAGGAGGACCTGAGAAGTTCCCCTCAACAATGGCTGGGATAGATGCAAAAGCTAAAGCTGGGGACAAGCCACGGGAGAGGACGAGCAGGGTCTCCACGATTTCTTCATCATCCTCACCCCCTTCTGGCAGCAGCCACGAAGAGGAACTACCTAACACATAACTATTCTCTCTAACTACAACTCTGGGCAAAGTCATGGCGTAGAACTAACTGGGGCTCAAGCGACGAACAACTCAATTCTATGTGTGAGGCTAAGTGGCGCTACCCTGTGCGTCCTATTTCGACCAAATAGGACTTTCGGCTATATTGAGGGTACCGGTTTTTATCTGACATACAGAAACCCCACGGGATCCGGGGTGTCTAACGTCTACACGGTTACGCCTTATTTTTATCTGCAGTGCGTAGTCAGTGCTTCACCCCACACCCTGCTCACCAGCAGGAGCTAATGACCTACTACGACAGATGGTACTCCTAGACTCACCGGTAGGGTTATTACAAAAACATATACATGCATCCATGCTCGATACCAGTTTTCCGTAAAACTAAACTGAGGAGCGCGGTACCCAATGATTGAGTGGGGAATTATTGAACGCAACACATCCGTGCATTAAAACATTTAAACCGCGCTCGATATTATCTTCCTAGGGATTTTTCCCAGCACAACACACATCCCAACCCAAAAATGCCATGGCCGACGGCGAAGCAGCTACAGGCGAATCAGGAAGGGGGGAAGCAATGTCCACTCCCTCCGTCTAAAGTACCCAAGGCATTCAGGTAAAGCTACCAAACCAACAATCTTCTCATTTCCTAATAGCGTGTTATTCTGTAATGTTCATGAATACAGGAACATCAAAAACAGGCGGATAGGCCTTCAAACCCATCTCTAGCCAGGACTCTCATGCCTGTGAATATTAAGCAAATCAACAACGCGTCCCACAAAAAAAATTCAAGCGGGATTGTCATTAACAATACTGTGATATCCTCGGTAAGAACCAAAGACTCCTAAGTCTTCATACACCAAAAAAGTACCTCATCAGTTTAAGGTAGATCCAGTCAAACTTGTATAGCTTGTGCTTATAGTTGGATTTGCTCATTGTACTGACCAGGTCAAAGTTATAGCTAAAGCTACTGAAATTTATTTGGGCGAACAAAAGTCGACATTCAAGCTGGATGACAGCACATGCAAAATCACTGCCTCGATTTGGTTAGCATGTGAAACAACGCATCAGGTTACAATACGGTACGTCCATTGAACTAAAAAGCTTGCTCAATTTACCAAATTTAAGCCTCACTAGGGATAAAAAAATATGTTCTTGATGCTAACGACTTAACGATCATGTGCTCTCCGGCTATTCAGTGAAGGTACTTACGTTATGGTGGTTGTCAAGGTGAAGGTTCTTGAAAAAGAACCAGAAATCGATTGCTACATCTGCAGGGCTGTAACTAACTTCAACGACATTCCACACCACCACCTTAGCGCAATTGCAGCGCATATCGACCTAGTTCAAAAACCTGTAAGAAACTTAACTATTGGGCCGGAGTTAACCGCATCTCTTATAGATGGCCCCGGGACCACCTTCTTTCCAGTAGGCGGGAGAAAAGCGTTCCTTTCAAAAAAGCGTTCACCGGTATCAGTTTATTCGGAACTGGATTCATAATTTTACATATTACTGCCGCCAATTGGTTCTACATTAATAGAACAATGATCTTTTAGTGTTGCCTTCAACATTTCCATGCCTAAATCTTTGAATAAACAGGCTATATCCATACACACTAGGGTCGCAGAAATGTGGAGAAACGTCAATGCTACAAGACACATGCAGGGCTACCAGGAAAAAACAAAAGAAAATCATTGCCTGCTAGAGAAACGCAATGGCGGGGACATCTATTCTGGATACGGCCCATCAGGGCCCAGATCGAAAGGTATTCCGTTAGCCTGAGGGAACTTCCATACACACACAAAAATTTGCCCAGATACAACTGTTTCCAATTAATCCAGTAGTTTTCTCCAAAAATACAGTAAGGGAATGCCGACGCCCTTGCACAGGAAAAAGACACGGCCATCGCTGACAAATTATTAAAGTGCATCCGTGACGCCTCAATCAGGTAAAGCGTTTAGGATTTTTTACACAAATGCTTACCTTCTTACTTAGCTTATCAATTACTAAATCAAGCCCCCATGCAATTTACCGTAGCTTTTTAATAAAACGAACAGAGTGGGGGCGGCATGAGTACACATTGACTGGCTATGCAAGGAAATCCACGTCGATATTACAAAAGCGAGGTTACTGGTTATCAGCAAGGTATTTTTCCCACATAGCATTACTAAATCGGTTTTGCTAATTCTCAGGCACCTGAGAATTCCTTAAGTCTCAGTCATCCACAAAAATATGCATCAGTTGCACTTTTCTGATAAAAAAGTGCAATTGTACTTTTCTGACAGAAAAGTGCAACTCGTTCCAGTTGCATTTTTTTTTAAACTGCAGTTGCACTTTTCTGAGGTGATTGATATTTAAGAAAAAATCAGCCACCTGAGATATAGGCACTCCCTTACTAAATTTATAGGTGCATTTTCAAACGCAATACACGTTTGCTGACATAAAATTTCTAATCTTACTGCGTAGGCCTATTATTGATAAACTAATCGATGATGGCGAGCTTTACACAACGATCGACCAACAACATTACTCGCCTACCTAGGGGAATACTATACTTAATCCACGAGACGTCTACACCATCAATCAAATAAAGATCACTACCATCTGAGGCAACCTAGGCCAACCAAAATTTAGGATAGGGGAACATGTTATTTTAAGAATTGTAATTCAAAGTACCTAGTACTGTTGCATGTATTCATATAAATGCATTACCATTGGAAACAAATCATTCCGGCCAATATAGTTAATTTCTTAAAGAGTACATTGCCCCAAAAATACAATCGTGGAAAATAGGGATAGTACCGTTAACAATTGCACATCTTCAAGAAGCATGTCTAGATTAAATCTGTTTTATTACTTTGCCGAATGAAACAAAAAACCTGAGAAGAAAACATAGACCCCACAGGAAAAAGTAAACAGTCATCTAGTTGCTAAAAACATCCACTTAAGAAATGACATGTGGGGTAAGTACAAGTGCTATAAAGGTCAAATGACTAATAAGGTGTGATTTACCACCATTTGAGCATGTGTTGCTTAACTGACCTGCCAAAAACAAACTACGATTTTTAATATAAGAACAAAAGTACTAACGTGACAAGTACTACGGAAACGGGGCTACGAGCTAGGTCCACACATTGTCGAACTACGGCAAAAAATGAACGTAGTTGAACAATTAATAAAATCGACGATAAACTTGATTCATGATTGCATGAACGAACCTCGTGCTCCAACCAAAAGTCGACAAACCGATATGGCAGAGATCCACTACATAGCTCCATTGCATGATGCGGCTACGGTCGTACGACCACCACTCGTTAGCGTGAAAATGGAAAATGAAAAACTTGTGTCCCTGGGAGGAGTGGGCTCTTACATCATGCCCTCGTAGGTCTCCCTAGGGGGTCTACTAGCAATATATTTTTTCTCTAACTAACGTGCAGCTAGTGAGGGCGATGTCAGCGCTAGCGAGCTGTCATGGACTGTGGCACAAACAAGTTTCGTCGGGCGGTGTGTGTAGAAGGAAACTAAGAGCACGTCGAGCTGATGTGGATGCATTAAATTTCAAATGTAAGGTTTGGTCGTACAAGCACGCCTCTAATCCATATCCACTGCGGTACGCAAAAATCATGGAAGATCGCTTCGGATATCGCCAATTCTATCTCTACACTGACCTCATTCTGGCAAATTGTGAGCTCACGCTCGTGCGTCGTGCGATCCGCATCGGACGGACCATCACGCGCTGAGTCTTTTTTCTATCGGACCCGCGTAGCCCCACACATGCCGCTGTGCGCCGAGGAACAGACAGCCCGCATTTACTCCGCCTCACCCTTTCCTCTCCTCTGTCTCCGGCGACGGTGTGGATCTCTGGGGTTCCTCCGACGAGCTCGTGGATCTGCGGCCTGCGGGTGATCGAGGTGGGTGGCTGAGGGTAGGGGACGAGGTGAGCGCTCGGTGGTGACACGCAATCTCACGATTCGGCCTCTCCCCTCTCCTGGCGACGACGTCGATTCATGGGGTTCCTTCGTCGAGCTTGCTTATTCTGATGAAGGTTGGTGGATGAGAGGTAGGGGACGTGCTAAGTTCTCGTCGGCGACCGTCAGTCTCAAGGTTCTATCTCTTCCCTCTTCAGGCAACGTCTTTGATATCGGGTTTCCCTCCGACAAGCTCGCTGATCTGCGGGAGACGGGTTGAACGCTAGTTGGTGACCATCAATCTCACTACTCGGTGGCCGGTGGTGTTTTCTACATACGGGTCTGGTTTTACATCTCCTGGTAAGCCTAGCTCCAGTGTTTTGTTTCGCCTTTTGAATTGATATTCTAGAGGGTCGGGAATGCATGTTAGGTTTAGATGTAGCTGGATGTAACTTTGTTTTAGAGTAGAGGGGATGTGACCTCTGGTTATGGGATGTGTTTTTTTGCTGATTAGTGACGTGATTTTTCAATTTTGAAAGCATGCAGAATGTATCAATGGTGTTTCATAGTAACTTGCTGCATTGCCTCAACGCTACTGGATGTCAAGTAAAATCCTATTTTGGCATGTAAATAATGTTATTACTTGAAGTTTCAGGATTACATTTATTTTGTTCATAGATGTAAAATACACCGGTGGGTGCTAGAAATGTGAATTTCGTAATAGCATGTAAATAGTGTTATTATTTTAAAGTTTAAGGATTACATTTATTTTGTTCATGGATGTAAAATACAACAGAGGGGTGCTAGAAATGTGAATTTCGTAATAGCATGTAAATAGTGTTATTACTTGAAGTTTCAGGATTACATTTATTTTGTTCATATATGTAAAATACACCAGAGGGATGCTAGAAAATGTGATTTCGTAATAGCATCTATGACATTGTAGAATTAGGTATGCTAAGGAAGTAGATGTAAAAGCATTAGTTGTTGTATTTTAATTTCAGTAGCACATGCACAGTAGATTTTAATTTACATTTAGGATTCATTTCTATCAACGTCATTCCTATCTATACACCGACCTCCTTCTTGGCTATCTTTGAGCTAACGCTCCTGCATACGGAGACTATTTTTTTAGTGCTTGCTGATGCCACATATGCCTTTTATGATCTGAAGTGTTAATTTCCATCAGCATGTCATATATGCTTTTTATGCGTAATATTCTCTGTATGATTCCATGATACTTGGATGTGATTTCTTTTACTAATATAGCACTGTGTAATGTTGGAGTGTATCGATGCTATTTGGAGTGTAAGTTTTGTGTTAAATTCTTACGATGGATGCTAATTATGCTATATTTGCTAGGAAACCACTGTTATGAGTTAATTTCAGAAATGTAGATTTCCCCAATGTTATGTGTTTTTGCTGGATGAAAACCACTGTTTGTTTTTCATGTTTATAATTTGTACATCTACTTTTGTGTTTATGTACAGAAGTGCACTTTCTAACATGTAAACAAATAAAACAGGTACATAATGACTAAGGGAAGCAGTAGCAAAAGACACAGTTCATCTAGGAATCCCTCAAAATTCAGTTTGCTGCGAAATAAACTTACCCTCAAGAACAAGAAAAGAGACCTACCACTTCCCAAAATTGAAACAAATGAAGAAGTTTTGCAATCTGTTGTGGTCCATGTAAGTATCTGCTTTTATGCTTTTTAACATGTTATTTTTTTTCAAGTGATGAAGCTTTTTTAGATTCAATGTAAATTTTGTTGTACATGGATTTCCCCCTTTTTTTAACATACAGTGTTAAACAATCTGCATGCTACATCAAAGTTTCACCCTATACAAGAATGTGCATAGAATCCTTTTTTGGGAACTTTTGTTCTCTGAACTTACATTGGAAAAATGTACTAATTTAGACTTTACAACTGGATCTCAGAATCACTGGGCACTTTCCTAAATTGTACTTCTAAAGTGCACCCAACAAATTGAGTCACCTCCCACCGTGCACCCACTCGCTTCACACGAAGTTTTGCTTTTGCAGTCTGTTAGTTTAGTTATAGTGCGGTTTCTCTGCTTGACAGGAGCTTCTTCCTCTGTATTTTTCCAATCTTGTTGCACACAAACACAGACTTGTCCTTCTCCTTGTCCTTTGCAGACTTCCTAGATGAGAATACCTTGACTGAGAATCCTGGGTAATGCGTGTACCTGTTGTAATGCCTAGATGTGGTGTTTTAGGAGCAATCCCTTCAGGTGTTGACCGAACCTCTCCGTCACTCCCACTCTCTTCACTAGACATAGTTACACCAATAGATGTGCCCACTGTCGGACCTATGCCATTAGTCACATTCTCATTGCCTTGTTCAGTCGAATGTCCACTAGCTGAAGCACCCACATTTACATGCCCACTTGCACAAGGACCCGCATTACGTAGCTCCTCGTCATTCTCATGTTCGAAAGGTTGATTCAGATCAAAGCCACCAAACTAGTCCATTTGATTTTATCTGCAAAAAAATATTAACATACTTAGCTTGTAAACATTTACCAGTGTCTAGCTTCGCAAAAGTACCACGTGCTCTATTAATTCAGAATGTAGCTTCAGCAATGTAAATTACAATGTAGCTTTATTTTATCAGTAATGCATTTTGCAGTGGAAGCAAATTTTCCATAGAATTATAGTTCACATGCCAAGTACTTTCCAATGGAAGTAAAATCTGTATGAAACTAATTCACATGACATTTTTTTTACAGTACTTCACTTTTTTGTATTATAAGTGAAACAAGATTGACATGCCTCAAGTAATCTCTCTAATTTCACATGGAAGAAATTACAATTCCACAAATGTGAAATCTGCATTACTACACTATTTAATGTGTTATTTTTTGTGCATGTTCCGACAGGCTACAATTACTAGCTGTTGGATGTTAGATTAGTTATGCAAGTTTACAATTATATTCAAAAATGTAAATCCAGATTTGTATACATTGAACCATGTAAAGGAATCCCCATAGCTTACAAAATCATTGCCTTGAATTTACATTGAAAAAATTAGAAATACCTTTTTGTATGTTTACATGCTGCCTAATTGTAAATTCGTTTGATCCATTCTTACATTTTTTACGTAAGTAACTGCAAATTTAACTACTTACATGGAAATCTGTACATTAACCTACACTTTTTTACCACTTTTAACATTCTAAATGTTACAATCGGTCCAAGTATTTATATGTAAAATAACACTTTTCACATGGAAATCGATTTCCCTTTAATATTTTTGCATGAAAGTAATTTACATCTCATAGCATGTCAATTTTCTGATGCAGCTGACTGCAACTAGCATGGAACTGAAGGTGAAAACAGGTAGTAGGGTAACAAGGTTGGGATTCCTGGAGCATCATCATCCTAGGGGAGTGTACAATCAAGTCTCATGGAGCTAAGATGTGACAGATAAGAACTGGGAACACATCATCATGTAGGGGGACGCATGAAGTTTTTTACGTACCTACTAGCAGAGAAGAACTGGGGCGTTCTTGATCTGGAGTTTCCCTCGTGAATCTGGGACTTGATTTTTGCTTGTCAATTCCTGACCCTTGACTTGGATGTAATCTTTTTTGCTGCGTCTAAACTCCCACGACGGAGCTTCTTGCTGGAGAAGAAAGAAGAAACCGATCTTGATCTGTTTCTGTTTCAGGGCATATCTGGGAGTGGTTGGAGGTGGGGCCGATTTTACATCCACGCCGCGTTCCGCGCGCCCAGCAACGTCGGGGTCGCGTGTGAGTTTCTTTCGCGATATGTTCCTTTTCCAAATATGGAAAGCGTTTTCTTTCCTAATAGGGAAGGTGGGAAATTGGTCGGGGTGACCTTGCTATAAGGCAGAACGAGGCCGACCTCGGTTTAGCAACGTCCTTCGGATATTGGATACAACACATTTTATAAAAGCCCAAATTCACTCGTCTAGCCACCCCTTCAGCCAAAATATTTATACACTGAAGCTGCGGCTACCCGTCAATTGCACAACCCACAACCAGACATATCCCTAAATTTGCAAGATAACAATTTAAATGTTTTTGGTGATTATGTATCATTACCAAAATAATAAATACCAAAGAAAAAAAGGCCAAAGGCCAGCTACCCTCTTAAATCTAATACCAAAATAATCGGCTAGGGAGGATTTATTTATAGATTTTTAGTACAAAAAATGTTAGATTAACAAGAATGCTGTAAACATAAATGTTGTAATCGGATATGTAATCGGAGAAGCCAACATGGCGACCGGACTGCTTCCCGCCAGGAACATGGAATTTTTTTTTGCAAAGGGAAACTGAACACACAAATCAAAACGAGGTCAGCCCCACACGCATGCCCAACGCCCATATGAGGAAGTGGGCGACTGCATTAAACACTTCCATCCTACCAGGCTCCCCCACCACCCCACCTACCATACCTCCTTTCTGCTAAGGGGAGGGCGGACTCGAGCTTCGCCGACAATGGAAGATTTGGAAGAGTCTTCCGTTTTCTCCAAGGTACTCAAACAAAATCCCCGATATAGAAAGATTTAAGTCCGGAGACAGTATACTACCGATCTCCTCCTCGCCTGCATTTACATCTACAACTGATTCCACGGTACACCTCTTGACTAAGTAAATGCAGTCCCGCTTAGGAGCTTTGAGCAGGCAGACACCATTAATGGCGGCTGGAGCTTTGTCCTCACAACACTACTGACAGGCAAAGGGATGAAATGCTATACGCACTCAAGGGGAGTGCAGTACGTGGGTTCTTTAAACCTGTGATTATAGTAGCCTTTAGTAGAGGCATTAATGAGAGGCATTTTTTCTTCGTTTATTTTGGCTGTGGTTCTTACATTATCCCTTTTTTTTGAGGATTCGATCTGCTATCTATTAGGCGGGCGGGTGTGCGGATACAAAATGCTATCCCGCAAACCATTGGCAAAAAATCGTCTTACTCTCGCATGTTGAATATTAAAAAAAAATTAAAAAGAAATGGCTTAGAACCAACACTTTGCTTTCAAAATCCCCAAATTAGAAGCCATGCAAGCAAACGGAAAATGATCATTGCAACCCTAAATTTGATTCAATAGGTTTCGATATCCGTTCGTATTCAGTGCTAAAATGATCCTCCCCCGCTTTTTGCAACAATACACAGGGCCCCATTTGGGATGCTGGGTCCAGCTCTCGCAGGAAGAACTTTTGTTCTGATTCTCAACTGCAGGACACAACAGAATTCCGAAGCACCCAGGTATGACTACCCATCGTGTGTATTGTGGCCGACACCAAATTAAATGTTAACAATTTGATTCTTACTCAAAAAATAGAATCTATTTTTTGGGGAAAGTGCCCTTATACTTGACTTGATTTTGTGCTTACGTTTTTATTTTGTGCAGGCCGTTAATATACAGGAGTATCTGCATGCTTTGGACCAAACCCAAACTGGCAGGAATAAAGCTAATCTTTTTGTTGAAGAAGAGGATGAAACGATGCCGTTCGAAGGGATAATTCTAATTGACGTAAGTGTGGTAGAGTTATTCGGTAGGGGATATATATATTGACTGACTAGGTGATGTGCGTCACTGTTTCTATGTGTTTTGTGAATCAAATGACGGCCAAAAAAAAATTAAACCAAACAAAGAGGCCCCACTAAGTAATTAAAGGAAACAAACGATTCTATAAACTAGAGGTACAAACCGAGAATAGTTGATTGTCCCGCCATTTTCAAGAAGGGGGCAGTTCTAAACTTAAATATGGCCCAAAGACAGAGAATAGAGTTACGTGGGCCTATTCTTTTTTCAATCACGGCCCATGCCACCTCAATTGGGTCGCCTACTAAAAAAATGCAACCATCGTAGCTAGACAGGGTTCCTTATCCCAGAGGCCAAGAAAACGGTTTCGATCTGAGTCCTCCGGCAGATATTATTGCGTATTCGTGAAAGAGGGGAAGGTCATGAATTGGATCTGTGTCCAGCTGCCGCACCGACGGCGGCGGTGGCTACTGTGCTGGGTGGTAAGATTCAATGGTCCTCCTAAACAACTTGCCAACACCACCGCCCACTCCACCTTCTTCGCATTCTGCCATTTGTTTGAAATTTCTTCTTTGATTTGGAAAAAGCTTAAGTCCAGGATTCATAATAACCTGCTTGAAGTTGCACCACTTACGCAAACTTATCAGGGTATCGATTTTTTTCCCACTAACGGAACTAATCTACTAATCATGCAGGCGGCTAGGACGGACTCGGAGCTAAGGCCAATCCCTACTAGCGCTAATCTACTGCTAGCGTTCAACACGGCCGCGACTGAGGTGGGGAGGCCATCCCTGTCCCCCTTTTTTTTGTTCAATAATGCATGGTAGATCTGTAGGAAAAATTCTACCCTTATTAAAGACCAAACTAACTCTATAATTGCGAACATAGCAGGGGAATGTTGGAAACTCGCCTGCACTGTATAATGGATCACCTTTCTACCAATCTTGCAACACGGCTTCAGCTCAGGTAAATTTTCATTCAACATTGACCAATATTGTCCACTGAACCTACCCGTTCCTATACTCCGGGAATAAATTTTTATAAAAATTGTACACAAGATATATCCATTTTCAAGAAACGAATAAAAATTATGCCATTGGTTAGCGACTATGAGATGTATATTTATGCGGCACATCTAACATTGATGCTTCTATTTTAAAAAATTGTGCAGCACATGAACCGGGCCTTGCAGGCTATAGGCGGACCGTACAAAGGGGAATCGAACAGGCAACAACACAAGGCCCAAGATGTCTGGGAAGCTCTAACCGAAGTTGCTCAAAGGATTGATATTCACATTGGACAATCTCAAGACAGGGGACAGGCTATGTGGAACTGCCTCAGCCAAATCAGCGCAAAGGTTGAATCTGTGGTGGAGCATCAAGCTGAAATGCAGGCCAACAACCAGAATCTCTAGACTGCCTTCAGCGGGGCAGCGGACAAGCTTAACGGGATGGCAGTGGCAATGAAAAGGATGCAAGAGGAGTTCTGCGGTGCGGCAAGCACGGCTGTGAAAAGGAAGAGAGGTAATTACCCAAATATCACATTTTTCTACGAAGGATACAACGAACCTACTGAGCATACTGTTTTACATTATGGGGTCACTAACTTAGAATAAACATTCATCGTTTATAGTCAGGAAAGACACGGTTCAACGAAGCATTCGCCCCAAGACCCAAAAGGCCAAGGGGTGCACAGGTATTGAGCCCGAGGGACAGATCTAGGGACAAACACAGGCGTTATGTCAAGAATTACGCCATTTAGTTCATCAAAACAATCCCTACGGCCGAGCTTCTTGAGTAAGTTTTAATTCAATGTAGCCAACTAGAAAACTTCTTACATGCTATTGGGTTTTTTCAACATGTTCACATTGTCACAAAGAATTTGTTGCACGTTTAGGAAAACTCAAAATGTAAAACCTGGTAAGTATATAGGATTAGGTGGCAACTTAGTCATTATTACTAGTATAAATACCTAAACTGCCAATCCCATTTTTTTTTCACCAGTTCACACGCACGTTCAACCTAGTGTATACACTGACTTGTTTCATTGACTTATATTGTGCAGCACGTTCATTCAGTTTGACGATGAACTACGGATAGCAATATGTGGGAAGTACATCCAGGACCTCCTAAAAGGGACAGCAACTGTAGACAGACAGTGAAATGACTCAGTCTGTTGTCTGTCTTCTTAGGAAGGAAGAGGTGACAAGAGACTTGGATAAAAGGGGGATGTGCCACTACTTGATAGAAGATTGGGCGGTAATAGACAACCCTTCTTTTCGAATCAACATTAAACTATACTGGGAACGCCCAGAATAGAACGCATTTAGTCAAAGCCAGTATAGCTTGTTTAAAAAAGAAATGCTACAATTTTACAGGAAAAGGCTCAGGTCATAGGAGAAAGGCCCGAAGACTGTCTGGTTGAATTCCAGGAGCCAAAAGTACCTTACAGGTTTTCTGACTGCACAAGGGTAAGCTTACTTACAACAATTAGGAACACGAGCTAAAATGCTATGGCAAGTTTAACATTAGAGGGGGTAGTAACTGTGTATACGTTATGTACCATGAACCACACAAACTACAAGGCTTAGGGTAAACTATAATCTGGTGTATCTAAATTTCAAATCTGGGTTTTAACAAATCTTTTATTAAAAACTAGATGGTTGTAAGCTTGAAGCTAGATGGTGGCAGGGCTGCTTTATCAATTTACGTGATTGAAGCTACTTCACTCCTAATCCACCCTTCAGCATGCGGCAGGGCCACAAGCGATATTCTTAAGGATCATTTGCCTCTAATGAAGCGTCTAACAATAGTGGCTATGAAGAACATTATGACTTTGTGCAACTTCAGAACACCTGAGAAAGATTGGAAGTACATTTTCGCGCTAGAGGTGAACCCACGTCTGTCCAGGTTGGAATCCAAAACTTGTAGAATACAGAAAGAAATGGTTATGCAAATCACACCATACTTCTCATAGTCCTGACACTGTTGTATGCTTTCTGCTATGTTATGGCATAACCTTGACTCAGGAATTGTAGCAGCGTACTACTCCATCCCTCTGCCGAATCAGTTTATGGTGAGACTCTTTATCTAGGTCGATTTTTATCTTAAGCACCCAATGCTATATTAAATCGCCAAGAATCGAAACTGTTCAAAAAAATACAGCTAATTTTATTTTTGTGTTGCAGGCCGTCAGCAATCACACCATCGAGATTGCTAAGCAGACCTTTGTTCGCAAGTTCATCATAATGTGCCGACGACAAACCGGGAAAACAGTGATCATACCATCATCCAAGAACAAGGGCAAAGAGAAGTTGGAAGAGGAAGAGACGGATAATGAATCAAGCAACAAGAGTAACACACCCGTGCCCCTTCAGCAGGTCATGGCACAGAACCATCTAATCCAGTCCCAGCAGTTCCTGCGGCTGAGGTGACATGATCAAACACCAACTTATGACTATAGGGGCTAGCTAGAGGGAAAACCAATCATAGTACTCCCTGTGTTAGACTAGCAGAAAAAACATTCCCAGTGCCCCAACCTAGATGATTGAAATGTAAGCTTTTGAAAGCTAAACTTTCATATGTAATCACTAGAGAAACAAATGTATCTCGTGTGGGATACAAACCAAAAGTTTCCCTGCGGGACTAAAACTTGTTCTTCTGTAACAATTTACGAAGGTCAAACTGAAAACCTATTTTATTTTAATCATAAAGTACTGGGACCGATAAAGATGGCTCTCCATTCCGTAATGTAGTTGGAGAGATAAAACACCTAGTGCGAGTAACCTAAGTTATAGTATAGCCTCAAAAAGTGCGCTAGTAATCAGGTAGGATCATATTCTAGCCGCGATCCATGCGACCGACAGAGCAATTACAACAAGCCATAGCCGGACTAGAGTAAGGTCAAAGCTTCCATCGAAAAATGATGAGCCGGCCCTCAACACTTGCTTCATTCGGTACACGGTGGTGTACGTGTCTACACCCACTGGGCGAATGTTTCATATGCGGCCTCCGGCGAGTTCATCTTCCCAGTTACAGAACCTACATGGCTGCATTACAATTCAAAAAGCGGTCAATTTTCAAGAAGAAGGAAAATGTTTGTCATTAATTGCCAAGACCGAAGACTAAATAGTGTTAACGCACCAAATAAAACAGAAGGAACGAACCTCCGGGAGCCCACACTTGACTAAGAGCCGTCTAGGATTAGCGTCCGTGCTAGATCTCCCAGAGGAATCTGATCGTGTGACAGAGTCCAATGTAGCCGTTGCCATGCCTCCGCCAGAGCGGGTCCAATATGAGATTGAAAAAACGGATATCGTCTCGGAAAAAGATTTTTATGCTGCGGAATCCAGTACACTGAAGACTGCCGTTGGTGTGTGGCGGCGGGGGGGGGGGGGGGGGGGGGGGGGGGGGTGGTGTATACTAGTTTTCAAAATAACGTACTATTAAAAAAAGAGGTACAGCCGACTGGGATTTTATCATAACGGCGATATTGTACTAGTAGTTGTAGAGGACGTATCCAAATTAATAAAATCTCTAGCATAAATAAGTTCATCCATATCAACAAAATAAAAAAGGTTAGCTGCAAATAACATGACATAGGGACTTTCTAGAAACTAGTAGTTCTATCAGTGCTTTGGGTTGTATGTTGACTCCCCCCCGCATGTTGTTTTGTTGTGCCCAATCTCCTTGTAGTTCTTGCAACTCCGTGCGCTAGGGCCTGGAGGTTGAGGGACTTCATCTAAGTTACAATCCTCTTCCTTGTGTTCGGTGGAGCCGCAGGAACCACAATACTCTATAATTCGGACTCCAGTCTTCAGAAAACGTGTTGATTTGCGGGGGCTTGCACGTTTCTCGAAGATGCAGATGACACGCAAGGGGCTCCCCGCTTGCGAGCTCCGGGGGACTCGATCGGCGACTTGTACCGTAGTTCTTTAGGGCGCCCGCGAGATCGGACGCGGGGAGGCGCAGCAATATCAGGGTCGAATGTCAAAACATCAGATCCCTCGCCAAGCTGTGCCAATTCTTGAACCTGCATTGGTGCTTCGCCTTGCACCGCAATTGATCCTATAGCTGCTTTTGTGTGGTTGATGTATTCAACAGCTACCTCGAATGCACGTCGGGATGCAGTTACCATGACAACTAATTCCATTGCTGATGGGTGGAGCATTACATGCATTGTTGCAGCGTCGGCTTCCATCGAAACAGATGCTTCATACACAGGGATTGCCATAGTTATTCCTTCTCGGGCTTTCACTCTCCACCTCTTCGAGATGATGCCTGGCGTCAATTCAACTGCCCCAGCGTGCACCAGTACCTGCGTCATTGGGTTGTCCACCAAGAAATTTAAACATAAACAAGACAATTGTTATTACTTGTGATAAAACTTGGGTGGTCTGAAAAAAAAGGAGGGGGAATGGTGGCAAATTAGGTTAAATAACTACCTTCAACACGTGCCTACAGGGGATGCAAGAATGCTCGAAGCTCTTGCATGAACATGAGTAGTTCGTCTTCTCGTCGTTGCAATGAACCGTGAATAAACTAGTGATGATGTCTGCGTTGGGAACTTGCCTTGCGTAAGAGACAGTGTACAAGTTCGGCGCCACACCAACGTAGCAACTAAGCGAGCTGGAGCGGAATAGCTCTCTGTAAAACCGCTCAAACATAGCCCTTGTGTATACCTGGGATGCGTCCCTCACTACTGGAACACCAGTTCTAAGCAGGGAGTTAACCTATAGAAACATTGGGAGCAACCAGATTTAGATGAATAAATTTAAAGATTACATTCATGACAGAAGGTAGATTGCTGGGTGGCGCCACAGGCGAATGGAGATGGGAATATGGTGGTACTTGCTTTGTTGCTTGCTCTTCCCGTCCTTCGTCGGCCAACTTATCGTTGACCAACCTGTCGTACTGAGTGACGAACAAATGCATAGGCGCTGATCTGGGATTGTATGTTTTCAAAACATGGTTCGCACATTCGCTACGCTGAGTGCTGGTCATCCCCCCCACACAATGTTTCTGGAAAATATGGCTTGACCCACATCACACGATTCTCATATGCTCTAGACAGGAACTCTTTTTCGTTAAGTGAGTAAGTTGAAATGAGTTCAGCCCATCTAGATTCAAAATCTTCAACACCAACAATTCTGTCTAGCAAATCGTGTAGATCCTTCTTGAACGATGAGTGCTTGCTATAGATGGGACCTAGGGACTCTTCTGCTTTACGGAGAACATGCCATTTGCACCACCTGTGTCTCGTATCTTTCCACTCATGCTCTAGAGCTACCCTTGATGACACTGATCTGCCAAGGTAAAACCAACCTGTCATTCTCTTATGAATAAAATGGGAAAAAAACGAAATGGGAAACACCAAAAATAATGAGACTAACCTGTTAGCACTGTTTTAGGCGCCGGAGAGCCCATTACAGCAACAAAGTTCCGGAGCGTCCATTTGAATGCTTCAATTGTCTCTTTGGTTAGTAGTACCCCGCCGAATATTATGCTCTGGAAGTGATTGTTAACCCCAACAAAGAATCCGAATGGCAGGTTGTACAAATTAGTCCTATAGGGTAGTATCGAATGTGACCACGTCACCAAAAGCAGCGTATACGCTCCTACTTGAACCATGTGCAAACAAGACTGACCTAACCCGTTTCAGCTCATCCATATCAATTTTAATAGTAAAACCCGGGTCTCGGTTTTAATCGCACAGAAAACATCTATGGTTTTCGCCATGTCTCCCTCTATTGATTCTTGAGCCAACTTAGCACAAAGTGTCCTAACAGATTGCCTGCTAAATGGAACATAGGAGTCCGACTGGTGAACCGTCCCAACAATTGAACATACCCTAGACAACTGGACGTTATTGGATCGCAAATGCCTAATACGTTCTCTTGTGCTGCCATCTATTCTGCTGTGGGAAGGCCAACGACGTTTTTTCCCACAGGAGAGAGCCATGGGGTGTGTATGCGTTCCTACGAACTTTTTAACATACCATGACTGATCAGAAGACCTAAGTAGAGATACCAACGAAGGACAGTCGCAACACGCAGATGTGCTGTTCTCACCCTTATCTCGTCCCTACATAATTTATAAAAATTGCAATCAGAAAAAATTAACAGGTATAAATCAAAAGCGAACTGTCCATAGCAAAAGAAAAAACAATGTTTAAACGAATCCTTTTCCTTGGTACCTACCTCGCAAGAAAAAATTAGATCTTGTCTGGTTTTTAGGCCGGCGGAGTTGATCGGGCTTCTCCCATATCATATCCCGAAACCCTCCTCCCAGGAAAACATGTTGAAAAACTCGAAAGTCTCTTCTAGAGATTGAAAAACATGCCCCTGCTTCGGTTGAAATATGCACCGTTCTCCTCTCGAAGCCGACTCCCTGAGCGCCTTCTCAACAACACCGTAGTTCCATGCCGATGGAAGCCGAGGTCCGATAGGGAGGCTGTTGCTGATGGATGTGGGAATGTGGCCAAGGTTAGCAAGAAGCCACTACAACAATTACCAAGAGAAAGAAGATTCAAACAAACAAATCGTAGCCAAATTTACATGGGGGACTTACACGTTAGAGGGATCATCTGCGCTGTCATCCTCTACCCAATCCATCGATGATTTCTATCCTCCCTTGGATCACCTCTTTCAATCCTGATTTAGATCCAGATTAGGGGGTGCCGAAACCGCGGCCTGGTTTTTATTGGATCCTGTGTGTCTTGGACACAACATGCATGCGCTATAGATTGCGTCTATCTCCTATACGACACTGTCCTCCCCCCCCCCCCCCCCCCCCCCGTCCATGCCCTGACTGACGGGAGCTGACGGCGTGGAGCACTGGTTGCTGAGAACGCTTATTTTCCACCTCCGCGGTGAATTCATCCAAAGATCTGCTCCCTCTATCCAACGGCTAGGGAGGCATGCATAGCTAGCCACCATAGTAGAAATCCGCTTTTATATATATATATATGTTGCATAAATAGGGTGCATGCAATCGGTACTGTTTGTTTGTTTTAAGATCCGCACTGAATTTCCTATCCGCTTCCGTTTTGGAGGGCTGTGCAGACCAAAATTACTAAAGAGGAATGGAGGGAAGAATCTTTTGAGTCTAGGGTACTAATAAGGAAATTGTTCCTGTCAAATCCTTCCAAAACCTTCTCACGGGCATAACTACAACAATGTTACTTTTATTTGTTTATTATTAGTAGCACCGTGGGCACTTTTCACCATGGCAACAATTTTTATTTAGCCCAACCATTTTTAGTACGGTGGAAAATCATCAATGAACAATCATCCTGGCAACTTTAGGAGACTGAAACGGTGCCCATTCCCAAATTATCGGTGCATACACAGAAACAAGTACGGTGCTCTATAGCCAAATAAAAGGTGCCTGAACATATAATTACAAAATCATCGATGAACAACCGATGGAAAATCTCATTCACGGCAGAAAATTGCAGAGCAGGGAGAAATGTCGTGGAGAAAATTGCAGAGGAGGCGTCCAGTGCCTCACACTCCCCATCCGGTGCCACCATCGCCGGGCTCCGGAAGCGGGAGGGAAGGGAAGAGGGACGGCGCCCCACCATGCCCTCTCCCCCAAACGGCACAACCGAACACCCCGAACACCTCCTGGCCTACTACGTCTCGCTCCTCCACTCCTTCGCGCACTCGTCCAGGAGGCCACCGCCGACGCCGCAGGCCACGCGCGGCGGCTGGCCGCCGAGCTGCGCGGCCGCGGGGACGCCATGGCGCGGCACCTCGCGCCAGCGTCGTCCGCGTCGCTGGTCCGCAGCCTGGCCGCCCTCGGCTTCGCCGACGACCTGCTGTGTGCGTGGAGCGCCATGCGCGCCGCCGGCGTCGAGCCGTCCAGGCTCACCTACAACTGCCTCCTCGACGGCCTCGGCAACGCGGGCCTCCTGGACACCACCGGTGCCTCGCGTCCGGCCACCGGTGCCACCACATCCGGGATCCAGTGCCACCATGTCCGGGCTCCGGTGCTGTGAGAGTACAGAGGGAGTCGCCGGGGAGGCCGCTGGACGGGGCCGGAACTCGGGCCGGGGAGGGGAGGTGAGCCGGAGGAGAGGAGCCGCGGCGTGCACGGCGGTGAGAGAGAAGGAGGGCTCGAGCGGTGGAGAGGAGGATCGGGGTGGATCGGTGAGGTCGCACGGAGGAGAGAGTCGGGTGGGCACGAAGGGGATCGAGAGGATAAGGGGAGCGAGAGGATATGGTGGGTCGGGGTCACGGGATATGGGGAGAAGTCTGGGTGGGACCTGACGATTCTCTCTCCCATCTGGATGGATGACGGTATGTGGCCTAGCCTCTGCTTTTCAACACTAGGCCAGCAGCCTATGATCTGCGATGATGGCAGAAAATCGGGACCAAGTATCTCAAAGAGGAAATAGCAAACACCAGCGGAAACTAGCTAAAAAAATGGATAGTTTTGGCAGCCTTCAAACACGAATCTCTGAGCAGCATGTGCGGACATATTCATATTACACCCGGGTGTAACTACATCCACGTGTGTTTCACACGAGTATGGAGTATCTATCATACCGGGAGGTATGTAACATGTAGTATGGAGTATATAATGTTATTTTAGTACTAAAGATACTTCTTTTTAGGCAGTATGTAAAAAATTCTACATACTTCTCTTTTATATGCAGATATATGCATATATGACGATATTTTGAGTATATAGTGTAAAATATTAGGACAATTGCAATTTTTTCATGAAACTTATTTTAGGGTATCTCAGATATAGTATATGAACATACTCAAACCGATAAGGTGGTATATGAGACGTGGCTGTAGTTACACCCGGGAGAAGAAAGCATTTAACCTATATATATATATATATATATATATATAGGGAAAATACTGTGTATGTTGCAACATTACAGAGGTGGTAATCGGTGCCGTCCGTGTGCTTCAAGATTCGTGAAAGCTGGATGTCCAAAACTTTCCATCCAAACATTTGACCAATTTTCGGAGTCCACCACTATTTCCACTTTGGGTTATGGTCCAGCTGTAGAAACAGAGCATAGGGCTCCTAGGCCTGATTACTAGCCTGACCCGTGCCCCCCACCTGCCTCTCTCCACCTCTCCCTGGACCACACACACCACATCCTCCTCGTCCTTTTCTCTTCGTCCTCTCTCCCCACTTTCCTCTCTCGTTCCTATCTCTCCCACCTAGTCCGCTGTAAAAAAGAAACAGCCCTACCCGATCCAAGTCTCCCACCTCCTTCCTCCACACCCCACACGCCACCAGTCCCGGCAAAACCGCCGCCACACGCCACCTCCGGCCGACGACCGGATCGAGCTGCCTCCCCCGGGAACCGCCGCTGCGCGCCTCTCCACCCCGGGAACCGCCGCCGCGCGCCTCTTCCCCCGGGAACCGCCACCGCGCGCCTCTCCCCCGGCGACCGCCGACTCCCCTCGATTCGCCGTCATCCGTGCCAAGTATCGCGGCACCAGAGGCCGAAGCGGATGCGGCGCGTCCATGGCCCGGCCGCCCTGCCGGCGTCCATGGCCGGTCCCGGATGCGGCGGGAGGAGGCACCGGATGCGCCACCCCGACACCCGCCCCCGTGTCCCCGCCTCCGACCCCGGTGCTCCCACCACCGACCCCGGCGCCATGCCTCCCCGGCGCAGGCCCCCATGGCACCCGCTCCCCGCGGTCCCTGCCCCATGGCCATGGCGCCCGCGACCTCCGGCGGCAGCGCCCTCCCGTCGCGACCTCCCGGAGGCCTGCTCTCTCGCGGCACCGAGGCCAGTCCCCAGCGGCACCACAACCAACCACCGACGGCACCGTAGCGCCGGCCCTTGCCTCTCCCTTTTCTTATGCTCTCCTGTCTCCAATCCCAGATGTATTTGTCCATTTTTGATTTCTTGCCTTGGATTGTTTCTTGTTTCCGCCGCGAGCACCGTAGATCCAGCCGCTCCTCCCCTATATTTTACAATATCTCTATGATTTTGGACAGGAACAGTTTATTGATTTGAGTTGGCACCATTTCTTGGCTAAGTTCCTCAAAATTGGCATCGTTTAGTCATCCCGATTCATTTGTGATGATTCTGTAGAGGCACCGTTTATTTAATTGGCGAGCACCGTTCATTTTAAGTGTAGGCACAGATTGATTTTGAGTGGGCACCGTTCCATATCAGTATTCGAAATCCCCAGAAATCCATGCAGTAAAATCCATATCAGTATTTTGAGTGGGCACCGTAGATCCAGCCGCTGACTATACTGACTAGTCCATGCAGTAAAATCCCCCAAAATATTAATTAGTATGCAGGGTAAATCTTAATTAACCTGACATATACTAATCAATAAGAAATAACCATGCCGAAACGAAACGCAAACGAAAGGAACGAGATAGAGTCTCGATCTGCACTACGCTGTTGAAAAACAAGTCACGTGTTACAGAATCTTAATCTGTAGTGCACAGTTTCCGTTTTGGTGAGCCTAGCCATGAAAGGTGATGCCCACCATTCCCCTTGGTAATTTCATTCTGCACACACCCTCCAAAATGGAACCTTGTGGGAAATTTGGCACCAATCTCAAAGAAACCAACGTTGCCGATTGCAGCCACGCTAGTTATGCAACGTACAAGATTATATATATATATATACGAGAGCGCTATTTGACTCTCTGGGAGTAGAATAGTTATTCTACACCCACCCCGTATCTTTTGAACCGTAAATAATTTTCATGTCACATAAATTTTGCCATACTTCTTTAGTTAATAGTAATATAAGAAACTATTAACATCACGTAAAACTTTATTTATGTGGCATATAAAAAATATTACATAAATTATGCAAATTTACCTATTTTTACACTATTATGATTTGTATATTGGATTTCTTATGTAGATTTTTTAGTTATGGGGAAAAATAAATGTAATTATTTGGATCATAAACATATTTTCTTTCATAAAAACAATGTAAAAAACCTCGGGTGCAAAATAATTTATCCTGCACCTGGGTGCAGAATAGGGTTCCCATATATATATATATATATATATATATATATATATATATATAGGGTAGTGCTATTTGACTCCCTGGGAGTAGAATAATTATTCTACACCCACCCTGTATCTTTTGAACCGTAAAGAATTTTTACGTCACGTAAATTTTGCCATACTTCGTAAGTTCACAGGAACATAAGAAAATATTAACATGACGTAAAACTTTATTTATGTGGTATATTCAAAATATTATGCAAATACGCATTTTTGCCTATTTTTACACTGTTATGACTTATATATTGCATTTCTTATATAGATTTTATAGTTATGGGGCAAAATAAATGTAATTATTTGGATCATAAACATATTTTCTTTTATAAAAACAATGTAAAAACTCTCAGGTGCAAAATAATTTATTCTATAGCTTGGTGCAGAATAGGGTTTCTTTATATATATATAGAAACCCTATTCTGCACCCAGGTGCAGAATAAATTATTTTGCACCCGAAAGTTTTTACATTGTTTTTTATAAAAAAATATGTTTATGATCCAAATAATTATATTTATTTTGCCCCATAACTAAAAAATATACATAAGAAATGCAATATATAAGTTATAACAGTGTAAAAATAGGTAAAAATGCGTATTTTACGTAATATTTTTTATATGCAACATAAATAAATTTTTACGTCATGTTAATATTTTCTTACGTTCATATAAATTTACGAAGTACGGCAAAATTTACGTGACGTAAAAATACTTTACGGTTCAAAAGATACGGGGTGGGTGTAGAATAACTATTCTACTCCCAGGGAGTCAAATAGCGCTATATAGATAGTAGAATAGTTATTCCACGCCCACCCGTATCTTTTGAACCGTAAAGAATTTTTACTTCACGTAAATTTTTCCGTACTTCGTAAATTCATAGGAACGTAAGAAAATATTAACATGATGTACAAAATTATTTATGTGGCATATAAAAAATATTACGTAATATACGCATTTTAACCTATTTTTACACTGATATGACTTATATATTGCATTTCTTATGTAGATTGTTTAGTTATGGTGCAAAATAAATGTAATTATTTGGATCATAAACATATTTTTTTAATAAAAAACAATGTAGAAACTCTCGGGTGCAAAATAATTTATCCTACACCAGGGTGCAGAATAGGGTTTATATATATATATATATCAACGCAGATTTTCTACCATGATGACTACCTATGCATACCCTGCGAGCCGTTGGATATTGATAGAACTAGATCTCTATGGTTTGGGCTGCACTGGATAGTGCTTGCATGCGTTGACGGTGTTAGTGCTATCTGTGCATGGTGGTTTCTGATGGATAGTGCTTGCATGCTACTTGTCTATTTTAGTGCTTGCATGCGTTTCTGATGGAGAGTACTAGATAGTGCTTGCATGCTTCTTCTCTATTTTAGTATACAAACGAGCCTATTTTAAAACAAGGGCAAAACAATGTTCCTGTTAACGATTGGATAGTATATGATCGGATAGTATATTTCTGATGAAAATTGGGTGGCGGTTGCTGTTATGAGTGAGTATAAAATATAAATAAAGGTTAGGTAGGATTAAATGGTGGTAAATTCGGTGAGGCTCTAGAAAAGAACTCGTGGATGAAAAAAAGAATTGCAAAACATGTACTTAGCTTCAGCGTTGTGCAAATCCTACCATTTTCTAGACAAAAATCTTTCAAGCTAGCTCCAAAATTTACATAATCATCAAAAATAAAGCTGATGGTAGCAGCAAACAAATCCATCAACCTAAAAAGCAAGAGAAGCACACATTTTCCTCCTAATCAAAAATCCACGTAATGATATATATTTTTGTTTGTAGACGGTCGAGAAACTACATGACACATGATTTGCTGCGTGCTTGTCGGAAATGTCTAGCACTCTGAGATAGATTTTAGTACTCGGGATATATCCCCTACGAAAAACAAAATCCTGAAACTTCTTCAAAATGATAGATTTTAGTACTCGTGATATATCCCCTACGAAAAACGAAATCCCCGTAGTACAAGAGGGAAAAAATAAAACAATGGAGTATGGCGTCAATGGGTATGAAACTTCATACGTATGCTCATAACCTCTAAATATCTCTTAGGGGGTGATCCTATGGATGGGAAGTGGTGAATTACCTCTAACACATTGTAATTCCAACTGTAACTATCAATTTAACTCTAACTAAACCCTATCTGTAACTAAAATTTAACACTAACTATCAATTTAACTCTAAACCTAAATCGGAGGAGGCCGGGGCAGGGAGAGGAGAGGAAGGCTCACCGACGGCCGGAGACGTGTACGGCCGAGCTACGGCAATGGCGGGGACAACGCGGCGAGCTTGGCGGCGGCCTCCACATCGCAGCGGCTGCAGTGAGGAAGGGAGCAGGCGCGGCAGCAACGCATTGACAGCGGCCAGACTCCTCGTGCGGCACCGGATGGCGGCGAGCAGCTCGGCGGCGCGAGATTTTGGTAGCCTGGCAGCGTCGATTTGCTCCTAAGAAATTTCTTGGTTCGTGCCTTGAACCCTGATGGAAAATTTGTGATATATATACCCAAACCCTTTAGTCGCGGTTCGTGGCACCAACCGCGAGTAAAGGGGGGCCTTTAGCCGCGGTTCATGGCACCAACCGCGACTAAAGGTGTTTTTCGACCGCTCGTCTTTCGCGCGCAGTGCCACCCCTTTAGTCCCGGTTTGTGGCACTAACCGCAACTAAAGGTGTGTTTTTTTGCGCCAAAAGTTATTTATTTCTTCATTTTGCAATTTCAAAAGGGTTTCAATATATATTTGAATAACTTCTGAATACATATTTGGATTTTGACAAAACTTTGAATATGAAAAGTGTTTCAATTTTAATAACTAATTTAAAACCATTTGTTGTTTTTTAAATAATTATTTTAGCTATTAAAACTATTAACCATTTTGCCATTTTCAATTAAAAATGCATTAATTCTAATGTTTTACATATTTTTCGAGACCTTTAGTCCCGGTTGAAAGAGCGATCAATTTTTCCAAACAGGGACTAAACTTCCCGCCAATTATTTGTGCCCCTTCCGTTGTATCAGAAGTCACATGACCGTCCAAGCCCTTAAGATGTGTCCTTTTGTGGGTGGCAAAGGGCCGGTGTGCTTTCTGTTTGTGCTATAAATACTCGTCGACCTCATCTGCATAATCCAGGCGAAGGCAGAGGACTCCTTTATGGCCGAGCTTCTCTAAGATGTCCTTGTGTAGAGATTTAGGACATCTTTGAGAGGCTCGCCCTAGAATCGTTCTCTCCGGAGGTAGGCGAAGGCAGAGGAATCCTCTATGGCCGAGCTTCTCGAAGATGTCCTTGTGTAGAGACTTAGGACATCTTTGAGAGGCTCGCCTTAGAAGAGTTCTCTTGGGTGGTAGGCGAACGCAGGTACCTCTCCTCTACTTGTTCTTGTGCAAACACAAAAAACTTCATTGTTTCGTATCACCTCTACTCATACATTACATAGAGTTACACAAAAGGTTTAATACATTATTACACATCAACATCTAGTGTTTTGCTTTCTTATAACTGCGGCGTGACCATGGAGAATCTGAAAGGACATTTCTATGATCTTTGTGTTTTGTGTGTTAGTTAACAACATGTGGATGTATTAAGTTGGTGTTAAGTGATGCAGGATAATTTAGGAACATTTCAGATGCATCAGCACCAAAAAGGAGAAAAAGAGGCAGCACTGAAAAGTGTGTTCAGCCCCTGGTGGGGGGCGGAGTTTCCGGCCTCAGGGGCCGGAGTTTCCGCCCCTACCTGGAGTTTCCGGTCCCTGAGGACCGGAATCTTTCCCAAAGCCTCTGTTGCCGAAGTAGTGCTCAGCCCCTGGTGGGGGGCGGAGTTTTCGGTCCTGTGGACCGGAGTTTCCGCCCCAGGCCAAACTTTCCGGCCTCAGGTACCTCAAAGATGTTCAAGCCAAGTTTGGAGAAACTGGTGCTCAGCCCTTGCTGGGGGCGGAGTTTCCGGTCCTGAGGACCGGAGTTTCCGCCCCTGGCCAAACTTTCCGGGCGTAGGGACCTCGAAGATGTCCAAGCCCAGTTTAGAGAAACTGGTGTTCAGCCCCTGGTGGGGCCCGGAGTTCCGGCCACTAGTACCGGAGTTTCCGGCCTGACGAATGGCTGCAACGGCTACATCTTTGGAGGGGTATAAATACCCCTCCTTCTTCCAGCTAGTGAGCTTGACCAAGAAAAAGAGGAACTCCATTGTTGCAAGCCAAGAATCACTAGATCTCCCAATCCACCCATTCAAACCCGTTGATCTTTGGAGGATTGAAGGAGAAAGCCCCGATCTACATCTTCACCGAGCCGTTCTTCATTTCCCCTTCATTCACTTGAGGGAACACTTGCTAGGGTTTCCACTAGGAAAACCTATCCCATTGTTGTACTTACCTTCTTATCTTTGTGACAGATTGTAGCTGTTCGGGAGCCCCCAAGCTCTTTGTGGGTCGTGCCCCGAATCGTTGTTGTAAAGGCACCGGATTCCGCCTCGAAGGATTCTGATAGTGGAAAGTGGACCAAACCTTTGTGGTGCGGTTCACCGGAGATTTGGGTGAGGCCTTTGTGGCCGTTGAACCATTGTGTTGGTTCACACCTCTCCAACGAGACGTACTCCCATTTAAGGGAGGAACTCGAGAATACATCCTTGTCCTCTCGTGGTTTCACTTCGGTTACTTCTATCCTTATTTATCGCCTTTATTATATCTTGCTTAGTTGCTAGCTTGTCATATAGGTAAATTCACCATAGTTGCATATCTAGAGAATTTACCTTTTGTGTCAAGCCTAATTTGAAAAAGAACTAAAATTTGAATTAGCACCTATTCACCCCCCTCTAGGTGTCATACCGATCCTTTCAATTGGTATCAGAGCTTTGGCTCTCTTGTTGGGTTTAACCGCCTAAGAGAAGTATGACACAAAGTGAGGATGAGGCCGCAAGGCTTGCCGAGGCTAATGAGTCCCTTAAAAAGGGCCAAGCCACCGCGGCATCCATGGCCGATATCAAAGCATTGGAAACAACTTTGACATCTTCCATAGATGCTAGGTTTAACAAGTTTCGTGACTTGCTCAATAAACTCATTAACGACAAGCCCTCGGATATCATCCCGCTTGAAAAAGCTTCTAACTTTGATGAGGGTGGTTCCAAGGAGAATAAAGAGCAAAAAGAGAAGGAGGTGAAAGCCAATGATAAGCCTAAATCATCTCCCAATTCGCATGAGGAAAAGGAAGGGTATCATGCCGTTCGGGGATGGTACTCTCCCGATCCAATTATCACTACCCGCGTAAACCCTTTAGGTCCCCCACCTAAGCTTAATGCATTAGCTTTTTCTAGTTGGCAACGCTCAATGAAATCTCATGTCAACAGTGCCTCCATCGAGCTTTGGAGGATTATTGAAGAAGGATATATGGTGGAGGATCCAAGCAACATGACCAAGAGAGAGTTCGCCGAAAAGCAACTAAACGCTTCCGCTCTCCACATGATTGAACTCTCCTTGAGCGACAACGACAAGCATCATGTTCTACATGCCACCACCGCCAAAGAAGCTTGGGATTGTCTTGAGCGTGCTTTCCTTGGAAATGATAGCATGAAGAGGAATAGATATGAATCCTAGAGCAATGCTTCCGAAGGCTTCTACATGCTTGACAACGAGAACCGAGAAGAGATGTATGGTAGACTCAAGACTCTTGCCAAAGCCTTTTATGATGTGGGAGCAACTTATGTTGATGATGCTTGGGTCAAGAGGAAGTACGTGAATGCTCTCTTGCCTTCGGAGCCAATGGAGTTGAAGTCTATTCAAGGAAGATACAACTATCATCAAATGTCTTCCCATGAAGTTATGCAAGAAGTCCAAGCCTCCAAGGTTGCCACCAAGAATGCCGAAGATAACCGTGCTAGGGCCATGGGAATGAGGCAAGGTCCCTCTCTTGCTTTGAAGGCCAAGGTGACTTGCATAGATGCCAATGATGAAGTTGAAGCTTGTCCTAGCAACCTTGCTCCACATGATCTTGAGCAAGCCCTCAATGGTCACATTGCAGTTGCCACAAGAGTGTTTTGGAATGACCCGGCTAGTGCTAAAGCTCGTGTTGATCGAGATAACAACTCAAGTGGCAAGAAAGAGCTTGCCTCAAGGACAAAGACGTGCTACAATTGTCATGACAAGAATCACTACATAAGAGAGTGTCCTTATGAGAACCGTGATCAAAATGGTGGGAAGCTTGTCCCGAAGGACCACTCAAAGTTGATTCAAAAGAAGTCCGCAAGACCAAAGAAGCCTTTCTTCAAGAAGGCACCAAGAATTGTGTTGGTGGCACAAGAAGAATATGCCACAATTGACTCTGATGATGAAGACACACCTAATAAAGAGGTTGCCGCATTGACTATTGTATCTACTCCACCATCATCACCGTCACTCTTCGAATCTCCCAATGACAATGTCTCCACCAACAACGCACGATGCCTCATGGCTCATGTCACCGAGGTATCATCTCCCTCACCTAAGACTACTCATGATCAATCTAGTCTTGAGATTAAGAAAGAGCTAGTTTCTTTCGATACTTTGGTGGCTAACTTGCAAGGTGAAGCAAAAGAACATGTTGAGTCTCTCGTGAGACAACTATGTGCGGCCGAAGAACTTCTTGAACAAAAGAGTAAGATTGTGAGAGAGGATTCTCTCACCATTGCATCTTTGAATGCTTCCATAATATCTCTAAATGGCTCTCTTGATGAAGAAAGTGAATATAGAACCACTCTAGAGGAAAGACTTGAGTCTCTTGATGCTAAAAATGATGAAATCATTAATAAAATCATTAAGGATAGAGATCATGTCTTTGCCAAATATAAAGTGATTAAAAAGGAGAAAGTTGAACTTGGGGTTGCGAATACTAGACTTATTGAGGATATGGAGAAGTTTGATAAAGCTCACAAGGTCTTGGAAACGACCCACTCCATCCTTGTTAAGTCACATGAGCAACTCCAAACTCAACTCACTAAAACTTGCTCAACTAGCATAACTATTCTTCCTTGTGTTCATGAAAATGTCATTGAAGAAAATGCTAGGTTGAAGGTGGATCATGCTAAGACCTCTATTCCCAAAGGTAAAGATAAGGGTTTTGCTTATTTGTTTGAGGTAAAACCACACAAAGGGAAGGAAGGTCTTGGGTATGTGGTCGAGGCAAAGAAGAAGGTCAGCAACACCAAGGAGAACAAGACCAAGCCCGCACAAGCTAAGACTAACATTCCTGATGGTAATGCCACTAGGGGCAAGACCACTCGTACTGACTTTGCGGGGCATAACAATACCAACTACATTCTTTATGTTGGTTATTATGGTGATGTTTATGCAAAATATGTTGGCCCTTATGATGGTTACATTGATTATTCTATTTGGGTTCCTAAGACCCTTGTTGCTAACCGAAAGGGACCCATTGAGAAATGGGTACCTAAATGCAAGGAATGATTTCTTGTAGGACTATGCTTCCGGTGGATCTAAATGGGTGGTTGATAGTGGATGCACTAGTCATATGACCGGAAGCAAGGAGATCATGACGGAGTTGTGACCAAATATAAATCATTCAACCGTCTCTTATGGTGAAAAGTCCAAAGCCGAGGCAAAGAGTCTCGGCAAGGTGGTAGTTGCAAGTGATATCGCCCTTGTAAATGTCATGCTTGTTGAGTCTCTAGGTTACAATCTTATGTCCGTTCGTGCTCTTAATAAGATGAACTTTGATGTCCACTTTACTCTAAAGGTCATGTTCGTTGGGTATGTTGAAAATGAGTTGTTTGTGGTAGACTTTTCGGGGTCAACCAACACTCAAGCAATATGCTTATTCGGAAAGGCCGACGTGGGGTGGTTGTGGCATCGCCGCTTGTCCCATGTCAATATGAGAACTTTGCAAAGTCTCCACAAGGGTGGCCACATTCTTGGACTAAACGAGAATGTTTCTTTTTCTAGAGATCGTCTTTGTAGGGCTTGTGTTGAAGGAAAGATGCATGATTCTCCCCATCCAAGCAAGACCATCATCTCATCATCAAGGGTATTGGAACTTCTTCATGTTGATCTTTTTTGGTGCCGTGCCCCAACCAAGTCTTGGTGGAAAGAAATATTGTTTGGTGATTGTCGATGACTATTCAAGATTCACTTGGGTTTTCTTCTTGAAGACGAAGGATGAAACTCAACAAACCATCATCGATTTCTCCAATGAAGTTCAACGTCAACACAATCTTCCCATATTGGCCATTAGAAGTGAAAATGGCTCCGAGTTCAAGAATTACACCCTAAATGAGTTTCTTAGTGACGAGGGAATTCGACATCAATATTCCGCCGCATATACCCCTCAACAAAATGGTGTAGCCGAGAGGAAGAACCAGACTCTTATGGATATGGCTAGGTACATGTTGGCGGAGTTTAAGTCTCCACTCTTCTTGTGGGCCGAAGCTATCTCCACGGCGTGTCACTCCTCAAACCGGTTATTCTTTCGCAAAGGGAAGAAGGAAACTCCATATGAAATGCTTACCGGCAACAAGCCCAACATCACCTACTATCGAGTTTTTGGTTGTAAGTGCTTCTACAAAATAAAAGGTGTACATCTCTCTAAGTTTGAAGTTAAAGCCTTAGAAGGTGTTCTTGTTGGGTTTGGTGCGAACTCTCACACTTATAGAGTCTATGACAAATCCTTAGGGAGAGTTATAGAATCTTGTAGTGTGAGGTTTGATGAGAATGACGGCTCCCAAGTGGCGCAATTTCATGTTTGTGATGTAGATAACGAGGAACCTCAAGATGCAATACGAAGAATGGGAGTTGGATTTCATCGCCCCATCGAGATTCATCATGAGCCTCCTCAAGGAATTACAAGCTCCACTCAAGTGGAGATTCCATCATCACAAGTTGAAGTGGAACTCCCTATGGAAGCAAATGAGACACCTATCCAAGAACAAGAACAATATCAAGCTCCTCCTCAAGTTGACAAAGAGGCCTCACAAGATTCAAGCACTCCTATTGTCAACTCTAGTCAAGATCACGAGCAAGAGCATCCATCTTCTCCCATGATTGAAAATGTGCAACAAGATGGCAATGCTCATCAAGACGGTCAAGACGGGGACTCAAATGATATAGGTGATCAAGCCGAAAACCCACGCAACAATGGGGATATCGAAACCCGTCGTCAAGCAAGAGTCAAGAGAAATTTGGAGATCAAGTGTCACAAACTTGAAGCCATCATTGGTGATGTATCTCGCAAGGTCTCCACAAGAGTTCAATTGGCAAGCTTTAGTGAACATCAAGCTCATATCTCTATGGTTGAACCAAAGAAGGTGTTCGAAGCTCATGAAGATCCGAATTGGTTGGAAGCCATCCATGAAGAACTCAACAACTTCAAGCGCAACAAAGTATGGAATCTAGTAGAGAAGCCAAAAGATTGCCGCAATGTTATTGGCACCAAGTGGATATTCAAGAACAAGCAAGATGAGCATGGAATGGTTGTAAGGAACAAGGCGAGATTGGTAGCTCAAGGGTACTCTCAGGTTGAAGGCATTGATTTTAGAGAGACCTATGCTCCCGTGGCTCGTCTTGAGTTCATCCGTATCCTACTTGCCTATGCATCACATCATAATTTTAAGTTGCAACAAATGGATGTGAAAAGTGCATTTCTTAAAGGTCCTTTAAAGGAGTTGGTATATGTAAAGCAACCACCGGGATTTGAGGATCCACACTTCCCAAACCATGTCTACAAGCTTGATAAGGCCCTCTATGGTCTCAGACAAGCACCGCGTGCTTGGTATGAGCACCTAAGAGAGCTATTGCTAGACCGTGGCTTTGAAGTGGGGCAAATCGATCCCACTCTCTTCACAAAGAGGGTAAAAGGGGAGCTTTTATTATTTTTGGCTCATCTAACAAAGCTTTCAATGATGAATTTTCAAAGCTTATGACAGATAGGTTCGAGATGTCCATAATGGGAGAGTTGAAATTCTTTCTTGGTTTTGAAATCAAGCAATTAAGTGGAGGGACTTTCATATCTCAAGCCAAATACATCCAAGATATGCTCAAGAGGTTCAAGATGCAAGATGCTAAAGAGAAGAGGTTTCCTATGGACACCAAATGCCATCTTGAACTTAGTCCAAAGGGTAAAGATGTCGATCAAAAACTCTATCGCTCTATGATTGGTTCTTTGCTTTATCTTTGTGCATCTAGACCCGACATTGTGTTGAGTGTAGGAGTGTGTGCAAGGTATCAAGCGGCTCCTAAAGAAAGACACTTGATAGCGGTGAATCGAATCTTACGATATTTGGTTTATACCCCAAGGTTTGGTTTGTGGTATCCTAGGGGGTCTAACTTCTCTCTTGCCGGCTACACGGATTCGGATTGGGCCGGTTGCAAGGATGATAGGAAGTCTACTTCCGGTGCATGTCAATTCCTTGGGAAATCCTTGGTGAGTTGGTCTTCCAAGAAGAAAAATTGCATATACTTATCTACCACCGAAGCCGAGTATGTGGCGGCCGCTAGTGCTTGCACTCAATTACTTTGGATGAGGCAAACTTTAAAGGAATACGGTGTCCTTTGTGACAAAGTGCCTCTTTTGTGTGACAATGAAAGTGCTATCAAGATTGGTCACAACCCGGTGGAGTACTCAAGAACGAAGCATATTGAGATTCGCTATCATTTTATTCGAGATCACATCAACCGGGGTGACATTGAGCTTGGTTATATTCCTACGAAGATTCAACTTGCCGATATGTTCACAAAGCCACTTGACGAAGCAAGGTTCACTTTTTTGAGGCATGAGCTAAATATCGTGGATTCTAGGAGCGTTGGTTGACTACCTTGCATACACACCTCCATCTCAACTCTCTATTTGGTCTAGGTGTAGGCATTGATATAGCGGGAGTGCGGTCCTAATCTATTGGACTATCCCTCCCCCCATTATGCCAATAGTAAGAATTGTTTTCGTCTCCTTTTGTTCATTATTATGAATTGTGAGCCTAAATGTTGAGTACTGGCGGTGAACCCAAGATATATCTTCGAGGTGTCACACCATATAAACTCATTCATGGTGGCCTAGGCCACCAACATCTTCCTTGTGAAGATTTGATCCTCTTGTGGTGTTATTTTGATTTCTTTGTTTTATTCTTGCTCTTATGGAAAATGCACTCAAGCGTTGCTTCTTAATGTCGTTTTTGTTGTCTCTTACCAAACTTGAGTGTATGGTACCATCTCCAGTGACCTTTTTGTCTTATCCCAGGCCTATCTCATCTAAAAGCCTGATCCTCTTGCATTTTGCATGTCCAAAACACATAAATCTGGGATTTGGAATCGGTGGGGCCGGAAACTCCGGTCTGACTGAAGTTTCCGCTCTTAGCACCGGAATCTCTTGCATGGGCCGGAGACTCCGGTGTCTAAGGCCGGAAACTCCGGTCTGGGCAGTTCGCTGGGATCTACAAAGGGGATCGGGGTGAGGAGTTGATCCACAACTTCCCACACACCCCCGACCCCCACACCTGTCCCAGTCGCCGCCGCCACCTCCAAGGACCCCTCCGGCCGCTCCCCGCCACCGGAATCCGCCGTGCCACCGGCTCCTCCTCCGTAAAAGTGCTGGGGATCCATCTCCCTCGCATTTGACCTTCACCATGTCGGGTAGAGGTTCTCTTATCTCTCTCTCTAGGTTTTCACTCTAGATCTTGTTTTGAGAGAAGTTTTTCCTGTGCTGCATGGTGTAGAACCCTAGTGTTGGCTTTTTAATATCTAGAAAATTAGCTGTGCTCAAATTTTCCTTATATTTGAACTAGATTGCAGTTTTCTGCCACTGGGCGGAAACTCCGGTCCTTCATACACCGGAATCTCCTTTGGTAGTACCGCCCTTTGTTGTTATGACATAGTAATCCTTTGCACGTCTGTGTTGGATGCTCTCAAGTGTATTTTGAGTTTGTTTGTGTTCTTGTCTTTTGACGCAGCCCCCGAGCACGTCGAGTGGTTGCTTTATGCGCAGCCCCCGAGCACGTCGAGTGGTTGCTTTATGTGCAGCCCCCGAGCACGTCGAGTGGTTGCTTTATGCGCAGCCCCCGAGCACATTGAGTGGTTGCTTTATGCGCAGCCCCGAGCACGTCGAATGTTTTCTTTATGCGCAGCTTCCAAGAGTCCCCTAGAGAGTAATCCTGGGCCCAGTTTCTCAAAGATGTCTTAGTCTTGCTCCTAAAGACATCTTAGAGAAACTGGTTCTCAGGAGAACTCCCTGTACTTGCCTTTATCCCTCTTGTAAATCCGATGTACTTCAAGAGAGTGGCCCTAGGCCCAGCCGCTCGAAGATGTCTTAGTTTTGCCACCGAAGACATCTTCGAGAAGCTGGTGCTTAGGAGAACTCTTTGCTGCTTCCTGAGTGAGAATGAAGGGCTGGGGGTCTATTTATAGTGCCTGTCTCTGCCTCTTGCCTTCACCAAAGGGTAGTTCCAATAGCATTCCAAAGGTCACCTTTTGCTCTACCCAAGATGCCAACGTACTGTAACTCGAAGGGTCAAGTGGCTCTTGAAGCTTAATCAAAGGGTTAATCTGACAGCCATTGGGACCGACTTATCAGGGCCTTTACCCTACCTGGGGGTGGTCCCCGACATATGTGCAGCCCTCGAGTCTATCAAGTGACTGCTTTTTGCCTTTTGACGAAAAATTATGAAGGGAAGATATGGATAATCTTTTTTTTATAAATGTTGACCAGCAAGCCGCCTCATTAAAAACCTTCCAGTCTTCTTAGGTACCCTGGTAAGGAAAAGAGCGCGTCTAGAACCTGCTGGCCTTTTGATACAGTAGTCTTTTGCTACATCGACTAGATGTTTTTGCTACGTGATGACGACCCTAATTGGCCTTATTCTCCGAGCTGTGTGCTTCCTCTTGGTGCAGTGGCATATGTAGCTTGTACCTTCTTTCGTATGACCTCTTTGGATCTTGCAGTCACAACACTAGGGGTTCTTCGTGGGACGTGTCTTTCCCTGGTAGTGTGATGTGCATAGCAGGAAAAGTTTCGAGTGGCATCGCCCCCGCCGCGTCTTGCTTTCTCATTTTGCGACTATCACTTATGATGACCCAGTTTGGCACTCCTTGGCTGAACATTGTAGTAATGTGGCTTGAGTTCGCCAATCTGCTTGTGCTTCGCTGCGACCGATCAGTCATGACTTGTCTTTTTTTTCTTGGGAGATCCTCTTGGTCTAGTTTTTGCCTGAAGATTTTTACTTCTCGAGTGGCCTGTGGGTGCCACCTTCTAATTGATCTGTGGTTTACATGCTTGAAGAGGACGCCTGGCGGTACCTGCGCCTTTGCTGCTCCAAAGTTGGCTAGCCTGTTGGCTTGTTTGTTGCGCGTGGGTGTTATATGTTGTTGCTCGCAGCTGTGAAATCTTCTTTGCCACATATGGAAGTAATCTTGATATCTAGCTAGCTTGTCTATGTTCATTCTGCTTGCACTTGCCACGTTTTGCGTGATTGTACATGAGCTCCCTCGGATGATGATGTTTTGTGCTCCTGAAGCTCTTGCCAGTCGCATGCCTTGGAACATGCCTTCATAGTCGATTTCGACTTTGGACGATGCTGCGAAGTTTATCTGTAGTTCATACCGTACTCGCTCCTTGTTGGGGTTTATGAGTATCATACCTGCGCCTGTTCCTCTGCCGTTTTTGGAACCGTCGAAGTGTATTGTCCATCGTTTGGCTTGAGTGCTTTCTTCTTCTTCTGTGGGTTCAACTGTCCATATGGTGTTTACTTCATGTATTACAACTACGGTTGCTCTTTTCTTGCGTCCTAGCTCTTTTGCTACTTCCCTTTCGCCTCGTGTCTTGTCTGAGGTTTCTTCGACTCCGTATGTCTCTAAGATCCTGCAAAAGTCTCTGTCGCAGTCGTCTGAATTTTGGAAGTTTTCGTTGACTGTGATGACTCCTTTTGGACCTGGCATTTTCAGCTTGAGGTATGCGTAGTGGGGTACTGCCATGAACCTTGCGAATGCTGGTCGTCACAATAAGGCGTGATATTGTGATTTCCAGTCGACGGCGTCGAAGTCGATGAGTTCGCTCCTGAAGTGGGGTGCATCCCCGAATGTGACGTCGAGTTGGATTTTGTAAGGACCCCTCGAAACGAGTCCGAGATGCCCACGTTATGTTAAAGATCACGATCCCAATGATCAGTGCATCGCGATCACATAACCAAACATAGGTATCAAAGAGTTACATCATTCAAGTCGTACGAATAAAAAGTCTTACAACACAAGGACGGTCATACGACCAAAGTCAACAAGCCTCGTCACGCAGGACGGAATTAACTAAGATAGCGGAAGCTCTTGGCTAGCGACGGCTCTGAACATCTCCGAGCGCTGATCCCACAAGTGCAGTTGACCGGTGACAGCTAAGTGGCGTAGTCGTCGTCATACACCTCCTCCTCGATGTAGGCCTCCTCATTATAATCTGGACATTTGAATATCCAGGGACAGAGCCACATGAGTACAATTACGTACTCGCAAGACCACCTCTAGGCTTAAGTTTTCATGATAATGCAAGAAAACACATTTCGAAAACTGGGAAGGCTCCTTAATACAACTACAGGGCTTATTTTCGAATACAATGATTTCAAGCATAGAGAATACGACATCTCTATATCTTTGTTGAAGAAAAACATTTAGAGATAGAATTCTCTTCGCTAATGCGACATCTCTACATCTTTGTTGAAGAAAAACATTTAGAGATAGAATTCTCTTCGCTAGAATGCGACATCTCTATATCTTTGTTGAAGAAGAACATTTAGAGATAAATTTTTCTTCTCTTAGATATAGCAAGGACATATCCAAGTTCAAAACTTTCTTTTGTAGAAGTTTATCAAAACACTAGGATAGGGGTAACCCCTTTTTTCCATGCTTGAGGTCGGACTAGTTGTCTCCCCGAGATCAACCATCCTTACCCAAAATCCGTACCTCCCAGGTACCACTTTGTCACCTCCTTGTCTTCCCTCGAATAGCACTTCTCCTTTCAAGAGCCAAAATGCCCATACGCCTAGATCAGTGGCCTTTCCAACCGTCCATGACCGCGGACGCGGCTATTCGAATAGATTTACACTCTGCAGAGGTTGCACACTTTACCCACACCTATCGGTCCTTCCGCCGTGTCTGCCACGGCCCGTCATACGACTGCATGCGGGGGTCCGGATAACACGATCAAAGCTTTCCACTATTAACACCCTAGTATCGGGGCCTCCCGGTAGGTTTGTTCTCCCCGGCACCGTGTGCTCCACTAGACCTCTTGGTCTTTCCTCGGGACGCCACACCGCCACGTCAGGAGACCTGCCGTAATCGTCCGGCTGTTGGTTCTCAACAATGTATTGTCTCTTCCGGACGACAACCCGGCTTCGAGGGCCCAACCCTCATAGAAAGTATGAGAGCCCCAACACTTAAACTGACAAGCTTCCGGCTAAGCCCTACCCATGTCAGGTAGTGTGGTTGCACGGGTTAATTGTTTGAGCGGCTGCTAGGGCAGTACTTTGTTTTTCAAAAACAACTTCCAATCCTCCGACTACTCCCAGCAGCTCGGGTTTTCGCAAACATTTCCGATTGCTCCCAGCAACTCGGGTTTTAATAAAACACTTGCTCGCCGATTGCTCCCAGCAACTCGGGTTTTCCTCCATAAAACAATTTTATCAAAAAGGTTCCCATCCTATAGTTTTGAGGTAAGTAGATGAAGGTAGAGTACTAGAAACTTAATCTTCGTGATGGAGCCTTCAACAACAAGGCTCATCAAGTAAAACTCCTTTTGTAATACCTATAGTATTCTAGTGTATTACTTGGGCCAAACAATATTTTGTAAAATAGTTTTCGGGTGGCAAGGTGCCACAAAAGAAGTAAAACATGCATCATTTTATTTTTAAAACAAAACATGCTTGATGAAATAATAGGATTCAGTATAATGGTGAGGTGGGCTTGCCTTGCTCAAAGTACTGTCCCTGGTCTTGTTCTTCAGCGTAGTCGTGCTCAGCTACCTCGTACTGCTCTTCCTCGGGTTGTGATTCTACCGTAACATGAAAAACAAACGAGACTAGCGTAAGTCCTAAAATGCGAGTTGATAACAATCTAAAGTATATCAACAAACAACAAGCATCACAAACAGAAAACACAACTAATGCATTCAATAGTTATTAGGGGTTGTTTAAATGGTTTAAGCATAACTCTTAAGGTACTGCTCCTAAAATTCAACCCTTCTACCACATTACTAATGACACACATGTGGAGCTCTGAAAATTAACTGTGCATGAAAATCTATCACCAAACAAGAATTAAAAATCAGATAAGAGCTACTGATGTCAAACTTAAACAGAAGATAGGTTCAGTTTTATAGATCTCCTGAATTCATAATTAACCTTTGTGGTGAGATATGAGTTTTCTCTTTAAGTGGAGATTTTATTCATCAAATTTGGATACTCCTAGCTCAAGTTATCCCAGTTTTAAAATAAAGTATGCTTCTGACCATTATCTAAGTGCATAAAATAATAAGAATTATTTTGGTGTCAATCCAGTGGGGTGAGTTAGATAAAACCTGTGGCTATCCCACAAAAATATCCCCAACATTTTTCTATGGACAGAGGTGGCTCCACCAATTAAAACTAGACATGTCATAATCTCTGAAATTTCAGAAATGCATTTTAAGAGATTATCTCCCTGTTTTTCAGGGATTTATTCACTAAGAAATAACTAATTACTGGAAAAATCTACATTTGTAGAATATGATACCTCCAACACATATCTAACACTTCCAATTGGATTTACCTCAAAAGGTGTTTTTATTGAAGAGTTCAAAATCCCCAAACACATACTGATGTTATACTTAGACTAAATATAACTTTTGCTAGAGTAATCTCCTGCATGCAAGATTTACCAATCTAGATAGAGATTATTACAAGCTTTCCAACAGATCCAAGATTGCATGATTTGGATATACAGAACCCAAGTTATTAAACAAATGGTGTAATAGATACTTTTTACTAGATCTATTTTAACACTCAACAGGAAACATATTTTGGAACAAATCCAATGCTACATGGTTAAGAAAACGTGCATGCATGCTAGAAAATTAATCCCATCAATTTAGCCACTCTAGATTTACCACAAAACATTAAAAGCTAGACTGACGATTTACTGGAAAATTAACAGGAAAAGAATAAAAGAAGGGCAGGCCGAACGGTCCAGATCTGGGCCAGATCGGCCCAGATGCGACGCAGGGCAGCGCGGATCCGCGCGGGGCTGAGCTGGGCCGGCCCAAACGCTGCGCACGCGCCGGCGAAACGGTAAGTGACCGTGGATCTGGGATCCAACGGTCCAGGATAGATCGGGCGCGGTTCAAAAACAACCGCCGATCTGAAAATCGACGGCCTCAGGCCATCGTCTTCCTCCCGACCAAAAAACACGAGCAGGAGCTCGAGAAAACGACGCCGAGCACGGAGGGCTCACCTAGGGCTCGCGTATGGACGAAACGGTGGTTGGAGGTGGACGCGGCGTCGAAGGGGAGCTCAGGGGTGGTCGCAAAACTTGCATGCAACGTCGGAGTCCAAGGTGGTGACGACGGCGTCCTCCTCGGGTCGTGGACGAACGAGGTGCTCTCGATCTGCAACAGAGCCAAGGGAGGGGAGGGGAGTTAGATCCAGCAGAGGGGAAGCCAGGGAACCAAAAATGGCGAGGAATGGTTGAGAGGAACGAGTGCTACGGCAGTTTCCTTCCTTCGGCCACCGAAGGAAATCTCCTCGTCTACAGGGCGAATGAGGGGGAGAGCTTGGTGGTTTTCGCCAAGGGGGGAGAGGAGTGAGTTGGTAGGAGTCAGGGAGGGAGAGAAATGGACAGGGGAGGGGCTCGGGGGGTTATAACGAGCTCCACCCAATCTAGGGTTAGCTCGGGCAGGAGAGAGGGAGGGGGGTGTCTCCTTCGTTCTTACTGGCTCAGATGGGCGGTGGAGAGGGGGCAGAGAGGAGTTTGGTCGGATGACCAGCCCTAGCCAGTGAGAAGAAGGGAGGTGGCCTTCGGTTGGGTGGAAAAGAGAAGAAAAGAGAGAGGAGAGAGGAGGGGTTGGCCCTAGTCCATGACAAGTGGGACCAGGGGTTAGGTTGTTGCTCTCCTCATCAGCAGGTGGAGTGGAAAAGAGTGAGAGAGAATAGGAAGGTGAGAGTTTTGAGTATTTTAGCTCAAAAGAATTTGAAAACCTAAGTTTGAATTATTCAAACATGACCCACAAAAATAAAATGGGTCAACATCCCAAACTTTCCTAAATTAAGAGAAGGTACTGAACTTACAAAAGCCCAAGTCAACTATCTCATTTAGCTTTCAAAGAAAAGAAATCTTTTAGTGATAAAGAAAAGAATATCTCAAATGGTCATGTTAATTTGATGACCACAAAAGCTAGTGATGTTTATGTGCAAACAAGCTCTTTTGAGAGAATTTAGAGCAGGGTGTGAAATTATATATGCCCTAGATCAAAATGGTTCAGATGCATGTCAAAAACTATCTATGGTTTGCTTAATAATAGCTCCTAGTTTGGCTAAGTTCTAACAACCATGAAGATCCTAATAGTGGATATTTTATTTTTGGTGAGATGTGATTTTAGTGTTTTCAATATCAGGGAACACTAGTGGAGCTCAACAAGCATAAGATGTGCAAACAAATTAAATCATTACTCAAACTTCTACACACAAAAGTTTCTGCAAGAGGTGCAAATCTAGAATAACACCACAATACTAAAACTAAGAGAATTGGGGTGTTACAGACCTTCCCCCCTTAGGAGAATCTCGTCCCCGAGATTCCAGATTTGAAGAAGAGAGAAAACCAGGAAATTCATGCTCCAAATACTCTTCACGTTCCCAGGTGGCTTCTTCCTCCGAATGGTTGCTCCATTGGACCTTCAGGAACCGGATCTTCCGTCTCCGGGTCAGACGGACGTCTTTCAGCGAGAACACGAAGTGGTCGTTCTCGATAAGTGAGATCATGATTGAGATCAATGGTGCGATGATCTACCTCCTGATATGAATGAGTATCACAAGGAACTTGCAGACACTTCCGGAGTCGAGATACATGAAATACATCATGGAATCCTGACAGATGGGGTGGCAGGTCTAGCTGATATGATACTTCTCCTCTTCGACCGCTTACTCTAAAGGGACCAATATATCTCGGAGCCAATTTTCCCTTCACATGGAAACGTTGCATTCCCTTGAGTGGAGTAACACGCAGGTATACCATATCACCAGTTTTTAAACTAAGTTCCCGCCTCCTAGAATCGGCATAACTCTTCTGCCTGGACTGAGCGGCCTTAAGACGGTCGCGAATGAGTTGAACTTGCTCTTCGGCTTCCCTCAGGGTGTCAACTCCAAAAATCTTGCTGTCTCCTGTTTGCGACCAGTTAAGGGTGTACGGCATCTGCGCCCGTACAAAGCCTCAAATGGTGCCATCTTTAGACTGGCTTGATAGCTGTTGTTGTAGGAAAACTCAGCAAACGGAAAGCAACTCTCCGATTTGGCCCCATCAGCTAACACACAAGATCTAAGCATGTCCTCTATCTGGTTGATTCTTTCTGTTTGTCCTCCTGTCTGAGGGTGATAAGCAGTACTGAAAAGGAGTTTGGTTCCGAGCTCCTCCTGAAGCTTATTTCAAAATCGAGAAGTGAATTGGGTTCCTCGATCTGATACAATAGTCTTAGGTATTCCATGAAGGCTGACGATACGGGACATGTATAGATCTGCGAGGTGATCCAATCGATGGGTGGTCCGCACTGGCAAAAAGTGTGCTACCTTGGTGAGTCTGTCCACAATAACCCAAATAGCGTCATGCCCACGATTGGATCGGGGTAATCCAGTGATAAAATCCATGCCGATTTCATCCCATTTCCACTCGGTCAACTTGAGAGGTTGGAGTAACCCAGTGGGTCGCTGGTGTTCTACCTTGATCCTTTGGCAGATGTCGCAACTCTGGACGAAGAGTGCAATCTCGCGCTTCATGCCATGCCACCAGAAATTCTGCTTCAAATCCTGGTACATCTTGGTTCCACCGGGGTGGATAGAATACAAAGTCTCGTGAGTCTCCTTCATAATTAACTGCTTCAAAACAGGATCTGACGGTACGCAGATGCGTCCCTTGTACCGAAGAATATCGTCAGAGTCGATGGTGAACCCAGGGACTTCCTCTTTGTCCAATCTTCTTTTGATGCCCTCAATGCTTTCGTGACCCTTCTGTGCTTACTTGATCTGCTCCCATAGGGTGGGTTGCAACAGGAGTTGATCGACTGCCCCATAACTGACTACTTCTATACCCATCTTATCAAGCTCTTCCCAGAGTTCTGGCTGTCGAATCTTGATCATGGAATTGAATGAACACGGCTGACGGCTAAGGGCATCAGCCACTACGTTAGCTTTTCCAGGGTGGTAATGGATGTCCAAGTCGTAATCCTTGATGAGTTCTATCCATCTTCGCTGCCTCATGTTAAAGTCCCTCTGGGCGAAGATGTACTTCAGGCTCTTGTGATCGGTGTAAATTTCGCAACGGTTGCCCATCAGAAAGTGTCGCCAAGTCTTGAGCGCATGAACCACTGCAGCAAGCTCTAGGTCATGGGTTGGGTAGTTCTGCTCATGCTTGCGGAGTTGTCGCGACGAGTATGAAATCACCTTTCCCTCTTGCATAAGGACACAGCCAAGTCCGAGTTTGGAGGCATCGCAGTAAACCACAAAATCTTTGGTCACATCAGGCATGGTTAAGATAGGTGCGGTAGTAAGGCGCTTTTTCAGTTCCTGGAAGCTGGCTTCACATTTGTCGGTCCAAACGAACTTCTGATCTTTCTTCAATAGTTGGGTAAGAGGCTTGGCGATGCTCGAAAATCCTTCAACAAATTTGCGGTAATAACCAGCTAATCCAAGGATGGACCTCACTTCGGTTTGGTTGGTGGGTGTCAGGAAATCAAGGATGGACTTGATGTGGGTTGGGTCAACAGATATTCCTCCAGCCGAGATAACATGACCGAGAAATCCTACTTCCTTCAACCAAAACTGACACTTGTTGAACTTAGCATACAACTGATGTTCTCGAAGGGTACCGAGAACCAATCTCAGATGCTCTTCATGCTCCTCCTCTGACTTGGAGTAGATCAGGATGTCGTCAATAAAGACAACCACAAATTTATCCAAGTAATCCATGAACACCTTGTTCATGAGATTCATGAAATAGGCTGGAGCATTGGTCAGGCCGAATGACATCACCGTGTACTCGAACAACCCGTAACGAGTGACAAAGGCCGTCTTAGGGATATCAGATTCTCCGACTTTCAACTGATGGTAACCGGTGCGGAGATCGATCTTGGAGAAGACTCGAGCTCCATTGAGTTGATCAAATAGATCTTCAATCTTGGGTAGAGGGTACTTGTTTTTAATAGTCACATCATTCAACTTACGGTAATACACGCACAAGCGAGTGGTATCGTCCCTTTTATCCACGAAAATGATTGGTGACCCACAGGGTGACGCACTAGGGCGAATCATCCCTTTTCTAAGCAGGTCATCCAACTGCTTCTTTAGTTCCACCAACTCCTCGAGGTTCATCCGGTAAGGTTTTTGAGCTATAGGGCCAGTACCGGGTACCAATTCAATGATAAACTCAATATCCCGATCCGGTGGCATACCGGGTATTTCTTCGGGAAAAACATCCGGATATTCACATACTACCGGTTCCTCTTCCAAAATGGCTCCAGCTACACTCTTATGGCAATGACTTGAGGTGGAGTGGTAGGTTGAGAAGTGTGTAATCTCCTCTCCTTCCGGGGTGGTTAGTGTGACAGACTTGTTGGTGCAATCAATTTTTCCCTGGTTAACTGCCATCCAATCCATTCCTAAAACCACTTCTATCCCTTGCTTTCCTAATACCACTAAATCCGCATGGAATCGGGCTCCTTGAATTTCCACAGGAGTCTCCTTGCAAGATACAATGGCTTTAGTAGTGGCCCCCGGAATTTGCACTCTCATAGGACGATTCAACAAAGTTGGAACCATACCACTTTTCCTAACAAATGGCTCCGTAACGAAAGAATGGGAAGCTCCCGAATCAAACAAAACTGAGGCAGGAACTGAGTTGACAGGGAACGTACCCATAACCAGATCTGGTGCCTCCTGAGCTTCTTCTGCACTGATATGATTCAGATGACCTCGGGTGATAGGGTCCGCTTTCTTGGGATACGGGTTCTTGCCTCCTGGTGGACGGGCTGGCCCTTGGTTCATCTTTGTCGCATTGGGGCGACCACCGGCGGGCTGTCTAGTGGGACAATCCCGCGAGAAATGTCCAGGTTGTCCACAAGTGAAACATCCTCCTGTGGGCTTCGGAGCAGGCGGCCTGTTAAAGTTGAGGCCGGGGTTGGAACCACTTCCAGGACGAGGTGCAGGCGGGCGAGGAGAGTAGCTGGGTCTTGGTGCAAAGGTTGGAGGCCTTGGTGATCGATAAGAAGGCCTCAGTGGAGGTGAAGGGCGCGGACGGGGATAACTTCCAGTTGGGCTGCTGCTGCTACTGCCTTGCTGCATCAGTTGGCGACGCTTGCGGTTGTCAAACGAAGCCTTGCGCTTGTGCTCCATCATAATGGCTACATCCGCCAAGGATTCCAGGTCGGTGAAAGGCATCACCACCAGGATGCACTGCATCTCATCATGAAGTCCATTCATGAACCTCTCTTTCTTCTTGTCCTCAGTATCGGTATCGGTGGGCGCATACCTCGCTAAAGAAGCAAACTTCTCCAAGTACTCACTCACCGACATCCCGCCTTGCTTGAGCTGCAAGAACTTCTCTCGCATGATACTGACGAGTCCAGAGGGCACATAACGCTTCAAGAACTTGGTCTTGAACGCTGGCCAAGCCACAACTTCCTCCGGCGGCAACAGAGCACGAATGGCCTCCCACCACGCTCGGGCAGACCCAGAGAGGTAGTGAGTGGAGTAGACCACCTTCTCGTTGTCACCCACTTGGGCGACCCTCAGGTTGTTCTCTATAGTACGGATCCAGTCATCAGCATCCAGTGGCACTTCACTCTTGGAGAAAACTGGGGGATTGGTGTTCTGAAAGTCACGAAGCTTGGAGCGGGGTTCTTCATTTCCTTGGCCGCCATTCTGGTTGACGGCAATCTGAGCAAGATGCTGCAGGGTGGCAAGGTTGGCATTCCTCTCGGTGCGAGCTGCCTCGCGGTCCTCCATGAGAAGGCGGAGCACTTGAGCCATAGATGGCTCGGGTGGTGGGGGTGGTGGTGGATCCCTTGCCATTCTGAATTTCAGAATAAAACACACATTAATTATTCTACTTAGAAAATTTAAAACAGGTTTTGAAAAAGGGTTCATCAAGCATACACAAAAGCATACAAATTTCAGCAAGACATTACTCCTAAGAAGACATGATTCCATTCCATAGCAAGGTTCCAAAAGCATCATCACATAGCTCACAACCACAAAACACGGACTGACATAGTCTTACAATAGTTCCGACACACACTCATGCTAACTAGACCACACAATCGCATCCACTTATCGCGATGGTTCGGTCCTAACCCAAAAGATATTGCGCCACAAACTACTCTACATCCACGGCAGCATCACTGTCAAAGGGTGGCTCGTCGGGGTCCTCGTCCTCAGACATCACAGCTCCCGTGTCCTCACCGTCCTCGCCTCGAAGGTCATCGTCGTCCTGCTCGCTCACGGGCTCCATATCCATATCCTCCGTAGGGTCCTCATCATCAGGCAGGAGATCGTCATTATCCTTCCTCAGAGCCTCCACCTCGCTCTCCAGCTCGCTGATCCGCTCGTCACGGGCATCAACGGTTGACCTGAGCATGTCAACCATCCCGTCAAGCTGGAACCTGTAGAAGCGAGTAGTCCGGAGGCGCGCAAAGGTGGAACGGCGCTCCTTGCGCTCCATCTCGAGCTCTGCCTGGGACTCCACTAAGCGCTCCTCCGAGGTCTTGAGCTTCAGCTCCACGGTCTTCAGCTTATCCTGAGACGCCTTGAGTTGCGCCTCCAAGTCCTCGATCCTCAGCTCAGCTGCCGAGATCCGTACCTCAGCTCCTTCGTGATTAAGACGGTGAAGGTCATTCTCGAACCGACTAGTGACCAGCTGGGACTGGGTGTACTCGACGAGAAGTCCCAGCTCGGCCAAGTGGTTCCCGAAAGTTGGGTGGGGACGCGGCGGCACAGGGTTACTCTGCTCGTCTAAGCCAGAGTAAAACTCAAAACGGGTGCCGCCCAGCTCGGAACTGTGAGCACACACCAAGCGGGCAAGAGCCCTTTGCAGCACGGTGACGAACGCCCCCATCTGAGTTGAGGCAAGGGCATCCTCAGTCAGCTCCTCGGCGAAGGGTGGCACCAACGGTCCTCGAAGGATGCACCTCACAGTCTAGGACATCTCGTCTCCCACCATGGGCAGACAACGTCCAATCAGCAGCTCTGGTAGCGGACGCCTCAGGTGTCGCGTCACCTGGAGGAGGTCGGCCTGGAACAGACGCGAAACTCCGGTGTCTGGCACCGCTCCCAACTGAATCGACGACGAGAACTCTCCGCTCATCTACACAAAATTTTAAATGGAGGTTTAATTAGTGAACGATGTACAAAATTTTAAACAGGTAAAATCATAAGATTTAATGCAGGTATAATATTAATCAGTGAGTAATAACAGAGGGGAGGGAGGAGTAGCAGTATATTCTGCACATTTTTAAGTATTTCTCTCCTAACTATTTAGGAAAAACATTTTTGCGTGACATCGACGCCCAACCTAACTAAAGTCTCCTAAGGTCAACGATGGCTCTGATACCAAGTCTGTAAGGACCCCTCGAAACGAGTCCGAGATGCCCACGTTATGTTAAAGATCACGATCCCAATGATTAGTGCATCGCGATCACATAACCAAACATGGGTATCAAAGAGTTACATCATTCAACTCGTACAAATAAGAAGTCTTACAACACAAGGACGGTCATACGACCAAAGTCAACAAGCCTCGTCACGCAGGACGGAATTAACTAAGATAGCGAAAGCTCGTGGCTAGCGATGGCTCTGCACATCTCCGAGCGCTGATCCCACAAGTGCAGTTGACCGGTGACAGCTAAGTGGCGTAGTCGTCGTCATACACCTCCTCCTTGATGTAGGCCTCCTCATTATAATCTGGACATTTGAATATCCAGGGACAGAGCCACATGAGTATAATTACGTACTCGCAAGACCACCTCTAGGCTTAAGTTTTCATGATAATGCAAGAAAATACATTTCGAAAACTGGGAAGGCTCCTTAATACAACTACAGGGCTTATTTTCGAATACAATGATTTCAAGCATAGAGAATACGACATCTCTATATCTTTGTGGAAGAAAAACATTTAGAGATAGAATTCTCTTCGCTAAAATGCGACATCTCTACATCTTTGTTGAAGAAAAACATTTAGAGATAGAATTCTCTTCGCTAGAATGCGACATCTCTATATCTTTGTTGAAGAAGAACATTTAGAGATAAATTTTTATTCTCTTAGATATAGCAAGGACATATCCAAGTTAAAAACTTTCTTTTGTAAAAGTTTATCAAAACACTAGGATAGGGGTAACCCCTTTTTTTCCATGCTTGAGGTTGGACTAGTTGTCTCCCCGAGATCAACCATCCTTACCCAAAATCCGTACCTCCCAGGTACCACTTTGTCACCTCCTTGTCTTCCCTCGAATAGCACTTCTCCTTTCAAGAGCCAAAATGCCCATACGCCTAGATCAATGGCCTTTCCAACCGTCCATGACCGCGGACGCGGCTATTCGAATAGATTTACACTCTGCAGAGGTTGCACACTTTACCCACACCTATCGGTTCTTCCGCCGTGTCTGCCACGGCCCGTCATACGACTGCATGCGGGGGTCCGTATAACACGATCAAAGCTTTCCACTATGACCACCCTAGTATCGGGGCCTCCCGGTAGGTTTGTTCTCCCCGGCACCGTGTGCTCCACTAGACCTCTTGGTCTTTCCTCGGGATGCCACACCACCACGTTAGGAGACCTGCCGTAATCGTCCGGCTGTTGGTCCTCAACAGTGTATTGTCTCTTCCGGACGACAACCCGGCTTCGAGGGCCCAGCCCTCGTAGAAAGTATGAGAGCCCCAACACTAAAACAGACAAGCTTCCGGCTAAGCCCTACCCATGTCAGGTAGTGTGGTTGCACGGGTTAATTGTTCGAGCGGCTGCTAGGGCAGTACTTTGTTTTTCAAAAAAAACTTCCAATCCTCCGACTACTCCCAGCAGCTCGGGTTTTCGCAAACATTTCGGATTGCTCCCAACAACTCGGGTTTTAATAAAACACTTGCTCGCCGATTGCTCCCAGCAACTCGGGTTTTCCTCCGTAAAACAATTTTATCAAAAAGGTTCCCATCCTATAGTTTTGAGGTAAGTAGATGAAGGTAGACTACTAGAAACTTAATCTTCTTGATGGAGCCTTCGACAACAAGGCTCATCAAGTAAAACTCCTTTTGTAATACCTATACTATTCTAGTGTATAACTTGGGCCAAACAATATTTTGTAAAATAGTTTTCGGGTGGCAAGGTGCCACAAAAGAAGTAAAACATGCATCATTTTATTTTTAAAAGAAAAAATGCTTGATGAAATAATAGGATTCAGTATAATGGTGAGGTGGGCTTGCCTTGCTCAAAGTACTGTCCCTGGTCTTGTTCTTCAGCGTAGTCGTGCTCAGTTACCTCGTACTGCTCTTCCTCGGGTTGCGATTCTACCGTAACATGAAAAACAAATGAGACTAGCGTAAGTCCTAAAATGCGAGTTGATAACAATCTAAAGTATATCAACAAACAACAAGCATCACAAACAGAAAACACAACTAATGCATTCAATAGTTATTAGGGGCTGTTTACATGGTTTAAGCATAACTCTTAAGGTACTGCTCCTAAAATTAAACCCTTCTACCACATTACTACAGACACACATGTGGAGCTCTGAAAATTAGCTGTGCATGAAAATCTATCACCAAACAAGAATTAAATATCAGATAAGAGCTACTGATGTCAAACTTAAACAGAAGATAGGTTCAGTTTTATAGATCTCCTGAATGCATAATTAACCTTTACGGTGAGATATGAGTTTTCTCTTTCAGTGGAGATTTTATTCATCAAATTTGGATACTCCTAGCTCAAGTTATCCCAGTTTTAAAATAAAGTATACTTCTGACCATTATCTAAGTGCAGAAAATAATAAGAATTATTTTGGTGTCAATCCAGTGGGGTGAGTTAAATAAAACCTGTGGCTATCCCACAAAAATATCCCCAACATTTATCTATGGACAGAGGTGGCTCCACCAATTAAAACTAGACATGTCATAATCTCTGAAATTTCAGAAATGTATTTTAAGAGATTATCTCCCTGTTTTTCAGGGATTTATTCACTAAGAAATAACTAATTACTGGAACAATCTACATTTGTAGTATATGATACCTCCAATACATATCTAACACTTCCAATTGGATTTACCTCAAAAGGTGTTTTATTGAAGAGTTAAAAATCTCCAAAGACATACTGATGTTATACTTAGACTAAATATAACTTTTGCTAGAGTAATATCCTGCATGCAAGATTTACCAATCTAGATAGACATTATTACAAGCTTTCCAACAGATCCAAGATTGCATGATTTGGATTTACAGAACCCATGTTATTATACAAATGGTGTAATAGATACTTTTTACTAGATCTATTTTAACACTCAACAGGAAACATATTTTGGAACAAATCCAATGCTACATGGTTAAGAAAACGTGCATGCATGCTACAAAATTAATCCCATCATTTTAGCCACTATAGATTTACCACAAAAGATTAAAATCTAGACTAAAGATTTACTGGAAAAATAACAGGAAAAGAATAAAAGAAGGGTAGGCCGAACGGGCCAGATCTGGGCCAGATCAACCCAGATGCGACGCAGGGCAGCGCGGATCCGCGGCGGGCTGAGATGGGCCGGCCCAAATGCTGTGCGCGCACCGGCGAAACGGTAAGCGACCGTGGATTTGGGATCCAACGGTCCAGGATAGATCGGGCGCGGTTCAAAAACAACCGCCGATCTGAAAATCGACGGCCTCAGGCCATCGTCTTCCTCCCGACCAAAAAACACGAGCAGGAGCTCGAGAAAACGACGCCGAGCACGGAGGGCTCACCTAGGGCTCACGTATGGATGAAACGGTGGTTGGAGGTGGACGCGGCGTCGAAGGGGAGCTCAGCGGTGGTCGCAAAACTTGCATGCAACGTCGGAGTCCAAGGTGGTGACGACGGCGTCCTCCTCGGGTCGTGGACGAACCAGGTGCTCTCGACCTGCAGCAGAGCCAAGGGAGGGGAGGGGAGTTAGATCCAGCAGAGGGGAAGCCAGGGAACCAAAAATGGCGAGGAATGGTTGAGAGGAACGAGTGCTACGGCGGTTTCCTTCCTTCGGCCACCGAAGGAAATCTCCTCGTCTACAGAGCGAATGAGGGGGAGAGCTTGGTGGTTTTCGCCAGGGGGGAGAGGAGTGAGTTGGTAGGAGCCAGCGAGGGGGAGAAATGGACAGGGGAGGGGCTCGGGGGGTTATAACGAGCTCCACCTGATCTAGGGTTAGCTCGGGCAGGAGAGAGGGAGGGGGGGTGTCTCCTTCGTTCTTACTGGCTCAGGTGGGCGGTGGAGAGGGGGCAGAGAGGAGTTTGGTCGGATGACCAGCCCTAGCCAGTGAGAAGAAGGGAGGTGGCCTTCGGTTGGGTGGAAAAGAGAAGAAAAGAGAGAGGACAGAGGAGGGGTTGGCCCTAGTCCATGACAAGTGGGACCAGGGGTGAGGTTGCTGCTCTCCTCATCAGCAGGTGGAGTGGAAAAGAGTGAGAGAGAATAGAAAGGTGAGAGTTTTGAGTATTTTAGCTCAAAAGAAGTTGAAAACCTAAGTTTGAATTATTCAAACATGACCCATAAAAATAAAATGGGTCAACACCCCAAACTTGCCTAAATTAAGAGAAGGTACTGAACTTACAAAAGCCCAAGTCAACTATCTCATTTAGCTTTCAAAGAAAAGAAATCTTTTAGTGATAAAGAAAAGAATATCTCAAATGGTCATGTTAATTTGATGACCACAAAAGCTAGTGATGTTTATGTGCAAACAAGCTCTTTTGAGAGAATTTAGAGCAGGGTGTGAAATTATATATGCCCTAGATCAAAATGGTTCAGATGCATGTCAAAAACTATCTATGGTTTGCTTAATAATAGCTCCTAGTTTGGCTAAGTTTTAACAACCATGAAGATCCTAATAGTGGATATTTTATTTTTGGTGAGATGTGATTTTAGTGTTTTCAATATCAGGGAACACTAGTGGAGCTCAACAAGCATAAGATGTGCAAACAAATTAAATCATTACTCAAACTTCTACACACAAAACTTTCTGCAAGAGGTGCAAATCTAGAATAACACCACAATACTAAAGCTAAGAGAATTGGGGTGTTACAGATTTTCCCTTCTGGACGCACAGCTTTGCCCGGTACAATACCGTGGAAGGTGTTTGTAGATTTTGGGAGGTTCTCGACTGACCTGTTCATCCTCCGGAGCGTGTCTGCGAATATTATGTTGACGCCACGGCCTCCGTCCATGAATATTTTGGTCATAGTGTATCCTCTGATCTGTCCTTCGAGTACTAGAGCAGCGTGTCCTGGTCGATAGATGGCTGGTGGGGGATTGTAACATCCCAACATTTTATAATGTTTAAAATCACAAAAAATTAAAACTTTTCTTTTGATTAAAATAAGATATTAAAATGCATAAGAAAACCAACTATAAAAGACTTCAAATATATTAAAGAATTTAATATTTCAAATATCTCAGTTTAACATTATTTTCAAAACTTGTTTCAAGTTAAACATTTTCTTATTCCATTGTATTTTCTTAAGCCTCATTATATAAATTGACAAATGTGTTACAAAATTTCAAACCATTTTATTCTAATAAAATAGTTTACTTATAAGAAATTGATTTCAACCACTTAGCCATAGCTATTCATAAATTAAAATAATAGTTACAAGTGTACCTTTAAACTATTTAAAAAATGATCTATTTGCCAAATGGTTTTCACTCTTTTAACTAAGTTTAAAATATAGTTTGGAAATTATAAGCCTAGAGTTTATAACTTTAAACTTCATAAATTAAAATTAATGAATTATCCAAATTAACATTTCATTTGCTTAAATGAATTTCATTTATTTTCAAAGCAGGAATTGATTAATATATTCTAAATGAGAAATGAATTAAAACTAAAACCTTTTCCAAAGTCGTTATGAAGTTTTCAAATTAATTATCTTAATATAAAATATAATGGTGCACAAATTAGTTTGAATTAAAATGAATACATTATATTTCCCTTTTCCATTTTCATATAGTTGTGTTATATTATTTAATAATTATACCAAAGCCAAAAATGAATTTAGAATTTGAAAATGAGTTTAAATAAATAAAATTCAAACATATTTGAAGGTGGGTATTTTTACAAATTTTATTTAGCTAAGAGAAAATCTAATTAGGCTTTATTTTAAAATTTGAGACTAAATCTCAAATTAGTTATAAACCAATATTTCAAATTTGTTAATTTTAAAAAGTTTTCAAAACATGCCCACAACTGGTTTAACACAAAGATATTGATTTTAAAAAAAATTAGATATTAATTTGACATCATTTGGACATTTAAATCAAAAGATATGAATTAAATAAATAAAACAGAAAAGGAATCCTCCTTCCAAATCGCGACTTTCTTTGCGGGATTTGCTCCCCTCACCCCCCCATATAAATCCCCACGTCCCCGCCTTCGTTTCCCCTCTCTTTCCCGTGCGAATCGTGCCCCAGGGCTGCTGGAAAGGCTCACCGGAGTTGCTCCGATATCGCCACTATTTTTCTTCAAACTCCGACGAAGTAAGCCTCTTCCCGAGCCCTTGACCCTTCCTTCCTCTTCGTTTCCCTTTCGGGCGAGCCCCTGACCCTTCCCCAATTTTTCTTGTCAGCCATTTGACGAGTACAGGCTCGAGAAGAGCTCGCCGGACCGGCCGCACCTTCGACCACGGCCCGCCTCCGCTCCGGGACGGCGGAGCGGACATCATCGCCACCATCAACCGTGCTGTGTCGCGTCGCACCCCCTCGTCACCTCCCCGAGCCCGGGAACCAACGGGAGCGTGGACCCCGTCCTCGACCGACGCCGGCGCCGCCACCATCGCCACCTCCGGCGAGTTTCTGCCGCCACCCTCCGGTCAACGCATGTAATCCCTCCGATCGAAATCCTACGGCCTAAATTAGATCTAGCCTACGAATGGATACCTTTGGATCTGGACCGCCAGATCTGGATCGGACGATCCAGATTTAAATAAGCTGAGCCGAGCCGGGTTTCGGCTAAGCCAAGCCCGAGCCGAGCCCGATCCATCCAATCCGATCGCGCGACGTGTCTCTGGATTTCTGTTTTATTTTCCGAATAAAATTAAATAGCAGTTTTACAGAAAAACCCCTACCACTTAGATTTGTTATAACTTTTTATTCACACATCAAAATTCAAATATTTTTATATTTTTGGAAAGCCCTCGACATGTAGAATATTTTGGATCTGCCAAAATTCAAATTTGACTTAGTTTAAATATTCAAATTTCAAATGGAAGATTTGAGTATATTTGTCATAACTTTAAATCTATAATTCCAAAAATTGCAAATAAAATTGTTTTAGAAACTTTAGAATATTTGTAAATTAATGCCACTGCTATAAAATAATTTTGAGTAATATTTGAATGAAATCATAGTTATATACTTAATTTGAATAGTTTGAGTATTTTCAACATAACTATTAATAGAAGTAGTATTTTTGATTAAATTAAATTGCTATAAATTTAATTAAATGCTCCCTGTCTATTAACACTATTTATAAAATTTTATTATTAAAATTTAATCATAGAAAATTTTAATCTTATAATTATTCCTTTTATTATATTTTCCAAAAATATAAATTAATTAAATTGCATTTATAGCCAAATGCATACTTTATAAATATCACAAATATTGTCTGATATTTCTTAGGATTTAAAAGTGCATTGCATACATAACTTATTTTCACATATAGATATATTTCCGATAGGAAATCTCTTCATTATTTCTTCTAAGTTAGGATTATTTTCAACTTAGCATTTTGGTAAAGTGTTATACACATAGACAATTAGGATTCTCAAGATGGAGCTAAAAGGCCATTGAAGGACTTAGCCAAAACAAGACTTCAGAATTATCTTCATCTTTCTTTCTGGAAGCCTGGAAGCCTGGAAGACTGGAAGACTAACTACATCTTTCTTTCTTTCTTTTCCCTCTTTCCTAATCTTGTCTTTTAGACTTAAACAAATTTTGATCATGATGTTATCATCTTTGAAGTTTGTTGGATCCTAGCGGCATAGTGAGATGAAGCGGCCTGGAGACAAACCTTACATGTCCACGTACATGAGACCTGTTCCACAATTTAAGTGGCTGGCCGGTTCTCTGTCTCTCTCACTATAGTGAATGTCCAATTTACAAAGAGTTGATAATAATTGTTGATCATCTTGAAGAAATGACTTAGTATTTTCTCTAAATATTTCTACACATCAAGACTAAGCCATTAGAGGGCTTATTCAAGGTGATATAAAACAAAATATTTTATTCAACTTATGACTTTAGTCCTTAGTCATTTTGACCAACACATTTCCTTGCATTAACTTAAAAGATTTTCATGGCATAACATGCATTTCTAGTCCTTAGAAATAAATTGCATATCATGCATGACATGTTTTCCTTAGAAGTTTTACAAAACTTGTTTGTTCAATAGATATGAGCATGTATGTTTGATGATTGATGTTTGTTGATTGTTGTATTGTTGTTTGCTTATATTGTTTAGATTAAACGGAGAGCAAACGTTCGTTGTTGAAAAGAGTTTGTGAACAACGACAACATTCAAAGGCAAGTGGCGCACCTCATAAACTTCCTATTATTTTCTATATGCATTACTTAGTGTATTTTTCTATGCATGTGTAGGATAGTAGTGATAAGCTAAAACTGTGTAGAATTCCCTTACTCCTGTGTCTAGGTTCCTATATCACACTTAGCAGAAATATTGATGCTATGCAATTGATGAAAAGTTATACAAAATATTAAGTGACTACTCAGGGCTATGCTCATGGTTGTCGTCGCCTAGGATGAATGTCTATTCTACTTAGGGCCATGAGTATGGTGATTTTCACCTGAGAGTACATCCACTAAGTTAATGAAACACCTAGGTGGATTGGTTGAATGGATTATGTTGAGTGGCTACTCAGGACTGTGCTTGTGGTTGTCTTCTCCTAAGGTAGTTTCTACTATACTTGGGGCCATGAGCATGGGGGTTGTCAACCTAAGAGTGCACTTGTGGATGGCCACCCAGGGAACAGAGGAATCTGAAGAACTACGAGTGACGATTGCTTCCAGTGCAGCCATTGCCATATGGGCTCTGGCTTGATCAATTATGTTGCGTGGACTCTCTCCGGCTTGACAAGCAAATGTAGGGGGATGTTAGGTGGAACGGGTCAAGCCAGAGTGGGAGGGAAAATGCTTCTGAAAGATCTCGTCTCATTCTTCTCCTTTCCTTATCACAAATGGTGTGTAAAGGATAATTTGGGTTGAATGGGTACAATGGTGAACATGCACAACCTCTGCAGAGTGTAAAACTAAGTACTTAGCCGTGTCCCCGGTACGGACAATTTGAGCAGCTGATCACGGACGTCAACGGAGGATTCCATCATTCCAACTTCAGAAATTAAACTTGATGGGTGAACAAGGGAAGATGAGATTTAGTGTTTTCATGCCATACTTGTCTTAATTGGAAGAAAGTGTTTTCCGAAGAGATAGGAAAAATTGGCTGTATGCAAAATAGCCTTGAACTCCACCAGCCAAATATGCATATAGGCTATAGAGTTATTCCATTAAGTGTCCACCATAGTGTCACTTGCCAGACTCCATTTTTAATGGAATCTGACCCACTCTGTTGCAAAATTTTATTTGTTACAGGTTATTTCAAATGACGAGTGAGGTTTCGTTAAGTGATTTCGAGTCTACAACCAACATGTTTTTTTGCCTGTGGCAACATGAAATTGTTGGAGACCCACTGCTATTGTATTTCTGATGTGTACTTTTTTTAATGCTAGCTTTATGCTATGTAACTTGTATCGAATATTTTGTAAGTCTGGATCATCGATGTTATAAAATTGATACTTTGTTGTGATATTACATCGTAAACTGTGTGTGCAAACGAATCGATCCAGGGATTTGCACTATACACATGTATCTACCTTATTTAAAGTGCAGGTACGCTACAGATGGTATCAGAGCACTGTGTTGCCTGTAGGTTCAAAACCCTAGGTTTGGATACAAATAGGATTTGGCCATAGGATTGAAAATCTATTTCATTTATTTTGCTGAAAATAAGAACTTTTCAAACATTATTCTTGTAACTATCTTATCTATTTCCTTTCTAAAGTTTCTTCTCTTGTTTCTTTAGATGACCGCCCTCATTGAAGCACTCAAGAAGGGACCAGTGATGACCATGACCTTGGAATGCGAGACAGAGTTTCCAAGAGCACTTAAGGATAACATGAAGAGTTTAGGTTTTGAAGGAGAAGCAGTATACAAAGGTTTTCCTTTCATGGATGAAGGCCAAGAGTATTGGTGGGTGCAAGTTCATCTATAGAAGAGCAAAGAAGCTGACCACAAGACTGAGGGTGACTGCATGTTCACCAACCCAATACTTCACACATCATTCTTTGATTCAGCAAGAAATGCAGCATGGCGAGCCATCGAGTATCTTGTAGAAAGAATTTATTTTAGACTTCACAACACCTAGAAGCATCTTGAAGAACTCAAGGAAGTTGAGGAAGAACTCGAGGCACTCAAGAAAAAGACAGATTAGACCACCTACCCATTAGAATAACGAGATCCGTTGATGTATTGACCTATCAAATTGTGGTATGGCAGTACTATCAATTTTGTCTTTCCATGACATTGGTGTGTTTCGTTCGATAAAACGATTAGTTCGATTTCTCAAAATAAGTTTGAAATGTTTACGTATGTGTTGCTTGTGTTTGAACCTTGTGCTTGATGTTTGTTAGAAGCTGTTTGTAATTAATTGTCTTGAATATCTTGTATAAGTTAGAATGTTTGAGTACCAACAAAAATTTGTTTTAAGGGTGCTAGCTACCCAGATATTTCAAACCCAGCTGATTAAACCCAGAGATCCCAAACTATTTTTCCTTCTAGCCTCCCCAATCAGAAAATTTATTCCCTACAAGTTTTCAAGTTTCCATGTCAGAAATTGCATTTCTCAAAACCTCTCGAGTTATCAGAATCATTCCAAGCACTTGCTTTGTCTTTCTAGCTTCTCCGAATCTCGGGGACGAGATTGCTTTTAAGGGTGGTAGTCTGTAACATCCCAACATTTTATAATGTTCAAAAATCACAAAAAATTAAAATTTTTCTTTTGATTAAAATAAAATATTAAAATGCATAAGAAAACCAACTATAAAATACTTCAAACATATTAAAGAATTAAATATTTCAAACATCTCAGTTTAACATTATTTTCAAAACTTGTTTCAAGTTAAACATTTTATTATTCCATTGTATTTTCTTAAGCCTCATTATATAAATTGACAAATGTGTAACAAACTTTCAAACCACTTTTTTCTAATAAAATAATTTACTTATAAGAAATTGATTTCAACCACTTAGCCATAGCTATACATAAATTAAAATAATAGTTACAAGTGTACCTTTAAACTATTTAAAACATCATCTATTTGCCAAATGGTTTTCACTCTTTTAACTAAGTTTAAAATATAGTTTGGAAATTATAAGCCTATAGTTTATAACTTTAAAACTTCATAAATTAAAATTAATGAATTATCCAAATAAACATTTCATTTGCTTAAATGAATTTCATTTATTTTCAAAGCATGAATTGATTAATATATTCTAAATGAGAAATGAATTAAAACTAAAACCTTTTCCAAAGTTGTTATGAAGTTTTCAAATGAATTTTCTTAATATAAAATATAACGGTGCACCAATTAGTTTGAACTAAAAATGAATACATTATATTTCCCTTTTCCATTTTCATATAATTGTGTTATATTATTTAATAATTATACCAAAGCCAAAAATGAATTTAGAATTTGAAAATGAGTTTAAATAAATTAAATTCAAACATATTTGAAGGTGGGTATTTTTACAAATTTTATTTATCTAAGAGAAAATCTAATTAGGCTTTATTTTCAAATTTGAGACTAAATATCAAATTAGTCTTAAACCAATATTTCAAATTTGTTAATTTTAAAAAGTTTTCAAAACATGCCCACACCTTGTTTAACACAAAGATATTGATTTTACAAATATTTAGAAATTAATTTGACATCATTTGGACATTTAAATCAAAAGATATGAATTAAATAAATAAAACAGAAAAGGAAAATACCTGCTGTCGTCAGTGATGACGTCACCACGTCTTCAACCTCCGCACGCCAATCTCGCCCCGAAAATCAGCCGGCGAATCCTCCTTTCAAATCGCGACTTTCTTTGCGGGATTTGCTCCCCTCACCCCCCCATATAAATCCCCACATCCATGCCTTCGTTTCCCCTCTCTTCCCCGTGCGAATCGTGCCCCCGGGCTGCTGGAAAAGCTCGCCGGAGTTGCTCCGATACCGCCACTATTTTTCTTCAAACTCCGGCGAAGTAAGCCTCTTCCCGAGCCCTTGACCCTTCCTTCCTCTTCGTTTCCCTTTCGGGTGAGCCCCTGACCCTTCCCCAATTTTTCTTGTCAGCCATCTGTCGAGTACAAGCTCGAGAAGAGCTCGACGGACCGGCCGCAACTTCGATCACGGACCGCCGCCGCTCCAGGACGGCCGAGCGGACATCATCGCCAGCATCAACCGTGACGTGTCGCGCCGCGCCCCCTCGTCACCTCCCCGAGCCCGGGAACCAACGGCAGCGTGGACCCCGTCCTCGACCGACACCGGCGCCGCCACCATCGCCACCTCCGGCGAGTTTCCGCCGCCACCCTACGGTCAACGCGTGTAAGCCCTCCGATCGAAATCCTACGGCCTAAATTAAATCTAGCCTACGAATGGGTACCTTTGGATCTGGACCGCCAGTTCTGGATCGGACGATCTAGATTTAAATAAGCCGAGCCGAGCCGAGCCGCGTTTCGACTAAGCCAAGCCCGAGCCGAGCCCGAGCCATCCAATCAGATCGCGCGACGTGTCTCTGGATTTCTGTTTTATTTTCCGAATAAAATTAAATAGCAGTTTTACAGAAAAACCCCTACCACTTAGATTTGTTATAACTTTTTATTCACACATCCAAATTCAAATATTTTTATATTTTTGGAATGCCCTCGACATGTAGAATATTTTGGATCTGCCAAAATTCAAATTTGACTTAGTTTAAAATATTCAAATTTCAAATGGAAGATTTGAGTATATTTGTCATAACTTTAAATCTATAATTCCAAAAATTGCAAATAAAATTGTTTTAGAAACTTTAGAATATTTGTAAATTAATGCCACTGCTATAAAATAATTTTGAGTAATATTTGAATTAAATCATAGTTATATATTTAATTTGAATAGTTTGAGGATTTTCAACTTAACTATTAATAGAAATAGTATTTTTGATTAAATTAAATTGCTATAAATTTAATTAAATGCTCCCTGTCTATTAACACTATTTATAAAATTTATTATAAAAATTCAATCATAGAAAACTTTAATCTTATAATTATTCCTTTTATTTCATTTTCCAAAAATATAAATTAATTAAATTGCATTTATAGCCAAATGCATACTTTATAAATATCACAAATTTTGTATGATATTTCTTAGGATTTGAAATTGCATTGCATGCATAACTTATTTTCACATATAGATTTATTTTCCATAGGAGATCTCCTCATTATTTCCTCTAAGTTAGGATTATTTTCAACTTAGCATTTTGGTAAAGTGTTATACACATAGACACTTAGGATTTTCAAGATGGAGCTAGAAGGCCATTGAAGGACTTAGCCAAAACAAGACTTCAGAAGTATCTTCAAGGAGTAGAAGCACTTAGAACAAAAGCAAGAAGAAGTTCAAGAAGACCAAACTCCTTTATTCTCTAAGTCTTTCTTGCTCTCTCTCTTTTCTTCCTTCTTATCTGAGACTTCATGAAGACTAAGTTAATTCCAAGACCAGCCTCGGTGATATAAGAATCATCAAGTCTGAAGATTTATCAAGTCTACAAAAATTCATTCAAGACATCACCAAGGGGAAAGCTACAAGTCTGGAGATGTAGCCTGGAAGACTAACTACATCTTTCTTTCTTTCTTTTCCCTCTTTCCTAATCTTGTCTTTTAGATTTAAACAAATTTTGATCATGATGTTATCATCTTTGAAGTTTGTTGGATCCTAGCGGCATAGTGAGATGAAGCGGCCTGGAGACAAACCTTACATGTCCACGTACATGAGACATGTTCCACAATTTAAGTGGCTGGCCGGGTGTCTGTCTCTCTCACTATAGTGAATGTCCAATTTACAAAGAGTTGATAATAATTGTTGATCATCTTGAAGAAATGACTTAGTATTTTCTCTAAATATTTCTACACATCAGGACTAAGCCATTAGAGGGCTTATTCAAGATGATATAAAACAAAATATTTTATTCAACTTATGACTTTAGTCCTTAGTCATTTTGACCAACACATTTCCTTGCATTAACTTAAAAGATTTTCATGGCATGACATGCATTTCTAGTCCTTAGAAATAAATTGCATATCATGCATGACATGTTTTCCTTAGAAGTTTTACAGAACTTGTTTGTTCACTAGATATGAGCATGTATGTTTGATGATTGTTGTTTGTTGATTGTTGTATTGTTGTTTGCTTATATAGTTTAGATTAAACGGAGAGCAAACGTTCGTTGTTGAAACGAGTTTGTGAACAACGACAACATTCAAAGGCAAGTGGCACACCTCATGAACTTCCTATTATTTTCTATATGCATTACTTATGTATTTTTATATGCATGTGTAGGATAGTAGTGCTAAGCTAAAACTATGTAGAATTCCCTTACTCCTGTGTCTAGGTTCCTATATCATACTTAGCAGAAATATTGATGCTATGCAATTGATGAAAAGTTCTACAAAATATTAAGTGACTACTCATGGCTGTACTCATGGTTGTCGTCGCCTAGGATGAATGTCTATTCTACTTAGGGCCATGAGTATGGTGATTTTCACCTGAGAGTACATCCATTAAGTTAATGAAACACCTGGGTGGATTGGTTGAATGGATTATGTTGAGTGGCTACTCAGGACTGTGCTTGTGGTTGTCTTCGCCTAAGGTAGTTTCTACTATACTTGGGGCGATGAGCATGGGGGTTGTCAACCTGAGAGTGCACTTGTGGACGGCCACCCAGGGAACAGAGGAATCTGAATAATTCCGAGTGACGATTGCTTCCAGTGCAGCCATTGCCATATGGGCTCTGGCTTGATCAATTATGTTTCGTGGACTCTCTCCGGCTTGACAAGCAGATGTAGGGGGATGTTAGGTGGAACGGGTCAAGCCAGAGTGGGAGGGAAAATGCTTCTGAAAGATCTCATCTCATTCTTCTCCTTACCTTATCACAAATGGTGTGTAAAGGATAATTTGGGTTGAATGGGTACAATGATGAACGTACACAACCTCTCCAGAGTGTAAAACTAAGTACTTAGCCGTGTCCCCGGTACGGACAATTTGAGCAGCTGATCACAGACGTCAACGTAGGATTCCATCATTCCAACTTCAGAAATAAAACTTGATGGGTGAACAAGGGAAGATGAGATTTATGGTTTTCATGCCATACTTGTCTTAATTGGAAGAAAGTGTTTTCCAAAGAGATAGGAAAAATTGGCTTTATGCAAAATAGTCTTGAACTCCAATAGCCAAATATGCATATAGGCTATAGAGTTATTCCATTAAGTGTCCACCATAGTGTCACTTGCCAGACTCCATTTTTAATGGAATTTGACCCACTCTGTTGCAAAATTTTATTTGTTACAGGTTATTTCAAATGACGAGTGAGGTTTCGTTAAGTGATTCGAGTCTACAACCAACATGTTTTTTCGCCTGTGGCAACATGAAATTGTTGGAGACCCACTGCTATTGTATTTCCGATGTGTACTTTTTTTTAATGCTAGCTTTATGCTATGCAACTTGTATCGAATATTTTGTAAGTCTGGATCATCGATGTAATAAAATTGATACTTTGTTGTGATATTACATCGTAAACTGTGTGTGCAAACGAATCGATCCAGTGATTTGCACTATACACAGGTATCTGCCTTATTTAAAGTGCAGGTACGCTACAGGGATCCTCTTGATCAAAATCGATTGTTTTGTCTGACCCTTGCAAAAATTATGTTACTGGGGGTGGAGCTAATACTTCCATATCGACGTTCCTGGTGTGGCGCTTTCGCCTTCTGTTGGAGGTGCATCCTTTCTGTATCATATACATCTCCCTTTTGGTTGTGGATAATGGGTATCCATGTTGTGAAGTATGTGATGTATGGCGCCTACCATCTGGCTATTCGCGTCGTGTTGTGGTGGTGGTGGTGGTAGTGCCGCCACTATTTGCGGAGGTGCTAAGTGTAACGTCCCGGGATTTATCCCAATTTTGATTTTAAAGTTTTTCTTTTCTTTTGTGCATCATCATGTCATCATTTCATCATGCATTTGTCACTTCTTTTATTTTATTGCATTTAAATTTTAATCACACCCTTCAAATTCAAATTCCACATTTAATTTCTAATGCTATTCAAATTAATTAAAATGGGTAATTCAAATATTTTGCAAATATTATAAAAACTAATTTCCTATCTAAAACAAAAACTATTTTATAAAGTTTCTTTATACAAATTATTTTTCTATTTTGTTTTAAATGCAAAAACAGAAAAGAATTAAAAAGGTATAAAGCAAAAATAGAGAAAACATTATCTGGGCCAAAAGCCCAGCACCCAGCCCACCTCCTGGCCCATCTCTCTCTCCTTTCTAGCCCAGCCCGTACTCCTCCCTGTCCTCTTCCTCGCTTTACAGCGAGGCAGAGGAGGAGCCATGGCGCCCCCACCTCCATGTGCTCCTGCCTCCCCTTTTTAGCCCCCTCTCTCCTCCTCTGAAACCCTAACTCCTCCCCCTCCTTCCTCCCTCTCAGCCGCGCCGCCTCCCCTCTTCTTCTTCCCCATCTCTGCTTCATTGTTCCCTTCCACCGATGAGCACACCGGAGCCCCTCACCATAGAGCCGTAGCTAGGGTGCCGTCGAAGGGAATCCTCTAGAACCTGGAGCTACGCGGCGTCGTCTTCCACCTCTCCGCGCAAGGAATCGGACCAAGAGCCCCGGTGCCCGTCGGCCTCGTCCCCGTCGTCCTCGGCATCGCCGCCGCCACCGCCGCAAATTCCCCGTCTCCGTTCTTCCCCGCCCGGAACCACTTCCCCGACCTCCTCCGCTGTGAGCACCTCTCCCATTTCCCTCTCTCCCCCACGCGTTTTGCCGTCGGGGCCCTCGAATCCGCCCTCGTCCTTCTCGTCTCCGCCATGGCCGACGGACCGAGCTCGAGCTCGGAGTTTTGGGACTTCTCCTTCTTCCTCAGCACGGATTTTTTCATCCACTGCACCCCCAACACACCCCGCCCCCGTAGCACACACGCGCGCCAGCGGCGCCGCCCGTTTTTGGCCATCCCCGGCGAGTTTCCGCCGCCGCCGTGCACTGTGTGTTTTGTTTCAGTTTTGTCAGTTCAGGGAGTTGTTGAGTGATAAAAAACCGTGCCTTGCTCTTTCTATCAACAGCACCACCCCGCCCTAGTGGCTAGCGCACGGTTCCCTCCGATCGCGAGCGCCTGAGATCCATCCCCGGCCACGATGAATAAAAGTGCCACCTTTTTCTTCTCTTTTGCTCACTAACAGCGCCCCCCCCCCCCCCCACCAGTCAGTGACTGTGGGTGCAGCGAACCCTAACCGCACCGAGTCAGCGCCCACGTAGCGCTGGGGCCCGCACGTCAGTCTCTCCGGCTGGCCACACGCACGGTACAAAACGCCAGATCTAGATCTGCGCAGGAACTTTTGCACTGAGCCCCCTGTTTCTCTACTTTTCACACAGAAACACTCACAGATAGTTTTCTATCACGATCAGGTCCTGTAAAATTGCAGAAACACCCCAAAACTTAATATGCTAATAACTTTTAAGTTATAACTCCAAGTAAAATAATCATTATATGTTTATTTATCAGAAAAATGCAATGAATATTAATATGACATTTTTCTGCCATTTTACATCTGTTATTTTAATTGCTTAGTGTAATTTATTTATTGCACCTAAATAATTAAATATGGAACGTGTTAGGCTTTGATTATTGCTGTATTCCATTTAATTTAATTGGATCACCCATGCCATGTGTTGCCATGTTAAACAACATTTAATATTGCTGGTAAATAAATAACTTGCACCTAAATATTAATTGCCGAGGTTGTTTTCTCGCTTAATCTGGATTACCTGCATTGAATTGCATCTTGCAATGCCATGCATCATTCTCGTATGATCATGCTGAATCTTTTGCCGTAGTTGTAAAATGCATCTTTTACGCTTTCCAGTGTTGTTGCTTCTTCGCGGATAAAACATTGAGATGCATGAGCAACGACAAGATCTGCTTCCATGCGGGATTCCAGGCAAGCAAAGTTTGCTTGTTTACATATACCTTGTCTTTCATTCCTGCCGTTGATCTCTGCTACCCTAGTATCCGATTTTTTATCGCGATCCCATCACATGTTTATCCTGCAACCCATACAGCTTTATCCCCACATCGCATCACCTGTTGCATGTTTATATGTTAGCCTTGCGAGTCGTAGCGGATGCTTAGAGTTGATTGTGCGAGTCGTCCGTTGGTCTTATGGTTCATCTGCTTAGTATGATAGATTGTTCTACTTTAATAAAATGCTATCTTGTGTTGGGTATTATAATTAAAAGATAAGGCACCAGGCGGAAGGCCTTGCGAGGTGCTTTGTTCTGCTAAGTGTCAACCTAGGAACTGAGATTTTGTCCTCGGATCCAATTTTGAGCGCACTAACCACTTGTGGGAGGCCCTATGGAGAACCCTCGACTTTGAACGGATCTACAGCTTGTCCATTTGCCGCAAGTAGTTCGGGTTTTCCATTTGCTCATATGCATGTGCATGATGATGATGATGAGAGGTTATGTGATACGGGGGGTCATATAGATGCGGTACGACACGAAGCGGATAGTTCCTACTGTGGTTTGAGCCGCATGGTGGCGTAGTCGCAAACTAATGAGTCCGCAATTGAGATTCGGCCGGACTCCTGACGCAGGTAACAACTCATATGGGTGGCACTTGGACTTGCTGTAGTGAAGGAACGAGTCGTGTTGAGTGGCCCTGATGCTTGCTTGGGTTGATCATACGAGTATGGGTACAGTAGTGCACCCATGCAGGGTATAATCTTATCGATGAGCCATGTCCAAGGTTATGGACGATTTTGGTGATGATGCTGGCTAACAAGATCTAGAAAAATTACACCTAATCATTATCAATTAATTTGACTAGTAATATAGAATTACTTTCACAATAAATGGTAACTAAAACTGTTCAATGTGTGAGTTTCCCGAATTGCTTCCTCATACTTGGTTGAGGGGGTTAACAAGATTGTGGTGATGATGTTTGGTGTTAGTAGTTGTTGGTTACTTAGTCGCTCTCTTATCCCTCTCTGTTTACACGGAAGTTGTAGCGTGTCTCTTTAGGTTGCTAGTGTTGCTGCCGCTAAGTCCACCTCCCCTATATTTTGGGAGATGGTGTAGAAAGTAGACAAGTCGGTTTTTCTTGCCACGGATTGCCCTGACCCTCTTTTGGGTTATGCTTTATGTGCAGTTAACAGGTTTGAAGTCTGACGACGTTAGCTTGGGAATCCCTCCGGCTTGGCTGGGCATGGATATGTGAAAGTGCATGGTTGCCCCCATGCGTGGTTTTGGTAATTAATGACAATCCTTATGGACTAATGTTTACATTGAGATATTGTTATAGATCTTGTCCATGGGAAATTATAGGAGTTCATGTGTTGGACTCTTCAAGAGACTTAATGACCAATGCTCTATTCAAAGGGTTTATATGAAGAATGGTCATGTGTAGAGTTGAGCTCATTGCAAGTATGGCTTGGAATTGAAGATTGAGTGAACAATCATGTTTAACCCCAAGCCATCATACATATCAAGAGAAGAAGATGAAGTGCAAGCTCAATATGATGCATCTCGGAAGATATCTTTTGATTGAAGATTGCAAATGAGACATGAAGACGAAGCTTAGCGAGGCCCTCCCATAATGGAGTATGGGGGAGCATTTAGAGAAGTCTTCATCAAGCATGTGCTAGCAAGCACAAACAAGAAAGGTGTTTCAACCTGAGAGAGTCAAGATCGTCATCATCTAGCTCAAGTGGAATGCTCATGTCAAAGGTATGATCTTGATAGGGCTATAGTATAGATAGGCGTACTATCAAGAGGGGCTCTCGAGTGAGTAACTTGATCGCATCTTTGTGGAGAGCTCAAACCTTTGCATGCTTGGCATATCATCTTTCTTGGTTCTTATTTGGTTTTTCTCCGTGTTGAGTTTTGGTGCTTGTCGTGATCTTCATGACAAGACCAAGTCCTTCGAAAATGGTTTTACTTTGGAAAACTTGTTGCCTTTTATCCATTTGAGGATTTAGAGCTTGTTTTATCTCCATACTAAGCTCTAGTTCATCAAAAACATATTCCGTATGAATATATTGTTGGGTTTTTGATGAAGGAGTTTTTACTAGTTTGCATTGTTTAGGAAAGTTCAACCTTTCCCCATTTGGTTTTATCCTCACATGATGGACTGTGATGTTTTTATGCACATTCAAGTAGAGCTCGTTGTAACGATTCCAACGAGACAAAAATCATCGAAAACGGAGTCCGGATGGAAAAGATATTGACATTTTCGTTTATCAGTTTATGCTGTTTTTTGCTATGGCGGTAGTACCGCCGCGGTACCGCCCGAGGTACCGCCGGAGCTAACAGAGAGCCGTTTTCGGCGGTACCGGGAGCGGTAGTACCGCTGCCCGTGGTTGTAGTACCGCTACGGAAGCCTGTTTTCAGCCCGTTTTGATGCCCTAACTCCCTAGGGGGGCGGTAGTACCGCTAGGGCCAGCGGTAGTACCGCTACGGCATGAATATGCACCCAACGGCTAGATTTTGGGTTGAGCTATTTAAGGGGCCTTCTTCCCAATGGTTTTCTAAGCTTCTAGCAAGTCTTTCTCCTCTCTCTCCTCCATTGTTGCCCTTTGGAAAGCTTGCTCTTCCTCTCCATCCCTCCCATGGTTCTTGCTAATATTTGAGGGAAAGTGAGAGGTGATCTTGATCTACGTTTTCACCGGTCGATTTCTCCTCTAAGTGAGGGAAACCTTGTAGATCTTGATATTGGAGTTCTTGGTGCATCTCCTCTTTGTTCTTCCTCTCTTATTCCCCCATAAGCATTTGTTGCTTTGTTGGAATTTGAGAGTGAAGAATTTTGAGCACTTGTGCTCTTGCCTTTTGCATTTGGTGCATCGGTGTGCTCTCCACGAGGATTCGTGGAAGTTGAAAGTTTGTGAGTTTGTTACTCTTGGGTCCTTGGACCCTAGACGCCTTTGTGCTGGTTGGACCCTGGTCACTTGAAGCCGTTTGGGAGCCCCCAATCCCATTGTGGATTGTGCCTCGGATTGTTGTTGGAGGCCGTTCGGGAGCCCCCAATCCCATTGTGGGTTGTGCCCCGGATTGTTGTTGAAAGGCTCCGGATTCCTCCTCGAAGGAATTCCGATAGTGGAAGGTGAACCAAGCCTTTGTGGTGCGGTTCACCGGAGAAGAAGGTGAAACCTTTGTGGTTGTTGAACCGTTGTGTCGGTTCACACCTCTCCAACGAGACGTACTCCCTTAACAAGGAGGAACTCGGGAATACATCCTCGTCTCCGCGTGCCTCGGTTGTTTCTATACCCGAGCTTTTACTTATGCACTTTACCTTGTGATAACCTTCGTGCTTGAAGTATTCTATTGCTATCACCTTGTTGTTTATCTTGCTTAGCATAAGTTGTTGGTGCACATAGGTGAGCCTAGTTTATTTAGGTTGTCGGCTTGTTAGTTTAAACACCTAGTTTTATTCCGCAATTATCAAGACTAAACCGGAAATTTTTTAAACCGCCTATTCACCCCCACCCCTCTAGGCGACATCATTGTCCTTTCAATATGGAACCATTGCTTATATTCAGGACTCTTAGTCAAATTTGCATCTTATCCGTAGTCGGATACTATTTTTGCTTCCGCTGTCATTTGTATCTCTGTATTGTATCATTTGTATCTTGACTCGTTGGAGTCGTTGTTGTAATTATATCTTTGTTGTATTTGTGGATGTATCGGAACTGTTGTAATGTTATCACAATTCCACCCACATAATGCGCATGTCTCGGCGTGCACATTATGTCTGGTGGGCGACCTAAAATCGTTATTATGCGGATTTCGACGGGATCGCTTATATCTACATAGTACTAATTTTAGGGTGTCACACTAGGTATGCTGCTGGGATATCTTGTGGTTGTTCTCTCTTCATCTGATTTATGTAATCCATCGCCATTTTCCTAAATTCGCGGCAGCTTCCCATTGTGTGATGTGATGTCAACCGTCATGTCGCCGGGTCTTTTAACATATGGAGTCTGCACTCATCCTCCATCTTTTCTTGAAATGATTTCTCGACTCTTGACTCTGAGCGCTTCTGCCAGTCTTGTCTTCTTTAGCTTCCGCGGTGGTCTCGACCTCGGTCGTCATGTCTGTCGACTAGCCTATCTCATTTGTAGTTATCATCTTGTGTATCCCGGCGATCGTCTTGCCGTCTGCTTCGCCGGTTGTCTTGTATTCTTTCATCTTGATTTCGGTCGTCCTGCGAGAATCCAGCTGCTACAAATTTGACCTTGTCCTTGCCGCGGTGATCGTAGTCGCGCCTTCTTCGCTTGTCATCTCTATCCCGTCGGTCCCGGCTGTCCCGGTGGTCGCGACTGTCTCGTCTATCCCGATGTCGTTGTGGCGAGTGTGGATTTTTGCTCTAGACTGCGTCTTCGCCATCTGCCGATTCAGTTGCTAGCTTCATGAGCTCTGCCATGTTTTTTGGTTTTTGCCGTCCGAGTGCTTCCCTGAAATCTTTTCTGTAGACTCCATTCGTGAAGGTGTCCATTGCTCTATCTTCTGATATTGCACCCACGGAGTTCCGGATGGAGGCCCACCTTCTGATGTAAGACCTAAGCTTCTCGTATGTCTTTTGACGGCATGCTCTTAACTCTTCAAATGTTCTCGACCTTTCGCAAAGAGGGTCGAAATATTTTATGAAGTCCTCCTGGAAGTGATCCCAAGAATCGTAGGCTCCTTCGGGTAAAGACTTGAGCCTGTCGCGGGATGTGCCTTCAAGCATCAACTGTATGTATTGTAATGCCATCGTCGTTGTTCCTCGTTGGCATATGACTGCCAGCTTGTAATCTTCCAGCCATCCCGAGGGTTCTTGTTTTGAGTTGAATTTTGGCATGGTTGGTAAACCAAACTTCTTTGGGAGTTTTGCTTCTTCGATCTGTCGAGTGAAACATTGTGCTCCGCATGGTCCTGCGTTGCGATTGTCGGGTGTTTCACGACTACCTGATCTCCTGGACCTGCTTCTTGAGCGGCTTCTTGATCTGCGACGGCTTGAGTTTTTCCTGCCGCTGCTTCCCTGAGGACTGCGACTGGAACGTTCTCTCGAGCGGCTCCTGCTTCGTCTCCTCCTTCTTCCGTCTACCAATTATTTTGCTGCGATTTCCAGGGCCTTCATTTTCTGTAGGTATCTTGCTTCAGCAGGATCACCTGCTAGCGGTTTTGCTTCTCTAAGGTATGCTCTTATGGATATGAGGGCTCCTTCAGCTGTTTTGGGTTGGATTATTCCGTCAGAGTCGACAGTTAGGAATGAGTTGTTCAAGTTTCGAGTGACGTCTGCCTTTTCGTGTTCGGGGATTCTGTCGACTCTGGATCTGTGTCGTGCCTCGGTTGCCCCTGTAGAGCTCATGGATAGTTGTCGTCTGCGTGCGCTTGATATGCTTGCTTGTCTTCTTCGCTCTTCGAGTGTTGCTCTGTACTGCTTCAAGCGTTGCGATTCTTGCCAGTTGAAGTAGTTGTATGTTGCCAACTCATCTGGAGTTGCGTCTGCTGGCATCATTATGCCTTCTTCAATGACCTTTGTCACCTTTGCAGCCATTTTTGCCGTGTTGTCCAGGGTGGTTGTCCGTGGATACTCGCCGGGTTGCCGATTAGCTGCGTTTTTCGACATTTTCGCGGCTGTTGCCACGTAAACCTGCTGGGGTATGTGGTAAGGATATGTGTAGTCTGAGTGCTCTTCATATGTTGCTTCAATATGTCTATTGTAACATCCCAACATTTTATAATGTTCAGAAATCACCAAAATTTATTACTTTTGTTTTTGATTAACATAAAATATTAAAATGCATAAGAAAACCAATTATAAAAGACTTCAGGCATATTAAAAAGGTTTATTAATTCAAACATCTCAAGTAATCACTAATTTTCAATACATGTTTCAAGTTAAGCATTTTAATTATTCCATTGTTTTTCTAAAGTCTCATATTATAAATTGACAAATGTGTTACAAACTTTCAAACCATTTTATTCTAATAAAATAGTTTACTTATAAGAAATTGATTTCAACCACTTAGCCATATCTATTCATAAATTCAAGACTATTAAAATGGTATAATTACCAAATGGTATTCATTCTTTTAAATAAGTTCAAAATATAGTTTGGAAATTATAAGCCTATAGTTTATAACTTTAAAACTTCATAAATTAAAATTATTGAATTATCCAAATAAACATTTCATTTGCTTAAATGAATTTTATTTTATTTCAAAGCATGAAATGACTAATATATTCTAAATAGGAAATGAATTAAAACTAAAATCTTTTCCAAAGTTGTTATGAAGTTTCAATTGAATTATCTTAATATAAAATATAATGGTGCACAAATTATTTTGAATTAAAATAAATACATTATTTTCCCTTTTTATTTTCATATAGTATGTGTTATGTTATTTAGTATTATACTAAAGCCTAAAATGAATTTAGTATTTGGAAATGACTTTAAATGACTTAAATTCAAACATATAGGAATGTGGGTATTTTACAAATTTTATTTACCCAAAAGAAAATTTAATTAAGATATAATTTCAAATTTGACCTTAAGTGTCAAATTTGACCATAAGTGTCATATTTGTATTAAATCAATATTTCAAAATATTATTTTTCAAAAAAATAAAAAACATACCCACTAATGGTTTAAAGCATAGATATGAATTTTACAAAAAAATTGAAATCTGTTTGATCTCATTTGGACATTTAAATCAAAAGATATGAATTAAATAAATAAATAAATAAATGCTGACGTCAGCATCGTCTTCCTCGTCCCGCATGAAAATCACTCCCGTGATTGCTTCCAAATCCGGCTCCAATCCAGGCGCCATTTGCGGGATTTCTTTCGGCCGACCAGGCCTATAAGTAGCCCTCGAGCTCTTCGTTCTCCTCCCCCTCGAAACCCTAGAAATCCCGCCACAAGGCCGCCGCAGTCCTCCGCCGCCGTCCGCCGTTTCCGCCGGCAAGTTTCGAGATTTTCGTCGACGACCGAGCCCCCCGAACCCTCCTTTCCCTCTCATTCTTCCTTGCACCTTCGTGCGCATCACGGTGACGTGTTTCGCCAAATTTTTCCGTGCCAGTTCATGCAGTGCGCCCGCACCCGAAGCTCGCCGCCGCCCGACTCAAGTCCGGCGAGCAACCGGAGAAGGCACGAGACGCTCCGGCCTCCGTCACTTCGCCAACGTCTTCCCCGCGACCTCCGCTTCGCTCTGGTACGACTCGTTCATCCCGGGGGATAGTGTATTGTGAAGAACGTCGCGACGCCACCATCTGTATCGTCTCCGGTGAGGTCCTCCGGCGAGCTCCACCACCAGGTAATGGTCAACGCCTCCCCTCCGTCCGATCTGAAATCAACGCACCAGATTAGATTCCATTAATCCAACCGGTACGCTCAGATCTGATCCATTGGATCTGGATCTGACGGCCCAGATTGCTTCACTTATCCACGTCAGCCGCACAGTCAGTGCCCAGTCAGCTGCCACGTGGAAAATGAATTTCTTATTTAGATTTAATTGGCAGTTTTGCAGAAAAGCCCCTGTCACTTTGATATGTCATAACTTTTTAACCACTTATCCAAATTTAACAAACTTTATATTTTTGGAAATCCCTCGACATGTAGAATATTTTAGATCTGCCAAAATTCAAATTTGACTAAGTTTAAAATATTCAAATTTCAAATGGAAGATTTGAGTATATTTGTCATAACTTTAAATCTATAATCCCAAAAATTGCAAATAAAATTGTTTTAGAAACTTTAGAATATTTGTAGTGTGATGCCTCTGTTATAAAATATTTTTGAGTAATATTTGAATGAATTCATAGTTATATATTTAAATTGAATAGTTTGAATATTTTCAACATAACTTTTAATGTAAACATTATTTTTGGATAAATCCAATTGCAATAAATGTATTTAAATCCCCTATGTCTATTAATACTAATTATAAAATTTTGTTATAAAAATTTAAATCACATAAGACTTTAATCTTATATTTATTCCTTTATTATATTTTGTGAAAATAGAAATTAATATAATTGCATTAGCATAATTGTTCATGTGATTAAAAATTGCATTTCATGCAAATCATATTTTATTTTGTAGTTGTATTTCCCATAAGAAAACTCCTTCCCCATTTTCTCTAAGTTAGAAATATTTTCAACTTAGCATTTCGGTAAAGTGATACACTTAGACACTTAGGATTTTCAACATGGAGCTAGAAGACCAATGAAGGACTTAGAAGAAAACAGACTCTGTAAGCATCCCAAGATGTCAAGCACTTAGAAGAAAAGTGAGAAGAAGTTCAAGAAGCACAACCTCCCTTCTATTCTCTAAGTCTTTCTCTCTGTCCTTTCTTCTTCTCTGAGACTTCATGAAGACTAAGTAAATCCAAGACTAGCCGAGGTGATACAAAAATCATCAAGTCTGAAGATTATTCAAGTCTAACAAGAATTCAATCAAGACACCACGAAGGAAAAAACTACAAGTCTGGAAATGAAGCCTGGAAGATCAACTACACCTTTCTTTCTACCTTTTTCCCTCTTCCCTAGTCTTGTCTTTTAAGACTTAAAATTTTTTTTATCATGATGTTATCATCTTTAAAGTCATTTCGACACCCATTTTCGCTTTGCATTAACTTAAAATATTTTCTTAACATGACATACATCTCTAGTCTTTAGGAATATTTTGCACCTCATGCATAAACATATTTTTCTTAGAAGTTTTATGAAACTTGTTTGTTCACTAGATATGAGCATGTATGTTTGATGATTGTTGTTTGTTGATTGTTGTATTGTTGTTTGCTTATATTGTTTAGATTAAACGGAGAGCAAACGTTCGTGTTGAAAAGAGTTTGTGAACAACGAAAACATTCAAAGGCAAGTGTCACACCTCATAATCTTCCTATTATTTTATATATGCATTACTTAGTGTATTTTATATAAGCATGTGTAGGATAGTATTTCTATGCTAAACCTGTGTAGAAATTCCTTATTCCTGAGTCTAGGCTCCTATGCAATACTTAGTAGAATTATAGATGCCATGCAATGGATGAAAAGTTTTACAAAATATTAAGTGACTACTGAGGACTGTGCTAGGCACCAATTTTGGTTGTAAGGTTGAATCCCTACCTTTCACTTATCTTGGTTTACCACTAGGCACCACTAGGCCTAGGATGGAGGACCTGCTTGGCATTATACAAAGAATTGACAGAAGACTAGTTGGGATTGCTGATACACTCTCATATGATGGTAGACTTATTGTTGTTAAATCCATTATATCGGCCATTCCCAATTTTGCAATGTGCACCTTAAAGCTGCCTCTGGGTTTTTTGGATTATGTGGAAGGAAATACAAGAGGTTTCTTCTGGAGAGGAAAGGATATCCACAAAAAAGGAAAATGTCTGGTTAAATGGGAGACAGTATGCAAACCTAAAAAGGCTGGAGGCCTTGGTGTTCTTAATCTGAGGACTCAGAATTGTGCCCTGTTATTAAAGCACCTTTTTAAGTTTATGAACAAAGCAGATATGCCATGGGTTCAGCTCATTTGGCGGGCTCATTATGCTGAGGGAAAGATCCCTCAAAATTCAAATCCTTGCGGCTCATTCTGGTGGAAGGATTGCTTGACACTTCTATCTTCCTTTTTGGAGTTAGCTTCTGTAAAACCTGGTGATGGTAGTACTATTCGGCTGTGGTTTGATAATTGGTCAGATGATCTCCTGCGAAATAAGATGCCCCATCTTTGCTCATTTGCGAGGAGTCAGGAGATTGCCTTAAAACAAGCTTGTGCTATGATCAGCGATGAGAATATCTTTGATATGTTTCATACTCCAATCTCTCCTATAGCAGCTCAACAATGTGTTGAACTTCAGTCTACTATTCTGAATAGAGATGACATATCTGTTCCTGATCAATGGTTACTCTCACCCTCTTTCAAACCTTATTCTAGCAAAAGGGTTTATGCTAGACTCTCAACTTCAGAATTGGCTCCTATACCCATGAGGTGGATATGGAAATCATGTGTTCTCCCCAAGCATAAAATTTTCTTTTGGTTGCTCCTACAAGATAGGTTGAACACAAGGGAATTGTTGGCAAGAAAGAATTTCATCATTGAATCTTATGATTGCATTCTCTGCTCTGATGGTGGTTTTGAGGATTACAGACACCTTTTCTTTGAATGTGATTTCAGTCGTAATTTCTGGTGGAAGCTTAATTTGGAGTGGAATGCTGATCTTGATCTGATGCTTATGTTCATGGAAGCAAAAAGAAGATATAATTTGATTTGCTTCAAGGAAACACTAATTGTTGGATGCTGGGCGATCTGGACGCACAGAAATAGAAGTATTTTTGATAATCAGGAGATCGACCTGGATGTTTGGTTCCAGGATTTTATTTGTTGTTTTAAGCTTGTGATGCACAAAGCTAAACCATCTCTAAGGGAGGGTATGACCCAATGGGTTGATACCTTATGAACACCTACTTCTGTATTATTTTATTTGTTGTGAATGAGAAAATAGAAAATGAGGCAGTAGGGGTTTACCCTACTGTTTTTGCGCTTCAAAAAAAAAGGACTGTGCTCGTGGTTGTCTTCGCCTAGGATGAATGTCTATTCTACTTAGGGCCGTGAGCATGGTGATTTTCACCTGAGAGTGTACATCCACTAAGTTAATGAACCACTTGGGTGGTAAGTGGTAGTATGGTTTATGTTGAGTGGCGACTCAGGTCCATGTCTATGGTTCCTGGAGTATGTGCACTTGTGGATGGCCACCCAGGGAACAGAGGAATCTGAAGAACTCCGAGTGACGATTTCTTCCAGTGCAGCCATTGCCAATGGGCTCTGGCTTGATCAACTATGTTGCGTGGACTCTCTCCGGCTTGACAAGATAATGTAAGGGGTGTTAGGTGGAACGGGTCAAGCCAGAGTGGGAGGGAAAATGCTTCTGAAAGATCTCGTCTCATTATTCTCCTTTTCCTTATCACTATAAGTGTGTAAAGGATAGTTTGGGTTGAATGGGTACAATGGTGAACGTGCACAACCTCTGCAGAGTGTAAAACTAAGTACTTAGCCGTGTCCCCGGTTAGGACAATTTGAGCAGCTGATCACGGACGTCAAACGGAGGATTCCACCATTCCAACTTCAGAAATAAAACTTGATGGGTGAACAAGGGAAGATGAGATTATAGTTTTCATGCCATACTTGTCTTGATTTGAAGAAAGTGTTCTCAAAAGAGTAGGAAAATTTGGCTTTATGCAAAATAGCCTTGAACTCCACCAGCGAAATATGCATATAGGCTATTAGAGTTATTCCAATAAGTGTCCACCATAGTGTCACTTGCCAGACTCCATTTTTAATGGAATCTTACCCACGCTGTTGCAATATTTTTCTTATTGCAGATTGATCATATGACGAGTGAGGTTTCGTTTACAGGTTTCGAGTCTACAACCAACATGTTTTCGCCTGTGGCAGCATGAAAGTGATAGAGACTCACTGCTACTGTATTTCCGCTATTTACTCTTTCAAAGCTAGCTTTATGCTATGAAACTTGTATTGAATATTTTGTAAGTATGGATCATCGATGTAATAAAATTGATACTTTGTTGTGATATTACATCGTAAACTATGTGTGCAAACGAATCGATCCAGGGATTTGCACTATACACAGGTATCTTTCTTATTTAAAGTGCAGGTACGCTAAGATGGTATCAGAGCCAGGTTGCCTGTAGGTTCGAAACCCCTAGGATTGGTCAGAGACCAAAAGTCAAATATTTTTAAATATACTAGATTTCAAACTTGAGAATTTTTTAAAAAATCACCTTTCTATTTTTACATTAATTTTCTTGTCTTGTATCTTTTTCCTTTTCGCTTCAAATTCTAATACTCTTACATGTTCAAAATTTCAGATGGGAGAGTACACTGAGACCGCGTATGCTGGTGTTTTGTCGGATTTCATCTTTGGGAGGCACCTGTCCAGGTTGACAAGTCAATTGAAGCTACCACCGCCCTATTTCCGAGGAAGGAAGGAGGAGACCGACATACCTATCGTGACGCGTTGGGAAATCCGCATAATCATGACCCCAGATCCCACGATGCCGGACTTCGAGCCCGTGGACTATGTCACCTACTACCTAGAGTGGATTGAAGGAGTGAACATAGCTATGATGGACTTAATGGCCCGTTTGTGTTATAAGTATTGCAACAAGCTAACTAGCAAACCAAGGAAGGAATGCAACAGTCTCTCATGAAGATCCTGGAGGAACAAGGGCAAGAGGTTAAATCCAAGAAAAATCTTAGCCACATAAGTTGCTACAAGTGCAAACAAAAGGGACACTATGTCGTGGCTGCCCTGAGTGGAAGAAGGATACATCTCTCCAAGGACCGAGGGGAAAACGTGAGTGCTAAAACTTTCCGTATCCACCACATGCCATCGTATTTTGAATACTTGTACGCTCTACATCAGAGAACTAAACAAGATTAAACAAAGTTTCTAGACTGACCACAAAAATTTCGTTTAAGGGTTGTAGCCACCCAGTTAAATTAAACCCGTTGCATAAACACAGAGATCCCAAACTGTCTCTCTTCTAGCCTCCCCAAATCAGAAAAATCATCCTCTGCTAGTTCTCAAGTTTCCATGTCAAAACATTTACATTTCTCAAACCTCTCGAGTTATCAGAATCATTCAATCATTTGCTTTCTTTCTATCTTCTCCGAATCTCGGGGACGAGATTCCTTTTAAGGGTGGTAGTCTGTAACATCCCAACATTTTATAATGGTCAAAAATCACTAAAATTTAAAACTTTTGTTTTTGATTAAAATAAAATATTAAAATGCATAAGAAAACCAATTATAAAAGACTTTAGGCATATTAAAAAGTTTATTAATTCAAATATCCCAAGTAATCACTAATTTTCAAAACTTGTTTCAAGTTAAACATTTTTATTATTCCATTGTAGTTTCTTAAGCCTCATATTATAAATTGACAAATGTGTTACAAACTTTCAAACCATTTTATTCTAATAAAATAGTTTACTTATAAGTAATTGATTTCAACCACTTAGCCATATCTATTCATAAATTCAAGACTATTAAAATGGTATAATTGCCAAATGGTTTTCATTATTTTAACTAAGTTCAAAATATAGTTTGGAAATTATAAGCCTATAGTTTATAACTTTAAAACTTCATAAATTAAAATTAATGAATTATCCAAATAAACATTTCATTTACTTAAATGAATTTCATTTATTTTCAAAGCATGAAATGATTAATATATTCTAAATAAGAAATGAATTAAAACTAAAATCTTTTACAAAGTTGTTATGAAGTTTCAATTGAATTAACTTAATATAAAATATAATGGTTCACAAATTATTTTGAATTAAAATGAATACATTATTTTCCCTTTTTATTTTCCCTTTTTATTTTCATATAGTATGTGTTATGTTATTTAGTATTATACTAAAGCCTAAAATGAATTTAGTATTTGGAAATGAGTTTAAAGGACTTAAATTCAAACATATTGGAATGTGGGTATTTTACAAATTTTATTTAGCCAAAAGAAAATTTAATTAAGATATAATTTCAAATTTGACCTTAAGTGTCAAATTTGTATTTAATCAATATTTCAAAATATTATTTTTCAAAAATGTTCAAAACATACCCACTAATGGATTAAAGCATAGATATGAATTTTACAAATTTTTAGAAATTTGTTTGACCTCATTTGGACATTTAAATAAAAAGATATGAATTAAATCAGTAAAATCAAAAAAAAATCCTTGACGTCAGCATCGTCTTCCTCCTCCCGCACGAAAATCACTCCCGTGATTGCTTGCAAATCCGGCTCCAATCCAGGCGCCATTTGCGGGATTTCCTTCGGCCGACCAGGCCTATAAGGAGCCCCCGAGCTCTCCGTGCTCCTCTCCCTCGAAACCCTAGAAATCCCGCCACCAGGCCGCCGCAGTCCTCCGCCGTCGTCCGCCATTTCCGCCAGGAAGTTTCGAGGTTTTCATCGATGACCGAGCCCCCCGAACCCTCCTTTCCCTCTCATTCTTCCTTGCACCTTCGTGCGCATCACGGTGACGTGTTTTCCCTAAATTTTTCCATGCCAGTCCGTGCAGTGCGACCGCACCCGAAACTCGCCGCCGCCCGACTCAACTCCGGCGAGCAACCGGAGAAGGCACGAGACGCTCCGGCCTCCGTCATTTCGCCAAGATCTTCCCCGCGACCTCCGCTTCGCTCTGGTACGACTCGTTCATCCCGGGGGACAGTGTATCGTGAAGAACGCCGCGACGCCACCGTCGGTATCGTCTCCGACGAGGTCCTCCGGCGAGCTCCACCACCAGGTAATGGTCAACGCCTCCCCTCCGTCCAATCTGAAATCAACGCACCAGATTAGATTCCATTAATCCAACCGGTACGCTGAGATCGGATCCATTGGATCTGGATCTGACGGCCCAGACAGCTTCACTTATCCACGTCAGCCGCACAGTCAGCGCATAGTCAGCGCCCAGTGTGAGGACCCCTCTGACTACCCGTCAGAGTTGCCAACGTTATGTACACAGATCACGATCCCAATGATTAGTGCATCGCGATCACATAACCAACATGGTATACAAAGTTACATCATACAACTCGAATAGAATAAGACTTACATAAATACTGGTCACATGACCAAGTATGCAAACATCGTCGCACATGACGAAAATGAACTAAGTTACAACGGAAGATTTCGACTAGCGTCGGCCCTCGTCACGTCTTGACGCATTCCCACAGAGCAGCTGAGCGGGACACTCAGTTGGCGTAGTCGTCGGCGTACTCCTCCTTCTTGTCGTATCTCTCCTCATTGAAAACTTGGACGTTGGAATATCCAGGAACATAGCCATATGAGTACATTTACGTACTCGCAAGACCACCTCTAAGGCTTAAGTTTTCATGATAATGCAAGAAAACATTTTTCGAAAACTGTGATAGCTGCTATATACGACTATAGGGCTTAGTTTTCGAATACGATGATTTTAGGCATAGAGACTACGACATCTCTATATCTTTGTTGAAGAAAAACATTTAGAGATAAAATTCTCTTCTCTTAGATATAGCAATGACATATCTAAGTTCAAACTTTCTTTTGTAAAACCTTTAAAAACGTTAGGATGGGGATACCCCTTTTTCCTGACTTGAGATCCGACTGATTGTCTCCCCGAGACCAACCATCTTCTCCCAAATTCCATACCTCCCAGGTACCTCCTCATTCCACCTAAACACTTTCCTTTTTAAAACAACTTCTTTCCCCAGGAGCCCAGTGTGGCCTTTCCAACCGTCCATGACCGCGGACGCGGCTATTCGAATAGATTTACACTCTGCAGAGGTTGCACACTTTACCCACACCTATCGGTCGTTCCGCCGTGTCTGCCACGGCCCGTCATACAACAGCATGCGGGGGTCCGGATAACATGATCAAAGCTTTCCACTATGTCCACCCTAGTATCGGGGCCTCCCGGTAGGTTTTTTCTCCTCGGCACTGTGTGCTCCGCTAGACCTCTTGGTCTTTCCTCGGGACGCCACACCGCCACGTCAGGAGACCCGCCCTAATCGTCCGGCTGCTGGTCCTCAGCAGTGTATTGTCTCTTCCGGACGACAACCCGACTTCGAAGGCCCAGCCCTCATAGAAAGTATGAGAGACCCAAGACTAAAACAGACAAGCTTCCGTCTAAGCCCTACCCATGTCAGGTAGTGTGGTTGCACGGGTTAATTGTTCGAGCGGCAGCAGGTACTTCGAAATTAAACCTCCACCTCCGACTGCTCCAAGCAGCTCGGGTTTTTGCAACATCTCGGAATGCTCTCAGCAACTCGGGTTTTCCTATAAACATTCTTTTCTCTCTTATTGCTCCCAACAACTCAGGTTTTCCTCCGTAAAACAGTTTTATCAAACAGGCTCCCATCCTAATCTTTTTGATGGAGCCTTCAACAACAAGGCTCACCAAATAAACCCTTTTTATAACACCTATAGTATTCTAGTAGACATCTTCGGCCAAACAATATTTTGTAAAATAGTTTTCGGGTGGCAAGGTGCCACAAAAGAAGTAAAACTTGCATTATTTTATTTTGAAAACAAAACATGTTTGATAAAATAGTAGGATTGATTATAATGGTGAGCTGGCTTGCCTGGCTCAGCAATATGTCTGTGGTCTTGATCTTGATGTTCCTCAGGTTCATTCCTCACTTCCCGTTCCTTCCCGATCGTATCGAACGTAGTAAAAAGGAAAATGAACCACACTCAGAACACCAGACAAAAACCACAAGGACATAACAAACAACAAGCATTGTACAAGACACTCAGATACAAACAGCAGCAAACAGCTCCTTTAGCTATACAACAACAATCAACAAGGTCCATAGAGCTAAGACAATAACAGATTCTCCAAAAACTATACACAACAACTCTGAGTATTAAAAAGGTAGTTTTTCAGTTAATTATAACAACACATTACTTAGGGTTATTATATCATTTAATAAGAGTTGTTATATTTTTTTCAGGAAATACTTCAGACAAAAGTATCTTAGTAGATTAGTAAATACTTCAGACAAAAGTATATTAATTGTTTAGGAAATACTCCAAACAAAAGTATCTTAGTCAGACCAGCAAGTATTAGTATTAACACGAGCATTGAGCACCCTCACATGCAACCATGTTACTAGCTCAAGAAACACCTACTAACAAGTAACTAAGAGACAAATAATAGTAACATCACGGTCCAAACAAGTTTATGACTAAGAGATAAAAATGTGCATTAAGCCTATTTAATAATACACTGCAATTAATACCACTTCAACAATTAAACCAAACAATCACACAGTAAACAAGTGCTGACAGCAAATCTTGAAGAGAACAAACCATACAACAATCATTACAAAGCACAAACAATTACTGTATAGCATTTAACACCAAACAATCATTCACATGCATGACACACAAATGAAATTTAATGCAACTCCTAGGAAACAAGATGAACTATGGGAAACTCAAAAGTGAATGGGCTAGCAATACTTTTAGGAAATTCCTTAAGGTTATTAAAGGATAACCTAAGTTTCTAGACTTATGAGATACTAAGCACCTCAACACATAACAATTGAGGTAAAACAGGAATTTATCTCGTTACATTTATTAGATAAATAAGATGATGCTTAAAGAGATAACACATGACACACAAACATACCCACAAGCAAAGCATATAAACACAATTGATATTATTATTAGGGTACAACGTGAATAATGCTAAACATAAGTAAACAATGCACCACACATTATCAAAGTGGTTTAATCAAGTCATTAGTATTGGGTTATGGTTCTGACCTTCAAAAGTTGATTAGTAATATTTCTACAATTCATATTTGCTAAGAACAGATGATTAAAAGCTAATACTTCTATTAGTCAAATGTTGCTGTTTTGGTAGATAAATCATAACTCCTAAAATAATGTTCATAAAGCAAAATCCTTCTACCAGAATACACCTAGCAACCATATGAAGTGGTGAAAATTGGATTTGCAATAAAAGTTATTACTCAACAGGAGTTAAAAATCATACAAATGCTATTTGTCTCAATACCAAAAAGATTGTATCTTCAGTTTTAGGAATCTCCTGAATGCAAGGTTAATTCCTATGGATAGGTAGTTCCTTAAGTTTTCTGTAGAAATTGGATTTACTCAATTTGGACACTCCTAGCTCCATATATTTCAGTTTTAGTGGAACACACACATTTTACCATTAATGGTGTACAACATAAGATATAAATTATTTTTACACAAACCCAACTTTTCATGCTTAGGAAAACACATAAGTATCCAATAAAATTACTCTTAATTTATTTGTACAAACATATATAGCACCAAACATTAAAATCAAACACATGCAATAAACAGAAAATAAAAATATTCTGTTTCTAGTGTAATAACTTACTGTTTTAGAAAATAATCTACCAAGAGAAAATATAACATTTAAAATTCTACCAAGCTAGTATATAATAGCGACTACTAATATCTACCACATACAATTGGATTTTCTCAACAAAAAAAATTTAATAATGAACTAAAAATCTCCAAAGTGGTACTGGTGTCAAACTTAAACATGATAGAACTATAGTTATGAACATCTCCTGCATGCAAGGCTTATAGATCTAGGTAGGTATTCTAACTGTCTTTCCATATAACTAAAGTTTTATAATTTTGGATATATAAAACTCAAGTTATTAAGTAAATGGTGCAAATTTCACTTTTTACAATATTGAAGATAGAGCACACATAAAAACATATTTTTGAGGAAGGCCAGTGCCAAATGGTTAAGAAAACTCATAGCTACTCAAAACAATTTGAATTAACCAATTTGGATAAGTAGCTCTCCCACAAATGAATTAAAACTAACAAGAAAATTTCTAGGAAAAAAGACAGGAAAAGGATTTAACTGAAAAAAACGAAAAGGGCCAGATCTAGAGCACGACGGCGCGTACGGAGATGGGCCGGCCCAGGCGGCGCGCGGGAGCTCCAGGGAGGTAAGTCACCGCTGGATCGGGAGCGAACGGCCGAGATTAGATAGCCAGGGATTCAAAGGAGACCGTTGATGTGAAGATCTACGGTTCCTAGTCATCTTCCTCCTCGAGACACGTAGGACATGGGCAGAAACCCTAAAGAAGGACGCGAGCTCGAGCTGCTCACCTAGGGCGCACGCCGGACGACGGAGAGGGGTGGAGGAGGACAGTGAGGGCTCGGGGAGGTCGCGGGTGTCCGCATAACTCGTCGGCGAGCTCCAGGCCGATGGCAGCGTCGAGGATGTCCGGCACGGACATGGCGTGGCCGCGGCGTTTCCGGTGCACCTGAAACCAAACGATAATGTCTAAGTGGAAGCCAGAAGAGAGGGGAGTGAGCCAGGGCAAGGAGTAGGAGAAGAGGGGGCCGGAATCCATGGCATTTGTGCTCGAGAGCTTCGGGTCCGAGCTGGGGTTCTCTGCACGTTCCTGGCAAGGGGGAGAAGAGAGCTCGTGATATTTTGCAGGGGGTGAGGGAGTGGAGGTGCAGGAGTGTACTGGGCAAGGGAATAGCTCGTGTGAGGTTTTGTGGTCTCTTACCCGAGAGGGTGACCTAAAAACACACACACGGGCATGACAAGGGAGACAGAAGGTAGGGGGTGGGTGATTGGAGGAGTCAGGCGGTGGAGGAGCGTCTGCTCGCACTGTTGCAAGGTTTGGAGGCTAGCCACTGTCCCTAAGTCCTTGGAGGAGTTGAAATAATGGATGAGGGGTTTTCTGCCCGCTAGGTGCTCGACACAATGCCATAGAGAAAAGGACAAGGAGTTGATGTGCTAGGGTTTGGCAGGGGCGAGTCCAAGGGGTCTAGGGGGTGTTTGGGTATCCAATGCTTGCCTAAGACCTGGGTTTGGGAGGAGGGCAGTGGATGTTTTTAGATGTAGAAGATATTTGGGCTGATTAGATTAGGCCACTAAACATAGATGCATTGGTCAACTTCTTGACAGTAAAATTATAACACAGACTGGGTTGGCTAGACGACAAATAGATTTAACATTTTGATTAAAAGTTTGGGTCACAGGGGTTCAATAACATCTAGATACAAAATTTTCAAAATGCTACTCTCTAACACATCCTAAGGCCACCTTATGTTTAAGCACTCAGAACAAGCAAGAGTTAGTGATTAAACATTTTTGTAAAATTTAAAGGAGGCTATAAATGGAAAGTAGAGGTGATGTAGATAGTGCTAGAGGTTTTGTATTTCCAAGATGAACAAACTAAACCCTAATTGTCATGCTCTAGGAATGTTAAAAATTAATGGAAATGAAGATAGTTGTTTCTTATTAAAAAAAGGATAATCTTTGAGTTTCTCCTAAAATCAGCATAATAATCAATGGTTAAGCACACCACAACCATATGACACAACATTTAAAGCATGAATGATCTCAATTAAATTATATAAATAAAATGTTGTCTCATACACCCCACATGACACACATAAAATATCACACTTATGGGAAACAATTGGGGCACATAACATCTAGGTCAACCACACATACAAATAGATAAACACCCACACAATTGTATCACTAACCAAACTTTTAATATAAATCAAAAATATTTGTGAGGAGGTGATCAACAAAATCAAGAAAGGGTATTTTTGGTGGGAATAGAATTAAACAAACATTTTTTTGGAAATGATTACCAAGACCAAAAGAAATGGGGTTCTGAAAGAGAGTTGCTAATATTAGCTACATATAAAACTCGAAATATATTAGAACTTGTCATATAGTCCTTCATAGTTTGCAATCATATAGCTTTTGCAAATAATTTTATTTTCTGAAATAAAAGATATTTGGGTATCTGCTAACTTCAGAACCTCATGGTAAATACAGTTAGGTTAAACATAACATAGCAGAAGATATATGGACTGTTTTATTTATCAGAACATTTTTATCAGATGTCATATTATAACTAGGTCGAGTTTTAGGGTTGATAGCTAGAGAGGTTATCAACACGAACACAAAACACAACATGCCCAATAGAGAAATCAGAGGATAAACAGATCCATTAACAAGACATTTCAGAAAGTTTTTGTTGCCTCACAAATTTGGATATTTTTTAATCAAGTTGTTGTTGCTTCCAAAATTTGGGGCGTTACACCCAGTCAGCTGCCACGTGGAAAATGAATTTTTAGATTTAATTGGCAGTTTTGCAGAAAAGCCCCTGCCACTTAGATCTGTCCTAAATTTTTAACCACTTATCCAAATTTACAAACTTTATATTTTTGGAAAGCCCTCGACATGTATAATATTTTAGATCTGCCAAAATTAAAATTTGACTAAGTTTAAAATATTCAAATTTCAAATGGAAGATTTGAGTATATTTGTCATAACTTTAAATTTATAATCCCAAAAATTGCAAATAAAATTGTTTTAGAAACTTTAGAATATTTTTAGTGTGATGTCTCTGTCATAAAATATTTTTGAGTAAAATTTGAATGAATTCATAGTTATATATTTAAATTGAATAGTTTGAATATTTTCAACATAACTTTTAATATAAACATTATTTTTGGATAAATCCAATTGCAATAAATGTATTTAAATCCCCTCTGTCTATTAATACTAATTATAAAATTTTGTTATAAAAATTTAAATCACATAAAACTTTAATCTTATATTTATTCCTTTATTGTATTTTGTGAAAATAGAAATTAATTAAATTGCATTAGCATAATTGTTCATGTGATTAAAAATTGCATTTCATGCATATTATATTTTATTTTGTAGTTATATTTCCCATAAGAAATCTCCTTCCCCATTTTCTCTAAGTTAGAAATATTTTCAACTTAGCATTTCGGTAAAGTGATACACTTAGACACTTAGGATTTTCAACATGGAGCTAGAAGACCAATGAAGGACTTTGAAGAAAACAGACTCTGTAAGCATCCCAAGATGTCAAGCACTTAGAAGAAAAGTGAGAAGAAGTTCAACAAGGCCAACCTCTCTTCTATTCTCTAAGTCTTTCTTTCTGTCCTTTCTTCTTCTCTGAGACTTCATGAAGACTAAGTAAATCGAAGACCAGCCTAGGTGATACAAAAATCATCAAGTCTGAAGATTATTCAAGTCTACCAAGAATTCAATCAAGACACCACGAAGGAAAAACTACAAGTCTGGAGATGAAGCCTGGAAGATCAACTACACCTTTCTTTCTACCTTTTTCCCTCTTCCCTAGTCTTGTCTTTTAAGACTTAAACAAATTTTGATCATGATGTTATCATCTTTGAAGTCATTTTGACACCCATTTTCGCTTTGCATTAACTTAAAATATTTCCTTAGCATGACATACATCTCTAGTCTTTAGGAATATTTTGCACCTCATGCATAAACATATTTTACTTAGAAGTTTTATGAAACTTGTTTGTTCACTAGATATGAGCATGTATGTTTGATGATGTTGTTTGTTGATTGTTGTATTGTTGTTTGCTTATATTGTTTAGATTAAACGGAGAGCAAACGTTCGTTGTTGAAAAGAGTTTGTGAACAACGACAACATTCAAAGGCAAGTGGCACACCTCATAAACTTCCTATTATTTTATATATGCATTACTTAGTGTATTTTTATATAAGCATGTGTAGGATAGTATTGCTATGCTAAACCTGTGTAGAAATTCCATATTCCTGAGTCTAGGCTCCTATGCAATACATAGTAGAATTATAGATGCCATGCAATGGATGAAAAGTTTTACAAAATATTAAGTGACTACTCAGGACTGTGCTCATGGTTGTTGTCGCCTAGGATGAATGTCTATTCTACTTAGGGCCGTGAGCATGGTGATTTTCACCTGAGAGTGTACATCCACTAAGTTAATGAACCACCTGGGTGGTAAGTGGTCGTATGGTTTATGTTGAGTGGCTACTCAGGTCCATGTCTATGGTTTCTGGAGTATGTGCACTTGTGGATGGCCACCCAGGGAACAGAGGAATCTGAAGAACTCCGAGTGACGATTGCTTCCAGTGCAGCCATTGCCAATGGGCTCTGGCTTGATCAACTATGTTGTGTGGACTCTCTCCGGCTTGACAAGCAGATGTAGGGGGTGTTAGGTTGAACGGGTCAAGCCAGAGTGGGAGGTAAAATGCTTCTGAAAGATCTCGTCTCATTCTTCTCCTTTTCCTTATCACTATAAGTGTGTAAAGGATAGTTTGGGTTGAATGGGTACAATGGTGAACGTGCACAACCTCTACAGAGTGTAAAACTAAGTACTTAGCCGTGTCCCCGGTACGGACAATTTGAGCAGCTGATCACAGACGTCAAACGGAGGATTCCACCATTCCAACTTGAGAAATAAAACTTGATGGGTGAACAAGGGAAGATGAGATTATGGTTTTCATGCCATACTTGTCTTGATTTGAAGAAAGTGTTCTCAAAAGAGTAGGAAAAATTGGCTTTATGCAAAATAGCCTTGAACTCCGCCAGCGAAATATGCATATAGGCTATTAGAGTTATTCCAATAAGTGTCCACCATAGTGTCACTTGCCAGACTCCATTTTTAAGGGAATCTGACCCATGTTGTTGCAATATGTTTTCTTATTGCAGATTGATCAGATGACGAGTGAGGTTTCGTTTAAAGGTTTCGAGTCTACAACCAACATGTTTTTGCATGTGGCAGCATGAAAGTGATAGAGACTCACTGCTATTGTATTTCCGCTGTTTACTCTTTCAAAGCTAGCTTTATGCTATGCAACTTGTATTGAATATTTTGTAAGTCTGGATCATCGATGTAATAAAATTGATACTTTGTTGTGATACTACATCGTAAACTGTGTGTGCAAACTAATCGATCTAGAGATTTGCACTATACACATGTATCTGTCTTATTTAAAGTGCAGGTATGCTACATCTATCCTGCTCTACTCTTTTGATGTTTTCGGCATCTTCTATTTGCTGCGTATGTGCATCGTAGTCCATGGCAACATGACGTGAAGATTAGATCTCTGGGCCAGTGAGGTCGGCTAGACGTATGTTGTCTTCTGCAGGCTCATTATACTTAGGTAGGCGAAAACTTTCTTCCTGGAGCGTCGATTTGCATATGGTCTTCGGTTGGGTTGATATGGAGGGTCGACTACACTTCTTCTTCTATCTCGTTTTTCTTTATGAATTTGTTGAATTCCCTTGTGGACATGGACCCTGCTATGGACGAGATCGGACTGATCTGTGATGTTGGCGCTCCAGTGCATCCAGCCAAAGCCATTGATATGATCATCTCGTCCACTGAGGTAGTCGACAATTCTTCTTCTTCTTCTTCTTCTTCAGGGAACTCATCCGCCATGAATTTGTTGAATTCTGAGGACGTCATTGAATCCGTTGGAGATTGTGGTGGCGGGATCAGATCGCCCTGTGATGGGGTATCTTCCTTGTCTGCTGCAGATGTGATCTCAGTCGATCTCTTCTGAAGTGGCTGAGTTGCGATCTGTTCGACTAAATCCTGCACACCAAGCTGGTCAACAAAGAAGTTATGTTCCCCAACAGTTAGATTAAAACCTGAATCGAGATTGGAGTAGATCTCCTGAGCTTCTGGTGAATATGGCCTGATCCTTGCTGGCAATGCTGTCTTTGGCGAGTGGTCGTCTGTGATCTGGATACAATCTGTTGTTGCTGATGTGCATCCCTTTGAAGGAGTCGGCGGATCGCCGTTTGAAATTTGGACCAAAAAATCTGTCGATCCAACACCACCCATTCCCACAGACGGCGCCAATTGACGAGGAATGTCCCCATCAATACCCATGGTTACTAGCCTAAGTTAAGAGTTATGAGGTAGAGAACGCGTGGTGTTGCTAGATTCGTCGGCTGACAAGCGGGAATTACCCAGGTTCGGGGCCCTCGAGTGAGGTAAAACCCTTACTCCTGCTTGTCTGTTATTGATTGTGTATATGCGGCGAGTACAGGGGTCTAGCAAGATGTCGATCTTGTTGGGGTTTTGTGATTCTGGTTGGGCGTGTCCCTGGTCGGTCTCCCTCCTGTCCTTTATATAGGGGTACAGGTCTCGGGTCATAACCGACTAGGACTACAAGTATAGAAAGTATTACCGACTATGCTATCTATGGTATATGTCTTCGACTTGGGCTTCGCTTGATGAACTTCTTCAGCCTGTGACAATTGGGATTTAGTCATTACATGCACAAGTTACCCACACGAAGGGGTCCCCGTTTGGTATAACCTTGTCACTCTATTTATCATGATGTTTTAATTTTAGCACCTACCCAAAAGACCTTTTATTTGAGAAGATAAAAGTATTTCCATAAAGCATATGTTTGCAAAATTATAAAGAACTATATAAGAAGTCCCAATATATTTTGAAGGTTAATATGTTGCAAGTATTAGCAACTCTCTTTTCAAAAACCTCAACTTTTTTAGTCTTTGGAAATTCTTTCCCAAAGTGATGTTTAATTCTTTTTCTACCAAAATCCTTGTCTTGATTATATTGGTCATTATCTAACCTTATGCTGGTTATATCCTAAATGATTGGCTTGTTTGTTCAATATCTTGTTTCTGAAATTGTGTGATTTTTATTTGTTTGCGCTTGTTTTTATATGTGGATTTTATGTGTCTATTTTGGTGTGTGGTTGAATGTGAGTTCATCCGTTCTTAAATGTTGTCCTTTATGATTGTGGTGTGTTTACCCCTTTATGCAATGTTTTGTTTCTAAAGAAACTAAAAAATTCTATTTTCAAATAGGAGATAACAATCTTCTTAACTATTCACTTTTAGAATTTCTAGAACATGTTAATTAGGGTTTATTTTATTCAAATTACAAATGCAACTCAACTAACATCATCCTCATCACCTCCACTTCCCAACTATGTCATTCTTGATTATCTTCAAAAATGTTTAATCCCTTATTCTTTCTTGTATTGAGTGCTACTTTATAAGGTGACCATGTGTGCATCACTACATAGCCCTTTTTCCCTTTATGTGTCTAGTTGTTGAATGATCCTTTTTTAAAGACTCTTAAACCCAATGTTGAACCTATATGCCCTCTCTCCAACCAAACTTGTGTTATATTTTTACTGTCAAGGAGTTGGCTAATCCATCTTAGCAATGTCGCTTAGTCTAATCAGCCCAAAAACCATCTTATTCTAAACCTACACTAACCTCTCCCACAACCCTTGATTTTGGACGTGCCATGAACCTCTCTCACCTATCGAAACCCTTATCCACGACCCTGGTCAACCCTAACCCTGACTCTCCCATTTATTTTTCTTTTGGGCATTTAATCATACACCTTGTGGGCAGGACACAGCTGAACACCTCCCTCTCCACCCAATACGTGCCCTCGACCCCCCTCTCGACCTACCCTCTCACCCGCAGCCTCCCCATGCCCACTGAGTGTCCTGGCACTGCCCTCGCCAGACAACCCCTGCCCGAGCCTTCTCTCTCTCTCTCTTTTGCCAATGCCTGAATTGTTGAAAACGAGCACCGGCATGGATATCATCCCCCAGCCTCACTTGCTCCCTCTCACCTTGCCATTCCTGCTCCCCTCACTCTCCTCCACCACCCAGTCAGATCCAGAGCGAGCTCTAGCCCGCGAGTAGCCTAGAGAGCCCGAAGACTCGAGCTCGGACCCAAGGGCTGCGCGGATGAATGTCGCTATCTCCTTTCCTCTCTACTCTTTATCCTTGCCCTTGCGCACGCCCCTCTCCTTGATGAACCTCAGAGACACCCCTTTCCTTGCAGGGACCGCGGCAGCCGTCGCGACCTCGCCATGCCTGCCGCTGCCGACCTCATCGTTCCCACCATTTGGAACCTCTCCGTCAAGGACTGCTGCCACCCCTGCCTTTCCCAAGTTCTCCGCACCCGCCTCCGTGCATGCCATTGTCTTGGAGAAGCTCTAGGTGAGCAGGGCGTGACCTCCTCCTTTTTTAGTGTTTTTGCTCATCTGGTTCCGGTCCGGAGGAAGAAGACGCTCAGGAGCCATCCGATTCGTGATCTCTGGCCCTGTTTGAATCCCCCTTGATCTAATCTCAGCCCTTCAACGTGCATCCGGCAGCCGCATATCTCTTGGATGTGCGCGCAGCGCAGTGGGCCGGCCCATCTTGCTCGGCCGAGTTTGGGCCAGAATTGGCCCATTCCTTTGTTCTCTGCTAAAAGTATTTTCCTATTAATCGTGAAGTGCAGGTTTAATCCATTTCGAATAGTTCTAGGCATGCAAATGAGTTGAAGTAAAATTTGTATGTTTCCCATAAGTTTTCTTAAACATGTGGCACTGGCCGTTTGCAAAACTATGATTTTAGGTGTGTGCTAGATCTAATCTTGTAAAAAGTAAATTGTGCACCTTTTTATTTAAATGTTAGTGCTCTGTATATCCAAATCATGCAAACTTTATTGCTATGTAAATCTTAAGACAATACCTATCTAGATCCATCAGCCATGCATGCAGGAGATTCATAGAACTAAAGTTTTATCAAGATAAAGTTTAACAAATTTAGCATTTTGATGATTTTTAATGCATTTTTAAAAATACTTTTTGGAGTAAATCCAATTTCATGTGGGAGATATGAGTGATAGATTTCATATCCTAGATTGGTAGAATTTTCCAGCTTGTATTTTGTGCATGGTGATTTATTTCCAAAAACAATGGGTTATTCCACATGAAAATGAATACTTTTATTCTCGGATAATAGTGTGTGTCTAGTTTTGATAGTTTGAACTATATCTGTTTATGCAAATATCTTTGGAGTATTTTTGTGGAGTTTTTATGTGTCTTATTGAAAATGCAACACTGTATTTGTCTAAAAATAATTTATACCTTGTTAGGTACACTATTATTGCTAAAATGTGTTTGTTTCACTATAAATGAAATAGAGGGAGCTAGTAAAGTCCAAATATAGTAAATCCAATTTGTAAAGAAGGATAAAATAAATAACTATCCATAGAAATTAGCCTTGCATATAGGAGATTCCTAAAACTGAAACTATATTCATTATGGTTTTGATAACAGTAGCATTTGCATGATTTTATTTTCTGATTAACAATAGATTTTGATGCAAATCCATTTTTCCTAGCTTCATAGAGTAACTAGTAGTACTGTGGTAGAAGAATTTATTTTTCTAGGCATATCCTAGGAGTTATGCTTTTTCCAATTAAACATCACCCTAACTAGTCATTTAAATGTATTATTTCTATTTCCTGTTTTTAGATAATATGAAACTTGGGTTTAAACTTAATTTACTTTATACACCAGAACCTAAACTCCACTCTTGAACTTGTATAAAAAATACTAATAATGTTGTGATGCATCGTTTGTTTATGTTTAGCACAATCTATTTTATGACTAGGTATAGCACTACTTGTTTGGTGTGTTTTGCTCATGGTTGTGTTTGTATTGTGTGACTCTCTGCTATGGTTGGTTCTGTTTTGTAATGCTTGCTGATTGTTTCTATACATTAGATTGTTGTCAACACGCATTTTAAGATTTACTCTAGTTTCGCTGTTATTTTTCATGCCATGGTAGAACCGCTAGCAGAGGAGGAGTGGTACGAGGTAGCTGAGCATAACTACGGAGAAGAGCAAGATCCAGGACAGCCCACTGAGCAAGGCAAGCCCACCTGACCACCATTATGCAAATCCTTTTATTTACAAAGAATATTTTGTATTAAAAATCAAATAATGCATGCTTTACTTCTTTGGTGTCACCTTGCCACCCGAAAACTGTTTTACAAAATATTGTTTGGTCAAAGTTATCTACTAGATTGTTGTAGGTGTTACAAAATAAGTTTTCACTTCATAAGCCTTGTTTTTGAAGGCTCCATCAAAAAGATTAAGTTTTCTAGTAGTGTACTCTAATTTTCTTACCTCAAAACTTAGGATGGGAGCCTGGTTTGATAAAAATGTTTTCCGAAAAAAACCCAATTTGCTTGGAGCAATCGACGAGTAAGTGTTTAACAAAACCCGAGTTGCTGGGAGCAGTCGGAGATATTTACGAAAACCCGAATTGTTGGGAACAGTCGGAGGTGGTGATGTTTTCGAAAAACAAAGTACTGCCCTAGCAGCCGCTCGAACAATTAACCCGTGCAACCACACTATCTGACATGGGTAGGGCTTAGCCGGAAGCTTGTCCGTTTTAGTATTGGGGCTCTCATACTATCTATGGGGGCTGGGCCCCTGAAGCCGGGTTGCCGTTGTACGAGGCAATACACAAATGGGAATCGCGCCTGACGATTATGGCGGGTCTCCCGCCGTGGCGTTGTGGCGTCCCGAGGAAGGACCAGAGGTCTAGTGGAGCACACGGTGCCGGGGAGAACAAACCTACCGGGAGGCCTATTCTAGGGTGGACATAGTGGAAAGTTTTGATCGTGTTATCCGGACCCCCGCATGCTGTCGTATGATGGGCCGTGGCAAACACGGCGGAAGGACCGATAGGTGTGGGAAAAGTGTACAACCTCTGCAAAGTGTCAATCTAGTCGAATATCCGTGTCCGTGGTCATGGACGGTTGGAAAGGCCACTGATCTCCATCGATTGTGCACCTCCTCGTCATCCGCTAAGCCTCTGGGTGAGCCACCCGATCCCGCCTCCTTTCTCTAGGTTTTCCACCCGACCGCTCCTGTCGCGAGGAAGAAGACTGTAACGCCCCAAATTTTGGAAGCAGCAAAACTTAATTATAAAAGATCCAAAATTCTGAGGCGACAAAAACTTTTTGAAATGTCCTGTTAATGGATGTGTTTTCCCTGGTATGCTCTGTTTGTCATCTTGTGTGTTGTTGTTGACTTCTAACTAGCAACCTATTAAAACTCAAGTATAATATGACTTCTGCAAACCAGAATTATGACAAGTAAAATAATACATATATCTTCTCCGATCTTATTCTTAACAAACTATAGTTATCATGATGTCTTGATTTTAGCAGTTACCCAAATACCTTTTATTTCAGAAAATATAAGTATTTCCAAAAACTATATGTTTGCAAAACTACAAAGGATCATATAGTGGGTCCTGATATATTTTGAGTTTAAAAAGTTGCTAGTATTAGCAACCCTCTTTTCAAAACACCAACTTTACTAGTCTTTGGAAATGAATTCCCAAAGAGATGCTTAATTATCTTTATCCAAAACCTTCCCATAATCATGTTGATCACCACCTCACCAACTTTATAATACACTCTTGGAATTTGGTAATTTATCCAAATGTTTGTTGGTTGCCCTAGTAGATTTGTGTTGAATTGCTTTATTGAAATGTGTAATTGTTGTGGGTGTTGCTTGTGTCAACATTTTATGTTGATAGTTTAACTTAGGATCTAAATGCTTGATTAGCTTATCTTGCTTCAATGAATTGTGTTACCCCTTGTAATGTTGTTTTTATATTATTATGTTTATAGTTGCTATTTTTGAGAGGTAGAAGATGTATCTTCACTCCTGTTAATTTATAGCATTTCTAGAGCAGGTCAATTAGGGTTTATTTTATTCAAATTGGAAGTGTAACTCACCTAACATCATCCTCACCACCTCTACTACCCACCTATATCATTCTTTATATTTTACAAAAATGTTTGATCACTATTTCTTGTTGGTTTTGTGTGCTGCATTATAAAGTGACCATATGTAGTGTTGCTAGATAGCTACTTGCCATTCTTGTATCTAGTTGTTATTGTGCCCCTTGGACCCAAACTTTTATAGCTAGTGGTAAACCTTTATGTCCTCTAACCAACCCTACTTGTCTTATAATTTCTTAGTAAAGGGTTGGACTAATCCATGTTAGCAAAGTGGGCTAATTAAATCAGCCCAAATTCATCAAAATCCAAACCTACCCCTCTAACCTTGTCCAACTCGTGGTTTAGGGTGTGCATTAGACCCCAATCCCCCGGGGAGCCCTTAAGCCACGACCTTGTCCAAACCCTAGCTCACATCTCTTTGTCTCCTTCTCTCTGGCATTTTGTCGAGCAGCTAGGGGGTAGAAGAGGCCTCCCTCCATACTCCCTTTTAATTCCAACAACACCAGGCCATCAACAAGCTTCCAACGAGGTGTAGGCCAGCAGAGCATCATTGCCCACCGCCTAGCGGGGCCAATGCCCATCCCAAGCCTCCTCCCTTCTCTGCCCATGCTCGTGACCGTGCAACCGGCCACCACCCCTCTCTTATTGCAGCCGATGCTCCATAGCCCCTCTCACCTTGCCCATTCTCTCCCTCTCACTCCACTGTCGCACCCCCTTGCGAGACCGAGCAAGCTCTCGCACTCCTCTGCTCGCTCTCGAGGAGAAATCGTCGCTCGGGTCCGGAGCTTCCGAGCATGCTCTCCACCAATGCCGTCCCTCTCCTCTCCCTTTTTCGGTCCCATCTCGTTCCCCTCCCCGTGGTCCATCTCTTTGACATCGTCGTGTGGTTTCAGGTTCACTGGAGTGGTCGTGACCCCGCCGTGCCCGTCGCGGGCGCCGTCGACCTCGCCGCCGCTCCAGGACGCGCCTCGTCCAACCGAGACCATCCTCAGGCTCCCCTCAACCTCCGCGTCCACGTCCATCCCTCCACGTACCCCTCCGAGTCCCCTGGGTGAGCCCCACGTGCTCGGCACCTCCTCTAGGGTTTCAGCCCGCCCGTTCCCCGTCGCGAGGTAGAAGATGGCCTCGGGCCGTTGATCTCTGCATCTACGGTTCTGTTTGAACCGCCGCGCGTCTAATCCTGGCCGTCCGCCCGCGATCCGGCGACCACTTACCTCCCTGCCGGCGCGCGCAACAACCTGGGCCGGCCCGGCTCGGACAGCGCGGGCCGCGCCAGATCTGGCCCGTTTGATGTTTTTCCGATTAAAAAGACTTTTCCCTGTTATTTTTCCAGAAAACTATTAGCCCAGCTTTAATTAATTTCTGCTAGATCTGTGCAGGCAAAAATTGAGAAATAAATTATGTAGCATAGCTATGTGTTTTCTCAATCATGTGGCACTGGCCTTTCTCAAAAATATGTTTGTTTCTGTGCTCTATGTTCAATCTTGAATTTTCACCATTTCCTTAATAACTTGAGTTTATAGATCCAAAATTAGCAAACTTTAGTTCTATGGAAATCCCAGGAAAATACCTACCTATATCGATAAGCCTTTCATGCAGGAGATGTGTCTAAATAAAGTTCTATAAAGTTTAAGAAAGACATCAGTAGCAATTTGTTGAATTTTAAATCTTTATTTAAAATTCTTTTTGGAGTAAATCCAATTGCATGTGGTAGATATTGGTATTAGCTATCATATCCTAACTTGGTAGAATTTTTCATCATATATTTTGCTCATGATAGATTATTTTCTAAAACAGTAGGTTATTACACTTTAAAATGGATATTCTAATTTTCTGTTATTTGCATGTATCTAGTTTTTATTGTTTGTGCTTATACATGTTTATCCAAATGGTTTAGGAGTATTTTTGTGTGGCACCTATGTGTTTTTTTATCATACCACACTGGTTTTGTCTCAAAAACATTTAAACTTTGTGTTGCACATTAAAGCAAGTAAAAAGTATGTTCTTCACTTAAAATGGAATATCTTGAGTTGGGAGTGTCCAAATGGGGTGCATCCTATTTCTACAGAAAGCTTAAGAAAATACCTATCCATAGCAATTAACCTTGCATACAGTAGATGCCTAAATCTGAAACTATATTCATTATAGTTTTGAGACTAATAGCATTTACATGATTTTTAGCTACTGTTTGGTAATAGCTTATATTGCAAATCCAAGTTTCACCACTTGATATGGTTGCTAGGTGTACTGTGGTAGAAGGATTCTATTTTATTAACATTATCTTAGGAGTTATGATTTATCCACCAAAACAACAACTTTTGGCTAACAGAACTATTAGCTTTTAATCATCTGTTCTTAGCAAATGTGAATTGTATAAATATTACTAATCAACTTTTGAAGATCAGAACCTTAACTCAATAATAATGACTTGATTAAACCACTTTGATAATGTGTGGTGCATTGTTTACTTATGTTTAGCATTATTCACGTTGTACCCTAATAATAACATCAATTGTGCTTATATACTTTGCTTGTGGGTATGTTTGTGTGTTATGTTTTATCTCTTTAAACATCATCTTATTTATCCAATAAATGTAATAAGTTAATTCCCTGTTTTACTTGAATTGTATGTGTTGATCTGCTTAGTAACTCATAAGTCCAGAAACTTAGGTTATCCTTTAATAGCCTTAATAAATTTCCTGATAGCATTGCTAGTCCCTTCCCTTTTGAGTTTCACATAGTTCATCTTGTTTCCTAGGAGTTGCACTAATTTCAATTGTGTGTTATGCATGTGAATGATTGTTTTGGTGTTAAATACTATACAGTAATTGTTTGTGTTATGTAATGATCGTTGAATGGTTTGTTCACTTCAAGAATTGCTGTCAACACTTGTTACTGTGTAATTGTTTGGTTTAATCGTTGAATTGGTATTAATTGCAGTGTCTTATTTAATAGTCTTAATACACCTTTTTAGCTCTTAGTCATAAACTTGTTTGGACGGTGGTCTTACCGTTGTTTGTCGCTTAGCTACTTTTTAGTAGGTGTTTCTTTAGCTAGTAACATGTTTGCATGTGAGTAGGCTTAATGCTAGTGTTAATATCAATACTTGTTTGTATGTTAATATACTTTTGTCTGAAGTATTTCCTAAACAATTAAGATACTTTTGTCTGAAGTATTTCCTAAATAATTAAGATACTTCTGTTTGAACTATTTTCTGATACTAATATAACAACCCTTGTTATATTATCTAATCACCCTAAGAGACGAATTGCCTTAATGTTCTGATAACACTACCTTCTTAGCAAATAAGGTTGTTGTGTATATCTTCCTAAGTGTATATGTTGTTTGTCTTAGCTCTATGGAGTTTGTTGTTGTATAGCTAAAGGAGTTGTTTGCTTCTGTTTGTATCTCAGTGTCTTGTACATTGCTTGCTGTTTGTTATGTCTCTTGGACTTTGTCTTGTATTCTGAGTGTGGTTCATTTTCCTGTTTACGACGTTAGATACGATCGGGAAGGAACGGGAAGTGAGGAATGAACCTGAAGAACATCAAGATCAAGACCAAGGACATATTGCTGAGCCAGGCAAGCCCACCTCACCACTATCATGAATCCTACTATTTTATCAAGCATTGTTTTGTTTTCAAAATAAAATAATGTAAGTTTCACTTCTTTTGTGGTACCTTGCCACCAAAAAACTATCTTACAAAATATTGTTTGGCCAAAGTTATCTGCTAGAATATTGTAGGTATTACAAACAGAGTTTTACCTGATGGGCCTTGTTGTTGAAGGCTCCATCCAAAAAGATTAAGATTTTCTAGTAGACTACTTTCATCTACTTATCTCAAAACTATAGGATGGGGACCTATTTGATAAAACGGTTTTACGGAGGAAAACCCGAGCTGCTGGGAGCAATCGGAGAGCAAGTGTTTTACTAAAACCCGAGTTGCTGGGAGCAATCGGAGATGTTTGCGAAAACCCGAGCTGCTGGGAGTAGTCGGTGGATTGGAAGTTGTTTTTGAAAAACAAAGTACTGCCCTAGCAGCCGCTCGAACAATTAACCCGTGCAACCACACTACCTGACATGGGTAGGGCTTAGCGGGAAGCTTGTCTGTTTTAGTGTTGGGGCTCTCATACTTTCTATGAGGGCTGGGCCCTCGAAGCCGGGTTGTCGTCCGGAAGAGACAATACACTGCTGCGGATCAGCAGCCGGACGATTACAGCGGGTCTCCTGACGTGGCGGTGTGGCGTCCCGAGGAAAGACCAAGAGGTCTAGTGGAGCACCCGGTGCCGAGGAGAACAAACCTACCGGGAGGCCCCGATACTAGGGTGGTCATAGTGGAAATCTTTGATCGTGTTATCCGGACCCCTGCATGCAGTCGTATGACGGGCCGTGGCAGACACGGTGGAATAACCGATAGGTGTGGGTAAAGTGTGCAACCTCTGCAGAGTGTAAATCTATTCGAATAGCCGCGTCCGCGGTCGTGGACGGTTGCAAAGGCCACTGATCTAGGCGTATGGGCAATTTGGTTTTAAAAGAGAAATGTTTTTGGAGGAAACAAAGAGACATCAAAGAGGTACCTGGGAGGTACGGAATTTGGGTGAGGATGATTGGTCTCGGGGAGACAATCAGTCTGATCTCAAGGAAGGAAAAAGGGTTACCCCTATCCTAGTGTTTTTAAAGGTTTTACAAAAGAAAGTTTCGAACTTGGATATGTCCTTGCTATATCTAAGAGAAGAGAATTATATTCTAAATGTTTTTCTTCAACAAATATATAGAGATGTCGTATTCTCTATGTCTAAAACCATGGTATTCGAAAAGTAAGCCCTATAGTCGTATATAGCAGCTATCCCAGTTTTCCAAAAGTGTTTTCTTGCATTATCGTGAAAACTTAAGCCTTAGAGGTGGTCTTGCGAGTACGTAAATGTACTCATATGGTTGTGTCCCTGGATATTCAAACGTCCATGTTGAAATGAGGAGATGTACGACAAGAAGGAGGAGTACGCCGACGACTACGCCAACTGAGTGTCCCGCTCAACTGCTCTGTGGGAATGCGTCAGGACGTGACGAGGGTCGACGCTAGCCGAACCTTAGTAAATATTCGTCAAGTGCGACGATATTTGCAGACTTGTTCATGAGACCATTATTTATGTAAGTCTTATACTATTCGAGTTGTATGATGTAACTTTGTATACCATGTTGGTTATGTGATCGCGATGCACTGATCATTGGGATCGTGATCTGTTTACATAACGTGGGCATCTCTGACGGTTAGTCAGAGGGGTCCTCACAGAGTTGGTATCAGAGCCATCGTTGACCTTAGGAGACCTTAGTTAGCATGGTCGTTAACTTAGGAAAGAAATATCTTGGCTAAAACCTATTTCGGCAGAAATCTATTTTCCTCTGGGTAAGCCTAATATGGTTTCCACTCCTCATCTATTCTCCAAAATATCTTGACCTTACATCTCTATTTTAAAGTATTTCAAAAAGAGTTTTCTCTACTATCTTGTCTCTATTCAAAAACATGTATAGACTAAACGATGAGCCCAAATGAGACCTAAGTAACCAGTACCGAGAAGGCGAAGCTTAGCCTCAATACTTCAGCATACGACATCAAGGTGGTCGTCAAATGAAGTAACAAACTACAAAGCAACCCTTGCTTGCCAAAGCAGTGTCACTGTCAAGACTTCAACTCCAATAGTTTACTCTAGTTGCAACTTCTATAGTCTCAAGCTTACCAGCAGGAGCCCCAGCTGAAGAATTGTAGGCCCCAGCTAGTAGGAATGACCAAGACCCATAGGACTTCTAGGATATGACCCTTGGTTGGATTCTCCGACTAACGCGATTGCTGATTGCTCTTTTGGTTCTATAGGTGTCTTGTGTGCTCTTTTGCTGCTATGCTTGTTGCTTGTGTGTGCCTTGTTTGTTTGCTTGCTGATGATATGTTGTTCTCTGGTATCTTTCACAAGCACGCCTTATAGGCATTACATAATAAACACATACTTTAAAAATGTTTAAACGTCTTGTTATCTCTTCACCAAAAATCTTTCTTACCTTCTGCCATAGATGTACCCTTTTGCACCTTTAAACTTGTCATCAAAAACTTCCTACAATGGGTTCCCTCTGATCTAAACTTTAAGACGTGAGAGTTATCAGCTACACATGTTACCTAAGCCCCAAAGAAAGCCCATCCCCGTAATGTGACTGACCTTGTGTAGTTTGATTAATTTTCGTATTACAGGTATACCATCATTAACCTAACGTATCAAACTTTAGAGTAACATCTAACATCATTGACCTGTTACTAACTAACCTCTTCAAGACCTACAAACCAAGATCAGAAAAGAAGTGCCAACGGAAGTCTCTCTTACAACTGGCAACACGGAGGACTCGAACGACGCCAAGAGCCACGACTTTTTGAGGATTTTATGACAACCTCAAGCAGTGACGTGCAAAGAAGATCGACGTCAACAACAACGGAGACAACCAGACGGGAAGATCGTCTACATGAAGTTGTGCCATGAAGCTAGTATCGTCAGTGCCTTATGCGCGTCAACTTTATTACCTCGACTGACCCCGGCTTGAGTTTTATATAAAGTAATGAATTTTTTTGGCTAACTTAGGCCCTACTGACCTCTGAAGACTGGTGCGAAGCTTTATGAAGCCCAATAACCAAGGAAGTCTCCATCAACACTCTACGACGGCTAAACTAAAGATGGACACAATAGGAGACACCATATCCAGTAAGACGCCAAGAATAGCGAGAAGACTGAAGATTTTTGCACTTGGCAACACCTTACATCAAGCAAGCTTAGATATCTTTAGTATGTCTTAGCACCCTTTTACTTCTTGATGAAAATAAAGGGAGTCAAGTCTACCGACCTGACGCCCTTGTGAGGCTTGGTAACCGTTTACGTTTGTCTAGCTGCTACCCCCTCAAGACGACAATATCGAGACGATTATCTTTATCAGCCCCAAGCACCGAGGAGCTACGACAAGATGAAGATCATCGGGATACTCAAGACCAACAACATCCCGAAGTCAACGACAACTTATGCAATCAACTTTAACCCGTCATGTGTGCCCCTTTTTAAGGGGGGAACACACATGCTAGTTTTATTAGATAGTTGTGACAAGTTGTTCCTTGCGCCCCGACCCCTGGAGTTGTTGAAATCAGCTCAACAAGAACCCTGCATCAGCATCTACCAACGTATCAACACCTTTAACCAAGACCCAAGTCTTACAGAAGATATCTGAAGTCTCATCAACAAGGAAGGCTCATTCAGAAATCAACAACCTCGGGAAATGAAGAATCATTGGGCCCTCTTTCCCTTTCACTCTCTTAATACAGCCTTAGGAATCTCGGGACGAGATTCTTATAAGGGGGAAGGTCTGTAACGCCCCAAATTTTGGAAGCAGCAAAACTTAATTATAAAAGATCCAAAATTCTGAGGCAACAAAAACTTTTTGAAATGTCCTGTCAATGGATGTGTTTTCCCTGGTATGCTCTGTTTGTCATCTTGTGTGTTGTTGTTGACTTCTAACTAGCAACCTATTAAAACTCAAGTATAATATGACTTCTGCAATCCAGAATTATGACAAGTAAAATAATACATATATCTTCTCCGATTTTATTCTTAACAAACTATAGTTATCATGATGTCTTGATTTTAGCAGTTACACAAAGACCTTTTATTTCAGAAAATATAAGTATTTCCAAAAACTATATGTTTACAAAACTACAAAGGATCATATAGTGGGTCCTGATATATTTTGAGTTTAAAAAGTTGCAAGTATTAGCAACTCTCTTTTCAAGACCCCAACTTTACTAGTCTTTGGAAATCAATTCTCAAAGAGATGCTTAATTATCTTTATCCAAAACCTTGCCATAATCATGTTGATCACCACCTCACCAACTTTATAATACACTCTTGGAATTTGGTAATTTATCCAAATGTTTGTTGGTTGCCCTAGTAGATTTGTGTTGAATTGCTTTATTGAAATGTGTAATTGTTGTGGGTGTTGCTTGTGTTAACATTTTATGTTATAGTTTAACTTAGGATCTAAATGCTTGATTAGCTTATCTTGCTTGAATGAATTGTGTTACCCCTTGTAATGTTGTTTTTATATTATTACTAGATGACCCGTTGCGCAACCGCGCAACTGCCGAAAGCAGTACAATATTTTGCCATAGCATCTTTTTTTTAATATCCATAATTAAACCGAAATTAATCCACTATGGCAAGTAATGGCAGGGCATTCTCATCTTGGTAACATATGGCACCACGAAGTGTCTTTCATAGAATATTAACAGGAATTCAGTGATTAGGAAACAAATAGGAAGTAATAACGTGAGTATTTGTTTTTGAAACTATTTAATCTTGGATACATATATGGATATGTTTGAAATATCAACTGGAAGTGCATTTTAAAAGAGTGAAAGTAGACAACAAAACAAAGTGCAAGTTTTAAATGGGCACCCTGCTATCATGTTCTTTTTTTTACTACGTGAATTAATAAGAAATCCAACATCAATCAGAAGTAGGAAATAGTTTCATACAAACGATAGAATGCATGCAAGTTAAATTAATTCCTTAGTGTTGGCTTAACAAGGACAGATAAAAGGAGTAATTGGTTCATGCAGTGGTAAGTATTGTCATATGTTCATTACAAAATATAGTGAGAAGCCATATCGACATTTTACTACGGCTTAGTCTCAGATAACGGGCTCGTAAACCCGAATACAAAGAGGTAGACATCACCCACTTCAATCAATATGAACATCCAAAAGTAAACTGATAATCACCATTGAAACCCTGCAAGACAATGCATGCAGTTAAGTGCACTAACCCGATCACTAAAATGAACTGCAAGAAAACCAATGAGCAAAAATTTGAACGACGGGTGAGAACTTGCAGCGGCCATAAATGGAAGGTCTGTAGGCTGTATTATTTCAGATGAAAATGCAACTATTCAGGAAAATCATTTCAATCATGCATTCAAGATCTGTAGGTTTTTTTTTGTATAGATGATTTACTTCATGTAGCAACTGGAATTCCACCAGAAGATACAAAACCCTTATACTCAAACTATTAACTTCTATCAGCAATTTATTCCTTGTAAGAGCAAATCAATGTTTGAACTGAAACCAGATGCAACAATATAACTATGTTTCCTCAATATTATCATCAAAATTTGTTTAACTACTTGTGGTACATGTTGCGAATGTCTAGCCCAAGCTCATACACCATCATTGGTTTCAGAGTGGTGAGCTTTATCGAAAGAAAATGATAGCAGTTTTAAATTCAGCCTAGGCTTCATAAACCATTACAATCAAGCACACATGCAAAATTTATATATCTCCTATGCCTCGCGCCTGTCGACCACCTATAACATTGGCTCGACCTCCATATGCCATATCTGAACCACTCAAAAAAAACTCAATGCTAGCTCAAAGTTTCAGCCTCACTTCTTCTAAAGTAAACATCTGAATGAAAAACACTTATTAATGACATAAAGGTATCGGCATCAGTTTTTTATACTAATTTAAGTTATCCATAGGTTCGGTAAAAATAAATTTTGGTTGGATGAGAATTCTAATAATGCAAACTCAGAGGATATCACATATAAACACGCTTTTGGAAATTTATATGTAAATAATATTGCCTACACATCCATTTTGTACAGATTGTTCGGTACAAAGAAAAATTAGTGGGAAGAGAATTCTAATTCTAACAAAATAATGCCAACTGAGATGATACCAGCTATAAAAGGCATTGACCTATAAAACACTCTTCTGGAATGAAAATGAGTCAATAATATTGTCTGCCATTCACTTTATGGCGAAACTTGGAAAGAAGCATCTCCAACTCATTGATGATAAGTTCAGTCAATTCAGATATGCAAAGGTAATGAAGTAAACTGAAGTTAGTATAATGGAAAGTATATTTAATCACCTGGATATACTCGTTTTTTCATAGAGATGATGGACACCCATTACCAGGCACACGATCCTTCTCAAGATGCCATTATTATACCTACTGGACATACATTTTCAATTGTGTTAGTACTTAGTACACAATAATCATGTACCGCGTATCCAAAAAGAAACATTACATCTGAATGCTAGTACCCATAAGCCATATATGTAACCAATATTATGTAAAGCCAGTTTTTTTTACGATATTATAAGAGAAAAAGCTTATTATATGAAAGCAGAGTTGTTTTGTTAGATATTAATGCACAATATAATTAATGGAAAGTTGTAATAAGTTACTATTTGCCACACTTTTCTGAAAACCTTTATTATTTGTTGTGAGCTAAGTTATATGTAACCAGACTGACTCATAAATATGAGTATAAATGGTAAAAGAAAATCAAGTATCCAATTAAAATGTTAGCTGCATAAGCTAGTTCATATTGATACCATTCAGATAATTACAAAACACCTAACTGGAGCAAAAATGTTTACCAAATATGAAGCAAGAAAGCAATAATCCTAGTGAAATTACATCAAGAAAATGGTATTTTAAATTAGATGGACAAAAACTGTGACATACATCAAATGAGATAACCAACAGGGTATACGTAATACGTAAGCACAGGACAACAATAAGGAAATACATAGTTGAGAAAGTTTATACCTGAAAGAAAGATGGACATAACCCCGGCTCACAACCGCAACACAGCTTGAGCAAACAAAAGCAAAAAGGTTAGTCTACGACCGATAATTGGAGAATAAACATAACTGTAACACACTGAGATAAATAAAAATTATAGCAACCCTTACCTGCGGGGACAGATAGACACAGCTAGAACAGATGAATAACCTGTCAAGATATAGAAGGTCTGCGTTGGCGTTTCATTTTCTTACACCCCTGACACCATAACCTTGCCGCACAAGAAAGATTCAACATCTCATGAAGGGGAATATGTACTTCATATAACTGGGAAGACCGGGGTCATAATTGAACCCACAACAAACCTCAGATGATGTGACTTCTCCACCCTTCATATAACTGTGTCCCTGTGCAAAATAAAATATCTATAACAAACTGTGGCAGCAAATCAAATGGCCTCTCAACTCTTCTAAAATAGAGCTTCATGAAATAATCTACACGTTGGGAAGTACTGAATATAGAACTTATTCTTGGGACACGTTGGAAGGAGATCAAACAACATCTATAGTAGTAGAGATATTCAGAAAAATGATGGTGAGAAGAAATCTTGTAAGGGGGCTTATCTGCCCACTTGTTCTCATCCCGATAAAGTATTCTCAGAATTCTTATTCTGCAATATAGCTTGTCTATTACTATTTTAATCCATCAGAGCATTATTAAGTGAAGCAGTTCTTCTATGTATCTTTTATCTTTTTATGTGATATGTTGTTGTGACAAAAAAAACAAAAGATGATCCATCAGAACCATATAAAAAACCAAAAAGGTAGGCACGACTGCAAAAGCTTGCCAGATTTCACCACAAGTGCAATATATTGTGCAAAACACAAATGCGGTCTGAAGATGGCCAACATCAGGGAATATTGATTTTCTTAGTCTAACTATGTAAATGGTAAGGAATATCAACTAAATATCTAAGAAGTTAGCTAGCTAAATGCAGTAAGCAATAAAAGACAATAAGTCATGAGAGGTCCAATTATAAGAATACACACATTCAATATGAAAAATCAGGGGCATATAGATGGCCAATGGATCAGTATCATTATGACAATTTATAAGTATAGGCCAGAGCGGTAACTTTCAGTTTTAAAACTAACATCATTATTGTATTCAAACTGAATCAGATACAAAGAACCACAACTTTAATCTCCTTTAGAAATGCTTATAGAAACTGAAGTAATTAGCTCACCAGTGGCAGGGGCACCGGTGTGGTGAAGAGATTGTTCATGACCTGCTGCAAAAAAATATGAAGCTTGTAAGCCGGAGACGATTACAGATCTAGAGATGCAGAAATCAAAACAAAGTAAAAGCTCACTGAGAGCTTATGACTTCACCTGGGCATATGAGGTCAACATATAGTGAGGCTGGCAACAACCGGTTGCCGATATGGTAGTGTCATCGATCTCAATCGCTGGCTGCGCCCTTGCTGCCTGTCTGCGTCCATGCAGATTGTTGGTGTTGCTTCGACAACTCCCTTCCCTATCGCACGACGGTTGGGACCCCTACACAACGAACAAAATGCACAATAAATGAAGGTGCCAGAGTAGTAGTTTTGAGTAGAAATATCGAACACACATGAAAAAAAGGGAGAATTCAGAAAATATAACACATTAGCATCAGATTTATTTAAAATAACTACATTGTTCGAACATAGGCACTGAATCAAATTAAAAAATCATGTAAATTCAATCCCCTTTAAATCAAATTGACAACCAAATCTGGCAAAAGAAATCAGTAAACACAATAAACATCTGCTGTGACCAAGCAAAAAATTGATTAAAATGCTTCACCCATGCTCAATTGTGGCATTGTCATAGAACTTTTATGGTTTAACTGAAAGGCAGTAGCACATAATGCATATTATAGATTCTAGAGAGCAAACATAACAGCAGCAGCGAAGGATTCCACGAATAGTTGCTGATGCAAATTGAGCTCTTCTATTTGGACCAAACACCAATGAATCTGCAAAGTAATCAACAACACAACAGCCAATTAGTAAGAAAATCCAAATAGTAAGCAAATCCAAAGAGAGGGGGAGGGGTTCTAGATCACACAACTGCAAATTAATGTATACCTAGGCTTCTACATCATCAGCATGGGTCACAACTTGCAAACCAAGGCCCTAATAGGAGAATATAAGTAAACTGATCAGGACAAATACATCTGTAGTGCAAATACAACCAACAGATTTGATAAACAATAACAAGAAATCATTTTTCATTGGACTTCTACACCTCATATGAATATTTAGCCATATATGTTAGATGACCTCAACCATTTATGGAAACATATGACACACCAAATCTGATGCTAAAAGAAACTACTGCTGCGGAAAATATCATGTCAACAAACCTCCAGAGAAATTGCTCCTCTACTGACCCATGTCAGATGGATAAACTTCCTTCCCAGAGCCGTAAACCATGGGTCACCTCTCCTATTTTTGCAAAATCAGATCAGCAGTTTAAGTTAAGTATTGTGTAAGCTGTATCAAATATAAGCAGAAGAAATATCAGCATGAAGCTTACTTCTGAAGGTACTGATGCGTGAGCTCCCTGCTAGTGACGGCTCCAAAGAAACAAGACGTGTCGAACCCAAGGATCTCCAGCTTCTCCTCTCCAGCTTCTCCATGGTCACCAACGATCGCCTCAAGGAGTTGTTGATTATCACAATCTCTGCGCCATTCCTGGCGAGCTTATCCACTGAATGACTGAAATGGCCATACCTCATAACAAAGCAGCACGATAAAGGAGGAAGAGGGGAAGGTCGGATCTGAGGAGGAAGAGGGGAAGGGTTGATCTGGTGCGCTAGCTTGCCCACTCATCACATCTTTACCTCAGTTTTGGACGAATTCGAAGGAGGAGACGCCGCCAGGGCGACAGGTACTGAACCCGCTTGCCTTCTCTCCTAGCCCGCCGTCCTTCTCCTCAACAACGATGCACCGCTCTCCTCCTCTACTCCGCTGCACAACCTCCCTCCTTCCTAACCCCGTCGGATCCGGCCACCTCGCGTCTGTGCAAGACTGATCCCTGCCGCCGCTGCCCATCCCAGAACCCCGCCCTGCTGAAGCCCCATACAGCCGCCTGCCGCCGCCATGTCTGCCCCGGCTGCCATGTCCGGCCGCCTCTCCAAGTCTGGCCGCGGATTTGCTGCCGCCGCCATGTACTGTAGAATGGGAGAGAAGAGGAGACGGGAGGGGATTGGAGGAGGAGCACGATTGGTGGCTAGGGTTTCATCGGAGGGTGGTTTTGTCTCACGCGAGCTCACCCACCGAGCGGGCCGAACTTGTTTTTGCCCACTGATATGCGGGCCCTGCTCGTAGCTCGCCCCACCATGTCATGCACAAATAAGCCAGCAGAGAGTAAAAGAAAATCTACCGCATCCGACGGCTGTGATGAAAAGTGGGGGCAAAGTTACTATTTCTAAGGCCGATAGGACGGTTCAGAATTGCCAGGAGGGGCAAATGATGTGAGGAGGAGGGTAGGCTCTCAACCTTTATAGAAGTAATGTCTATAGTTGCTATTTTTGAGAGGTAGAAGATGTATCTTCACTCCGGTTAATTTATAGCATTTCTAGAGCAGGTCAATTAGGGTTTATTTTATTCAAATTGGAAGTGTAACTCACCTAACATCATCCTCACCACCTCGACTACCCACCTATATCATTCTTTATATTTTACAAAAATGTTTGATCACTATTTCTCGTTGGTTTTGTGTGCTGCATTATAAAGTGACCATATGTAGTGTTGCTAGATAGCTACTTGCCATTCTTGTATCTAGTTGTTATTGTGCCCCTTGGACCCAAACTTTTATAGCTAGTGTTAAACCTTTATGTCCTCTAACCAACCCTACTTGTCTTATAATTTCTTAGTAAAGGGTTGGACTAATCCATGTTAGCAAAGTGGGCTAATTAAATCAGCCCAAATTCATCAAAATCCAAGCCTACCCCTCTAACCTTGTCCAACTCGTGGTTTAGGGTGTGCATTAGACCCCACACCCCCGGGGAGCCCTTAAGCCACGACCTTGTCCAAACCCTAGCTCACATCTCTTTGTCTCCTTCTCTCTGGCATTTTGTCGAGCAGCTAGGGGGTAGAAGAGGCCTCCCTCCATACTCCCTTTTAATTCCAACAACACCAGGCCATCAACAAGCTTCCAAAGAGGTGTAGGCCAGCAGAGCATCATTGCCCACCGCCTGGCGGGGCCAATGCCCATCCCGAGCCTCCTCCCTTCTCTGCCCATGCTCGTGACCGTGCAACCGGCCACCACCCCTCTCTTATTGCAGCCGATGCTCCATAGCCCCTCTCACCTTGCCGATTCTCTCCCTCTCACTCCACTGTCGCACCCCCTTGCGAGACCGAGCAAGCTCTCGCACTCCTCTGCTCGCTCTCGAGGAGAAATCGTCGCTCGGGTCCGGAGCTTCCGAGCATGCTCTCCACCAATGTCGTGCCTATCCTCTCCATCTTTCGGTCCCATCTCGTTCCCCTCCCCGTGGTCCATCTCTTTGACATCGTCGTGTGGTTTCAGGTTCACTGGAGTGGTCGTGACCCCGTCGTGCCCGTCGCGGGCGACGTCGACCTCGCCGCCGCTCCAGGACGCGCCTCATCCAACCGAGACCATCCTCGGGCTCCCCTCAACCTCCGCGTCCACCTCTATCCCTCCACCTCCCCCTCCGAGTCCCCTGGGTGAGCCCCGCGTGCTCGGCACCTCCTCTAGGGTTTTAGCCCGCCCGTTCCCCGTCGCGAGGTAGAAGATGGCCTCGGGCCGTCGATCTCTGCATATACGGTTCTGTTTGAACCGCCGCGCGTCTAATCCTGGCCGTCCGCCCGCGATCCGGCGGCCACCTACCTCCCTGCCGGCGTGCGCAGCAACCTGGGCCGGCCCGGCTCAGACAGCGGGGCCGCGCCAGATCTGGTCCGTTTGATGTTTTTCCGATTAAAAAGACTTTTCCCTGTTATTTTTCCAGAAAACTATTAGCCCAGTTTTAATTAATTTCTGCTAGATCTGTGCATGCAAAAATTGAGAAATAAATTTTGTAGCATAGCTATGTGTTTTCTCAATCATGTGGCACCGGCCTTTCTAAAAAATATGTTTGTTTCTGTGCTCTATGTTCAATCTTGAGTTTTCACCATTTCCTTAATAACTTGAGTTTTATAGATCCAAAATTAGCAAACTTTAGTTCTATGGAAAGCCCAGGAAAATACCTACCTATATCTATAAGCCTTTCATTCAGGAGATGTGTCTAAATAAAGTTCTATAAAGTTTAAGAAAGACATCAGTAGCAATTTGTTGAATTTTAAATCTTTATTTAAAATTCTTTTTGGAGTAAATCCAATTGCATGTGGTAGATATTGGTATTAGCTATCATATCCTAAATTTGTAGAATTTTTCATCCTATATTTTGCTCATGATAGATTATTTTCTAAAACAGTAGGTTATTACACTTTAAAATGGATATTCTAATTTTCTGTTATTTGCATGTATCTGATTTGGGATTGGGATCGGAGGCAGATTTTCGGGTGCGAAATATTCGCTGGAGGTTGAAGAAGCCTCAGCCTGACGAGTGGGTCCCGCCGGTCAGAGAGAGAGAAGGAAGGATGCGACTACTGCTGGGCTGCTGCTGTCTGCGCGCGCGAGAGAAGAAGCTGGGCTTCGGCCCAGTTAGTCTTTCCTTCTCTTTTTTTTTGTTCTTATCCTTTTCTGTTTTCTGGATTTTTAAATAACTTTTGATTTATAACTCCAAATGAAGTCAAACAATTTTCTAAAAATTTGTAAAATTATTATCTTTGTGTTAAACCAGCTGTGGGCATGTTTTGAAAACTTTTTAAAATTAGTAAATTTGAAATATTGGTTTAATACAAAATTGATACTTAATAGCAATTTTAAAAATATAACTTAACTAAATTTTCTTTTTGCTAAATAAATTTGTAAAATACCCACTTTCAAATATGTTTCAAATAGAGTTATTAAAACTCATTTTACTGTAATTATTCATCTTTATTTTGGCATAAGAGTAGAATAACATAATATAAATATTTTTAAAGTAATATAAATCATAATGGATTCAAATTTAATTCAATTTTATTTTGGGCACCATTAAGTTTTATATTATGATAAATCATTTGAAAACTTCATAAACGACTTTGGAAAAGATTTTAGATTTAATTCATTTCTTATATAGAACATATTCATGAAGAGCATGTTATGTTTTGAAAAGAAGTGAAAATTATTTAAGCTAATGAAATGTCTAATTGGATAATTCATTAATTATAAAACATATGAAGTTATTTTAGTTATAAACTCTAGACTTGTAATTTATAAAACTATGTTTTGAACTCAGGTGAAAGAGTGAAGCTATTTGGCAATTATACCATGTTTTAAATAGTTGTAATATTATTTTAATTTATGATTAGCTATGGCTAAGTGGTTGAAATCAAATACTTACAGAGAAACTTTCTATTACATGAAAATGATTTGAAATTTTGTAAGACATTTGTCAAATTACATATTTGAGGTTTTAAGAAATACAATGGATAATAAAATGTTTATCTTGAAACAACTTTTGAAAATAATGTTAACTGAGATCTTTGAAATATTAAACCCTTTCAATATGTTTGTAGTCTTTTATAACTGGTTTTCTTATGCATTTTAATGTTTTATTTTAATCAAAACAAAAGTTTTAAATTTTAGTGATTTTTGAACATTCCAAAATGTTGGGATGTTACAGACTACCACCCTTAAAAGGAATCTCGTCCCCGAGATTCGGAGAGGCTAGAAGGACAAAGCAAATGCTTGAATGGTTCTAATAACTCGGGATGTTTTGAGAAATAAAATTTCTGACATGGAAACTTGAAAACTTGGCAGCGAATGATTTTCCTGATTAGGAGGATAGAAAGAAAGATAGTTTGAGATCTCTGGGTTTAAGCGACTGGGTTTGAAATATCTTGGTGGCTACCACCCTTAAAAAGAAATTTGTGGTCAGTCTAGAAACTTTGTGTAATCTTGTTTATTTCTCTGATGTAGAGCGTACAAGTATTCAAAATACAATGGCATGTGGTGGATACAGAAAGTTTTTAGCACTCACGTTTTCCACTCGGTCCTTGAAGAGATTTATCTTTCTTCCACTCTGGGCAGCCACTGACATAGTGTCTTGTTGCTCCGCATCTGCGACATGTCACGGGACTGATGATTTTCTTGTGCGAGCGGATAAGGCAATTTTCCTTCATCTTTACTGGGCACTTATTGGCATAATGTCCCTTGTCCTTACATTTGTAGCAAATTACGTCACTTAAGTTCTTCTTCTTCTTTGGTGTTTCCAGGGCTAACAGTTCTTCTAAATCTTGTTTGCTATATTCTATCTCAATTAAAGAAGTCCAGTCTCGTTTGATGTGACAATTTCGAGCTAGGTGATGTCCTTCACATTTATAGCAACACTTGGAGGTACTTTTGGATATCTTCGGAAGTGACCTTACTCTTATTTCATTCTTCACCTTAGTATGACCCACAGTCTCATTTTCATGAAGATTTGGTTCAGTATCCTGACCAGTCCTTTTCTCTTTGCAGTCCCATGAATAATGTCCTAGTTCTCCACAGGTAAAACATGTTATATGGCTAGTATCTCTTTTGTGTTTCTCCTTGTTTTCTTGTACTTCCACATGTTTCATGAGATTTTGTTGCATCCCCTTTTTGGCTTGCTGACTGACTTCTTGCACCACGGGGTAGAGTTGATATTGAGTTGGAACGTGATTTGTTGCTTCATACAAAAAGCAAGAAATCTGACTTGTGGGGCATTCCCTAACTGGATGTCTCGTATGACCATGGGGCCACTCATCAGTGCATTCTTGGGACGTATGTCCTATCTCTCCACAAGTTTTGCAAGCCTTTAGTTTGGTCATAAGGTTCTCTTCAAAATCACTATGGTTTTGATCAATCTTAGGCAGTTGCTCATTGATCATCTTCAACAGCTGACTCTGGTTCTCTAATAGTAGTCGCATAGTTGTATGCAAATCATTGGTGTTGGTATTTGGGTGAGACATCTGTTTGGTTTGGAAAGCAATGAGTTGAATTATTTGTACTATGAAGGAATCCGAGTTCAAGAAAACAACACAAGGCAACCAATCCGTATCATAATCAATCAACATCTAACAAACATTAAGCAACAAGGTTCACAACAAACAAACAATCTAGTATTGTCATATAGCCAAGTTGATATGATCAATACACTAACACGATATCGTCATTCTATTTTTGGTGGTGGTCAAATCTACCTCCTTCATGACTGCTTCAAGTTCTTGTTCAACTTTCTTGGATATCTTAGAAGTGTTGGTCGAAACCTGGTTCTTCAGTGGTCTTCCATGCATGCAGAACTTCATGATTAATCGTAGCTTTTCCATATGAGGCAGCAGAATCAGACTTAGACTATAAGAACATGGTCATCTAGAAAAAGATAAGAGGTTTTTAGAAGGTTGATAGTAGATGAGAGTATGAGGAAGATAAAATGAAAAGTTTTGTTTTTAGAAAAGTGAATAAATAGATTTTCAATCCTATGGTCCAATCCTATTTCTATCCAAACCTAGGGTTTCGAACCTACAGGCAACACAGTGCTCTGATACCATCTGTAGCGTACCTGCTCTTTAATAAGGCAGATACCTGTGTATAGTGCAAATCCCTGGATCGATTCGTTTGCACACACAGTTTACGATGTAATATCACAACAAAGTATCAATTTTATTACATCGACGATCCAGACTTACAAATATTCAATACAAGTTGCATAGCATAAAGCTAGCTTCGAAAGTAAACAGCGGAAATACAATAGCAGTGGGTCTCCAACAACTTCATGTTGCCACAGGCGAAAACATGTTGGTTGCAGACTCGAAATCCCTTAACGAAACCTCACTCGTCATTTGAATAACCTGTAACAAATAAAATTTTGCAACAGAGTGGGTCAGATTCCATTAAAAATGGAGTCTGGCAAGTGACACTATGGTGGACACTTAATGGAATAACTCTAAAGCCTATATGCATATTTGGCTGGTCGAGTTCAAGGCTATTTTGCATAAAGCCAATTTTTCCTATCTTTTTGTAAAACACTTTCTTCAAATCAAGACAAGTATGGCATGAAAACCATAAATCTCATCTTCCCTTGTTCACCCATCAAGTTTTATTTCTGAAGTTGGAATGATGGAATCCTCCGTTGACGTCCGTGATCAGCTGCTCAAATTGTCCGTACCGGGGACACGGCTAAGTACTTAGTTTTACACTCTGCAGAGGTTGTGCACGTTCACAATTGTACCCATTCAACCCAAATTATCCTTTACACACCATTTGTGATAAGGAAAGGAGAGAATGAGACGAGATCTTTCAGAAGCATTTTCCCTCCCACTCTGGCTTGACCCGTTCCACCTAACATCCCCCTACATCTGCTTGTCAAGCCGGAGAGAGTCCACGCAACATAATTGATCAAGCCAGAGCCCATATGGCAATGGCTGCACTGGAAGCAATCGTCACTCGGAGTTCTTCAGATTCCTCGGTTCCTGGGTGGCCATTCACAAGTGTACATACTCCAGGGAACCATAGACATGGACCTGAGTAGCCACTCAACATAAACCATACAACCACTTACCACCCAGGTGTTTCATTCTTAACTTAGTAGAATTTAGATTTTCACAAAACAACATTTGCATAGCATCAATAATTCTACTAAGTATTGCATAGGAACCTAGACACAGGAATAAGGAATTCTACACAGGTTTAGCATAGCAATACTATCCTACACATGCATATAAAAATACACTAAGTAATGCATATAGAAACTAATAGGAAGTTTATGAGGTGTGCCACTTGCCTTTGAATGTTGTTGTTGTTCACAACTCTTTTCAACGATACTCGGGACTCTCCGTTCAATCTAACAGTATAGACAAGCAACAATACAACAATCAACCGCAAGCACAACTCCACAATGCATACAAACACATACTAGATGAATAAATAAGTTTTATAAAACTTTCTAAGGAAAATATGTTTATGCATGATGTGCAAAATATTCTTAAGGGCTAGAAATGCTTTTTCATGCCATGAAAATCTTTTAAGTTAATGCAAGGCAAATAGGTTGGTCCAAAATGACTAAGGACTAAAGTCATAAGTTGAATAAAATATTTTGTTTTATATCATCTTGAACAAGCCCTCTAATGGCTTAGTCTTGATATGTAGAAATATATAGAGTAAATACTAAGTCATTTGTTCAAGATGATCAACAATTATTATCAACTCTTTGTAAATTGGACATTCACTATAGTGAGAGAGACAGACACCCAGCCAGCCACTTAAGTTGTGGGACAGGTCCCATGTACGTGGACATGTAAGGTTTGTCTCCAGACCGCTTCATCTCACTATGCCGTTAGGATCCAACAAACTTCAAAGATGATAACATCATGATAAAACTTTGTTTAAGTCTAAAAGACAAGATTAGGAAAGAGGGAAAAGATAGAAAGAAAGATGTATTTGTCCTCCAGGCTTCATCTCCAGACTTGTAACTTTCTTCTGGATGATGTCTTGATTGAGCTCTTGGTAGTCTTGATGAATCTTCAGACTTGATGATTCTTGTATCCTCGAGGCTGGTCTTGGATTTACTTAGTCTTCATGAAGTCTCAGAGGAGAAGAAAAGACAGAGAGAAAGACTTAGAGAATAAAAAGGGGGTTGGCCTTCTTGAACTTCTTCTCACTTTTCTTCCAAGTGCTTGACATCTTTGGGATGCTTCGAGAGTCTGGTTTCTTCTAAGTCCTTCATGAACTTCTTCTAGATTTTCTTCTAAGTGTTTCTTCTCCTTGAAGATACTTCTGAAGTCTTGTTTTGGCTAAGTACTTCATTGGTCTTCTAGCTCCATGTTGAAAATCCTAAGTGTCTATGTGTATAACACTTTACCAAAATGCTAAGTTGAAAATAATCTTAACTTAGAGAAAATGGGGGAGGAATTTTCTTATGGAAAATATAACTACAAAATAAAATATGCTATGCATGAAATGCAATTTTAAACCACAAGAAACATAATACTAATTTTTTTGATATTTATAAGGTGTGCATTTGGCTATAAATGCAATCTAATTAATTTCTATTTTTGGAAAATATAATAAAAGGAATAATTATAATATTAAAGTTTTCTATGATTAAAATTTTATAATATCATTTTATAAATAGTGTTAATAGACAGGGGTATTTTAATTAAATTTATAGCAATTTACTTTAATCTAGAATAATATTTTTATTAATAGTTATGTTGAAAATACTCAAACTATTCAAAATAAATATATAACTATGAATTCATTCAAAAATTACTCAAAAATATTTTATAGCAGTGGCATTAATTTAAAAATATTCTAAAGTTTCTAAAACAATTTTATTTGCAATTTTTGAATTTACAGATTTAAAGTTATGACAAAAATTCTCACATTCACCATTTGAAATTTGAATATTTTAAACTAAGTCAAATTTGAAATCTAACAGAACTAAAATATTCTACATGTCGAGGGCTTTCCAAAAATATAAAATTTGTCAAATCTGGAGTTGTGGTTAAAAAGTTATAGATGTTTTAATTACAGGGACCATTCTGCAAAACTTCTAATTAAATTTAAAATAGAAAAGGAATTACACGCTGGCGCTGACGCGGTGCTGACTGTGCACACCACGTCAGTGCTGACTGGATCTGATCTGGATCGTCAGATCCAGATCTGACGGTCGACAACGATCCATACCGGTTCGTTTTAAGAGATCTAATCCTGACCGCTAACAGCAGATCGGACGGCGCTGGGAGTTTGGTCCATACCGTGGCGGCGCAGCGGTCACCAGCGGCGACGAAGACGGCGGCGCGGCCTCGGTGAGGACGACGGCGAGGCTCCGGTGGTCTTCTTGCAGCGGCGGAGCGACTACGACGCGCAGAAGGATGCCGCGAAGACGACGGGCGTGAAGATGCCGAGCTTCGCGTCCTAGAGGGGCGTGGAGGCGCGGCCGGTCTTTCTCAAACGCCGGCGAGCTTCGGTTGAGTTCTTCCCCGACGAACTATTGCGGATACGAAGCGAGGAAGGGGTTGGAGGGTGCGCATGGTCCAGGGAAAGAGGAGGAGGGGCCTCAGGTGCGAGGGGGTGGCTCACCTCGCCGGAAGTTGAAGAAGAACGGCGGCGGATGGTGCGGACTCCGGCGAGCAATTTCTCGAGCCTGGCGGCGCGATTTGAAGAGGAGGCAGAGGGGAAAAACTGCGGGGGTGGTGGAGTTTATAAGGGAGTGCTCCGGGAAACAAATCGCGGAGATTTCGCTCTGATTTGGGATTGGGATCGGAGGTAGATTTTCGGGTGCGAAATATTCGCTGGAGGTTGAAGAAGCCTCAGCCTGACGAGTGGGTCCTGCCGGTCAGAGAGACAGAGAAGGATGCGGCTACTGCTGGGTTGCTGCTGTCTGCGCGCGCGAGAGAAGAAGCTGGGCTTCGGCCCAGTTAGCCTTTCCTTCTCTTTTTTTTTTGTTCTTTTCCTTTTCTGTTTTCTGGATTTTTAAATAACTTTTGATTTATAACTCCAAATGAAGTCAAACAATTTTCTAAAAATTCGTAAAATTATTATCTTTGTGTTAAACCAGTTGTGGACATGTTTTGAAAACTTTTTAAAATTAGTAAATTTGAAATATTGGTTTAATACAAAATTGATACTTAATAGCAATTTTGAAATTATAACTTAACTAAATTTTCGTTTTGCTAAATAAATTTGTAAAATACCCACTTTCAAATATGTTTGAAATAGAGTTATTAAAACTCATTTTACTGCAATTATTCATCTTTATTTTGGCATAAGAGTAGAATAACATAATATAAATATTTTTAAAGTAATATAAATCATAATGGATTCAAATTTAATTCAATTTTATTTTGGGCACCATTAAGTTTTATATTATGATAAATCATTTGAAAACTTCATAAACGACTTTGGAAAAGATTTTAGATTTAATTCATTTCTTATATAGAACATATTCATGAAGAGCATGTTATGTTTTGAAAGAAAGTGAAAATTATTTAAGCTAATGAAATGTCTAATTGGATAATTCATTAATTATAAAACATATGAAGTTATTTTAGTTATAAACTCTAGACTTGTAATTTATAAAACTATGTTTTGAACTCAGGTGAAAGAGTGAAGCTATTTGGCAATTATACCATGTTTTAAATGGTTGTAATATTATTTTAATTTATGATTAGCTATGGCTAAGTGGTTGAAATCAAATACTTACAGAGAAACTTTCTATTACATGAAAATGATTTGAAATTTTGTAAGACATTTGTCAAATTACATATTTGAGGTTTTAAGAAATACAATGGATAATAAAATGTTTATCTTGAAACAACTTTTGAAAATAATGTTAACTGAGATCTTTGAAATATTAAACCCTTTCAATATGTTTGTAGTCTTTTATAACTGGTTTTCTTATGCATTTTAATATTTTATTTTAATCAAAACAAAAGTTTTAAATTTTAGTGATTTTTGAACATTCCAAAATGTTGGGATGTTACAGACTACCACCCTTAAAAGGAATCTCTTTCCCGAGATTCGGAGAGGCTAGAAGGACAAAGCAAATGCTTGAATGGTTCTGATATTCGGGATGTTTTGAGAAATGAAATTTCTGACATGGAAACTTGAAAACTTGGCAGCGAATGATTTTCCTGATTAGGAGGATAGAAAGAAAGATAGTTTGAGATCTCTGGGTTTAAGCGACTGGGTTTGAAATATCTTGGTGGCTACCACCCTTTAAAAGAAATTTGTGGTCAGTCTAGAAACTTTGTGTAATCTTGTTTATTTCTCTGATGTAGAGCGTACAAGTATTCAAAATACAATGGCATGTGGTGGATACCGAAAGTTTTTAGCACTCACGTTTTCCACTCGGTCCTTGAAGAGATTTATCTTTCTTCCACTCTGGGCAGCCACTAACATAGTGTCCTGTTGCTCCGCATCTGCGACATGTCACGGGACTGATGATTTTCTTGTGCGAGCGGATAAGTCAATTTTCCTTCATCTTTACTGGGCACTTATTGGCATAATGTCCCTTGTCCTTACATTTGTAGCAAATTACGTCACTTAAGTTCTTCTTCTTTGGTGTTTCCAGGGCTAACAGTTCTTCCAAATCTTGTTTGCTATATTCTATCTCAATTAAAGAAGTCCAGTCTCGTTTGATGTGACAATTTCGAGCTAGGTGATCTCCTTCACATTTATAGCAACACTTGGAGGTACTTTTGGATATCTTCGGAAGTGACCTTACTCTTATTTCATTCTTCACCTTAGTATGACCCACAGTCTCATTTTGATGAAGATTTGGCTCAGTACCCTGACCAGTCCTTTTCTCTTTGCAGTCCCATGAATAATGTCCTAGTTCTCCACAGGTAAAACATGTTATATGGCTAGTATCTCTTTTGTGTTCCTCCTTGTTTTCTTGTACTTCCACATGTTTCATGAGATTTTGCTACATCCCCTTTTTGGCTTGCTGACAGACTTCTTGCACCACGGGGTAGAGTTGATATTGAGTTGGAACGTGATTTGTTGCTTCATACAAAAAGCAAGAAATCTGACTTGTGGGGCATTCCCTAACTGGATGTCTGGTATGACCATGGGGCCACTCATCAGTGCATTCTTGGGACGTATGTCCTATCTCTCCACATGTTTTGCATGCCTTTAGTTTGGTCATAAGGTTCTCTTCAAAATCACTATGGTTTTGATCAATCTTAGGCAGTTGCTCATTGATCATCTTCAACAGCTGACTCTGGTTCTCTAATAGTAGTCGCATAGTTGTATGCAAATCATTGGTTTTGGTATTGGGGTGAGACATCTGTTTGGTTTAGAAAGCAATGAGTTGAATTATTTGTACTATGGAGGAATCCTAGTTCAAGAAAACAACACAAGGCAACCAATCCGTATCATAATCAATCAACATCTAACAAACATCAAGCAACAAGGTTCACAACAAACAAACAATCTTCATATAGCTAAGTTGATATGATCAATACACTAACACGATATCGCCATTCTATTTTTGGTGGTGGTCAAATCTACCTCCTTCATGACTGCTTCAAGTTCTTGTTCAACTTTCTTGGATATCTTAGAAGTGTTGGTCGAAACCTGGTTCTTCAGTGGTCTTCCATGCATGCAGAACTTCATGATTAATCGTAGCTTTTCCATATGAGGCAGCAAAATCAGACTTAGACTATAAGAACATGGTCATCTAGAAAAAGATAAGAGGTTTTCAGAAGGTTGATAGTAGATGAGAGTATGAGGAAGATAAAATGAAAAGTTTTGTTTTTAGAAAAGTGAAATAATAGATTTTCAATCGTATGGTCCAATCCTATTTCTATCCAAACCTAGGGTTTCGAACCTACAAACAACACAGTGCTCTGATACCATCTGTAGCGTACCTGCTCTTTAATAAGGCAGATACCTGTGTATAGTGCAAATCCCTGGATCGATTCGTTTGCACACACAGTTTACGATGTAATATCACAACAAAGTATCAATTTTATTACATCGGCGATCCAGACTTACAAATATTCAATACAAGTTGCATAGCATAAAGCTAGCATCGAAAAAGTAAACAACGGAAATACAATAGCAGTGGGTCTCCAACAACTTCATGTTGCCACAGGCGAAAACATGTTGGTTGCAGACTCGAAATCCCTTAACGAAACCTCACTCGTCATTTGAATAACCTGTAACAAATAAAATTTTGCAACAGAGTGGGTCAGATTCCATTAAAAATGGAGTCTGGCAAGTGACACTATGGTGGACACTTAATGGAATAACTCTAAAGCCTATATGCATATTTGGCTGGTGGAGTTCAAGGCTATTTTGCATAAAGCCAATTTTTCCTATCTTTTTGTAAAACACTTTCTTCAAATCAAGACAAGTATGGCATGAAAACCATAAATCTCATCTTCCCTTGTTCACCCATCTAGTTTTATTTCTGAAGTTGGAATGATGGAATCCTCCGTTGACGTCCGTGATCAGCTGCTCAAATTGTCCGTACCGGGGACACGGCTAAGTACTTAGTTTTACACTCTGCAGAGGTTGTGCACGTTCACCATTGTACCCATTCAACCCAAATTATCCTTTACACACCATTTGTGATAAGGAAAGGAGAGAATGAGACGAGATCTTTCAGAAGCATTTTCCCTCCCACTCTGGCTTGACCCGTTCCACCTAACATCCCCCTACATCTGCTTGTCAAGCCGGAGAGAGTCCACGCAACATAATTGATCAAGCCAGAGCCCATATGGCAATGGCTGCACTGGAAGCAATCGTCACTCGGAGTTCTTCAGATTCCTCGGTTCCTGGGTGGCCATTCACAAGTGTACATACTCCAGGGAACCATAGACATGGACCTGAGTAGCCACTCAACATAAACCATACAACCACTTACCACCCAGGTGTTTCATTCTTAACTTAGTAGAATTTAGATTTTCACAAAACAACATTTGCATAGCATCAATAATTCTACTAAGTATTGCATAGGAACCTAGACACAGGAATAAGGAATTCTACACAGGTTTAGCATAGCAATACTATCCTACACATGCATATAAAAATACACTAAGTAATGCATATAGAAAATAATAGGAAGTTTATGAGGTGTGCCACTTGCCTTTGAATGTTGTTGTTGTTCACAACTCTTTTCAACGATACTCGGGACTCTCCGTTCAATCTAACAGTATAGACAAGCAACAATACAACAATCAACCGCAAGCACAACTCCACAATGCATACAAACACATACTAGATGAATAAATAAGTTTTATAAAACTTTCGAAGGAAAATATGTTTATGCATGATGTGCAAAATATTCTTAAGGGCTAGAAATGCTTTTTCATGCCATGAAAATCTTTTAAGTTAATGCAAGGAAAATAGGTTGGTCCAAAATGACTAAGGACTAAAGTCATAAGTTGAATAAAATATTTTGTTTTATATCATCTTGAACAAGCCCTCTAATGGCTTAGTCTTGATGTGTAGAAATATTTAGAGTAAATACTAAGTCATTTGTTCAAGATGATCAACAATTATTATCAACTCTTTGTAAATTGGACATTCACTATAGTGAGAGAGACAGACACCCAGCCAGCCACTTAAGTTGTGGGACAGGTCTCATGTACGTGGACATGTAAGGTTTGTCTCCAGGTCGCTTCATCTCACTATGTCGTTAGGATCCAACAAACTTCAAAGATGATAACATCATGATCAAACTTTGTTTAAGTCTAAAAGACAAGATTAGGAAAGAGGGAAAAGATAGAAAGAAAGATGTAGTTGTCCTCCAGGCTTCATCTCCAGACTTGTAACTTTCTTCTGGATGATGTCTTGATTGAGCTCTTGGTAGTCTTGATGAATCTTCAGACTTGATGATTCTTGTATCCTCGAGGTTGGTCTTGGATTTACTTAGTCTTCATGAAGTCTCAGAGGAGAAGAAAAGGCAGAGAGAAAGACTTAGAGAATAAAAAGGGGGTTGGCCTTCTTGAACTTCTTCTCACTTTTCTTCCAAGTGCTTGACATCTTTGGGATGCTTCCAGAGTCTGGTTTCTTCTATGTCCTTCATGAACTTCTTCTAGATTTTCTTCTAAGTATTTCTTCTCCTTGAAGATACTTCTGAAGTCTTGTTTTGGATAAGTACTTCATTGGTCTTCTAGCTCCATGTTGAAAATCCTAAGTGTCTATGTGTATAATACTTTACCAAAATGCTATGTTGAAAATAATCTTAAGTTAGAGAAAATGGGGGAGGAGTTTTCTTATGGAAAATATAACTACAAAATAAAATATGCTATGCATGAAATGCAATTTTAAACCACATGAAACATAATACTAATTTTTGTGATATTTATAAGGTGTGCATTTGGCTATAAATGCAATCTAATTAATTTCTATTTTTGGAAAATATAATAAAGGAATAATTATAATATTAAAGTTTTCTATGATTAAAATTTTATAATATCATTTTATAAATAGTGTTAATAGACATGGGTATTTTAATTAAATTTATAGCAATTTACTTTAATCAAGAATAATATTTTTATTAATAGTTATGTTGAAAATACTCAAACTATTCAAAATAAATATATAACTATGAATTCATTCAAAAATTACTCAAAAATATTTTATAGCTGTGGCATTAATTTACAAATATTCTAAAGTTTCTAAAACAATTTTATTTGCAATTTTTGAATTTACAGATTTAAAGTTATGACAAAAATACTCACATTCACCATTTGAAATTTGAATATTTTAAACTAAGTCAAATTTGAAATCTAACAGATCTAAAATATTCTACATATCGAGGGCTTTCCAAAAATATAAAATTTGTCAAATTTGGAGTTGTGGTTAAAAAGTTATAGATGTTTTAATTACAGGGACTATTCTGCAAAACTTCCAATTAAATTTAAAATAGAAAAGGAATTACATGCTGGCGCTGACGCGGCGCTGACTGTGCACGCCACGTCAGTGCTGACTGGATCTGATCTGGATCGTCAGATCCAGATCTGACGGTCGACAACGATCCATACCGGTTCGTTTTAAGAGATCTAATCCTGACCGCTAACAGCAGATCGGACGGCGCTGGGAGTTTGGTCCATACCGTGGCGGCGCAGCGGTCACCGGTGGCGACGAAGACGGCGGCGCGGCCTCGGTGAGGACGACGGCGAGGCTCCGGTGGTCTTCTTGCAGCGGCGGAGCGACTACGACGCGCAGAAGGATGCCGCGAAGACGACGGGCGTGAAGATGCCGAGCTTCGCGTCCTGGAGGGGCGTGGAGGCGCGGCCGCTCTTTCTCAAACGCCGGCGAGCTTCGGTTGAGTTCTTCCCCGAAGAACTGCTGCGGATACGAAGCGAGGAAGGGGTTGGAGGGTGCGCATGGTCCAGGGAAAGAGGAGGAGGGGCCTCAGGTGCGAGGGGGTGGCTCACCTTGCCGGAAGTTGAAGAAGAACGGCGGCGGATTATGCGGACTCCGGCGAGCAATTTCTCGAGCCTGGCGGCGCGATTTGAAGAGGAGGTAGAGGGGAAAAACTGCGGGGGTGGTGGAGTTTATAAGGGGGTGCTCCGGGAAACAAATCGCGGAGATTTCGCTCTGATTCGGGATTGGGATCGGAGGCAGATTTTCGGGTGCGAAATATTCGCTGGAGGTTGAAGAAGCCTCAGCCTGACGAGTGGGTCCCGCCGGTCAGAGAGAGAGAGAAGGATGCGGCTACTGCTGGGCTGCTGCTGTCTGCGCGCGCGAGAGAAGAAGCTGGGCTTCGGCCCAGTTAGCCTTTCCTTCTCTTTTTTTTGTTCTTTTCCTTTTCTGTTTTCTGGATTTTTAAATAACTTTTGATTTATAACTCCAAATGAAGTCAAACAATTTTCTAAAAATTTGTAAAATTATTATCTTTGTGTTAAACCAGTTGTGGGCATGTTTTGAAAACTTTATAAAATTATTAAATTTGAAATATTGGTTTAATACAAAATTGATACTTAATAGCAATTTTGAAATTATAACTTAACTAAATTTTCTTTTTGCTAAATAAATTTGTAAAATACCCACTTTCAAATATGTTTAAAATAGAGTTATTAAAACTCATTTTACTGTAATTATTCATCTTTATTTTGGCATAAGAGTAGAATAACATAATATAAATATTTTTAAAGTAATAGAAATCATAATGGATTCAAATTTAATTCAATTTTATTTTGGGCACCATTAAGTTTTATATTATGATAAATCATTTGAAAACTTCATAAACGACTTTGGAAAAGATTTTAGATTTAATTCATTTCTTATATAGAACATATTCATGAAGAGCATGTTATGTTTTGAAAAGAAGTGAAAATTATTTAAGCTAATGAAATGTCTAATTGGATAATTCATTAATTATAAAACATATGAAGTTATTTTAGTTATAAACTATAGACTTGTAATTTATAAAACTATGTTTTGAACTCAGGTGAAAGAGTGAAGCTATTTGGCAATTATACCATGTTTTAAATAGTTGTAATATTATTTTAATTTATGATTAGCTATGGCTAAGTGGTTGAAATCAAATACTTACAGAGAAACTTTCTAGTACATGAAAATGATTTGAAATTTTGTAAGACATTTGTCAAATTACATATTTGAGGTTTTAAGAAATACAATGGATAATAAAATTTTTATCTTGAAACAACTTTTGAAAATAATGTTAACTGAGATCTTTGAAATATTAAACCCTTTCAATATGTTTGTAGTCTTTTATAACTGGTTTTCTTATGCATTTTAATATTTTATTTTAATCAAAACAAAAGTTTTAAATTTTAGTGATTTTTGAACATTCCAAAATGTTGGGATGTTACACCCGGCCGCCATGTCCGGCCGCCTCTCCAAGTCTGGCCGCAGATTTGCTGCCGCCGCCATGTACTGTAGAATGGGAGAGAAGAGGAGACAGGATGGGATTGGAGGAGGAGCACGATTGGTGGCTAGGGTTTCACCGGAGGGTGGTTTTGTCTCACGCGAGCTCACCCACCGAGCGGGCCGAACTTGTTTTTGCCCACTGATATGCGGGCCCAGCTTGTAGCTCGCCCCACCATGTCATGCACAAATAAGCCAGCAGAGAGTAAAAGAAAATCTACCGCATCCGACGGCTGTGATGAAGAGTGGGGGCAAAGTTACTATTCCTAAGGCCGATCGGACGGTCCAGAATTGCCAGGAGGGGAAAATGATGTGAGGAGGAGGGTAGGCTCTCAACCTTTATAGAAGTAATGTCTATAGTTGCTATTTTTGAGAGGTAGAAGATGTATCTTCACTCCGGTAAATTTATAGCATTTCTAGAACAGGTCAATTAGGGTTTATTTTATTCAAATTGGAAGTGTAACTCACCTAACATCATCCTCACCACCTCTACTACCCACCTATATCATTCTTTATATTTAAAAAAAATGTTTGATCACTATTTCTCGTTGGTTTTGTGTGCTGCATTATAAAGTGACCATATGTAGTGTTGCTAGATAGCTACTTGCCATTCTTGTATCTAGTTATTATTGTGCCCCTTGGACCCAAACTTTTATAGCTAGTGTTAAACCTGTATGTCCTCTAACCAACCCTACTTGTCTTATAATTTCTTCGTAAAGGGTTGGACTAATCCATGTTAGCAAAGTGGGCTAATTAAATCAGCCCAAATTCATCAAAATCCAAACCTACCCCTCTAACCTTGTCCAACTCGTGGTTTAGGGTGTGCATTAGACCCCACACCCCCGAGGAGCCCTTAAGCCACGACCTTGTCCAAACCCTAGCTCACATCTCTTTGTCTCCTTCTCTCTGGCATTTTGTCGAGCAGCTAGGGGGTAGAAGAGGCCTCCCTCCATACTCCCTTTTAATTCCAACAACACCAGGCCATCAACAAGCTTCCAAAGAGGTGTAGGCCAGCAGAGCATCATTGCCCACCGCCTTGCGGGGCCAATGCCCATCCCGAGCCTCCTCCCTTCTCTGCCCATGCTCGTGACCGTGCAACCGGCCACCACCCCTCTCTTACTGCAGCCGATGCTCCATAGCCCCTCTCACCTTGCCGATTCTCTCCCTCTCACTCCACTGTCGCACCCCCTTGCGAGACCGAGCAAGCTCTCGCACTCCTCTGCTCGCTCTCGAGGAGAAATCGCCGCTCGGGTCCGGAGCTTCCGAGCATGCTCTCCACCAATGCCGTGCCTCTCCTCTCCATCTTTCGGTCCCATCTCGTTCCCCTCCCCGTGGTCCATCTCTTTGACATCGTCGTGTGGTTTCAGGTTCACTGGAGTGGTCGTGACCCCGCCGTGCCCGTCGCGGGCGCCGTCGACCTCGCCGCCGCTCCAGGACGCGCCTCATCCAACCGAGACCATCCTCGGGCTCCTCTCAACCTCCGCGTCCACGTCCATCCCTCCACCTCCCCCTCCGAGTCCCCTGGGTGAGCCCCGCGTGCTCGGCACCTCCTCTAGGGTTTCAGCCCGCCTGTTCCCCGTCGCGAGGTAGAAGATGGCCTCGGGCCATCGATCTCTGCATCTACGGTTCTGTTTGAACCGCCACGCGTCTAATCCTTGCCGTCCGCCCGCGATCCGGCGGCCACCTACCTCCCTGCCGGCGCGCGCAGCAACCTGGGCCGGCCCGGCTCGGACAACGGGGCCGCGCCAGATCTGGCCCGTTTGATGTTTTTCCGATTAAAAAGACTTTTCCCTGTTATTTTTCCAGAAAACTATTAGCCCAGCTTTAATTAATTTCTGCTAGATCTGTGCATGCAAAAATTGAGAAATAAATTTTGTAGCTTAGCTATGTGTTTTCTCAATCATGTGGCACTGGCCTTTCTCAAAAATATGTTTGTTTCTGTGCTCTATGTTCAGTCTTGAGTTTTCACCATTTCCTTAATAACTTGAGTTTTATAGATCCAAAATTAGCAAACTTTAGTTCTATGGAAAGCCCAGGAAAATACCTACCTATATCTATAAGCCTTTCATGCAGGAGATGTGTCTAAATAAAGTTCTATAAAGTTTAAGAAAGACATCAGTAGCAATTTGTTGAATTTTAAATCTTTATTTAAAATTCTTTTTGGAGTAAATCCAATTGCATGTGGTAGATATTGGTATTAGCTATCATATCCTAACTTTGTAGAATTTTTCATCCTATATTTTGCTCATGATAGATTATTTTCTAAAATAGTAGGTTATTACACTTTAAAATGGATATTCTAATTTTCTGTTATTTGCATGTATCTAGTTTTAATTGTTTGTGCTTATACATGTTTATCCAAATGGTTTAGGAGTATTTTTGTGTGGCACCTATGTGTTTTTTTATCATACCACACTGGTTTTGTCTCAAAAATATTTAAACTTTGTGTTGCACATTAAAGCAAGTAAAAAGTATGTTCTTCACTTAAAATGGAATATCTTGAGTTGGGAGTGTCCAAATGGGGTGAATCCTATTTCTACAGAAAGCTCAAGAAAATACCTATCCATAGCAATTAACCTTGCATACAGTAGATGCCTAAATCTGAAACTATATTCATTATAGTTTTGTGACTAGTAGCATTTACATGATTTTTAGCTACTGTTTGGTAATAGCTTACATTGCAAATCCAAGTTTCACCACTTGATATGGTTGCTAGGTGTACTATGGTAGAAGGATTCTATTTTATGAACATTATCTTAGGAGTTATGATTTATCCACCAAAACAACAACTTTTGGCTAACAGAAGTATTAGCTTTTAATCATCTGTTCTTAGCAAATGTGAATTGTAGAAATATTACTAATCAACTTTTGAAGATCAGAACCTTAACTCAATAATAATGACTTGATTAAACCACTTTGATAATGTGTGGTGCATTGTTTACTTATGTTTAGTATTATTCACGTTGTACCCTAATAATAACATCAATTGTGCTTATATACTTTGCTTGTGGGTATGTTTGTGTGTTATGTTTTATCTCTTTAAACATCATCATATTTATCCAATAAATGTAATAAGTTAATTCCCTGTTTTACTTGAATTGTATGTGTTGATCTGCTTAGTAACTCATAAGTCCAGAAACTTAGGTTATCCTTTAATAGCCTTAATAAATTTCCTGATAGCATTGCTAGTCCCTTCCCTTTTGAGTTTCACATAGTTCATCTTGTTTCCTAGGAGTTGCACTAATTTCAATTGTGTGTTATGCATGTGAATGATTGTTTTGGTGTTAAATACTATACAGTAATTGTTTGTGTTATGTAATGATCGTTGAATGGTTTGTTCACTTCAAGAATTGCTGTCAACACTTGTTACTGTGTGATTGTTTGGTTTAATCGTTGAAGTGGTATTAATTGCAGTGTCTTATTTAATAGGCTTAATACACCTTTTTAGCTCTTAGTCATAAACTTGTTTGGACGGGGGTCTTACCGTTGTTTGTCGCTTAGTTACTTTTTAGTAGGTGTTTCTTTAGCTAGTAACATGTTTGCATGTGAGTAGGCTTAATGCTAGTGTTAATATCAATACTTGCTTGTATGTTAATATACTTTTGTCTGAAGTATTTCCTAAACAATTAAGATACTTTTGTCTGAAGTATTTCCTAAATAATTAAGATACTTCTGTTTGAACTATTTTCTGATACTAATATAACAACCCTTGTTAAATGATCTAATCACCCTAAGAGACGAATTGCCTTAATGTTCTGATAACACTACCTTCTTAGCAAATAAGGTTGTTGTGTATATCTTCTTAAGTGTATATGTTGTTTGTCTTAGCTCTATGGAGTTTGTTGTTGTTGTATAGCTAAAGGAGTTGTTTGCTTCTGTTTGTATCTCAGTGTCTTCTACATTGCTTGCTGTTTGCTATGTCTTTGGACTTTGTCTTGTATTCTGAGTGTGGTTCATTTTCCTGTTTACGACGTTAGATACGATCGGGAAGGAACGAGAAGTGAGGAATGAACCTGAAGAACATCAAGATCAAGACCAAGGACATATTGCTGAGCCAGGCAAGCCCACCTCACCACTATAATGAATCCTACTATTTTATTAAGCATTGTTTTGTTTTAAAAATAAAATGATGCATGTTTCACTTCTTTTGTGGTACCTTGCCACCCAAAAACTATCTTACAAAATATTGTTTGGCCAAAGTTATCTGCTAGAATACTGTAGGTATTACAAACAGAGTTTTACCTGATGGGCCTTGTTGTTGAAGGCTCCATCCAAAAAGATTAAGATTTTCTAGTAGACTACTTTCATCTACTTATCTCAAAACTATAGGATGGGGACCTATTTGATAAAACGGTTTTACGGAGGAAAACTCGAGCTGCTGGGAGCAATCGGAGAGCAAGTGTTTTACTAAAACCCGAGTTGCTGGGAGCAATCGGAGATGTTTGCGAAAACCCGAGCTGCTGGGAGTAGTCGGAGGATTGGAAGTTGTTTTTGAAAAACAATGTACTGCCCTAGCAGCCGCTCGAACAATTAACCCGTGCAACCACACTACCTGACATGGGTAGGCTTAGCGGGAAGCTTGTCTGTTTTAGTGTTGGGGCTCTCATACTTTCTATGAGGGCTGGGCCCTCGAAGCCGGGTTGTCGTCCGGAAGAGACAATACACTGCTGCGGATCAGCAGCCGGACGATTACAGCGGGTCTCCTGACGTGGCGGTGTAGCGTCCCGAGGAAAGACCAAGAGGTCTAGTGGAGCACACGGTGCCGAGGAGAACAAACCTACCGGGAGGCCCCGATACTAGGGTGGTCATAGTGGAAAGCTTTGATCGTGTTATCCGGACCCCCGCATGCAGTCGTATGACGGGCCGTGGCAGACATGGCGGAATAACCGATAGGTGTGGGTAAAGTGTGCAACCTCTGTAGAGTGTAAATCTATTCGAATAGCCGCGTCCGCGGTCATGGATGGTTGGAAAGGCCAATTATCTAGGCGAATGAGCAATTTGGTTTTAAAAGAGAAATGTTTTCGGAGGAAACAAAGAGACATCAAAGAGGTACCTGGGAGGCACAGAATTTGGGTGAGGATGATTGGTCTCGGGGAGACAATCAGTCTGTTCTCATGGAAGGAAAAAGGGTTACCCCTATCCTAGTGTTTTTAAAGGTTTTACAAAAGAAAGTTTCGAACTTGGATATGTCCCTGCTATATCTAAGAGAAGAGAATTCTATCTCTAAATGTTTTTCTTCAACAAAGATATAGAGATGTCGTATTCTCTAAGTCTAAAATCATGGTATTCGAAAACTAAGCCCTATAGTCGTATATAGCAGCTATCCCAGTTTTCCAAAAGTGTTTTATTGCATTATCGTGAAAACTTAAGCCTTAGAGGTGGTCTTGCGAGTACGTAAATGTACTCATATGGCTGTGTCGCTGGATATTCAAACGTCCAGGTTGAAATGAGGATATGTACGACAAGAAGGAGGAGTACGCCGACGACTACGCCAACTGAGTGTCCCGCTCAACTGCTCTGTGGGAATGCGTCAGGACGTGACGAGGGTCGACGCTAGCCCAACCTTCCGCTGAACCTTAGTAAATATTCGTCAAGTGCGACGATATTTGCAGACTTGGTCATGAGACCATTATTTATGTAAGTCTTATACTATTCGAGTTGTATGATGTAACTTTGTATACAATGTTGGTTATGTGATCGCGATGCACTGATCATTGGGATCGTGATCTGTTTACATAACGTGGGCATCTCTGATGGTTAGTCAGAGGGGTCCTCACAAAGACGACCTGGAGTCGCCAGATCTTTGATCTACGGTTCCAGTTGAATATCGCTGCTTCTAATCTAGACCCTCCGTTCAGGATCCGACGGCGACTGTCGCCTCGCGTGCGCGCGCGCTGCTTTGGGCCGGCCTGCCACTGGTGGCCCAGATCCTGGCAGATCCGGCCCATCTTCTTGTTTTTCTGTTTAAGGCTCTTTTCTGTTTTTGTTTCCTGTTAAATTGACTGTTTGGATTAATTCATTTGTGGGAGATCTACTTATCCAAAATGGTTGATTTAAATTTTGTAGAATAACTGCGCGTTTTCTTGACCATGTGGCACTGGCCTTTCTCAAAAATATATTTGTATGCGTGTGATATTTTCAATTTTATAAAAAGTGGAATTTGCACCATTTAGTTAATAACTTGAGTTTTACAGATCTAAAATTACAAAACTTTAGTTATGTGGAAAGCCAGTGAGAATACCTACCTAGATAGGAAAGCCTTGCATGCAGGAGATGTTCATAACTAAAGTTATATCATGTTTAAATTTGACACCAATACCACTTTGGGGATATTTAATTCATTACTAAAAATATTTTTTTGAGCAAATCCAATTGTATGTGGTATTTATGAGTAGTAGCTATCATATCCTAGTTTGGTAGAATTTTACATCTTATATTGTGCTCTTGGTAGATTATTTTCTAAAATAGTAGGTTATTACACTAGAAAAAGAATATTTTTATTTTTTGTTAATTGCATGTGTTTGATTTTAATGTTTGGTGCTATATCTGTTTGTACAAATAAATTAAGAGTAAATTTTTTGGATACTTATGTGTTTTCCTAAGCATGAAAAGTTGGGTTTGTGTAAAAATAATTTATATCTTATGCTGTACACCATTAATGGTAAAATGTGTGTGTTCCACTAAAACTGAAATATATGAAGCTAGGAGTGTCCAATTTGAGTGAATCCAATTTCTAAAGAAATATTAATGACATACCTTTCCATAGAAATTAACCTTTCATACAGGAGATTCCTAAAACTAAAGCTACAATCTTTTTTGTTTTGAGACCAGTAGCATTTGTATGATTTTAAAATCATGTTCAGTAATAACTTTTGATGCAAATCCAATTTCCCTAGCTTCCTATAGCTACTAATAGTACTATGGTAGAAGAACTTTTTTTTCTGAACAATATTCTTGGAGTTATAACTTATCTCCCAAAGCAGCAACATTTGGCTAATAGGAGTCTTCGATTTTAATCATCTGTTCTTAACAAATGTGAATTGTATAAATAACACTAATCAACTCTTGTAGACCAGAACCTTAACTCAATCATAATGACTTGATTAAATCACTTTGGTAATGTTGGTGCATTATTTACTTATGTTTAGCACTATTCAATTTGAACCCTAATAATGACATCAGATGTGTTTATATGCTTTGTTTGTGGGTATGTGTGTGTGTTATGTTTTTATCCAGTAAGTGGTGATGTTTTGAAATGTTTGTTGTTTGCTGGTTTACCTTAGATTGTTGTCAACCGCACCTTTGTGATGTTTTGTTAAATCAGCCAACTACATATTTTTGGTTTTAAATCAACAACTTGTGTGAACAATGATGTTAACCTTGCTTAACCCTAATAAGTTTTCTAAAAAGTAATGTGATTTCATCCACTAGTTAGTTTAACTTAGTTCATCTTGTTTCCCGGGTGTTGCACTAAATTTTCTTAGGTATTATGCATGTGGATGTGACTGGTGTTAAATTCTATTAAGTAATTGTTTGTGCTTTGTAATGATTGTTGTATGGTTTGTTTACTTCAAGAATTGCTGTCACCACTTGTTTACTGTGTGATTGTTTGGTTTAAATCTTGAAGTGGTATTAATTGCAGTCTCTTATTAAATAGGCTTAATAAACCTTTTTAGCTCTTAGTAATAAACTTGTTTGGACAGTGGTGTTATCATTGTTTGTCGCTTAGTTACTTGTTAGTAGGCGTTTATTGAGCTAGTAACATGTTGGCATGTGAGTGTGCTCAATGCTAGTGTTAATGTTAATACTTGCTTGTGTGTTAAAATACTTTTGTCTGAAGTATTTCCTAAACAATTAATATACTTTTGTCTGAAGTATTTCCGGAACTACTAAGATACTTTTGTCTGATGTATTTCCTGAAGCTATTATAACAACTCTTGTTAAATGATATAATGACCCTAAGTGATGTGTTGTTTTAGTGTTCTGTAGAACTACCCTTTTAATACTCAGGGTTGTTGTGTATATTTTCTTAGGAGAATCTGTTGTTTGTCTTAGCTCTATGGACTTTGTTGTTTGTTTTTGTTTAGCTAAAGGAGTTGTTTGTTTTTTATTGTTAGCTTAGTGTCTTGTGCAATGCTTGTTGTTTAGTATGTCCTTGTACCTTTGTCTTGTATTCTGAGTGTGGTTCATTTTCCTGTTTACGACGTTAGATACGATCGGGGAGGAACTAGAAGTGAGGAATGAACCTGACGAACATCAAGATCAAGACCAATGACATATTGCTGAGCCAGGGAAGCCACCTCACCACCACTATGCAAATCCTACTATTTACAAAGCATGTTTTGTTTTAAAATAAAACAATGCATGTTTTACTTCATTTGTGGCACCTTGCCACCCGAAAACTATTTTACAAAATATTGTTTGGACAAAGTTATCTACTAGAATACTATAGGTGTTACAAAAATAGTTTATTTGGTGAGCCTTGTTGTGAAGGCTCCATCAAAAAGATTAAGTTTTCTAGTAGTCTACCTTCATCTACTTACCTCAAAACTATAGGATGGGAACCTATTTGAGAAAAACTGTTTTAAGAAGGAAAACCTGAGTTGCTGGGAGCAATTAGCGAGAAAGAAATGTTTTATAAAAACCCAAGATGCTGAGAGCATTCAGAGATGTTGTGAAAACCCGAGCTGCTGGGAGTAGTCGGAGATGGAGGTTTAATTTCGAAGTCCCTGCTGCCGCCCGAACAATTAACCCGTGCAACCACACCACCTAACATGGGTAGGGCTTAGCCGGAAGCTTGTCTGTTTTAGTGTTGGGGCTCTCATACTTTCTATGAGGGTTGGGCCCTCGAAGCCGGATTGTCGTCCGGAAGAGACAATACACTGCTGAGGACCAGCAACCGGACGATTATGGCGGGTCTCCTGACGTGGCTGTGTGGCGTCCCGAGGAAAGACCAAGAGGTCTAGTGGAGCACACGGTGCCGAGGAGAACAAACCTACCGGGAGGCCCCGATACTAGGGTGGTCATAGTGGAAAGCTTTGATCGTCTTATCCGGACCCCCGCATGCTATCGTATGACGGGCCGTGGTAGACACGGCGGAATGACCGATAGGTGTGGGTAAAGTGTGCAACCTCTACACAGTGTAAATATATTCGAATAGCCGCGTCCGCGGTCACGGACGGTTGGAAAGGCCACACTGGGCGCCTGGGAAAGAAGTTGTTTTCAAAAGGAAAATGTTTCAGTGATACAAGGAGGTACCTAGGAGGTACAGAATTTGGGTGAGGATGATTGGTCTCGGGGAGACAATTAGTCCGATCTCAAGGAAGGAAAAAGGGATATCCCCATCCTAGTGCTTTTAAAGGTTTTACAAGAAGGTTTTCAAACTTGGATATGTCTTTGCTATATCTAAGAGAAGAGAATTCTATCTCTAAATGTTTTCTTCAAAAAAAGATATAGAGATGTCGTATTCTCTATGCTTAAAATCATCATATTCGAAAATATGCCGTATCGTTGTATATAGGAGCTATCCTAGTTTTCGAAAATTCTTTACTTGCATTATCCTAAAAACTTAAGCCTTAGAGGTGGTCTTGCGAGTACATAAATGTACTCATATGGCTTTGTCCCTGGATATTCAAACATCCAGGTTGAAATGAAGAGATGTACAACAACAAGGAAGAGTACGCAGACGAGTACGCCAACTGAGTGTCCCGCTCAACTGTTCTGTGGGAATGCGTAAAGACGTGACGAGGGCCTACGCTAGTCGAAATCTTCCGATGTACCTTAGTTCATTTTCGTCTTGTGCGACGATGTTTGCAGACTTGGTCATGTGACCAGTATTTATGTAAGTCGTAATCTATTCGAGTTGTATGATGTAACTTTGTATACTATGTTGGTTATGTGATTGCGATGCCCTGATCATTGGGATCGTGATCTGTTTACATAACGTGGGCATCTCTGGCTGGTAGTGAGAGGGGTCCTTACAGCCCCCAAACACCAAGGGGTTACGACCAAGATGAAGATCATCGTGATACCCAAGACCAACAACACCTTGAAGTCAACAACATCTTATAGCACCAACTTCAACCCTTCTAGTGTACCCACTTTAAGGGGGAAGACCCATGCTTGTTTTATTAGATAGTTGTGACAAATTGTTCTTTGAGCCCCAAACCCTTAAGTTTTTTCAGTCAACTCAACAAGAGCCCTGCATCAGCATCGACCAGCATGTCAACACCTTCAACAAAGACCCAAGTCTTCCAGATGAAATCAGACGTCTCATCGACAAGTAAAACCTCATTTGAGAAACAACGATGCCCGAAAATGAAGAAGCAACATACCCCCTATCCTTGTACTCTCTTAGTACCCGCATAGGAATCTCGGGACGAGATTCTTTTAAGGGGGAAGGGTCTGTAACGCCCCAAATTTTGGAACCAAGAAAAACCTAGTTAATAAAGACCCAAAATTCTGAGGGAACAAAATCTTTTTGGAATGTCTGTTAATAGATGTGTTTTCTCTTGTATGCTCTGTTTGTCATCTTGTGTTTTATTGTTTATGTTGTTGACTTCTAAATGACAACCTACTAAAACTCCAACAAGCTATAGTATGACCTCTGAGATCAAGGTTATGGCAAGTAAAACAGTCCATGTATGTTCTCTTATCTTATTTTTAAGAAACTCTATTTATCATGATGTTTTGATTTTAGCAACTACCCAAAAGACCTATTATTTGAGAAGATAAAAGTATTTACATAAAGAATATGTTCGCAAAACTATAAAGAACTATATAAGAAGTCCCAATACATTTTGAAGGTTAATATGTTGCAAGTATTAGAAACTCTCTTTTCAAAAGCTTCAACTTTGTTAGTCCTTGGAAATTATTTCCCAAAGTGATGCTTAATTCTATTTATACCAAAAACCTTGTCTTGATTATATTGGTCATTATATAACCTTATGCTGGTTATATCCTAAATGATTGGCTTGTTTATTCAATTACTTGTTTCTAAAATTGTGTGATTTGTATATGTTTGCGCTTGTTTTTATATGTGGATTTTATGTGTCTATTTTGGTGTGTGGTTGGATGTGAGTTCATTCGTTCTTAAATGTTGTCCTTTATGACTGTGGTGTGTTTACCTCTCTATACCATGTTTTGTTTCTAAAGAAACTAAAAATTTCTATTCGCAAATAGGAGATAACGATCTTCTTGACTATTAACTTTTAGCATTTCTACAACTTGTTAATTAGGTTTATTTTATTCAAATTAGAAATGCAACTAAACTAACATCATCCTCAGCACCTCTACTTCCCAACTATGTCATTCTTGATTATCTTCAAAAAAAATTGATCCCTTATTCTTGCTTGTTTTGAGTGCTACTTTATAAGGTGACCATGTGTGCATCACTACATAGCCCTTTTTCCCTTTATGTATCTAGTTGTTGAATGATCCTTTTTCATAGACTCTTAAACCCAATGTTGAACCTATATGCCCTCTCTCTAACCCAACTTGTGTTATATTTTTACTATCAAGGAGTTGGCGAATCCATCTTAGCAATGTGGCTTAGTCTAATCAGCCCAAAAACCATCTTCTTCTAAACCTACACTAACCTCTTTCCAAATCCTTGATTTTGGACGTGCCATGAACCTCTCTCACCTCTGGAAATCCTTATCCACGACCCTGGTCAACCCTAAACAGGCCTCTCCCATTTCTTTTCCTTTTGGGCATTTAATCATACAGCTGGTGGGCAGGACACAGCCAAACACCTCCCTCTCCACCCAATTCGTGCCCTCGACACCCCTCTCGACATATCCTCTCACCCGCAGCCTCCCCATGCCCACTGAGTGTCCTGGCACCGCCCTCGCCAGCCAACCCTTGCCGAGCCTTCTCTCTCTCTCTCTTTTGCCGATGCCCGAATTGTTGAAAACGAGCACCGGCGTGGATATCATCCCCCAGCCTCACTTGCTCCCTCTCACCTTACCATTTCTTCTCCCCTCACTCTCCTCCACCACCCAGTCAGATCGTGAGCGAGCTCTAGCCTGCGAGCGGCCTGGAGAGCCCAAAGACTCGAGCTCGGACCCGAGGGCTGCGAGGATTAATGCCGCTATCTCCTTCCTTCTCTACTCTTTATCCTTGCCCTTGCACACTCTCCTCTCCTTGATGAAGCTCTGAGACACCCCCTTTCCTTGTAGGGACCGCGGCAGCCGTCGCGACCTCGCCGTGCCCGCCGCGGATGACCTCATCATTCCCGCCGTTTGGGACCTCTCTGTCAAGGACTGCTGCCACCCCTACATTTCCCAAGTTCTCCGCACCCGCCTCTGTGCACGCCATCGTCTTGGAGAAGCTTTAGGTGAGCAGGGCATGACCTCCTTCTTTTTTATTGTTTCTGCTCATCTGGTTCCGGTCGGGAGGAAGAAGACGCTCAGGAGCCGTCCGATCCGTGATCTCTGACCCTGCTTGAATCCCCCTTGATCTAATCTCAGCACTTCAACGCGGATCTGGCGGCCGCTTATATCTTGGATGTGCGCAGCGCAGCGGGCCAGCCCAGCTCGTTCTTCCGAGTTTGGGCCAGATCTGGCTCATTCTTTTGTTTTCTGTTAAAAGTATTTTCCCGTTATTTCCCTTTTAAACTTGCAGTGCAGCTTTAATTCATTTTCTGATAGTTCTAGGCATGCAAATGAGTTGAAGTAAATTTTTTATGTTTCCCATCTGTTTTCTTAAACATGTGGCACTAGCCATTTGCATAAATATGTTTTTAGGTGTGTGTTAGATCTAATCTTGTAAAAAGTATCTTTTGCACCTTTTATTTAATTGTGAGTGCTCTGAATATCCAAATCATGCAAACTTTATTGCTATGTAAAGCTTAAGACAATACCTATCTAGATCCATCAGCCATGCACGCAGGAGATTTGTAAAATTAAAGTTCTATTAATATTAAATTTAACAAAAGTAGCATTTTGATGATTTTTAATTCATTATTTAAAATACTTTTTTTAGTAAATCCAATTGCATGTGGTATATATTAGTGGTAGATTTCATATCCTAGATTGGTAGAATTTTCTAGCTTTTATTTTGTGCATGGTAATTTATTTCCAAAAACAAAGGGTTATTCCACATGAAAATGAATACTTTTATTCTCTGATAATAGCGTGTGTCTAGTTTTGATTGTTTGAACTATATCTGTTTATGCAAATATCTTTGGAGTATTTTTGTGGAGTTCTTATGTGTCTTATTGAACATGCAACACTGGATTTGTCAAAAAAAAAATTATACCTAGTTAGGTACACTATTATTTCTAAAATGTGTTTGTTTCACTAAAACTGAAATAGAGGGAGCTAGTAATGTCCAAATAAAGCAGATCCAATTTCTAAAGAAGGATAAAATAAATAAGTACCCATAGAAATTAGCCTTGCATATAGGCGATTCCTAAAACTGAAACTATACATTATGGGTTTGAGACCAGTAGAATTTGCATGATTTTTATTTTCTGATTAACAATAGATTTTGATGCAAATCCATTTTCCCTAGCTTCCTAGAGTAACTAGGAGTACTGTGGTAGAAGGATTTATTTTTCTTGGCATTATCCTAGGAGTTATGCATTTTCCAATTAAATATCACCCTAACTAGTCATTTAAATTTATTATTTCTATTTCCTGTTTTAGATAATATGAAACTTCGGTATAAACTTAATTAACTTTATACACCAGAACCTAAACTACACTCTTGAACTTGTATTGAAAATACTAATAATGTTGTGATGCATTGTTTGTTTATGTTTAGCACAATCTATTTTATGCCTAGGTATAGCACTAGTTGTTTGGTGTGTTTTGCTCATGGTTGTGTTTGTATTGTGTGACTCTCTGCTGTGGTTGGTTCTGTTTTGTAATGCTTGTTGATTTTTTTATACTTTAGATTGTTGTCAACACACATCTTAGGATTTACTCTGGTTTCGTTGTTATTTTTCAGGCCACGGTAGAACCTCTAGCAGAGGAGGAGTAGTACGAAATAGCTGAGCACAACTTCGGAGAAGAGCAAGATCCAGGACAACCCACTGAGCAAGGCAAGCCCACCTCACCACCATTATGAAAATCCTATTATTTACAAAGCATGTTTTGTTTTCCAAAAAAATAGTGCATGCTTTAGTTCTTTTGTGGCACCTTTGTAACGCCCCAAATTTTGGAAGCAGCAAAAAATTAATTATAAAAGATCATGTTGTGTTTATCCTCTGATTGCTCTATTGGTCATGTTGTGTTTTGTGTCTGTGTTGATAACCTCTCTAGCTATCAACCCTAAAACTCAACCTAGTTATAATATGACCTCTGATAACAATGTTCTGATAAATAAAACAGTCCATATATCTTCCGCTATCTTATGTTTAACAAAAAATATATTTTACCATGATGTTCTGAACTCAGCAGCTACCCAAAGACCTTTTATTTCAGAAAATAAAAGTATCTCCAAAAAGTTCATATCTTTGCAAAGTTATAAAGGACCATAGCATAAGTCCTAAAATATTTGGAGTTCAAATATGTTGTTAGTACTAACAACCCTCTTTTAAAAACTCCAATTTTATTATTCTTTGGAAAATCAATTCCCAAAGTGCGGTTTAAATCACCTTTCTCCAAAATCTTTTCTTTATTGTATTAATCACCACCTCCCAAATATTTTGGTTTTATCTTAAAGTGTGGTTGTCTATCCAATTGTAGGTGTGTTTTATCTATTTGACAAGTGCTTAATTTGTATGACTTAAGTGTGTTATTCTATGAGTGTCATATGGTTATGTTTTTATTAAGTGAATGTTTATTGTGGAGTTGGAGTAATATAATTGTTTGATGGTTTTGCATGCTTGTAAACTTTTTTCCCTCTTATTAATATGCTTGGTTTAAAATATGATTAAACAAATAAATTATATAATGATGAAAAGCTACCTTAACCCCTGTTAATTTTTAGCCTTTCCATCACATGATAATTAAGGTTTATTTTATTCAAATTGGCAATGCAGCTCACCTAACATCATCCTCACCACCTCTACTTCCACCATGTACCATTCTTGACAATTTACATAAATGTTTGATCACCAATCCTTGCTTGTTTTGAATGATACTTTTTAAGGTGACCATATGAGTTTTACTAGTTAGCCTTTTTGCTATTTTCATGCCTAGTCATTGTTTAAACTTTTGAACTGAAGTCTCAAACAAAAACCTACACCTATATCCATACTAATCAATCCCTCTTGCCTCCAAATTTTCTAGGAAATGGAATGACTATTTCATCCTTGCAAAGTTGCTTTCTCAAATCTGCCCTAATAGCATCAATATCTAAAACCAACACCCCCTCTCCTCATAATCTGGTCTGAGACGAGCATTGGATCCCCACGCGATCCCTGGACCCTTTTTGGACTAAAACCTAATGCCCCTAGCCCTTTTCTCTCTCTCTGTCCTCTTTGTGGCATTTCAACAAACACCTCGCATACAGGAAATCACCTCCCCATCTCTCCACTCCACTCCATCGCAAGGAGCCATTTGCTAGACTCCAAGCTTTGCTACAATGCCAGGAGACGCTCCTTCACCGCCACCCTCGCCCAATCGCCAGCCCCTGCCCTCTCTCCCCCTTGCCATGCATGTGACCTTGCAGCCAGCCACCCCTCTCTTATTAGGCATCTGAGGCACCCACACTCTCTCTCACCTTGCCATTTAGCTCCCTCACGTTCCACTCTCCCACCCCTGGCAATGCCAAGCGAGGTTTCCCTCTCTTTTGCTCACGGAATGCGAGGTCGTGACCTCAGTCTCGAACTCTTGCGAGCATGCACGCCATCGCACCCGTCCCTCTCCTCTCCTCCTTTTTGCTCCAGCTTGCTCCCCTCTCCTGGGCCAACCTCTCTGACATCTCCTTTTTAATATAGGGACGCCGAAGCCGCCGCGCCATATCCGTGCCGACGCGGACGTCCTCCACGCCGCCGTCATATGGAGCCCCTCCGCGTCGATCTGCAGTCCTCCCTCGACGTCCCTGACCATCCGCATCCTCCTCCGCTCCTCCTCGTTTCCTCTCTCAGCCTCTAGGTGAGAAGTCCATGCCCAGCGTCGGCCTTACGTTTCCCTCCCTCAGGTTCTGCTCCTGCCTTCCATCGCGAGGAAGAAGACGAGCTTCGGCTGTTGATCCTCTTCTCGACGGCTCAGGTTCAAAATAGCCCGATCTAATCTCCGCGCGCCGATTTTTTATCCAACGGCCACGTACCTCTTTGCCACGCGCGCAGCACTGGCGGGCCGGCCCAGCACCGTGTGCTCGGCCCGACTGCGGATTCGATCCGTTTTCCTTTTTTTTATATCAATTTCTCTGTTTAAATTCCAGAGAATAACTAGCTTAGATTTAATTCGTTTCTGAGAGATTTACTTATTCCAATTGGTTGATTCAAATTGTTTTCAGTAGCTATGAGTTTTCTTAACCATGTGGCACTGGGTTTTTTTAAAAATATATTTGTATGTGTGCTCTCTGTTTAATCTTGTAAAAAGTATATTTTCCAGTATTTAATTAATAACTTGACTTTTATAAATCCAAATCCTGCAAACTTTAGTTCTCTGGAAAGCCTAGGAGAATATCTACCTAGATCTATAAGCCTTGCATGCAGGAGATGCGTCTAAATAAAGTTCTATAAAGTTTAAGAATGACATCAACAACTATTTGATGAATTTTAAATCTTTATTTTAAATTCTTTTTTGAGTAAATCCAATTGCATGTGGTAGATATTAGTATTAGATATCATATCCTAGCTTGGTAAAATTTTACATATTATATTTTTCTCATGGTAGATTATTTTCTAAAACAGTAGTTTATTACACTTTAAAATGGATATTCTTATTTTCTGTTATTTGTATGTATCTAGTTTTAATTGTTTGTGCTTTATATGTTTATGCAAATGGTTAGGAGTATTGTTGTGTGGTACCTATGCATTTTGTTTGTCATGAAAAGTTGGATTTGTCTAAATAAATCATATCTTGTGCTGCACACTATTAATGGCAAAATTTGTTTGTTTCACTAAAACTGAAATAGATAAAGCTAGGAATGTCCAAATAGAGTGAATCCAATTTCTACAGAAAGCTTAATTCAATACCTATTCCTAGAAATTAATCTTGCATGTAGGAGAGTCCAAAAACTGAAACTATATTCATTATGGTTTTGAGACCAGTTGCATTTACATGATTTTTATCTTATGTTTAGAAATAGCTTTGAATGCAAATCCAATTTTCATAGCTTCCTATAGTTACTAGGTGTACTTTGGTGGAAGGATTTAACTTTCTGAACAATATTATAGGAGTTATGCATTTTCCAACTAAACAACACCAAAATAGCTATTTAGATGAATTAATTCTATTCCCTGTTTTTAGATAATATGAATCTTGTGTTTAAACTAAATCAACTTTGGAATCTAGAACCTAAACTCCACCTTAATACTTGTTTTAAATACACTAATAGTGTTGTGGTGCATTGTTTGTTTGTGTTTAGCATAATTCACTTTGTGCCTATTTATAGCACCAAGTGTTTTCGGATGTTTTGTTGGTAGTTGTATTTGTGTGTTATGATTTTATTCAGTAAGTGGTGATGTTTTGAAGTGATTGTTGTTTGCTGGTTTACTTTAGATTGTTGTCAACACGCTCCTTTGTGGTGCTTTGTTAAATCAGCCAACCACACCTTTTTAGTTTTAAATCAACAACTTGTGTGAGCAGTGGTGTTAACCTTGCATAACCCTAATTAGTTTCCTAAAAATATTGTTATGTCATTCACTAGTTAGTTTAACATAGTTCACCTTGTTTCTCGGGTGTTGCACTAACTTTACTTGGGTATTATGCATGTGGATGTGATTGGTGTTAAATACTATATAGTAATTGTTTGTTATTTGTAATGATTGTGGTATGGTTGGATTACTTCAAGAGTGTTGTCAACACTTGTTTACTGTGGGATTGTTTGGTTTAATTGTTGAAGTGGTAATTAATTGCAGTGTCTTATTAAATAGGCTTAAGCACCTTTTTAGCTCTTGGTCATAAACTTGTTTGGACAGTGGTGTTACCATTGTTTGTCGCTTAGTTACTTGATAGTAGGCGTTTATTGAGCTAGTAACATGTTGGCATGTGAGTGTGCTCAATGCTCGTGTTAATGTTAATACTTGCTTGTGTGTTAAAATACTTTTGTCTGAAGTATTTCCTAAACAATTAATATACTTTTGTCTGAAGTATTTCCGGAACTACTAAGATACTTTTTGTCTGAAGTATTTCCTGAAGCTATTATAACAACTCTTGTTAAATCATATAATGACCCTAAGTGATGTGTTGTTTTAGTGTTCTGTAGAACTACCTTTTTAATACTCAGAGTTGTTGTGTATATTTTCTTAGGAGAATATGTTGTTGTGGGTCAGATTCCATAAAAAATGGAGTCTGGCAAGTGACACTATGGTGGACACTTAATGGAATAACTCTATAGCCTATATGCATATCTGGCTGGTGGAGTTCAAGGCTATTTTGCATAAAGCCAATTTTTCCTAACTCTTTGGAAAACACTTTTCTTCTATTCGAGACATTTGTGGTATGACAACCACTGCCTTATTCTACCCTTGTTCACCCATCAAGTTTTAGTTTTGAAGTTGGAATGGTGGAATGCTCCGTTGACGTCCGTGATCAGCTGCTCAAATTGTCTGTACCGGGAACACGGCTAAGTACTTAGCTTTACACACTGCAGAGGTTGTGCACGTTCACCATTGTACCCATTCAACCCAAACTATCCTTTACACACTTATAGTGATAAGGAAAAGGAGAAGAATGAGACGAGATCTTTCAGAAGCATTTTCCCTCCCACTTTGCCTTGACCCGTTCCACCTAACACCCTCTACATCTGCTTGTCAAGCCGGAGAGAGTCCACGCAACATAATTGATCAAGCAAGAGCCCATTGGCAATGGCTGCACTGGAAGCAATGGTCACTCGGAATTCTTCAGATTCCTCTGTTCCTGGGTGGCCATTCACAAGTGTACGTACTCCAGGAACCATAGACATGGGCCTGAGTAGCCACTCAACATAAACCATACAACCACTTACCACCCAGGTGTTTCATTCTTAACTTAGTAGAATTTAGATTTTCACAAAACAACATTTGCATAGCATCAATAATTCTACTAAGTATTGCATAGAAACCTAGACACAGGAGTAAGGGATTTCTACACAGGTTTAGCATAGCAATACTATCCTACACATGCTTATGTAAAAATACACTAAGTAATGCATATAGAAAATAGTAGGAAGTTTATGAGGTGTGTCACTTGCCTTTGGATGATGTCTTTGCTCACAAACTCTTTTCAACGTAACTCGGGTCTCTCCGTTCAATCTAACAATATAGACAAGGAACAATACAACAATCAACACAAAACACAACATCACAACGCATACAACACTTTCATAATGAACAAACAAGTTTCATAAACTTCTAAGGAAAATTATGTTTATGCATGATGTGCAAAATATTTCTAAGGACTAAGGATGCATGCCATGCCATGAAAATATTCTAAGTTAAGTGCAAGAAAATATGATAGACAAAAATGACTAAGGACTATAGTCATAGGTTGGAAAAATAACTTTGTTCTTATTCATCTTGAATAAGCACTCTAATGGCTTAGCCATGATGTGCATAAATACTTAGAGAAAATACTAAGTCTATTTTTCAAGATGATAAACAATTATTAACAACTCTTTGTAAATTGGATATTCACTATAGTGAGAGAGACAGACACCCGGCCAGCCACTTAAGTTGTGGAACAGGTCTCATGTACGTGGACATGTAGGGTGACGCAGGCACCCCCTTGCCATTTTGGTGATAATGGAGTCAATAAAGTTATGCCGGCTGGGCCAGGACAGCTGGTACCTTCCTCTCTGATGATAAAGCAGTTCGATGGCGCAACACTCCAAGAGGATCGTCATCGTGGGCTCCACTCCGGAGACTGCGGACCCTGCGAGCTGTTCTGCGCGGTCTGCATCTTGTCGTCCACCGCGCCCAACTTTATCGACGATGGACCGAGTCCAGGAACGAGCCCGCAGCGGTGGACTCCAACTCCTTCACGCTGCTGCCGTGTGGGAGCCCACCTTGGACGCCAAGCGGAAGGAAGACGCCTGTGGCGCCTATAAAAGGAGCAAGACCTCCACCGTAGATATGGTCGGTAAATTTGCTAGGAGAACACTTGTAAACCCTAGCTCGGATGAGTAGAATAGCCTTCGGCTGGAGGAGGAAGAAGGCCATTGCTTCCCTCCCCAGGCACGAACTGCCTCAAGAGAGCCCTCGGCAAGCTCAGCTGTGCTGTAACCTCCACAGTGCAATACATACAAGCAGGAGTAGCGGTCTTACCTCCTCCTGAGGGTCGTGAACCTAGATACGGGCTGGTGTTTTTCTCTGTCGTGGGTGTTCCTCTCTAGGCCCGGCGAGCACCGTCGTCATGCTTGTCGAGGGTCTTTACCTCCGCGTTCAATCACCTCCACGAACTACTATTCAGGAAGTGACCACCCCTATTCCGTGGGAGTCATAACCCGACATTTGGCGCGCCAGGTAGGGGATTGAGGCGCGTCAACGACCTTCGAACCGCCTCCGCGCCATGGTGAACACCCGCGCTAGCAGACGCGTGCCTGAAGGAGCGCGCGCCAAGGTCACACGCGCGCGACGGGGGCGACCCCGCCGTGAAGAGCGCGCCAACTCGGGCCCTCATGCGGAAGAGCCCGAGCACAAGGAGGACGCACAGTCGTCACACCTGACGCGGCGTCCGAGCGGCTCCGGTCCTGGCAGGACGGACCCCGCGCCGCACACCGCACTGCTCATGGCGCAGGAACTTCTCTGCTATCAGCCTACCACTGATGCCCACGAGCAGTGGCTGGAGCGCCTCAACCACCTCGTCGGCATCGCCACGATGCGCCCCGCTCCGTCGCAGTCCATCGTGCACCCATCCCTCGCGGGCACGGTTGCGCCAGACGCGCCTCCTCCCCAGCCAGGACCTGCACCGGCTGCGACGCAGAGGGCTGCCTCGCACACGTCCTCGCCGCACGATTGCTTGATCGTGCAGCGCACCGCGCCCCGACGCTCACGTGGGGATGGAGCTCCAGCGCAACCGCCAGAACAGGCTCGTGGAAGAAATCGGCCAAGCGGGCCAGCAGAACTGCAGCGCGCTGCAACACGGAGTCGCCACGTACGCCACCGGCTGCATGGCGTTCACCCGCTCCCTGCGCCGCGTGGTTTGGCCCCCGAAGTTCAGGCCGGCTCTCCCCAAGGGCTACGATGGCTCCAACAACCCCATCGAGTTCTTACAGCTTTACACCACCTCCATCCAAGTGGCAGACGGAGACGACAAGGTCATGGCCAACTGGTTCTCCCACGCGCTTCGCGACTCTGTGCTGTCGTGGCTCCTGAACCTCCCCGAGGACTCTGTGAACTCTTGGGAGGAGCTCTGCAAACAGTTCGTCTAGAACTTCAAGGGGACGTACGAGCGCGCTCTCACCCACAACGAACTACGCGCTGTGGTGCAGAAGAAGGATGAGACCCTCTGCAAGTACATCCAGCGCTTCAGCCAAGTGCGCAATAAGATCCCGAACATCCCTGACACCCAAGTCATCGCCGCCTTCCGCGAGGGCGTCACCAACAACAGGATGCTCGAGAAGCTGGGTATCCACGACAAGCTCACCTCTGTTGTGAAGTTGTTCGACCTGGCGGACAAATGCGCCAAGGCTGAAGAGGGACTCCTCTTCGTTAAGATGTCCTCGAGAGGGGACGAGCACGCTGAGGGGTCCAGGAGCCAGAAGAAGAAGGAGGATCCCAAGCGCAAGGCCACCACGGTCCTCGCGGCAGAGACTGACGCGAAGGGCACCCGCAGGGACTCTCCCGAGCCTGGAGAGAGGAAAGAAGACCACCGCCCATTCTGCATCTACCACTACAGGCGCGGTCACTCTACCGAGACTTGCTTCGACCTCAAGAGGCTGAGCAAGGAGCGCGAACAAGCAGAGGGCAGCGGCATCCTTGGTCATGGTCGTGGCTACCGCGGAAGTAGGCGCAAGAGCGGCTGCCAGAAACCATCTGGCAATCAGGCCAACGCTATGGCGAAAAACGGCAACCTCCCTGACGAGGAAGATGGAGTATATCAAGCTCCAAGAGGCGCCATTGCCTGCATCCTCGGCGGGGCGCAGGCGCCAAAGTCGAACAATCAGTTCAAGCAGTTCGCTCGCGAACTCAATGCCGCCCTCTCTAGCCTTGAGACCTCCAGGCCCCTCAAGTGGTCGCAGTACCACCCCAAGTCCACCAAGACTGTTGGAACCCTTCCGTTGGTCTGCAGCCCCACCATCGACAACATTGCCGTCTCAAGACACTCATTGATGGTGGAGCAGGCATGAACGTCATCTCCATTGAGACGTTCGAAGCGCTTCAAGTGCCCTACGAGCGGCTCATGCCCTCTATGCCTTTCACGGGACTCACAATCGGCACGATCGAGCCTCTAGGGCAGGTCAGGCTCGCCGTCACCTTCAGAAGCGAGGAAAACTACCGCACCGAGCACATCGACTTCGATGTTGCGCACATCGGCCTGCCATACAACGCCATCCTCGGCTACCCCGCGCTCGCGAAATTCATGGCCGTCACGCATCATGCCTACAACATGGTCAAGATCCCCGGCAGCGCTGGCACAATCACCATCCGTGGACATGTCCTGGATGCCACGCGCGCTATCGATACAGCTTACAAGGCAGCCGCCATGGAGTTCCCTGCAGACGAGGACATGGAGCCTCTCGAGAGACCCAAGAAGAAGAAGCAGCTGTTCTCCCAGAAGCCAGCCGCTACAAAGAAAGTCTGTCTAAGCTCCAGCAGCTCAGGGGCTGAGGGCTCAGGGGCTAGCGTCACCATTGGCGCTGCGCTGCCTCCCAAATAGGAAAGCGCGCTCGTCGCCTTCCTCCGGGCAAACTCTGATATGTTCGCGTGGACACCGTCAGATATGTCCGTGTACCGAGGGAGGTGATCGAGCACCACTTAGCCGTGTGTGCAAACGAGCGCCCCGTCAAGCAAAAAGCAAGAAAACAAGCCCCCGAGAAGCAAGCATTCATCATCAAAGAGGTCGAGAAGCTGAAAGTGGCAAAGGTCGTCCGCGAAATCGCACACCCCATTTGGCTCTCCAACGGCGTGGTCGTCCCAAAAACGGCCGGAGGAGGCCGTCTCTGCATCGACTACACTGATGTGAACAATGCCTGCACCAAGGACCCTTATCTCATGCCAAGAAACGACCAGATTGTGGACTCCACGGCAGGCTGCGGCCTCCTCTGCTTCCTCGATGCCTTCTCTGGTTATCATCAGATAAAAATGGCTAAGGAAGATGAGGAGAAGACGGCTTTCCTCCCCCCCCTGCGGTGTGTATTGCTATGTCTGCATGCCCTTCGGCCTAAAAAACGCCGGAGCCACTTTCCAGAGGCAAATGAGGATAGCGCTTGGTGAGCAGATGGGCAGAAATGCCGAGGCTTATGTTGATGACATTGTCGTAAAATCTTGAGAGGGAAATACTCTCCTCAGGGACCTTGAAGAGACTTTCGCCAGCTTGCGCAAGGTGAACATCAAGCTCAACCCCGCCAAGTGCGTCTTCGGAGTGCCTTCAGGAAAATTGCTTGGTTTCCTCGTGTCCCACCGGGGCATAGAGGCAAACCCTGACAAAATCAAGGCCATAGAGGAAATGCAACCCCCACGCCGGCTCAAGGACATGCAACGACTAGCAGGCTGCATTACCAGCTTGGGTAGATTCATCTCCAAGTTCGGCGAAAGAGCCCTGCCATTCTTCAAGATCATGAAAAGAACCGGCACTTTCAAGTGGACCCCTGAAGCGGAAAAAGCATTTGAGGACTTGAAGAGGTACCTAGCCAGCCCACCAGTCATGGTCACCCCAAGGACAGGCGAGCACTTGAAGCTGTATCTATCAGCCACTCCACATACCGCCAGTGCCGTCCTTGTGGTACAAAGGGAAGAGCTAGTACTCCACAAGAAGAGTGCAACCACTCCAAAGCCAAAACCCCCTGACAAAGAGCTCGACAATGGAACAGGCCTCGCAAACCCACCGCCAGGCCCAAAGCCACAAGCGGGGCCTGCCCCAAGTCAACAAATACAGGATGATCCCGCCAGGGAGCCTGAAGAGCCTCCACAGGCCAACCCCCTCGAGGGCCCTAGAGAGCCTCCACAGGCCAACCCCCTTGAGGGTCTAGCAGAGCCCCTTCAGGAAGAGGGCACCAAGACTAAACTGACAACCCTTGTCGAGCATCCAGTCTACTTCGTCAGCACAGTATTGCGCGATGCTCGCGAGCGGTAAACAATGCAGCAGAAGCTCCTCGTTGCGCTTCTCATCGCCTCAAGAAAGTTGCGACACTACTTCCAGGGGCACCCCATCACAGTGGTCACCTCTTTTCCCCTGGAGCAGATCCTGCGCAACCCTAACGCCACAGATCGTGTCGCATGATGGAATATAGAGCTACAGACATTCAATTTGCGCTTTGATACCACAAGGGTAATCAATGGAAGAGCGCTGGCAGACTTCGTCGCCGAATGGACTGATCCAACCCCGGAAAAGCCTTTGGGAGAAGAACAAGAGCCCTCTGGAGAAAAAATGCCCAGCCACTGGACCATGAAGTTTGATGGAGCTTTCGCTTGTCGCCACGGTGAGGCCGGCGTGGTTTTGATCTCACCAAAAGGCGACAAGCTATATTACGCGGTCCAGCTGTGCTTCAGTATTGACAAGATCTCCAACAATATTGCTGAGTACGAAGGCCTGCTTGCTGGCCTACGCTCCACGATCGCTCTAGGCATCAAGCACCTGCTCATCAAGGGCGACTCCTAGCTGCTCGTCAACTTCTCCAACAAAAGCTATAAGCCAAAGGACGACCACATGGCCGCATACCTCGAAGAAGTCCGTAGGCTTGAGAAGCACTTCAGGGGAATGGAGCTCATGCACATCCCAAGAAAGGAGAACCAAGAGGCTGATGACATCGCCAAACGCGCATCAAAGAGGCAAGCTCAGCTGCCAGGCGTCTTTGAAGAAAGACTCGTAAAGGCATCCATAAAACAGCCTCAAGAGGCCATGCCCGCAAGCACAGACGAAGCGCTCCCGCCACCACCTTCAAGCGGGGCTCCAGATTATGGGCCCCCTACAGGGGAGCGTCTGTTGCTCACAGCGATGCATCAAGAAGCAGGATGGATTGACGAGATCAAAGGCTACCTTGACAAAGGGACACTTCCCGAGGAAGAAGTTGAAGCGGAGCGAATCGCCCGCCAGGCGAAATCTTACCACATCCTCGAAGGAAATCTCTACCGCAAGCGCCCAAAAGGCATTGCGCTCAAGTGCGTTCCTCCTGAAGAAGGCAAAATGCAGATCAAGGACATCCATAGCGGGGAATGCGGCCACCATTCGTGCGCCTGCACCCTCGCAGGCAAAGTCTTCAGGAGCGGCTTCTACTGGACTCAAGCACTTCAGGATGTAGTTGACATCGTTCAAGCATGTGAAGCTTGCCAATTCCACGCCAAGCAAATCCACCAACCTGCGCTGGGGCTACAGACCATTCCGCTCTCCTGGCCGTTCGCGGTCTGGGGGCTGGACATCCTGGGACATTTCCCAACGGCGCAAGGTGGATATCGCTACCTCTTCGTGGCCATCGATAAGTTCACAAAATGTCCTGAAGTGGAGGCGACGCGCACAATCACAGCAGGCGCGGCAGTGAAATTAATCAGAGGCCTGGTCTGCCGCTTCGGAGTGACTAACCGCATCATCACCGACAATGGCTCGCAATTCACCAGTGGCATCTTCAGAGCTTACTGCGAAAGGATGGGCATCAAGCTCTTCTTCGCTTCAGTCGCTCATCCGCAGAGCAACGGAAAGGCTGATCGAGCAAACGCAGAAGTCCTCAAGGGCCTAAAGACCAGGACCTTCGATACCCTCAAAGGCCACGACAAGGGTTGGATCAGCGAGCTCCCTTCGGTGCTCTGGTCCATCCGCACAACGCCACCCAAGCCTACGGGGGAAACACCGTTCGCCCTCGTCTATGGAGCCGAAGCAGTCTTCCCGTAGAGATAAAGCATGGATCCCCACGGGTCCTTGCTTTTAACGAGGACCAGCAAGAGGACCTTCCAAATGACGACCTGCTACTCCTCGAGGGACTACGACGCCGCGCCGCCCTCTGGGCGGCCAAATACCAGCAGGACCTGCAATGCTACCACAGCCGCAATGTGCGCTCCCGCACCCTGGAGTCGGGCGATCTCGTCCTCAGGCGAATCCTCTCCAGGGAAAGCCTCCACAAGCTGTCACCAATGTGGGAAGGTCCCTACAGGGTCACCCACATCGCCAGGCCTGGCGCGGCTCGCCTCGAGACTCAAGATGGCATCCCCGTCAAAAACCCGTGGAACATCATGCACCTGCGCAAGTTCTACCCGTGATCATTGTCACGTAAAGGCATCTAGCGGAAGACGCAGCTTACGGCTCAACCTCCAAGCATTTTTTGTCTGTAGAGGTTAAAAGCTCACGGCTTAAACCTCCCAAACTTTTTTGTCTCCAGAAGGAACAAAACACAAACATGATCATCGTCACGCCCGTGATCATTGTCACGTAAAGACATCTGGCGGAAGAGGCAGCTTACGGCTCAACCTCCAATTATTTTTGTCTCCAGAGGTTAAAAGCTCACGGCTTAAACCTCCAATCTCCAAAGGCTTCTCTCGAGGGTCAACCTTCCGAGCTCTCCATGTAACGAGCCACCTCAGGCCGTTGAGAGTCTCTGCCACTAATGGGTGGTCCCCATGCCTCGACATGGTCAAAACATTAACTTGGAAACTCCAAGCATATTGGGACAATTTCGTTCCCAAGTGAACTTAGCGCTACGGAGCCGCTATGTAATATTTGGTGGTGAGTTTTATTTACGCATTACTTCATTTGAAATGTGCGCCTATATCTCTCCACATGCGTACCTCACGAGCGGGGGCTGAGTACGGTGCCAATGCCTCAAACGACACACCAGCAGCACTGCAAAATCCAAGGATCCGAGCTTTTGCTGGAGGGAAAGCTCCCACAAACACGCCATCTCTACAGAGGACATTGGTACTTACTCTTTTCGCGAGGAACGCCTCAGGGGACCTATAAGGGCGCACGAGTCCCCTGTACCGTGCACCAGCGTTTGGGTTCGCCTCTCTAACATCTTCAGGGAAGAAATGCTCCCGCAAGCCTGAGGAGGCGTCCGGGAACGATCCCTCAAGAGGACCTCCTCGCCAGGCAAAAAGCCTCTACAGGATAAAAACATCGAGAAGCTAAGTCTCGCACCCACGCCTTAAGAGCTTTTTCCCCACTAGCACACGTTTGCCCCTCAGGCGACTTCGCTTTCCCTTACGCTTCATGGGCTACTCGTACGTCTAAGGGGGGCACTTGAGCATCGCGACTCAAGGCTCTTACCTCTCCTAGGCCTAAAATCCCCCCGGCCTTGCAGATTTATTGCTCTAGCATACCGAAGTAGCGGAGTCATAGCACGAAGAGATGGGTCCTATCGACGCAGAGAACAAATAGACATGAAGATGAGTCCAAAGAGACCTCTCGAGGGGCAAGCAAGCTAGAAGCAAATTGCAAACAAGAGTATATTACATGCCAAAAGATCGCAAATGTCTAAACATAAAATTGTGTCAGATACAAGCGCACGCAGGCGCAATGGCAAGTAGCTCAGGCGGAGCTGTCATCATCATGGACCTGCTCCACTGCGCCCACCTCGGTCTCGGTAGAGGCGGCCTCCTCCTCGCTGTCCTCAGCAGCGGCCTCCGCACGCTTGAAGCGGTTGCAGAAATCATCGACTTGCTCGCGGAGGGAGTTGGAGACCCTGCGCGCGTCCTCGCCTCGGGGAGCCTCCGTCACAGTGGAGAGGTCGAAGCCCGACGTAAGGATCCTGAGGTTGGTGAAGATGCGGTCGACGACCACCCCCAGTAGCTGCCGGCTCTCGTCCTCTATCACCTAGCGGAGATCAGCGACAGGGCCCTCAAGCGTCGTGAAGAGCTGGTCAAAGTATACCAGATACATGGCAGCATCGCCACGACCCCGAACATCGGCGTGTGGCGTGTCTGCGCCAAGTAGGGCGGCAAGCTAATTGCCCCGGGCGACCAGCGCTTCGAACATGCGCTCCAGCTGCCTCGTGAGCGCACGAGCCGCCACGGCAGAGTCAGCCGCCTCCGTCGCCCGCTCCATCGCGGGAGCCACCTGCTCCTCCACGTCCTTGGCCAGGGTGTTGAGGTCATGGACGGCCTCACTGCGGGCCTCCTCCGCCCGGCGTCGACCATCCTTAGCGCGCTTAAGGCGGGCCTCAAGCTTGGAGTTGGCCTTCTAAAGCTCAGCGATCCGCTGAGCGTCAGCGGCGTGCCGAGCCTGGAAGCGGTGCTCCTGCTTCTGGGCCAGGTCGCAGTACTCGTGGGCCTTGGTCAGCCTATACTACTTCTCGCGCTCCACGAGGGCGTCCTCCGCCTCTTTCTTCTTCTCAGAGAATCGTTGCTCGAAGCGCTCATAAGCACGCATCTGGGCAGCGACGTTCTCGTCGTACTGGTGGAGCGCCTGGGCCAGGTCCGCCTCGCGCGCCTCAAGGTCCTCACGCTGGGTGGCAAGCGCGCTTTCCGCCTGAAGTAGCTGCTCGTCACACAGCCGCACCTCCCTCTCCTTGAGGGCCAGGTGCCGCTCGCGCTCGGCGAGGTTCTTGCGGTCCTCCTCCAGGGTCCCCTGCGCGGCCTGGTGGGCAGAGAGAAGCTGGGCCTCCAGCTGGCTCAGCTCGCGGCGTTTCTGCGCCAACGAGCCCTCCATAGCCTCGTGCTCGGCTGTTGCTGCGCGCAGGAGATCAGCAGCGGCGTCGCGTTCCTCTTGGAGGGGCGCAAGGAGCTATGCGGCGTCACGGATGGCCCCCTCGCGGACCTCCTTGGCAAAGCGGGTGGCCTCCTCGCGCGCGGCCTTCAGCGCCAAGTCCTCCTGCCGCGAGCCTCGACAACCGCATTGAAGGACGCCCACGACCTTGCGAGCTCCTCCCGCTGCTGGGCGAGCTGTATGTCCCCAAGGGCAAGATGCGCCTCCAGGCCCTCTAGGGACTCCCTCACAAGGCCAAAGGCGACCTTGTGGCGCCCCGTGCTCTAGTCCCAGCCACGGAGGACCGGGTCTTGGCTTGTCGAGGGTCCAGCCCCGGCGTCAAGTCCCAAGAGCCTGGCCCCAGGGTTCGGTCGGGGGCTAGGCTGTGCTCCGCCCCCGCCCGCGCCAGCGTCCTCCCCGGCGCCCGCGTCAGCCGGGCGCTCATCCCGTGCAGCCGGACGAGGCGAAGAAGAAGAATCTCCCCCTGTGGACTCGCCCGCGCCCTGTGGCGCCTCGCTCGCCTCAGCTCCAGGCTGTGCGAGAGCCATGGACACGCGCGGCGGAGTTGGCACATGCGGCAGCGTCATCACGCGTGGCGGCGTTGGCTCGCACGGCTGAGTCGTCTCGCGCGGAGGCGTGACCGCGTGAGGGGGAGTAGGAGCGCGAGGTGGAGTGGAGATCCTCTCCTCCGAAGCCTCCACCACCATGGGCACGAGGGGGCGGCCTAGAGGCCTCTAGGCGAGGCACGTCCTCCTCCGCCCGAGACTCTACAGCCTCGGCCCGAGTCGTAGCCGCTTCCCCTTGAGGCACCTCCTCAGTGGGGCCTATGGAGGCCGTCTCCACAGGCCTCGTGGCCTCTTCAGCCACGGCCTCAGTCGTGGCTCTCTTCACATATGCAGCCTTGCGAAGCCTACGGCGCTTCGTAGGCACAAGATCACTGGCAAAAACCAAGCAAAGATCTTCAAGAGAGGATAAAGCGAAGAGAAACAAGAATCAAACGACCAAGTGCCATGAACACTTACCCGGACGGTGCAGCGCCGGTGTTAACCCACGCCAGGTCCGGCGAGCACCAGGAGGGCATGGTCTGGACGCCTGACCCCTCTGATGGCGTCACCGTTTTCCTCTTAGAGGGGACGTCAGTCGGCCTCGCCCCAGAGCGGTCCACAGCCGCCTTGGTGCGTTGCTCGCGCCTCCCCGACGTGGCCTCCGCGTCGGAGCCTTCCCCCTCTTCGTTCTCCTCCTCCACGGGGCGCGAGGGCGCCACCACGAAGGCATCGTCATCGCCTGATGAGACGTCACAAATCTCGTCAATAAATGGCCCGGCCCTCGAAGAAGACACCTCCCCTACCGTGGCCTCCTTCTCACCTGGCCCAGCTCCCGAGGCCGACGGAGAATCCGCTACCTCCGCTCCTCGCGCCGCCGGCAATGGCACCTCCATCCCAGCCAAGCCTGTCGGGGTGAACGGAGGCATCCCCTCCAAGATGGCCATGCGCTCCGTCATGTTGTATTGATGGAGACGCCGGAGCATGATGGGGAGCTGATCCGCGGCAGGCACCATTGGGTTGATGAAGAGCGCGGACAGGACGTTGTCGACGATGTCCTTGTCGTTGTCCTCACGGTGGAGCCGCATCTTGTCGTTTGGCCCCGAGTACATCCACATGGGCACCGAGTGTGCCTGGAAGGGAGCGATGCAGCGCGTCACAAAATCGGCCACAATGGTCTGGCCCGTGAGTTCCTCCTCGTGGAGAAAACTTAGGCGTCCCATCAGGCTCGCGTTCTTCGCGCCGTCGAAAGATGCCTTACCCTAGTGGGAGTTATTCAGCGGTTGCTCATCAGGGACCTCGAGGAAGGCGCAGGGATGCTCCACCCCGACGAAGAACCACTTCTAGCGGAAGTCGTCCACTTTTTTCGTCACCGAGGTGACGGCCTTGCCGTCACTCCATGACATGGGGATATAGATGCTCCCCATGCCATCCATGATGCGGAACGAGACGCACCCGGAGCGCTCGTTCTTCACCGTGTTCCGGAGCGCGTAGAAGCACCGGAAGAGCCCCACCGTGGGCTCCAAGTCCAGGTATGCCTCGTAGAGATATGCGAAGACGGCGAGGATGAGGATGGAGTTGGGGTGCAGACACCTGGTAGAACGCCAGTACCGCCTCCAGGAACGGCGAGAATGGCGGCACCAGCCCGGCGGTGAGGCAGTGCTGGAATATCAGGAAATACCCTCGCGGGCGTTTCCCGTGCGCCACGGGCTTCAGCGCGGTAGCGCCGTGCTCGTTCGTCCCGTCCGCTACCATAAAGTGGACCTTGGCGAGTGCCTTATCGTTAACGCGCACGCCCAGCAGAGCCACGCCGAGCACGACCTCGGCGGCCTTCGCCTGGGAAGAAGACCCCGCGGCAGCCGTCCCTTGCTCTTGGCGGGACTCATCGCTGGGGTTTGGTGTGTCGCTGGAGGCGAAAGGAGAAGAGAGCGGAGGCGGAGAGCTCGAGATGGCAGAGGCTTCTGCGAGAAGAATTGGAAACAGTAACGGCTCCCTGCTCCGGCGCTCAGGCTTTATGTCCCCTCAAGGAGCAGTTATCGGGGTGTGGTGGGACCCTCCACGACGCACGCCCCAGATTGTGCGTGACCGTTACTCGTCTGAGTGACGCGTGGCTTGGGCCGGCCGGGCACTTTGGGCCCACGACGCTCCCCCTATGTCCATGGGCTCACTCGCACCCATCGCGGGCCTGGTGGATACTATCGGCCCAGTGGAGACTGGGGTATGAAGAGCCCACTCTCCCCAGGTCTCGCACGCGGGCTGATCAGACGAAACGACTAAGGACCAAGCCATCGCTTGGAGAGACCCCCGAGAGGCGAATCCCCTCGAGGGCCTGAAGAGAACGCAAGAGCCTGAAGAGGACCTGCGCTTCAAGAGACCCTCTTGAGGCGCAACGCGCCTGGAGGGAAGTCAACAGAAACCCCTCCACAGGCCTCCCCGGGCCTGTGGGGAAACTTCGCGGCAAAGGAAGTACGGCAGGACGCACATGGCCTCTGTCGTACCCGCAGGGTGACGCAGGCACCCCCTTGCCGTTTTGGTGATAAAGGAGTCAATAAAGTTGCGCCGGCTGGGTCAGGACAGCTGGTACCTTCCTCTTTGATGATAAAGCAGTTCGATGGCGCAACACTCCAAGAGGATCGTCTTCGTGGGCTCCACTCCGGAGACTGCGGACCCTGCGAGCTGTTCTGCGCGGTCTGCATCTTGTCGGCCACCGCGCCCAACTTTATCGACAATGGACCGCGTCCAGGAACAAGCCCACAGCGGTGGACTCCAACTCCTTCACGCCACTGCCGTGTGGGAGCCCTCCTTGGACGCCAAACGGAAGGAAGACGCCTGCGGCGCCTATAAAAGGAGCAAGACCTCCACTGTAGAGATGGTCGGCAAATTTGCTAGGAGAACACTTGTAAACCCTAGCTCCGCTGAGTAGAATAGCCTTCGGCTGGAGGAGGAAGAAGGCCATTGCTTCCCTCCCCAGGCACGAACTGCCTCAAGAGAGCCCTCGGCAAGCTCAGCTGTACTGTAACCTCCACAGTGCAATACTGAAAAGCAGGAGTAGCGGTCTTACCTCCTCCTGAGGGCCGTGAACCTGGGTACGGGTTGGTGTCTTTCTCTGTCGTGGGTGTTCCTCTCCAGGCCCGGCGAGCACCGTCGTCGTGCCTCTCGAGGGTCTTGACCTCCGCATTCAATCCCATCCACGAACTACTCTTCAGGAAGTGACCACCCCTGTTTTGTGGGAGTCATAACCCGACACTGAGTAGCCACTCAACTTCGCCGTCGTATACAACCAATCCACCCAGGAGATTCTTTATTAACTTAGTAGAATTTTGTTTTTCACAAAACAACATTTGCATAGCATCAATAATTCTACTAAGTCATTACATAGGTATGTAGACACAATGGAGTAGGGGAAATCTAAACATGTCTGCATAGCAATACTATCCTACACATGCTTATATAAAAATACACTAAGTCATGCATATACAAAATAGTAGGAGGTTTATGAATGTGCCACTTGCCTTTCGATGATGTCTTTCACAAACTCTTTTCAACGTAAGTCGAGTCTCTCCGTTCAGTCTAAACAATATATACAAACAACAATACAACAATCAACATAAAACACAACACGACTCATACAAACACATACATAATGAACAAACAATTTTCATAAAACTTCTAAGGAGAAAATATGTTTATGCATGATGTGCAAAATATTTCTAAGTATTAGAGATGCATGGCATGCCATGAAAATCTTCTAAGTTAATGCAAGGCAAATATGTTGGTAAAGAATGACTAAGGACTAAGGTCATAGGTTGGAAAAAATACTTTTCTATAAGTCATCTTGAATCAGCTCTCTAATGACTTAGTCATGATGTGCATAAATACTAAGAGAAAATACTAAGTCTATTCTTCAAGGTGATCAACTTTATTAACAACTCTTTGTAAATTGGATATTCACTATAGTGAGAAGACAGACACCCGGCCAGCCACTTATGATTGTGGGACAGGTCTCATGTAGTGGACATGTAAGGTTAGTCTCCAGGCCGCTTTATCTCACTATGCCGTTAAGATCCAACATTCTTCAAAGGTGGTAATATCATGATCAAAAGTTTGTTTATGTCTAAAGTCAAAGATATGATTAGGAAAGAGGGAAAAGATAGAAAGAAGGATGTAGTTGGTCTTCCCGGCTTTATATCCAGACTTGTAACTTTCTCCTTGGTGATGTCTTGATTGAATTTTTGGTAGACTTGATGATTCTTCAGACTTGATGATTCTTGTATCACCGAGGCTGGTCTTGGATATAACTTAGCCACCACGAAGTCTAAGAGAAAGAGAAAAGAAGAGAGAAAGACTCAGAAGAATGAAGGGTTGGTCTTCTTGAAGTTCCTCTTGGTTTTCTTCTAAGTGTTTTTGCTTCTTGGAGATGCCTTTGGAGTTTGTTTTCTTGGCTAAGTCTTCATTGGCCTTCTAGTTTTCGTGTTGAGAATCCTAAGTGTCTAAGTGCATAGCACTTTACCAAAACACTAAGTTGAAAAATAATCCTAACTTAGAGAAAATAAGGATGAAGTTTTCCTATGACAAGTATAACTATACAATAAAATATGCTATGCATGAAATGCAACCTTTTAATTACAAGAAAAAACATACTTACTTTTGTGAAATTTATAAAGTATGCATGAAGCTATAAATGCAATTTAATTAATTTCTATTATAGGAAAATATAATAAAAGTGGTAAACACAAGATTAAAGTTTTCTAGTTTAAATTTTTATAACAAAATTTTATAAACAGTGCTAATAGACAGAGGGGATTTAAATAAATTTATAGCAATTGGATTTACTCAAAAATAATGTTTCTATCAAAAGTTATGTCAAAATTACTCAAACTTACTCAATTTAAAAGTATGATTATTAAATCGTCAAAATTATTCTCAAAATTATTTTATAAAAGAAGAATAATATAACACATATTCTATGGTTTCCGAAAAAATTTTATTTACAATTTTTGAACTTATAGATTTAAAGTTATGACAAAAATACTGAAATCCTTCATTTTAAATTTGAATATTTTAAACTAAGTCAAAACTGAATACTAACAGTGCTAAAAGAATCTACAATTCAAGGGCTTTCCAATTATATAAAATTTGTCAATTTTGGTGTTGTGGTTAAAAAGTTATGGGGGTTTGAATTACAGGGACTTTTCTGCAATTCAACCTTTTTAATTCTATTCAGAAAATAAAACAGAAAAAGCTAAGGACACGTGGCAGTCCGTGGTTGGACGATACCGGTTCGAAAAATAGAATAAAATGGATTTGTTGGATCTCGATCCAAAGGTCCAGATCAAATCGGACAGAGGGTGGCGGCGGTAGGTCACCGGAATCTACGAGGACGAACGTGCCTGCGGCGGCGACACGCACGGCATAGAGCGTTCCCGACGATTTAGAGTCTACGAGGACGAACGGGGCATACCAGATCGAAGAGGAGATCGAGGCGGTATCGGTGGTGAGCTTGGCGACTGCGGCGTGCTCCGGTGCTCCTCCAAATCCTCGCCGGAGTTGCGCATGGAGGTGGCTTGCTTCAGACGTGGATGCACAGCTGGATTCGCTACGAATAAAATTCACGCGCCTTGTCAGAAACATGCGCAAGACAATAATAAGCATACAGGGAGTGGGGAGGAGGCTCGGGGTGTTCTACGTCTACCAGAAACAGAGAAGTTTGGCGGCGGCGATGGCGGCAGCGCAACTTCAACTCCGAGTAGCCTGGGGGCTCTCGGGCTAGGGTTCTTGGGGCAAATGAGAGAAGAGAGTAGCGAGGAATATATGGTGAGGGTCGGGGCGTCGATTTGGGTCTTTATTGCGCGAACTGAAGGAAGGAATTCGCCGACGGTTTTGGGCGTGATTTTCGCTGGAGGTTGAAGAAGGGCGAGTTCGGGCTGACAAGTCGGTCCCCCATGTCAGGGATTTTTCTTTTTCTTTTCTTTTCTTTTTTCTATTTCCTTTATAATTTTTTATTTAAGACTCCAAATTGAGCCAAATTAAATTCTAAAAATTTGTAAAAATCATATCTTTCTTTTAAAACATTTGTGGGCATGTTTTGAACTCTTCTGAAAAATAATAAATTCAAAATATTTAATTTGACACTTTATGTTAAATTTGGGAAATAGAATTTCAATAAAATCATTTGTGCTAAAAAATAATATATGAAATATTCCACAATTCCTATATGTTTGAAATTAACTTATTTTAAACTCATTTTCAGTAACAGTTTAGTTTTAACTTTGTTAGAATAGTAAAATAACAAAACATTAATATTTTGGAAGAAGTTGGAAATATAATAGACTGGTTTTCAAACCAATAATACTTTGTACAAAATTAAGTTTTAAAATGTTATACATTGTTTGAAACTCTCCAAAATACATTTGAAACAAACATTTCATTCTTTATGTGCACTTTATTTATGAAAACCATTTTACAAATAAGGCATACTTCTAAATAACATTAAGGCCCTTTTCAAAGATGGTTTTTGAGTTTAATATATAGTCCCAAGTTAAATATTCCAAAATCAACTAATGAAACCTTTTATAAGATGAAGGTGTATTTGAATAATTATAAATCATCTTGCCAAATATAATGGTTTCTATTATAATTTTAGTATATTATTATAATAAAAACAAAAGTTTCAATTTTTTGTGATTTTCAAACATTACAAAATGTTGGGATGTTACAGCGCATCCTCGGAGGGAACATTGCTCCAAATGGTGGCAACAATGATAATGTGGTCTCCCCTCTTGCAACTTGCTGCTTCATGCCAACACCATAGTTGAGAACCCAGATAGTGAAGAAGAGTGTGGATGTTATGGATTACATTCAGAATGAGATGCATGAAGCCATGGTCACCAAGGGCACCGTTCTATATGCTCCCTACATTATGAGGCTCATCAAGTTCAAGTTCCCGGAGCATACCTTTAGTGATGATGACTTGGAGGTTCATGATTTCAAGAAGCTCTATGAGAAGAAGACCGTGGTCAAGCCTCCAACTGTGCCATCTACTAGCTCTACTCGTGGTGGCTCTTTCATGGGTGATGCTTGGAGGGCTGCTGCTCCTACTCACGTCTCTTCCACCCATCCGAAGGTCAAGAAGCTGAATTGGTTCCAACGCAACATCCTGTGCATGAATGTGGACATTTGCAAGGAGCAATACACTGCATACAAGGATCGTCGCCAGCTTGCCCACAATCAAGAGTTGATTCTCCATCACGTGTCTGGATCGACTGCCCCTGCTGCCCTCTCAGCTCCTCTCACTTATGCTCAGTGGAACCAGAATGCTATGGCTCCGTGGATTCATATTGACCATGATCTTGGTGGCAGCTCATTGATGAACCACAAATATAGGGGGTGTATCGCAGTACTTTCGATAAATAAGAGTGTCGAACCCAACGAGGAGCAGAAGGTGTTGACAAGTGGTTTTGATGAGGAATTCACTTTAAACACTAGCAGACAAGTGTTCAGTAGACTTTGATAATACAGAGAAATAAAGTGCGAGTAAATAGAGCGCGGCAAATATAATTGCAGCAAGTGGCCCAATCCTTTTGAGAGCAAAGGACAAGCCAGTTTGCTTACTTATGATGACCAAACGTTCTTGAGGACACACGTTATTTCTGTCTAGTGCTTTCGCTTCATATTAATGAATAATCTTTAGTGTTTAGATAAGTGTCGTGTTGGTGAACCTATGCTAATGCACCGCCCTTCCTAGGACTAATACATCCTTATGATTATACCCCTTGGAAGCATCCACAAACATAAGAAAGTAATTAAGATAAATCTAACCATAGCCTTAAACTCTGAGATCCTGCGATCCCTCGCGCATCGGAATACTAACGGGGGTTTAGGTTTCTGTCATTCCGGCAACCCCACAAATGATAACCGAGTATACGATGCATTCCCCTAGGTCCATAAAGGCGAAGTGTCATGTAGTCGACGTTCACATGACACCACTAGAAGAATGGCACCACAACTTAAATATCAAAATATCAAATATTATTCAACATAGTTCACTACTAACATCTAGACTTCTCCCATGTCCTCAAGAACACAACGAACTACTCACAACACACCATAATGAACATGATCTGAGGTGATATAATGATGGATAACAATATGAACATAAACCCTAGTTCAATGGTTTAACTCAATAGCATCAATAACAAGAGTAATCAACACCGGGAGAGTTTCCCCTATCAAATACACAGAGTTTAGCCCTAGATGTTACAGCGGGAACGAAGTGGATGGATGGAGATGACAGCGTCGGCGGTGGAGATGGTGGTGTTGGCGATGGTGATGGAGTGCAGCTCGATGACAGTGATAATGGCGACGATTTCCCACCTCCGGGAGGAAATTTCCCCGGCGGCAACGCAGCCTGCCAGAGAGCTTTTCTCTCTGTCTTCTCCGCCTCGTGGTGGCGGCAGAGATCATTTCTGGCCAACGTAATAATTTTAGGTCTTCGGGGGGGAAGTAGTACGCGAAGGGGTGCGCCAAGTGGTGGGCCAGGGTGGCCACATCGCCTGCTCGCGCGGCAGGCTTGGGAGCCGCGCCCGAAGGTGGTGTGGGCTCCCTGGGCCCCACCCCAGGCTCCCCTCTTGGACTCCTTCATGAAATAAATCAAAAATAAATCCCAGTTGTCCGCGTTGTTCTTCTGGTCTTTGCAAATATTGTATCTTGACGATGCTTTTTCCAGCAGAATTCAGACTCCGGAGTTCCATCCCCCAATGATCATCAATAATGCAAAATGGACGAAATAACTTAAGTATCATCTCCAAATACGATATATATCGATGAATAGCAGTAAATTATGATATAAAATAGTGATGCAAAATGGATGTATCACTCATACACCACTAGACATGCTTGCGAGGACACTTCAGGTGAAGACATGGATGATGCTCATGAGGATGATGCTGAGGAGGATGATGATGAGGAGACCCCTTCCAACTGTTGACCGTCATGGGACGTAGCATCGCTCTTCTTCCTTTTTGGCGATTCGATTCCAAAGGGGGAGAAGTTGCTCTATTAGGAACTTAGGGAATTTGCATGGGTTCGGGCACAAGCATATGCGTTTATAATTCATTTGCGCTTGTGTCCATTTATCTTATTTGTGCTTGTTGAACTATTTTCATTTGAACTATTTGTGTGAACTTTGTGTGTATTGAGACAATTCCCATGCTATCTATGTTATCTATGGTTGAGACTACAATATTATTGTGTTGGTATTCACGTCATATTTTATATGCACAAGGTATGAAATTCTATCAAGTCTCAAGTTATAGCATAGCTATGTATATTGTCTCATTACTCCTTTTTGATATCTCATGTGTTCTCTATTGCAAAATTGATCTTATCTATCGTGCTATCCGTTTGTTTCTACATATTCATGTAAGCACATGTTTAGGGGGAGACATTTTATCAAGAACATGATATAGCATTGTTTTTCATTGCCAATCTTGGTATTGTCATCTAACACCAAAAAGGGGGAGGCTGAAAGAACATTTGTTAATCCCTAGTGTTTTGTGTGTTAGTTAAAAATACTAATGATGTACTAGTTCTAATGCGAAGTATGTTAGTGTGTGATTATATATCATATACATCAAAGACAAAATTGCAATGTGGAAGTGTAACATCCCGGGATTTATCCCAATTTAGATTTTAATATTTTGTTTTGTGCATCTCCAAGTCATCATATCATCATGCTTTTTGTCACTTCATTTTATTTTATCGCATTTAAATTTAAACCCCCCCTTTTAAATTCAATTCCCACAAGTAATTTCAAATGCTTTTCAAATTAATTAAAATGGGTAATTCAAATATTTTACAAATATCATAAAAACTAATTTATTAATTAGCCTATCTAAAATAAAAACTATTTTATAAAGTTTCTTTATACAAATTCTTTTTCTATTTTGTGTTAAATGCAAAAACAGAAAAGAATAAACAAAAGAAATAAAATAAAACTCAGGGAAAGAAAAACGTACCTGGGCCTATTTTTCCCTCTGGCCCATCTCTGAAGCCCAACCCAACTCCCCCTGTCGCCTTCTTCCCCGTACGAAGCGAGCAGAGCTCTCTTTACAGCATGGAGGCCATGGCTGCCCCACTGCTCCTCTTTCCCCCTCCTTTAAATCGCTCCTCGAGCCTCCCCCTGGAACCCTAGATCCCCTCTAGCCTCCCTTCTCAGCCGCCGCCACCACCGTCTCCTCTCTCTCCCTTTTCTTCCCCTTCTTCTTCCTCTGCTTTTCTCACCGGAAAATACCACCGGAGCACCACGCCGTCCCTCCCCCGCTCCGTTGCCGTCGAAGCTCCGAGGAGGAAACCCGGAGCAGCGCCACCCCGTCGGCGAGCTCCTACCCCGAGTAATTGGACGTGGAGCCACGACACGCGACGAGTTCGTCCCCGACTCCGGCGTACCCCCGCCTCCGATTCCGGCGTTCCGGACGTCCCCGAGCCAAACCACGACTCCGACCATCCTCCCATTGAGTTTCCCCTTCGATCCCCCTTCTTCCGCCCCCCCCCCCCCCAATTCCGTGCGGGAAACGTTGAGTCCGTCCCCAACATCATCCATTCTCCGCCATGGCCGAGCTCCAAGCTCCAGGCTTTAGGCCTCCTTCTCCTCCTCGGCCGATCTTCTCGCCCGTACACGCACGCACCATACCGCAGTACTCCGCACTCCGGCCCGCACGCTGCAGGGCCACTCGCCCTTGGTCGCAGCCGTTACGCTCTGTCCGTCGTGCGCTCTGTCGCCGCTGCGGTGATGTTCAGTTTCGTCAGGCTAAGGTTTTCTTCAAGTGGTTAAAAACTGTGCCGTGCTAGTAGAGACAACAACACACACATTCCCTACTGGTCACCGGCGATGTTCGATTCCGTGCGCTTCGCAGCGCGAGTTTGATCCCTGGCCATGTTAAATAAAAGGCCACCCCTTTTAGTTTATCTTTCGCTCGCTGACAGTGGTGTCCCACTAGTCAGTGACTGCTCGTGCCCCAGCCAGCGTGGCGCGGGGGTCCATTAGTCAGTCGGTTGGGTGTATTCTCCCCTCGGTGATAAACATCCAGAGACTGAGGCGCTGAGATATTTACACCTGAGCCCCTGCCTTTTGGTTTTCCACACAGAGGTCCCCTGAAGCTCTGTTTCCATCACGAGTAGGTCATGTAATTTGCAGAAAGAACCCTAAAACTAAAATGCTAATAACTTTTAATTTATAACCCCAAACAAAATAATCTTTATATGTTTATTTATCAAAAAATGCAATGAATATTAATATGCCATTTGTATGCCATTTTGCATCTGTTATTTAAATTGCTTAGTGTAATTTGTTAATTGCAACTAAATAATTTAATATGGAATGTTAGGGGTAATAAATATATAATGCCCTATTCCATTTAATTTAATAAGATCACCCATGCCATGTGTTGCCATGTTAACCAACATTTAATATTGCTGGTAAATAAATAACTTGCACCTAAATATTAATTACCGGAGTTGCTTTCCCGCTTAATTTGGATTACCTGCATTGTATTGCATCTTGTCATGCCATGCATCATTCTCATATGATCATGCTGGATCTTTTGCCGTAGTTATAAGATGCATCTTTTACGCTTTCCAGTGTTTGTTGCTTCTTCGCGGATAAGACGTTGAGATGTGTGAGCAACGACAAGATCTGCTTCCATGCGGGATTCCAGGCAAGCAAAATTTTCTTGTTTACCTATACATTGTCGTTCATTCCTGCCGTTGATCTCTGCTACCCTAGTTTATGATTCTTTATTGCGATCCCATAACATGTTTATCCTGCAGCCCATACAGCTTTATCCCCACATCCTATCACCTATTGTATGTTTATCTGTTAGCCTTGCGAGTCGTAGTGCATGCTTAGAGTTGGTTGTGCGAGTCATATGTTGGTCTTTTATTTCATATACTTAGTATGATAGATTATTCTACCTTAATAAATTGTTGTCTTATATTGGGGTATTATAATTACAAGATAAGGCACCGGCGGAAGGCCTTGCGAGGTGCTTTGTTCTGCTAAGTGTCGACCTAGGAATTGAGATTTTGTCCTCGGATCCAATTTTGAGCGCACTAACCGCTTGTGGGAGGCCCTATGGAGCCCCCCCGCGGCTTCGATCTAATCCGCTTCTTATCCAGGGCGCCGCAAGTAGTTCGGGTTTTCCATTTGATGCATGCATATGGTTACCTAACGATCTCATGATGATGGAGTAGTCGATTCTCATATAGGGTGGCACGTTCTTAAAGTGCTATGAAGGTCGATCCCGCGGGCACTGGACCTGATTAGCTGTGCACACAATCATGCGGTTCCCTGGATGGGTTGTAGAAAAAAGATTTGTCGTGTTGAGATGCCCTACCTTCTGGCTTTGCATTTTTGGGGTTGATCGAACGAGTACGGGTCCAGTAGTGCGCCCCTGCAGGGTATAATCTTATCGATGATCCGTGTCCACGGTTATGGACGACTTGGTGATGATGCTGGCTAACAAGATCAAGACAACTTACATCTAATTAATGTTAATTAACTTGACTAGTAATATAGAATTACTTTCACAATAAATGGTAACTAAAATTGTTCAATGTGTGAGTTTCCCGAATTGCTTCCTCATACTTGGTTGAGGGGGTTAATCCGAGAATGGGTTATGATTGGTGTTAGTTGTAGATGTTTACTTATGCGCTCTCTTATCCCTCTCTAATTAGACGGAAGTTGTAGAGTGTCTCTTTAGGTTGCTAGTGCTGCTGCCGCTAAGTCCACCTCCCCTATATTTTGGGAGATGGTGTAGAAAGTAGGCAAGTCGGTTTTGCTTGCCAGGGAGTGCCCTGACCCTCTTTTGGGCTGTCCTTTATGTGTAGTTAACAGGTTTGAAGTCTGACGATGTTAGCTTGGAAATCCCTCCGGCTTGGCTGGGCAGGGATATGGCGCCATTGCTTATATTCAGGACTCTTAGTACAATTCGTATCTTATCCTTAGTCGGATACTATTTTTGTTTCCGCTGTCATTTGTATCTTTGTATTGTAACATTTGTATCTTGACTCGTTCGAGTCGTTGTTGTAATTATATCTTTGTTGTATTTGTGGATGTATCAGAACTGTTGTAATGTTATCACAATTCCACCCACATAATGCGCATGTTTCGGCGTGCACATTATGTCTAGTGGGCGACAAAAAATCGTTATTATGCGGATTTCGGCGGGATCGCTGACATCTACATAGTACCGATTTTTGGGCGTCACAGGAAGTGGTTCTCGAAAAGTTCCCAAAACTGGATTACTGGATCCGGAAATTCCCAGTGCCGGAATTTCCAGGTCCCAAGAACCACCAAGAAAATTGTCTAAGGAAAAGTTCAAAATGGTTCTGATGCGAGCCGGAAAATCAACTCGGAAATTTCCTTTACTTGAAATTTCCGAGTGACCCCAGAAGACCACTTCAGAATCGGCTAAGGAAAGAAGAGAAGACGTTCTGATGGGAGCCAGAAAATGAGCTCGGAAATTTCATCGACCCAGAATTTCCGAGTGACCCTCAAAAACTCGAAAAAATTCGGCAAAGAAAAGAAGTCGAAGACGTTCTGACTCGAGCCGGAAATTCAACTCGGAAATTTCACGGACTCGGAATTTCCGAGTGACCCTCAGAAGCTCAAAGGAATTTGGCTAAGGAAAGAAGTTGAAGATGTTCTGACTCTAGCCGGAAATTCAGCTTGGAAATTTCCTCTGACCGGATATTTCGGGCGACCAGAATTTCTGACAGCAACTTATACCGTAATTTCCGAGTCTTGAGACAGCCAACGGTTAGAATTTGGGGAGAGCTATAAATACCCCCCACCTGCTTAAGAACAGCTAGCTCTCTTATTTTCTCTCTCCCCATTCTCAAGAAAGCTCAAATCATCAAGATCTCCCAATTCCCCCACCCAAATCCACTGATCATTGGAGGATCGGAGCAGAAGGTCCGGATCTACATTTACTTGGGGATTTCGTGGCTAGGGTTTCCAGTAGGAAAATCTAGTTCACCATTGTTTTAATCTTGCTGTTACCTTGACCTTTTGTGGTCCTAGACATGTTGTAGTCATCTTTAGAGCCCCCAATTAAGTTGTGGGTGCATGCCTTAAGCGTTTGTAAGGGATTCGATCACCGCCCTAAAAGGGGATCAATAGTGGAAGGTGAACTCGCAACCTTTGTGGTTGAGTTCATTGGAGAAGAAGGTGAGCCTTTGTGGCGTTGCGGCTAACTTGTTGTGGTAGAGCACACCTCTTCAAACAAGACGTACACCCTTGGGTGGAACTCAGGATTACATCTTCGTCTCCGCGTGCTTCACTTGGTTCCCCTAACCCTTACTCCCTTACTTGCTTGTTTCACACTCTTATATATCTTGTATCTTCTTTATTGCTTAGCTTCTCATTTAGGTAATTCATCTTAGTTGCATATCTAGATAATTTACCTTTGTGTTAAGCCTAAATTGGAAAAGCTAAAATTTGTAATAGCACCTATTCACCCCCCCCCATCTAGGTGTCAGATTCCCGTTCAACAACGTTGATCATATAATAATGTAATGCACGTAAACTGAGATCAAATGAATAAGGGATGTAGTTTATATTAATATCAAATGAGTAAAAAATAAACAAGTAGGAGCAAAGTAAAGCTTTCAATGAATTAGGACTAGAGAACCATCAACCGTGCAAAGTGGATATTAAAGATGATTTAAGCTTCAAGAACAACAATATAATCATCTAATGAATCAAACACACATGACAACTTTGTGAAAGGATCAAGTCAAGCAATAACAATATGCACGTAGAAATTCAACTCTCTATTTGTTCACAAGAAACAAGAAAGCATTCAGCGTTGGTTCCTGGCACCAGGATGTTGTGGCTAAGAGAATGTTAAGGGGGGTTTGGAAGGCCAGCGGATGAAAGTCTCACAAGGCTGAAAGTGATCATTAGACAAGAGCAAGTCTTATAATCGAAGCTATGCAAGGAGTAGTGATTGCCACACAACGGATGCATATAGAGCTATAAGTATATGAAATCTCTCCAGTGGAACTAGTGGGGGTGCATCCAACTTGCTTGCTCACGATGACCTATAGGACTTTTGAGGAGGCTCATCATTGGAATATACAAGCCAAGTTCTATAATGTAAAGTTCAACACATAGTTATGGAAGTAAGACATGAAAACTCTCTCATATGGAGTAAAGGTACAGAACATGAGCACAAATAATGACTATGAATGATATGCTCCTATAACGTGAGCACAAGTGTGGATAAAGAATAGTAATGTTGCCCCCTTTTTTATTTTTCTATTTCTTCTTGTATTTCTTTTTCTGTTTCTCTTTTCGATGGCCTCCATGGCTCTTTTCACTTTTAGGGGCAAACATTCTAATATGATAATATTACAACACAATATTGATACAAATAACTAGGGTTTTCTATTTTTATGCCCTTGGTTCCTAAGTAGTACTCATTCATCCCCACGCTCTTAACATTTGCTCACGCTTCCCCACTTGCTTGTCTGAACTGCTCACAACATGTCAAACTAGACGTATGCCCTCAGTCTGTTAACTTTGACCGTTGCATATTTCGTTGACCGCTTACTGACGTTTTCCCTCAGACCGTTGCCTACAGACGTGTGGGCCAGCTTGCGTATCAGATCGAGCTCGAGACGTTTCACACTGTTGCGTACTAACGTGTGGGCCAGCTTACGTATCAGATCGAGCTCGAGCAGCTCCGCCGCCGTCGTGTCGCCTCTGCCGCCGTCGTGCAGCTTCCGCCGCCTTCGTGCCCTGCACCGTCTAACCCTAGTCCACCTCCGCATTGTATTGAATCATGCAAAGAAATATATAAATGATGAATGCCACAATTCATGTAATGTAAGATGGAAGTTGCATGGCAATATATCTCAGAACAATTATGGAAATGTTGTAGTAGGTAGGTATGGTGGATGTTTTGAGGACGATATTTGGCTTATGTGTAGGAGAACATGATGAATATCTCCCACGAGTTTGGAATGTACGCGCGAAGTATGCACCAACTCTCAATGTGAGAAAGGGCAATGCAAAGTACCAAAGAGGCTAGCAAGTATGGTGGTGGAAGTGCCATGAAAACCGCAACTTTAGAACTCACAAGTAGAAAGATTCCAAATAGAAATATGATCTTTCATGGCATAATGAAATCACTCCATGAGGGACTATGGCAAATTAACAAGTCACTGTTGGGACCCCGACCGTAGCGCATAACACAAAGTCATTACGGTTGCTTTTAACATTAGAAGTCATATATCATTATGCTATCAACTGGATTTTTAAGTGTGGCACAACTTCAATTTTTCTAGACCAACCATTAATCATTCCACTTTTAATAAACCATCATGTTTCGAACTAAGAATATTAATATCTCAAAACAACATCAATGATTCAAGTGACACAATTTAATGATCTATAATATTATATATCATTTAGTTATACCATCTACCACATTTAGCATTTTCGGTTCTCAACCAAAACCAATCAAATTATTAAAAAATAAAACTCTCCAGGTATTTAAACAATAAGATATGAGAGTATAACATATGAGAACTAACAGCTCTAAATAAGAGGTGCATGAAAAATAAGAGCTGAAAGTATTTAAGTAACTAGAGAATAATACTCAACAAATATATGTGAAGAATACGAGTATTCATAAGAAAAAGCGGAGCGTGTCTCTCTCCTACAAAGGAATGCTAGGATCCATTTTATTAAGAGAATGAAAATAACAAAAACAACAACAAACAAATGCTTCAAACAAAGCACATAAGATGTGGCGAAATTAAAATATAGTTTCACTAAAAAGGACCTGATAGATTGTTGATAAAGAAGGGGATGCCTTGGGCATCCCCAAGCTTTGACGCTTGAGTCTACTTGAAATATGTTGGGGGTGGCCCACCAGGGCATGCCCAAGATTTGGCTCTTCCATCTTCTTGATAACAATCACATCATCCTTCTCTCTTGATCATTGAAAACATCCTCCACACCAAACTCAAAGTAAACTTCATTTTAGTGTTAGTGCATAATAAAAAATTATCATATTATGTATGAACACAACTGCTACCAATGCTACTGGATAATAACTACAGCAACTGATCTTTATGGAGCAAAAAGACCCAATCAAAGTAGCAAAAGAGGCATTGCAAAATAAATGGAAGAATCTGTCAAAAATAAAACAGTCCATAAAGATGAATTTTTCGAGGCACTTAACTTGCTCAAATCAGAAAACTGAAAACTAATGAAAGTAGCATACATATCTGAGGATTACGCTGTTCCTGTGCAGGAATCCAAATCTAGCATCAACTTTCAACTAGAGGCTTAACTTGACACAAAAATGTGATAACGTAAAGATACAAAGGAATTGCTACAGAGGTAAGCAAGCTCCTTGACTCAACAAATAAAATAACAGAAATAAAAAGTGGGCTGCCTCCCATAAGGGTTTTTCTTTAACGCCTTTCAGCTAGGCACAGAAAGCAAAACCTCAAGTATTATCCAAATCAAGAACAGAAATCCTCTCAATATGCATTATATTTTATCTATATAAGGTTTAGAGGTTTATCTTTCATTTATTTTAGGTTTAGTACATTCATCAAATGGGTTTTGAGGGACAATCCAATAAAAAAAATCATGTAAAGCTTCATGCATAGCTACAAGTTTAACATGTATTGGTACTTTCATTTCCCCCCCCTTACTAGATTCGGAATTCACCAATTTTTCAAGAGCATTGATAACATCTACACATTAGCCTAACATATTAATACGGTGAAAAACTTTCCAAGCTTCTATAGCAACATCACCAAATTCTTTAATCAAGGTTTCCATGATAAAATATTTCTTTTCAGCATTTTTAATATCATGAAGATTAAGAAACATTTGTTGTATTATGGGATGAAGGTTAACAAACCTAGATTCTAGTATGTGAACTAAAGAAATTGCAGCAGTTTCATAATTTGGTACAAGTTTGGCTATGGATTTCTCTTCAAGATCTCTATGCTTACTAAGAAGATTAAAGAATTCTTCAATATTTTCCTTTCCAATTATAGAACCACTACCTACCGATAGATCTTCAAAGGTGTACTTGGGAAGAAACATTATAGCAAAAGTAAATCTACAACCAAAATAGGAAAATAAAAAACCGAAATAAATAATGACTAAACCGACATAATAAAATAACAAACCGAAATAAAAATAGTAATTCTAGTAACTATTTTTTTTGTATTTTTGATACTCCCTCCGTTCCGTAACCCAAGAGCTATAGTTTTTCTGCACGGTAATTAGCGCACGTTTGTTTTCTATTGAGATGTTGCATGCGGTAGTTAGATTAGATGGAAATAGTGATTAGTTTTTCTCGAAAGTTAGTTGAGCGATCAAACAAACTCCATATTTTCAGTGATTCCCATCAATTTGTGCACACGGGACACATCAAAATCAGCTGAAGCCCATTCATTTTGAAACAGTTGTAAAAAAACTATAGCTCTTGGATTACGGAACGGAGGGAGTATTAAGCAAACAAGACAATAATAAAAATAAATTAAGCAAGACAATAACAAAATAAAAAGATTGGAAGTGAGAGACTTCCCTCGTGGAGGAACTCCTATCTCCCCGGCGACATCGCCAGAAAATAGCTTGATGCACACGGTGGTGTGTTGTTGGGAAATCCCAAGAGGATGGTATGATGAGTGCAGCAGCAAGTTTTCCCTCAGTTATGAAACCAAGGTTATCAAACCGGTAGGAGACAATAATTCGGTGGAGGTGTCAACGGCGCCAGGAAATACTTGATCACTTCTCGTGTCAAGCTTCGGGCCTGTCGACGTGGAACCTGCACACAACACAATCATGATACTTTGCCCCAACTTAACAGTGAGGTTGTCATTCTCACTGGCTTGCTGTAACAAAGGATTAAACGTAAGTGTGGAAAAAAAGGATGTTTGTTTGCAGAGAATGAAAGTAACAGGATTGCAGTAGGTTATTTTGTCAGATTAAAGAAAAGGACCGGGACCCACAGTTCCCTAGTGGTGTCTCTCCATAAATAATAATAACATACGTGTGGGTGAACAAATCACAACTAGGAAATTGATAGAATAAAGAAGTGCATAATGATGCATGTACTAATGTCATGACGTCTAGTATGAGATTCATTTGGGCATTAGAACAATATACATAGACCGTTCCAACCGCATCCATAACTAATAATCCACCTTCCGGTTAGCGTCCGCACCCCTTTCAGTATTAAGTTACAAGCAACAAATTATTGCATTAAGAAAAGTGTGTAAAGTAAGTAATAACATCATCCTTACATAAAGTACTAATGTTTTATCCCTAGTAGCAACAGTACATTTACAACCTTAGAGCTTTCTGTCACTAGCCCAGATTAAATGGAGACATGAACCTACTATCGATCATATATACTCCCTCTTGGAGTCACAAGCATCTACTTGGCCAGAGCATCTACTAGCAACAGAGAGCATGCAAGATCATAAATAATACACACATAATATATTATGAAGCAAATGACATAGTACTCAATATTCATTGGATCCCAGCAAACACAATATGTAGTATTACACAACGATGATCTTGATCATGATAGGCAACTCACAAGATCTAAACATGATAGCACAAGAGGAGAAGACAACCATCTAGCTACTGCTATGGACCCGTAGTCCAAGGGTGACGTACTCAGGCATCAGTCTGGAGGTGGGCATGGTGACGTGGAGCCCTCCGGTGATGATTCCCCCCTCTGGCAGGGTGCCGGGGAGAGCTTCTGATCTCTCCCGAATTAGGGTTGACGAAGGCGGTGGCTCGGGACTCTGTGGAGGAAATATTTTCGTATTGATCTTAGGTTCTCGGGGGCTTTAAGTAGGCGAAAGGGCAAAGGCGGTGGAGGGTCGAGGCGCCCTCACGTGGGGCTCGCGCGGCAGGCAAGGCTGCCATGCCGGGACATCATCTGGGCCCTCGTGGCCCCCTCCGTCAGGTCTTCGATGTTCTGGATGATTCAAAGGAAAATAAGAACTTTGGCTTTTGTTTTGTCCAATTTTGAGAATATTTCCGTAAGTGGTTTTCTGAAACCAAATACAGCCGAAAAAAGCGAACTGGCACTATGGCATCTTGTTAATAGGTTAGTCCCAGAAAATGCATAAAAACCATATAAAATATATATATAACATGTAATAATTGGTATAATATAAGCAGGGAACATAAGAAATTATAGATACGTTGGAGACGTATCACTCTACAGGCGGCGTGACAACGGAGTCAAGATCCGCTCCATTCCGCAAGAACAAGGCAAGGCGCTGTTGAAGGAAATCCATGAAGGCACATGTTTGAGCCATGTAGCGTTAAGATCACTGGCGGGAAAGGTTTCCTGTCACGGGTTCTACTGTCCAACTGTTATCCACGATGCCGAGCAGGTCGTCAAGACATGTGAGGCTTGCCAGTACTATGCGAAAGATATACACCAGCCAACACAAGCTCTGCACCCTATTCCAATCTCTTGGTCATTCGAGGTCTAGGGGTTGGACATCGTGGGCAAGATCCCGAGGTCTGTTGGAGGACACGACTACCTCTTTGTCGCCATCGACAAGTACACGAAGTGGGTAGAAGTGATGTCAGTACCGAAGAAAACGGCCCAGGCCGACATGAAGTTCATCGAGGGGATCGTATTCCGATTTGGAGTACCCAATAGGATCATCACCGACAATGACTCTCAGTTCACCAGCCGAGCTTTCGTTAATTTCTGCGAAGAAATGGGCATCAAGGTGTGTTTCGCCTCGGTGTCCTACCCAAGGAGCAATGGTCAAGTTGAGCGAGCAAACGCAGAAGTACTTAAGTGTCTGAAAACCAAGGCTTTTGAAAAACTAGAAGATCGGGGCAAGAACTGGATCGAGTACCTTCCAAGTGTTCTATGGTCACTCAGAACCACCACCACCAGGGCCACGGGAGAAACACCTTTCTTCCTGATCTATGGAGGAGAAGCAGTACTACCAACTGAGCTCAAGCTGAAGGAGATATGCCATAGAGACAAATAAATAAGTAGTATTTATTGCATTATCTCATAAGTTTATAATATGTCTTAGTATTATGCTATAATTGTATTAATCGGAATTATTAATACATGTGTGATACATAGACAACTAGAGTCCCTAGTGAGCCTCTATATAAACTAGTCCACTAGGCAACAGATGATCGAGATCCCCGATCATGGATAATGGCGTCGGTTGACAGTGGGGTTATCTTATTAGTTGAATAAGGTGATGGACATACGCAAAGTATTGCAATAGGATCGTTTTATGATGTTTGCCATTTGCAATAAATAAGTGATATGATAGCTTATTCCTTAGACCGTGAGACTGTGCTTATTGCTACTTCGTAGGGATGCTTTGAGAGCATCAAACGTCGTGTCTTATATAACATGACAATAATGGTGTCCATCTTGGGTGTCCCGAAAGAGTATGTTGAGAGGTAAGGATCAAGAGCGGGATTTGTTCATTCTTGTAATAGAAAGATACTTTGGACTCACTCGGTTGTATTGCATCTATATATAGCTGCGCAGCTTATGACTAGGTCATGGAGATTTAATATCGGAGACGAGTTAATAACCTATGTCGGTAACGAGATGCAACAGGACATTGGATGTCTAAGATCACATCTCGGACAAGGTAGTATCGCAGAAACAAGGGGAATGAATATCATGTTGATGGTTCAACGACGATATTCGTAGAATGCTTAGGGACCGTCATATGCATCCAGGTATCTCTGGCGGTCATTGGCGAGCGAAGGGTCTCGACCATGTCTGGAGTGTTCTCGAACGGTAGCGTAACAAGCTTAAGGTCTTAATGACACCTGAAGAAGGTTCTGGAATATTATAGGATTTTATTGGAGAGAGAGAAATGCTCCGGAAAGAGTTTCGATGGTCCGGAAGGAGTTCCGGGAAGGTCTGGAATGGTTCCGGGAATGTCCGAGAGATTTTCGGGTGGTCCGGAAAATGTTTCAGGTTCACGGGAAGTTAAATAGTATTTAAATATATTAATTACGAATTAATTATATTTTATATTGATTTAATTATTACTAAAAAGGGAAAAATGGCAGCCCACCTAAATGGGCCCTAGGAGGGCCCATGGTGGCAGCCGCACCAAGGAGGAGGGAGAGGGGCTTGGGCCCCTAGTCCAATTCGGACTAGGAGGGTTCGGTCAAACCCCTCCCCCCTCTCTCCTTTGTTTAGTCCCACATGGGGGAGGCAAGGTGTTTGCACACCCCCTCCCCCCCTTTATATAGCAAGGCATATTAATTGGATTAATTACATAAAAATACAATTAAATTTGTAGCAGGCCGGCCGAGCTATTTCTCCGCCCGTTTTGCCTCCTCTCTCCACCAAAGCTATACCTTCGGGCGTCGTTGCCCTGCGGGATTCCAGAAAAGTTCTACCCCTGCGATCTCAGCTGGATCTGAGTGACCGGGAGTTGTTGTTAAGCTCTGTATGTTTGCGAGTGCTCGGAGGCGCCACATTTGAGGAGCCTGGGCGACGTCGTCTCGCCCAGCCAGCAGCCCTGCCGCCGGCGCAACCCCCCCCCAGCCGCCGGCGCCACGCCATCTTCCGCCCGACGCCCGTCGACACAGGTCATCGTCGACATCCAGGCGTCATCGTCTACATCATCGCGGCAAGTTATCCGGGACCTCGAGGTCGGCTACGTACGACTTCATCGTCAACGCTTGTGCGGGAGCGTAATCCCCGCTATCGGTCTACATGGAGGTATGTGACCCGTTCCGCCACCGTTATCGCATGTACTAGATAGATAGATACTTGCTAGTTAGCGCGTTCTTACGCTAGAAAATTTATTGTTTTCTGCACCGGAACCCCTTCACAAGCATGGATCCCCCCGGGTACTCTCTTATGATGAGGAGGCGCAAGAGGAGAGGATACCTGATGACATCAATTTCCTGGAGGAAATGCGGTGTCGGGCATCCCTAAGATCGGCACGATACCAGCAAGCGCTCAGGCGCTATCACGGGCACCATGTGCGAGCGAGAGCATTGGAGCCAGGCGACCTGGTACTCCGAAAAAAGCCAAAACTCGATGGCATGAACAAAATGTCATCGAAGTGGGAAGGTATCTATCGGGTCACCCATGCCCTAAGACCGGGAGCAGTCGACCTGGAGGATGAGGACGGTAGACCAGAATGTAACGCCTGGAATATCGAGAATCTCCGGAAATTCTACCACTGACTACAAACACGAATCGCACTTAGTTAAGCTCGACTATGCACGCCCTAGGGTCTAGTTTCTTTACAAGGGTGTAAGAATCATCGCCAAGGAATAAAAGATAAGTTTTCAATTCCGTGAGCCTCAATTTTTATCGTAAATCGTTTTTCCGCCGCAACCCGTAAGCAGGGGGCTCCGTATGTGCCGGTTGCTGGCGGGTCGACGGAGCTCCTATCACTAGGAATTGCCTACCCAGCCGGCCGTGCTCTGGCAGAAAGAAGTGATTTGGCAGTGATGTGCTTTACAGTACCTAAGTACAGAGATGCAGTACCAACTTTTCTTGTGGATTGGTTCAGATGAACTTCTTCACGACATAAAGAGAGGGTCATTTCTTTTCATACTAAAAGTTTGTTATGTGTAGCGCCTCCCTCGGATAGGAAATCTTCAAAAGGAGACGGAAGTGGAGCTACCCGGGAGAGGCCTAAATCAAAAAGCAGTTGGGAAAACAATAAGTCTTGCATTTGCATACATCTTAGGCATAATATCATGCTTGGAGTCAATATACCATCAACATGAGCATGCTTAACGGTGTATGAGAGCCCTTGCGGGGATCCGGCATCCTCCTTTCGAACGGTCAGTTTCCCTCTCGCTTAATAGTTACGGCTGTGGAGTAAAGCCTCGAAGGGTATAGTGTTCTTGGGGGTATTACTTCTACTGCTGATAGTCAAGGATACTTGCACCTGGGTTCACTCCTCATAAACTGGAAGGCACATAGTGCAAAAGGAGATTGGGAAATGACCTCGGGAGTTGAGCTAGGAAATGCATTCATGTTTAATTCTGAAATTACATACTAGCATTACATTCAGCAAGGCAACTTATGCCCATATCTAGCTTGTGCTACTAATACCAGCCCAAGGGCTTGGGTTGTGCCAGTCTGTTTGCTCAATGGCTGCCGGGATAACTCCTCTCTTCCGGGGACGCCTGGAAGAGGGAAGGGACCACCGTTCAGCATCTTTAGGCATCTTGCAGGACAGGCGCCCCTGCTGGAGGTGCGGGTCCGAAATGTCCGCTACCTGGTCGATGGCCTCGAACTCGGCAAAGGCTAGGAGAGGCACGGAATCCCGACGGTCTTCTTCTTCAAGAAGTCCATTGCGAAGGCTTTCTTGATGGCCCTCACCCGGGCTGCTTCCTATGCGGCCGGGCACGACACGGCCTCCAGATCGGCAAGATCTTGAGAAGTGGATGATCGGGAGGATTCGTATCGGCCGGCCGCCCAGGTCGTGGTGGCTCGAGGCGCATCCACTACGCCCCAAAACGAGGACTCCGTCATGGAGATCTCTGACGCTCCGTCCTCCGACAGCGCCGCCGCCTCGACGGACATCTTCGACGACTCGCGTCCTGAGGCAGGAAGGAATGGAGACGAATGGAGTGGAAGAGAAGAGGCGTGCGACTAATGTAACGTCCTAAATTTTGGAAACAAGAAAAAACTTGATTTATTAAAGACCCAAAATTTAGGACCAACAACTTTTTGAAGTGTCTTGTTTATGGATGTGTTTCACTCATTTTTGCTTCGTTTGCAATGTTATGGTTTGTGTTTGTGTTGATGACCTCTATAATTACCTGTAGCGCCCCATCTTTTATATAAATATGGAACACCTGTGTTAAGTGCTAGTCCCTGGATCACTGCCAGCACCACAGTACAAAATATAAAGTATCATTGCATATGTATCAAATACTACAACGAGATCCAAAAATAGCTAAGTATAGCTTTATTACAAAGTGCATAGCCATGAAGGCTAGCTAGAATATTCAGAGTTCACAACAAAAGCAACTAGCAATGAGCCTCATCTTCAAGCATGCGCCACAGGCAGACATGTTGGGTGTAGACTCGAGTCCAAACTTATTCTTCATCTGAAGTAGCTACACATTTGAATATGCAGCCCCCGAAGGAGGTCAATACAATGAAGTATTGTCAAGTGACTATGGTGAATATATTACGACAAGTCTAATTCTATATGCATATTTGGCTTGGTGGAGTTGTAGGCTATTTTGCAGAAAGCAAGTTTTCTCCTATCTTTTGTAAATACTTTTGTTTCTCAAAGACTTGGCACCAAGGGATGAAGCCCAAGTGCACCAACAATTCTTTCCTTAGTCAAATTTTACTTCATGAAAACTATGTTGAGATTCTTCCGTCCATCCTTATCCAGCTGCTCGAAGTAGTCCATCACCGGGGACACGGCTAAGTACTCAGATTGTCGACTCTGCAGAGGTTGTGCACTTTCACCTTTAGACCCAGTTAACCCAAACATCATATACACGCGGAGTGCATTAAGGAAAGGAGAGAATTGAGACAAGAACTTTCAAAAGGAGAATTCAACCATACTAGCAAGACCCGTTCCACCTACCAACTCTACATCTGCTTGTCAAGCTGACAGGTTGAACTCTCACAATTTAATCATTCTAGACAGAGCCCATTGTCAAAAGGCTGCACGGGAAGCATCTAAACTTGGAGGGACTTAGTAATCTCTTTGTTCCTGGGTGGCTGCCAAAGTGCACTTTTGGGTGACAACCACCATGCTCATGGCCCTAAGTAGAATAGACATTCATCCTAGGCGACGACATCCACAAGCATAGTCCCAAATAGCCACTCAACATAAACCATACCATCCAATCCACCCAGGTGTGCATTTTAAGTTTAACACTTAGAAATATTTCCATAAAATGGCATGTAAACAATTTTATAGCATTGCTAAGCATCTAATAAAACTTTTAAATGGCTGCATGGTAAAGGGTGGCTACACACTACTAACAATTTGGCAAAGTGTAAAACTAACTTAACATAATGAAATAGTCCAAAAATTCCTATCATGCATACTACTAAAAATATACTACTAATGCATATAGAAAATATTGGGTAGTTTATGAATGTCACTTGCCTTGGCAACAGGAGGAGCAAGCACAACAAGAATAATAGTCACAAGCAAGTCCTTCCTCTTCACAATCTAGCACAAGCAATACATAAAATAATTACACACACACAACACTTAAAACACCAAAACATAGACATGTATGCATGCATGATATGCTATGAGTATAACAAGACACACTTATTAACATTTTATACTTTCTGTTATTGAATGCATGAAATGCAATTTCCAGGAATTTCTTATTTTAATAATCGATTAAATAATTGAAAACAATATAGCAAAATTTAGAATTCTACAACTACAACTTTTATTTTTTTTATGAAAGTTTTCAAATAAAAGTTATTTTGATCTCTCTGGACAGAGGGCAATATTACAAAACTATAACAATTAAATTTATTAGAAAAGCATTTTTATTATTTAAGTTATGAATTTAATTAGCCGAAATACTCCTTCGAAAATTACACGAATTAAAAGTTATCACAAGGAAAAAACAAATGATGTATAAAGAAACTACACTAGCAGGGCTATCCGTTGATATAAAATTTATCAAATTTGGACTTACAGATCAAAAGTAATGAATTTTCTAAGTTTTGCATATTTTCTGTTTTATTTATAAAATTCCTGCGAAATAGAAAATTAAATCGGCCACGCGGCGCTCGCTGATTGGCTCGAACCGTTTCGTGCGGATCGCGAGCGCGAGCCGTCCGATCTAACTAAAAATGAACGCGCGAGATTAGATCGATCTAGATCTGTTGGATCTAGATCTAATGGTCCATAATACAAGGACCAAAACGAGCGGCGCGCGTCGCCGGAATCACTCCGACCACGGTGGCGCCATCGCCGGCATCGAGCTCTACGGTTAACAGAAGAAGAACGGAGAGAGGTTTGCTTACAAATCTATGCGTGACGACGAGGCGAACTCGATGGCGAGGCAGGGGCTGTCGCGGTTGTCGGCTCTTCCCCCTGGTAGCTCGCCGGAGTAGAACGGCGGACGGCGGCGTCGGGTCGTGGATGGCTGCGTCGATCTGGTGCACAAGCCGAGATGGGAGCAAGTCCGTTAGATGCGCACGAGAAAAGGAAGTAGCAGAGGGAGGTTGGAAGATGCCCGCGGACGCTGCACTCACCGGGACGGGGAGATTTGCCGCGGCGGCAATGGCGAGATGCCGAGCTCGAGTTTGGGCGGCCTGGGGGCGTAGAGGTTAGGGTTTTCTGGGGAAAAACGGAGGCGGTGATGCGGGGTATATGTAGGGCGCTCCCGGGAAACAAATCGCGACAAAATCACGTCGATTTGTTCCGTGTTCGGATCGATCTCCCGACGGAAATCTCGCGGGCAGAGGTTGAAGATCCCTGACGAGTGGTCCCCACATGTTGTCAGCGAGGGAGAGAGGGAGAAGAGAGCTGCGGCTGGTTCGCTGGGCCGGCTTGCTGGGCCGCTCTAGCGCGCGCGGTAGATAGAGAGGGACCGACCTGTTTTCTTTTCCTATTTTCTTTTCGCAATTTAATTTCTGTTTTCAAATCTGATTCAAAAATGATTTTTAAACTCATTCAAAACATTTAAGAAAAGTTCATAAAAATATGTTTTGGAAAGGTTATTAAAATTAGAACTTTTTGGAAGTATCTAGATAAATAAATAACCAAATAAAATTGGAATAATATATGGAGTTCATTTTTACCTCTTTGATGGAATACAAAGATTATTCGATTATAATTAACTTTAAATTATTCTTTTTGTGATTTAGATGCAATATCTATATGATGCATGAATGCAAAGTTTTAAATTTTTGCAAATTTTTGGGATGTTACAGACTAACCCCCTTAAGAGGAAGCTCGCCCTCGAGTTTCGGAAAGGTCAGCAAATAGGTGAGAATGGTCTTCTCGGAGATCATCTTCTCGTTCCCAAGTGGCTTCCTCCTCGGTGTGATGATTCCACTGAACCTTGCAGAACTTGATGGTTTGGTACGGGTGACTCTCTCTGCTGTCTGCAATATCTTGATGGGCTTCTCTTCATAGGTCAGGTCACTCTCCAATTGTACTTCCTCGAGAGGTACATTATCCTTCAAAGGAACTCCCATCATCTTGGGATGACATTTTTTTAACTGACTGACATGGAACACATTATGTACAGCTAACATAATTTATGGCAGTTCTAACTCATATGCCACTTCACCTTTGCGAGAAAGGATTTTGAATGGTCCAATGAATCGAGGAGCTAACTTTCCTTAGATTCCAAACCTTTTTACACCCCAAAGTGGTGACAATCTACGATAGGTTCTATCACCCACCTCGTAGGTGACTTCTCTACGTTTAGAATCTGCGTAGCTTTTCTAGCCTGACTGTGCTATCTTCAATCTAACCTTAATCAGTCTGACCTTCTCTTCAGCATCCTGGATTATATCAGGTCCAAAGAAACTCCGTTCTCCTACACCACTCCACAACAATGGGGTTGTGCATTTCTTTCCATATCAGGCTCCAAACGGTGCCATCTCAATGCTGGTTTGGTAACTGTTATTGTAGGAGAACTCAGCGTAACGTAGATTATCATCCCAGCTAGATCTATAATCGAGCGCACAAGCTCTCAACATATCCTCTAAAATCTTATTTACTCAATCTGTCTGACCATCTGTTTGCGGGTGAAAAGCCGTACTGAATTCCAATCTGGTTCCCAGTGATTAATGCAACTGCTTTCAGAAATGAGAAGTGAATTGGGTCCCTCTATCAGACACGATGCTCTTAGGAACGCCATGAAGGCACACAATTCTCTTCATGTAAATATCAGCTAACTTTGCACTTGTATAAGTGGTCTTCACGGGTATAATGTGAGCTATTTTTGTTAGACGGCAAACAATAACCCAAATAGAATCATAACCCGATTTAGTCCATGGTAACCCGGTGATGAAATCCATTCCAATAGAATCCCACTTCCAGTCGGGTACTTTTAAAGGTTGTAAAAGTTCTGTGGGTTTCTGATGTTCTGCCTTTACTCGACTGCACACATCACACTTAGCGATATATTCTGCTATTTCTCTCTTCAGATTGTTCCACCAAAATCTCTCCTTCAAATCCATATACATCTTGGTATTTCCCCGATGAATGGAATAAGGTGTCTCATGGGCTTCTTGCAGAATTAACTTCCTAAGATCAGGGTCATTGGCCACACATACACGTTTTTTAAACCACAAAATCCCTTGCTCATCCTCATGGAATCTCTTAGCTTTTCCTGCTCTCAGATTGACTTTGATTTCTTCTATTTCCTTGTCTCCCTTTTGAGCACCGCGTATCTTGTCCATCAAAGTTGGCTGGACCACTAGTGAGGCTACAAAACCTTCTGACACTACTTCCAATCGGAGGTCCTTGAATGCCTTGCATAAATCCTCGGGTAATTCTCCTGCCGTGAGGCCATTCACATATACCTTACGACTCAGGGCATCTGCGACCACATTAGCCTTTCCCGGATGGTATTGGAGACTTAGATCATAATCTTTAATAAGTTCTAACCATGTTCTCTGTCTCATGTTTAATTCCTTCTGAGTGAAAATATACTTCAAACTTTTGTGGTCAGTAAATACTTCACATCTTTTCCCCATCAGGTAGGATCTCCATTTCTTCAGGGCATGTACTACTATGGCTAACCCAAGATCATGAGTAGGATAATTAGCTTCATGTTTCTTGAGCTGTCTAGAGGCATACGATGCCACTCTGCCTTCCTGCATCAATACACTTCCCAGGCCTTGACGTGAAGCATCACAATACACTTGGAATTCCTTCTCTAAATCAGGTAAGCATAAAACTGGGGCTGAGACTAGACGTTCCTTCAACTCTTGAAAACTGGCTTCACATGCCTCAATCCACTCAAACTTCTTCTCCTTCTTTAATAATTCTGTCAAAGCCTGGGCAATCTTGGAGAAGTTTTCAATGAATCTTCGTTAGTATCCTGCTAGACCAAGAAAACTCCGTAATTATCCCACATTCTTTGGGGGATCCCAATTAGTTACGGCTGAAACTTTTTCAGGATCCACCGCTACACCTTCCTTGGACACCACATGGCCTAGAAATCCGACTTGTTCTAACCAAAACTCACACTTGCTGTATTTGGCATACAACTTATGTTCACGTAGTCTTTGCAATACTAGACGCAAATGCTCTTCATGTTCTTTGTGACTCTTGGAGTAGATTAAAATGTCATCTATGAACACTACCACAAACTTATCTAGAAAATCCATGAACACCTTATTCATCATGTTCATGAAATAGGCTGGAGCGTTGGTTAATCCAAAAGACATTACAGTGTACTCTTAAGAGCTATATCTCGTAACAAATGCAGTCTTGGGTATATCCATTTCTCTAACTTTCATTTGGAGGTACCCTGATCGAAGATCGATCTTTGAGAAAACACAAGCACCTTCCAGTTGATCAAATAGTTCATTAATCTTGGGTAACAGGTACTTGTTTTGGATAGTTTGCTCATTTATATCCCTGTAGTCCGTGACTAGTCTCTGGGTTTGATCTTTCTTTTTAACAAATAAGACTGGTGCTCCCCATGGCGATGAACTTGGACGAATAAATCCTTTCTCAATGTGCTCCTCCAGTTGCTTCTTGAGCTCTTTCAGTTCATCGATGGCCATAGGATATGGTCTTTTAGCTATTGGTCAAGTACCCGGTTTTAGTTCGATGAGAAACTCTACATCTCTATCGGGTGGCATTCCCGGTAGTTCTTCCGGAAAAACATCTGGGTATTCTTTGACAATAAGCACATCACCAAGGCTAACCCCCTTAAGAGAATTTAGCCTAACTTTCTTAAGTTCAAAGGTTGATCTGAACTTAATCTTCTTTTTCTCTGGGGTGGTGAGGGTGATTGCTCTATTTGCACAGTCTATGATTCCTTCAAAACGATTCATCCAATCCATTCTGACGATAACATCCAAACCTTGGGTTTCTAGAATGACTAAGTCTGTTGGAAAGGTGTGTTTACCAATCTTCAAGTCTAACTGTCTTCATCCAGAATTTACTATCATCCCCCCTCCAGGTGAACTTACTCTAATAGGTTTTCCTAGACTTTTCTCAGCTAGCTCATGTTTGTTTACAAAAGCTCTTCATATGAATGAATGTGATGCTCCAGTATCAAATAAGACTAATGCTGGAAAAGAATTGAGCAAGAACGTACCAATCACAGCATTGGAAAGGATTGGGTGTTTCACCTGTCCCTTCTGGAAAGGATTGGGTTTGGAACTTTCATCAGCCTTTCTCTGTGGGCAGTCCGTTGCATAATGCCCCGTCTTCTTGCACTTGAAGCAAGTCACATCAGCAAAGTCTCTCTGCCCTTCATGGTTAGGACGGTGATGGCCATTCCCATTATTATGGCCATGGTGATGGTTTCCCTTGAATCCTCCATTACTTCCTTTGTATCCTCCATTGCTTCCTTTGAATCCTCCATTGTTCCCTTTGTATCCTCCATTATGATTATGACAATGATGCTTTTGACCATTACCGTTGTTGGAGTGATTCCATGGTTTATGGCCACTGACTTCTGAGGTGTGTTGTCTCTTGTGTGTTCCTTCAGAATGAACCTTACTTGCACTGAATTTCCTCTTGTGGTTCTCTTCCTTTCTTATGTTGTTGTCCAAACTGATTGCTTGATCCAGCAGAGCTTGATAGTTAGGAGCATAGGCCACAGACAAGGGTATCTTCAGTGCTCCCTTAAGTCCATTGAGGATTTTTTCCTTCCTCTTAGCATCGGTGTCAATGTCTTCTGGTGCATACCTTGATAGCATACAGAAGTCATCCATATACTCCTTCAGAGTTCTACCTCCCTGCCTCAAGCTGCGAAATTCCTCTTTCTTCAGATTCATTATGCCAGAGGAAATGTGAGCATTGCGAAAGCCCTCCTTGAAAGCATCCCAAGTCATGCCTTCTAGAGGGTGAGTCACTTGATAAGTCTCCCACCACAATGCAGCAGGTCCTTCCAACAGGTGTGCAGTGAACCTCACCTTCTCTGTCTCAGAACACTCACAAGTTACTAAGTCCTTGTTGACTGAGCGAAGCCAGTCATCCGCCACTATTGTTTCAGTAGCAGAGGAGAACTTATTAGGCCTCAGCCTTAGGAATCTAGGGAGTCTGTCCACTGGAGGTGGTGGTGGTGGAGGTGGAGGTGGCGGGTTGTTGTTGTTGTTGGTTGCTGTAATGAACTGAGTCATTATAGTCATCAGCTGAAACTGAGCGGCCATCAGTTGTTGCATGGCATCATTGTTGTCGGGATCACGACGAGGAGGCATCTGTGGTTTTTTTTAGCATGAATGAGTAAAGATAGATAGAACTAAAAGAAGAAAATCCTACCCATGCACAAAACAATCAAGTCAAGCAAACAACACACCATAAACAACTTAAAATTTTTCTTCCTTAGTAAATCGATAAAAGACATTCTAGGTTGATTAAATAAAACGACAGAGTCTGCAAACCAAAACATTCTAACATTGTCACACCACAAGTTGGAGATCAATGTTTCAAAAACGACGAGCTCAACGAGGAATAACATGGTGGTCCAACTACTAAGTCTAAACTTCGTCCATGACGTCTCCTTCATCTTCTTCGACCTCCTCGATGGTGATGCCTTCCTTCATTAGGATCTCCTTGTAGTCGTTCACCTCCTTCTCTAAGGCTTCATTCTTCTCCTGTAGCATTGTCTTCTCATGGTGTAGAGTCTCGATTGCTTCCTTTTCCAGGGCTTCAATCTTCTCTTGTAGCATTCTCTTCTCACGGCGTAGATTTTCGATCAAATCTCGATCAGCTTCGAACTCGACGCCGTTGCTCAGAATTTCATCCTTCAAGTTCTTGATCTCCTTGTTCTTGTCTCTAATTCTCTTTTCTTGATTTTGGAACTTCTACTCTTGAGCTCAGAATTTCTCCTTTTGAGCGTTGGCCACCTCTTTTTGGGCGTCACTATTATTTTGAGTCTCCTTGACTTGGGCCATTATTCCATCATTCTTCAGCAGCTCATCGCGCCTATCCTCTTCTAGTTGCCAGAGGTGAATTTCTAAATCTTGAAGATAAGGGTGCAAAGTGTAACATCCTAGGATTTTTTAAATTCTGAAAAATCTGAAAAATTAAAAACTTTTTAAGTACTATATGTATGTCGATTTGAAAACAAAATTCATGCATGCATTCATCATTTTGTTGCATGATTTATATTTGAAATTTCAATGGTTAAAATATTATTTCTACTTGAAAATCTATTTGAGAAAATATATAAAAAAACAAAATAGCGATTATGATATTTATCTTTCTTTTACTCTAATGATTTGATTTTTTTTTTGAAATAATTATTTTTTATATGTTTACAATTATGGTACCAAATTTTATTTAACCACAAATAAATTCGTTAAAAGCTCTATTTTCAAATTTAACAAAAGTGTCAAATTTGCAGTTAATCAAATATTGAAAATTAATATTTTGAAAAAATGTTTAAAACATGTCCACAATTTTTTTTAAATAAGGATATGATTTTAGAAATTTTTAGAAATTAATTTCACTTAAATCGGAGTTCTAAAACAAAAGATATGAAAGAAATAAGAAAAAAAAACGAATCGGGCCCAGCCGGCCGGCCCAATAATGGCTGAACCGAACCGAGTTGATTCCATTGTATCCAACTCAAACTCTGAAAATTCGTTTTTCCAACCACCTTCCATTCAAACACGTTTATCTCGAGAAATATAACTCCAAATCCGGATCCGCTTGATCCTACGCGTTGACAACTCCAAGGCCTATCTATTCCACCATCCCTACGCCTATATAAATCCATGTAGCCGCCGGCATCTCTTTTCCTCTTTTCGTTCCACCGAAACCCTAATCAGCAAAATAGTATTTCGTTCGTTTGACGAACAAAACCATCTCCAATGGTGACGGAGTCTTAATTATTGTTGTACATCTCGTCGATACCTTTCCATTCCAATAATCCTCAACTCTTTTTATGAAGCGTGGAGGAAGAATTTTGAATCGTCATCCATCAGATCTGAAGTCGTATTTCTCAGATCGCTTCAGGCTCGTTGCGCCAAATCGAAATTCCTCCAGTGAAAAGGTAGATCTACTCTATACTACAACTTTCCTGTTAACAACTTTTTATTTTAACGTACATAATTTTCTTTATAACACAGATCGTTTATAATGTTATTCGAGGAACCAAACCATCTCAAAACTTTGGGATCATAAGACGAAAGTTGTTCCCCTGATCAAGACCTTTCTTTTACCCCAAGCCTCACCTCTTTTGGTTCAGCGAGCCGAGAGAAATTAGCGTTTGAAGTTTCGGACCAGAAAGGTATTTTGCGATTTATGACCAATCTATTCATCCACTTATGTTATAATTGTGATAATTAGAAAGAGCACGTAATTCTCTACAGCTTTCGTTAAGATTGTTTTTCCATCCGAGTAACTTTATTTTTGATCAAATTCGTAGTCAAATCCAAGTCAGCCTGCCACGTCAGCGGTTCAATTCCCACGTCAGCGGTCAGAGTCAACAGTCACCCGAAAACTGACAGTTTCGTAGAAAAGCCCCTAAATCTTAATTCTATTATAACTTTTTATTGGCTTGGCCAAAAATTGCAAACTTTATATTTTTGGAAAGCTTATTACTAATAGAAACTTTTGGAATCATTACTTTTATGTTTTGTCAAATTAAAATTTGTTGAAATTCAAAAGTGGCATTAAAGGTAATTTGAACATAACTTCCAATTTAAAATTTAAAATTTATCAAACTCTTTTGCTATAAATTTGAATGTCTAAGTACCGGCCATAGGAATACTCAAATAAAGTTTTGTAGAATAATTTTCTATGATTTTGTAATTTAATATTGATTAAATACTTTTAAGTGTTGCTTTAATGATTAAAATTGATTTAAAATTGATTAAAAAATATTTTCATCATCTATTCGAATTATAAAGTACTTAGTCATATTATGACCACTTTGGTATTAAAAGGTACTTAGAAATATTTTGCCTCTTTAAACAAAATAAATTCTTCCTTAGAAAATATTTGATAACTATTTTTCGACAACACTCTTCCTTAGAAAAATTTCAACATCTTAAAGATGCTAAATCTTTTCCTTAGAAAATTTTAGCAAATAGAAAACTTATTTGTTTTATTTTGTTAAGTGTTGTACTTAGAAATAAATTTCATTGCATGCATGGCATATCTATTGTATAGTTATACTCCTTATAGGAAAACTTCTTCCTCATTTTCCCTAAGTTAAGATTATTTTCAACCTAGTGTTTTGGTAAAGTGCTATGCATTAAGACACTTGAGATTCTTAACATGAAGACTAGAAGGCGAATGAAGACTTAGCCAAGAAAAATAAAACTCCGAAGGCATCTCCAAGAAGCAAAAACACTTAGAAGAAAATCAAGAGGAACTTCAAGAAGACCATACCCCTTTATTCCTCTAAGTCTTTCTCTCTTCTTATCTTTCTCTTAGACTTCATGGTGGCTAAGTTATATCCAAGACAACTCTGAAGAATCATCAAGTGTGAAAAAACCAAAGTCTACAAAAGTTTAATGAAGACATCACACCAAGGAGAAAGTTACGATGAATCCTAGAAGAAAAATTACATCTTCTCTTTATCCTTTTCCGTCTTCCTATTCTTCTTTCACTTTGGACATAAACCAAGTCCTTAGTGATTATGACCAAGTCCTTAGAGTGCTAATTGAAGATGAAGAAAACTACAAGGGAGTTGAAGATTTCAAGACCAAGTATGTGAAGACTTGCAGCAGCATTACAACTTATTCAGGTTGATTTATAGCAAAGTTATTCTATCCAACCTATGACCTTGGTCCTTAGTACTTTTGACTAACACACTTGCCCCGCATTAACTTAGAATAATTTCATGGCATGACATGCATCTCTAGTCCTTAAGAATAT